>CM051466.1:8925000-10250000 GCA_028015225.1 Carex myosuroides
TATTTTTACCCAAAAAAAATATATTTTAATATAAATAACCACGTTTTTAAAAGAATTTTATTTCTACCCAAACCGCATATATTATTTGCGGTTTGAATTAACAATTCAGACCGCACATAATATATGCGGCTTGAATTGTTAATTCAAACCGTGCAGAATATATGTGGCTTGAATTGTTAATTCAAACCGCAAATAATATATGCGGCTTGAATCTCTTAAATTTGTCTCAATAAGTTGGAGCTACGCCAAATACTAAGCTTCCCCATATTTGTACCCCATGCTTTATTAATTTAGTCTCTCTGATCATGATATATTTTTGACTTAAAATAATTAAGCCATGCATGGGGAGCATTCATAAAAAATATATAGCAACATTTTTTCTATATCTAGAACCATAAGGTAACGGCACTTATTGAGACAAATTTATGTTATTAATTTTAAACTTTTGCTACAGTACTTAATCAGGGCGCTGTGTGTATTACATGCATTGCTAAGTCCTAACACCAAGTAAGATAAACGAAATCAAGTCATGATTTGCTTTCTTAATTATTCAATTACACTTCGTTCCTTGCATTTATCTTTCTCCTTATTTTTGTAAATTGATTTAGATATTATTTTCCTTCTAGATCATCATCTAGCATTTGGTAAAACTGGGCCATCAAGCTGAGTGATATATATATATATATATATATATATATATATATATATATATATATATATATATATATATAGGAGGGATCAAGTTACAACAATTTTGAGTTACAACAAAGTTACCACAATTATTTTCTACATTTTGAAATTCCAAATCGTTGATCCAAACCGTTCAACATGATCTCCACAATAAAATGTGCTTCCAGATCAAATTTTACATTTTTTTGAATTTTTTTTACTATTTATTAAGATGGGTACAAAATTCAATGGTCTGAATTTGACTAGTTTTTGTAAATTACTTAATAAATAATATAAAAATTCAAACAAATGTCAAATTTGATATGGAAGCATATTTTATTGTGGAGATCATGTTGAACGGTTTGGATCGACGATTTGGAATTTCAAAATATAGAAAATAGTTGTGTAACTTTGTTGTAACTCAAAATTGTTGTAACTTGATCCCTCCTCATATATATGTATATATATACAGGTGTGTCCACACGTGCGCACGCACGTTACACACATGTACACACGTGTACACACATGTGTGTGTGTGTGTGTGTGTGTGTATATATATATATATATATATATATATATATATATATGAGTATGACTAACGCGCTTTCTCTAGGAATCCAATCAATAATTCTTTGGTTCAACGAGCATGATTACCGTCCGATCTAATTTAAGATTTGTGTGCACGAAAATTGAAACAGACATGCACGAACGTTAAAGCATTCTGCACGAATCTTAAAGCAAATTGACAGTGATTAAATCCATTAAACCAAAGTAGGTCCAATGCCCATCGCAACTACTCTCAAGTGGCATTTACAACCATACATGAACCTCATTTATTTGAGGAGTCAGGAGATGGATAATGGTCTACTAAAAATAGAAAGTAATTCACCAGCAAGATCTCATGCATGAGTATTGATTTCATGTTCATCTATTTTTTTTTTCTTTCAAATAATGCAATAGTTTATTGGTTCTTGAATATTTTTTTATGGGGCAAAACCACAAATTAAAGATATACTAGCCATTATTAGCATTCAATGGAAGTAATAATAACCGAAAACGCATCTAAGTGCATCAGATGGATGGATGAGATCTATTGATGAGGATGAGCTGGCGTCTGGGATGGACCCCAAAACAATTCAACGGCATGGAATAACTACTGTTTGAGGAATTGCAAATGCTGGAGTCAACAGAGAGAATTAATTCCTTTTTTATATTTTTGAGAGAAGAATTCCCTTTATTCATATATGAAAATGAAGTTCTTATTAAGGAGATTGGTTTGAACGGTTTGAATTTATCGTTTGAAGCTGATTCGATAGATTTTAGAGGGCGGAAGCATATTGTTAATATACTAGAGGAAACGTGTTAGCCGTACTATATATATATCCAATGTTGCATCTTATATATACCCGTAATTTATTTATTTACCAAGTCGAAATATATCTTAGAGCATCTACAATGGTAATTTCTTTTAAATTGCTAATCTGATGTGTCAATTGCTAATATAATTGTTGGGTTGTAAGCCAATTTTTAAAAAAACAAATTTGCTTATAAAGCAAACGATTTTTTTTTGACATGCTGGTACTCTCTCTCTCTTTCCTATTGGCTCTAACTTCTTCATTCTCTTTCCTATTGGCTCTGACCCAATTTCTGGGATGGAGGGGTTCAGAAATTAAAAGGAACTTAATTTTTAAATAGTGCTTTACAGCTGTTTTTAATTTTTTATGAATTGCTGGGTTGAAGATGCTCTTAGTGCTTAAGGTGGGATTCTGATTTTATATGGCAAGTAAACTAAATAGAAGCAAATAATAATTAAATAAAAAGATAATTTGCAAAGTGGAAATGCATGCAGCAGGATTTTGTGGATGAATTTGCGTGTAAAGTTGGCAAATATATATTAAGGTAATGAACAATGATGAAAACCATAATTCCTTGCTGCTGACGTGGCATGCACAGCTAGAACATAATAAGAGATTCAAAGCATATATTATTTGCGGTTTGAATTAATAATTCAAGCCGCATATATTCTGCGCGGTTTGAATTAACAATTCAAGCCGCATATATTCTGTGCGGTCTGAATTGTTAATTCAAACCGCAAATAATATATGCGGTTTGAGTAATATATGCGGTTTGGGTAGAAATAAAATTCTTTTAAAAACGTGGTTATTTATATTAAAATATATTTTTTTTTGGGTAAAAATAAAAATCACGGAAAAATATCAAAGGATGAATCACAATCTTTGCAAATGTTAAACTGTAATAATATTTTTAATTTTTTTAACAAAATCATATAGAAGTAAGAATATTTCGCAACTTTGTTTTTGGTCAAAAAGGCAAGTGCTATGTCCTTGCCATATCTTTCAGCTAGTAAAATGTGTCAATTGTTGGGATTTTTCTATACTTCTCAATGAAACCAAACATACTTTTAACTTAAATAACTTACAATATCCTATAACATTATAGCACATTTAATACTCTGTGTTGATTCCGCATTTGTCGTCGTAGAACAGATGGCAACGATGTATCATATTCATAATTTGAAGATGGACCATCAAATTGAAATAAGTACATTTAATTAGGGAAGATTTCATGTATACTCCTCAAAAACTCCAAAATTACATATTGCCCCCTCTAAACTTTCAAAACTCACAATTTTATCCATTTTATTGTCTTTTATATTAAAACTCATTTTAAATTTATAAAATACCAATTTTACCCTTTATTAAAAGAATAAAATTTCTATGCTTTTGATAAAGGGTAAAATGGGCATTTTATAAATATAAAATGAGATTAATATAAAAGACAATAAAATGCTTATTTGTGACTTTTGAAAGTTTAGAGGGGAAATTAAGGCCCGACTAGAACCGGTAGTGCACAAATATACTCCTCGCCCGTGTACCAGATGAAGGGGGACTTTCTTTTCTTAGGGCTGGGTAGATTTCAGACCCCAGTAAATATGTAATTTCGAAGTTTAGAGGGGGCAATACGTAATTTTTAATTTTTCAGGGGTATACGTGAAATTATCCCATTTAATTATATCAGATATAATCAAGCAATGTGTCATATGTAATTATGTAGGAGGTTGTAAGTTTAAATTTCGGATGAAAGATTGTTTTTTTTAATATTCAAAGTTGAAAGACTTATCTCATCTTTATCTAAAAAATATATCGGATGAAATTTTTGTCAATCTAATTAATTAAGTATAATAAATGTTTAATATTTGATCGGACTCATCAGTCCCGATCGATAAATAGGAATGCGTGCGGTTGCGCAGGAGATAGAATGAAGTCACAACCGAACCATAAGAAATTCAGACCAATTTAGATTTTAGAATATATAGAGGACACACTTTAAGATTCAAGATTCGTACAAACTTGTATTAATCTGGTCTGAATTCGATATATAGACAATAGCTGCAGAGATACACCAGAAACCAATCTGGCACAAAAATGTTTGAGCAAGATATGAAATCTCTCTCTAAAAGCCCCTCTTGCCAGTATTGCCAGGAAGAAACAGGTCATATGTCAGCCTTTAGGTCCACTTTAGAAGTCTCCTTGCCTTCTTTCAAGTTGAAATTATGTTGCTATCAATCAACCCCACCAAATTACCCATGAATAATAGATGTTCTTAATTATTTCCATGGGCCACACATGAAACAATTAATTAATATATACCAGACGACCACATTGTTTTGGTTTCTAATTAGGTCAAAACAGTGTTTTGTATACTCTGTGATTATTAGTTTTTGGTACCTTATTTTTCTAATTTTTCCTTTTTTTCCTTTTTCGGTTGATGGGGGTGTAAATAACTGTGTACCGTATTTTCTTACTTTAATGAAATAGTCGGTAAGCGGTTCGCTAACTGACCTTCAAAAAAAAATTAGGTCAAAACAGGAGATGAGCATGGAATATGCTCTTCTAGGTGGATAGAAGGAATAAAAAGCAAAAATCATCTGTAGCCGGTTTCATACCACATATGGTGTAGCGAGTCATTTAAATATATATTATGCACTTTAATATTTTTGTTGGAACCCTTTTCTTTGAAAACTTTTATCAGTATGGTTAAACATATTGTACACGGCGGCAGAGTCAGAAAATAAAATAGGACAAAGCAAAATTTTCAAGGGTAAGATATAATTGTATACAACTTATTTTAAATACACATATTTTGTAATTTTTTTCCAAAAAAAGAATGAAAAAAAATTATATTTTCAAAAAAGAAGTTTGGATCAGTACATCTCCTGACTGGGAAAAGAGTGCATCCAATGTACATCGAACTCACTTTTGAGTCTGATCTGCTTTAAGATCCGTGCACATGAATATTGAAGCAGTGCGCATGGATCTTAAATCGGATAGGACGGAGGAGCCCATCCGACATCTTTTCTTCTCCTGACCTCATGTGTGGCTCCGCCACTGATACTACGGTGCGTTGATATTGCTTCAAAAGATCAAGATAGCTACTGATCCAATAATCTTTTCCCTTCAAAGGATGCTCAAATGGTTGGTTTCTGGTGTGCCTCCTTTGGTGGGTTCTCTACTCCTGTTGCCACTAAAAAATTAGTGAAAAGTATTAACCAAGGTGACAAACTCTTTTTCTCTTTTCTTTAAGATGTGGCCCTTTTGTTTGGCACTTACATGCTTTATCTTTATATGAATTCCACCTGACGAGATGGATGTATGCATATGTCTTCTGAAATATGTGCAGCAGTGGATAGCACTAGATATGATCCAAAGTCAGAGATGTGGCTTAGTTCCCATCCTCATATTCGCTTAGTACAATAATATTACAGGGACATTACACGTGGTTTATAAAATACAAAGTCCAATATTTTATCGATAGAGATATATAAACAATTATCATTAAGAGTCTTCAAATATATATATTGAAATATATTTATCAGTTCAATTACTGCATGTAATGGTCCTCTCCTTAACCTCCATACTAGGTCCATCTAAAAAATAAAATAAAACCTATACATTTAAATTAGTAACATGACAACTGTTTACCATTTATCAAAATGTAGTTTGTTGGCCATGTCAATTATGATTTCATTACACTGTGGTGGGTAGTTTTTGACTAATATATAAGGGGTTTATTACTCCAAAGAGACAATTAATTTATTCATGGTTGATGATGATACCTCAATTTGGGACTTGAAGCCTATGATTTACGAATGCACTGGTTATAACCCAGAAATGTGGAACTTAGAATTGGCAACCCGATTGAACGCTGGAACACCCCCAATCTATACCAGAACTCCGATATTAAGTGATGCTGCATGGAGAGGCTTGTACGGATAGTTAAAGGCCGCTGAAAATTTTATCATAGAAATCTACGCCAAGAGAGTTTTGATAGAGTCAGGGGTTGGAAGTTCTGGCCAAAATTTGGTTGCGCCAAATTATACATCACAACCAGAAACATACAGCCCCGTGGCTCCTTTATTCGTACCTGACCCAGAACCATACATTTCCATGGCTCATTTATTCGTACCTGACCCAAAAACATACAGTCACTTCACCCCACCACCACCCCAACCACCACCTCATACAAGACCCCAATCTAGACTTGTGCATGTGGCACCTTTATCATTATTTGCACCAGCACCTCACCCCAGACCGGCACCAGTAGAGGACGAAACTGGGTTGGATTTTAAAAATATTAACGTAATTTCGGAGGAAGATCTGCAAACTGGGGATGAATTTGAGGGAGGAAACTGGGACTCTAATCATCTGGAGGGTTGTGCTGAAGATGGTCCAGTGCCCATTCGCAGAGAATATGGGAATATGCCGCTTAGTGGCCGGACTGATACACACCCGTTCGCATACTTCAATGATATATCTGCTTTTAAAGAAGCAGATATTGGTTATTATGGGAGACGGATTGAGTACAAAGGTGAGCTGGCGCCTGAACAATATTTTAAAACCAAAGAAGAGCTAATAAAGAAGATTAGAGAGTATCATATTGATAAGAATCAGGAGATTAGAATGAGAAAAGTGACAGAGATCGTATTCAGGTGGTGTGCAAGACTTCGGGTTGTGATTACGAACTTAGGGGAAAAGCAACGAGTTTTGGAGATGCATAGGTTATAACGAAGCAAGACAAGCTTCACACATGCAGGTCTGAATACTCAAGGCAAGACCATGAATGTCTCACGACATTAATCATTGCCGATATCATTGAGACCTTCATTAAGAAGGACCCCGGTATGAGCATCCAGGGGTTGGCAAACTGTGTGAGGGTTAAGTATGGCAATGTAACCCCGAAATACAATCCACTGTGGAGGGGTCGTGAGCTTGCAATAGCCCGACAATTTGAGAGATGAGAGGGTTTATACAGCTTGCTGGAACCACTGCTTATAGAAATCTGTGACAAGAATCTCGGCTCTAAGTACCCATTTTTTACCTGTCCAGTATGAGATAAACACGGAGAGCTTATTGAAGGAGTTGCTCAATTCAGGGCGGTAGCCTGGGCTTTTGGTCTATGCATTGCAGCGGTTCACTTGAGACCAGTAATCAGTATATATGCATGCTTCTTGTCTGGGCGGTATGAGGAGAGGCTTTTGATAGTTTGCGGCTATGAAGTCGAGAACCAATTGCTACCTAAAGCATTTACAATTGTGCAAAAGAATGATGGTGAGAATTGAGGTATTTTCTTACAGTGGTTGAGGAATGAAGTGCTTGGAGCTGATAAATTCGTCTGTGTTATATCAGATCAGCACAAGAGGATAAAATTTGCACTGACAGCAGAATACGGATGGTCTCTAGAACTTTTTGTGCACATGTTTTGTATGCAGCATGTTGCTGACAACCTGGTCCAGAATTGTGGAAAGAATAAGTAGTTCGGGTGGAGGTTCAAACAATGAGCCAAGAAAAAGAAGCCAAGAAGGTTGAAAGAGATGTTCGAAAAGTTTGCTGTGGTATGTCTAATTTATAACATTTAGTTTAATTATTTTATAAGTAGATGAGGCAAATGAAGTAACACATCTTTGTTCTTGTGCAGCTAAATCTAAGTTGTAATGCATTTTTAAAAAAGGTGGGCAAAGTACGTACCAATAATGTGATAGAGCCGTCCAATTATGAGAAGATTCTAAACCTTCGATGGAGGATACCAATTTGGTATCATGACAACAAACGGCTCTGAGTCGCTGAACAATGTCTTTCGAATGAACCGGAGAATGCACGTGGTTGCCATTGTCGAAAATACGTTCTATAAGTGCAACATATAGTTTGTTGAGCGGCGGCAGCGAGCCATGGATTTAGCCAATGCAAATCAGCAATTTTCGGAATGGGTGGAGCTCAAGCTAAAAAAATAGTGGTTCAAAGCTGCATAAATGCATTTGGTCCCTTATACGCATGGCGAAGGTCAGTACCAAGTTTCATCTCCAAATGAGTACATTCCAGTCACCCGCGGCTCCAATGGAAGTCTGAGCATTATTCATAGGGAGTTCCAGTACATTGTGACACGCGGGCCCGGCAACAAAATAGAATGTACATGCAGAGGTATCCAATTAACATATATTCTGTGCGCTTATGTCTTAGCGGTTTGTCGTGCAAGAAATTGAAGCGAGAACCAATTTGTTGCAGACTGATATACTGTGAACTATCTTGAAAGTACTTGGAGTAGGGTGTTTGTTCTTTATGGCAATATGGGAGAATAACCAGTTTGCCAAAACTCCTAGAATTCTTCCTAGAAAGCTTGGATTAGGGTTGGAAGGAGAAAACACACCCATCATGTAATGACCATGAATGAAATGTAAGATAGGCGAAGGGGACATCCGGCTCGCCGTTCCACTACCGACAGGAATAGAAGAGGTATGTAACATTCATCAAAAATTATATTGCATTCCAATTTTGACTAGCTTACTAAGTAACAAATGCAATGCAGAGGCCATAAATCCAACAAATGCAGCAGAAAATGAGCAAGTTATCGCAGAGGCTACTAGGTCACAAGAGTCACGGCGTAGCACAGCTACGAGCTATTTAGATGCATCTGCTATGTTTGTAGAAACAATGGGAGATACAGTTGCCATAGGAGGAGAGGCGGTTGGGGTGCAAGGAGAGCCATCTGGTAGCTAACCAAGGAAGTCAATTGGTAGGAGTACAAGGGCATCTAGAAGCCAAGCAGGGGCATATGGAAGTCAAGCAGAGCCATCTTGTAGGCCATCTTCTGGAACTGGTTGGTTTCTCGGAATACCGTTTTGGCGTAGTAATAGGTGATTTAAATTGATGTTTGTATGCAAGTTGTGAACTTGTTTATTTAGATGCAGCTTTGAGAACTATTTTATTTGCAATTTGTGTAAATTTTATTTAGACTAAGTTATGAGTTAGTTGAATGTTAGTTTTTATAACATTACTGTTTTTTACCATATTCAAAAATTAATTCTGGGATTTCTACTAAATAAAAAATTTAGTTCTTTTAATGAAAATGTAGAGAAACATGAAGTCTACATCCAAATCAAATGCATCCAAATTTTAAAATTTAATAATACTACTTCTTAGAACGAGCCTTGAAAGTACAGGGAACAAACTCCTCGTACAATGTTGCCGTATCTCCTAAGAAATCGCCTTATCTTTCTCTCTTTATCTCTTTCTCTTCCTCTATTTCTCTCTTTCTCTTTTGTGATTTTGAGTGAGTTGTGAAAGGGAGAAGAGAGAAAGAGGGGTATTTATAGGGTCTGAAAAAGAAAAATATATATTTCCAATCAGCCAAAAATGACCGGTTCTAATTTTAATCCCGGTCGGCTATTTTTTTTGTCTTTTTGGGTATTTTAAAAAATAACCAGCTAAGCTAGGTATAATTAATAATTTTTATTTAATTTTAGATATTAATAAAAATATCGGGGCCTATTTCATTCCGCATGGGTACACTTCCAAAATTGTAAGTAGAAGAGCACCAATATATATATATAGCCCCAATTACTTAGAGAAGTGTTTCTCTTATTTGGGCTTAAATGTTGGCCCATTTTATTAATGAACGCTAGATGACGAACGCTTAACTGGGCTTATTTAGGGATTCTACCCAACGTGGAAAAATTTAGGGATTAAATGTTAGGGAATTGACTGGATCAGTCTTTAATTAAATGTCAGATCCCAGATCCCATAATACAGATGTCGGGAACGACGAACGAGGAGCGCGTCCTCTGAGATATCTCAATTTATTGGAAATAAATCAGCTGTGATTATTTTGAGAATCACAAGATTCTGATATTCTAAATTCTATCTCTTCATCTGTTTTGAAATTTGCGAATAGAAAACAACCGTTTTTGCGATTTGTATATTTCAAAAAAATAAAGGATTGGATTTGGAATAGTAGGGTTGTGTAATTCTTAAAAAATCACAGCAGATTTATTTCTCAACTTTTGCATAACCGACATATACGGTGCCTATTCGGGGATAGCGCAGGGTTTGATGTTATTTGAACGTTTGAGATTTTCCAAAAAGTCACGCAAAGTTTGAGATATCTTAGAGGATGTGAATTCGCAAACCAGAGTGACCCATGGCAATGTGATCAAATTATCAATTCAATTTGATGTTCGATCAGAGCCATTTGATATGCATTAAGAATTGTACGCACAACTTCATAATTTGTGCGGATTATGTGCGTCTGAATCTTAACGCGCATAGAACAATTATAATCGCACGTCAGACTAAATTTGATTTGATCGATGCCCAATAGACCGTCATGGCTTCTAAAACTAATCGACTGCCAACAAACAACATGCCCATTCTTACGTCTTAATAAAAGAAAAAAAAAACTAAATTTCATTTTAAAATTTCTTTTAAAGAAATAAGAAAGAAAGGGACAATACAATGCCTTACCGTGCCATTTATTAGGCAAACAATTGCCTTTGAATGGGAAACTGTGAATTGCTGTTACTTAACGACAAAATCTGTGCCAAGACTCCTCTCTGACAGGATTTGTAAGGTGCCATGTTAATTTGAATTTGTGTGATAGCGATTGTCTAAAGTTTCAAATATTGAATGGATGCGGAATGAATTGAATTTAGATTTAAATGCTCCAATTAAATTCAATGTGGCTCTATAAGGGACGCGTGTACTCCCTTGTACGATTCGGCTGCTTATCTGTCTCGAGTTTTTCTGTGTTCTGTTCTCTGCTGTCATTCGTGCAAATCATAATGATAATCTGATGTAAGTAATTTGAGACCATAGAAAATAAATATTTAACTAATACCTTCACCTCTTGATTCCTTTTTTCATTCTCATCAACTTTTAGTTTACTTTTAAAGATGATAATTAATTTGCTTTCCCCGTCATTTGCACTACCACAGTAATATTAATGGAAATAACTTTTTTTAATCATTGAATCGTAGTAAATTTGAATTCAAAGTCTCTAAATATTGGTATAGTAATAACAAACTATTTGATAGATAGTTCAAGGAATAGATACAGAAAATTGAATAATAATTTATATCTAAATATAATATTTTGTGCACCCAAAATGTATTGAATTATTTAGATAAAAGTATCAGAGATTACATAATTAATATTTTGTCGATTTGAATAAACCAATGTACTCAAGAGGCACCGTCTCAGGTAGCTACTAATGTTATCCTAACATGAATGACAATAACATTTATGAGTTCTAGACGGAGAACAAAGCTTAATTGAGATAAAAAAGAAAGTTTGTTGGTTCTCTATTTTCGGAGCAGGGTTTCCAACCAAAATTCAATGGGCATCGGACTAAATTCAGTCGAATGTCTAGTCAGAGTTGTTCGATCTGTATCAAAATTTGTGTATATAACTTCAAAATCTGCTTTGATAAATGCGCATGAATTTTAATGTTGATCACGCGCTCCTAATTAGATATTAGAGCAAATTTTAATCGATGTCCATCGGACCGCTCTCACTCTAGAAAAAAAATATATAATATTAGAAAATTTGAAGAGAATTATAAACCCATACAGAGGACATAAAAAAAAACATCATTTGATAATTAAATAGTAAGCATTGCCACACAAAATCAGATGAGCGCGAAAAACGTGGACGCAGCAGTACTGACAAGTAATCGACAATCGCAAGTAATGTGTTTCTCAGCTTATCCCATGTCTGTTTATCTATGCAACCTGGTGTGGCATCATGTGGTTATAGTCAGGAACTCAGGATTATGCACATGAACACATGCACACTTCAATTGAGAAAGAGAGAGATATCCTTGTTATCCCTTAAATATATTGTTGCTACGTTTGATCGTGCCAGATATACATATGTATAACAGTAGCTTCTGACTAGGTGCATGTTACAACGAGTCCTTTGTGTCGTTTGCATTTTTATAAAGTTGATGTGCCTCTGATGTAAACTGGAACTTACCATATCATCTCCACTCAAAACATTAATTAACATCCTTAATTTGACGGTATTCTTAGTATTTTTCAATGATTATGTAGTAATGTATAACTTGAAAGGAAGATATATATACTGACTCAATAAATTTTAGTGGCGTTAATCCAATATTTTTTAATAATAAAGTTAAAGATTCTTAATATTAAGAGTTTCTTTAATAGTTCATGGAGATAAATTAACTTTATTAATTTGAACTATGTGGCTCCATCATCGATATATAATAATCACTTTAATTTGTTATTATTATTTGAGCCGTGCGAACTTGTAGGCAGGGGCGGATGCAATTCGAGTAAAATATGATGATTAGATATATATGTTTTTACTATATTTTTTAGGATAAAATGCTATGGATACTGTAAAATTAATCGTCATTTGCAGTATAATTTTTTTTGAACGATTGATCTCATAATTTAAAACTCTAGCTCCGTCCTACTTGTAGGTGCGTTATATTGGAATTATTACACAGTTGACAATATAATTTGAAATCTATGATAAAATTTATAAGAAATTCGGTGAAAATAAGATTGGGTTTTGGGTTTTGGGGGGGGGGGGGGGGGTGTTAAAAGAAACACCAATCGCAATCTCTAAAAAATTATATGCAAGGATAATTTTTAGTGATACTATTATAATTAATTACTGCTACTACACATTACATATATATTAGTATTATTACTATTAAAATTGTCTTTATTAATTCCTATTGTTGTTCTTATTATTGTTAATGACTACTTTAATTGTTTGACGTTTTTCCCTTTTGTCAGTATTTCTTTTTTATTTTATAATTGTGTTTGATTACAAGGCAAATTAATAATAACTCGAAAATAAAATAGTTCTCAGTGAGATGTCATGATAACTTTTATAACATATTATCCTCCTTTTAACCCAACCTTAAAATTAACATCATCACTATATAAAGTGAGAATTAATAAAGATACAACTGAGAGGGTATCATAACAAATTGGAAAATCATATGACTTGAAATTCAATGATTAATTAATTAATAACCTAAAGCAAAGTGTGATTGCATGCAAGATTTTACCCTCTTTTACTTTATATTATGTTGCTTTTAACAAATGCTTCAGAAGGTTGCATCATGCTTTGGGGTTTGGATAAAATGATATTTGACCTTAGTATTAAGTCAAGAGCCATTCTTATCCACTAATTATATATCCAAAATTAATTATTCATTGTTGCGGTGTTGCCCTTTGCGGATTGGATGCATATGCTAACTCTGTTTGGATTGGAAGAAATAATGAATAGGGCACGCGCGTAGAACAAGGAACTTAAAAGGTTCCTCTTATCTACAATGCGACAATCTACAATTGAATTCTACAATATACTTTCTAGGCATTTTTTTCTTGACAATTTGTGAGCAAAATATCAGAATTTATCGCTTAGAAATTTAAAAGTAATAACTTCTATTAGTGTACAAAAAGATAATTCTATAAAAGATACATTTTACTTTTTATATGGCATATGGGAGACTAATTTTTGTTGTATGTTTTTTGAAAGAAATTTTACAAGTCACTTATAGTCTAATTTGATCGAATAATATTTCCTATTGCATGCTAATTTTTTATCAATGTTTAGTATAAAATAGATTAAGAAAGCTTATAATAAAGGATTTTAATTTGTATATGTATATTGGTTGAAGAATTAAATTAGCTTTAATATTCTTACACTATAACGAATGATATGTCACATATCACAATATTTTGGATAAATAGATTATGGTCTTGGAGTGTGAATAATATTTCATTACTTATATGTTAATTATATTCCGTCAAATTAAACTGAAAATAATAAGCTATCTCAATTTTAAATTAACATATAATACAAGAATCATATCAAGGATTCTATATATTTCATACGAGTTATTGCATAGAAGAGAAATGTGGATAGGCAAATGCGGTAATGTCACAATGCTGCAGTACAAGTACTTACGTGGCAGGTCATAGAAATAAAAACCTATGTATCCCTAACATGCTTCCATGTGCCTAATTCCAGTGCCCCAAGAAAGAAAAAAACAGGTCTAAGAGTTAAAAAATAAGAGAGAGAGAGAAACAAAAAGGAGAAGAAAGAAGAAATAAAGGAAGATAGGAAGGAAAGAGGGAAGAAATGAAAGGTATATATTCAAAATTGGAAGGAAACAGAAGAAGGAAAAGATGAACTTCTTTCTTATGGTCTTGCCAGAATTTTGGATGTTGTATTAAGTGTTACAAAGAGGCTTAATTATTTATGTAATCAACTAAATTAACATTTTTGGTACAACGGCCCTCAATAAAATTAAAATTATAATAAATTAACTGTTTTTCAAACTTTCAATAGTAAAGCTAGTTAATTGAATATATTATATCATGCATGCGCAGTTGTACCCTAAAAAAGTGTGTATTATTTCAACTTTATTTTACTATATACCACATTTAATAATAATTTATTTTACAAATAGATTAATTTTACTTCCATAAAAAATGACGAACAAAAATACAGAGCACTTTTGCTCTTTTAAAAGAAACGAGGAATTAAGGAGAAAAGAGCTTTGATCCTTCCTAGCTAGTAGCTACTGGTCAGTGACTCAGTGGTGTGAATCCCAACACATATGAGTTGCACCAATCAATCCACTTTGTCTCTTGTATACTGTTCAAATCTTTAACTTTACCCTCCAAAAAAACTGAAAAACAAACAAACAAACAAAGATACGTGGTTCCCCGATATTTTTATTAATATCCAACGTAAAATAAAAATTATCAAATTTACATAGATTTTCTGGGTATTTTAAAAATATTCAAACTGGTCAAAAAATAGCCGGTTGAATTTTAATTAGGACCGGCCAAAAATAGCCGGTTTGAATTGGTATATTTTTTTTTTCTATAAATATCCCGTTTCTCTCTCCTCCCTCTCATAACTCACTCAAACTCACTAGAAGAGAAAGAGAATAAGAGAAAGAAAAGACGATTTCTGAGGAGAAAAAGGCAATTTTTCGGTAATATTTATTTATTTTTATTTTTTAAAATTTAGCAAACTTATAATATTTTTTAAATTTAGTAACCTGACAACTATTTACCATTTACCAAAATATAGTTTGTTGGCCATGGCCATGTCCATGATCGTTTCATTACACTGTGGTGGGAAGTTTTTGACTAATATATATGGAGTTTATTACTCCAAAGAGGCAATTAATTCATTCATGGTTAATGATGATACCTCAATTTGGGACTTGAAGTGTATGATTTATGAATGGACTGGTTATGACCTTGAAAGGTGGAACTTAGAATTGGCAACCCGAGTGAACTCTGGAACACCCCCAACCTATACCAGAGTGACGATATTAAGTGATGCTGCATGGAGAGGCGTGTACGGGTGGTTAAAGACCAATGAAAATTTTATCATGGAAATCTACACCATGAGAGTTCCGATAGAGTTCGGGGTTGGAAGTTCTGGACAAAATTCGATTGCGCCAAATTATGAACCACAACCAGAACCATACACTCTCATGGCTCATTGACTCCTACCTGACCCAGAACCATACAGTCACTTCACTCCACCAGCACCCCAACCACGACCTTATTACCTGAACCATCACCTCACTCCAGACCGACACCAATAGATAACGAAACTGGGTCGGATTTTGAAAATATTAACGCAATTTCGGAGGAAGATCTGCAAACTCGGGATGAATTTGAGGGAAGGAACTGGGAATCTGATCACCTGGAGGGTTGTGATGAAGATGATCCAGTGCCCATTCACAGAGAATATGGAAATATGCCGCTTAGTAGCCGGACTAATACGCACCCGTTCACAGACTTCAATGATATCTGCTTTTAAAGAAGAAAATATTGGTTATTATAGGAGACGGATTTGAGTAAAAAGGTTAGCTGGCGCCAGAACAATAATTTAAACCAAAGAAGAGTTGTCAAAGAAGATTAGAGAGTGTCATATTGATAAGAATAAGGAGATTAGAATGAAGAAAAGTGACAGGGATCGGATTCAGGTGGTGTGCAAGACTCCGGGTTGTGAGTACGAACTTAAGGGTAAAATCATCGGGTTTTGGAGATGCATGAGTTATAACGAAACAAGACAAGCCTCACACATACAGGTCTGAGGCATCAATGAAAGACCATGCACAACTCACGACATCAATCATATCCAATATCATTGAGACCACCATTAAAGATTACCCCTGTATTAGCATCTAGGGGGTGGCAAACTGTGTGAGGATTAAGTATGACAATGTAGCCCCGAAATACAACTAACTTTGGAGCGGTCATGAGCTATCAATAGCCCGACAATTTGGGAGTTGGGAGGGTTCATACAGTTTGTTGGAACCATTGCTTATGGGAATCTGCTACAAGAATTCCGGTTCTAAGTACCAATTTCTGACCTGTCATGTACGAGATAAACATAGAGAGCTTATTACAGGAGTTGCTCATTTTAGGGTGGTAGCCTGGGCCTTTCGTCCATGCATTGCAGCGGTTCAGTACTTGAAACCAGTGATCAGTATAGATTAGTGCTTCATCTCTGGGCGTTATGATGGGAGGCTTTTGATAGCTTGCGGCTATGATGCCGAGAACCAATTGTTGTTTATAACATTTGCAATTGTGCATAAGGGTGATGGTGAGAATTGAGGTTTTTTCTGCATTGAGCAGAATACGGATGGACGCCTGAACTTTTTGTGCACAGGTTTTGTATGCAGCATGTTGCTGACAACCTGGTCCAGAATTATGGAAACGACAAGTGGTTCGGAAGGAGGTTCAAACAAGGAGCCAGGAAGAAGAAGCCAAGAAGGTTGAAAGAGATGTTCGAAGAGTTTGTTGTGGTCTGTCTAATTTATAACATTTCATTTAATTATTTTATAAGTAGTTGTTCATCAAACTTAAAACCCTAATTCATCAAACTTAAAAACCCTAATTCTTCAAACATAAAACCCTAATTCATCAAACTTAAAACCCTAATTCATCAAACTAGTAATCCTACTCCTTAGTAGGCACCTCTGGATCAGTAACAATAGACGAAGTGCTAACCTTACTAGTATAAGTACACAGAACAAACTCATTGTCCGATATTGGAGGCTCTGGATCAACCTTATTTTTTTTTCAAACCGTATCCATAGGGATTTTCCACAAAGTTATCGTCTAAAATTTCAAACCGAATAGGCCGTTTAAGAAATTCTTCCATCAGACATACTTGACAGTTATTTTTATCACTAAAGCATACTTGACAATTATTATTTTTCTCTCATTTCTACCTCGACCACTAATTGACCCTCCTCTCGCTACGCCACGATTGAACGATCTACCTCGGTTGATACTGTTCATCCTTTTCGCTCCCGAAAAATCGCCTCAAATTTCGCCCTTTTCGCCTTCGAAATCGCCCTTCTCTTTCTCTTTTTCTCTTTCTCTCTTTCTCTTCTAGTGAGTTTGAGTGAGTTGTGAGTGGGAGGAGGAGAAACATGATATTTATAGGGTAAACAAAAAAAAACCTTCCTGACCGATCATTTTTTGACCGGTACTAATTAAAATTTCAACCGGTCATTTTTTGGTTGGTTTGGGCATTTTTAAAAATCCAGAAAACCTGAGTACATTTCATAATTTTTATTTTATGTTGGATATTAATAAAAATGTCGGCGTGGCTCTTGCAATACTTCAATCTTACAAGTGTTCAAAGTACTAGAAATAGTTTGAATCAGTCTTGTAAATAACGGTATATGCTGACGGACAAAGTACTGTTAAATGATTAATTAGTATGAGACTGATTAATCAGAATTTTACGGATAATTTTGCATTTTCATTAAAATTATGTACATATATTGTAATTATTAAAAATGATTAATTTAACTCACTAAATTTATCAAATAAAATTATTTTAACTTTGTTTAATTGTTAATTAATAAAATTTTATGAAATTGTCATTTAGAAAAACTCAGATAAGACAAGAAGTATAATGCATATAATGTATAAATGCAGAAAAAATAATAAAAATAACCAACTAATTGACCGTATAAATAGAACACAGACAATTCATAAAGATTTAATCACCGCTAACGACTAATTTGCCGATTAGTCGGACTAAACGGCTGTTTTTAACAACACTGATTTGAATTAAGGGAACGGCTAAGATGATAAAGAACCAGCGGAAGGAATTAATTAATTATAATGACATGTCCCATTTAATTTTTCAATTTAATTATAGTTGGTATACATGTTGAAACAAATTACTTTGCATTACTCTTTTTTTTCTGTATTATGTCTAGCGACAGCTATGCAACTTTTATAGATAATTTAATCATCACAAAAACAAAAACATACAGAAATATAGTTCCATCACAATACGGTTGGTGCTAAACATATTTATGAAAAATGAAAGGGAGTGTTGCAAGTCAAATGAATGTGCCCGTTTAAAAATAATGCAAAATAGATATTTTAACAATATATTAAATATAACTTAATGATTAATTAAATTTAAAAGTTTCATACTTAATACACATAAAAAAATAAAGAAAGTATTTTAATTTATATGGAGAAATAAGTTATTTAAGTGTTTTAATTTGATATATTATCAATTCTCCCAATTTTTAATATGTCTCAAAATATGTAGTACTTGCTGTTTACTGAAAAGAAAATATATTTATTGAACAAGTCTCTACCTCTCTTCTCTCTCTATATATAACACATCCGACCACCCCACAGTACACAAACCAAGTCTCCTTCAAACCAGACCCAATTTGCATCCAACACCTCCCCCCCCCCCCCCCCCACAAATTTAACAAAAAATATAGAGAACTAAAACCCCTGATCTCCATGGAAAACCTCCTCTCAAATGCATCTCCCCACTCTGAAACCTTAATTGAAGAAAGAGGCAAGCGCATAAAGCTTGCGGCCGAGGTCGGCCTCGCTAGGTCATCTGGCGGTCGTCTGTGGGCCAGAGCATTGCGTCGCCGCCTGCACCGCCAGAGAAAACTACCTCAACAGACATGCATTGCCAAAAATTCAACACCTCCTTTAATGAAGGAGGTTCCGTTGGTAGCTGACGTAACGGAAGAGAAAGAGGAGATCGAGGACAGAGTGAGGGCATTGCAGATACTGGTACCAGGTGGCGAGGAGATGGAGGTCGAGAGACTGTTCGAAGAGACGGCTGATTATATCGAGGCGTTGCGAGAACAAGTTGGTGTCATGAGAGCACTTGCATGTCTTCTTGATGGCATTGAGAGCACAGATGGAGATAAGTTGTAAGGTTCTAGCCTTGTGCTTTGAGATTCGTGCGCAGAAAGGGGGGGCGGGGGTGTAGTTTGTTAGGTTTTCTTAAAAAAAAATTAATGGTTTCGTTGAATTTTTTTCAGTGAAGAAATAGAAGTAGAGTTGGTAAATATGTGTTGCATGGGTCTTTTATTTTTGAGTTAGAGAAAGAATGAGAATGTTAGGAAAAACAGAGACATTTTGCATATTGTTTGGTTGACTAGGCACAAAGGTAAGTTTTTTAACAATTTGAATGTCATTTAATTTGAGGTTATTAGTTTGATTGGAAGATTTAACATGCATGAATCTTGTTCATTATTTTTTTGTGTTCTTTTTTGTTTTGTTTCTTTTGAAGATGCAGAGTAGCAATGTTTATGTTACTCTGTTGGGCTTAGGTTACTGTAAGGTGTGAAAAGATTTTAATAGAGCAGTTTTGGCTTCATGCAGCACACAAACTGTAGCATCAAACAAATGTTGCATATGGTTCATGAACTGGGAGTAGGTCCGATGGGCATCGGACCTACCTCGGTTCGACGGGTTTAATCACCATCGATTTTCTTTTAGATTCGTGCGAAATGCTTTAAAACCCGTGCGTTTATGTTTCAATTTTCGTGCGCACAAATCATTACATTATCCTACGGTAGATCTGCCCATCGGAACCAAACAAGGTCCGATGGGCATCGGACCTACACCCAGTTCTATGGTTCATATGCTGCATGAAGCTAAAATTGTTCTGTTTGAATCTTTACACTTGTTCTGTAAGGATCTACAATACGTACTTTTTTTATGGTAAATTAAATTTAGCCAAATAGAGGGGGCCAAGTGGAAACATGAGAGAGAAAAAAATTACATTTTTCTTTCTTTGGGTGGATCATAGAAAATTTGAAGGATCTTAATTTTGGTATCTTTTGGAGAGAGGAAAGTGGAGTTGCATGTGAGTGCCAGTTGCATCAAAGTGTGTCCAAGTGGTTTTACTTTGAAGTTTGAGTCGTTTCAACTCTCAACTAATTTTTAAAAATTTGGAAATTTCGACCGAGTTGCTTCCAAATTTACAGTTGTATATAAAACTAAACAGTTATACTAAACATCTCTTGACATGATATTTGGGTAATGGAGAACGAGGTATTGGTTTAGTAATCAAATATAATATCCACCAGCGAGAGAAGGAAAAGATGTTATGCATGCAAGATTTGGTGACAAGGATAATGTCCGTTGCGATATGATTTAGATTTCATACTCAATTTCTTACGGATAACTTTGACAATTAATATGTAAAAATATGATCACTTTATAATGCATACTTTAATTTTAAAAATATAAGCAGTTGAATCAATTAGTCAACGAATTCAATCGATAAATCGTTGACCTAAAACTTGATTAGGTCGTTGTCTAGTTCAATTTTGGTAACATTTGTGTATGTTACACTAGCAAATTTTCTGAAATTTTACGTTTTAATTTGTGTATTTCTGCAACTGGTGCCGTAATTAAAATGTGGTTATGTTGATTTAAAAAATCGTAATCAAGCATTCTTCATTCAGTTAAAAAGTTAATTTATCATTGTTGCTGTTGTTGTAATTTTTACTATATAGAAAGATCCACTAGTAACTATATGAAAAAATCACAAAATTATTACAACCTTGTACCTAATAAAAAGAAGAAAAAAAAAACAGGGTACCCATATTGTAATCAAGCATTTTTCATTCAGTTAAAAGTTAATTTATCATTGTTGCTGTTGTTGTAATTTTTACTATAGAAAGATCCACTAGTAACTATATGAAAAAATCACAAAATTATTACAAACCTTATACATAATAAAAAGAAAAAAAAAACAGGGTATCCATATTGTAAAGTAATATAACGGTCAGCGACACTGCGTTTTGCAATTTATTTTAATTCCTTTCTCTCTTTGAGAAATATTCACCTAGTAGAGATTTATTAATCAAATGAGTTCTGTGTCCCGGGTCACAGCCTTTTAAACTTCATCACATGTGGAATACAATGGAATATATACATTTATAAATCGCAAAAGCATTCATTTGAAGATTTTATTGTGTTTAATTTGATTATCTTCTTTTTAGGCAATTTGATTTTTCTATTCTTAACATGGACAAAAAAAAATACACAAAAAGAGTACAAGTGAAGCAAGATGGAAGCATCCTTGAAATACAAAGGGATATATAATTCATCGTATCACTCATAAAATCAATTCTTTAAAATGTTGTCAAATGAACTGCACATGCTGTCACATATGTTTTAAAAATCATCACTTTTACTTTTATGTATATAAAACTAGGGGCGGACCCAGGTAGTCTCGGCGGGTAGAATCTATCGGTCCTGACTAATTTTGCCCCTCTTTGAAATTTTTTTGTCCCCCTCTGAATGTTTGATTTGTAATTCGAATTAAATTTAGGGTTAAAATTGAAATAAATTTGTTGAATTTTGATTAATAATTAGAATTATAAGTTAGAGTATCAGAAATTACAATTCAAAGCATTGGAAAGTATAAGTTAAAGCATTATTTTTTATCGAGTACCAATTAGTTAATGGATTTAAATCCGATTCGATATTTTTTTGCCCCTGATGAAATCCTGGATCCGCCCCTTGTAAAAGTGATCATATGACATTTATAATTTACAATGATTATTTTGACAAGCTTAAAATTTGAACTTTAAAAAATAATTAAAATTATTAGAATATTGATAGCCTAACAATAAAAACTCATATAAGTATTATCAAATATTATATCAAAGACAATTAATTATAGACTGTTGAAAATTTTAAATCACTTAATGAATGATAAAATATACATCAAATATCATCCAAAGATGATATGTGAGACCATGTTAAATTTAAGTTTTATTTTTGAATATTGTCAATATTATCAAACTAATAAATTGTCAAGTGATCTCCACTCATTTAATCAATTTAAGATTACACTGGTATTTTATCATTTTTATACTAAAATTGTTTGAAAAAAACTATATTTTAATTCATAAATTTTAAATATCTTTTATAAAATACACGATCACATACAATATTCATATATTCTACAATACATCCACAAAATACAAAATGCGGTAATCAATGACACGCTTAGCAATACTGAATTTCAAAATTTTACAAAAAAAAAAAATACATGCCATCAAATTCTAATTTGAAGTTTCTCTTTGTAAAATTAGAAAATAAAAAATCCAGATTACATTGCTGTAGTGCACACTACCCATTACTCAAAATACGTAATGCAGTAATCAATGACACGCTTAACAAAACTGAATTTTAAAATTTGACAAAAAAAAAATAATTACGGGCAACCAAGGCACCAAATCCTAATTTGAAGTTTCTCTTTTCAAAATTAGCAAAATGAAAAAATTGAGAGATCACATGGCTAAAGTGCACACTACACATTACACTTACACATGCCTCGAAGGAGTCACCTGTCGCCTCTGCACATGCGAAGAGAAGCACACGCCACTATCCCTCTTCGCTCTTCCCATGCAAACGGGACCCACCACGTGTCGACCCAGGAAAATAGAGACGCAACTGCGGGACCCATCCCAAAGCCAATACGACAGCGCCGCAGAGGTGGGCCCACTAGTGCCGGAGTGGCGATCCCTAGAGCAGCGGGCCCCAAGCGGCGGGAAACACGGGCCCATGTGTAAGATTCCTCTCTGGATTCGCTGTTGCTATCTCATTGTTTGTCATCTGTGTAGCTGTTGGTGGAGCTCATCACCTGCATAGCAATAAGGCTTTCAAATAATATTTGTATTATATATTCTATTATTCCTTTTGGATACAGTTAACATACAATATGGCTTTCAAATCAACGAACTATTTTCAAATTACATTCGGACGGATCACAATTTTTTTATATTACCAAATTATTCCCAAATCAAGAACTCGTGCTATGGTCTGGTGCATAGCATAGGGATTTGATTTTCGAATAATATCCATATAATAAATGTAAATTTTGTATTCAGCACCTTCTCGTGTTAGCCCTAATTTGATGAATTATACAAATAATCCAGTTCATCTGGTATTATTTGTAATAATTACAAAATCTTTTATTTGTTTTGCAAAATTTTCTGTGAATTAATATATTATTTGTGTTACAAGAACAACAAACCATTATCAAATTATATCTGTATTATAAATGAATGACAAGCTACAATTTACTAAATTATTCTCGAATAAAAAACTTGCACTATATGCATAATAAAAATATTTCAAATAATATATTGCTTCGTTCATCTTGATAACACATCACTTTTTGTTTAAAATAATCAACATTTTGATATATAATTTACATACAAAGTAATAAATTATTGTCAAATTATACACTATTATACTCAAATTATTTTCAAAATAGGAATTTGTTATGAGTGAGGCTATGGTGCTATGCATAGCACGGATGGCTAGTGTACTACGGCTCAATATGATACTTTTTAAAATTCTAACAGTCGATCCAATCGTTCAATGTGATATTCATATGAATATGTACTTGCAAACTAAATTTTATATTTTTTCGAATTTTTTTACTATTTTTTTAGATAGGTAGAAAAATCAGTGTTTTCTGAAAATTCTGGACCATCAAAATTCTATCTATCTAAAAAAATAGTAAAAAAATTCGAAAAAATATAAAATTTAGTTTGCAAGTACATATTCATATGGTTATCACATTGAACGGTTCGGATCGACCGTTAGAATTTTAAAAAGTATCATATTGAGCCGTAGTACACTAGCCATCCGTGCTATGCATAGCACCATAGCCTCACTCATTTGTTATTATGGGCTAATAGGTACGTAGTAGTCTTATTTTTAATTTTAAAGGGGTATTTATAATCAAAGAAAATATATAAATATCGTAGTATATATAAAGGCAAACAGTAATGATAAGCAAATTAAAAAAATGACTTCTTAAGAAAATTAAAGAGATAACTGATCTCAATTATGAGTGGAAGTTTTACAAAGAGGCAAACATGATTAGAGTCCTAATGATGCACTAAGAAAGTTAAAGAAGGATCAGCTTAATTCTCAATATTTAGCAAAATTAGTATACTAATGAGATCAAATTTAAACATGAAATTTACCTGAGCTTGCCGAACAAATAATTCAAAATTAGTAACAAAAATATGGAACTATACGGAGCATAAATACTTCGAAATTAATAACAAAAATATGAAATTATATATTTTTTTCATTTTCTCTATTGGTTTGTGAGACTGTGAAGCCAAATAACTTAGGGTACGTTTGGATCATGCAAGGATTAGTGCAAGAATAGTGATTTTTGGGTTAGTGGTTGAGAATAGTACTAATTTGAGTGGTTTGAGAATAGCGCTAACTTTGAACTATTCGGGTTAGTAAAAATGTCGTTTGGATTGTATATTTAGAATAGCGATGGAGAGAATTAATAAAATAATAATTAAACTAATATAATATTTAAACTAATATTATATTACATTTATGGAAGCTGATATGAGTACCCGCACCTAAACTGCCATAACTGTTTGTGAGGACCGCAACCGTTTCAAAATTATAATTTTGTTTTACAAATATTAATAGTAACATTGTGAAATATTTATATCTATACAAGACAAGTATTTATATCTATATAATGAACTACATATATGATATATGAATTTTTCTTAAATAACCGTACCCGCACATTTTTTTGAAAAATTCTCGCGTCGTACCCGCATTAGGGGACCACACAATCGTTCCAAAACTATAATTTTGTTTTAAAAATATTAATAGTAACATTGTGAAGTATTTATATCTATACAAGACAAGTATTTATATCTATACAATGAACTACATATATGACATATGAATTTTCCTTAAATAATCGTACCCGCACCTTTTTTGAAAAAATCCTCACGTCGTACCCGCATTAGGGGACCACACAACCTTTCCCAAACTGTCATTTTATTTTACAAATATTAATAGTAACATTGTGAAGTATATAGCTCAAACAAGATAAGTATTTATATCTATACAATGAACTACATATATGATATATGAATTTTTCTTAAATAACCGTACCCGCACCTTTTCTTGAAAAATCCTCGCGTTGTACCCGCATTAGGGGACCACTCAAATATTTTTTACATATGACACTAGATGACGTCTCAAAGTATTAATATCAAGTACTGCAAGTATTTATACCTCTGCACTAAAGTATTTTTACCTATGTGGTCAACTATTTTTGTTAGAGGAAGGTTGACACGGATCATAGAGGAAGGGTGTTGCTGAAATTTTAGAATAATAATTAGTGGGGAACATATAATATCTTTTTAGAATAATAATTAGTGGGGACCATAGTACATTATTCCTCTAAGTGCGGGTACTGTAGCGTGGGTACTAAAATAATTATTCTACATTTAAACTAATATTTTTTAATACTAATCTAAAATTTTATTTAATACTAATCTAATCTAATTTGATAATATATTTAACATTTAAACTAATATTATATTACTTTTAATATTTAAACTAATATTATATTATATTTTATCTAATATTTTATTTAATACTAATCTAATATTTAAAATAATATTATATTACATTTAATATTTAAATTAAGATTATATTATATTTAATATTTAAACTAATATTAGATTATATTAATCAAAAAATTTATTTAATACTAATATAATATTTGAAGTAAGATTAAATTACATTTAATATTTAAACTAATATTATATTATATTTATTATAATATTTTATTTAATGCTAATCTAATTTAATCTGATATTATATTTATTTAATACTAATCTAACATTTAAAGTAATATTATATTACATTCAACACTTAAGATTTACACTAATATTATATTACAATAAAATTTGAAATTAATATTATGTTATATATAATCTAACTTTTTATTTAATACTAATCTAATTTGATATATATTTATTTAATACTAATCTAATATTTAAATTAATAATATAGTACATTTAATATTTAAACTAATAGTTTATTTAATACTAATCTAATCTAATATTATATTTAATACTAATTTAATATTTAAAATAATATTATATTACATTTACCATTTAAACTAATATTATATTACATTTAATATTTAAACTAATATTATATTATATTTAATATAATATTTTATTTAATACTAATCTAATATGATATTATATTTATTTAATATTAATATAATATTTAAACTAATATTATATTACATTTAATATTTAAATGACTACAATATGATATTTAATCTAACATTTTATTTAATATTAATCTAATTTGATATTATATTTATTTATTAATAATTTATATTTTAAATTAATATTATATTGCATTTATTATTTAAACTAATATTTGATATAATATTAATTTAATATAATATAATATTTATTTAATACTAATCAAATATTTTATTTAATATTAATTTAATATTTAAACTAACTCTAATTGAGAGAAATATAATATTTATTGATATCATTAACCCCACTAGCTCTATTCTTGCTAACCCACCATAAAGTTATTTTTGAGCTAATCCAATTTGCTAATTTTTGTTTGGATCACCAAAGTTTGAGAATAGTGGAGCTAATCCAAGATTAGCTTTATTATTGGGTGATCCAAATACACCTTTAGTAAATATCTTTGGTAGTGTTCTGCTGTACAAGCTTTGGTCTCCTTAGAGCTCCTTAAGAGACTAAGGAGGTTTAAGCTTGCTAAACACTTGCTCCTTTGTAAAGCTTAAAACCACTTTCTTAAGCCTCCTTTTGCCCACAATTTTAAGCTTGCCCATGTTTTTAAGGAGCCATTCTACATGGCTTAGGCATTTTGCCAAGCTTAAAGCTTTCTTAAGAAAGTTACTTTTTAACTTTATTGCCGAACGAGTGTTCCTTAGTGCAGCTTAAAATTTAAGCTTGATGGGATGCCGAACACTACCTTTATCCTTTATCCAAGAATGTTGACATGAACTTGACATTTATAGTAAATTGTAATACTATTGAGACTCCCAATGAGGCAACAAATTGTCTATACGGAAATTGTTGTAGGAGATCCGGTTGGGAAGTGTTGGGCATGTGGGGTGCCATGTGGGCATGGATCAGCGCTTGTTTCACGCCAGGGAATCCTCTTGTCCACCCTTACTATGTTAAAACACCCAAAGTTACCAGATTTTACATTTATACCCTGTTATCGTTCCCTATTCATCTGTATTTAATTTATACATGCCATTTTAAAGTTGGTAGTTGACTATTTGATAATGTGTATATTTTAATCTAGCATGGGCCTTCAGGAAAAACTCCTCTTTAATTAATATGTTCTCTCGCCAACTACATTTCATACATTTAGTCACAGATAAAAATTCACTTAACTTGACGTACAGTTGCATAGTACATCCCATAGAGAAAACAAGCTACTTGTTTTTTGGTTGTAGAGTTGCCTCTTCTTTTCATTAATGTAAATTTGCAGGAGTGACACCATGGTGATATTCAACTATAGATTTATATCTTCTTTTTCAAAGTTCAAACAGACAGTTTGGACTGTTCAATATGATTTTCATATGAAAATATTTTTTCAAACCAAATTTTATATTTTTTAGAATTTTTTGACAATTTTTTTAGATAGATAGAAAATCACTTGATCCAAAAATTCTAGATCATCTGAAACAATGATTTTTTACTTATTTTAAAAAATATATATAAAATTTTGGTCTCCAAATACATTTTCATATGAAGATTATGTCTAATGGTTTGGATCGACGGTTTGAACTTTAAAAATCGAGATATAAATCCATAGCGCGGATCTATATCCGTAATATGCATTTTACTATAGCCTCATTCTTGTTTTGCAAAGGCATTATGGTATTTGGTAACTTAAGGGAAAACCTAAAGTTTTGAGTAAAAATGTCACAGTATGATCAGCATTCAAATAGTCCAATATGGTAAGCTAAGAACATGCAAACAAAATTGGTCCCATGTGTTGATCACTTTTGACCTGGGACCATGAGTTTGAGTGAGATTTATTGGTCTCTATACATATACATGTCCATATCAATCTCAATCAAAGCTTCTCAATTTGGGAAACAACAAATGGAGAGAACCTCACTTTTTATTATTGTAATTTGGTACTCCTCTTCTTAGCAAACTATTTTTTTTTTTTTTTATGTTGTCAGTGCATGCATGTATATATGGTTTAATTTCTTGTTGCCAGCTTGTATACCTCCTATTCACAAAAGAAAGTGCATGCATGATGGAGATGTGTCTTTGGGCATGTATGGTTTTAAGGGGGATAGGTTTGGAGGGGCCATGATCAAACTCAGAACTCGGAAGAGATCGATCTAGACATATCTGTAGTACCAATCATTAATTTTTCTCATGTGAGAATAATATTATTTTATGGTACTTTGGATAAGCATTATGTATTGATGTACCAATTTTATAATTCATCTTTGCAATAAGTTTTTCACATGAGGTTTTTCTGATTAATGAAAAGTATTTTGAATTTCTTATGCTTTGGATGAGCTTATGGTGTTATGTTTACCATTACTATTATACACCCGACACCACAATTAATTATAGCTTTTGGCACCTCCATATATCTAGTATAAAAATGCATCTTATAATATACGGATATCCTGAATTCTACTAGAAAGTACATAGTGAAGGACAATATCTAGACGAAATATTTAAAAGAAAATTTAATAAATAAGAACTCGAGTTCTTAATCTGATAGTTAAAAACAATAATTTTTGTGTTGGAAATCTCATATTTGAAATTCAGATAAAGATCTTTAATGAATATTTAAAGGTGAATAACTTATTGTCCATCTTTATCTTTTTTGATAGTTGGCGGCAATTGCCGGCAACGGATATATTAATAAAAAATTAATTACAAGATTGTTTTTTGAAAAAATAGTACATGCTCCCGAGATTAAAAAAATTAATCACAGGATCCAAATGCTCTCCCCCGCTACTATACATGGAGAGTACCCTTGTCTATCTCACCCTCCCTAGTACACGGTAGGCAGTATCCGCCATTGTCCATCTTTATCTTAAAGTAGTTCAGTAACTATGCACAAATATCTATTTCAGAAATAAAAGTTTGACCTCCAACTTTTCTGAAAAAAGAAGTCTAATAATAAATTATAAGATATCTAGTTTTTTAAAGTATAATCAAATTCCATGCTAATGTTATGGATGTCCATCTTATCCTAGCTAGGAACAATGATGACTAAATTGAAATTAAAAAGTTAAATCTACTGATGTACCATTTGAACTACTAAATTACATAACACAAATTATTATTCTCCAACTGCAGAATCTTCTGATTTGGGGTGAAATGCATGTAATACATTTCTTGCATGTGTTGCACATGCGGTGCTCCCAATCAATTTGAATCCGGTGCATGGTAATGAATAGAGGCCATGTTCCTCTAAGTATGTGTTAATACGTGTGCACCGATTGCCAGTTCACACCATGCATGCTATACAGCTTGCAACTAACCTGTTAGCTAAGAAAAGAAGTAATTGGATAATTTATTGTTCATTAAATGAATATAAGCCTGAAATTATGGAGTTGCATTGTTTGGTAGTGCTGGCGAATTGGGGTCCTAATATAATTAAGTAAAACAGGGCCCATCAGTGGGTGATGATATTAGTACTACTGCTTTTTATACTAACACAATATCCTAGATATTTTAATTGTGTAGACAGTTTTACCCTTCAATAATCTTTTTTATTTAAAGCTAAATCCTTTTCTTTATTAATATGGATCATTATTTCTTTATATGTCATTCTTCTTTTAGAAAATCAAAGGTTGCTAAGTTACCATACACGACCGATGATTTTGTGTCTTAGTTGTAATGGACATGAATCATATTTCAAACTTTTTAGGACCGATAGTAATACAATGTTCCATCATATGATTAGTAATTTATCAAAATTGCAGTCGAAACAATTTTTTTACTCAACCCCATCCTAATTAAGGGTTTATGTATTCTTATTTATTTTCTAAAGCATTTTAAAAATTGATTACGTTAATAACAAAAAAAAACAACTTATATTATAATGTAAAATCACAAAATGACCTGATTAAGAGTTATGAATAGTCAATACTTAATCCTGACAGAAAACTTGCCGACAACAGCAAATACAATGTTTGAGCGTTGAACAAAGATGTAGATTGTTTTCATTCTATTCATTCAACACTTGATTTTCTTGATGGGTTTTTCATTTGTTCAATTAATGAATAATTATAAAACATAAATATATATTTTTTTTCTTTTTATTTAAGACGATGGGTCACTTAACAATGGTTATATTATAAGCATAATTTATTTTATCCATATATGAAATATGATGTATGTTTTATCGTAAATTAAGTGGCTTCAAATTTTAATACATATACTATTTATAAATAATATAACTGAAAGGAAAATTAACAAAAATAATTTATAAAGTTGCACTGTTCTCCATATATTTAATATATAAAGAAATGTATCTTGTTGTTCGAATTGTTCTAGATGATACTTATTAAATTTATTCAAAAAAATTCAGAAGTAGAACCTTGTCTTTTTAGTTAGACTTCGCCTGCAAAATTATTTTTTCTCAAATTTAAAGAAAAAATAAAGATTTAGATAATATAAGATCTAACAATTATGAAAATGAAGTAAAAGATAGTTATTTTTGGAGCGAAATTTTAGGAGGACAAATTTGTCCACACAATTAAGATAATTAGAAATGTTGTGTTAATAGAAAAAAATATTAGTGTTAATATCAGTCCCCCCATCAGTGTATGGAATGATTTGGAACCTTTTATTCTTAAATTAGATTAAAAAATTAAATAAAACGGTAAAATAAACATTAGGAAACTTGTGTTTCGTCAGAGACCAAATTTCTGGAAATCATATACCATGAGGTACAAAAATTTTGAGTTTAAATCTTAACCGTCCGATCTGCTATAGCACAAATATTAAAGGAGTGTGCATTTTATCTTAGACCGAATCAGTTCGGATTCTGATCGGACTATCCTGATCTAAACTCAACATTCTGTTACCTCAGATGCTGTGTAAACTTACAACATTGATATTAAAAGCTAGATGATGCATTTGTGTCATTGACACCTCTTATAAAAAACAAAGCATCTCTACTTGTACTTGAAGTAAACAAACAAAATTATCTAAACAAAAGACAAAAGTAACCAGATTTAATTACCAACTTTTGTCTCTTATTTCTGTTTTCCTTACCTCTCTATACTTTATTTCTTCGCTTGCATCCCCAAGATATTAAATACGTCATGGGATTATCAAATTATAAAATGCCAGTACCTTTTTCATTACAGCTTGCATGCAACCAATTGTTCCATCTACAATAGAGCCTAATGAAATCATGAGAAGGCATTGCCTTTTATTAAAGGTTGTTAAGCACTTTATTAATCATCTATAATTGTGACAGGTGTGCCCAATTTATCGCTGATTATATGAATGTTGCTGATGTGATTTTATCATCAGCAGAATAGATATTGTTGCAATACTGGAACAATTGTGCAAGGATTTTGGCACTGCATTTAATCTGTTGCAGTATTTGTGATAAATACATCCTATCAGTAAACAAGCTGCCTCAAAATGGGCCTTTTGGGCTAGGCCAAGTTAGATTTGTACATTATATAAAACTTAAAAGGTGAATCACAGAATTTTCTTTTTGATTGTCAGTCTTTTTCAGGTAGCTGTCCTTTATGGGGGCATAATAGTGAAGGAAATTTGTTCATGGTACGTACGTCACACGTTAGTCACGTGACGTGACTCGCATGTCACATGTTGTGTCTTCCTTCGATCGAAAATGACATGTCATGGCACGTCATGTTAACTGATATATATGATCTACATAATATGATCATGTTATTAATCTACATGTTATTATGATCAGCACATTATTGGCACTCAATATATAGTAAAAGATCAGCTATCCAAGTTATCTTATTCCAATAATGTTATACAAGTATAAATTCAATATTCCTACATTTAACTCAATATACCGCATCCAATTACAATTTACAACAATTATTTACTCAAATTTAACCAACTAATCTATCCTTTCTAGATTATACATCACCATATTCTCAAGCGCAGTCTTAAACTCACTCTCCGGTAAACACTGCAAATTCTTTATGGCCAAATTGCCCTTCTCTTTTGCCAAATCTTGCGCTCTTTTAATACCACCACAACTATGCACCAATTCAATTGCCTTCTCCAAAGAACCTTCTTCTATGAACTCAGAATCAATTATCTCTCTCAATTTGGGTTCTTCTTCAAGCGCAAATATTACCGGTGCAGTTAAATTACCTTTTCTTAAATCACTGGCAGCTGGTTTTCCCAACTGCTCGGCCGATTGAGTAAAATCCAAAATGTCATCTACCACTTGGAAAGAGAGACCGAGGTTTTTACCATACTCATACATTTCATTGCATATATTGGGGTTTGATGAGCTGAAAATTGCAGCGGCTTTTGTGCTTGAAGCAATGAGAGAGGCGGTTTTGTAGTAACTCTTTAGCAAGTAGTCGTCTAGGGTTAGGTCACAATCGAAAAAGCTTGAGGCTTGTGTTATCTCACCACTTGCAAAATCCTTAATTACCTGTTTATTGGATAAAATAGCAGTCAATAACAAAAACAAAAAAAAACAACTTTGATTTCTCTTCTGTTGTTTCAGTAGTATTAGACTATGAGTGAGGCTATAATACTCTGCATAGCGCGTAATGGTCTGTAGTACGGATCAAAGTTCAAAGTTCAAAGTTCAAACAATCGATCTGAACCGTTCAACATGTCAACATGATCTCCATATAGAAATGTACTTGTAGACCAAATTTTGCATTTTTATATTTTTTTTACTATTTTTTAGATGGGTAGAAAATAGGGGTGTAAACGGTCAGATAGGGATCGGATAGTGAGCAAACCGTATCCTTATCCGTTATAATTTTTCGGATACGGATACGAATACGGATATGAATATAATTCGGATAATTAAAAATAAATTACTAATGTACATTCTAATAAAGAATAACATCTAAATATAATTTTTTTATTCATAAATTAGATCTAATTTTTTTCATAATAAGTTTGTTGGTTACAAAACATATATCATATTACTAAAACAATAGTCACTAATTATGTCATAGTGTTAAATTGTTCATCAGAATATATATATGTATATGTAATTTAATAAATCATTGGTATGTATATAGGGGTGTAAACGGATCCGGATTATCCGGTCCGAATCCGCTCCGTATCCGGTTACTATCCGTATCCGTTTTAAACGGAACGGATACTTAACGGATACGAGTACGGATATATATTGAACATAGTCAAAATACACGGATACGGAAACGGATAAATTTCTATACCTCTAAACGGAGCGGATATCCGCATATATCCGTATCCAATATTCATCTCTCCAAAACCCATTTATATTTCAGAGGCAAAGTGATTTCTATATATGATGTCTCACTTTTATATCTTTTCACTCGTGGGACTAATTTTTAGTAGAGATCCGGACCTTATATCTTTTATATTTTGTAAATCGAACGTGTTATATGCTGAAAGGATTTCATATTTGAATTTTATTAATTGGTATTTGTATCTTAAAACACATATGACTCAATATCCGACAATTATCCGTTCCGTATCCGTATTCTAATCCGTATTCGGAGATTATCCGCTCCGTATCCGTATTCGGTTAAGGCGGATATGGTTTTGAGTTTTGATATCCGTTTATTATCCGTATCCGTATCCGCTCATTGAAAGACGGATACGAATTTGGTATTAGCATTATCCGCTCCGTTTACACCCCTATATGTATATGCAGTTTAATAAATTAATTTAAGAACAGAGAGTGCCTTTGTTGTGCTTCAGGGATATAAACGGTTGGATACGGATAGTTAAAAATCAAACCGTATCCTTATCCGTTATAAATTTTTGGATACGGATACGGATCGGATAATTTAAGTAATTTTCTGGATTCGAATCCGGACGAAATCAGATAATATCCGATCCGTTTACACCCCTAGTAGAAAATCACTTGATCTAAATAATGATTTTCTACCTATCTAAAAAAATAGTAAAAAAATTCTAAAAAATGTAAGATTTAGTTTACAAGTACATTTTCATATAGAGATCACGTTCAACAGTTCAGAACTTCAGATCGACTATTTCGACTTCGAAAACAAAAATATTAATCTGTAGTACGGACTAATCTGCACTATGCATAGTACCATAGCCTCACTATAGACTATTGCACAGGATTTTTAAATCCTTATAGCTGATTAAATTTTAAATCAATAACAAACTGGTGTGGGTACTTCACTGATAAGGCGAAACAACTGGTATGAAGATATGGTTTTTGGTACCAGAAAACACTTGAGACATCGGGTACTGGTCTGGAATACCTGGGTTTTTTTTTTTCCAATACGAATCTGGTTTGAGATTACTATTTTTCTGGTATCAACTTGTGAAAACAAAAATAAATGTAAAAAAGATAAAAGTAAATAATATCTTACTTGACTAATGAGTTTAATGACTTCAATATTTTCGAGGTTTGCAAGGAACCAAGATGATTGTGCAAACATAAAATCTCCCGCAAGGACTGCCACTCGGGTCCCGTACAATTGATGGATTGTTTGTTTACCTGTGACACATAATAAAAACGAACTTAATTAAGCATTTAAAAAAAAAAAGATACTCAATCAAGTCAAGATCACCATAAAACAAAATATCAAACAAAAGAAAACAAAAAGGTAATTAGAAAAGCGATCAGTATTTTTGGTGGGTTAGGTAGCATGAAGAGTAAAATATTTTTGGATCATTGTACCATTCAACTTTCACGACCTGAAAATAATTGTAGTGCTCAAAAGAAGTGTGGTATGGAATCAGGTCGGTACAGCTTAGTAGCAAAATTTAGGTCAGTTTTCTCAGAAGGCGTCGGTACTTCAACTTTTGCTCGAACAAAATGCGATGTCAAGCTATAAAAACTACCCTTTTGCTAGAACGAAAATTAAAAAATAAGCTATTCTCACACCATGTAGTGTTCTAAATGCAATTCTATAACGAAAATGAATAAGAAACAAAAGAAATAAGAAAATTAAAAAAATTAAAAAGAGAACCTCTTCGTAACCCGCTATCATCAATCACATCATCATGTATCAAACTAGCGGTGTGAATCATCTCTATTATCTCCGCCAACCTTTGATGTTGCACTGTTAGCTCCCTGCCAATATTTGATTAAATATAATCAAATTTTCAGATTCATTCGTGTGGTGTGCCTCTACAAAACATCAACCATATTACCAAGATTTAAGTAAATGCATTAGGGAGCAACACAAGACATTCTTTTTTTCTTAATTTTCTACATTTAGGGTTATCACTTATGCATCCTGACAGTTTACACGAGTAAACGTAAAATTTCTCATGTTCATATCAAGGGTTTCCAGACAGTGCCAGTATATACATTTTCTGACTAAAGATGGAAATATAATCTCATATGATACCAAATACTGTTACATCATTGTTTATATATACTTGGCCGACCTGTAATGATAAAACGAGAAAAAAGAAACATACTTTAAGCCGGCTAATTGAGCGGTGGCTCTGGAAACAAGAAAAACCAAAGCGGGTCGTAATCGCTTCCCGCCCGCTCCAAATATTTGCTCTGCCGCTGATACTAATACTGGGTTTTCTGCACCAATAAGCTATACAACGTTTTAGAAATTAGATTAGGTTGATATGAACCATGTCTTTGCAAAATTATAAATCAACTGATTTGAGAATTTCTCTTAGTATGCTTTAAATAAATAATCGAGCTTTACTTCGTAAATGGCTAAAAATAACACCAAATAATAAAAAAGTTATCAAATCCTTCGAGGTATGTAATAAGATCTTGACTAGCTAAGCGCTTATTTTTTTTAAAGAATTTTTAGAATTTCCATTTCAGGCGGTTATAAATTGAACTGGCATGCAAGATATTGTTTTCCCAAATTTTGTAATTAGTCCTCCAATTCAACCAAATGTCACATCAATTCAAAAAAAAAAAAGACAGTCCAGGCTCCAGTAGAAATCAGAAAAGGATAAACCATAGAAATTGAATAGAGAACTAACCGATTTGAGGTTGGTGTTGAGTTTATGAAGGTCATCGGCCACGATTTCTAGCAAAGAAGATACAGAGATGGGCCCACTTGCTATTGAAGTTAAGCTCGGCATCTGAACAGGAACTGCAACCGAAGAAAAAAACCCACCATAAATCAAATAAAAATTGTAATTTAAATCAGTATATAGGCTTGAAACTATGCTACCATGCTTGGTTCGCTTCCGGCTTTCGGCCATTACCGGCCTTCTAGGAAAATGCAATACTGTTGAAAGAGTACTCATCGTCTCGATTCAAAGCCTTGTTTTTTGAAGGCAACACTAGGAATCTAAAACATATATAGAAAATAAAACCTACAATTGTTTTGGCTTCTTTTGCAAAGAACACCTTACATATTGTCGTATTCGCAAAAAGCACCTAATTTTTGTGTTTGGCAAGTAACGTTAAAGCGTAGTAGATACTAAATCACGTTAAAACAACGGTGTTTGGTAGTGTTGAAGTAGATGAAACTGATAAAGCATTCAAGCATTTTGGCTTCTTTCAAAGAAAACCTTACATATTGTCGTATTCGCAGAAAGCACCTAATTTTTGTGTTTGGCAAGTATACGTTAAAGCGAAGTAAATACTAAATCACGTTAAAAGAACGATGTTTGGTAGTAACTTATAACTGATGATGAAACTGAAAAAGTGATTTGGTGATTTGAATAAACGCGAGGATAAAAATATTTTAACTTACCTATTGAGATAGTTTAACTTTGCATCGCCTTAAAGCAACTTAAAACACTTGTTTCGGACCTTAAAAAAAAAACACTTGTTTCGTGCATTAAATTTCCAAACAGGCAAACACAGACGCAATAGTTTTTGAGGTACTTACATATTCTGTATTCTGTTATATGTTGTTAACTTTTTACCATATTTGAACTCAAATCAAGCAAAATAGATCTAAATTTTGAGTTCTTAATTCAGTTCATCAATACCATATAAAATAGATATAATAAAATAATGAACTCAAATAATTCATTCTTTTTTGCCTGACTAGAAATATTTGCAATCATAATAAGTTATTAATCCAAATAATATGAGAATTAACAGTGTCATTGCAAATAATATTAAATGTTGGGTCTAATTTGTAAATAAACCATATCAGTTATTATTATATTTACCATTTTGTGTCGGTGAGAACAAGCAACAAACACCTGGTGTGCGCCTCCAAAGCGACCTTCTTTTCACCTTACAAGAAGGCAATTCAAGAAACCTCTGATTCAAACCCACTCTTGCACAACTCATTGACCACATCTCAAATGCAAAATCCCAAATTGAATCTCTTTTCTGACAAAATCGCCAAAAACTGTTCCAACAAAGCACCTCAGAGTAAAATAGAGGCGAGTAAGAATGGGGAAGGTTCTACTTTTTTTAAATAGGGGTAAGTGAGATAAATAGGGAGAGAAGGAGAGGAGGCGGCTTCGTCCTTTTGTTTTTTTAAAACAGGGGAGGTTGGCGTGAGAGCTTGAGGTGGAAGTGTCGTATCCATAGGAGCATGCTGACAGTGGGCCCCGCCTTATCATTTGATTGGTTAACAAGTTCAAAAGGGCACGCTGCTTAGAATTCACATCACCTCAGGTTACCTGACTCAAGCAAATTATGATCGGATGGTTCTTTTAACATGGCACGAATCTCAAAACAGCCCCCTACAGTCTCTATAGGCACCGGATTGAGTTTGGTCCAGATAGGATTAATGTAGACCGTCCATTTCAATTTGCTTGAGTCAGGTACCTGGGAGGGTACGGATCCACGCTGCTCATTAGAGGCCATTGTATAATGGACCGTACGATTTAGATCGTTAGGTTTTGGATCATTTATCAAAGTCTCCACTTGTCAAGTATCACCTACGTCCACCTTAAAAAAAAATTTAATTTAATTTTTAATATATGTGTTGTAGTTTTAATATTTAATTAATTAGTTTTAACAAAATTTAGTTGTTTGCAATATGAAATTATGAAAAATATGATCATGTAATGTGTGTGTTTATTATATTGAGCGAGTTACATTAACAAGAAATACATTTTTTATTAACACTTGGCTAGTTTCTATTAGTTATAATTTTTGAGTAGAACTAGGGTGCTCCTAAGCTCACCAAGCCCTTCTGTGAGCGCGACTCTAAAACCTATCAAATTGACTTCAAACGACATTTTCAAACCGTTAGATGTTCAATCTATATTAAAATGTGCATGGAGACCAAATTTTACATTTTTTGGAATTTTTTTACTATTTATTAAGATGGTTTGAAAATCGCTGTTTTCCAATGGTGCAGAATTTTAATAAAAACAGCGATTTTCAAACCATCTTAATAAATAGTAAAAAAATTCCAAAAAATGTAAAATTTGGTCTCCAAGCACATTTTAATATAGATTGAACATCTAACGGTTTGAAAATGTCGTTTGAAGTCAATTTGATAGGTTTTAGAGTCGCGCTCACGAAGGGCTTGGTGAGCTTAGGAGCACCCTAGTTCTACTCATAATTTTTAACATATGTTTGGTATTTTTACGAAAATCACATGGGTGAGCATTATCATTTGAGGAAACAAAATATTTTTTTTAGATCCGGACGTCCAATCAAAATCTGAGTCAATCTTGCGATGAAATGCACGGAAGCCTTTAACATTCGTGTAAATTCTGATGGGACGTTCCAATCTAAACAGAAATGTAATGTTACCTTAGGTGATATGAATTCCACAAGAAGTGAATATTGCAGAAGAAAAATAGATGTGTGGGATATTATGAGTCTTGTTATGGTGCTTTCCTTGTAATTTTTCTTAGAGTTAATTTCTTATGTAGCCTTGAAGAATTCTTTAATTTCTTATTTATCCCTCTACTCTTTCTTATATTCAATGTCCTTCAACTCTTTTTATGTTATTCTATTTATCCATAAAGTTAATTACTCTTATTTAAATAGTATTAAGTTCTATCTTTTCCCATTATACTCTTGCTCTTATTTAGAGTTCATCTCTCTTCTTTCCTGCGCACTCGTTCTTTTCCTTCTGCTCCGCTCTTGTTTTTCTTACGGAGACCTATGCTCCAGCTCTTTTGTTCCTATACGGTGGTGACAGATCTACGATAGAGATTCATTTGAAACAATTTTAAGTAGGCGAGGTAAAACCGTAAAATCTTAATTCGAAATTGAGGAAACATTATTGAACGAAGATTCCTAGTGCGTTAGTTCACTTGAAACTCCAAATTACCATCATCTTAAGAATATTTTATTCAAATTCGGTTGCTTGCTTAGATATGATCATTAGAGTCGAAATGGAGATCCAAATAAAATATTCTTGTATTGATGTATGAATGACAAATTATGGACAAATTATCACACATATTTTGAATTCCTAGCAAAAATTAGTAGAGCTGGGCAAGGATAGGCCAAATCATAGCAAACTTGTTGTTCTTATATCCCGTGGTGAAAAACCACATCATCCCCTTGCAGCTCAGAGACTACGTTTTACATGTAAACTACCAATATCTTGTGAGGCATCCTGAAGCTCAGGTTCCTTCTCATCCAAATCAGAAGGCTCATTAAAAATCTCTTCAACAATATGATTTCTTAAATCATGGTTAGCAGTTGTGCCTCTTATGTAACTAGGCACTGTCCCAATCCATGCACGCACGTTCGAGTTGAACATTAATTCACCAGAGGAACCGAGTGTTGCTTTAGTGTTCTTCTAGCGAATAATTGGGTGAATGAGGCTATTTGTTGCTATGTTGAATAGTTCTATACTTCTATTAGCATTATATTGTTGGCTGGTGCCATTTATATTATCAGTTTATGAAGTATTTGTCTAAATAATGCTAAGGTAATTTTGCTGATTTACATTACCATGCGGTTAGTAAAAACACACAAAACTTTATAAATAAGAGCAAGGGTTAGGAAAAGATAGATCTTAATACTATTTAAATAAAAGTAATTAACTTTATGGGTAAATAGAAAGACATTAAAAGAGTTAAAGGGTATATTGGATATAATGAAGAGTAGAGGGGTAAATAAAAAATTGAAGAACTCTTTAAGAGTACATGAGAAATTAACCCTTTTTCTTATGATATTCTTATCATTATTATATACTAAAATTTGAAATATTAATTCAATAAAGATTTAAATAGGGAAATTTTATAAATTATTTTTTTTTCGAAAAATCAAACAAAATAGGCTCTCACCAAATTTCTTGACAAAATGTTCTTATGGACCCCATATTCACTTTCCTTCGGAACCGGATCACCTGCCCCCTGTGGGCAGGAAACTTATGTCCCTAAAGTCACTGACACGTGGGTCCGGAGTGGGCTTTAACATTTAAATATTGGATATAATTTTGCCTCAAAACTCACCCTCAACCCACGTGTCAGTGACTTTAGGGGCAGGAATTTTCTGCTCACAGTGGGGCAAGAGATTCGGTTCCCTTTCCTTCTCCTCCCTCTCATATTTTTTTATTTTTTAAATGTTGGCAGGGATGCTTCTCCTCCCTATCTATCTCTAGGTTACTCTCCCTCCATCTCTCTCTCCAAATTAATTATGTCTTCGACTAATAATAAAATTAGTTGAGTCACAATGTCATATGTTAGTTCTAATTTTATTAATGAAGCAGCTTAAAAGGTTAACCAGATAAGTTCCACTTTTAATCTACGCCATTATTGTATCTTGCTTAAGATTAATCAAATTAGTTCTAATTTTTATGTTATCTTATAAAATTTAATATATACTTTTTAAGTATTATTTGATGATGTATCAATAACCATTTAATTTTAAATTTTTAAAACTGTAAGATTAATAAAAAACTGAAGCGAGAACCTTACTTCAGATTAATCAGATTATTAGTTCTAAAACATATATCAAATTTCATAATTTTATATACACATGATATGATATGTACATTAAATAAATCAATCCTATAATATCGAATTGCTTGATTTAAAATTTGAACTACATTTACTGAATTATTGAAATAAAATATTGTCTCGTCTCTCTTATTAAATTATCGTCTTCCTTACGTTAGGTCAATAAATAAATTCAAACCATACCACATTGTCTACAACAATGTCTCGTAATAATTGAGCAATGATACTTGCCATTCATACAATCATCACAAATAAAATAACTTATCATCACGAGTTTCGATGACAAAAAAATATCACACATTGATATGTATAAAAGCTTGACTAATTATCAGTAATAATTAAAATTACAAATTAATAGAACAATGATCAAACAAATAATAACATAAATGAAAATATTAATAAGAACTTACAAATAATAATATTCGTGCAATAATATTATAATGCAACACAACTTATTTTTTTTAACTATTGATAAAGACTTCGTTCATTAAACAACACTATAAATATAATAAGAATTAAACAAAATATTTTAAGAAAAAAATAAGATAAACAAATTCAACTATACACAGTTATGTTCTAGCTTCTATGACTCAACTACTTTTATTATTAGTCGAAGACATGATTAATATGGAGAGATAGAGAGGGAGGAGAAGAAAAGGGAATATTGGAACCACAAGAGTATTTTGTCAAAAAATTTAATAAGAGAGTATTTTGTTTGATTTATTTCGGAAAGAAGATTAATTTGTAAAACTTCCCGATTAAATATACCCACAAGAATTAATAATACATTAAATACTCAATAGTTAAATATTACAAAGTTGTTGTAACAGTTCAAGCTTTTGAAATATTGCTTCGAAGTTTAATATAGAAATAAACAGTCATTAAATTTGTTGGTAGTAAAAACAATCTTTAATTGATGGCCAAATTTATATGAGATGACTATATAAATTTAGTTACATTACTAAAGGGTCTGCTTCACAATCGCATGTGTAGAGGAAAAGAAAGAAATGTGCAGAGAGTTCACCTTCTTCATGCAGTCTAATGATATCCGTATAGTTAAATAGGATATTTTTTTTTAAGAAATTAAATAGGAGATTAAATCAGGCAATTACAAGGAATAGGGAGCGGTCCTTAATGAACATCAAATCAAATTCAGTCTGATATTCGATCGAAACTGTTCAGTTTGCACAAAGATTCATGATAATAGCTTTAAAATTAGACGCGTTTGGTACAGATTTTAAATTTATATCAAACAAATTTGATTTGAACCTATGAGACCTTCAATGGAACAATGGCTTGGTCTACAGGTAATATTCCTTAAAGATTTTTAAAATATCGGAGTTGTATAGATACAACATACAACTAGAGCTATTACTTGGCAGTACATTGGCAAGTTGAGAGGGACAGTAAAATCAATCAGATTGTTCCATGCTCCAATTACAGCCACATCGTGCATTGCGTACCGGGAAATGGTGCCAATATAAAATCCAAAAAAGATGCTTCGAATTCTTTTTACACGGTTGAAAAATGTAGCCGTTCATGTGTCGAATCAAAAGCATCAATTTGTTGGTCTTGATGGGGTCCATTAGTCAATGACTACCTGTGTGTGAGTTGCAGAGGATCTCTATTTCTTCATTGTTTTTTTGTTTAAAGAATCTGCGCCATACCATACCCCAATGTTCTATATTTCTTTGTTTGATTGAATGAACAGTGAAAAGTGATGCTCTACTATTTGACTACACATTGATAGGCTGATAGCAACTATCTACTGTGGATAAGAGCTAGGCTGGACCGGTAATGAAAGCAGATTATTTTTTTGTTGTTTCTCAGTGAAAAAAGAAATTTCGATATCAGATTTGCTCTTCATTGGATGATACCAACTGTGAAGTTTCTTTCATGGGAAATTATTTATAGGGGTCAGGTTTTTCTTAAAAATCGAAAACTTGAAACGAGTTCGATTGGACCAGGTTTGATGATATAATTTTTTTTTTTTTTTTTAAACTGGGTTCAGATCCAGACATCCAGTGCGGTGCCGTGTAGAATGAATTCGCATCCTCTGAGATATCTCATATTTTGCATGACTTTTTAGAAAATCTCAACTGTTTAAATTCGTTCTGCGAATCTCGAAGTTCAAATAATATTGGCCCTCTGCGCTATTCTCGAATAAACACCGGACATTGTCGGTCACGCAAAACATGAGACATCTCAGAGGATACGCACTCGTGTAGAATGAGATCTACGTCTGTTTTAATTTGACAGAAATTTCAAAACGGACTGACAATTTAGATAGGTACCAAAATTATTTTGTATTCTACGCACTAGGTTACTGCTGAGAATACTCACCTAAGCAGACTGATGCATGCTGCATGAAGTCAAATAAGCTCTGTTAATATTTTTATCCTCCGTCAATGATTGTGTGTATGTATTCTGACATGTGGAAAGGCCGTTTGAAAATTATCAAATAAATAGAAATAACAACAGGGGACTCGGAGTCTGTATAGTCGGTATTAGGGCAATACAGTGCCAATTTAAGAACTTAACGAGGTTTTCATTTTTAAGATAGAAAAATTTTCTTGTCAGCAAGTACATGTTCATATAGAGATCATGTTGAACGGTTTGGATCGACCGTTAGAATTTTGAAAATAAAAATATTGATCCGTATTACGGATCAACCCGTGATATGCATAGTCCTGTCAGCTACTGGAGGCGTGCCGCCGATCCATCCACTGGAGAGTCACGAAAGGAAAGAATTCGACAGAAATTTGAAGCGCTTAAGGCTTCATCTTCTCCAAAACACCCCCTATGTTTCAAATGTGGCTCTCCAGGGCACTTGCGTGATCAATGCTGTAACGCGGCTCTTTGCTACCTCTGTAATCGGTTTGGCCATACTTCGTTTTACTGCAAATCGATCACCGATCTCCCCCCCTCCAGTCCAGTTAAAACCTCTACTCATCCCTCTTTCCCTGTTCTTATTCCCCGTTCTAACCCTCTTACATCTCAAACCCTACCACATCTCACTCAACCGATGAATCGAGAAATGGCGTTAAAACTCCCGATTCCGCACTTCTTCGCGTCTCCACACACGGATGAATTAGAACAACACTTTCGCCAAAGTTTCTTACTAGAAGACGTAGCGGATTGGGGGAGAGAGCGGATATCAGAGGCGATTCATCGTCGCCATCACAAATTCTCTTGGCGAGTTCGTACTTTCGATGACACTCATTTCCTGATTGAGGCTCCTCATCCCAAATGGCTTGATGGTGTTCTCGGTGATGGTTTCCTTCGTCTCGACAACACTTCCTTCCCGGTGACACCCTGGGATCCTGGCTACTTGGAGGGACTCAAACTACTGTCCATTTGGTGCAAGATTAGGGGGCTCCCTCAAATTCTCTGGAAATGGACGGATTTTGAAACCTTGTTTCATCCATACGGTGCCATTGTTTATGAGCTCGCTGACGAAAAGACAATATGGATGAGTTCCGTAGCGCCCGGGTTCGCCTTGGATTGTGTGACCCTCAGTTGATACCGCCTAGCAAATGGTTGCTCTACACAGACTCCTCTGGGTATACGTCCCGCTTTGAGATAACATTTGAATTAGTCCGCGATCTAGGGCCAACCCAGAAATGGCTTCCGGTTGTCCAGAAAGGGCCTAAACCGCCATCTGGGGGTGGTGCAGGACCGGGCTCCGGGCCCAAACCTGCCCCCTCGGGTTCTGGTAAAACCACCTCTTCTAAGTCTGGTTCTGGTAAATCACAGACTGTTCCACAAAGTGGCGCTGCTCGACCCAAAGAGAAAGGCGTTGTAATACAGGATGCTCCGCTGACTACCAAACCCACTCACAGATACTTTGAAGGTACTGGTAAAACTCCTGTTCTCGTCACAAATGAAGATTCTGATACAGATGAGGAGGACATTTCTTGGTTTTACACTAGTCTTCCGAAAACTGAGACTCCTTGGCAGGCTCCTGGCATTGGGGGTGAATCCTCTAAACCAATCGCCTCCCCTGTATACCTTCCTGTGGATCTTGCTCCTTCTGACTTTGACATCTCTGATACATCTCCCGAGCACCCTGCTCCTTCTCCTCATGTCTCAGTTCACACAGCCTCCGAGTCTTCTATGCCACCTTCCCCCCAACCTCCTTCCCCTTTACCTCCAGGTGTGATTCTACAACAACTACACACCTCTCCTTCAGTGCCACTCCCAACTTCCACTCATGCACAAGACTCATCATCAGCTTCCCAAGACTCAGTACACAGTACCCCTATTCCTCCTGCCACAGTTGAGCTCATCCTCATTACCTCTGACTCAATCAATAATGAACATCATCCTCAAACAGAACCTGATACAGTCCACTCTCCTCCGACAATGACCTTCAGCCTTCACCATACTGATCTGGATATATCTCCACTCTCTTCCTTTACTGTGCAAGTTGGTGCTGATGGGAGCCTTCCTGAAATTACTACCCAAGGGGATCCCGATACTGCCCTTCAAATCTTTACCCTACTCATGAACCAACTTACCTCTCCTGTCTTGGCTCTTCCTGCTCCCTCTGCCACTACTCCTCTCACTCCCCTACCGGTACCTGTTACACCTCCCTCCAGGAAGCGCGGCTTCAAGATGGATTCCCTTAGACGAAGTGTGCGAATTCGTGCCCAATGTGGAGCAGACCTCCCAGTCATGTCAAAGGCTCAGGCTCGTATTCAGAATAGCTACAACACTAGAAGCTCAGGGCATGGTAATGCTTTACTTAATAATCACCCTTACAATAGATTGACAGTCAAAGAGGTAGCTGCTCTTTTTCGTGCTTATCAGATTAGATTAGGCATTAATGACTTGAATACCTCTAGTATCATACAGTCTATTAAATCTTTAGCTAGATCTGATTTTGATAGGTTGATAAATCAGGCTTTAGATACTCTAAAAGGACAATCTGATAATTACTGTCTCATATTAGATCATGATGATAGTGGTGCCCTCAAGTTTTTATGATTATCCTCAATTGGAATATTCGAGGTATGAATGCTTTTAGGAAGAGACAAATTTTCATAGATTTGTTACAAAACCATAAGATAGATATTGTGGCTCTACAAGAAACTAAAAAGGAATCCTTTACTGATAGGACACTTAGAACATATTCCTCCTATCTAGATTCTTGGAAATGGTTACCTTCTAGAGGTAGATCTGGGGGTATCTTATTTGGCTGCTCTAGCTCTTCTATTACTATATTAGCTTGTCATTCTCAAACCTACTCTCTTACTCTCTTACTGGAATGTAAGAATACCAATTTTAAGTGGTTGTACACCATTGTATATGCTCCCATAGATAGACAACTTAAATCCCAATTCTGGGCAGAATTAGCTGCTAGTAGATTATTTAGTTCCCATGCTTGGTTCATTAGTGGGGACTTTAATGCAATTCGATATAGGCATGAAAAATCTGGTTCACATTTTGATTCTTCCAATAGTAGGGCTTTTAATTCCTTTATTCAAACTCACGCTCTTATGGAACTTCCACTTAGGGATAGAAAATATACTTGGTCTAGTGGCCGCAAATTTGCATTGTTAGATAGGGCTCTGGTCTCCTCCAACTGGGAAGATCAGTTTCCTCATACTACTATCTCTTCCCTGAGTTCATTTGGATCAGATCATTGCCCCTTATTGATCACCTTTTCCCCAACTTCTGACCTGCCTCCTCACCATTTTAAATTTGATTCTGCTTGGCTCAAAGAACCAGTCCTTGTGGACCTTATTCATAAATGGTGGCTTGACATGCCTCTTTCTATACATGGTGATACTGCCTTACAATGGAAAAATAAACTCAAAAAACTTGCGACCAAAATTAAAGGTTGGGCACGTAATCATTATGGACGAAAAAGGCAACTTAAGCGAAATGCCTTACAAAAACTTCATCAGTTAGAAACCATCAAAGAACAAAGAAATTTCACTTCTCAAGAATCTGATATGTGGAACCTTCATAAATCTTGCCTTGAGGACATTTACTTGGAAGAGGAATTACACTGGAAACAAAGATCTAAACAAACTTGGTTGGAGGAAGGTGATAAGAATACCAAATTTTTTCATCGAATAGCTTCTCATAGGCAGAAAAAAAATAGGATATCTAGATTACAAGATGGTACTAGGGAACTCACTAGTCTTAGGGATATCCAGTTTCATGCTAATGAATATTATAAACAGTTATTGGGAATCCCAGGGGTCAAGTATGCCTTCCTTGAACCCAGTTTTTGGCAGAATACTGAATTGCTTACTCAGACAGAACAGACCACATTAACTCAACCCTTTACTGAAGAAGAAATACACAATGCTATCTGGTCATCTAATCCAAATGGTGCTCCAGGGCCAGATGGCTTCTCTTTTCACTTTTACCAGTTCTTTTGGAACTTGGTTAAGGCTGATCTACTACTCCTTTGTCATAAGTTTCATAATCATGATCTGAATTTGTGGCACTTAAATAAATCAGTCATTTGTCTCATCCCTAAAGAACAAAATGCCTCTTTGCTTAAGCAGTATAGGCCTATTAGCCTTGTTAACTGTAGTTTTAAAATAATCTCTAAAATACTCACATTACGATTAGATCACATTATGGATAGACTAATTGACCCAACTCAGGCAGCATTTATTCAAGGAAGGTTTATCTTAGACAATGTAGTTCTTAGCCAAGAGGTGATTCATCACTCTCAAAGTTTAGCAACACCTGGAGTCATTATCAAAATAGACTTTGAGAAAGCCTATGATAAAATTAATTGGTCCTACCTATTAGAGATACTCCAAAGTAGAAATTTTGGTGATCATTGGGTTAAATGGATACACACTTGGCTCACCAGCTCCCAATCTTGCATAAACATTAACGGGCATCTCACTCCTTATTTTAAATGTCGAAGGGGGGTTCGACAAGGTGATCCATTGTCCCCATTTCTTTATATCCTAGCTGCTGATACTTTAAGTAGAATGTTTAATAGGGGCAGAAATTTAGATTATATTCAAGGGCTCGGCCCTCCCTGTCATCAGCATAAAGCAGTGACTAATTGTCACTATGCTGATGATACAATCATCTTTGCACAAGCTGACCCTCAAAACATTGAAAAAGTTTGGTGGACCATGATGGGATTCGAAGCCCTTTCTGGCATTAAAATGAACATTGCTAAAACTGAATTATACCCTCTGAATATTTCTCTTGACTCGGCTCAAATTTTGGCCAATCTCTTTGGATGCCGCCTTGGTTCCTTCCCTTTTAAATACCTAGGCCTTCCATTATCCAGCTCTAAACTCAGGGTTAAGGACTGGGAGTTCTTACTTCACAAGGTCGAACGAAAACTTCAAACTTGGAAGAGTCGTTTATTATCCCTAGGGGGTAGACTCACTCTTCTAAACTCTGCTTTATCCTCCATTGCCTTATATGCCTTGTCTATTTTTCACATTCCCAAAACAGTATTACTTAGATTGGATAAAGCGCGTAGGAAATTTCTTTGGCAAGGATATGGCCTTACTACTCACAAATATCACCTTGTTAATTGGGCTCAGGTATGTCTCCCCAAAAAACAAGGCGGAATGGGGGTTTTAGATTTAGAATTAATGAATACTGCACTATTGGGTAAATGGAGATGGAAATTTAAAGATCCTTGTTGTTTTGGGTTATGGAAAACAGCTATTTCACTCAATTATTTTTCAGACCAACCTCTACCTTCTTTCTCTCCTTTTTGGCAAGCTGTTAATACTCACTCTTCTCTCTATGATAGAGGAATCATATATCATGCAGGAACACAGAGTAATGTCCAATTTTGGACTGATGTATGGATGGGAGAATGTTCTTTGGCTACCATATACCCTTTTTTGTATGCAGTCTGTAGTAACCCTACTATAACCTTACCAGCAGTCATAGCCTCACAAGGACAATGTATCACTTTCTTTAGAACACTCACAGGAGTGCTTAAATTTGAATGGCTTGAACTATTACAAATCATCTCAACCTTTGCATTGGATAATTCTCAAGAACATATCACATGGCTATGGGAATCAAATGGGAAGTTTTCTGTTAAATCCTTATATCAATTTTTAAGTTTTGGGGGATGGCAGGAATTATATACATTAGAATGGTGGCAGTTGCCAGTTCCACCTAAAATTCGGGTTTTTATGTGGTTGGTCCAACATAACAAAATTCTGACCAAAGATAATCTAGCAGCTAAAGGTTGGGTCGGTGATCAACGGTGTTATTTTTGTTCAGAACCTGAAACTATTGATCATTTGTTTCTTCTTTGCTCCAAGGCACGTCAGGTTCTTTTTTGGCTTGGGGACTGTCAACATTATCTTCCGGAGTGGACTTCCTTTCAGGAAGTTATACAATTTGGGTTTGCATTGCCTACAAAATCAAAGCAATGTTTTTTAATTTCCATGAGTGCTTTTGCTTGGACTATGTGGAATTTGCGTAATACCATCTGTTTTAATAACTCCTCCCCCTGATTCTGTTAGAGCAATCTTACTTAATATTGTCTATCTTACTTTATATTGGGCAGGGGGAGTGGAGGATATAACTGATCAGGATCGTACTACCTGGCTGCCGCAGTCTTTGGAGGACGTACCTCTTCAGGAACTGAATCCTTCCTCTGAACATCAGATGGTGTCCCGATCTACTTAAATAACTCTCGCATACTCTTCTTTAGTGGTTATTGTAGATACTATATAGTACTCTGATCCGAGGTTTTTGTTATGCCGTGTACGGCTTACCTCTTTGTTCTCCTTATGTTGCTATATTCTGTGGTTTTATCTCTCCTAGATGCTATTTTGAGTTTTGGTTTTTTTTAACATTGTAATTTACATTTGTTTCTATATGAAACGGGCCTTGAGCCTTATTTTCAAAAAAAAATATGCATAGTACCATACACTCGCTCAAAAAAAATATAGAACTTAGTTTTGCTCACAAAGATGAGACGGATAAGTTTAAAAACTCAACTAGACACATCTACATCTAAAATACCCAACTAAACATATATACATCTATAATACAGAAACAATTCTATGTTCAAAAGATTAAAATACTTTGCAAGCATTGCAATACTAGATTCATTACAAACGTTCTGATTTGATTTTTTTTACCAGCTCACAATTCAACACGCTTCAAAAGATTAAAAAATTTCTACATTTTTTCTTGAACTACCAATAACTATCTGTAAACATCATAATTCATGCTTTCTTTAGATTGAATAAAAAAATTCTACATTTTTAGTTACCACCTCCATATTTCAAAATTCTGATCTTGATTCCTGCAAACCTTGGTGCTGTGCATGAGTTTCCTAAGTTTCAATTCAATTTGAGCTAACTTTGAAGCTTTGCATATAGTGGGAGTGTGGGACCCACATGACCATCATGCGCAATACTAAGGTGCGCACATGGTAACATAATGAATTTTGCAGAAATCAATAATAAGATCAGAATTTTAAAATATTGAGGTGGTAACTAAAAAAGTTTAGACCGTTTTAATGACTAAGTTTTCATATGAAATGAGAATTTACAAGAACATGTTGTGATTGTGACAGTGGGGACGGAGATATTGGATGATTTCGTCAGCGTGAGTATTTAAAAGCGCTTTCATTAAATGAAATGATGAAACCTTCATAATTTTTAAAACGCTTCTTATCACTGAGAGCAAAAGTGAAAGTGACAGTGTGTACTTTGAAATTGAAAACTAAAGCAGATGTGGATACTCTAATAAATGTCTTCAAAATTGATGCAAACTGGGAATCCCTCGTGATCACGCAAAAACAAATCAAGTTTTTTTCATATAACAAACTATGTTGGATCTGGCTTTTTTATCGTGTAAATTCCAATTACGCCCTCTTTAGGTGAGCGAAAATAATTTGTTGAAAAAAATAAGTTAATGTGCATTTTATATTCAGAAAAACCCGTCGGATTAAAATGAACAAATGTTGCAATTTTGGGCTAATATGGACTCAGTAAAGGTCAGATAGAACAAATTAAAGCCTATAATTAATCAAGAATTATATTTGGGCCAAATTGAAAAATATAAATTCTGCCCATACACCTAACAACCGTTCGTAGACCCAAAATAAAGTGCCAAGTCCCAAAATGGCTCAAAATTGTCTAAGACTTGATATGGCTTTTTGAAGTGGGCAATGGGGGCAGTCGATCAAATTTGGTCCGGTGTCCGATTGAAGCTGTTGGATTCACATTAATATTTGAGTTGACAACTTCAAAATTTGTGTGGATCAAGTGCACTGATATCATAACGTGAATTATACGCCCATTATACTGATATCGCTCCACCTTGTTTGGATAGAGATTAATGGAAGGGAGGTAACGGAATAAAATGGAAATAGATATCAAATCGTGTTTGGTTGAAAAAATTATGGCGGAGGTGAGAGATACATGAGGGTATATTAGTCAATAAAATATATCTTTCTCTCGATTTGGGTGTAACAGATGAAAAAATGAAAATAAAAAAATTAAATATACTAGAAGCATTTGATTAATCTTCTATAATTTTAATTAACCAAACATGAAATAAGACGAGAAAGAAAATTAAATTTATTTTCCCTCGTTGATCATTCAAATAAATAAGTTAATTTTCTTTTCTATTCTATTTCATTTCTTTTTATTCTTCACCTCCCCTCCCTTCATCTACTCTCCATCCAAACAAGATGAAATTACAGCTAAAATTTGACATTTAAATAAGTTAGACTCCGTCCAACTTCACATTTCACCGAAATTACAGCTGAAATTTGACACTCGTTGCTCTTTTTATGTCATATTATCATAATGTATAATTATTATAGTTCAGGTAGCAACTTTACCTTTTCTCTAAGTTTTAAGGCCTAATTTGTTTTTTTTGGAAATTCAAGAACCAATTTAGTTCAAATGAAAGCTCGGGAATGGAATTAGTATTTTTTTTTTAAAAGAAAGTTTAGTGGCTAAAGTCTGAATTTTTTCTTCTCAATTCAATTAAAATAAACTAAAAAAAGTAAATAAGTTTTACAGACAGTATATTTGTCAATTTATATAATTTGAGTATCATCATTTAATTTTTATTTATTAATGAGTTCGTATCGTCTGATGAACGGCAAACAAAATGCATCAAATTACATGTGTTTTTTGTAGCCATGGTAAATGTATAATTTAGATCATGTTCACAGTGTTAAACTTTTTATAAATAATTGTTAGGATTCAATTTAAATCATACAATTCTGACCCCGAATAAAATTGTCCCAATTCCGATCCAAGCTTGACAAAATAATAGAATTTTAATTTTTTTTTTCCGATGGGTACTAAAGGGGGAAATTTCATGCATACCACTAAAAATTTATGAAATTACGTATTTCCCATTCTAAAATTTATAAATACGTATTTACTATTTTAAATTCTAATAACTCACATATTTACTCAATTAAATAAAAAATTAAGATTAATTATATTTAATCTTACATAAAATATAATTAAGCACCTATCCCTTCCCCTTCCTCCTCCGTCAAATTTTTGACATTAAAGTATATAAAATTTCAACATAAAATTATTGATATTCTATCTGTTTTCATATGCACTGTATGAACAAACAAACCTTTGATTGTTAGTTTGCTACATCAAATATTGGAATAAACAGTTTGACAATACCAGAACACAGTGATGAACGGTGACAAACATGGTGGCAGATATACAGGAACTACACAACACAATGACTGAGTTGCAACAGGTGTTTACGGACATGACTGTGCTAGTGTAGATGCAAGGGGACAGCTCGACGGCATTGAGAACCTGGTCGGCAGTGCGAATGGCTCGTCGAGGCTTGACATCAGAGCCTCCAAGTGGCACGAAAGTTACAGAAGAACAATCGCAAGTGACAGTAGTGCTTTGCGCTCCTCCTGCTCCTTATCATTGTTCTTGCAATTGTGCTGCCCATTCTACTGAAGAACTAGAAGAGCGGGGAGCGGAGGGTGATCTTGAGTTGGGATGTTCTAGACTCTGTTCATAAACAAAATATATAGAACTTATTTTGCTCACAAGACGAGAAGGATATATATACATCTAAAATACAAAAATAATTCTCTGTCCAAAATTTTCAAGATTAAAGTACTTTGCAGTAACATTTATACTAGATTATTCATTACAAACGTTCTGATTTGATTTTCTTTTTTACGAGCTCACAATTCAACACGCTTCAAAAGAATATAAAAAATTCTAATTTTTTTCTTGAACTACCTATAAGTCTATAACTATCTGTAAACATCAAAATTCATGCTCTCTTTAGATTAACTAAAAATTGATTTAAAACTGAAGCTGAACCGTTTTAATGACTAAGTTTTCAGGTGACTGAAATTTACTTAAAACATGTTGCGACAGCGGTGACGGAGACGCATCAGCAAATGATATAGGATGTTTTCGCCAGTGTAAGCATTCTGATGAGATGAGAGTAGGTCCGATGGGTATCGGACCTACTTTGGTTCGATGGGTTTAATCACCGTCGATTTGCTTTAAGATTCGTGCGGAACGCTTTAAACTTCGTGCTGTCTGTTTCAATTTTCGTGTGCACAAATCTTAAATTAGATTGGACGATCATCATGCTCGTTGAACCTAAAAGTAGGTCCAATGGGCATTGGACCTACTCCGTTCTCGTAAGCATTAGAAAGCACTTTCATTAAATTTTTTTTTTTCTAAATTTGAATGTGCTCTACATAGGGCTGCTCATGAGCCGAGTTGAGTCCGAATCGATGACAACTTGGATTCAACTCGCGAACTCATGAGCCGAGTTGAGTCCGAATCGCTAATCCAGTTCCGAGTCAGAAACTCCAATTTGGAATCAACTCGCGAGTAACTCGAGTCGAGGTGAGTCGACTCGTGACTCATAATATAGTACACAGTGAGACAATCTAATTTAATTATAACAAAAGATATATTACATAGTTTACCAAAATAATACACAATTAATACACAATTAAAGACAATACAAAATATAATAGCCAATACATAATTAAAAATACACAGTTCTCTTCTCTACTTCTCTTCCTCTTTCTTCTATACTTCTTCTATACCAAATGTATCAATAAAAAAAAAAAAACTGTACCAAATGTAAAAATTAGAAAAATATATATTAGAATTTGATGTGAGTCAAACCGAATTGATTCCGAACCGAGTTAGGAGTAATTTGGAATCGACTCATAAATCAACCGAGCCAATAAACTCGAGTCAGTTTTGACTCGAGTCAGTTTTAACTCGAGTTATTAGTGAGTTGAATCCGAATTGATTCCGAACTGAGTTTCGAGTCGTGAGCTTTTTGTGCACCCCTAGCTCTACATCACTGAGAGCGAAAACAAAGTAACAACGTGCACATTGCAATTGAAAACAAAGCTCTAACAGGTAAATATTTCTTTAAAAAGGGGCGAATTCATAATTTTCGTTAGAAGGGGGCAAGAAATTATAATAAATCGGATTTAAATAGCTAATTGGTTCAAATTTATTAGCTAATCGGGTATATTAGATATAAACTCATTAACATCGACACAAATATAATTAAAAAATAATCAATAATTCATCATGGATCTCATTTGAAAGAGAAAATCAAGTACAAGACGTTTGTAGTTTTAGATTTGTAAAATTCCTCACATATCATCCGAAAAACTAACAAGATTAATCGGAAAAAAAAAAAGTGGGTGAAAAAAATCTCTTTTTTTTTTAGGGCACATGTTCGGAGATAGAAGCTTGGGGGCCAACCTTTTCTCAAAATTTTAAGATATATGAACAAAAGCTATATATATTAGAACGTCATAATCAGAGATTTTTTTGTTAAACACAAAAATATAAAATATACATAAAAAGAGGTGATTCTTTTTTTTAAAATCATTCAGTCATTATTGAACTGCTGGAAACAATTTTTGCACAAGACTTTCCGTAGAATCCATGCTTAAATTGGTTGTATTTTGTAATTTGCGAGGTGTTGCCGTATAAATTTCCCAAATTGAAACCCTGGTAATAGTTCGTAGATTGATATTTCAATTGTAACTAAGGTACAATATTTAATCTCATTTTAAATTATGGCAGTTCAGAGCCAAACCTTACTCAAAACTTTAAGGATTCCTCATAAAATAAAAATTCTATGTGGTTGTTGCAACATAAAAAGATTTTGACTGAAGATTGCCTAATTAAGAGGAGTTGGCATGGAGATATTAAATTTTTTTTTGGTTAAAAGTCCGTAGGCGATTGTATTGATAGAAAGAGTAACAAGTGAGTTGTTACATAATATGAGACAAAGAGTGTCTGTGAAAGCATACAACTGTAAACAAACTAAAAACGCACATGGAATATGTGCATCCTGTGGACACAAATTTGATATCCTTGCTTGATTGTAATGATAGAAGCTTACAGATTGTTTTGCTGTGCGCATATGGTAGCCGAAAATGCAATGAATCAAAATCGGATCGGGAATTGAATCAACCGGACCAGAATAGTCACCAGGCAATCGAGAGGCACTGAATCAAACCGGACTGGGAACTGAATCAACCAGCCCATCAGGGTAGTCATCACTAAAAGAAGGAGAGGAGAAAGGAGAACAACATGGCATCATCGTCATCGGCAACAACCATTAAAACTAAATATGTAATAGCTAATTTACAAGATGGAAGCTACCTGAGCAGCACAACCCAAGGCGAGACGGAGGAGCAACGAGGCGAGTGAAGGAGTGGCGACTAGATCCGAACCCCAGACGTAGCTTGGCCACTCTCTCTTCCATCGTCGAAGAAGAGAAGAAAAGTCCACACTTGAGGCGGAAACGTCGGCTTAGTAGAGGCAAGGATGTGGAGAGAAGTGGCGAGCAAGGGAGTGGGAAGAGGTTGGCCTCTTCTGCTCAAGGTGGAGAGAGAGGGTGGGGGTGCGGAGGGAGGGATGGCAATCGCCTTCTGCGACTCTCAAAGCGGCAAGAGGATGAGGATCAACTTTTTCCCAAAAGTAGATATTAAATATTAATTATGTGGAAAGGATGAAAACATTGACCACTTATTCATCTCCGATATAGCCAACAAGTATATAGTTTTGGTTGGATCATTGTCAACTATTTTATGCTAATTGGAAATCATGGGTTGATATATGGTCTTTTGTGGAGTCTTTGCAAAAATATGTATACAAAACATCATTTTATTAATGCTTAGCATCTTTTGCTGAATAATGTGGAAAGAAATAAATAAATTATGTTTTGAAAGAGCTAACACCTTAAAATCTGGTAAATATATTGATACTGAATTATTGATCACTTCTTTGTTAAAATTCTGAGCAGGTAGTTGGACTCAAGAGATTAAGATACTTTGCAATTTTGGCTGCTCCCTCGTATGGATTGTGCAAATTGCTGATGACAATAGGGATCAATTGATACCAGTGCATTGAAGTTATATTTGTTTTGTGTGTGACAAATTCAAGAATGTTATTTCTATGCATATATGTTTTGCTGTTTTGATTAACTTGTAATAAATAGTAAAAGATGATACTGATACCTTAGTACCGATATAAGAATTGGTACCAGTAGGGGTTATATGTGTCACTTTTTGGGGAGATGATACTGGTACGTAGGTGAATAGGTACCAGTGAGGTTTTAGAGGTTTTGTTTTTCTTCTTTTCAGGATATTGTATATAGTTATTTCTTTATTGAAACATGTAGTTGTTGCTACTTTTTCAAAGAATTATTAAAAATCCAAAAGAGAGACTAGGAGAAATTACGAGACAAGACAGAGTAAGAGAAGAGAAAGCGAAGCAACCGTTGTTGGGAAAAGAAATTTCGACCTTCTGAAATGCTGGGCCCATCAATCCATCACCCAGAGAATGGCAAACCAGAAATGTTTATTTTTTGTTTTATAGGGGTTATTTTGGGACAACATTGGCAGGGAACTGGTATGACCAACTGGGCAAATCTAGGTACAGTCCAGGAATACTTAACAATCTCTATAATTTTAAATTTTTTAGTTATATATTGAAATTTAATTTAATTGAACTTTTCGAATCAGTCTAAAAAAACAGAGATATGATAAGATAACAAACAAAGAAATACATTTGAAATGTTTTTAAGAATTATCTTCAAACTCATACGACAAAAGCTCTAACATTTATTTAATAATTACCTTATAGTCCAACTGTGCTATGAATTATGAATTATGATATGATTTTGGACATTTTTAAATATTTGGAACAAGGTCCTTTAGAAAAATACCACGAAGCATATACCAAAGCATAATAACAGTTGTTCACTGATAATCTTGGAGATGAGCGGAAGGATGGTGTAGAAAACCAGTATGAGAATTGAAAGTCATAAGTTGTTGGGTGCTATCACCGCTGAATTATGGTTAATTTTCAAATTTTATAAACTTTGTTTTTTTTTGTTCTTATGTTTTTTTTATTGTTAAAATACTTTTTTTATAACTTTTTTTGTAACATTTAAGGCAAAGTCAATTCTAGCTATTTTTTTTGTATTTTTGGCTTGATTAAACTCTTAGTTTACTCCAACCTCTTATGTTCACAAGTTTTTTTAGCTCTAATTTGTGCCTCTTCATTTTAGAATTGGATATTAATTACAAAATTAAAATGTTACTTTTAAATATAAATCTAAAAAGGTTCAAATCGTATGCTTGCTCATTCTAAACTCATGCCTCACACGTTTTTCATCTTTATAATTGACAAGTCCATTTTGTATCTTTTCTTAGTTGCCAAATGTCAACAGCATACCAAGTGCCTCTTATGAGAAGTTGTTCTGAATTCTAGTTATGACTAAAGTACCTACTACATATACATCATTATGTCACAAGCATATTTTATATTTTTAGTTGTTGAAATACCAACTATGTATGTATCCTAATTCTTCAATATATACATGATCTATTTATTTTCTGCATTATCTCTAAAAATGTATCATCTAATGCATGTGCATGTCAATAAAAAGCAAAATATGTTTCCATTCCCATAAAAATTTCCGTTGGCGAACATATCCTAAATTTGTATTAAAAAATTCTCATTCATAAAAAAAATATCGAACTTATTTTGCTCACAAAGATGAGATAGATATTTTTAAAAACTCAACTAGACATACTGCATCTAAAATACCCAACTAAACATATATACATCTAAATACAGAAAGAATTCTCTGTCCAAACTTTTCACGATTATAGTTACTTTGCAGTAGCATTGTAATTAAAAGAATCGGAAATTTTCTAAACGTTGCGGAAGAATTACAATAGTAGATTTATATAAGAGAGTATTAATAAAAAAAGAATGTAGTTATTTGATTTCTTTTTTACTAGCTCGTAATTCAACTTGCTCCAAAAGATTAAAAATAATGCTACATTTTTTCTTCAACGGCCAATAACTATCTGTAAATATCATATTCATGCTTTGTTTAGATTAAAAAAATTGATTTAAAAACTGCAGCTAAACCGTTATAATGACTAATAAGTTTTAGATGAAATGAAAGGGCAACGGTGAATAATCAGCAAATGGTATTGGATGCTTTCACATGCGTGAGCATTTGAAAGCACTTTTATTAAATAAAAACTTTTTAAATTTGAAAGGGTCCTGCATCGCTGAGAGCGAAAATAAAACTGACATTTTGTAAGACACCATTAGGCATAAAAGTCATGGGCATTTGAACTCTCCTCATTTAAAAATAGTTATCAACCATCAAATAAAAATTAAATTAATTTTAATTTATAAATCTCTATATTCAAACAATTAACTTTTAATTATCTTTAGCACCCACGTCACCAATTATTAATTACTAAAAATTTATAAACGAGTGTCAATAGAAACAGTTAGAAATTGATATTTTTTTAAATAAAGAAATTAGAAATTATGTTACATCCAAAAAGTAAAATGAGAAGTGTCAACGTGCTTTTAGATATAAAAAAAGAAATCTCAATACTGATATTCTTAAACGCCATATTATCATAATGCATACTTATTGTAGTTCGGGGCAGCAACTTTACCTTTTCTCTAAAGTTTGAGGGTTAATCTGTTTTTTTTTTTAGTTTTAAATTAGTTTTTTTTAAAAGAAGTTTACTGACCAAAATCAATTGTTTTCCCTCCCCAATTTGATTAGTTTGATGGACACAATTTTATAATTTAAGTATCATTTGAATTTGGTTTTGTCTTTTTTTTTTGTTCTCAGAGACTGTGAAGTGGTGAAAGGGGTTCGAATTCTTGATCTTTGGATATCCAACAATTATAGAACTTTTTCTAGCTAACTGCGCTACCGATCCTTTCAAAACCGCTCCATTCTTTTGAATTGAGTTTTGTCGTTTATTTTGTTGATTAGTTTGTATCGTCTGATGAATGAAACAAAATGCATCAAATTTTATGAGTTTTTTAGCCATCGTAAATGAATAATGTGATAGTTTACATTCTCTATCTAGTTTTATCATTCTCTCTCTAATAATCATTATTATTATTTTTTTAATGAAATTATCGTAAATAATTGTACCATACAAATTGGATAGTATAATCCCACGACTGATATACTTTATTTACTACTTTTGCATTGACCCATGCAAACTTTATTAATTACTAAGAATGTTAGAGTAGACGATTCTAATTTTTGAAAATGTATACATGTTCAGTTTAACTTAGTTCAAGTTAATTCTATTTCGTCCCACCTTGCCAAAAACAAAAATATCTTATGATTAAATTCATGAACATATCAATCTTTTGGTTCTATTTTTTATCTTGCACCCAAAAGATAACAATAATTTGTTCGACCAATAAAGGCAAACTTAACTTTTGAAAAGTTTAGGAATAGTCATAGTTTAGAGAAAAGATATTGATTTAAAATTGAGTCATAATTGAGTCATGCATAATGCATGATGAAAGAGTATCAAATGATACTTTATTAATAAATTTACATGCCGATTAGATTCGGTACAAAATATTTGATACAATATTGAGCATACAAGAATGCAAAAGGTGAGTTCTTAATCCATAAAAAGAGAGGAAATATATGAAATATGAAGAATAAGAGTAAGAGGGAAAAGATAAGAAGAAAAGACAAAGTGATTTGAACAAAACTAAGTGGAGCTGTGTACCTAATTGACATGGCGTGGTTTAGACAATTGAACAAAAAGTAACAAAGTCATTTCAATTGAGTTTGTTAAGGCATCAATACAAGCAACTTTTGAGGTGGTTCATTTAATAATTAATAGTTTCACCGCTATTGATAATAGACTCACAACACAAAGCCCCTTGTATTCATCAATCCACAACGCCTAAGAATAGGCTTGTTGGAGAGTTGTTGCAGGGGATTGGATTTCGTTTAAAGGTTTTGAACAAATTTTTATTTGATTTATGTTAAGATTTTTGTGATAATTTAAAAGTTAATAAAATTTAAATGTTTTTATTAATTTAAATCTTTCGTGCGAATTTTAACACCGATCAAATATTTTAGGTCCGGTTTTGAATATGGCCTTGTGATGAGCACTTTTGACAAAAACCTACCATGTTGTAGGTTTTCGCCATATTGTACCTAGACAAATTAAAATTACGGACATATTATATTATAAATGAATTTAGTTAACAATCGATAAAGAACATACTCAAATTAACAAATAAAATTATGCATATGTTGTTTATAATTTAGATAGTTCTTATGTCACAATTAATACAATTGAAAGTTTAATGATAATTTATTTTGAGATATAAATAATAATAATATAGTTTAATTTATTGACACTGACTCGCATTTCACCAAATAATATAGTTTACCCGAAATTTATCCGAAATTTTCCAGCTGTCCATTTGTCTATAAGGAAATTTACTCGAAATTTATCTAAAAGGAAATTTACCTGAAATTTATCTAAAAAGAAATTTACCCGACTGTCCATTTGTCTAAAAGGAAATTTACCCAAATTTATTCCAGTTGTTCATTTGTCTTAAAGAAAATTTACCCAAAATTTATTAAAAATAATATTTACAAGAAATTTGTTTAAACGGTAATTTACTTGAAATTTATCTAAAAGTAAATTTACGCGATTGTTCAATTATCTAAAAGGAAATTTATACGAAATTCACCTGAAATTTGTCTAAAAGAAAATTTTCGCGGCTATTTAAAAGGAAATTCGACAGAAATATACTCCAATACAAATAGAAAGACTCTTTAATGACATAGAAACCCAACTGTCCATTTGTTTAAAAGGAAATTTAACCGAAATTTTCCCGACTTTTCCATTTGTCCAAAAGGAAATTTACACGAAATTTTCTCGACTTTTCATTTGTCTAAAAGAAAATTTACCTAAAAATTGTCTTAAAAGGAAATTTACCCGAAATTTTCCCGACTTTCCATTTGTCTAAAAGAAAATTTACCTAAAATTTGTCTATAAGGAAATTTAAAGAAAACTGTCCATTTGTTAAAAAGGAAATTTACTCGAAATTTATCCGACTGTCCATTTGTCTAAAAGGAAATTTACCTGAATTTTTTTTGACTTTCCATTTGTCTAAAAGGAAATTTATCTAAGAGGAAATTTAGCCGAAATTTGTTTGTATTTGGATGAGGCAAATAATATTGCTATCTCGGGTTAGTGACTATTCCAAACTACTATTCTATGTTTGGAAGTGTTTGGGTTACCAAAAAGAGACTATTCTTTGTTTGTCTTTTATGAGTTAGCATGCTATTCTACTAACCCAACCAAAAGTTGGGTTAGCTCACTATCTCAAATTTGGATCAACTCACTATTCTCACTAACCCGATTGTCCATTTGTCTAAAAGGAAATTTCGGGTAAATTTATCTATAAGGGAATTTAATAAAAATTTGTCTAAAAGAAAATTTACCGGACCATCCATTTTCTAAAAGAAAATTTACCGGACCATCCATTTTCTAAATGAAAATTTACCGGACTGTCCATTTGTTAAAAAGGAAATTTATCCGAAATTTGTTTAAAAGGAAATTTTCCCGACTTTCCATTTGTCTAAATGGAAATTTATCTAAAAGAAAATTTACCCAAAATTTGTATAAAAGGAAATTTAGCCGACCGTCCATTTATCTAAAGAAAATTTATCCGAACTATGTCTAAAAGGAAATTTACCTGAAATTTGTCTAAAAGGAAATTTACCTGAAATTTGTCTAAAAGAAAATTTACCCGACCGTCTATTTGTCTAAAAGGAATTTACCCCACCGTCCATTTGTTTAAAAGTAAATTTAAAATTTGTATATAAGGAAATTTACACGACTGTCCATATGTCTAAAAGTAAATTTACCCGAAATTTATCTAAAAGAAAATTCACCTGAAATTTGACTAAAAGGAAATTTACCTGACTCTTCATTTGTCTAAAAGGAAATTTACCCGACTGTAAAGTAAATTTACCTAAAATTTGTATAAAAGAAAATTTACATGACTGTCCATATGTTTAAAAGGAAATTTACCCGAAATTTATATAAAAGAAAATTCACCTGAAATTTGTCTAAAAATAAATTTACCTGACTCTTCATTTGTCTAAACAGAAATTTACCCGACTGTCCATTTGTCTAAAAAGAAATGTACCCGAAATTTATCTAAAAAGAAATTCACCTAAAATTTGTTTAAAAGAAAATTTTCTCGTCAGTTCATTTGTTTAAAAGAAATTGATCTGAAATTTGTCTAAAAGAATATTTAACCGAAATTTATTTTAGAAGAAAATTTATTGGAAATTTGTCTAAAAGGAAATTTCCTAGACTTGTTCATTTGTCTAAAAAGAAATTTATCCGAATTTATCTAAAAGGAAAATTACCTAAAATTTGTCTAAACGGAAATTTACCCAAAATTTGTCTAAAAGGATTTTTTATTTGACTGTGTATGTGTGTAAAAGAAAATTTACCCGATATTTTTCTGACTTTCCATTTGTCTAAATTGAAATTTTTCTGGCTAACCATCTGTCTATAAGGAAATTTATCCAAAAAATTTCTGATTTTCCATTTGTCTAAAAGGAAATTACCCGGTTGTCCATTTGTCTAAAAGAAAATTTATCTGAAAATTATCGAAAAGAAAATGTACCTTATATTTGTCTAAAAGAAAATTGACATGAAATTTTTCTAAAAGAAAATTTATCCGATGATCCATTTGTTTTAAAAGGAAATTTACCCGAAATTTATCTGAAAGGAAATTCACCTGAAATTTCTCTAAAAGAAAACTTTCTCAGCAGTAATTTGTCTAAAAAGAAATTTACCCAAAATTTATCTAAAGGGAAATTCATCTGAAATTTGTCTAAAAGGAAATTTACTCGACCGTCCATTTGTCTAAAAAGAAAATTATCCGACCAACCATTTGTATAAAAATAAATGTACTAGAAATTTATCTAAAAGAAAATTTACTTGTCTGTCCATATGTCTAAAAGGAAATTTGTCCAAAATTTATTTAAAAGTAAATTCACCTGAAATTTGTCTAAAAGTAAATTTTACCCGACTATTCATTTGTCTAAAAAGAAAATTTACCCAAAATTTATCTTAAAGGAAATTTACTGAAATTTGTCTAAAAAGAAATTTACTCGACTATCTATTTTTTAAAAAAGAAATTTACCGGAAATTTGTCTAAAATGAAATTTCCCGACTGTCCATTTGTTTAAAAGAAAATTTACCTGAAATTTTCCCGACTTTCCAGTTGTTGATCAGAGTCAAAATAATGATGATTTACGTAGGATTTTGGCTTAGGTTTTGCATATTTTCTCGCACTTATGTTTAATTAATTAGAGAAAAAGGCTACTGTCACCTTTCTTTATGTTTTATTGCAGAAAACAGGTTTTGGGACTATTTCACACCAAATGGAGCTAGAATCAGGTCAATCGGATCAGCGGCGCTCATCGACCAAGTCTTTGTTACGGCCCGTACTGGCTAATACGGACCAGGCCTAGCACAGACCAGAAGATAGCGCTGGAAGCATTAAACCCTAACCGTCAAGGTCCTAATACGGACCGTATCACCCAATACGGTCCGTATCCGAAGGCGCCTTTTGGGGAATAACTGCCGACAGCTGTTTCCGGATCAGTTTCTTAGCCCCTACTCAACCTCTACACGTCCCTCCACTCCTATATAAGGCCCCTGGGCAGAAGGAATAATCATCTTTGTAATTAGGGTTAGATTTGATTAAAGTGAGAAGAGAGGAGTGCTTGTAACAATGTCGTTCCGCGGCTAAGTTCCTTTTCTTAGGGCTAGGCAGTAAACCTTGTTACTCTTGATGTTTTGATATATATATTTCTGTTGATTATGATTTTTTGTTGTTGAAACAAAATGCTTTTGTAATTTACTATCTCTTCATCTAACTTCAATGATCTAGTTTGAGTCTGTTAGGGTAGTGACAGTACTTTAATGGTAAGAGAAACTATTTATATGAATTAGCCTCGTTGAGATTTATTAGGTTTATGTGAAGAAAACTTTAGCGGGGAAACCATAAACCAGACCAACAAAACGCGTACCAAATTCCATCACTTGCGTAAAGTAAATCGCAGTGATCTGTGTAGTAATTTGGGGTATTTGAGAGATCAGACATTTGCGTAAGGTAAATCGCAGTGTCCTATGTAGAATCTCGGTGAAAGATCTGTCATTCTTGCGTAACATAAATCGCAGTGACCTATGTGGTGTCTTTCATTAAACAACAACAGGAAATCAGACGCAACAGGAACATATTGTCAAGACGGATTGAGTGGCAATGGTGTGCCGAAACCCTAGGAATTCTCATCTCTATCTTTATTTTAATTACTTTTAATTGCTTCCTAATTTACATTGATCAAAACAACATCTCTCAATTTACAGATTTCGTCTAGCCTTTCGAAAGATTGTGATTCGATCGCTCAAAGCATTGAACCAATATTCCCTGTGGATCGACCTCGAATATACTACTCGATAGGATTGTGCGCTTGTAGTCCGAACCGATAGCATTTCCGAGTTTATAAATATTAAAAGAAACATTGCTCTCTTTTGAGTGATCAGTTGTCCAAAAGGAAATTTATCTAAATAAAAATTTATCTGAAATTTGTCTAAAAGGAAATTTAATTTACCTGATCGTCTATCTGTCTAAAAGGAAATTTATCCGACTGTCCATTTGTCTAAAAGTAAATTTATCCAATATTTTTCAGACTTTTCATTTGTCTAAAAGAAAATTTACTCAAAATTTATCTAAAAGGAAATTTACCTGAAATTTGTCTAAAAGAAAATTTCCCGACTGTTCATTTGTCTAAAATGAAATTTAACCGAAATTTGTTTTTTTTTTTACCAAACTGTTCATTTGTATAAAAATAAATTTATCCACAATCAAGTAAGTAAAATCATAAAATAAATTTTGTTACACATTACAAAATAATAATTGGAATCTACTAATTTATATATTTATAGAAACGAAACACAGACCCTACCCAGGCACCCAGCCTATTCCAACCCATTACCCCTCCTAGCTTGTTTAGTTTAAATTCCACATATCTCCATTCTTATTTAAACACGCAGATGTCCTAACAATTGTGATTAAATGATGTGGGATTAAATATCAGTCTTCCAATCAAATAGTTTGTCTTTTATTTATTCTATATATCTTTTTGATGTTCTTCTACGTATAGAAATCTAAATTTGTTTAGGTACATGCTTGTCACGTGCAAATTGTATCATCTTTCTGATTGGTTCTCACTTATTTTCATTTCTTAAATGTCATTTATAAAAGTTTTAGATTGATCGATAATTGATTGATCATGTCTTCATTTGTTTTCATTTTTTTAAATCATTTAAGAAATGTTATTTGTCATTTAATATATTATTTTGTATGAAATATTCGTATTAAAATATATTAAAAAGATAAAAAAATATGCATGATATTTATTGAAATATGTCATTTAAAGAATGCTATTTACGTGTAGATGTCATTTAATATGTCATTTAGTAATGTTATTTGTTATTTAGTTTATTTTCTTTTATGAAAATATGTCATTTTGTATGAGGTATTTTTTGTTCTATTATAATATTTCCCCGTTGTAATGCATGAGCATGATACTAGTCTATATTTACTTATGTTTGTATTTAGAGGTGTTTAAATGATCGGCTCGATTGAAACCAAAATAGAATAAACAAACCGATTATGTTGGCTAATAACCCGGCCCCGCCCCGCGCCCCTCCCCTCCAAACAAAAAAATTAGCTAAACTCGTACCCTACAATAACCAAATATACACTATAATAGTTAGTTAAGTATACATTTTATAAGGATGTATGCTAATATTATTTCAAACAAGATCCTTCACTTTTTATACCTAAATTACTAGTTTGATCTAGTGTCATCCACGCAATTTTGACGAGAATTCAGGTCACTGTTACTCTTTTAAGTGAAACTTCAATTTTTGGTGTTAAAAAATTATGTCTTAGATGTTTATACATTTTGACATTTTGGTGTTAAGAGTATCGATTTCATATCCATTACTTTTATAATTAGAACTTCAACTAATTGGACTTAAGAATGAAGATATAATTAGGTGTTTATAACAGTAACCGCTAATAATAAAACTTCTGACCGAACTCTTGAGTTATGATTTTGCACATATTTTAATTTGAGTAATTATATTGTCCCCCGCTATTTGATCCCCTAAACGTCTCTCTAACCGTGATCTCTCCAGAGAAAAAGGCGAGCGGAGACTTTTCACCGCGAGGGAAAGAGCGAGAGAGGGACGTCGAAGTTATGAATATTTTACGGAAACTTACTGTGTGTCATAATGTGTCGTTGTTTACTTACAAGTTGTCAGAGAAACAATGAATTACGTACGCTACGGCCTACGGATGTTGGTCCGTAATGCCACACGAATGAATACTTTACGTACGACACAAAGAACCACAAACCAAACTAAAGTCGCTCAGTGAACCGACAGAACTACCAGGGGCGGATCCAGGATTTTCGTCAGGGGGGCAAAAAAATATCGAATCGGGTCTAAATATCTAATCGGGTTTAAATCCATTAACCAATTGGGTACTCGACAAAAAACAATGCTTTAACTTAAACTTTCTAATGCTTTAACTTGTAATTTCTGATGCTCTGACTTATAATTCTAATTACCAATCAAAATTCAACAGATTTATTTCAATTTTAACCCTAAATTTAACTTGAATTACAAATTAAACGTCCAGAGGGGGGGCAAAAAAAATTCCAGGGGGGAGCAAAGTTGATCGGAACCGATAAATTTCCACTAAAACTCAAAATCCAGGAGGAGGGCAACTGCCCCCCTGGAGTACACTGGATCCGCCCCTGAGAACTACCGTGTTTTGACGAGACTTCCAGATAGAGAATTGTTAATACTACAATCACATTCTACTACTTTTCACTTTATAGTGCTTTGGAGGAGTTCTATTGGAGGTCTTGATTTGGAGATATATAAAAATTGCTTTTTAATGTTAACCTGACACGGCCACTAGAAGAGTACCTAGCTATCAATATGTTCAATACTTTCCTCGTTAGTACTTTCCTCGTTAGTTTTCTCAGTATCTAGCTATCAACACATTCAATACTGTGTAAGTATGAATATTTGACATTTTAGAACTAAAGACTTGACATTTTAGCGATAAATAAATATAATACTTGACATTGTAGAGATAAAATACTTAATCATGAATCTCACTTGAAAGAAAAAATAACATAGAAGATGTTCGTGATTTAAGATTCGCAAAATTTCTCACAGATCGTCAGAAATATTGACGAGATTAAACGGAGAAAAAAAACAACTCTAAAAATGTGTAAAAAATGAGTATGTGATGAGAGATTAAAGAAAGTTGATGTCCAACTTTTTTTAGAAATACTTAGTATCTTAGTTATGAATACTTGCATTTTAGAGATGCATACTTGATATTTAGAGATGAATACTTGAAATTTTAGAGATAAATACTTCATCATGGATCTCATTTGAAAGATAAATATTCACACTTTACTGAGTAAATACTTCATTATAGATCTCATTTTAGACATAAATATTCACACTTTACTGAGTAAGTATGAATACTCGACATTTTCTGCGTGTGGTTCCTATCGTGGTCGCTTTCAAGCGACGTTTGCTGTCTCCCAGGTCGATAGTGGTCCCCCAGGTAGTTAATGCCCAAGACACGTCTGTGGGTTTCTCATAAATACTTAATAACATAAATATTCACACTTTACTGAGTAAGTATGAATACTCGGCATTTTAGAGAATAATACTTGACATATTAGAGATGAATACTTGACAAGTTATGAATACTTGTACACTAAGGTATGAATACTTGAACGACAAATAACCCGAAAGTACTTCAGCATGGATCTCATTTGAAAGAGAAAATTACGTAGAAGATGTTCGTAGTTTTAGATTCGCAAAATTTCTCACAGGTCGTCAGAAATATTGACAAGATTAAACCGAGAAAAAAAACTCACTTCTAAAAACGTGTAAAATATGAGTGTGTAATTAGAGAGAAAAGAAAATTGATGTCCATCTTTTTTTTTTAGTACTTGATGTCTTAGGTATGAATACTTAATATATTATATGGTAATACTTGCACGCATAAGTATTCATACATATGCGCGCCAGTTGTAATTTTTTTCAATCATAAGTGGTCCCCCAAGTTGTTAATGTAGTTAGTGGTCCCCATTGTACTGTATATATCAATTAATCAAGGAGGACGTTTAGGGGACAGAATGGGAGGACTGTTAGTCGATCCCTTTTAATTTTGCCGCATGCTAGAGCTCCTAACTTTTAATTGACTTAGATTTGAGTTGTATTTTACCTACCATACAGAACACACTGTCCGTTACTTGTACCATTTTCGTCTTTATCGTTTCGCACTAATCACCTTAAATATAAAACATCAAGTGTTTATTATAAGAATCTTGTAAATTTTACTTAAATTTTTTACTAGAAAAACGACATAAACTGCACTAGGTTACATAAGACGTCATTTCTGGTTGTCCCATTTTATTCAAACATTAAAATTTGATTAAAAAAAAGTTACGGATCAAGTGTGTTATGAATTTATATTTTTTTTTCAAAGTTTAAAATATAGTTGACCAGAACTATTAAATATGATTTTCATATGTTAATATACTTGAAGATCAAAATATATATATATATATTTTAATTGATTATTATTTTTTAATTTTTCAATCTATCTAAAAAACAGTAAAAAAAAACTCAAAAAAATGTGAACTTTGATCTCAAATACATTTTCATATGGAGATCGTATTTAACGGTTCAGATTAACTTTTTTAACTTTAAATTAGAGATATATATATTCATAGCACAGATCTATTCGTAATATGTATTACCATTCTTTTTGAAAATAAAGGTATTATATGCCCATTTGCATTAGCAAAAAGATAGTTTAATTACATCATCACCAGCATCAAAGACTAGCTAACACACTAACCCTGGACCCAAGTGAAAGGCCTCAGCACATACATCCTTGACCAGACGTTTACTCCCGTAGTCAAATCCTACAATGTCATCCACAGTTAAGTCCCATACACAAGGGGCACATGCACAACAAAAACATACTAGAGTATCTAAAATTAGACTTATTACAACCAAGCTACTTAGCACAAAGGGTAACATATATAGGGCTAAAAGTGTTATAAAGATCCAGTATCACCATCCCCTCTTCTGGTCGGAAGGGCAAAAAAATAGTGAAGTAGATTTAAATAGCTAATTTAGTTCAATCCAATTAGCTAATCGGATACTAGATAAAAAAAACAATACTCTAACTTATAATTTTCAATGCTCTGATTTATAATTTTCAATGCTTTAACTTCTAATTCTAATTATCAATCAAAATTCAAAAAATTTATTCTAATTTTAATTCTAAATTTAACCCTGATACGTCCCTTCCCCGAGGGGGCCGGGCCGTACTTGGACTCGGTCCAGTAAGGTGCAGACACGCCCTGTTTCTGGAAAGCAGGCCGTGCGGGGATCGGGTGTTAATTGCGCAGCCCGTCTCGCCCTGAGCGAAGCGGGTCGGGATAGTGGGCACGCGGGGAGTCGGAGGGGTATTAACGCTCTAACCCTTTTTGATACCTCTCCAAACTCCTAGATGTGATAAAACGCGCCCCCTCTTTCTGGGGGTTTCTTCGCCTTATATAGGGGGTGGCCCACTGTAGCGGGGTCTTGTCAGCATTAATGACAAAGATTCGCCTACTGTTGGGGGTGTCCACCTATTTGGCAATAAAGTTCGCGTAGTCGGTCTTAAGCCGGACAGCGAGGTCGCGTGTCAACCTCGCTGGGCTGTTCGGCATGCTAGGCTTTGAGCCTTGTCTTATTTTGACTCCGAGCTGGCCCCTGTGAGGGGCCCAAGTCCCGGGCGGTTCTTGACCTCGAGCTGGCCCCGGGAGGGGGTCCGAATCCCGGGCAGTTCTTGACCTCGGGCTGGCCCCGGGAGGGGGTCCGAATCCCGGGCAGTTCTTGACCTCGGGCTGGCCCCGGGAGGGGGTCCGAATCCCGGGCAGTTCTTGACCTCGGGCTGGCCCCGGGAGGGGGTCCGAATCCCGGGCAGTTCTTTACCTCGGGCTGGCCCCGGGAGGGGGTCCGAATCCCGGGTAATTCTGGATCGTGGCCTGTTTTTTGCAGGGGAAGGGGGTCTATTCCGTTTCTTTCTATTTTGGGCCGGCCTTTTGTGTATTTTGAGTCTGGGAGTGCTCTATCGGGCCAGGCCTGGGCTCTTTAAGGGCCATTGGTATATGGACCTATCAAACCCAAATTACAATCTTGATTTCAAAGGGGGACAAACAAACCCAAAAAGAGACAAAGTCAGTCAAGACCTATAAATTTCTATAAAAACTCAAAATCCATGGGGGGTCCGCCCCTGTCCAGGATTCTCTGTAGTGGTATCTCCATCTATCACTATCACTTGAGCTCCTCCACTCATAGTGACAAATTAATAGTTTGGGTTCGGTTCGGTGAGATCAAAAGTTTGTGATTCGAAAATAATCCGGATATAATTCGGGAATGATTCGGCACCACAAGGAAGCAAAAAAAAAAAATTTACTTTTTTCGCGTTTTATTCGCGAATAAAACGTATAATAGGTTTTTTTGCATTTTATTCGGTGTTCGATTCAGAAACGTCAAAAAAAAACAAATTATATGTAAATTATTCACGAGTTGTGTTACTATGCCTCAACCCCACTCATTCGGTGGTATTTCTTCAACTTCAGTAGGAGACCAATCAGACAGCTCTTGTTTGCACCTCCCGTTTCAGATTGCCTGCCTGTAATATGTATTACCATAGCCTCACTAATCTGAATGGTATAAGATTCGAATTCTTCATTTGTTTTGACAGCGCGTTAAAACATACCTCAAAGTTCCTCTAAAAATATTTAATGTTTATTATATAGAAAGGTCTCTCTAATACAGAATAAAAATATTAATAGTATTGTTTTAACTTCATGCAGCTCGTTAATAAAATAGTCAAAATAAAAAATCATATATATAGCTCATATATAGCCACCGCCGACATTTTTATTAATATTCAAAGTTTAATACAAATTAATAAATATACCCAGAATCCGGCCCAATATCGATATATACCCAAGCCGGCCATTTTCTGGCCGGCTATGTACCCTCCCTAAGCCGGCCAGAAAATGGCCGGCTATGTACCTTTTTTTTTTTTTTTTTTAACCGCATTATCTCTATAAAAGAGTACCCCCTCCCCCTTCAAATCTTCACACAAACCGAGGCAGCGCGAAGTAACTGTTGAGGTAATTATTATTTTTTTTTATTTTTTTTTATTATTTTTTTATTTTATTATTTTTTATTTTATTATTTTTTATTTTATTATTATTTTATTATTATTATGTTTTATTTTATAGATTAGTTAATTGTTTACTATTTAGTTAATTGTTTACTATTTAGTTAATTGTTTACTATTTACTTAATTGCTTACTATTTAGTTAATTGCTTACCATTTAGTTAATTGCTTACCATTTACTTAATTGCTTACCATTTACTTAATTGCTTACCATTTACTTAATTGCTTACCATTTACTTAATTGCTACTGTTGAGGTAATAATTTTTTTTTATTTTATTATTATTTTATTATTATTTTATTATTTTTTTTAATTTTTAATTTATTATTATTTTATTATTATTATGTTTTATTTTATAGATTAGTTAATTGTTTACTATTTAGTTAATTGTTTACTATTTAGTTAATTGTTTATTATTTACTTAATTGTTTACTATTTAGTTAATTGTTTACTATTTAGTTAATTGTTTACCATTTACTTAATTGTTTACCATTTACTTAATTGCTTATCATTTACTTAATTGCTTACCATTCTAATATTCTAATATTTACTTAATTGCTTACCATTCTAATATTCTAATATTTACTTAATTGCTTATCATTTACTTAATTGCTTACTATTTACTTAATTGCTTACCATTTACTTAATTGTTTACTATTTAGTTAATTGCTTACTATTTACTTAATTGCTTACTATTTACTTAATTGCTTACTATTTACTTAATTGTTTACTATTTACTTAATTGTTTACTATTTACTTAATTGCTTACTATTTACTTAATTGTTTACCAGTCAATTGTTTATTATTTAGTTACTTGACAATTATTTACCATTTAGTAACCTGACAATTGTTTACCATTTTCTAAAATGTAGTTTGTTTACCATGGCCTTTATTTCATTACACTATGGTGGGAAGATGCTTAATAGTGCACAAGGGGCGTACTACAACAAAGATGCAGCTCATTCATTGATGATTCCAGATGACATCTCACTTTTGGACCTGAAATCCATAGTTTACACACACACCGGTTACAACCCAGAAAGGTGTGACCTAGAATTGGCAACCCGATATTGCCATCCCTCCAGCGGAAAATTTATGGTTGCGAAACTGGTAGATGAGAATACGTGGAGAGGCATGCTTGGTTATTTGAGGTCCGAAAGGAATTTTCTAATAGAAATATTTGCTAGAAGAGTTCCGGTAGAGCCTGGGGTTGGAAGTTCGGGCTCTGGATCAGCGGCACCACATTATACCCACAACCAGAAATTTACAGACGTGACTCCACCTTACCCCTCACCGAACCTGACCCAGAACCCTACAACTACGTCACTCCACCAGCACCTCAACGAAGACACTCAGTTGCATCCCCACCTAGACACAATCGAGGCAGACCAAGACACTCAGTTTCAACCCCACCTAGATCCGTAAATGCCACTCCTTTACCGTTACCTCCAGTATCACCTTACCCCAGACCTGCACCAGTAGACGATGCAAGCTGCCCGGACTTTGAAGATATTAATGAAATACCGGAGGTCGATCTGGGGAGCGGGGATGAATTTGGGGGAGACATGTGGGGGGATTCAGATCACATGGAAGGTTGCGATGAAGACGGGCGGGCTGAAACAGCTGAAAGGTACACTGATGAGGGGGGGCCGCTTAGTGGCCGGACTGATACGCACCCGTTCCCAGACCTCAATGATGTTTCTGAGTTTAGAGAGGCAGATATTGGTTATTATGGGCAACGGATTGAGTACAAAGGTGAGCTGTGTGCTAACCTATATTTTAAAACCAAAGAAGACCTAATGAAGAAGGTCAGAGAGCACCATATAACTAAGAATCAGGAGTTCAGATCTTGGAAAAGTGACAGGGATCGGGTTACTCTGTTGTGCAAGGACAAGAATTGCCGTTACGAGCTTAGAGCAAAGCCGACGGGATGTGGAGACGCATGGGTTATAACTAAGCAAGACAGGCCTCACACATGTAGAACTGAGAGTACGAGAGTCGACCACGAATGTCTGACGGCATCACTCATTGCCGATGTCATTGAGAACGCCATTAAAAAGGACCCGTGTATGAGCATCCAGACGGTGGCAGACATTGTTTTGTCTGTGTATGACAATGTGACACCTAAATACAACCGACTGTGGAGGGGCCGTGAGCTGGCAATAGCCCGACAATTTGGGAGTTGGGAGATTTCGTACAGCTTGCTGAGACCACTGTTGCTTGCAATTTGCGCCAACAATCCTGGCTCGACTCACCAATTTCTGACCCGCCCGGTACGGAATAAGGAAACAGGACTAATCATGCCAGGTGTTGCCGAGTTCAGAGCCGTAGCCTGGGCGTTTGGTCCATGCATTGCGGCGTTCCAGTACATGAGACCAGTGATCAGCATCGATGCCTGCTTCTTGTCTGGGCGATACGAGGGGAGGCTTTTGATAGCTTGCGGCTACGATGCCGAGAACCAATTGGTGCCTATTGCATTTGCAATTGTACGTCAGGAGGATACTCAGAATTGGGGTTTTTTCTTGCAGTGGTTGAGAAATGAAGTGCTCGGCCCGTGTAAATTTGTATGTGTCATATCGGACCAGCACAAGGGGATCAAAGCTGCACTGACAGCTGAATACAGATGGCCTCCCGAGCTCTTTGTGCACAGGTATTGTATGCAGCATGTTGCTGACAACTTAGTCACGAACTGTGGAGGAGACAGATGGTACGGATGGAGGTTCAGGGAAGGAGCAAAGAGGAAGAAGCCGAGAAGATTACAAGAGATGTTCCAAGAGTTTGCTCATGTATGTCTAACTTATACCATTTCGTTTAATTATCTTATAAGAATTTTATGAAAATGAAATAACACCCCTTTGTTTTTGTGCAGCTAAATCCGAAGTGCAATGCATATTTAAAGAAGGTGGGCAAAGTACGTCCTAATGATGTGATGGAGCCGTCCAATTATGAGAAGATTTTCCAAACCTGTGACGGAGGATACCGGTTTGGTATCATGACAACAAACGGCTCCGAGTCGCTCAACAATGTCTTCAAAACGAGTCGTAGATTGCCTGTTTGTGCCATAGTGGAGGATACGTTCTACATGTGCAACAGATGGTTTGTTCAGCGGCGTCAGCGAGCAATGGAATTACAAGACAAGGGACAGGTTCTGTCTGACCGGGTTTTGCAGAAGATCAGAAAACGTTGGGAGAAAGCTGGAAAAATGCGGTTGGTGCGTTACACGCAGGGCCAAGGTCAGTACCAAGTTTCATCCCCAAATGAGTACGTTCCTTGCACCCGTAGCGACATGGGCAACATGGAACCCACTCACAGACAAATGGAATGCACTTGCAGAGGTATCCAATTAACTTCTATTCCGTGCGCTCATGCCTCCTTTTTGTTTTCTGCTCCTCGACCAAATTTTTGTTTTTCTATATGCTTTTTTCTTATTCTATGAGACTAGTTACCAACTTAGCACACAACAAAATGTTTTTTGAGACCAGCTAATAGCCCAAATAGTCACTCTGGATTTTGAAATTCGACAATAACCCACCAAATTTCAAATTTATGATGATTGTTCACTAGTCGTTTAAATAACCGTAAATAATTAAAAATATTAAAAAAAAATATTGTAATTGTATTATTTTTTCTGATTGGACACAAAATAGATATGTAATTTTCTTAGATAGAAATGTGAAGGTCTAGCCTATCAACTTTCATTTAGTGTCTATAAAATATCTTCCATTCGGATTTGAATCTATAACCTTCCGTACAGAGGGTGTTGCCCTTTATCCCGACATTTTTTATTAATATCCAAATTAAAATACAAATTAATAATAATACCCAGCTTAGCTGGGTTTTTTTAAAAATGCCCAAACCAGCCAAAAAATGGCCGACTAGGATTGAAATTAGAACCGGCCATTTTTTGGCCGGTTGGGAATTTTTTTGTGTGTTTCAGAATCTATAATACCCCATTTTCTCTCTCCTCCCTCTCACAACTCACTCAAAATCACAGAAGAGAGAGAGAAAGATATGAAGAGAAAGAGAGAAAGAGAAAGCGATTTCTGAGGCAAAAAGAGAAAGAGAAGGCGATTTTTGTGCAGGTTCATTTAACCGTTACAACGGAATAAATCAATCACAGTCAAATCGATTTATTCTGTTATGACAGTCGTTGCAACGGTAGACCAGAATTTCCAGAGAATAACAGTTATGACAACCGTTGCAACGGTTAATAGCCGTTAGGGTTTCCCAGCGCAGCCAAACCTGTAGTCTGGGGTTAACCGTTGTAATGGTTAATCAACCGTTGCAACGGTTAAGGCCAGATATCTTATTTTGCTTAGCTCTCTATAAATAGAAGCAAAATCTTGGTTTGGATTATCACTCGAGCCGCCCACAATTGCAATATTCTGAATTCTTTCAGATCTAAAAAAGTCATTGTTACTTGTACATACAACTTCAATATTCATACTACAATCTGAAGCATACTCAACCACAATCAATCTCTTGTAAGAAGTAGAGTGATCATTTGGTGATTATCTTGTTTGTTTCATACATTTGAGCCTTTAGTGCTGGCTGTGTGACTTCCCAAACTTTGTAAGAGCTCACCGGTTCCACATTGTACTCCTTTCTCATTGGATAAAGAAAGGCGCACCATCTCGAAGGTCGCGAGCCCCGGAGACGTAGGCGTTAGTGCCGAACTCCGTAAACAACTCTCATGTCAAGTGTCTCTCAACTCTTTTATTTATTTTACATACACTTGTTTAGTTTAGAGTTATTATTGTTTCCGCCAAGAATATACATACACACGTTAGTTAAAAGTACTTACCTTTAACTTTTCAAAGGTCCCATATTCACCCCCCTCTAGGTGCCTTAGGGACCAACAACATCTTCATCACAATCCTCCAGGTGATCAGAGTCCCAGTTTCCTTCCTAAAATTCATCTCCAGTTTGCAGATCTTCCTCCGCAATTTCGTTAATATTTTCAAAATCCGATCCAATTTCGTCGTCTACTGGTGCCGGTCTGGGGTGATAAAGGCGTCACATGCCCGGGTCTATATTGGGGTCTTGTATGAGATGGTTGTACATATGTGAAACTTGACCCAAAAGTAAGGAAGTTCTAGGTGTTTTGTTTGAATCACCTTTGCAGTTTCTCTCCACTCTTCTTCTCGCCCCATTTGTTTCATCTCGACTGATTTGTCCAATTTGATGGGGTGCTGGTGGGGTGAAGTGACTGTATGTTTCTAGGTCATGTACGAATGAATGAGCTGCGTGATTGTATAATTCTAGCTCAGGTACAAATAAAGGATTCACGAGACTGTATGGTTCAGGTTGTGATGTATAATTTGGCGCAACCAAATTTTGGGTCAGGTACGAATGAAGGAGCCACGTGATTGTATAATTCTGGCTCAGGTACAAATAAAGGATTCACAAGACTGTATGGTTTTGGTTGTGATGTATAATTTGGCGCAACCGAATTTTGGCCAGAACTTTCAACCCCTGACTCTATCGGAACTTTCTTGGCGTAGATTTCTATAATAAAATTTCCAATGGCCTTTAACCGCCGGTACAAACCTCTTCATGCAACATCACTTAATATTAGACTTCCGGTATAGGTTGGGGTGTTCCAGACGATTCTAAAAAGGAAACGCTGATATTTCCACAACATTAGTTGTTTCTGACATTGATATATAATTTTTTTTCAGGACAATTTTACCCGACCCTTATTAATTATTTCTTATGAACTCTATTTATGTTCGCTTTTCATGGCAACTTTCCATGTTTTTTTTTTTTTTTTCAAATAATCACTATTTCTCTTCGGTGAAAACATTTATTGGTAGGGAAGCGGCGAGTCAGAATATTTAGTGCTTGAGATTTGAGGTTAGTTCCTTAATTATGATTATAGGAAGGGGACCTACCGTTTAAAGGCTACAGGTGCTCTTGGCTCGAGTAGTCAAAAATAAAACATTTATTGGAAGAACAAAAGAGAGTTTTCTGTCTGTTTTATGCGTCTCCAACAAGAGAACGGAGTAGGTCCGATGCCTATCGGATCTATTTTTAGGTTCAATGAGCATGCTGACTGTCCGATCTAATTTAAGATTTGTGCACACGAAAATTGAAACAGACGCGCATGACTTTTAAAGCGTTCCGCACGAATCTTAAAACAAATCGACGGTGATTAAACTTATCGAACCAAAGCATCGGACCTACTCTCAATTGCTCCAACAAACTTCAACTAAAATGAAGTCGATTTTTTTTAAGTCGATTTTTTTTTTCTAAATGAAGTCGGACAAGATTGCTGAATTATTTTTATAAAAAGCACCAGTTCTTCACTGCATAATGGTTATTTTTGTTTTTAGATTTTTTTTAATTTCTCTGTATCACTTACACTTTTCAATTCACTTTGATGAATAACAGTTAGACATCAGGATTTTTACCTTATGTATTTTATCTTTGAAAATCGAACCGTATTGTGCAAGATTTTTCTATTGTTTTTTTTATTATTTTTATTTTTGTTTTGTTTATAAAAAATCTCCTACTATGTAGGGGATGTCAGTGTTTTTTTTTATTTTTATTTCAATGCCCTTGGGCAGGGGATGTCAGTGTTACGAAATAGTTTTGTACTTGATTGGATTTTGCCTATATTATCAGTAGAGTGAGCCTATGGTGCTATGCATAGCACAGATGGTTAGTGTACTACGGCTCAATATGGTACTTTTTAAAATTCTAACGGTTGATCCAACCGTTCAATGTGATAACCATATGAATATGTACTTGCAAACTAAATTTTATATTTTCTCGAATTTTTTCCTATTTTTTTAGATAGGTAGAATTTTGATGGTCCGGAATTTTCAGAAAACACTGATTTTTCTACCTATCTAAAAAATAGTAAAAAAATTCGAAAAAATATAAAATTTAGTTTGCAAGTACATATTCATATGATTATCACATTGAACGGTTTGATCGACCGTTAGGATTTTAAAAAGTACCATATTGAGTCGTAGTACACTAGCCATCAGTGCTATGCATAGCACCATAGGCTCACTCTTATCAGTATGATGTTTAATAACCGAATTACAATATTTTTAATTCATGACTAATCAATCACAAGTTAAAATCATTCAATCTGTGTAATTTTTAAATTATCAAGTTTGCAAGTTTCGAAAAAAGTTTAATAAACACATAAATACATAAATAATAATAAGGTATTAATATAAGTGCAACTAAAAAATATATAAAGAGCTAACATATATATGCGATAAACTTAAAATCAATTTACGACTAGAAAACTTATTTCTCAAAGATTGTATGTTATTTTATCTTCTTGTTTTTTCCGGTATGTTCTATTTTTCTATGAGGGTTCAAATGCCTTCATTTTTTGTGTCCCCACCATGCCTCTATTTTGAAAAACTTTAATTACTCAAAATTTAAAACTTAAAAGTCAAAATAAAACTGTTGGATATGATCTATATTGTTTTATCTATGTGCTCATAAAAAATTATCACATTTCGATTTTGCTTTTGTGTGAATCAATAAGTTCAAAAATAACGTCTAGAAATTATCCTCATTAGTAAGTTTTTTACAAGCTCTTGATGACAACCAAAACAAAATTGAAATGTGATAATTTTTTACACGTGTATCGATAAAATGATGTAAATCATATCTAACAGTTTTATTTTGACTTTTAAGTTTTGATTTTGAGTTATTAAAGTTTTTAAAAATAGAGGCATGAAAAATGAAGGCATTGAACCCTCCTCTTTTTTCTATTTTCTCTATATACAATTGTTATTTTATTATCTATAATTATTAATGACATTAATTTGTATTTATTAGCAAGTAGTTAGGAAATTCTAGGAAACTAATTAGACACAAGAAATTTATTTGCTTTAATGGATCAAAATTTTTTGAAACTAATTAGCTCTATTAGTTAACGTGTAATTAGTCAAGTAAAGAATTAAGGAAGGACAAAACTGTCCATCAAGTTTAAATTTGTAATTCCTGTTGTGTCAGTAATAAATGATGTTGTTTCAATGTCAGCTTCATGTCAGATGGCTTCATAAAAAAATTAAATTACAATATTCAAGTAATTAGTAGTCTCATAATAACAATTCTGTTTGTGAACTACTTTTACTATTTTCAGAAAATACCAAAACAACTCTCAGTCTCTCACTTTACAACTGTCAAATTCCGGGTAAAGATATTGACAGAGTAATTTTTAATCCGTGCAGCGCAATAGTCATATGCAAAGCTGTTTCAACTCTATTGTCCTGCGCTGTATGTAGTAAAATCTACTCTGTGAATACCCTGACCTCAATTTCCCAAGGTCACATCAGAGCACGATGTAACCACTTCCCAGTAGACTAAGTCAAATTCCGGGTAAAGATAACTGAGTAGGTTTTCCTTCATGCAGCGCAACAGTTATATACAACGCTGTTTTAACTCTATTGTCCTTACACTGCACGAAGTAAACCTGATGTGTCAATATCTTTACCCCAAATTGCAAAGGTCAAATCAGAGCACGATGTTACCAGTTACCACTTACCAGTAGACCTTGTCCGTCCACTTGATATTTCTATGGAATCGCGAGTAACCACCAACTCCTTTACTTTACTCCCTAATAACAATTCCAATTATTTATTATTCATCAAATCACATCGAGATCCAATCAAGTGTTATTGTTATAGACTTATAGTACGAAAATTAGAAGGCACGAAAAGCAAAAAGGGTATGAAATTCGAAATAGAAAAAGAAAGAAAAAAGCAAAACAAAAAGGAAAACAACAACCAGCAATCGAGTACGGACCCTCGGATGTAACTCAAATTATAAGTTTAGATCCGGACCGTCCGATCAGAATCTGAATGCACGAGTTCCCTTTAATATTCGTGATGAAATAGATTGGACGGTCCGGATCGGAAATCAAGATCTGAGTTACTTTAGGTGATATGAATTCCAACCAGCACAACAACCAACAGTTCTCTCTCTTCCTTTCTAGTGGAAGAATGCGACCTCTCTTCTAACCTCTTTGCTTCAAACCTGCGCTTCCTTTCTTTGACCCCTTCTCTCTCTCTGTCGGAAATCCTTTTTGTGATTAAATAATTCAACCACCTGATTTAAGCGCTCGTGTTGATGAAGATTCCTCTCTCCAGAAATAAGAGGTGAAACGAGATTTCTGTAGATAGAGATCTCGGGAGCTTGAATTGAGGTTAGGTGTCCAAATTCCATGGCGGATTTGCTTTATTTCGCCTAATTTCGACTGAAATTCCTGCGTGTATTGTTTTTTTCTCTCTACTATAGTGAAAGATGGAGGTGTTCGGCCCGGTTACTCCTGGTCAGGTATGTATTTAAAATTTCTAGATTTCGGTTCTTCAATTGTGGGAACTTTAAGCATTTCTGTATTGATTTCTTTTTTTTTATAGTTTGTTATTTTCCATTTAATGCACTATATTTAAATTTATTTTTTTGGGGATGTCTTATTTCAGTGTATCCAATTTGGGTTATAGGTCTCAATATATTAAAGTCCGTAATTTTGTTATATTCATGATTTATTAAGCATTTATGACCACTGAATTTTGAATCATAGATCTTCAATTTGAGGTTTTGCAACACTTTTTGTTTGTATATCAGAGTTCGTGCATCTCTAGTCCAGTTTAGCGTTGACTGTATGATGGAACATTGTCTTTTAGACAATGTACTAAATTTGAAGAAAACTTAGTAGACAAGAAACTTTGAGGGTAGATTTAAATTACAGGCATCGAAATTTGAACTATAGGCTTGATAAAAATAAGTAGAATGCTAGTTTTCCGTTGTCTATTTGATCAGATGTCTATATACAATCTTGTAGTATACATTATTCATACTTGATTTTGACTCAACTATACTATAATTGAGTTTCTCATGTTGTTTCTTACAAAGGAAGTAGAGATAATTTTTAAAATTTTGGTTTCAGGTCTCATTTCTTCTTGGCCTTTTCCCGGTCCTCATCGCATGGATATACTCTGAATTTTTGGAATACAGAAAGTCTTTTTTCCATGCTAAACTGTAAGATATTTTTAATATACCATAACTGATGCACCTGCTGGTACTGGTACTGGGCATGCTGGATCCAGCTGGTACTGTACCAATATGATCTATTAAATAATCAAGCTTAGATCCCTGCTTATAACTTTAGTTGAAGTATCCAGCACCGATCAGGCCAATAAATAAGAAGATATTGAGTTTGTGAACTGGGCATATGACTAGGATAGTTTTGATTAATTTTATTTATTGAAGATTAATTTATATACTATCTATTGACTTGAATATGATGTTTACCTCTTCTTTCCTCTCTCTCTCTCTTTAAATTCCTTTTGCAGCCATTCAGATAGAAATTTGGAAAGCTTGGAAAATGCAAATAATAAAGAAGAAGATAAGGCGGTATTGCTTGAAGGAGGTGCCTCTAAGTCTCCTTCAGCCAAATCTCGTCAAATTGGCAATGTTAAAACAAGTTTAGTCAGGTTGTTCTTTATAATGAAAGGTGTTTTGAGAGCTTTTAAAATTTTCTTTAAAAAGTTAATTAATTTTTTTTGTTTGTAATACTAGGTTTATAACAATGGATGAAGCTTTCCTGCTTGAAAACCGTGCTACGCTGAGAGCCATGTCAGTGCTAATTTTCTTTAACACGTTTATAAATGAATTGATTGACTGATTCAGTTTAATCTTGCACTGATAGGTCTGAGTTTGGAATTGTGCTGGTCTATTTCTACATCTGTGATCGCACAAGTATCTTCCCAGAAACCACAAAGGTTATTTAATTTTAAATTTTTTATGTTTCACAAATCTAAGTTTTGAGTTAACATCCATTGTTAATTGCATAGTTTGGTTATTTGATGGTTTTATTTCTGTTGTATAGTTGGAACATATTTACAATGCTGTTGGTTTTCTGTACTTGCCAGTTGCCAATGATTGCTGTTTCAGAAAAGAACTCATTTACATACCGACAACAAAGCTCTGTTTCTGTTTTAACTTGTATTTTATTAATTTATTCCAGACATACAATCGGGACCTTTTTCTGTTTCTGTACGCACTTCTGATTATAGCCGCAGCCCTGACTTCATTCAAGAGACACACTGACAAATCAGCATTTTCGGGAAAATCCATAATGTTTCTAAACCGGCACCAGACCGAGGAATGGAAGGGCTGGATGCAGGTTTGTCTTTGTATGGTTACTGGTACATCACCAGACAAGTCTAGTCTAATATGGCAGTAGAGTCACCACCTATCTTGGCTTTATCATGATTGACCTCAATGTAAACCAACATCACTAGAATGGTATGTTGCCTCAAGCTATCAGTCGTATCTGGTACAATCACTAATTCTATTTCTTGCTTGATCTGTTTCAATGGTAACAGAAAATAAATTTAGCATCAACCTTTTGCCCACATAGTACCAGAACGTTGGTATCCGGTAATGGCCAGTACTTTAATTCTGCTATGAGCTTCTTTTATTCCTCAAGAAAACAAAAGAAAAAAAATGCAAATTAAGGTTAAATTTATAATTTATCCGGTTCCAAGTATTTTTATTTTTATTACAGGTGTTGTTCCTAATGTACCACTATTTTGCTGCATCGGAGATATACAATGCTATTCGTGTGTTCATAGCAGCTTATGTATGGATGACTGGATTTGGCAATTTCTCCTATTACTATATTAGGAAAGATTTCAGCCTTGCTAGATTTGCTCAGGTAACTAAACTAATGACTCAGCTTATGATATTATGCTTCTTTTGCTAGTAACTCAACCTTTTTATGATTTTAAGATGTTCTTGCATCCTCATCTTTTTGAGATTAAACAAGTTCATTGCTATGAGCTTTAATAATGGAAGCATTTTTTTTTGTCTTTGTTATCTCTCAACAAAATAGTAGAATGTACTTACTTTTCATCTTTAATTACTGCTGATCATTTGAAGTGTGATTATAATTTGATCTTCTCCACTTCCTCCTGTAGTTGTCGAGTTTTCAAGATGAAAGAATATCTTATACTAGTAAAATAACTGACTAATTAAAATTAAAGTAATGGTAGCAATAAGAGCAATAACAGAAACAACAACACCAACAACAACAATACTAATAATAACAACAACAACAAAAATTATAGAGTAAATTTCGTCGGAGGTCACTAAACTTTGTTCTTTGTCACAAATTGGCCACTCAAGATTAATTTGTCCCTCTATAGCTATTGAACTTTTTATTTGTTTCAATCAAGTCACTCTATAACTTTTCCATCCAAAATACTAACGGAATATATGCTCATCCTTTACTTTCTCCATCCAAAAAACTAATAAAATATAAAGTGACATGAGATGGATGAGTATATTCCGTTAGTATTTTGGATTGAAAAGTTAGAGTGACTTGATTGAAACAAATAAAATGGACAAATCAAACTTAACTGACCAATGTGACAAAGAACAAAGTTTAGTGATCTCCTGAAAAATTTACCTATAATAATAATAATAACAAGAACAAGAACAAGAACAAGAACAACATAATGATAATAATAACAAAGGAAAATACAGTTTCAATTCTATGTCAGAGAAAGAGCATCCTAGAGTGGAAAGCTTGTCATTGCTAGAACACTCAATTTCAGTTCTGCCCATCGGAAACAAGTCTAGCTGTTGTGCATTAAGCTTGTTGAGATTAAGAGGCATTTACATTAAATTGTGATCTTCTATTGTTGGCCCCTAACAAGTTAGTGATATGGTGGATACGTTAGCCTAGTTCTTGGCCAATTTTGGAATCATTTTCAACCCAGATTCATGAGGCGCCCATCCAATGGAAGGAATCATGTTCTTCATTCATGCTCAACATTGCATTCTGCTTTCTGTTCTCTGCTAAGCATCTTTATGTAGCATGACCAAATTAGTTATTTTTGCACTTAATACCAAGCCTGCAGACATGTCTAGCATTTTTAAATTTAGCTATTTGGTTTTATTTTAAGTTTAATCATACAACTTGTGTGCAATTCGAATAACATTCTAAAATCTTGTCAAACACGTCCCTACTTATGTGCTACATTCTAGAAGAAGTTCCATTTATGCCCATAAAGACTGGATCAATACTACATGCACTCCTACGAAATGATTAATGTCTCATTTAAGCAAAGAAAATCTTGGAAATATCACCATCTTACCTTTATCTTTTTTTTTTTGTAAGAAAAATAAATGTACATTATCCCATTCTGGTCGTCATTTATGTTCATAAAAAGGCAAGCAACAGGGAGTGGTTTGCGCATTTGGTTAAGTACATGGAAGGAATGCATGGGTAATGTGTATTAAATCGTTAGTAGGTCTTACCTATATTAGGAGGTTTGGCAGAGCCTGAACTTGAAATACCATGATAGTCCATTTCCTTCCAGAAACGTCTGCAAAAAATCTCAATCTTTGTTTTTCGTCATCTTTTTTCTTTCTTTCCATCAATTCTTAACAGCTGCATTGATATTATTTTGTGTGCCTATGAATTTTGACTCTTAATACTTGTTTTTTTTCTTTGAAGAGATGAACAAAATGTAAATTCCTCGAATTGTTTTTATTTTTTAAATGTAGATGATGTGGCGGCTAAACTTCTTCGTGGCATTTTGTTGCATCGTACTAGATAACGACTACATGCTATATTACATATGCCCAATGCATACCTTATTCACTCTGATGGTTTATGGTTCACTTGGTCTATTTAACAAATACAATGAGGTGCCATCAGTCATGGCCATGAAGTTGGCTGCATGTTTCTTAGCAGTTATTGCAATGTGGGAAATTCCAGGTGTCTTTGAACTTTTATGGAGCCCCTTCACTTTTCTTTTAGGTAATTTAAAAATTGTTTGTTTTCTTACAACTAAGATTTAACATTCTTTTTGAGATGCTTGAGATGTGGCAGTTTAAGATGGGTCTGATGGTAAGGTCTTCTGTTTAACTGTTGACAATCTTTTCTTTTATTATGTGAACATTTCTTTTAAGTTGACTGTTTAAAATTTGTTTGAACTTGTTTATGAATTGATTATATTCAGTTAGAGGTCAAGGGGCAGTTCAGTCATTTTCTTTGCTCAGCTCAAGTAACTCAATTTTTATTTGCAAACAATGGGAAAATACTTGGGACCAAGTGCAAATTTGCAAAGTAAAATAATTAACAAAAGAATACATTTAAAGCAAAGGTACCATTGTTTTTGAATTTTTTGTTTCGTGATATCAGGTTACAAGGACCCAGAACCTTCTAAAGCAAACCTACCATTGTTGCACGAGTGGCACTTTAGATCTGGCCTTGATCGGTACATTTGGATAGTTGGTATGATGTATGCATATTTCCACCCGAATGTAAGTGGACTCTTCATTAGTTAATTCATATATGTAAGTTCTTCATGTGCCTACAAAATAACAATTTGTTGTGCATGACAGGTTGAGAAGTGGATGGAGAAGCTTGAAGAGGCTGAAGCTAAAACTAGGTTAATAATCAAGACGAGCATTGTTACGGTTTCATTGTTGGTATGTGTAATTTGACTCATTTCCATTTAGTTTCTGCAATTATTTAGTTCTTTTCATTTATTGTGATCATCCAATGGGAAGAGATTTGAAATTATGTCTTTGTTCATATAATTTGATATAGGCTGGTTATTTGTGGTACGAATACATCTACAAGCTGGATAAGATTACATATAACAAATACCATCCATACACATCTTGGATCCCTATCACGTAAGAAAATTGGTTTTTTTTAAATTTCTCACATTTTTATAATCATTTTATTATTTTTTTTTATCAACCAATCATTGACATGCTTGCTTCTGGTGCTTGTTTTTCTCTGTAGGGTTTACATCTGTTTGAGAAATTTCACCCAGCAACTGAGAAACTGCTCTTTAACCCTTTTGGCGTAAGCCCTTAATTATCAGATAGTTATTTCAAGTTTGATCTCTTTCTTCCAATAATAACATTTTCTACAACTCTTTTTGGGTTTTCTTCTCTGCAGGTGGCTTGGCAAGATCACCTTGGAGACTTACATCTCTCAGATCCACATTTGGCTACGGTAATAATATTTATTTTTGAGTGAGGCTATGGTACTATGCATAGTGCATAATAGTCTGAACTATGGGTCAATATTTTCATTTTCAAAGTTCAAACAATCGATCTGAACCGTTCAACATGATTTTCATATAAAAATATACTTGTAGATCAAATTTTACATCTTTTAGAATTTTTTTACTATATTTTTAGATAGGTAGAAAATCACTTGATCTAAAAATTCTAGACCATTCAAAAGTAGTGATTTCTACCTATTTAAAAAAAAAATTCTAAAATATATAACATTTAGTCTACAAGTACATTTTCATATGAAGATCACGTTGAACGGTTCAAATTGACTATTTGGACTTTGAAAACAAAAATATTGATCCGTAGTACGGACCAATGTGCACTATGCATAGTACCATAGCCTCACTTGTTATTTTTTTCTCTAGTTTTTGTTGACTTGCTAGGAAGTACTTTCAAAAACAGTTTTGTTTCAACTATACAATTCTAATTTGGAAGTTGAAAACTTTTGTAGGTCAAGTATGCCAAATGGACAGCCAAAGTGGCTTCTTTGTTTTATCCCAGACTACCCCATGCTTAATTTCATGCTTACTACGGCTATCTACCTCACTGTAAGTTCTCCATTTTTAAAATGTAATATTATTATTTGAGAGAACATTGCTTGTCAAATCCTTTAAAACTCAAGATGTTATTTAATTGTTTTTTAAAATAAAAATGTGTCGTCCCATTCATTTTGTTTAAAAAAAAATACCCAAATTACCCTTGTTTTCTACCTTGGTCCTGGAGAGAAGAAATGAGGTAGTTGAGCAATTTTTTAAATCAGAGAAAAATGAGGTTTTATAGTGATATCTTGAGATATACATGGTCAAACAAGTATGACCTTAAACAAGAAATGACAACAGTAACTAAATGTACAATATTAAGTCATTGAATGTTTCCTTTGCTTTTGTAGATTTCATACCGGATATTTGACCTGACAAATGTCTTGAGGGGAACCTTCGTACCGGGTAGAGATAACAAGCGCCTCTTCCAAAATTTTATTGCGGGAATAGTCATAGCTTTTTCTTTGTATTTCCTCTCTCTTATTCTTCTAAAGATCCCAGTTGCATAGGTACTTTCTACAACTTTACTCACTTGAGCTTGCATTTAATTTTTAGTGTTCTTCCTGAAAATACAATTTGTAAATCCAACTTAAAATAATTATTTGGGGAGAAAATGCAATGTCTTCAGTAACGTTGATCATAGTTAAAGGTGCATTATGTGATAACAGTGGAAGAAAAGAGGGTGTGAGAGTATTTTACGGGAACAAATTTGTTATTTTAGTGGAATTGCATCAATTCAAAGGGTATAAATGAGAAAAAGGGTGTTGAAGGGCTTATATAAACAAAAAAGAACTAGCTTTTTTTTTAGTATTGCTCAGTCTCACATTTGGTTTATATTCTATGTACCAGGAATTCCTACAGGCACGTGAGAGTGTATACTTCATGGCTATCAAAGTTTTGTTTTTGTATAAAATAAGGTCGTTTTTCTGTTGATGGTGGCTCCTAAATTCATTTGCTAGAGTTTATATAAAGTTATTTTCCACTTCATTATTTTTGTGTTACGTGTAACCTAGATTTTACTTTTTTCCGTTTTGAGAAACGGTGTAATGTAAGTTAGCTTTTCTTTAGTCTTTATTCTTTTGAAATACAGAATCTATATGTTTCACGCTCTTCAAATTTAGATGTAAAGAAATAAAATCCTGTTTAGTTATGTAAGGTTCCTCAATCCTAATACATAAAAGAGTGTTTTGTATAGTTTAATAAACACTGGTTCCTACAAAATCAAATTTGCCATCCTTTTCTAGTAAAAATGTGAATAAATTGACAAACACGTGAGGTTGAAAATTACACAATTATTCACAAATTGAAGGAAATTTGTCGGTTTAACTGAGAGAACACTAATATTATCAGTGCACCTCTTCATTCCGGATATAATCCAGATTAATGTGTATAACGATAATTAGATAGACGCTTTATTATATTTAATGGTTTTTAGTTTGTTTAGAGCATTTACATCTCAACAACTCAAATAAATTTTTAATAATTATTAATCACTTTTAAAAATTTAAGATTTTTAAAATTTTTAAACTCTCACGTTTCTAAAATTAATTTTAATATTTCTATTAAATTACGTCAGTAATAAATTAAAAAAAATAATTTGAACTAATTATTTAATTAGTATGAAGTTCATAAATAATTTCTTAGTAGGAAACTTTTCTACTAGTTTTTAAATAATAAATTTTTCTAAATAAGAAATTTTTTCATATCAGTTTGATTAGAAACTTTTCTCCGGAATTCCATTGGACAGTTCATCTGTTTATATGACAGTTTTCAAATCATCGCCATCATCGCCATCATCGCCCCCCTCAGTCTCCCTCGTCGTCACTCACTCACTCTTATTACAGCAATAAGAAGAGGTACGGAGAAGCATGTCGTACGTACCGCCTCACAAGCGCCCCTCCAATCGTAACCCCGCGCCAACCCCAGTCCCGTCCTCTTTAAACCCCAAACCCTTCGCCTCCCCTCGCCATCGCCACCACCAAACCCCTTCATTTCCGCGTAAGATCCCGTACTCCCCTCGTTTGATTTCCCGCTGGTACGCCACCTCAGAATCCCTAGCTCTGGTACCATACGATTCCGAAGCAATAGAGAGGAAGAACGGCTCGAAGCCGTTGACAGTTAACGTCACTGATGAAGCGGGCCTGCTCGAGGAGGAGGAGAGAGGGGTTCTTAGGGGAATAGTTGAGAAGGTTGCGAGAGACTTGATCGAGGCTGGCCAGCACGCGAAGGAGGAGATAGGAAGTGGAGATGTTAAGCTGTTAGTGATGGCTCGAGTAGGGAAAGCTCTCTTCCTCGGGTATGTTCTTTTTTGTCTTTCTCCCAGAGTGAAGTTTATAATTAGTAATTTTATATAGGTTTGGCAAGGTACTGCAATACATTTAATCAAGTCCTGGGGTTAATTTTAACCCCCCTCAAACCAAAATGTTGCATATGTTTATTCTAATTTGTAATGAGAAAATACAACACCGTCTCTCTAGATTAAACAGAGGGGGGCACATTTTATTTGAAGAAACGAGCTGAGGAGAGGCACACATGATAAGAGGGTTAGGGATGCATCATGCATGCTATATAATTTTCACAAGGATGTGCAGGACGTTTTTGAAGATTTTGTGCGGTTTATAGACAGCATTGTTTTTTATTTCAATAGAAATCGGCAAGTATTAACCTCACTTTTGTCGAATAAAAAATATATATATATACACAGCATTGTTTACAAAAGAAAAGGTGTCCCAAAAACCTGCTGTTGTAATATTTGTCCTTTACCAATTACCATAACATCTAGTTCTCTTCATTTTGTATTTGGTTGTTGATAGGGACCCTTCAGTTTGCTTAGACTCGATCACAAAGGCCTCAACAAGTGAAGGAGGGTTGAATAGGCTGGTCCGCAAAACATTTTATACCCGAGTTTCAGAAGAGTACATCAGAGAAGTTGAAGAACTTCTTGTGGAGAAATGTGGATTTAAATTCGTAGGGGCAAAGGAGCGTTATCATATCAAGGTACCAATCCACCTCATGACTCATTTTCAATTGTCGACTTTGTGCCCCCAACAAGTATAACCCATTGAGCTGAAATAGGCTTAACACCTCTCAATTCTGCGCTATTTCTCCCTTAGGATTTGGTCCTTCTTCATTTAAAAAAGGTTATGATAGGATCCAAGCCTGTAACCTTAGAGGATGAGTTTGGGCTTGGATATCATTACTTGGGCCTGCTAAGCCCATCTGGGGATGTTTGGGAGACCATCTTACCCTTGCAAGTTGTCACCGAGCTCGGACAAAAGGCAACTACGAGATAAGGTGGTTGAGGTCACTCGCCTTACTTTATAAATAGGGACCCTGCCCTTATGCTGTCCGGGACTAATACCTACCTTAAACCTGTATCCAAAATACTGTAAAAACCTCGGTCCTTGCTTTGGTACCTGTACTACCTTAGACTAAACCTCATACCAAGCATAGGGAACCAATTACTTATCATGGATTTACACTCTCTCGTTCAACATGGTGCTAATAAATCCAAATCAAGCACTGATTACTTGATGATCTTGCAATTAAAGCACATTTTAGTTACTACTATAAATGTATTAACCTTAAATGTCTCAATTGTCTTCAAATACCAGGTAATAGACAAATGCCAGCCAGATTTGATTATTTCATGCAAGTGCACAGCATCTCATGATAGTGGTCTTGAGCTTTACAAGGTAAAACCATATTGCTCTGCTTCTTATTTTTTGTTTAACAGAAGTAAAATGAATGACACCTTTTGCTTCCAATATACTTTATTCTACTGGATGCTGGTCATGAACCTGTTTAAGGCATTAAGTAAGTCTGGAATGGTGCAATTTAGTGGTTTGAAAAGGGTTCGGGTCGGGTCGGTCCGGTCCAAACCCGCCCGGTCCCCGGGTTGACTCGGGCACGGGTTAGCCCGGGTCAACGGGTTGAGTCGGGTAGGGGGGGGGGCGGGTTGGGGTCTGACTCGGCCAAACCTAACCCGGTCTAAACCCGGCGGGTTAGGACGGGGCGGGTTAGGTCGGGTCAGGGGTCGGTCCGGTCCGGGTAGGGCCGGTCCGGTCCGGTTTGGTTTTTTTTTTTTTTTTCCGGTTTCTGTTTTTTTTTTGTTTTCTGTTTCCAGAGAGGCAGAGAGGGGCAGAGGGCAGCGGCAGAGAGATTTTTTTTTTTTTTTGCATTTTTTTTTCTTTTTATTTTATTTTAACTCAATATATTTTTGTTATAACTTTTAACAAAATCAAATTAAGTTAAAACCGAATTTTGTTAAAACCAAATTATTCTAAAACCGAGATATACCGAATTAGTTTAAAACCGAATTATTTTTTATCTTTAAAATCGAATTATTTTAAAACAATAGATTTAAAAACAAAAGTTACCCTCCTCCTTTATTCCGGGCTTGGGACCGGCTATGTAAAATAACATAGGCGGAGTTCTAACTTTTTTTTTGTTAGTAATTATTCTTTAAAATAAAACAATTGAAATATTTAGAAATTATAATTTAAAAAAATGTAAATAAAAATTAAAAGAGGATAGAATTTTATACCGACACTACCTATCTAGTAGTTGTTGTGCATATACCATAGGTCGCTCTCTTGCTCACCGTCCGAATCCTCGTTAGGCTCAGGTCCCTCGGTACCGCTTTCTTGAGTGTCGACACCGGATGATGACGCTTCCAATCTCATGGCATGTTGCGTGCGATTTTCAGCATCAATCCAGTCTTTCAAGCACACAAGTCTCTCGAAAACATGTGCACCCAGCTTACTTCGTTTATCGGTAAGGATCGTGTTCGCCGAGCTAAAACAGGATTCAGAAGGGACGGTTGACACGGGCACGGCAAATATGTCGCGGGCCATCATCGCCAGTGTTGGATAGGCAGTTGCATTCCTCCTCCACCAATCCATGAAGTCAACTCCTTCGGCTTCGGTGGTCCCCAAACAGTAGCTCATTAACTCGTTCGTGTTACCTTGGGATCCCGTCGGGTCGTCATCATCCTGAAAATCGCCTAACAATCCAGTACTGCTGTGTGTGGATAGACTATTAAAACAATAGAAAAAATTAGTGGACAAATAATGTAGATATTATAAATAATAAATATTACAAACATATGTATATTTATATTCGTACCTCACGCCACCGGTCGAAGGCGGTTGGTCGGCATTTCTTCTTTCGCTGTATATGGCAAACATGTCCTCCAATGCCCGTTGTACGCGGGGCTCCTCGTCCCTCCAGTTTAATCTTAGATTTTTCTTGTAGGCTACGAGTATTTTTACCGTGAACTTCTTCTTGTATGCCGGATGGAGGCAGTTTGCGAGAACTGTCAAGAGGGGTACCTCTTCCCAATATTTAAGAAATTTTACCTTCATGGCTGCTACGATCGGATGGAGAGGGGAATCCTCACTATCCCTAACTTCCATATCACGGTACACCTTGGAAATATAGTAGAGATGGTGCAGCAACTCATGTGCCGTCGGTGTGTACGAGCAAGATAATTTCACGGTTGCGGTGAAAAAGGTTCCAAGGAATTGTGCAAGCATTATTATTAGCTGCCATTCGGGGTCGGTGAGTTCCAAAGCTTGTCCTTCGTTCGTTGATCTCAACATCTCCCCTATAGCCGCCTTGTAAGGAATGCATCGGTGCAGCATCCTGTAGGTGGAATTCCAACGGGTGTCTATATCCCAAGGTACCCTCATTTTGCCCAAACTTATTCTTTCGCACAAAACTGCGAAATTTTGTTTTCTTTCTTGGTTTGAATAAATATGGGCAAGACCTCCCTTGAATTTAATTATCAAGTCCTTTACGGCTTCTACCTGAAGACCATCTTTTACGGTAAGGTTTAGTATATGGCAAGCACACTTTTGGTGAAACAGTGCACCATTCATGATTGGGTTTATGGACCGGATGAAATGATCGATAGACGCTACATTGTTGCTAGCATTATCGAACGAGATAGAAAAAATCTTGTTCCGTAAATCCCTTTTTAGATTATATTCTTGTAAAACCTCAATAATTGAATGGTAAATAACTTGTGCAGTGTGCGGGGACTCTAACACCCGAAAACTTAAAACCCGTTTTTGTAAAACCCAATTCTCATCGATCTAATGACCGGTAATACAAGAGTACCCTAGGCCGTGTTTATCGGCAGTCCATATATCGGAGGTAATGGAGACATTATAATTGGCATATCCAAATGTAGCTAGTAGCTCGTTTTTCTTTTGGATAAACTGGTTTTTCATTTCACGTACCATTTTTCTATGATGGATTTTGTTATACAATGGTTGAGCTAACCCCCGAATGCATAGCCGGGCAAAACTACTACAATTACCCATACTAATTGGTTGTTCCTTGTGGGCAATATATCGGGCAAATTCTTCAAGCATTATTTTTTCATCATATCTTTGGTGGGTTCTACTACCATCCGGGTTCATAAGGGTTTGGACTAACCGCGGGTCCGCATTTTCTTGCGGTTGCTCACCCTTTTTCGCATGACCATCGGCATGTTTCTTAAAAGTGGACATACCATTTGCAAGTTTATACTCGTAAATAACCTTACAACCGCGTACCTTACATTTTAGAGTACGGACAACTCCACTCGCATTCAATGTCCTCTCGTAATACCGCCACCAATCCGCCTTGTATTCGGGTGTCTTGGTTTTCCTCTTCTTCGGTGGTTCGATGGGAATGGGAGCAACAACTTCGGTTTGGGTTGCGGGGACAACTTCAATTTCCGGGACACTTGTCGAGGGACCGCTTCCTATAGGGGCGGTGTATTGAGTCGATCCTGTAGAAGCCGTACCTGCTCCATATGAAGAGTTAGAATAATAGTAATTAGGTGGTGCCATTTGGGATGGATTTTGTGGATAATAGTTAGGATATTGTTGATGGTAAATAGGTGGTGGCACTTGGGAGGGATTTTGTGGATACGGCGGTTGCACTTGGGAGGGATTTTGTGGAAAAAGTTGTGGTTCTTGTTGTTGAATCCTACTTTCTATTGCGTCCATATTTTGATGTTAACCATCGGGCGTAGGATCGAAAAAATCGGCGGAAGCTCTATGCATCCAATTTTCGTCCGCCATTTGTTCTACATATTAAAATTAAATCCATATCAAAATAAATCCGAAATGGTGTAACCTATTTAAATGTAAATCTAAATTCAATATAAATTAGATTAAATGTAAATTAAATCTAAATTACGTCTAAAATAAATCTAAATTAAATCTAACATAAATCTAAATTAAATATAAATTAGAGTAATTAAAAGAAAAAGAAAAAGAAAAAGAAAAAAAAGGCCGAAATATAAGTGTAATTAAAAACAATAGATTTAAAGTAATTAAAAGAAAAAGAGAAAAAAAAAAGAAAAAAATCGGTGCCTGATGCCTCTGCCCTCTGGGCCATTGGCCGAAATTCAAACAAAAAAAAACAAAAAAAACAAAAGGCCGAACTTCAAAAGAAAAAGAAAAAGAAAAAATAAGTGTAATTAAAATTTTAAAAAAATAAAGTTTAATTAAAATTTAAAAAATAAAATCTAATTCAAATTTAAAAAAAGGTCTAATTCAATTTTATAAATTTTAAAAAAATAACTCTAATTCAAATTTAAAAAATATATTTAAGAAAAAATAAGTCTAATTCAAATTATAACTCTAACAAAATAAAATATAAATTATTTAAATTTAAAAAATAAAATCTAATTCAAATTTACAAAATAAAATCTAATTCAAATTTAAAAAATAAGTTTAATTCGAATTTAAAAAAATGTCTAATTCAAATTTAAAAATTTAAAAAAAATAAAATATAACATATTTATCTAACAAATCTATTTATCTAATCTATTTATAAATAAAATAACTTATTTTAAAAAGTAAAATCTAACATATTTGAAATTATTCAAATGTAACCTATTAAAAATAAAGATTACATATTTAAAAATAAATCTAACTATCCAACAAATTCAAAATAAAAAATAACTAAAAAATTTAACCTATTTAAGATAAATCCGAATTTAAAAATATAAAATCTAGTCTATTTCAAAATAAATCCGAATTTCAAAATAAAATCCAATAATCTAACATATTCAAAATTTAAAAAAGAAAATATAACATATTTATCTAACAAATCTATTTATCTAACCTATTTATAAATAAAATAACTTATTTTAAAAAGTAAAATCTAACATATTTCAAAATTAAATACAATAATCTAACATATTTAAAAATAAATCTAAAATCTAACATATTTGAAATTATTCAAATGTAACCTATTAAAAATAAAGATTACATATTTAAAAATAAATCTAACTATCCAACAAATTCAAAAATAAAAAATAACTAAAAAATTTAACCTATTTAAGATAAATCCGAATTTAAAAAAATAAAATCTAGTCTATTTCAAAATAAATCCCAATTTCAAAATAAAATCCAATAATCTAACATATTCAAAATTTAAAAAAGAAAATATAACATATTTATCTAACAAATCTATTTATCTAACCTATTTATAAATAAAATAACTTATTTTAAAAAGTAAAATCTAACATATTTCAAAATTAAATACAATAATCTAACATATTTAAAAATAAATCTAAAATCTAACATATTTGAAATTATTCAAATGTAACCTATTAAAAATAAAGATTACATATTTAAAAATAAATCTAACTATCCAACAAATTCAAAAATAAAAAATAACTAAAAAATCTAACCTATTTAAGATAAATCCGAATTTAAAAAAATAAAATCTAACATATTTCAAAATAAATCCGATTTTCAAAATAAAATATAATAATCTAACAAATCCAATAATCTAGCATATCCATTATCCAATAATCTAACATATTCAAAAATAAAATCCAATAATCTAACATATTCAAAAATCTAACAAATATAACATTTATTTGAACAAACAAATAAATGTAGCTTATTTATCTAATAAATTTAAAAATAAATCCGAATTTAACAAAGAAAAACTAACAATATTAAAAATTACTAACAATATCTAACAATTACTAAAAATTACTAACAACTACTTAAAATTACTAACAATTACTAACAAAGTAACAATTACTCAAAATTACTACAAATTTCTAAACATTACTAACAATTACATAAAATTATCTAACAATTCCTAACAATTACTAAATTAACCTATTTAAACTAATTCTAATTATTTAACAATTACTAAAAATAAATCTAACCTTTTAATCTTGCGGAAAAATCTTGCGGGAGGTAGAATGAAAAAAATCCTTCGTAATTCCTCTACTTTCGTCTTTCGTATTTCTTTGCGTATTTGTAGAATGAAATAAATTGCAACTCTTTTTTTTTAAACAATAAAAATAAAATTTGAGAATAATAAAAATATTGAGAGTATGAGAATATGAGATTGAGAGAATGAGAGATTGAGAATAATGAGTATGAGATGTGAAAATTTATGAAGAATGGGGGTATATTTAAGAGTGTTTTTAGGGGGGGGGGGGGGGGGAATCTGCCGTTGAAACTCAAAAAAATTTCAAATTTCGGTGGGGGGTCGGGTTGGGTCGGGTCGGGTCGGGTCCCGCCGGGTTTGACCCGGGTTTCGGGGGGGTTAGGTCGGGTTTGACCCGGGTTAGGTCGGGTTAGGGTCGGTTCACACGGGTTCGGCCGGGTTTGAGGGGGTTTAGTCGGGTTTTGGGTCGGGTTAGGTCGGTTCGGGTCGGGTTTAGGCCGGTCCGGGTCGGGTTCGGGTAGACGGGTTGAAACGGGGGGGGGGGGAGGTCGGGTTTCGCCCAGAAAACTGCATCCGACCCGTTTTAAACCCGACCCATCCCTTTAGGACGGTTCGGGTCGGGTCCATGGTCGGATCCGGGTCGGTCCGGGTCCGGGTCCCGGGTTTGCGCGGGTCGGGTTGGACCGGGCGGGTATAATCAATACACTAGTGCAATTGCAAGTTCTGGATGCATTACTCTCATGGTAGGAAGTATGGCTTAGTTTTTGATAATGATGAGACTGGGTTGGGTTTGTCCAAAAGATTGCAGCCCGCATTTTACTGTGGATATTTAGTTTTAGATATATTTTCCAATCTATTTAACCTGAAACCACTGTTAAATTGCCAAAGATAAAAAAAACAACTATGCTGATTTTTTATTTATCTGTGATTAACAAGCCGTGATTTTGAATTGTAATTTTGTAGGTCGAACACAACCCATTGAGGCATATGGTGACTGACGTATCCTGTTTAAGCAAGAACTTTGACCTACGAATAATGCTAAATACCAAAAGAGCTGTAATAAACTTGGATGTATGTTTAATACTTGATAGTTGATAAACAACATTGTTGATGACTAAACTCACGGTGTGCTAGTAAATTTGGACAATCACCTGAAGATTTTTTTTTTAAAATTATTACATAAGTATTGCAAAACCATTATCTTCCCAGCATCATATACTAAATACTAACCATAATAAATTTGCAAACAAATAAATAAAATAATTAAATGAAAAGAGATCTCATTAACTAAATGTTGTTGGCATTACCAAACAAGTTATATTAGAGCCTGTAGTGTAGAAGGGTATTTTTTTTTTCACCAGACCTGATTGCTGACTCTTTTGTGATAAGTATTTGTTTTTCATTTGTTTTTCTATGCAGGCTGATGTCACGAATGGCATAAACCAGCTAATCTCTGCTGCTGTTATTGACCCAGAGGTCAAGGGGGGGCTTAGGTGGCCTTTAGGGAAGGAGTCAGCTGCTGATCGATTTGTTATAGTTGGTGTATGGCATACAGAACATAAAATTTTAAGTAGAGACAAGATCAGAGTAGATTTGAGACAAGCTGACCACTTTGACTATCATTCTTCAACTGGTGAAGATGTAAATGACGTTTCGTTGAAGCTTAGTGGCCTGTCCGAACTATTAACTGTTAGTCTACTATCTCTTAGGCTTTTGCAAATTTAACCATTATTCCAAGTTTTTTTGCAAATGGCACATAAATTGATGTATGTTGCAACAAACAATGAACATTTTATTAATCATATGCACATTGACATCTAATTGTTGAAGTAGTAGTATGGAAAAGGTTCTTTGCATGTTGACATTATCTCTATCGTACTTGTTTCCTTAGCTGATATGGGTAAAATCAATCCAGAGGAATAAACTTAAAACATCAGTTCTAGTTTTGCATAAATAAATCATGGCGCGATATGCTGCGACTAAAAAGTATTGCGCTTGGAAATTTTGTCGACATTTCTTGATTTCATGTTTTTTTTATCAGTCAATTATTATCTGCACAGGGCAGAAAATTTGTTACTTTTGGAAATACTTTAACCATTCTGCGGAAACTATAAAGATCATGGTTATACTTCTAATATCTGTGTAGTCATGAGGATTAAATCTGCTTTTTAAGGGGTAAATCTCCATGAGGAAACAAAAATGTGACAAGTACACTCATTGTGCATGTAAATCAAGGTGCCAATATTTATTGATTCTATTTAAATTCTTTTCAGGAAGACCACTTCTGTGAAGGCAGTATTGTAGATATGATCCAAGAAGTCGTTGCCTTGATCTGGGGCAACCTTTTGAGTCAGAGCAGTACTTGTAAACTTTGTTGAAGCCTCATAGGTAATAGTTTCCTTTTTTGGTCAAAATCAGTCCTGTTTTATAGCTGTATGCATGGGGTCCTGGTAGATGTTTTGTGATATTTACTTGCAGCAAGCAGCCATTGATGGTCGAGGTTTAAGTGCTAATTATTAAAAAAATTTGGGTTAATTTTCTATGTACCATTCACAACTTGTTCATCTTCTTATTTACCCCTAGACACTTTAATGTATTCTATTTACCTCTCAACTCTTACAATTCTTCTTATTTATCCCTCATGTAATTTGTCTCATGTTAATTCTAATTAAATTATTAAAAAATCTCAATTTACCTCATGTAATTAGTTCTATGTTAAAAGTGCTGCTTCAAAATCTTTTTTTTTTTGTATTATTTGTCTTTTCTCATCTAAAAGTGCTACTCATGTTCATGTTCCTTAAGTTATCCCAGTATACCTTACTGATCTCATTTGGGTTACTGGTACTGCTAGTTTTGTTTTCCAGATAACGTTGATAACTCTGCAGGAAAAGCGTTGCACATCGTATTGAAACGGGCTTTATTTAAGGACCATAAAGAACTCATCAATGAGTTTTACCAATTTCTCCCGGAAAAGTACAGAGGCAAAGACAGTACTAGGTTTGAAGATGATACAAATATTTTGATCAAAATCAAAGGTACTGATTAGATGATATTTGACTCTCAAATAAATCAAATGCGAGAAGAGTGAGTGCTGATTTAAACATATAATATTCTATCCTTTTCTAAAATATCAAGCAAACATTGAAAACCAAGAAATTGAAAGAAAAAAAATGAAGTATCAACTGGTACGAATGAAGAATGTCATAGCAGATAATTTTATGCATAGGCCCGTTTCCTGCATGATCCAGAAGTGTACGAAGTCTTTAACATGAGACTGTTTAAATGAGGTAAATTAAGATTTAAATAATTTAATTAGAATTAACATGAGACTAATTATATGAGGGGTATATAAGAAAGAGTTGCAAGAGTTGAGAGGTAAATAGAATAAATTAAAGTGTCTAGGGGTAAATAAGAAATTGAACAAGTTGTGAAGGGTATATAGAAAATTAACTCAAAAAAATGTATATGTCATTATGGGTTTCTTTTTTCCTATAAAATACCTTATATATTTTAACGAGTTTGCTCTTACTTGGGTTTATGTAATCTTGGCTGACTGAACAATTTCATCGTCATAATATTGTTAGGGGTGACTTGTTTTGTAATGCTGACTACATCTGCCTCTCGTAATTATAGAACAGAAAAAGAAAATAGAAGGAAAAAAGAGTGCAGAGTTTTTTTTTTGGTTCATACACAGCCCGTAGGCCTTGTTACAATTCTTCCTCTTAACTCAAATGGATGAAAAAAACCTGACCTATCCCACCCATACATTCTTCCTTGGTTAGCTAATCTGTGTGGCAAAATCATTTGTTGATCTTCCCTACTACAATACTGGCACATCATGTTGCCTCTTGCCTCAGCTTGCAGCTTCCATGCGTCCCATATTTGAACATAGGACCTCCAGTCCTGGATGTCAGGGTATCCCTGGTTTAGAGAGGAGACAGATACCTTTGAGTCTGACATGACAATTCCAGCCAATCACCAGTTTTACTAGCTTTAGTTGGCTGTTTTGAGAGTCGGTAAGAAACCCTAGCAGATCGCCTCCCCGCCCCCTCCCCTCCCACCCCCTGTAAATTAGGTAATAAACCCTCAACGGTGCTCTCTGTCTACACACGCCCCCAACTCTGTTCCTTGCCGCTTGCACGCCTACACCCGCCCTCAGTTCCGCCTCCATGTTGCTTGCACCGTCGCCTCCATGCTACTTGCTCCGCCGCTTCGTCTGCTGCTTGGCTTCTTGGAGCGAAGGTGCTACTGTAGCACTACTTTTTCTTTATTTACTTTTTGAAAATTAGGTAATAAATGTTTAGTTTTTGTGATGATGATGTTGTGTTGCTTTGTACTACTTTCCGCTTCTTCCTCTCATTTCTTTCTTCTTTTTCTGTATTGGTTGATTTAGTTTCCAGTCTGGTTTGATTCAGTACTTTCTCAGCTGATGGGTGACTGTCCTGGTCCGATCGATTCAGTTCCCGGTCTGGTTTGGATTCAGTGCCTTCTCGGCTGTGCTATGTGTACAGAGAAAACCATCACTAGGCTCGTATCACTCTAATCAAACAAGGATGATCAATCTGCGTCCACAGAATGTACATACTCTTGTGCGTTTTTAGTTTTGTTTGGCTGTATCTTTTTCAAAGACACTAGTTGTCTTATCTTATGTAACAGCTGTTATGTAACTTTTTCTATCAATGAAATTGCTTACGGGTTTTCAATCCAAAAAAAAAAAACAATTCCAGCCCTATTCACCATGTTTTTGAGCAGTGTGAAGCCTTCTACAATTGCCAAAGCCTCTGCTTGTGCGCACTGATAGCTTGGACATATCTCGAGACCCATTGTACCAGAATCCCGTCCTTTACCAGCCATGCCCCTATGCTGGCTTGACCTGATGGGTCCCACGAACCGTTAACATAGCATATATGCCCCCCTTGATTTTGAGCTGCTCTCAGCTATCTTCTGTTAAAAGCGAGGCCAAAGTAGACCCCGATTCTGGTGTAGCAGAACAGTCTTGCAAGATAATGGAGTCTTCCTCAGTTTTTCGGAAATACTTGCGGCATGTCTCAATAATTGGGGTCTTGCCACCATATACCGCATCGTTTCGAACACGCCAAACTGCCCATGCCATGGATATGAAGGAGGCAAAATCCCTGTCAGAAAGTGCTTTTCTTGCATCCCGTACCGTTTCCTGTCAGAAAGTGCTTCTCTTGCATCCCTGTCAGAGGGGTTTATATAAACAAAAACGAACTAGCTTTTTATTTTTTATTTCTCAGTCTCACATTTGGTTTTTACTCTTTATGTACCAGGAATTCCTATAGGCACGCGAGTGTATACTTCATGGCTATCATTCTATCAAAGTTTTGTTTTTGTATAAAATAAGTTCGTTTTTCTGTTGATGGTGGCTCCTAAGTCCTAACTTCATTTGCTAGAGTTTATATAAAGTTCTTTTCCACTTTACTTATTTTGTATTTTGTCTTTTTTGTGTTACGTGTAATCTAGGTTCCTTCTTTTCGTTTGGAGAAACTGTGTAATGTTTCACGCTCTTCAAATTAGATGTAAAGAGATAAATCCATTTATATAAGGTTCCTCAATCCTAATACAAAATAAATTGTTTTGTATATCCTGGCTCCTACAAAAATAAAGTTTGCCTTCCTTTTCTAGTAAAAATGAAAATAATTAACAAATACGTGAGGTTGAAAACTACATAATTATTCACGAATCGAAGGAAATTTGTCGGTCTAACAGAGAGAACAAATCGAAGGAAATATAATCCAGCTTATTTCCACAAATGTTCTTGTTATTTTACAGTTTGGCACAAATTTGGTGTTCGGCTGAGAATCTAAGTATGATTGATTGGCACTACGTAAGATATGGATTGATAAGACAAATTTTGCAAAAGTTTAACAAGGAGATTAACATGTGTATAACTATAATTAGGTAGACGCTTTATTATATTCAATGATCTTTTCTGTCTAAGTTAAGACACTAGTTCACGGGATAGATTGTAAACGAGAATAAAGTAATGATTTAAAATTCAAATTCAAACCGTATATCTTGTTCTTCTTCCTAAAGAATACAGCCACTCAAAATGTTGCAATTTTTTTTAATTAATTTTGTACAAGATCAAAAGGCAAAATATGAACAAGACAAAATTTAGCTTTTGTAGTCAACTTGATATTTTTATTCTGCGGACTTTTGATCTTGCGCAAAGCAAATTTGCAAATATTATAATTTTTATGTGGACACATCATTTGTAAAGCACACAAGTTTAATAGTTTGAAATTTTAAATATATTTTAGAAACAGCGTATAACAACAATTTACTCTTCACTTTAGGAAGCTTTACTCTTCACATTTGAAAAGCAAACAAGTTTAATAGTTTGAAATATTAAATATAATTTGATAGCATGCCTTTTTGAATCAATAAAAAAAAACCTTTTTAGCCAAATGCTTTCATGTTCATGCCTTAATTATATCTCCAATATTTACATCCTTGATAACAGAAACTTTATAACTCGAATGACAAAATAGAACTACTTAAACAAAAAATTGCGATAGAATTCAAATGGAGGAGAAAAGAAAGAAAGAAAATAATATGTCAAGATTAGACAAATAGTTTAATGACTTTTCTTATATGTTACTAACATTTTTAAAATACCTCATTTCGCTTGCAAAATTTGAAATTATTTTTAAAAATATATATTTATTAGTATATAGTAATTACATATTTGTCAATATGGTAATAATTTTTGCGGGACATTTATATTCTTTACCTATTTAGAAAATGTTGGAATAAAAATTCCCAACGGCTTCTGTTCTTTGACTGGCTGCTTGGCTAGTGATCCATAGTTCATAGCTTTTAGGAAGCGGAGGCGATTCGATGAGAATCAAACTAAATTCGATATGATATTCGATCGAAATAAAAAAATTGTACAGATAACATTAAAATACAACTTTAAAATTTACGCAGATTAAGTTTAAATCTGGATACAAATTGAACGACTACGGAGTCCGGACATCGCACCGCCGCCCTCATCTTTTTGAAGTTGAAGACAAAAATGCCGAAGCCGATCTTTTGTGACGACTTAATGCAGCATGAAGCTGATCTCCGAATTACAAGTTCCAACCATGGTGATTTAGTGACAAACGAATAGTTCGGGTTCAGTTCGGCGGGATTAAAAATTCACGATTCGAGAATAATTCAGGTATAATTCGGAAATGATTCGGTACCACAAGGAAGAAAAAAATAAATCCAAAAATAACCCCAAAAATTTTTTTTTAAATTTTTTTTTAAAAAATTTTGCGTTGTTTTTGCTTTTTTTTTTTTGCATTTTTTCACGAATAATTCGTGAATTCGCGTTTTATTTGTGAATAAAACGTATTATACGTTTGTTTTGCGTTTAATTCTGTGTTTGGTTCGGAAACGTAAAAAAAATGAATAAAACGCGAATTATTCGCAAATTTATCGCGAGTTGTGCCACTATGTTTACAATCATATATAGTTCTATGAGAAAAAGTTTAGTATTCTCCAAAAATTAATAATCAGTTCTCTCTCTTTATTATCTACAAAATCAACAACATCAATTAGTTCCTAGCATACTACACAATTATTTTCAAATTTTAGTAAGTTCAAGATTCTAATTATATCTTTTAGAAACCGAAATTTTTATTTATAACATTTTTAAAAAATAAATTAATAAAATAACCATCGTTTTTGGTCAATTCTAAATCTAACATGGCCGCAGAATGCTGGAGCGGACCCATATGGGGGGGTACCGCAGAATGCCGGAGTGGACCCTCATATGGGTCCGCAGAATGCCGGAGCGGCCCCTGGGGCCGCAGAATACCGGAGCGGACCCTTTATTTTTTATTTTAGAAATACAAAATTGTAATTTGTTTAGGGTTATTTATTTAGTTTCGAATGTTGTTTAAATTGATTTTAGTCGTATCGTATTTTAGATATGTCGTTGGTTTGAAATATTTTAGATATTTTAGATATGTGGTTTCTTTGAAATTCTTTTGTGTACTATGAGATAATGAAATCAACAAAATAAATAAATAACAACAAAATCAAACAAACAAGAAACTAATCAACTAAATAAATAAGTATCTGACAAAACATCTACCAATACTACAAATAAGAATCTAACAAAACATCTAACAGTACAACAAATGAAAATCTACGGCTCTGGACTAAACACCGTCATCGCCTTCTTCTTCCTATACCCCCGACCCCGCCTGCAGAGTGGCATCTCGTCAGTATCTGCGGAGGATGCAGAGTCGTCTGCCTGGACATCCGTAGACTGAACCGGCTCCTGGCGAACCTCCTCAATCTCGGATGTCTGCTGGACCCCAAGACCAAAAACTGTGGTCTGTCCAGACTCAGCCTGCGTGAATAAAAACGCCTGTCTGGCAATGGGGTCATCGTGGAGGGAAGGGTGAGGTACCTGCGGTGAGGACTGGCCAGGGAACGGCGGGATGGGCTCTGTTTGAACATACCCTGGCTGATAGGCAGGAGGTGCAGTCTGAGTGGGACTGTAACCCGGGGAATACAGTCCATCTCCCTCTGTGCCATAATCAGCGGAGATATCAAAGCCCAGGTCCTCCTGTAGTAACTTACAAATTAGATAATGTATTGAATAAGAAAAAAATCACAGTTATGTATTTTAATTTAAATTATACCTCGGTAGGCATCCTAGCCTGGGATCCCATGGCGTCCTGTGCGGCTCGCGCATCAACTCGGCACCTCGGTCGAACGCCTGACCGACCGTCTCAGCATCATGGACGCCTGCAAACACGTCCTCATCACCAGTGTAGGGGACATAGACATCGGGCTCGTCAGATATGTCGTCGACCGCATCAACACCGTCCAAGCCAGCACACCTCAGTAGAGAGTCAAGGCGCGCCTTGTACCCACACTGGCACACCGCGGGTACGTTGTGCTTGAGGATGACCTTCCCGAGCCTCTTCCATCCCCTGGTGACGGCCATCGTAGCCCCTATGACGCAACTCTTGACAAGATATAATGCTTGAAAATTGAAAAAATTATGAAGAAGTTGTACAATTGTAAATATTAATAGTTTTGAATTTGAAATTTCAAATCAAAAATACCGTGGCTGCGAGAGGTGCGCCGGCGGGGATAATACCGTGGATCCGTCCTCTACGATCCCTCGGCTTCGGTACCCGCTCGTGCGGGTTGTCGGTGATGTATCCCTCAATGAATATGGTGTACGCGCCGTGATCCTGATACCAATCTCTGTAAGGTCTGTACGAATTACAACAAATGTTAGATATTCCAATCAAAAAGCCATAGTTGAAGTTTTGAATTAATAAAATTTCTTACACTGGCGCGACATCCATCTGACGGTCGGGCTCGGCCAATGGGGGATCGCTTGTCCTACCTCGAACACGTAATCGGCACGGGTAATCCCCTAGTCCTTGCCTGCAGTGGTCTCCCTGGGATGGTGCAGAGCTCGCCAGACATCCTCACTGATCGGTGCCGGGGGCGGAGCAAGCTGGCGCATCCCGAACTGTCTCATGACCCGTCCGGGGTAATGGTGCTCGATGACCTATATATTTTAATACGTTAGACTGTTTTTATTAAATTAAGTTGCTTGTGTAAATAACTAGCATAAAGAAATTACGGTACCTGAAAACATATGAGCGGCACCTGTGCACGCCAGAAACGCTCCTGCTGACGACATCGCTCCGGCAATATCTCAAGAAATGACCGATGTGCGCCATCCACCTCGACCTGGAAGTATAGATTTAATATCATATATCAATTCGAACTGGAAAAAATTTAAATTAAAATAAAAATAAAAGTAAACTTACATAATCTCTGTAGGGCTCCCAAGTGACAAACTCGGCATCATCTCTGAGATGCTCGATTTCCTGTCTCCAGAATGTGATGCCGAGAGACGCGCCATGCCCTGCACCCACCCAAATCTTGGGATAGCAGTACTTGGCGGCAAATGCAGGGCAGTTGTCCGGCTCGGGCTTGCCCCACTGCGGCACATCTGTCTTGCTGGCCAGGACTGGACGGCCAACGATCAGATGTGCGTAGGACCAGTGCTGTAGTAACATGCACGGTCCTATGAAGGTCTTGTTCTTCTTCAGGCAGGCTGTGTTAAGGCCCCCTTTACAAGAAAACAAAGTCATTGTTACTACACTACGATGTATACTATTTGAAAATATTTATAAGAAGGTGTTTCTTACCTATATAGGCATGCCAGCTGGCACCTCCCCAGTTGAACCTGCCCGCAGTGGACAGGTCGCGCAGAAGCTCGAGGTAACACAGCCGCACCTGATCTCCATGCGAATCCGGAAACAACCGACAGGTGATCATCTCTAAAATATAGGCGCGTAGATATCGGTCAATAACCACCTGTTATAGATTTAAATTAGAACATTACTTACAAGAAAATAAATATAATACTATTTAAATTAAATATTGTACAAGAAAATACCTGATCTGGTCGATCCGGAAAGACCTGGAATCTCGCCCGCAGCTTTGCCAAGCTGATGCAGCTGGGCGAGACCACAGTCTTCTCACCTTTCTCTTTCTGGAGATCCTCGTGCGGGATACCCAATAGCTCCAAGCACAATGCACGAAAATCTCCGTACTCGACGCCCGTGATCGGCTCCCCAATAATGGTCATACCGCACAGGCAACTGACGTCCTGTAGGGTGACTGTCATCTCAGCATGGGGGAGATGAAAGCTGTGCGTCTCGGGACGCCATCGCTCAACGAGGCCAGAAGATAAACTCTCGTTAGCATTCTCCTCGGCCATCTGGGATATCTGGTACAATCCCATCGAGCGTAAAATCCCCCCATACGCCGGCTGGTACCGTAGATGCTGGCGGTTGTGACGAACCGTAACCGCATCCAAACCCTGCATTTAATTAAATAATCAGATCAAGTTCATTCATCAAAAATTCGGAATAACAAATTTATAAATATGACAAATTTACTTACCCCAGTGGCAGCCTCTAAAATCCGATGCTCCGCATTCGGATACCACAAGAAGTCGCTGACCCTGTCGGTGCGACTCCGGATACCCGGAACATCCGCCAATGCTGTCTCGATGTACTGAGACATCTCGTATGGCGTGGCTGTAGGAGCATGCTGTGTACCCCTACTGGAGGATGGTCTACTGGTACTCATGCTGTATTGGATAATTTTTGGTCAAATATGAGAGTTTGGTCAAAGTCCGGTTTAAATTTGGGTACAATTCTAATTAAATTTGGGCACAATCGAATTAAATTTGGGTACAATTCTAATTAAATTTGGGCACAATCGAATTAAATTTGGGTACAATTCTAATTAAATTTGGGTACAATCGAATTAAATTTGGGTACAATTCTAATTAAATTTGGGTACAATCTAATTAAATTTGGGTACAATCGAATTAAATTTGGGTACAATTCTAATTAAATTTGGGTACAATTCTAATTAAATTTGGGTACAATCTAATTAAATTTGGGTACAATCGAATTAAATTTGGGTACAATTCTAATTCTAAATGCTAAATCTAAACCCTAAACCCTAAATCCTAAACCCTAAACCTACACCTAATTACTACTATACACTAAAAATTAAAACTAGAGAAGAAGAAGAAAACTTACCCGAGGTCGAAGGGATTGAAACTTCAAATGAGATGTAATGAAATTGGAACCCAGCGGCCCCTTATATGAGGGTCCGCTCCGGCATTCTGCGGCCGTGTTAGATTTAGAATTGACCAAAAACGATGGTTATTTTATTAATTTATTTTTTAAAAATGTTATAAATAAAAATTTCGGTTTTAGAAACTGATGAAAACCAGAACAAAAAGTGCACAGTAATACTGCATTTGTATTCGCCATAGACAATCCGCAATGAAAGCTACGTTCATTGAACCTGGCCCTTTTTTGAATAAAAAAGAAAAGTTTGGTTCTTCCACCGTCGCCAAAAGTCAGAGAGAGGAGCTATACGCCCTTCTCTTTCTACACTGCTATTCTTCTATTTCCTAACTCCAGTATATCTTATAAAAGTGAGTCATAATGTACCCAGTAAATGTTTTAATACAACCCGGTACAAATTTGACAATACAATTGCAGCTACACGGATCTTTTCTTTCACGTAGTCTTCTCTAGTCCGACCCTTCAATCTTCTCAAAACACAGAGACACTCCCGCCTCCCGATCGTTTTTTGTTCTGGTAACATATTTTAGTCAAAATCTATACAATCTTTTACAAATAAGAACTTCGGTTCCTGGATAACCAAACTGCAAGCAGCAACTGAACCAATTATACCTCGACACGTCATATATATGTTCAGATGTCGTAAACTTTGCCAGTGGACATAGGTATCTTACAATCTTATATAGATTCTGGTAAATCCTTACTCCAGGCTCAAAACCTCCTTTTCTTCACTAATGGCGACAGCCGCCTCCAAACCTCTGCGCCATTTTTCACCATCTCTACCGCACATCGCCTCTAACAAACCCAAATCACATGTCAGATTGCCACGTGTCACTGTTCCAGCTCTCTCTTCCTCGTCCACCTCCTCCCCATTCACAGAAGCGAACTCTGAATCCCGATACCAGAGAGAAACCTGGACCCACAAAAGTACCCTCGATAACAAATCAAACGATATCGCTCTCCAGCTTCCTGAACTGAAGAAGCTTCTAGAAGCACTACGAATTTCAAGAGAAAAAGAAAGGGGTCAATTAGAGAGCACTGCTACACCGGGTCGGGTTGCGCTGGTAGGGACTGGTCCAGGAGACCCGGAACTGCTAACAGTTAAAGCGGTTCGGGCAATTGAAAAAGCTGATCTAATTTTGTATGATAGATTGGTTTCGAATGATGTGCTTGATATGGTTCGACCCGATGCCCGTCTGTTGTATGTCGGAAAGACGGCCGGATACCATAGCCGAACTCAGGTGAGAAATAATTTTGGTTTTAAATAGGGTATTTTCTTGCAATTTCTCATTTTGTTTGGGCTTGTCTGCAATTTAGTTGGTGATTAACCGATTATAATCTGTTTGTATAGGAGGAGATACATCAGTTGCTTCTGAGCTTTGCTGAGGTGGGGGCAAATGTGGTCCGGTTGAAAGGAGGTGATCCTTTGGTATGCTCTTTTGTACCACTTTTGGATGATTTATTTCAATCTGTTAGATTTGTGTGATGCTGTTATCCAGTACAATGTAATACTGGTACCATTCAATTTTGTTCTGGTACCATGCGTACTACTGCAAACTGTGTTGGATTAAGCGAGTATAATCAGTATTAAACGATTTCATTATTAATACTTATTCGCAGTGTCATATACAGCATCAGTACAATGTAATACTGGTACCATTCAATTTGTTCCGGTACCATGCGTAGTACTGAAAATTGCGTTGGATTATGCCAGTATAATCAGTACGTATTACACGATTACATTATTTATACTTATTAAAAGAGTGTCATTATACAGCATCAGTACAATGTAATACTGGTAAATCGGTTTTGTTCCGGTACCATGCACAGCACTGCAAATTGTGTTGGATTAAGCAAATTTTATCAGTATTACATGATTGCATTATTAATACTTATTCCCAGAGTGTCATTATGTTCATAAGTGCTTTTTTTTTTCCTTTTTCCGGTAGGTATTTGGTAGGGGTGGGGAAGAGATGGACTTTCTACAACAGCAAGGAATCAGAGTTGAAGTTATTCCTGGTACGCAATGCACTGGCTCTAACATAATGATTTTTGACGGTTTCAATTTCTAACTCTTCCAAATCTCAAATGCCATATCTAATACAAAACATGAGTATATATCAACAACTTAAAGAGGATCCAATGTTATGAAATGCAGGAATAACTTCGGCATCTGGAATAGCAGCTGAGCTTGGCATTCCACTGACTCACCGAGGAATTGCAAACAGGTACGCACTCAAAAGCAAGTGACTTGCTGTACCAGCCTGTATGTATTGGTACTTAGTATTTACATTAGTTTTTTAAAAACACATCTGTATCGCAACTACAATTTATTTCTGCAGTGTGAGATTTCTGACGGGTCACTCGAGAAACGGCGGTACTGACCCGTTGTATGTAGCTGAGAATGCGGCCGACCCTGATTCAACTCTAGTAGTGTATATGGGCCTATCTACCCTTCCGTCACTTGCCCCAAAATTAATGTCTCATGGCTTGCCGGCTGAAACTCCTACAGTTGCTGTCGAACGCGGTACCACCCCTCAACAAAGAACGGTACGTAAATAAAAGGCTTATCATTTCTATTTTGTATATTTTTTTTTTCCGATAATACTTGCTGTATCATTGATTCTTTTTTGGGTAATTTCATGTATACCCCTGAAAACTTTGAAATTACATATTCCCCTCTCTAAAGTTCATACTATCATATTTACCCTTCTAAATTTGAAAAACTCACAGATTTACCCATTTTATTGCCTTTTCTATTAGATTTCATTTTAAATTGACAAATTTGGTTGTAATTCAAAGAGTAATTTTTCAATGACTGCAATTGTCTCAGCTTCTATTATATTTGCTTTGGTTCATGTAGGCATTTGCAAAACTAGGGGATTTGGTAAATGAGGTCAAGTTAGCGGAGTTGGTATCCCCGACACTAATAGTAATTGGAAATGTGGTGGCGTTATCGCCATTTTGGCCTTATTCATCAGGAGAAAATACAGTTATGGTACAAGAACATATGCTAATGAGATAAAAATTTAGAGAATTCATTTGCATTTTGCAAGGAAGAGCATTCTATCATACAGAAAATGGGGTATAGTAAAAAGGAAAAAGATCTGAGAAAATATCATGTTCCCTACCAAGAATGATTTAAGAAAATTACTCGGCTAATCATGTCAGCGAGAATGTTTGTTCCGTCTGTTTTCCTTTTTCTTAACCCCTGTTGTTGCCCCGAATTTTTTTTTGAGAAAATAATTCTTTTTTCTGTATATTTGTTGTATTGTCAAATTTTCACAATGTTGAAAATAAATTGAAAAAATTCATGATTTTGTTTTTGTATCATTTTAATTGAGAGAATTCAGCTGAACTGGTGTCAGGCCTGATTGATGTTCTTATAGACCTGCGCTGCGACAAAATCTAATTGTGTACCTAAACTATAATCTGTTTTCAATTCTACTTTTTATTCCTTTTTGGGCTATTATAATTTATAAGCATTACAGAACCAATAGAGTTTTGTCATGCTAAAATATCATTTTTCATATTTACCATTTCCATCATTCTGGATTTTTTTTACTGTAATTAAGAACATAAAAGAAACAGTTGTATTCTAGGATGAGATTTGCCTCTTATTCATTTCAGCATCAAAACACATTTGTTATTTAATTATTTTTAACTAGATTGTAGTTCCTATTTGGTAGATTATTATCAGACTATGTCTTTCTTACATATTATTTTCGAAAGTATAGACAAAATATGAATTTGTTTTCCTTCAAAAATGAAATTATAGTTGTGTGGAAATAGTAAAATGCAGCGGAGCATTAAATGAAACCATTGTCACTGTTAAAATAGTTTGTTAGGTAAACATGGGTCTGTTGCTAAACCAGTATGTATTCGTCGGCACCAACGTTCATTTTGAGGCCTGTTCTCGTGATCAAATTTTGGGTCACTGACACTGCAAGAGGATACGAATTCCAAGGAATTGATAATCAATGATTGTTGTCACTGGTCGTCTACAACATGAAAGTGGGGGAGTTCGGATCCTCTGAGGTAACTCAAATTTTGGGCTGTAGATGAATCACTTTTATTATTAATAAAGGTAATGGTATACTGGTATAAATGACTAAATTGATACAAATTAGTAATTCTACGTACCAAATTAATAAGAGGAGGGTTCCAATGCCTCCATTTTTTCATGCCTCCACCATGCCTCCATTTTTAAAACTTTAATAACTCAAAATTTAAAATTTAAAAGTCAAAATAAAACCGTTGGATATGATCTACATCATTATATCTATACACGTATAAAAAATTATGACATTTCAATTTTGTTTTGGTTGTCATCAAGAGCTTGTAAAAAACATACTAATGTGGATAATTTCTAGACGTTGATTTTTTAACTTATTGATTCACATAAAAACAAAATCAAAATGTGATATTTTTTTATGAGCACATAGATAAAATGATATAGATCATATCCAACGGTTTTATTTTGACTTTTAAGTTTTAAATTTTGAGTTATTAAAGTTTTAAAAATGGAGGCATGGTGGAGGCATGAAAAATGGAGGCATTGGAACCCTCCTCAATTAATAATACTTTGGAAATTTTAAGATTTCTATTTCTGGCTTGAAAATGATTTATTGAACTGCTGTCGCTTTATTACGCTGTTTATGATATTAATTTACTGATTAACTTTCTTGAAGTTTTTTCTTGTCTACAACGTGCAAATCAACGTCATTATGAGTTTATAGTTGCATGGATCGATCATTACATAATTAGAAATGGACAGCGGATCAGACCTTAATAATATATTTCTTGCACATTGTATAGTGATTGATATTTGATATATAGGTATATAGGTTAGAAGTATTCTTCATTTGGACCAGAGGTTGAGAGACGCTATTTACAGTTACATGGTAGTTATTTTGGTGGTAGTCATTAATTTGATTTGAGAATTATCATTAACAGGTTTTCTCACTGCCGTTTGTACGCCAAATCGATTCATTTAAAATAGATGCGAACTTATATATGTATATGTTAATTCATACGAATATCAATCAGAATATTTTCAAGGTGCCTAGTTTACATTCTTATTAAATTAATCTATTTAAATTATAAAGAAGGAAGAAAGGTTGCTAAATAAATTTCATCGTACCTTAATATATTATTTTCATTACGTAGTATTACATGTTGATCCTAATTAATGTTTAACAATACAGATGATCAAATTTTGTAAGTTCTAATATGTACAATTAAGAAATTTAAAATTTAAAATATACAATATGTTAGATTTGGAAATGTCTTTCATTTGAGAGTCATTGTCTAATTAACTTTTAGAAGTTAATACGACGGATTCTAATTTTCTAAGTATATTATTTGAGGAGCCAAAAAGATCGCAATCCTTATTTATGACTTTCATAAATCTACAAGACAAACTATTTACATTGCTAATACATAAATTGTTTCTTTTATTAATACTTTAATAGCGCAACTTTATTGAGGACAAATTTGATATAAAAAAGAGAGATTATCAAATCTTAATATCAATTTGTATTGGAGTATATCTCAGTCGAATCAATTGAACTAATTCCTCGTCGTCCGAGGATGACGATTGGAATTGTTCTTCTATGTTATTTCAGATCATCTCAATTTGTATTGGAGTGTATCTCTATCGAATAAATTGAACTAATTCCTCGTCATCCGAGAATGATGATTGGAATTGTTCTTCTATGTTATTCCAGATTCTCTCAATTTGTATTGGAGTATATCTCTGTCGAATAAATTGAATCAATTCCTCGTCGTCCGAGGATGACGATTTGGAATTGTTCTTCTATGTTATTCCAGATCCTCTCAATTTGTATTGGAGTATATCTCTGTCAAATTAATTGAACCAATTCCTCGTCCTCCAAATCATCCGGCTTTAATTCTTGATATAATGGATTATCAAAAATTAGTTTATTGTGATTTATTTCCTCTTAATCTAAATCTAGATCAAATCAAGCATTCCAGCGATTTGATCTCAGTGTTGCCAAAGCTTTTTTTTTTAATCTTTCATTCACAGATTCCGGTATAGTTGTACAACTAAAATATATAATTTAATTGTTTGCCTAGCTAGGTACTAACAATTTAAATATATTTTGTTGTAACGGAGAATTTAGCAAGATATAACTTTTTTAAGCATTCCAAAAAATTATATAAAGATCGACATTTTTGTAATTCTTTGGAAAGTTAGATGATTATCAACACATTTGGTAGCATGTATAAACCTTTCTAATTATCTATTCCAAGAAAGGAACAGTGGAATTGGTTGGAATAAATTCTCTATTCTAGCTGAACAGGATTTTTCGGCACAAAAGAATTGTAAAAAAATAGAAGAAGAGTGTGGAACTGTGGTAAAATAGTAGCTGAACATGAGTGGAATTCAATGGAATAGAAAATAAAAAATAAAAAATGAAATTGTGATGGAAATATGCATTCAAATTCTTCACTTTTGCACTTTAGCACCTCTACTGCACCCCATTATTCTATGGCAGAAGTGGAATTGGAGAAGAGTGACTTTTATCCGTGTTGGAATTAACTCAATTCTACTCTTTCATCATCCCAAATGTGCCGAACATAATTGGAATTGTATGGAATAGTAATAGAATCATTTTCCATACTCTTCTACTCTTTTATTCTTTCACTGTTAACAGAACATGGCCAGAATAGTACGTGATAGAAATTTATTCTAAATTTCATTTTTTTTTCTATTCTTAGTCAAATGCGAATTTGTGCCGATATTTTTATTAATACCCAAAAAAAAAACAAATTATCAAATCTGCTTCCACTCCAAACTTATTTTTAAATTTACCCCAACCGCCCGTTCATTGGGCGGTCCACTTTCCCCACCAGACCGCCCAGCGGCTGGGCGGTCCAGTTTCCACGCTTAATTCTAACGCTAAAAATTCCGATTTTTTATTAAATATTAGTTAGATTACTTCTTTTAAGCATATTTATACTAAAATACGCTAAATTACTTGAAATTATGTTAAATTACGCTGAATAACACTAAATTATGTTAAATTATGCTAAATTGCATTACATTACGATAAAATACGCTAAATTACGGTAAATTACATATGAATAGGGACGATATCTTTACTAAAAAGGCAAAAAAAGACGATGAAACTTCAAACGGCCATAAAACGGCGCTCGAGTGTCCGATTTCAGCAAATGACCACTTTTCGGAAAGCTTGCGAAAATGCGCATGCGTCCGTGCCCGCGATGTCGGATTCCAAATTTCAGAATCGCCAAAAAACAAAGGGAAGACCCTCAAAACTTGAGTTGAAGTTTCCGATTAAGATTTTTATTTCTATTATTCAATCCAAGTAGTTCAGTAAATTAGTTATATAATGAAATTGTAGAATACCAATTTTTTACTATTTTTGAAATTTTTTTACTATTTTTTATGATTCATGAAAGATGGCACAGAATCGGTCTACTTAAGCGTAATTTTGCGTAGTTTAGCGTAATTTACCGTATTTTAGCATAATTAGCGAAGTTACTGTTATTTAGCGTAATTTAGTGTAATTCAATTTAATTTAACATAATTCCAAGTAATTTAGCGTATTTTAGTATAAATATGCTTAAAAGAAGTAATCTAACTAATTTTTTTTTAAAAAATCCGAAATTTTTAGCGTTAGAATTCAGCATCTTGATATTCATTCTCTCCTTACAAACAAACAAAAAAAAATAGTGGACCGCCCAGCTGCTGGGCGGTCAGCTATGGAAAGTGGACCGCCCAGTGGACGGGCGGTTGGGGTAGATTTAAAAATAAGTTTGGAGTGGGGGCAGATTTGATAATTTGTTTTTTTTTTTTGAGGTATTAATAAAAATATCGGGAATTTGTGGTATGAAAGATATCTGTCAATATAAATGCTTCACCTGTTTAATATATTCATGATGGTTTTGTTGTCCTCTCCGATTGTGTAGTGACTTGCGGTCAAAATCCCCGTCAAACAGGGGATAAATAATTAATGACTGCATTATAGAAATCCATTTTATTTTTTTAAAATTGAGAATCAATTTGTGAAAAATAATGCTCATCAAAGGTACAATAATTCATTTTTTTCCCCTCTTTTTGAGAATCGGATGGTGTACTTCTATTCCGTTTCAAATCAAGGACAGACATGGTAATGATTTAAAATGAATGAAGCGGAATGATCCGATTTGAAATTCAAGAGAACTTCTTTATGTAAATCTGATTCAATCGTTTTTAACAGTGTTGTAGACAACATTATGTGCTCGTCGGACATACAGGGTACTGCCAAGCAATTAATTGAGAATAATCGAAAATAATTGATTATAATTCGTAAAAATCTGTGACAATTTGGTCGTCGCAAACGACTAATTAGCAGATTAATTAGCTTAAAGGCCGACCGTTTTTTACAACGCTGATTTTAATTTGTACGGTCTTATTTTGAATAATGCAATTATATTTCTAATAACAAATTTTTTATAGAAATAGAGAATATCTACTCATCTGCAACACACTTGACCTCAGACAAAACCAATAGATAGCTCCCTGATTCCTTTTTTTGTGTGTGTGAGTACATTAGGCTCATACTTTGAGAACGCCACTATAACTAGGGTTTACATCAGTATCGATGGCAACTAAAATATTTAAGATGCAAATAATTAATGTTCCAATTAGGTAGTTGTTTGTTGTTATCCATTAGTTGCATCTTAACTACTTGTAATTAATTCTCTCGGGTCATTATCAGAATGTTTGAATGTGCATGAAATGATTAAAACTAGGTTTTAGTAGTTTGATAGGTTTCAATTAATAGTTGAATAATTGTTTTCAAGTAATCTATTTATTGTTTGATAGCTGATTATTGTATTATTAAGCAAAGTTTTGAATCATTAATTGTATTACCTAAGCATCAACCTGTAAACAAAATTGTATAATTAATATACTATAATCAAATTTGTATAAAGTGTAAATCTTATATAAATAAATATAAGTACAAAATAAATTTATGTAAAATTTAAATTATTGTACGTAATATTTGGAAAGAACTGTCTAAAATGTTTTTTTTTTTTTTGGAAATTTTAGAAATATTATGTTATGCGATAGGTAAGCTAGTTCAAAATATGTCTCAAATTTAAATATTGTTCTGTAAAATTTAAAACTGATATTTACTTCTGCGAAAACTTAAATGGAAGAATATAAATTGGCTGTAGACTTGTCGATAGGGGTGTCAACGGATACGTTAAGGGTCGGGTGAAAGCATTTTCATACCCGTACCCGTTAAAAATTGTCCTTACCGTACTCTACCCTTATCCGCTACGAATTATCTTACCCGTACCCTATCCTTACCCGTTATGGATGTTGGATTACGAAACGGTAGCGGGTAAATAACGGATAATGCTATTATAATAAAAAAATATTATTTACTAAATAATAAATTAAAACACATTCATTTCACAAATATATATACGTGTTTAAAATGTCTAAACTTTATTGAGATTTGCTAAAATTTATTTACGTGTTTTAATAGTTAATTAAGCGTATCACAATTATCAAGAATAGTTGAAGAATTAATATTCATTGCTCCTTAATATATATAATATATATAATTTTTTTTATAATTATCCGATCGGGTAACGGGTACAGAATAGGTTTTACCCGTACCCTTACCAATTTAGATAACGAAAAAAAATCTTTACCCATACATGTACCCGATAAGTTTACGAAAAAAAAAACTTATCCATACCCGTTTTATCGGATACTGTACAGGTCGGATAAACGAATAAAAGAGTGCCATTGATACCCTACTTGTCGACACCTAACGAATCAATATCTTGTTATAGTCAATTTGAAACGTTCAATATGATTTTCATATGAAAGTATACCTATAGACTATGTTTTATGTGTTTTTAGAATTTTATTTATTTATTTTAGATAAAAAGGAATTCTTATTTTTAAATGGTATAAAATCTTTAGATAAAGTGATTTTCTACCTATAAAAAATGGTAAAAAAATATGAAAATATAAAATTTTATTTACATGTACATCACGTTGAATAATTTAGATTAATTGTTTGAAATTTAAAAATAGAGAATTAATCTATAGTACGGACCAATATATACTATGCATATGCATAGTACCGCAACGTTAACCTCAATCATAATTTTAGGACAACCAACAAATTAAAAGGAACCACAGGACAGTGAGACAAAATATTGTCCTGTAAGAAAGATATGGTAAGTTTGAAATTTAATATTAATTATTGAGGTGATTTGAAAATTTTTATCCTTATCATTTTTTTCTTAAATAAACTAGGTTAAAAACCTATCAATTTTTGAAGCACGTTATTTTCTGAATTCTACATAACCAATTAACATGCACCACATACAAGAACTTTGATTAAAAATAAATAATTTAATGTTAAGATTACAAAATTACACGACCATATATATATTTTATTTATGTCAAACAAATAGTTCATTAAAAAGAGTAATTAAGTTTTGATAAATATAATATATTTGTTAAAAACTTAAGGTATTTCTCTTGTGTCTAAAGGAATTTTTTTAAGTGAAAGACGGAAGTCTTAACTCTTTTAAATTTTAATATTTTTAAATATTTCTTGTCGTATTTTGGAACCTGGACTTCTCACAGAGAGAATATTGTCATATGTTAATTAAATCAAATGTTGATTGTAGTCTAAAAATATTTTTTCCTAAGATTTTTTTTTAATAGTATACTTTGCCTACTACTTATTTAATTTTATTAAATCAAACAAAGAGGAAGGATATCCAAATAATTCGTCTAGGAGCTGCTAAAAAATCCACCGAACCGCTACATATAAATCCACTAACCCGTTGCATCAGGTGCAGCCTGACCCACGTGCACTGACTTGCAAGTTGCAACATTAGAATCAGCCAACAAAAAGAAATGGGGCACTTCGTTTTATGCCACTTAAAACTCTAAAATTGGATTTTTGCCACTCTGAGAGAATATTTCTTAAGATTAATGATACAATATTCCCAATCTTTGCACCCAAATGATAATTAATTTTTTTTTTTTATATATCAACCTTTGCTCTTAACTTTGGGGCGATATTTTCTACCAAATTTAGCTATACCTCATCTCATCGTGTTAATCCGTAATCTTCCCCACTTCTTAGGGTACTGTACGGCAGGATGATTCTTTTGGTTTGGCTATATTCTTCGAAAATCAAGCCCTATAAGCTAATATCCTTGGGTTAATATTGATAGACTAGTACTGGAAGAAAAAGCCTTTAAATTGTATAATTATACTTAGATTTTGAACACTTTTCATAATTTTGGTATGATCTCCCCCTGGCTACCTTCCTAGAATACAAAGAAACTTAGAAAGCCATGAATAAAAACAGACCTTGCTCTGATACCAGGGTCAGGATCGGTCAGGACCTTCAAACTTCAAACTTCAACAGGCTATTGTGAGCACGGGAAGAAAGAAGGCACACAAGCGGAAATTTTATTAAGTGGAATGTTTACAAGGAAAGAGAGAGAAGTAAAACTTGCTGGTTCTCAGCTTGTTTTTCAACTCTGAAAACTCAAACTTATATAGAGACTCAGGATGGAATCTCAATTATCACATCGGGTACTCATTGGGCCCCATCGCATGTGATTAAAGGATTTCCACAAACTTTTGTCTCCCACTAAAATAAAGATGCTTATAATGCACCGAAAGTAAATATTCTGGCCAATTATTGGCCCACACTAAAGAAAAAGCAGAGGCCAATATAAGCAGGCCTAAAAGCAAAACACACCTCATGATACATACCCTAATAGTGGTAGGGTCCAGAACACACTTAGATATAGAATACTTTTACTTCACGGATTAGTTGTTTAAACTCTCGGTAAGCCTTTTGAAGCCTAGTAAGAGTTTGCTGGACTTGAGGCAGCCAATCTCCCCAGTAATTGTCCCTTGTTGCGAGTTTAGAACTTTGGGATTCCTTCATATGTTGTATTTTTATTAAATCATTAATCCCTTCAAGTGCTTTTGAAATTTCTTTGTTTTCTATTGCTCGAAGTTGGAGCCTAAGCTCATTTCGTCTTTCCAAGGTGTGGGTCTCGTCAGATTGCCGTAGTAGATCCCTGTACTGGCAAACGAGTGGCTGATTTGCAGGATTATTTGAGACATTTTCTCCTGAACCTTCTGGTTGGGATGCTCCTCGTTCTCGTGAAGAGCCCCGGCTAGGTTGTCCAGAACATTTAATGCTTCCTGATTGGGCCATCCTGCATCAATTAAAACATTAATTAACCGTGATAGGGAGTCAGCCAAAAGGTTGTCCTTTCCATCTATGTGTTTGAACTGAACATTAATCCCCAATCCCGTTACAAAGTCTGTGAACGAGATCCAGCGCACTCTTGACGGTTTATTAATGTTAGATTTGTTAAAGAAACTAATGATAGCCTGACAATCAGTGCGTATCACTAATTCCTTTCTGTCAAGGTAGTAGATCTTTAGTGCCTCCAGGCTATTCATGACCGCGAAGATCTCTGCGTCTATTGTGGATTTAGGCGGGTTGAATTTGCCACTTGCATAGGCGCACGGCTTCTCTGTGCTCTTTGGATCATACTTCTTTGGCTTCCACTTGCATACACCTCCCCATCCGTCTATGCATCCGTCTGTTTCGATTATAATGAAGCATTCTTCTGGGGGTATGCAAAGATCAGGCAGGTTTCGGACCTGATGTTTTATTGCGCGAATTATCTCCCAATCTTGTTTATTCAAACGTTTATCGCCAGTTGGACTGGTTTTTGCATATAAAGGGCTTAAAAGTTTCCCGAGGTTAGGAATATAGCTTCTGGCATAATTGAGGAGCCCTAGCCAAGATCTAATACCAGATTTCTGAGTGAGATCATCTTCTTTGAATTCTTCAATTTTTGTGATAATATTCGGCTGTAACCGAATAGTACCCTTGCCTATTACTGCCCCTAAGAATTCTATTTGAGGAACGGCTATTTTCATTTTTGTTGGACTTAGGACAAGGCCATGCTCTTCACATTTTGAGAGCATTATTTTTAAATGCTCTGCATGCTCTCTTTCTGACTGGGAAAATATCAGAATATCATCAATATAAACTGCAATAAAATTCTCAGTGCCTTTGAAGCAATGATCCATTTTTCTTTGGAACACTGCCGGAGCATTTTTTAAGCCAAACGGCATTACTAGCCATTCATATAACCCATCGGGCACCCAGAATGCCGTCCATTCGATTGAATTTGGGTGCATAGCTACTTGGTGAAATCCACTCTTTAAATCGAATTTAGAGTAGATCTTACTATTAGCTACTTTCCTCATGATGGTATTAATACCAGGAAGGCTATATTGATCTTTTTCAGTTATATCATTAAGCCTTCTGTAATTAAATACCATACGTTCTTTGCCTTTTACTTCCTTTCCAGTTTTCAGGTCTATTGATGTACCGGAATTAACAATAATCGCCGTCGTCCGGTGCCTGCTCTTGCTGGGTCGTATTACTCCGAGTTTCAGCAGGGCCTCCACATGTTTGCTGAAAGTTTGTTTCATCAGTGGCGTGACCTGCTTTAAGGGTTTATCTTCAATGATGAAGTCTGGGTTCTTGATATCCAGCATGCAGACGATCTTATTTTTACTCCAATGTCGCAAAGGATTTTCGCCAATGAACCCGGCCTCCTTTAGCCTTCTTAGTAGTTGATCAAACTTTGTAATAAAGTTTGATGATGTTTGCCCAAAATTGTAATGGACCATTTCTTGGAGTTGTATGTACTCCAGGTCTTGAAGGTCTATTTCTTCTATGGCCAAGACCTTTGCTTGCGGTTGTGTGTTGATGACTGTCAGGTTTTTCTAGAAGGTAATTGTATCACCCTCTATCCTCATTTGTATTTCCCCTTCCAACTTCATTGGGAATGCATAGGTATATGGTATGCGGAACTGGTTTTCGCCAATAATCATTCTTCCATATTTTAACTTCATGTTGGCGGTTTGAGTGGAGTTTACCCCTGTAAATTGTACTACAAAGGTATTTTCTTCAAGAGCTTCTTTTGGTACTGACCCTTGATCTATGCAGCAGGTCGTGGCACCAGTGTCTAGGATTGCTCTTATTTTGAGTTTTTGAACTCCAGGAATATTGAGCTCCACTTCTAGGTTATATAGTCTATTTTTGATAATTCTTCCATTGGATGGATTACCGCTAGTGTTATAGACTGTCTCTCCATTGAGGACGTTCGCATTTTCATTGATCTTAACGCCCTTTTGCTTTTTATCTGGCTCTAGGTTGTCGAATTCTTCCTTCAGGTGTTCTTCAAGGAGGTCTTCGTACCTCTTCTTGTAATGGTCAACCTCCTTTTGCAGCCTTTCCATCTCAGCCTCACACCATACAATGTAGTCTCTCTGCTCTTGGACTAGTGTTCTAAGGTTGATTTGTGCTGGTGCGGTTGCTGGGGTAACTGGTACTTCTTCTTTGAAGTAGAACGGGCCGCACAGGTTGCCTGCTGTTACTCCGCAATCTGAGCAATGTATTCTAGCACGGATTATCGTTTCTCTGGCGCAACAGGAACAGGTTGTTTTGAATGGTTGCTGGATGACTTGATTATGAAGCCATTGGTGTTGGCAGCCCATCTGTTTCTCAGGTAATTTTATTCTAGGTCTGTAGCCTGAATTCTCCTCTCCGAGCATAAAGAGAGAGTTTAGTTGTAGGGTTTGTGCTCCTTGTTGCAGCTCCATCTCCCCTTCTTCTCCTTCAGAAATGCTAAATATAGCATCGCTCTGGCCTTCCCCTTCTTGTACTGATATTATGTCACAATCTTCTGGTATATCGAACCCTTCAAAGATTGCTGCCCGCTTAATATTTCTTCTATCATTGGGGCATTCTCGCGCAAAGTGACCTTCTTGCCCATATAGGTAGCATTTACACCTTTAGATTCTAACAAGGTGCTTTCTCTTTTCGATTCTAGCGTGAGATTCATGGGGCTTGCCTTTATAGGTTCTTGATCTTCTCAGGCCATATCTCTTCTCTGGCTTACGGTAATAGCCAGGAATTGGGATCTGGCTACAAAAGGAGAGGTCTTTGAGTGATCGTTTGAAAGCAGCGTCCTTGCACTCGCCCTCCAGATATTTATAGGCAAACAGTACCCTCGGAATTACCCCCACCGTGAGACCAGGGTACTTCTCCTCAAACATCGCTTTTATTCTGGTCCCAAGGTCACCAGGCATTTTTAACCAGAATTTTTCTGAGAGCTCTGGGCTAATGTACATTCGCCCAGATTTTGCTGCTAATCTTAAATACTCGTTCATATACTGAATGAGGTATTTAACGTTGTCGCAGGTGAGGCGCTCCAGATCTTTGTAGGCTTGATCTTGGAGAACTATTGATCCTTGGGCAGGGTCTTCTAGTGAAAATACTCTCCTCATCTGGGAAAGTATGTTTTGTGTACCTTCCCGGCCATCCGCCACTGCTATCAATGCCTCGTACTCAGTGAGGAATTGCATTCTCCATTGAATCCATGTTAATTTTTCTACTTCTCCCAAGAGATTTCCATATATTCTATTTTATCCCTGGGGTCTGTAAACCCCTTCTCAGCTACATGGTTTCGAGTAATAGACTCCCATCTTGAAAACACATCATGAAACAACCCGAGTTGATCCGGGATTACAAACATGGCGCCTTGCTGTTGCTGCGCTGATGGTAGTGTCCACATCTCATTGTTGTAGCCCCCGCGAAATCGTCCTGCTCTGGGCACTCGTTCTTCAAAAGTGGGAGTTGGTCTTGCTTCATTTGTACTCCTTGCCGGAGGGTAGCTGGGCATGTTCATTGACTGGTCCTGTGGTGGTTGGTAATGAGATATCGCAGAAGAACTTGACATAAAAGCATGCTCGTTTAGTGCTTCGGATAGGTTTTTGAATTGCGGGTAATCAAAAGTTTCCTCTGTGTTATTACCGTTTATCATGAAAATGGTATCCATATCCCCACCATGCTGCGAAAAAGGATTGATCCAATCCTTGTCAGCATTGCCAGTACCACCGTCATGGTCGTATCCCAAATAGGGCCAGAATCTTCTTGTTGGGGATTATCAGGTGGTTGTGCTGACTGGTCAGCAAGGTACTGTATGTACTGCCAGTCGTCCTCTTCATCATTATCAGTTTCCTCGGTAGCACTCTCTTCTTTGGTTATAATAAGAATTGTTTCACTCCTAACTTCATCTTCATCATCGTCAGGTATACCGCTCACGTGATCAGGAGCTGGGACATAATTCTGGAATGATATAGAGATTCTGCCATCGAGGAGGTTATTGGTCTGCAATTCTATCGGTATCATAGGAATATCAACTCGCGACGGCCTTACTACCCAGTTTCTCCCTTGATTTTCTTGCGCTGAGTATCGCCTACCCGGGAGGGCTCGTATTCCCCTGCTTACCAAGTACTCGGAAACATTGCTTATTTGGTAAGCGAATCCAACATTCGATGTATTGGAAAGTCTTCCTACTAAATCTCTAGTGATTAGGAGGTTAGCTTCACCATTCTGCCAGTTTTGGTATCCTCTTGTTCAGATTGATATCTGGAAATTTCTATAGAAATCCCCGATTGTTTGCATGGTATCCGGTATAACATATACCAGCTGGCTTCCTCTTGTTAGGTCAATCTCTACTGTATCGAAGATGGATTGATCTCCTTGCCACCTGTTGTCTCTAAAAACAACCAACGCCGAGGTGCCTTCATCTTGCCTGTGCAGGATTTGTATTCTTACTTGAGCGACCCCTATGTGGATAAATTGCATACCACTTTGTCGAAGGGCCGTATAGCTTTCGGGTTGTATAAATGACCTGTCGATTTGTTGGTTGTCGGTGCAGAGAATTGCCTCTTCAGAGAGATGGTTATAGACACGGTGGTTGTTGTCGTCCCTTCTGGAATTGTATAGTACTTCAGCAGGTCCTATAGCAGCCCGATCTCTCAGGGATCTCCTGAGCTGAGCATCTGGATCCACCTGCTCTTCCAGGGTCATCTGGTAGGGGTTCCTACCCGTTATAGTTCGGGCAAGATTCCTCAGGTTTCTTTGAGTAATATATCTCCTTCTTTGCCCTCTTCTGTACTCGCGAACCTGATCTTCAAATAATGGTGCATCAGGGTTTATTGTTTGGGTTTGGGTTACACTGGGTCTTTCTGATGTTTCCATCATTGAAGTTTTTGTTTTTCTTCTTGGAGGATGACAAAGGGGTCTTTGAAAACTCTAAAAACCCCCTTCTTTTCCTTTTGCTTGGAGGGTTCGATTGATAGTTTGGCTAGTCTGGCTGATAGTTCGTCAGTTATTTCGCTTGGCAGGTGCACACCCTTTTGTTTCTGAATTTGATCTTTAAGGATTTTAACTTCTGCTTCAAGGTTTCGGATTTCTTCTAGTGCTTGGACCAGCAGCTAGATTTGGGTGTTGTTCTGCTTAATTAATGCGGTTGTGCCTGAGGTACCACCACGATGGTCAGAAGGTTTTACAAAGCCTACCGCGGGTGACTCAATTGAGTCTGTTGCTTGAACTGCTTGTTTGTAGAATTGGGTGTTTTGAGTGAGTGTGTAGTTACTCATGAACTAACCCAGGTTTCCACTCTTTTAAGGACAGCTTCTACTCTTTCGAGTTTCTGGTTGAGTTCTTCGAAAAATTTTAGGGCTTCTGCTTCAATAAGTTTGGGTTGCTTTGTGACCTCTGTCACCAAAGTTTTGACTTCTGGTTTTGTTAAAGGACGGTTTTCTGTTAATAGGATTGTGAGGTTTTTCAAGTTTTTGGATTTTCTGGTCCAGGAAGTGGATTTGTTCTTGGGTTTGCTTAAAATTCTTTAAGCTTACTCGGCTTAACAGGTTTAATCTGTCATATATGACAGAAATGTTGTTGGCTAGGTGTTTGTTAGTTATGGTTGTATCTGAGAGATCTAGGTATTCTAGATTAGAGGTTCGAGACTTCGTATACCACTCTTGAATGGATTGCTCCCACCTTTCGCTCATAAACCAGCATGTACGTAACTTCTGTTGTGACTTTTTATTTTCAAATATTCCAGGTCAGTAGTTGAGGTTTGATCGTACCATTTATAATTGTTTTTGTTCAAAATTTTAAATATGCACCTTGTTTACACATCTTGTTTATTCTGGGGACAAATTTGGGGGTACTAATCATTCATTTTTGAGGTCGGGTGGCAAATTTACAATTTCCTTGTTTTGGGGTGGCATATAACTAATTTTCCCAAAAGAAATCCCTAGCGATTTGTTAGTTGTTAGTTGTTACCCGAAATAACCCGCCCCACAAATTCAATGAAACAGTAACAATCGTAGAGTTGGCAAAAGAGTGGGTAATGAAGAAAAGAGGGCATAAATAGAATCCAAGAGTGGTCCGACATTTTTTATTAATATCCAAAGTTAATTAGAAATTAATTATTATACCTACGATTTCCGACTTTTGTCAAAAATATCCAAACCGGTCATAAAATGACCGGTTTTTTCTTCTTTTTTTTCTATTTTTTAGAGACAGTATGAAGAGCAAAATAATGAAATATAACACTGAAAATTTGTAATTTTTGTTTAAATTATTTGTTAGATTACTTCTTTTGATTTATAATTAGCATAATTATACTAAAATACATTAGATTACTTGAAATTATGTTGAATTACACTATATTACAATAAATTATGTTGAATTGCACTAAATTACGTTAAATTACGCTAAATTACAATAACTTCGCTAATTATGCTGAAATACGGTAAATTACGCTAAACTACGCAAAATAGTAAAAAAATTCAGAAAATAGTAAAAATTGGTATTCTACAAGTTCATTATGTAACTAATTTACTACGCTACTTAGATTGAATAATAGAAATCAAAATCTTAATTGGAAACTTCAACTCAAGTTTTGAGGCTCTTCCCTTAGTTTTTTGGCAATTCTGAATTTTGAAATCCAACGTAGCAAGCATGGACGCATGCGTCTTTTTACAAGATTTCTGAAAAGTGGTCATTTGCTGAAATCGGACACTCGAGCGCCGTTTTATAACCGTTTGAAATTTCGTCGTCGTTTTTCGGATTTTCAGTGAAGATATCGTCCCTATTCATATGTAATTTAGCGTAATTTACCGTATTTAGTGTAATGTAAATGTAATTTAGTGTAATTTAACTTAATATAGTGTAATTCAACATAATTTCAAGTAATTTAGCGTATTTTAGTATAAATATGCTAATTATATATCAAAAGAAATAATTTAACAAAAAATTTAAACAAAAAATTCAAATTTTCAGATTTTCATTTATGGCCGATTTGGACATTTTTGGCGAAAGTCAGGAATCGTGAGTATAATAATTAATTTCTAATTAACTTTGGATATTTATAAAATGTCGGAAGAGTGGGTACATCATATATATATGAAAGAAATTAATTTTCATTAAATCCGCGTATAAAGTAAGAATGTGCGCGTTCGAAAATAACCTGTAACATTCGTACACGGTAATTAAAATATAATTGTGTATAAATATGTTCCATTAATATACATGTACAGTTGTTTATTTAGTAACATGTGTACTATTGGAAATATAGAGTTGTTTATTTAGTAACATGTGTACTATTGGAAACAATGGTACATAGTTGTGTTAACTTAATCGTGTATAAAAGAGCTCCAATAATTAAATACGGTTTCTTTATATTAACCGTGTATGAATACCTCGTATAATTTTTAAGAAAAAAACCAGACACTACAATTCATGAAACTAATATATGTTCAAAAATGGAGCTAGAATATTGAGATTGAAGAGGGAGCATGGGTCTGAAAAATCTAGTGTAGTATAATTTATTTTATTTTAAAAGTGAATTAAAAAATATTGATACATCCAAAATTTATAAATTTAATAGACAAAATTATGAAATAATCATATGTAAGAAGATTGGATGCTTGTATAATAAGCATATGTAGATATAAATATTGATAATTAATCTATCTTATCTTTTAATACAGTTGTTATTTAATTGTTAATTTGTAAGAAGATTGGATGCTTGTATATATTGTCGAATTTTTTTCTTTGGTAAGGTTATTGTCGAAAGCTTTTCAAAGTCAAACAATTATTTACTGGATTATAATAATAATAAGATATAAAAAACATTTAAGCAGATTAAACAATGTTTCATGTGTAAACTGAGCCTCCAAATTAATATGATCGACTCTATATCTGATCAAGAAAACTCCATATGTAGGTTATTTTTGGAATTAGGCTATTTCGAATAGTCTATTCCGTATTTGATTGGATTTGAATAGTTAGAATAGAGAATTCAACTTGTTTGTCTTATTATTATTTTTACAAAAGTTTCGTAAAAGCTGTGAAGTCGTGACACTACTACAAAAAACACATTCACTATCGCCCCTTTACCATTTGGTGTCCTTTGCACGGATGGTGTATGTAACCAGTGGCAGCGCTGTAATTAATTTGAACTTTTTACCGACTTTTCGGTCTAACCAACTGATGGCGTTGATGGCCCCCCTCCTTTGCCATCGAGTATATTTTAAGTACAGTTAGTATTGAGTGACTCTTCGACATCGGTTTGGCTCAACGGACGATGACATTGAGGGGGTGACTTTTACCATCTGTTTGTTACATGAGCCGTCAGTGTTAGTACAAAGCAATAACAACTCGTTACCATATTGAACAGATAATATATATTCTCAAGGGTAATGCTGTAAATAATTGGAACCTCAGTTTTAGTATACATTATCTGATCCATATATTGAACTGATGGTGGTGATGTTATATATATATATATATATATAGAGAGAGAGAGAGAGAGGAGGGTTCAAATGCCTCCATTTTTTGTGCCTCCACCATGCCTCCATTTTTAAAAACTTTAATAACTCAAAATTTAAAACTTAAAAGTCAAAATAAAACCGTTCGATATGATCTACATCATTTTATCTATGCACGTGTAAAAAATTATGACATTTCAATTTTGTTTTTATGTGAATCAGTAAGTTGAAAAATCAACGGCTAGAAATTATCCACATTAGTACAGTTTTTTACAAGCTCTTGATGACAACCAAAACAAAATTGAAATGTCATAATTTTTTACATGTGCATAGATAAAATGATGTAGATCATATCCAATGGTTTTATTTTGACTTTTAAGTTTTAAATTTTGAGTTATTAAAGTTTTTAAAAATAGAGGCATGGTGGAGGAATGAAAAATGGAGGCATTTGAACCCTCCTCATATATATATATATATATATATATATATATATATATATGAGATAGGCTAATGTCATAACGTTATAACTTCGGTCCGAAGTTATAACGAGTCGTTTTTGTAATTTCAAAATCCAAACAACCGATCCGAACCGTTCAACATGTTCTAAATATTGAAATGTGCTTGGAGACCAAATTTTACATTTTTTTGAATTTTTTTACTATTTATTAAGCCACTTTGAAAATACTGATCCGGTGGTCAAGAAAATTTTGCTGTTTTTTACTATTCACAGCAGATCTGCGATTTTTAAAGTGGCTTAATAAATAGTAAAAAAATTCCAAAAAATGTAAAATTTGGTCTCCAAGCACATTTCAATATTTAGAACATGTTGAACGGTTCGGATCGGTTGTTTGGATTTTAAAAACTAATAAACGACTCGTTATAACTTCGGCCGAAGTTATAACGTTATGACATTAGCCAGTCTCTCTCTCTCTCTATATATATATATATATATATATATATATAGAGTATGGCTAATGTGCTTCCGGGTGTATTTCGGCGAGGTGCTTCCGGGGGTATATCTTAGTGTTTGATGTTCAAACAACAAATTCAAAATGTTAGATGTTCAATCTATATTAAAATGTACTTGGAGACCAAATTTTACATTTTTTGGAATTTTTTTATTATTTATTAAGCCACTTTGAAAATTCCAGATCCGGGTGAACAGTAAAAACAGTCTGGACTAGGGGTGATTAATGAGCGAGTTGGGATATGCTCATGCTCGACTCATTAGCTTAATGAGCGAGTTGTTAATGAGTGAGTTAGAGCGAGTTGTTAATGAGCGAGTTGTTAATGAGCATGTTGTTAATGAGCGAGTTACTGAGTTGTTTTGAAATACATCATTCAAAAATTAATTTTCATTTATAGAATTTAACAAATTGTCTATAAACAAGTTTAACAAAAAATTGTCCGTAAGCAAATTAAACAATACATAATTTAACATAAAATTGTCCATAAGCAAATTAACAATACATAATCTGACTCTCTGTGACTTTAGTTTTGCCTCTAAAGTTTTTAGTCTGTGAAAATTTTGCTGCCGCTTAAATAGTTTCAAAAATTTTAGCTACATAACCAAATACTATTCTAGGAATTAGATATGGCAGGATTTGTGTAACTAATTTCTTAATGAGCTAATGAGCGAGTTGGGGTATGCTCATGCTCGGCTCATTAATTTAATGAGCGAGTTATAGCGAGTTGCTAATGAGTGAGTTGTTAATGAGCATTTAACGAGCGAGTTATGAGCGAGTTACGAGTTGTGAGCGATTTACTCACCCCTAGTCTGGACCATATGAGCTGGAATTTTCAAAGTGGCTTAATAAATAGTAAAAAAATTCCAAAAAATGTAAAATTTGGTCTCCAAGTACATTTTAATATAGATTGAACATCTAATGGTTTGAATTTGTGTTTGAACATCAAACACTAAGATATGCTCCCGGAAGCACCTCGCCGAAATACACCCGGAAGCACATTAGCCATACTATATATATATATATATATATAGATATATATGAGTGATTTTATGGAACTATGCATAACACGGATTGGTCTGTACTACAGATCAATATTTTCAATTTCAAAATCTTAACGGTCGATCCAAACCGTTCAACATGATTTTCATATGAGAATATACTTGTGGGCTAAATTTTATATTTTTTAGAATATTTTTACTATTTTTTTAGATAGGTAGAAAATCACTGTTTTTGGATGGTCCAGAATTTTTAGATCAAGTGATTTTCATCCTATCTTAAAATATAGTAAAAAAAATTCAAAAAATATAACATTTAGTCTGCAAGTACATATTTATGTAAGGATCACGTTGAACAGTTCGGATCGACCATTAGAATTTTCAAAATGAAAACATGACTATGTAGTACGGACTAATTTGTGTTATGCATAGTAGCATAGACTCACTCTATATATATATATATATATATTCCTGTAAACCCTAGGTCGATTATCCCTAACCCTTTGATATCCCCAAATACTAACTCACTGCGTAAATCAATTTCGCAAAATTGACAGACTAAGAAGCTAGTATTTCCTCTCCCGACGTCATTTGTATGCTAGATCACTCTTCTCTCCTTTATTTTCTATTTATTTTAATCATTATTTTGAATGGTTTCTTAAATTAGGAAATAATTTAAAGTAGGGTTTAGTTATTTAATGTTATTTTTTTGTTTTGTATAGGCGAAAATGAGTAGCCAAAATAGTCGTTACTCATCAGATCCTTATTGCAATAGATATCTTAAGCCGACTGTTGTGATACTTTCGATGACCAGAAAGAATCCGGGGAGAAAATTTTATACATGTCCAAAATGTAATCAATGGATGGGCTGGTGCAACAACACTGTCAATTTAAGTAACGTAAGTTTAAATTCTCATATGCAACATTGCAGATAAGTTGCAAGATATCGAAATGAGGCAGAAGTATCTTCGATTCTCAAGATACAACTAGTAGTATTAATTGTACTTTGTGTGTTGATGCTTCTGATATGTTTTTTAATTGTTGTGTTGTTGCTTCATGTGAAGTAGTGGATTATTTTGTATCATAGTGAGATGAGTCACAAGCTGTCCAACAACATGCAAAACATGTTCTGAAAATTAAATCATTTTCAACCCAAGGTTTCGGTAGTGTATCAAAAGGCAAATGACAGTGCATTGTTGTTTAATCTCTTACACAAACCCATTTTGAATTAAGTCGTAGTTTGCGAAAGAGTTTAAACAACAATGTAAGTCCACTGTTATGTGTCCATTTTTACACTGTCTTAAGCTTGAGTTTAAAACATGATTTAATTTTCAGAACATGCATGTTTTGCAAGTTGTTTGACAGGTTGTTATAAATTTCATTTTCTTTTGATTTTCACTATATTTTATTTGACACTTTACAATAACATGTTTTTTCTTGGTTAGGTTCCAAAGAAATGGGTCAAACTAACTTTCAACTAATAAAATATGTTCTTAAAATTAAATTATGTTTTGAACCCAAGTTTTTGGCGGTGTATGAATGACATGTGACACTGCATTGTTGTTTTTAATTTCTTACACAAACCCCTTTTGAATAAGATGTAGTTTGTGAAAAAATTTAAACAACAATGTAAGTCCACTATCACATGTCCATTTCTACACCACCAAAAACTTGTGACTAAAACATAATTTAATTTTCAGAAAATATTTTATTAGTTGAAAGTTAATTAGTTTGACCCATTTCTTTGGAACCTAACCAAGATAAAGCCGACATTTTTATTAATATCCAAAGTTTAATACAAATTAATAAATATACCCAGAATCCGGCCCAATATCGATATATACCAAAGCCGGCCATTTTCTGGCCGGCTATGTTCCCTCCCTAAGCCGGCCAGAAAATGGCCGGCTATGTTCCTTTTTTTTTTAAAACCCCAAAAACTCTATAAAAGAGCACCCCCTCCCCCTTCAGATCTTCACACAACCCGAGGCAGCGCGCTACTGTTGAGGTTATTATTATTTTTTTTTTATTATTATTTTTTTTTTATTATTATTTTTTTTTATTATTTTATTATTATTATGTTTTATTTTATAGATTAGTTAATTGTTTACTATTTAGTTAATTGTTTACTATTTAGTTAATTGTTTACTATTTAGTTAATTGTTTACTATTTAGTTAATTGTTTACTATTTACTTAATTGTTTACCATTTAGTTAATTGTTTACTATTTACTTAATTGTTTACCATTTAGTTAATTGTTTACCATTTACTTAATTGTTTACCATTTACTTAATTGTTTACCATTTACTTAATTGCTTACCATTTACTTAATTGTTTACTATTTACTTAATTGCTTACCATTTACTTAATTGCTTACCATTTACTTAATTGCTACTGTTGAGGTAATAAATTTTTTTTTATTTTTAATTTATTATTATTTTATTATTATTATGTTTTATTTTATAGATTAGTTAATTGTTTACTATTTAGTTAATTGTTTACTATTTACTTAATTGTTTATTATTTACTTAATTGTTTACTATTTAGTTAATTGTTTACTATTTAGTTAATTGTTTACCATTTACTTAATTGTTTACCATTTACTTAATTGCTTACCATTTACTTAATTGCTTACCATTCTAATATTCTAATATTTACTTAATTGCTTACCATTCTAATATTCTAATATTTACTTAATTGCTTATCATTTACTTAATTGCTTACTATTTACTTAATTGCTTACCATTTACTTAATTGTTTACTATTTAGTTAATTGCTTACTATTTACTTAATTGCTTACTATTTACTTAATTGCTTACTATTTACTTAATTGTTTACTATTTACTTAATTGTTTACTATTTACTTAATTGCTTACTATTTACTTAATTGTTTACCAGTCAATTGTTTATTATTTAGTTACTTGACAATTATTTACCATTTAGTAACCTGACAATTGTTTACCATTTTCTAAAATGTAGTTTGTTTACCATGGCATTTATTTCATTACACTATGGTGGGAAGATGCTTAATAGTGCACAAGGGGCGTACTACAACAAAGATGCAGCTCATTCATTGATGATTCCAGATGACATCTCACTTTTGGACCTGAAATCCATAGTTTACACACACACCGGTTACAACCCAGAAAGGTGCGACCTAGAATTGGCAACCCGATATTGCCATCCCTCCAACGGGAAATGGATTGTTGCGAAACTGGTAGATGAGAGTACGTGGAGAGGCATGTTCGGTTATTTGAGGTCCCAAGGAAATTTTCTAATAGAAATATTTGCTAGAAGAGTTCCGGTAGAGCCTGGGGTTGGAAGTTCGGGCTCTGGATCAGCGGCACCACATTATACCCCACAACCAGAAACTTACAGACGTGACTCCACCTTACCCCTCACCGAACCTGACCCAGAACCCTACAACTACGTCACTCCACCAGCACCTCAACGAAGACACTCAGTTGCATCCCCACCTAGACACAATCGAGGCAGACCAAGACACTCAGTTTCAACCCCACCTAGATCCGTAAATGCCACTCCTTTACCGTTACCTCCAGTATCACCTTACCCCAGACCTGCACCAGTAGACGATGCAAGCTGCCCGGACTTTGAAGATATTAATGAAATACCGGAGGACGATCTGGGGAGCGGGGATGAATTTGAGGGAGACATGTGGGGGGATTCAGATCACATGGAAGGTTGCGATGAAGACGGGCGGGCTGAAACAGCTGAAAGGTACACTGATGAGGGGGGGCCGCTTAGTGGCCGGACTGATACGCACCCGACGGGATGTGGAGACGCATGGGTTATAACTAAGCAAGACAGGCCTCACACATGTAGAACTGAGAGTACGAGGGTCGACCACGAATGTCTGACGGCATCACTCATTGCCGATGTCATTGAGAACGCCATTAAAAAGGACCCGTGTATGAGCATCCAGACGGTGGCAGACATTGTTTTGTCTGTGTATGACAATGTGACACCTAAATACAACCGACTGTGGAGGGGCCGTGAGCTGGCAATAGCCCGACAATTTGGGAGTTGGGAGATTTCGTACAGCTTGCTGAGACCACTGTTGCTTGCAATTTGCGCCAACAATCCCGGCTCGACTCACCAATTTCTGACCCGCCCGGTACGGAATAAGGAAACAGGACTAATCATGCCAGGTGTTGCCGAGTTCAGAGCCGTAGCCTGGGCGTTTGGTCCATGCATTGTGGCGTTCCAGTACATGAGACCAGTGATCAGCATCGATGCCTGCTTCTTCTCTGGGCGATACGAGGGGAGGCTTTTGATAGCTTGCGGCTACGATGCCGAGAACCAATTGGTGCCTATTGCATTTGCAATTGTACGTCAGGAGGATACTGAGAATTGGGGTTTTTTCTTGCAGTGGTTGAGAAATGAAGTGCTCGGCCCGTGTAAATTTGTATGTGTCATATCGGACCAGCACAAGGGGATCAAAGCTGCACTGACAGCTGAATACGAATGGCTTCCCGAGCTCTTTGTGCACAGGTATTGTTTGCAGCATGTTGCTGACAACTTAGTCACGAACTGTGGAGGAGACAGATGGTACGGATGGAGGTTCAGGGAAGGAGCAAAGAGGAAGAAGCCGAGAAGATTACAAGAGATGTTCCAAGAGTTTGCTCATGTATGTCTAACTTATACCATTTCGTTTAATTATCTTATAAGAATTTTATAAAAATGAAATAACACCCTTTGTTTTTGTGCAGCTAAATCTGAAGTGCAATGCATATTTAAAGAAGGTGGGCAAAGTACGTCCTAATGATGTGATGGAGCCGTCCAATTATGAGAAGATTTTCCAAACCTGTGACGGAGGATACCGGTTTGGTATCATGACAACAAACGGCTCCGAGTCGCTCAACAATGTCTTTCGAACGAGTCATAGATTGCCTGTTTGTGCCATAGTGGAGGATACGTTCTACACGTGTAACAGATGGTTTGTTCAGCGGCGTCAGCGAGCAATGGAATTACAAGACAAGGGACAGGTTCTGTCTGACCGGGTTTTGCAGAAGATCAGAAAACGTTGGGAGAAAGCTGGAAAAATGCGGTTGGTGCGTTACACGCAGGGCCAAGGTCAGTACCAAGTTTCATCCCCAAATGAGTACGTTCCTTGCACCCGTAGCGACATGGGCAACATGGAACCCACTCACAGGGAGTTCATGTATATTGTGACGCGCGGTCCCGACAGACAAATGGAATGCACTTGCAGAGGTATCCAATTAACTTCTATTCCGTGCGCTCATGTCTTAGCTGTTTGCCGTGACCGAAACTGGCAAGAGGACGACTTTGTTGCAGACTGGTATAAAACACCCTATCTTGTGAGTACTTGGAGCCATGTGTTCAATCCAATTGGCAATATGGGAGACTGGCCTCCTAATGTTGGAGACAGAATCCTTCCGAGTAGTGGTTGGATTAGGAAGGGGAGGCGAAAACACACCCGTCGTGTAATGACGATGGATGAAATGGAAGGTAGACGAATGGGGCATCAGCCTCGCCGTTCCACTTCCGATAGGCAACGAAGAGGTATGTAACATTCATCTAAAATTATTTTTCTTTTCAATTTATACCAACTTACTAAGTAACACATGCAAATGCAGAGGCAAGAAACGCAGCAAATACGGCAGAAAATGAGCGAGTAATGGCGTCGGGAAGTGGGTCCGGAGGGTCACGGCGTAGCACAGCTACGAGCCGTTTAGATGCAGCTGCTATGTATGCCGAAGCCATGGGAGAGGCGGTTGCCATAGGAGGAGAGGCGGTTGGGGTGCAAGGGGAGCCATCTGCCCAACCGAGGAGGTCCACTACTAGACGCACAACAAGGGCATCTACAAGCCAAGCAGGGCCATCTGGAGCCCAGGCCGGCCCATCTACAAGCCAAGCAGCGCCATCTGGAGCCCAGGCCGGTCCATCTAGTGAGCAACCAGAGCCATCTGTTAGACCACCTCGTAAGGCATCTTTCGCAAGTGGTTTACTTCGGGGATTACCTTTTAGACGTAGCAATAATAGGTGATTTGTATGCATGTTGTAAAAAATGTGTGGACTCTATTTGCAATTTGTGTGTACTTTATTATTTTATACGAAACTTAGAAATGAAATATTTGACTTTAATAGAAATCACCTCAAACAAAAATAATGCGGTTAAAAAAAAAAAAGGAACATAGCCGGCCATTTTCTGGCCGGCTTAGGGAGGGTACATAGCCGGCCATTGTATATATCGTATTGGGCCGGATTCTGGGTATATTTATTAATTTGTATTAAACTTTGGATATTAATAAAAATGTCGGAAGATAAAGCATGTTCTTGTAAGGTGTCAAATAAAATATAGTGAATTTAGTGAAATCAAAAGAAATTATTGAATATGGTGTGTTGTAATTGTAAATAAGGAGATGAATTTTATGGATGTTTATTTGAGTAGATAACTTAGTTATGTTGTTTGCACAACTCAGTAACATTTATGTGGATTAATTATACAATTAGATAAATAAGAGAATGTTGCTTGCATGTACAATTCAATCGGTGTTGTTAAACTTCATGTATTGAATTAGTATAGGTAAATTTCAATAGAATTGACAATACAAATTAAGCAGTTTCTAAGAAATATCAATGTAGGACAAAGTTTGCTGAATTCATATCCTCTGCATTAACTCAAAAGGGAATCTTTTGAGTCAATGCATCTCGGCCATTCGATCTATTTTAAGATTCGTACGAACTACATCCGCACTAATATTAATGCAGAGGATACACATTCAAGTTTGTTATACTATTGGCATTTATCCACATAACACCATCGGTGGAACTACTAAACAGATGGATAATCACTACGGAGCCGATGACATTCTTGTTAAGTGTTTCAATATATATATCCAACAACACAGAAGTGTTCTAGCACTCTCGAAATGATCATCTCTAGCTTGCTTTCTCCACCACGACTTTGTCTCTAATCACTTATCGGTCACCACCTCAATACAACACCAAGCACTCGATCTCCGTCATTGAAGGTTTATGCATCTGACTCTCTGTCTATATCTTTCTAGGGTTTTCTAGTTAGGATTTAGGGTTAGGGGGTTTCTAGGTATAATATGGTTCTAGGGTTTAGGATTTAGTTTTATATCTTTAGTTTTTCTAAGTATTTTTTCCAGCATTTGTAGTTTTGGAGCTTCCTTACTCTTTGATTTGTAATTTAATTTCAGCAATGTCGTCCCAATCATGCCCGCACTCTTCAGAACCCGCAGCGAAGAGGGAAAGAGACCCCAGGAGCTACGGGGATGGTACGAAAAACTGAGAAGGATCACTCCATAATGAATTCATATTACCATTGAAAGTGCTGCTGGTTTGGATGTAAGGGTAAAATTCCCTAATTTGGCATTTATTGATTTTTAAATCTTCAATAACATAAAATATGCAAGAATGACCTTTCCTTTACATCTAATCACATATATTTCCTTTTTTGAAGATTTGCATCTAGTCAAGACCTGTTAGGAGGAATGCAAGAAGAGCAAGGGATTGGATATTAGCTATAGCAAAGCCAAATGCAGCTACAAAGAGGATTACAACAGCAACAAATGTTCTTTCAGATGCCATGCACTGCGAGATGCCTACCCAAGAAGCTAGTACCTTGAACTGCAGTCAGGTAAGGCACCTGACTGAATAACTTAGTGTTTTTTAATAAGATGTTATCTGTACACGATAGTGATACATTCATCTGTACATGATAGGGGCCTGCTGATGTGATTAATGAGATAACCAATAAGATGACTAATGAATTGGTGCTACTGAGATGGCCAATATCTGTAGGAATACGGGGTCGGGTCCCGCTTGTAGATCAGGAGGCATTGGCTGAACTTCCTGAATCCCAACTACTGAATGACAGATTACTTGCGACGCCACTCTCTGAAGGAGGAGGCTTCCGCTGCTATTTCGGGCCAGGAGTGTTTCAAGATGAGGGCTGCTATTTCGGGCCAGGAGTGTTTCAAGATGAGGGCTTTTATGTAACAGTGGGTTTCACAGATATCCGTGATCTTATGACTTATAACGAGATCGGCGTCTCTATTATCCAAGTATGGATAATGTGAGTATTTATTATTATAAACAAATATATTTTTTTACAATTAACTCCTTTATTTTATTCTGACACTGACTATTTTCAGGTATTGCATGAAGCTAGTTCCTGAAGGTGCCCAAAATAATGTTGACATTAGTTTCCTGGACCCCAGTCTGCTTAGCGCCATATCTACTAAATATGCTGGTGAACAATCCCTTTCATACTTGGCTGATACCTTGCTAAAGTTTCAGGATAAGTCTTGTATTCTTACCATGCCACGAAGCTAGGTAAGCTACTAATTCTACTCATGTTTATTGTCTATTTTTAACAAGTTTGTATTGATTTATTATTTTATTCTTATATTGTAGAGCATGTTGGAGGCTTGAGGCTTCTCGTTATTATCCCAAGACAGAATGTTGCCTACTTGCTAGACTCGGTGCCAAATAATGACCGGGAGTTATATATTGTTCCTCTATCACAGCAGTAAGCAATATACATATAATTTAAAATGGAAAATACTAACCTGACCTGCTTCTAGGTACCATATACTGACCTTTAATAATTCTAGGGCTTATAAGTCATACATACACCGGGGAGGTCGGCACATGCCTAGGAGAAGAACACTGGAGGTCAGAATGTTTCAAGTAAGAAATATTTTAATCGAGTATTTCATTGCAACTTATTTCAAGTTCCAATTGCACTACTAATTAGATTTTGTTTTAAATAATACACATTTGATCAAAGCCCCACACAAAGTAATTCATGGGAGTCCGGGTTTTTCGTAATGAAGAATATGGAGATGCTCATAAAAATTATGCACGTTCTTTTCTAAAGGTTTGTTAATCACTTGTTTCTATCATGCTTTCAGATTAAGTTCTTATATATGTTATTCATATGATTTGATTTATTCATGCAGTGTCGTCTGTCCAGAATGTCGTACGAAGAAAACACATTACATGGCATCCGTATCTAATGGTGTAAGTTCTTCTTGGAATTAGTTTAATTATTGTGCAAGTACTTGGCGGGGGAGGATTTGGTGCTGATGTATTGTTGTTTGTGGTGTAAAACAATTCTTGTTTTTTGGTTTTTGCGGTTAGACACTTTAGTGTTGATTTTAATAATGTGGTTTAAAACAGTTGTTAGTTTTATGGTACAATGAAATATTGCTCTATATATTGTTGTATGTGTGATATTGCCAGCTTGTTGGTTTATAATTGTTGTCTACTTTATATATTGCTTATTGCATGGATTAATATATGAGGAGGGATCGGATGATACCCTTTTTTGTGACATCGAATGACATCATACATTTTCAAAGTCCTAACATTCGATCTAAACCGTTCAACATGATGAATATATTAAAATGTGCTTGCAGATCAAATTTTACATTTTTTTATTTATTTTTACTATTTATTAAGATGGGTATAAAAATTCAATGGTCTGAAAACAACGATTTTGTAAAATACTTAATAAATAGTAAAAAAAATAAAAAAATATAAAATTTGATCTGCAAGCACATTTTAATATATCCATCAAATTGAATGGTTTGGATCGACTGTTTGGACTTTGAAAACTTTGAAAATGTAGGATGTCATCCGATGTCACCAAATAAGGGTGTCATCCGATCCCTTCTCTTAATATATATGTTGGATAATTTTTATATGTATGTGTTGTTGATGTTTATATCAATTGTTGGTTAAAATATGAGTATATAATGCATGCATGTTTATTGTTGCTTTGCTGAGTTTTAAAAATGACTAACAAATATATGATGGAGGCTAGCCCCTAATACAATAATTAATTATAAAACATAATAATTATATATACATCACAATCAGTTCAAAAATTAATGACCGATAGCAAACTAGGACCTAACAACGCCAACTCAAACAAAACAGACGGTGTAAGACACTTTTGCAATCGGCTATTAAAATCCAACATAAAGCGTTAATTACATTTGCCGTCAGTTGGTATTAACACCGTTTGTTTGATCGTGCGCTGCCGACGGCATATCGATTAACGCCATATGTTTTGAGCCGATGGCATATGTGTATACCTTTCCTATCGGGGTGATAGTCATCGGTGCAGAATCCGATTATCGATTGCGATTTCACCGACGACGAAGTGTTTTTTTGTAGTGTTGTGAGTGGGGTTCGAACTATCGACCTTTGAATAACCACAATCCTAAGACTTTTTCTCCTAGCCAACTATGTTACCGCCCCATCTCTAGTTTGTTTATCTTATTAGAATAGTTTATTCTTACAAAAATAATTAAAATAACTCTTTTGCTATTTGTCTTGTTAGAATAATCAAATTTTACATTTTTCTAAAAATAGTCTATTCTTACAAAATGTGAAATTTAACTATTCTGATAACATAAATGACAAAAGAGCTATTCTAACTTATTTTTATTTTGCAATGAAACATATCTATATTGATCAAAGGATTAAGCGTATATTTACATCAAAGTAATAGTGTGGTAGATGACAAAAATATTCTAATCTTTAAAGTGTAGAGTGGGTTGATTATTTCGATGTTCTACTTTTCATAAAACAGCCGGAATCCCACTTAGAAGTTTTCAGTTTCACCTTAAAATTATCTTCTTCTTCATTTTGCGTAGATCGATTCACTGTTTTAATGTTCGGTTCTCATGCGGTATTCGGAAGACCACCGCATCCGCATATACAGTATGCGGCAGAATATGCGGATTCTTATTCGGATTTATATATGCAAATTTTTTATTAAATATTTAATTCAACAGTACTTAAATACAATAAGGCAGCATGTAGAGAGATTATAAAAGACTTATGAGTGAGACGCTTGAAGAGAACACTTACCTGGCGGGTCTAGAACTCATTTAATGGGTTATAGATTTTGGTCTGGAACTCTTTAATGGGTTTTGAATGTTTTTTAATTTTTTTAAAGCATGAATTCAATGTTCGGTCTGAATGGCTATTTTCTATTCTGCCGGACACTGAATAGGAATATACGGAATATACAGCCGTATATTCATTGAATATAACCGAATTTTAAAACACTGGATCGATCAATGGAAAATTCCAGAACCGACCAAATTAATAACCGGTGCATACCAGTACGTCCCGTGACGGCCTGATTAATGCTATTTAATTTGCAACGTGCTGTACACAATTTTTACAATTCCTGACCATTACATGTTTTTATAAAATTTTGATTTAGTAGAACATGCATCGATCGAGAATCCAATACTATTTAGGGGAAAAACGATATGCAACTAAATTGCATTTGAATAAGAGTATAATAATATTATTTCCGAATTAGTGCTATTTTTATTCTTTCATTCATACTCTTAAAGTATAAAAAAATTATTTATAAAATATGTATTTATTGATTATATTCTTCATCAGCATTTATGAAAGAGATAACAAAATTACGAATCATATTTTCCATTTCTTTATAAAAAAATTGAAAAAATAAATAAATTTACAATATAATGAATATTAACCTAAAAACTAGATATGCATTACAATATATTGGCAGAAATTAACTTAGTGTTGTTTATTATGATTTGATAAATAGTTTTATTAGAATCAAATTCTATTATGAAAAATTGTTATTTTGTTATGTTTGTTATATATGTCATCCTACATAAATTGTTTTCTAAGTGCCACCAATTAATTTAAGTCTATTAACATATTGTATCAATATGCAAAATAAATTAAATTTCTTCATTTCATTCGGTTATAATTCTCTCTAATTGACAGCTCTAAATATTTGTTACATTTATTTGACTATAATTTTTTAGTATCCTTCAATATCTTGCCAGAAAAAATGATATATCTATCCGTTTTAATTTGTTTCCGTTATTTTGAATAATTGAGTAATCCTAAGCAAGATCTTTTATTAACTAAAAAAAAAGTATGTATGTATCTTAACGTTTTTTTTTTTTTTTGCATTGTGTCTATATATTAATGTCTTTGATGAATATTGAAGGGTTTGTGTATTATATAGGCACTAGGTGAATCAGAATTACTATGCTACCCTAAGATTTGGTACAACAACAAATAAGAGAGGTAGATCTCATTCGGTATGTGCCTGTGACCTTATATCGGTTTAATTTTGCATGAAAATAAACACATTTATTGTTTTACTTTTCATGCTTTAATTTAGGATTGTATATCGGATCTTTCATTGCAATAAGATACTTGTTTCTAACATTTACGACGAATTTATGATTAAATTAAAGAATGCTAGCAATACATGGGGTCAATGTCCTTTAATTTTTATCTAATTATATATGTATATTTAAAATTCTTAGTGTTATATATTGTATTTTAAAAAAATCATATTGAAGCTTAAAAAATGTATCAAAATTGTTCTATTATTGACCTCCATATATAGATATAATAAAATAATTTTGATGTCCTAAGGAATCTCTTTATATATATTCCAACTGCGAACTTGGACCAAAAATTGGTTCTCCGAGTAAAGATATTAACAGAACTAATATGGCTTACTGTAATGCATGACTATTAAAACAATGTGAAATAAATGTTACATTAAGTCAAACTAGCTCTGTCAATATTTTTATCCTGCTTCTCCGTGTACCAATTATTAAGGGTTAATACAGTTTATAAGTTTCTTAGCTAACACAATGTACGCCGACATTTTTATTAATGTCCAACATTAAATACAAAATAACAGAATTGTCCAGATTTTGTGACTATTTTTAAAAATGTCCAAACCGACCATTTTTTGACCGGTCAGGAGGTATTTTTTTTTTAAATAGTTGTTAGATTACTTCTTTTGATGTATAATTAGCATAATTATATTAAAATATGCTAAATTACTTGAAATTATGTTAAATTACATTAAAATACGGTAAATTACGCTAAATTAGCCCGATTTTGTGCCATCTTTCATAAATCATAAAAAATAGTAAAAAAATTCCAAAAATAGTAAAAATTGGGATTCTACAAGTTCATTATATAACCAATTTACTGAGCTACTTAGATCGAAAAATAGAAATGAAAATCTTAATCGGAAACTTCAACTCAAGTTTTGAGGCTCTTCCCTTTATTTTTTGGCAATTCTGAATTTAGAAAATGGCAAAGCAATCACCGATGCATGCATATTTTCGCAAGCTTTCCGGAAAGTGGTCATTTGCTGAAATCGAACACTCGAGCGTCGTTTTATGGCCGTTTGAAGTTTCGTTGTCGTTTTTCGCCTTCTCAGTGAAGATATCGTCTCTCTTAGCGTAATTTAGAGTAATTTAGCGTAATTTAATGTATTTTACCGTATTTTAGCGTAATTTGACATAATTTCAAGTAATTTAACATATTTTAGTATAATTATACTAATTATATATCAAAAGAAGTAATCTAACGAATATTTAAAAAAAAATACCCCCTGACTGGCTAAAAAATAGCCGGTCCGAATTTTTAACCCAGACGGCAAAAAAATGACTGATTTGGACATTTTTAAAAATAATCACAGAACTTCAACAATTCTGTTATTTTGTATTTAATGTTGGATATAAATAAAAATGTCGGCAATATACGCATGCACGCACCAATTATTAAGAGGGTTACAGCTTACAAGTTGCTTCCTAGCACGACATCTCGTATCAAGCCATAAATGTCCACTCAGATACCAAAGAGACACGACTCTTAACCTCTAAGCTAGAGATATTAAACACTAGCAGCCAACCTAACCTAACCTAATCTAAAAATTGGTTTAATTTTGGGAACTGGTTCAGCAGCGATGCCATGTGATCTGTTGTGTGTTAGCTGTAGTTTTTAATGCTTACCATGCATGCCATTTAACCATTGCAGGCATTCCCATTTAATACTTTCTTAGTCAACCCTAATTTTAATTATTCTCATAATACAGTGATACAGACTCATTTTATAATTATAATACCCAAAACAATGCTCTGACGGTCTGACCTATATATTGGTTAAAATTTAAAGATCATGCACTGGACTTTGGATGTCAAAAATGAAATAAACTATAGTGAAAATAAAATTGGAATTGAATTCTCTAATTTTACATAGAGGTGAGCTCAAATACTCCATTACTTCATGTTCCAATCGTACCTCAATATCTTTATCTTTAATTTTAAAGTTTAAACAGATGATCCGAACTGCTCAATGTGATATCCACATTACAATATGATTGGAGACCAAATTTTATATTTTTGAAATTTTTGTACTATTTCCACAATTTTCTGAAAAATAGTGATTTTGTATCTATCTTAAAAAATAGTAAAAAAATTCAAACAAAATATAAAATTTGATCTCCAAGCACATTTTAACGTGGATATCATGTTGAGCGGTTCAGATCTTTTGTTTCGACTTTGAAATTAAAAATAAAAATATTGAGGTAAGATTGGGGCATGAAGCAATAGGGCATATGAGCCCTCTTCTTTTACATATGCACCTTTTATATATATTCTAATATATTGGAATATCAATTTCCATGAGATCGAGAGGCAGAGGAAGGGTGAAATATTTGAACTATTTTGTTGAATTAACCTGAATTAGTACTAATAAATTTCTCCAATTTTAAACATAGACCTAGTTATATATTTTAGCAAGAGTAGAACTGATGTTTTTTAAGCTCATCTGATTTTTTGATGAGTTTAATTTTAAAACTTATCAGATTGACTTCAAACGATGATTTCAAATCGTTGAAATTGATCTACTTAATTCATGAGTGATGTGTTTATATGTCCAATGTATAATTTTTAAATTAATTTAGCGTAAAATCATGTAGTAAAAAAAAGACTTATAAGTTAATTTAATGTGTTTATTTTGTATTATTTTCTGACTGCTTAACTTGCTACTAAATTAATTTATAAATATGCGGGATTTAAATAGTAATTTGAAATCAATTCTTTCTGAGTTAAACTCAACAAATTTTTGGGTGAGCTGAAAGTAGGCAATTGAAAACGAGGCTGTCCGGTCCATTTTTTTTTTTTTTTTTTTTTTTGGAGAGAAATTGGGAGCCATTTTTTAAAAAAAAAAATTTGAATTCGGACGGGTTGGCGGGGGTTGGAGCGGGTTGACTCGGGTCCCGGGCGGGTTTGGGGGGTTGACACGAGTTGGGTCCGGTCCGAAACCGGAAATTCAAATGGGTCGGGTCATCACGGGTTGGGTCCAAAAACCCAGTTCCGCGTCTTACTTAACTGGCCCACTAGTTTGGACGGTCCGGTCCACGGGTTGCCACAGGCTCGGGCCAGTTCGGATCCGGTTTACAAGTTAGCCGGTCTGGTCCTGGACCGGGTGGATCTTTTCAAACCACTAGCTGAAAGTAACCTAGCTAGGTTCTACTGTGCTAGCAAATAGGTCGAATAAAGTTTAGAAAGCTCGTACGGCTTGGTTCCTGTTGAACCGTTGACTTTGGACTCTGCCTAATATATAGGTTTTAAAAACTGTAGCCTTGTCTTGTCAATTGTCATAAAAAAAGGATAAATTTCATCGTAAGTCTTTAATTTTTTACTATTTGTCAAAAATTAGTTACTCAAATTCAGTTTGTTTCTCCCGAGTCACTAAAAATTGTATTTGTTTCTAAAATTGTATTTCTTCCAATTAAGTTACTGTATTAATATTTTTCATATAGAATACTAACAGAATCACGTGAAAGTCCAACTCATTATTTTTAATAAACTGTGTAACCTTCTGGAGACATGAACTATTCTCATCCAACACTAACTTTTTCCTTCCTTTTTCTCTCCTCCAGCTAGAGGTGTTCATCGGTTCGGTTAAAACCGAAATAAAATAGGCAAACCAAGGTTTATTTCGGTTTTCAAAAATAGAACTGAACCGACCAAAGTAAATATAGCAACCGATTAAAACCGAACTAAAGTAAATTTCGGTTTGTTCGGTTTAACCGAACAAACCATTGTTTAGTTGAGATTGTTATAAAACAAGGCATTTACAGCTCACAAGTTGAGATTAATACAATGTAAATAATAAATTCAACAATAATGTGAAACATTGTACCACTATACTACCCATGTACCACACTGTAAAGATTAAATTCACAAGTTAAAACCACCCATGTACCACACTGTAAAGATTAATACCCATGTACCACTGTAAAGATTAATACCCATGTTAAAGAAATCGGTCGGTTCGGTTATTACGGTTTTTAGATATTATAAATCGAACCATATTAAAGAAACCGATCTATATCAAAAATTGAACCGAACCGGACCAATTAAACCGAAAAAACCGAACCGTTTGAACCAAACTATTTCAGTTCGGTTAAAAACCAAATAAACCGGCCCCGATGAACACCCGTACCTCCAGCTTGTTTAACCGGAAAAATAATTTAAGATACTTCGGTCAGATACTATTGTGATTTTTTTTTTATAATTCTCCAATATACTTCGCTACTTGAAGAACAATCGGTCTACACTTCATCAAATTATAAAAAGTTATAAACAAGGTAGATCCTGAGAAATGTAATTGAATAATAAAACGTTGGAGCAAAACAGCTCTTTAAAGGGAGGTCCGATCTCTCCTCTGAAAATAGGATCCATTAACAGAGGAGGATAACTTGATAATCACACTTGCAATGATGGCGATTAGAGTGGGAAAAATGGCACGGCGGAGCCGGCTCTGTCACGGAACGGCACGGCACGGCACGTGTGTCATTCGCGTGCCGTGACTCGTGTGTTCCGTGCCGTGACTCGCGTGTTCCGTGCCGTGACTCGCGTGTTCCGTGCCGTGACTCGCGTGTTCCGTGTCGTGACCATTCGCGTGCCGTGCTCATCTTTTGAAACTTTGGCACGGCACGGCACGTAGTCACGCGAGTCACGTGTAATTAATTAGGACCATTAGATATTGATTTAATAGTGAATCTTGAATAAATTAACTTAAATTATGATTAAATGGTCACGCGAGTCACGCGGGTCACGGCACGTTTAAGCACGGCGTGACTCACGTGGCGTGACCATTCGCGTACCGTGACCACCCCTTGACATTTTAGTCAAGGCACGGCACGGCACGTGAAAAATTAACTTGGTCACGGCACGGCACGGCACGAGACCAAAGTCACGGCGTGTTAGTCACGGTACGGCACGGCACGGCACGTTTTTCCCACTCTAATGGCAATGACAGATTGACAGCCACATTAGTATCCGACGGAAATCTCAACAAAGATGGATTATTTTTCTGATTCATTAACACAAAGAAACTAAAAGTGAAAAGAAGCTAAAAAATAAGAACACGAAATAAGCTGGAGGAGAGGAAGAGGAAGGAAAGAGTTAGTGATGGGTGAGAAATAGTTCATGTCTCCAAAAGATTACAAAATTTGTTAAAAATGATGAGTTAGACTTTCACGTGACATTTCGTTAGCATTTTAGATGGAAATGTTAATGGAGCGACTTAAATGAAATAAACACAAAATTTAGTGACTTTCGAGAAAAATTAAACTTGAGTGACTAATTCAAAACAAATAGTAAAATTTAGTGATCTCCAACGAAATTTACATTCTATTAGTTTTGGAAGATAGCATACATTTTAAAAAGTTTTAATGAAAATTTAATGAATTTTATTGGAATATAGCATACATTTTAATTAATACGACCGAATTTGTCCTACAACTTCTACAAGTGAGAATTGCATTTAAGGGAGAAATGACTAATGAGTTTACGAAAGACAAATGCGAAATTTGGTGACAAAAATTATATTTGCTTTACTAAAAAAAGCATACCACATGCTCATTTACATTATACCGAAAGAATTAAACAAAACTAGAAACTTTAGATTGAGAGGTTGAATTTGAACTGAATAATGTATGAGTAAAATTTGCATTTAAGACTTCACAAACCATTTATTAGTATTCTAACAAATAATCACTAAGTTACAAATACAAATTTAACATTTTATGAGGGATCGATGCTGAACTATATAAAAACATAAAAAAAAAAATCAATATACATAATTTAAAAATTTATAATCATAGAGGTAGCTAAGCATCACTTGGCTTGACTTTAGATCCGCCCTCAAAACAATCATATTGTAAATGTTGAGAGTAATTAGTCAAAAACAATTATTAAAACTACAATGTTTGAATGTAGAATAATTACTAATTTTGTAAGAAAATTCTAATGTTGTTATTGACAATTACGGTAATGCGAAACTTAAAATTGCAAACCTGCACTCACAAATAAAATTATAATCAATTGCAATGTAATAAAATTGATTGAAAGAAATTTGCTAAAATTGTTGATATGATGTAAAAAGTCGTCTTTTTACAATTTTGGAGATTGACATGCACTTAGAAGTTCCGAAATTTTTATTTATAACATTTTAACAAAATAAATTAATAAAATAACCATCGTTTCTGGTCAATTCTAAATCTAACACGGCCGCAGAATGCCGGAGCGGACCCATATGAGGGAGGCCGCAGAATGCCGGAGCGGACCCCCATATGGGGCCGCAGTATGCCGGAGCGGACTCGGGTCCGCACTATGCCGGAGCGGCCCCTGTTTTTTTTTTTTTAATCTGATTCTGAAGTTGATTATGATTTTGTTTTGGAAATTTTTATCAAAAATGTAAAGTTTGTACTGGAAGTTGTGTGTAATTACTTATGTTTGAAATGTCGTTTAATCTGAAATTGTTGTTCGTCGTTTGTTTGATCAAAAGAAACATTACAATATAAAGCCATATAAAGAAGCATACAATAGAATAATGCTAATGTTATCGGAAATTACAAATACGTCTAATTAACCGAAAATAAACAATATTTCTACGAGTACAATTAAAAAAGCAACATTAACTCTCAATCTCGTGCAGCTCGAGCAGCTCTGTTTTGTCTTTCTTGTGTGTCTCGGCCGGCTTGGTGTCCTCTTCTCCTATTATGTAGAACGTCCATCCACATCGGAATTCTGTCGTGCTGTCTTCTGCCCACAGCAATATTTTTTTTCTCTGGAACAAGGACCGGGCCATCGTGTTGAGGCCATTCCGACTGATTTCCATAGACATGCCATTGTGCGCTCCATGTGTTGATCAGTGTATGGATGTGATAGTAGTGACTTACAAATACGCCAGGGTCGATGCCTCGGAGACGACACACGGACAGAACATGAGAGCACGGTATTCTCTCCAATTGAGGCTTCTGGCACGTGCAAGCTACCGTGTGATCATCCCCGATTATCACCGTGTATTTGTAATTGGCCTTAGTAAACCGACCAGAATCGTCAGGTATGAAAGCGTGAACTCTCTCCTGTGTGGAGGTTACCTCGAACTCGTTGTTGTTTCCGAAGCCCCCCAGCGTCTTCATTTTATCGGACCTCTCGAACCGTTTGTTGATCAGCTACGAAAAATTAAAAAATAATGAAGAAGTCAGATTTTTTTAACAAAGTTCATTAAATTAAAAATTATGAAGAAAGAACTACAAATAAAAGTACCTGATGCACACGACACGAGAATTGTTGACCTTGACTGACTTCCCATTCTGCTTTGGCCCTCCTTTGCGCAAACCATGTCATACATTTGTAAAATGTGTCTTCAATTATTGCTGCAACCGGTAGCCTACGAGAGGACTTGAAGACCTTATTAAGCGACTCGGACCCGTTTGTAGTCATAATGCCCCAACGGTAACCACCGTCCAGTGCTTGGAATATCTTCCACGGTTTGGGGCACTCGTTCTCATCTTGATCCAAATATTTACCCACCCCGTCCAGCCAATTGAGGGCAATGTCACATGCCTGCCCCATTGCTTGCATTCCTTGCTCGTACCTCCTCATTTTCCTCTTAGCCACACATATTCTAAAAAAACGGATTGCCTTATCACTGCAACCGTTCTTCTTCATGTTCTCGGCTATGTGAGTAGCACAAAGACGGTGAACACATTGATCCTCATCCTCCTCGTTCCACCCCATATCATCTTGTCTGAACACCTTTTTGATACCCTTTCCCCTATCAGTGATGACACACATGAATCTGGAGCGGATTACATTACGGCGCAACCATTTCATGAACCATGCACAATCGTCATAACTCTCTGATTCTACCAGTGAAAAAGCCAACGGGAGGAGCTGATTTTCAGCATCGTACCCGGTTGCAATCAACAGCTTGCCTATGGTTAAAACCCATTTTTGTAAGAGCCGAAATCAACTAAAATAAATAAAGTGAAAACAACCAAATTAGTTACTTTTATACCGGCCTGACAGGAAACATGCATCAACTGTGATGACCGGTCTGATATGTTGAAAAGCAGCTATGCACGGTCCAAATTCCCAAGCCGCCCTATGAAAATACCTCCATGGTCCAGGTTCACCAGTGGGATATGAGGTCACCTCAAACAATGTTTCTGTCAAAAAATTTAAAAAAATAAGTTCAATTTTTGATTGATAATGAAATGCATAAAAATTGAAGGAACAATGTAGTACCTGGGTTGCTTCTTTTGATTGCCTCCAACAATGGAACTACAAGAGCTATGACCCCTCCCAACTGCCAAATTGACGGGCTATTGCCAACTCACGGCCACGCCATAGTTTGTTGTACGCCGGTATCTGACCGTTGTACCTTTCAGCAACAGCAATTCGGACAGCCTGAATACTCAAGTCGACATCGTTCCTCATGTGAGTGGATATACACTCGGCAACCATAGCAGCTGACAACTGGGCGTGATCTGTTCTTGTCGCATCCGCGTGGCATGAATGTTGTGTTGGGCACTTGGAGACACGCCATTATGTTCCATAACCGGTGGCCCTTGCGAGTATGTACCACCCACAGTAACTGTCCTTGCACTTGAACCTCATTCTTGTGCGGTCACTGTGCGTAGGTTTTACCTCTTTGTTGCAAAGGATGTGAAACCTGGCAATTGCGCTCTTCATTTCCTCTTTTGAGTCATATGTTTGTCCCTCGGACAATTCATTCTCATACTCTGCCCTACTTCCAAACAAACCCGAATTGGCTTCCATAAACCCTGATGTGTCGTTGAAAGCATTAATCGGGTGCTGAAACCCGCGATCCATTATCTGAAACCCGCGATCCATCTTGAATTTCCTTGATAGTCCGAGCACAGGCCCGGTATCTTCCTGGTCAGAATAATCGCTCATACCCTCAGGATCAACAGGACCCCAATTTTCCTCTGCCTCTAGTATTTCCGGATTCACTTCTTCATCGGATTCATCCGGATCACAAGTTTGACCCCAATGAGCGGTCCGACTAGATGAAGGCTGGTCCCTCTGAACTGGGGCCCGACGGGAGGGTCGGTCCCTCTGAACTGGGGCCCGACTACTGGACGGTTGGTCAATTTGGACAGGGGACGGACTAGAGCCGGATGAGTTACCCCGACTACGACCCTGGATTAACCTCATAACTGGGTTCGAACGCCGGGCTCTGGTAACCTCCACATATAGGTCAATTATCTTGTATGCACCCCCAGAAAAACTCATGGTTTGGTTGTACAATACCTGCCAGACTCCCTCATTCTGAACTGGAAATAGTTGGAACCAGGTTTGTGCCGAACTAGTCGGCATGCTAATTTTGGCATCAATTTTGAGGTCATACTGACCCTGATCCAACCCCAAATTCTGACATATACTTGATTTAAGTCCCAAATAATCAGTACCCGGCAATACCGGGATCACAGTAACAGGTCAATACTATAGTAAACCCCGTTAAGACCTGTTAAAACATCCCCACCAGTGTAGATGGATACCATAAGAGCCATTTTTCCAATTCAATACAGAAAAAACCTACAATTAAAAATTAACTAAATTAATTATTCTAATTAAATTATTGCTAATTTAATTATTGCTAAATTAATTATTCTAATTAAATTATTAATCTACTGAAATAAAAATAAAAATTTAAAAGAAGAGAGAAAAAACTTACAGATCAGAGAGCTAACTCAGGAGAGAGAAGGTGTGAGAGTGTAGAATGAAATTTCTCTGTCATTTTCGGGATATAAAGAACAGGGTCCGCTCCGGCATTCTGCGGCCTCCCTCATATGGGTCCGCTCCGGCATTCTGCGGCTGTGTTAGATTTAGAACTGACCAGAAACGATGGTTATTTTATTAATTTATTTTGTTAAAATGTTATAAATAAAAATTTCGGTTAGAAGTTAGAACAATACAACCACATAACATTTTTTACTGATGATGGGACTCATCCATTTGCGAAGAAACTCGTGTTTAATTTTTTAATAAACAAAATATATGCCGGAGTGTCTCAAAAACCCGACATTTTTATTAATTTCCAACATTAAATAAAAAATATTAATTATATCCAACTTGGCTGGATTTTTAAAAAAATGCCTAAATTGGCAAAAAAATGGCCAGCACCAATTGTTTTCCCAACCGACAAAAAAAATAGCCGGTCCCAATTTTAATCCTAACGGGCTAAAAAATGACCGGTCTGGGTGTTTATAAAAGAGTTGGCAAGAGTTCTAATTTTCACCAAAAATCATTCTAACAAATTTCACACTATCTCTTCTTACTTTCTCTCTTTCTCCAAAATTTCTCCTCATCTTCTCACATTTACATGTAAGTCTCTTTATTTTTTTAATTTATTTTAAGTCCAAAATGGTTGTAACTTGTTATAATTTGTTAGAAATGTATCAAAATTAGTATAATTTAGTTCTCAATTAGTTTTAATTTGTGTTAATTAGTTCTCAATTAGTTTTAATTAGTTTAATTAAGTATATTTTAGTTTTAATTTGTTTAATTACGTATATTTTAATTTTAATTAGTTTAAATAAGTATATTTTAGCATATTTAGTATATTTTAGTTTTAATTATTTAATTTAGTATATTTTAGCATATTTAGTATATTTTAGTATAATTAGCATAATTTATCATGATTTAGTATATTTTAGCATATTTAGTATAATTAGCTTAATTTATCATAATTTAGCATATTTTAGCATATTTAACATATTTTAGCATATTAGCATATTTTAGCATATTTAGCATATTTTAGTATAATTAGCTTAATTTATCATAATTTAGTATATTTTAGCATAATTTAGTATATTTTAGCATAATTTAGTATATTTTAGTATAATTAGCATATTTTAGCATAATTTAGCATAATTTAGCATAATTTAGCATAATTTAGTATATTTTAGTATAATTAGCTTAATTTAGCATAATTAGCACATTTTACTATAATTAGCATAATTTTGCATAATTTAGCATAATTTAGCCTATTTTAGTATATTTAGCATAATTTAGCATAATTTAGTATATTTTAGTATAATTAGCTTAATTTAGCATATTTAGTTTATTATAGTATAATTAGCTTAATTTAACATATTTTTGCATAATTTAGTATATGTTAGCCTATTTAGCATAATTAGCATAATTTAGCATAATTTAGCATATTTTTGCATAATTTAGTATATGATTTAGTATAATTTACTTTAATTTAGCATAATTAGCATAATTTAGCATAATTTAATATATTTTAGTATAGTTAGCATATTTTAGCGTGTTTTAGTATAATTAGCATAATTTAGCATATTTTACTAAAATTAACATAATTTAGCATAAGAATCGACTTATATTTACCATTAATTGTTATGAAATTAGAATGGCTAGAGGACGGCCCAGGACTCGACCTCGGCCGGTACCAGCTGCTGATGATGAGCCGATAGCCACTGATAGCACGGAGCATTTTAGTCCTCTTCTATGGATGCCACATTGCGATCACCGAGTCTCACTAGCCTCTCGCGAGGTACTTTACTTTTTTGGTTTAATTTTAAAGTTTAAATTTTGTTGTGTAAACTCTATAATATACTGTGGATTCCTTTTTAAACGCAGGACTCGGCGATTTTGGATGTCAAGCTTCGGTGCATTCGAATGCAGTACTACGAGATGATGGAACTTGTGGTTATACAATATTGCTACTATGAAGAGTGGGAGTGGCATTATCAACGCATCTCTCATTGCAAGATTAGTGGAGCGATAGCGTCTCGAGACCCATACGTTTCACTTACCATTTGGAGAGATGACGGTAACACTTCAGGATGTCAGTGCCCAATGGGGTTTGCCTATTAATGGCACACCCGTCGGTGGTGTATTAACGGTACTCATTTTGCTGAGTACATCGAGCGGTTGTTGGGAGCTGATCCAAGCGAGTTATGGGGAAGTGGTGGGACCTCTAATTACCATATGCAGATGACCAAGTTGCGACAGCACTATAGTGCCGGTCTAAAGGCAGATTCCACCTCTGAGGAGATTGAACGGTAATACTTATAAACTCTTTCTATTAAATGTTGATATTTCGAACAACAATTTATTAGATTTCTATTATCTACTTTATATTGCAGATATACATGGGGATACATGATGGACCTCTTTGGTTTTGTCATGTTTGCTGATTCCAGCAGTGATGCCTACCTCCGCGATCGGATAGAGGATGACACAGAGGGTTACACCCTCAACGGTTGTCATTGGGCTCGCGCGGTAATGTACCTAAATCCACACATTTTTTTATTAACTGATTGGTTTATAAAATTTTCACCTAATAAATTATTTTTTGGCAGTTATTAGTGTCACTCAATGGTGTCGCGTATAGCACCAAGATGTTGGGAATAAGGGGTTGGAGAGCTATTGGGTGCATGAAAATGAAGGAGCATCCCGTACTCGTTGAGGATTCCAGACATAAGGGGCAAATCATCAATATGTTGCGAGATGTCGGATAGAACATCGACTGGCGGGCGGTAGATGGGTTCGAGCCTGACGAGCCCCTCGTTAGAGGTTCTCAGATGCCATCGCCCCTCCGAGAGCAACCACAGTGGCACTACCATCGTTGGGTATTGTCCATGACTGGCTGACATATCTAGTATGACGAGTAGGGACGTCCAGTGTTACCTCCGGTATGTCATATTTTTTTATCTGTCAAGTTAGTACAAATTTCTTCCTTTAGAGCAAAATTAAGATTATTTGTATGTTTGCAGGGTCTGGCCTACATGCCGTCACCGCCAACGCAGCAGGAGGCTCCGAAGTTTAATCTTATGAAGGAGGAATGGCCATCATTCTGTCTGGATGAATTAGGCTATAGTCACCCTACCAGTTATGCGACTGAGCCTCCGAGATGACCACGATGCAGAGGCTAGTGGTAGCGGGTCACAGACTCAGCCTGACTATGCGACTGAGTTGGCAGCATTCATCTTCTCTACACCCTCTCCAATCACTAGGGGTGAGGATGAGAATGTCTGGGAATACCGCAGTACGGATGAGCAGAGAGGCCGAGGCCGCTGCCGTTACACCTGATTAGGGACTACCCGACAGAGCTACTAGGGGAGTGTCAGCTGAGCGATGGGCCCCCTCTGGTGGTCGTCGCCACTAAGCATAGTTTTTTCTGATAGTTTTAGTTAGATTGTTTTGTAGTATTTATATTTGGTATTTTTTGTTTGGATTATCTTATGTTTTTTTTATATGTGCTACTTTATGGTACTTTTATGGTAGTATTTATATTTTTTTAGATATTTTTTGTCACTAAATTATACTAAAATAAACTAAAATATGCTAAATTATACTAAAATAAAATAAATTATGCTAATTATGCTAAATTATACTAAAATAAATTAAAATAAACTAACAAAAATTAAATTATACTAAAATAAACTAATTTATGCTAATTATATATGAAAATGTTAATCCATCAATATTTGACAAAAAAAAAACAAAAAATATTACCTGACCGGCTATTTTTTGACTAGTCCTAATTTTAATTCCAACCAACCAAAAAATGGCTGGTTTGGACATTTAAAAAAAATCCAGCCAAGCTGGGTATAATTAATATTTTATATTTAATGTTGGATATTAATAAAAATGTCGACCCAAAAACCTTATTTAAAAAGAAAATAAAAGGGTAAATGGGTCTTATTTTCTACTTTGAAAAACTGATCGAAGAGATCAATGCGCTTAAAGAAATTTGCAATAAATAAAACAAATGCATGAACAGTATATTTTTTTTGTAACTCATGCAATTGAATATGTCCAGATTATGCAATTTAGTTCTGAATTTTGAAATATTGAAAGACATATATATATATATATATATATATATATATATATATATATATATATATATATATATATATATATATATATGTATTGATATAGTAATTACTAATTGCATGAGTATCTATATTTATCGCATGAGATTATTAATTAGTTATATGCCGATAATGTTTAGTACATGTAGTTTACTTTCTTTTTTTTTTTTGGGAAAACAATGAGGTTCTAGCCCTCATTTCAGCTTCATATATATTTTTTGTATGAGATTAACTTAAAGATGCAACTGTATACTTATTAGTTACTCAAGCTAATAATACAAATTTTAGAAGTGACATAGAAGGACGGGTACACCCAATTGGCCCCGTCTTTCGGAGTTCAGATCCTTTCTATCATCTCACCGTTTGAGTTTGAATCCGAACCTCTCGATCAAAATTCGAGTCAATCCGACCTTTAATACACGGGATTAATTTCTTTAAAATTCGAGATAATATATATAATGAACCGATCAGATTCAAACACTACGTTTGATTTTGAGGTACCTCATCTGGTGATATGAATTCTGCTTGAATTGACGCCTCTGGAGAATTCTACTCAACTCCTAAAAGAGAAAATTAATAATTATTCAATGCTACGTACGTATACATACAGCAATTAATAGTTTTGTCCCAATAAGTAGTTCACTACTATAAATATACACATCTTTTCAAATTTACAAAAAGAAGGCGTAAATATATTTCATTTTAGAGTTGAATATATAATTGGTGTGTCATAAGTAACAACACTTATGCCTCAACTACCTTGTCTTGAACTTAACACCTATAAATACTCACCTGCCTTCTCTTCACATCTCTGTCCTCTCTCTCTCTCTCTCTCTCTTTAAAACCTGACCTTGGCAGCGGCTGCCAAGTATCCTCCTCTCTCTCTCTCTCTCACACACACACTGCAAACACACACAACTGCACCCTGCAACTTCTTTAAGGCCAACTTTTAAAGAATATAAGACGAAACCAAGATAGATATCAAAGGAGGAGGTTGCTAGGTTAAGATAAGGATAAAGGAGAGATGGTTCTCCCTCCAGTCCTATTCAAGATAGCAGCGCGTTGGCATTTCACATGCTACCTAGCATTTCGAAAGATCAAAGCTTTTGGTTTTCACCATAAGAACACCACCTCCAGAGCACACCACACACACTCTCTACAAACTGATATATCCAAGTGCCCACTGGAAAGGAGGGAGAACCAAACCCTAGTTTGTGACTTCTATGGCACACTTCTCAGATCCTCCTCTCTCTTCCCTTTCTTCATGCTTGTTGCCTTTGAAGGTGGTGGCATCTTTAGAGCGCTTCTGTTGCTACTTCTCTCTCCTGTTATCTTTTTGTTGGGTTCAAATGGAGAGGTTGCATTAAGGCTAATGATCTTTGGCACCTTTTTTGGCCTGAGAAAAAAGGACATGAACTTAGTTGCAAGAGCTGTTTTACCCAAGTTTTACTTAGAGAATTTGCACTGCCAAGCATATGAGGTGATGGCATCATGTGGGAGAAAGGTGGTGGTGACAAGCATGCCAAGGGTATTGGTGGAGAAGTTCTTGAAAGAGTACCTTGGTGTGGAGACAGTTTATGGGGTTGAGTTGGAGATGGCAAACAATGGAGATCATTTCACTGGATTTGTTTCATGCAGTGGTTTTGTTGCTAAGCAAAGAGCACTCAAAGATTTATTTGGAGAGCACAAGGCTGATATAGGTCTTTTAAGTGCATGTAGTTCTCGTGATAATCTCTTGATTCCCTATTGCAAGGTATTATTTCATCTTTGCACATTTAAATATTACTATGGAAATAATATTTTTCTTTTTAGAAAACTTTTTATGAAACCTCATGTAACAACTTGTGGAACCGTACATGAGTATTTAATTACGAAACAGACATTAGATCGAGACATTTTAGGTTTAAACAATAATTGGTATGAAGGTTTCAATCAAGTGATCAGAATTCGGCCTCAAGTTGTGCTTCTAGGTATATATTTTATATTTCTAAGGTATTTTTTGGTGCATAGTTGGGTGAGTCTACCCGAGAATATTAGTTTGAACGCCAATTAATGAGTTCTCAAATCGAATTAATTAATTAGTATACTGAAATTGTTAAAATATATTTGTCTTATTATGTTGCCTATTTTATTTATTAGAGAAATTCAAGCTATTGTTCACTTAAGAAACACATAATTTTTCGTCTTATACATTATAATTAATATACAATTTTTATTAATATTCCCTTTTATTTTTTATATGTTATTTATAAAATTTATTAGTGGCTAAAAAATATTATTATACGTCTCAAAAAATATTTTTGCTGGATGAAAAAGGGTTCTCAATATATGCTGTGCATTAAAACAAATCATATTAAATAAAAATAATATTTTTTTGTATACATTTTAAAATGGGTGACAGGAACTGCACACAGCAAATATATTAAAGGAGACATTTAATGCTTCATGTGAATCATGTGCACAATTTTGCTTCACATTCTAACTATATACATTTACTAGGTTTGGGAATTAAATATGGTGTTAGTTGTTATTCAGTAAAATTGCTCGCCTATTGCCGACCATATATATCTCACTAGCATTAATGCAAGACTATATAGCACCTTGCTTGAAGTTGAAAGAGTCACCAAACATTTCATTACTTCTATATTGGTTAGGTCGATCGTACTTAAATTTACAAATGGAGTACTGGCCTATATATATATATATATATATATTTATCTTGAAAGTAGTACAGTTTCCCGAGCAGCATCCGTAATCGGGTTGAATATTTCTTTACACTTTCTTTTTTGAGTCGATTTCTTTACCATTTTATAAAAAAAAAGAAAGAAGAAGAAGAAGAGACGACATTTCAACTGTTATACAGTCTTTTTACATTCATTGTCAAAATTGGGGTGTGACCGTGTAATCTTTCATACTCATGTCGTAAAATTAAAGTTTCCTAGTTAGTTAATTTTGTTTGGTGAAAATTAATGATACTTTATAGAGAAGTGGTATGGATGGAAATTTTTTTTCCTAAATGTCACCGACAAGCGCCTTTAACAATCAATCCATTAGTGCATGCAATATCTCTTAGCAATGTACCTCTCAATCATATTCTAACCATAATAGCAATCCTAACCAAATTTCCCTTTTAATTTCAGAAAGCTAACCAAGTTTTCACTCGATTTGTATCAATTCATTTCAGGAAACATATGTGATCAGCAAAAGCACGAACAAGCTACTGCGAGAGAAGTACCCGAAACCCCTAATTTTTCATGATGGTAGGCTCGCTTTTCTCCCGACCCCTCTCGCCTTCCTTTCTCTCTTCCTCTTCCTGCCGATGGGTATCTTCCTCTCTATCATTCGTATAACAGTTGGCCTAGTCTTGCCTTACAAAGTGGCATTGCCAATTGCGGCCTTTACGGGCGTCCAATTCCGTGTTAAGGGTCTGACAGGCTCTACCTCTGAAAACCCTAAAAAATCCGTGTTGTATGTGTGCACTCACCGAACCCTAATTGATCCGATCCTTCTTAGTACGGCAGTGCAAAGGCCGGTTACAGCTGTGACTTACAGTCTGAGCTGGGTATCGGAATTAATCGCGCCAATCAAAACTGTACGACTTACAAGGGACAGGCAGCATGATGCCAATACAATGAGAACATTGTTAAGTGAAGGCGACTTGGCGGTTTGCCCAGAAGGCACTACATGTCGCGAACCGTACCTGTTACGTTTTAGTCCCTTATTTGCTGAAATGACCGATGAGATCATGCCAGTGGCAGTGGATGTGAAAGTCAGTGTTTTGTACGGCACCACAGCTAGTGGTCTTAAAGGGTTGGATCCGCTTTTACTAATGATGAATCCGACACCATATTACCGGGTCGAGTTCTTGGGCCGGTTAGAGAAAGAGTTGACGTGCACTGGCGGCAGGTGGTCTGCTGTTGATGTGGCAAACATGGTACAGAGACAGTTGGGGAATGCATTAGGGTTTGAATGTACCGGTTTAACCAGAAAAGATAAGTATATGATATTGGCTGAGAACGACGGTGTTGTCTCTGTCAATACTCAAAATGTAGAAATTAAACATGGGTGCAAGAAGTAAAAGTTGAGTGCTTTATTGCTGCTTATACTATGCTATTGTTTTTTTTTTTTTTCTCCTCCTCATGAATAGACCTGTTAAAATCAGGTAGTTGGATGTACTTGACAAATTGTTTTGTGCGTTTATCATTTCTTGAATGTTCAAAACCAAGGCATTGTGAAATAGTACTCCTTTTGTTATGGATGGCTGTTTAATATTTTGATTAGGCATATATCTAAATAAGAAATATTTGTGTAATTAACTTGAATTTAGACAACCAACTACTTGATTAACAACTTAATTAGGCACGCCAATGATTTACCTTTTTATAAATTACCTTCCTCTTACTGAATTTAAAAATTACCAATTTTTTAATTGTCATTTCTACAAATTGACTGGTGTCCATATATTAATTTAGACAACAACAGAAAGTTAAAAACATGGAAAAGAAAAATACAAAAAACACAATTAATTCCCTCCAGGTCCTTTAGACATCCATAATTAATTAGTTGTCTCATTTTCCTTGGTCATCAGAGAAAGGGGAAATTAATTCTGCCATTAAAGAAAAGCAGATGTGTTTAATGCAATTGAATGTGTTAGGCCCGGCCGCATCCGTACGAAATGAAATGACCCATCAATTTTGAAGTTGTATCTGCCTAAGCCCTAGAGATTGAGATAAGGAAACAAACTGGAAAGGGATAGAGTGGCTTACATGTGGGTCCCCCAGACATTGAGCTCCGAAAGGCTGCAAGCCTGCAGCTCAAATGTCTTTTACATATTTTTGGTTTTTAGTGATTTTTTTACACCATCAATAGTTATAGTAATAGGCATGTTTTAATTAAAGTCTAAACTCTAAAGTATGCCTAAATTAAAATGACGTTATTTCAAATGTATTTTATATATTTTTGGATTTTCGTATATATTATGATTAAACTATTTTTGTTTGATTGGAATTTGTTGTTTAAATTAATCATGGCTTAAGTAGTTAAATTATTTATTTTTTACTTCCTTTGCATACAGAAAATAATTGCATCATTAACTATTACATTCTAAAATTAGAAAATAAAGTGACATTCTAATTTAAAATTTAAAAATATCAGTACATTATTAAGAAATAAATTTATAACCGAATTGAAGTTAAAATTTATAACTGGAAGTTAAAAGGTATCATTGGACGTTTGCAAAGGAAAAATCTGAATATTTCTGCTAAACATGCCAAACATGGGGGATAATTTGTTGGTGTGAAGTACATGGAATAATTATTACTTTTAATGTAGTAGTATAATTTCTCAATTATTCAATAAGAAAAAATATTCACACTGATATACCCATTTTAGGAAAACCTAGCTAGCGTACTGGCGCCACAACAATAGGAAAAAAATTATTTAGCAAGGAAAAAATTTAATGTACTAAATTCAACCAATTTCTTGCTATTTTCTCTAGTAATTTTTGTTGAGTACCAGAATACAATTGCTTGTTCTGACCAGAAAAGAAAAAAAAGCAAAGCAATTGTTATTCAAAGTAGTAAACAAAAATTACAAAACGTGAAAGTACCACACAATGGTTCAGTAAAGGTAATGATTCAGTAACAGTACAAGTTGTATCCAGTTTCTCCTAGATTTTTTTTTAGGGAAAATTTCTAGTGTACCCATACAAAATTTCAAAATAGCCAATTTTTCCATCAAAACACCATAATATCCAATATCCCCTTCATTTATTCAATCTATTATTTAATTAATTTAAAACTAAATTGGACAAATATACCCTTCTCCCATCTCTCTCTCTTTCTCCTTCACAGTAGCAATTAGGAGGGTTCTCTAATTTTAATTTTGATTACCATTTTCCCGTGGTGCTCTATTTTAGCACAAATTTGTTCCAACTAATATATTAGTGCCGATCTAGAATTGATTGTACACTAGGTAAACATATCAGTATTTTTAGAAGGTTAAATTAGCAAATTTTACAAATTTCTCAGTTTTCTGCAGAATTGTTCAAAGAGATTCTCCTAAGCAGTAAACTCAAGAATTGAAGTAGTGGTTATCAGCATAACACAAATTGCACTTGTTTTTAGTAGCACAAGACTGACTGTACTGACACAATATCTGGGCCATGCCGGTAATGTCCATGATTTTCTTTCTTTGCTATGCTTCAGACTCATTCTTCAAAAACAGTGGCACAATTTGCGAATAATCATTCTTTATAACATTTATTACGAAGTGAGTCATAGAACTTGCGTTTAGTTTTGCACCACTAACAAGGTACGTAGCTACTGAGAGTTGTATCTTCTTACAAATTGCCCCAATTCTAATAATTGCATGTCATAACAAAAGCTTTTATTTGCAATGGGCTCCCAATTTTCTATTGATATTTGTAAATAGCGCCAATCGTCTGATCAATGTATTTTCTTAAAATTTTGGTTTCTTGAAGAAGGAGGAAGAGGAGGAGGAGAGGAGGGAATATTTGTCCATTTGTGTTTTAAATTAATTATATAATAGATTGAATAAATAGAAGGACATAAAAGAAAGGATTATAAGTTTTTATGGGGATATTGGATATTATGGTGTTTTGATGGAGAAATTGGCTATTTTGAAACTTTGTATGGGTACACTAGAAATTTTCTCTTTTTTAAAAAACTAAATATTTAATTCTTCAGAAAAGGTAATGATTTTTTATTGTCGAAAAATAGTTGGAACCGTACTAATGACACGGTTCTAGTATTTTTTAGACGTTGAATCTAATTTTGCTCACATATTTGCTCAAAAGCTGCTGAAACCGCACCATTACTATGGTTTTATCAGCTTGTCCTTGGCGGAACCGCACCATTTATGCAGTTCCATCTATATTTTGGAAAAAAAACAATCAATCTCTTTTCTGAAAATTTGATCTTTTAATTTCTTAAAAGAAAATCTCCCTCACAAATGTGTTATTGGGTTCAAACATCCACAGAGTTACTAAAGGACATAGGCGGAGGTAGTAAGGAACAATGGTGTCAATTGACCCCTATTTTATTTTTTTCAAATTTTTTGTGTTTACATGTGATTTTCTATATAACTTAGAAGATCAATTTTTTTGTGAGGATCAAATTTTTTAGTAGTGAATGAATAGAGTAAAGTTGACTCTCATTCACAGCATAAAAAATTTGTATGATTAACCTTCGTAGTTTAAATGTCTAACTTTGCCCTTGCTAAAGGAGCTTCAATTTTTATTCTTTGCCCTTTCACAGCTGGACCATCTTGAATCTTGAATATGAATTTGAATCAGAGACCTCATCGTGAAGTAAATCTCGCTGCATCAAGGCATCTTTCAAGTGAATCATATTCCATAAATATGATATCTTTCCAATTAATGTCATATATGGATTGGACTTTAACACTGCCATAGAAATGTAATAATTGAGGCTTTGTACTGGTATGCATGTATTACTCATATTTAAACCGTACTTTCACCGAAATTTTCGGAAAGTAATAACTTCCATTGGACCAATTTCATTAACTATCTTGTATCTACAGTAAAAGGGGCACTGTGAACTGTAATGAATAAATTCATGGCAATTAATTGTAAGAGGGGAATGAACTGGAGGTGTCCCTTTCAATTTAAGTTCGCTGTTAAACCCGATTTTTTTTTTTTTTTTACATTTAGAACTTCTAATAGAATATATTTGAAAAATGACACTATTTTTGTTGTTGTAAATACTCAAAATTTGCACAACTTCTCCTCAGAAAAAAAACGCTACAAATTACGTATTGGCTATAGAGGCACCGCTACAATTACCAATTTATGGTAAAATCAAGTTGTCTCTAAAATAGCCAATAGGTACGTATTGCTACAATGAAACTAATTGTGGCAGTAGTCGTACCTACCGAAATTTTTATTAATATCCAAAAAACATATTAAATTTTAAAATCTACACTCCATGCTGGGAAATTTTGAAATCTGTCCAAATCGCAAATTTTTTTTGGAAAAATTCAGCCTAAAACCGCAAAATAATTTTACGGTTTTGAAATTTCAAAACTGCAAAATAAAAATGCGGTTAGATTTTGGAATGGTGAAACTGTAAATTAAATTCACGGTTTTAAGTTTTTCTTATTATTTTTTTAATTAAATAGAAATGTTTATAATTTTTTTTATTGAAATATTAGAAATATTTTATATATTTCTTTGAAAATATATGAAATTGTTGTCCCTAATAGCACCTAGAGGGGATGAATAGGTTGTCTTAAAGACTTTTAGTAGTTTTTCAGTTTAATCCTCTAAATGAACAAGTCAATCAATTCAACAAGCAAGCGTGTGCAAATAAAGTAAATAGAGTAGAGTTAGAGAAATTTGATACGCGGGATGATAACAGAGTTCGGCGTAAAATGCCTACGTCTCCGGGGTAGAGCAACCTCGTCGGCGCCCCTTTCCTATTACCCAAAAAGAAATGATACAACTCGTGACACGTGAATCCAACAACAGTGGGAAGTCACGGCCTAACTCGTGTACAAAGTTGAGCCTAGAAGCTCGAGCTGGAGAGTCCTATGCAGAGAATCGTCACACAACTATATTTATATGTGGCGGAAACGCTTGAGCCGGTGAGCCCCTTAATGCCCTACAAGCGGGAAAGTCACTCGACTATGACAAGGGAGCACTAAAATAGATCTCCACACTATCGAGCAAGAACCAACACTCTAACTAAATCTAGAGAAGATTTGTCAAGTGGATTTGAGATTATCAATGGAGTTTTGAAGTTTAAGCTATCTCAAAGAAGAAAGCTCTCAAGAACACATAATTTGTGCTTTTTGAAATTAGGGGCGGCTTGCTTAAAAATTGGAGTGAGAGTATTTACTCTATTTATAAGGGAAGCTCCGGATCTAGGTATTTGAACTGTTCCGTTCAGAACCGATAAACGTCCGTACTTAACAGATAGTTCAAATGTATTGCAGTTTAGGATTTTTCGCATTTATAAAAGTTACCCTTTCCGTTCAGTACGTTTAGGTCCATACAGAATGGATAGTGTATTTTTCTCAAATTCTGTGTGTCTCAAGTAGCGTACAGTAAAGACTGTATCTGTTCAGAACAAATAGTGTTATCCTGCAATGTCTGTCTTTTTACGGAACCTTCTGTTCCGAACGGTTTGTCAACTGGATTAATTCTTCTGTACTGTAACGTCTCATATTGTATTCGTTCGGTACCGTATCAATACATTCCGTACTGAACGGTTTGCTTCCGTACCGAACGGATAGTTTCTGAAATCAACAATCTCAAATTTAATTTACTAATCTATTTGATATTACAATCTATATTCTTGATCTTTGTAAAGTCTTGTTGATTACATTGGTTTTTCAACTTTAATCTTGCAATTATACTGTTCTTGAACCTGCAAACTCACTCATACAATGAAATCGTTAAATTCAATCATTGTATGTTTTGCAAATTAGTTAAACACGGTAATTAGAAAATTGCATAAAACAACATAAATACTACATAATTTAATTTATTAGAAAGACTGCGACAAATAATCCATATCAATATTTTTCAGGTCGGATTTTTTGCGGCTGTAAGGAAAATTATAATATTTCTTTGTGTGCTATTGGGAAAAAATAAAAATGTTTTGAATCTGAGTTATTGATCCCGATTCAAAAGTCACTTCTAGATAAATACAGAAAATATTGTGATCTTTTTATTTTCGAAAAAACAAAAAAAATTCTCCGACAATTCTCTGACAAAAATTTTGTTTGAAAAACTTTTTCTGACAAAGTTTTCTGTTTTTTTTCAAAAATAGAAGAAACCAAATATTTTTTGTATTTACCTAGAAGTGACTTTTGAACCGGAATCAATAACTTAGATTCAAAATATTTTTATTTTTTTCCAATAACCCACAAAGAAATATTTTAATTTTTATTACAGTCGCAAAAAATCCGACCTGAAAAATGTTGATCCGGGTTATTTGTCACATTCTTTCTAATAAATCAAATTATATAGTATTCCATCTATTTTTAAAGAAATATATAAAATATTTCTAATATTTAAATACAAAAAATAAATAAATTATAAACATTTCTGTTTAATTAAAAAATTAAGAAGGAAAACTTAAAACCGATAACTTAATTCACGGTTTCACCAAAAAAAAAAATTTAACCGCAAAATAATTTTGCAGTTTTTGGCTGAATTCCGCAAAAAATAAATTGGGTTTGAGCATATTTTGAAATTTCTCATGAGGTGTACATTTTAAAATTTAATATTTTTTTTGAATATTAATAAAAATTTCGGCAGTACCTAGCTATTGGCTATTTTATGATTGGTCAAATGTTTTAAAAGTCATTCAATTCTCAAATAACTAATTGGAAAATTAATCGGTCATTCATTCGTCCGGTACCAATATCCGAATTATTGGTGAATCATGTTTTTTTTTGTGATTAAAAACAAGAAGCAACACTTAAGGCTATTGATTCTCCGCAACAAAATATCAACAAGAAGCATTCTGGCTCCTGCGTGGAAAGCAATCTGACGAATTCGTATACTCTGCATTAACTCTAAAGATTCATGAATCTCAACTGTTTAATATGCCTTAAATTTCGTGCGGACTAGATCTGCATTAAATTGAAAGGTCCCTTATGTTATAGACAAAAGCCGGATTATCTCCGTTTAAAATCAAATGGTTGAGATTTATTAACTCAAAAGATTATTTTTTGAGTTAATGCAGAGAATACGCATTCCAATCTGACCTAGTCAAAGTTTCGTGCGTATCCTATGAGATATCTCATACTTTGCGTGACTGACGTGTCCGGTGCCTACTCGGGGATGGTGCAGGGCCAGTATTATTTGAGCTTTGAGATTTGTGCTGAACGTATTTGAACGGTTGATATTTTCTAAAAGGTCATGCAAAATATGAGATATCTCAGAGGATGCGAATTCGTCAAAGTTCGTCCGAAGCTAGCCACGTGTCAATGCTAGAGAGGCGCTGGCAAACAAGCTCAGCACGCTGTGTTCCCCACGGGTTACCACTCTTTTTCTAGTCTTCTGTGGTAATTAATTCGATGGGTAGAAAGCACTGTAAATCATTTATAGTCTTCTGTCACAGCGTTACTGAAAAGCACTGTCTATAAGGAATCGGAACGGTCCGATGGACACTGGACCGGTATTCGCCCGATTTGATCTGATATCATCCGACACGCATTAAAATTCTGTTGAAACTTTAATTAGAACAACTCAAAGTTTCAATTTCAATCTATTTGTTTTAATAATTTTATATTGGTTCGTTTTGTAATATTTTGAACTTTGAGGAATTCTGTGTATTTATTTTGTACCTTATTCCTTCCGATTAAAAAATGATCAAGAGGCGCCAGATTAATTGATCTCTCTCATATTTGAATATATAAGTGCGTTCTCCACGTAAATTATTTCATTTATCGTAATTAATTAAATTATGATCAGATATAGATATATATTGTAGAGTTATCGTCATTCACTTTCATAGTTGTACGTGTTCTAAGTTACAATATTTTTATATTAATTTGGTGGCGATTCCAAATCTTGCACGATAGAGACCGAAATACGGAATATGCTTAATAAAAAGTCTCCTACATGATCCGGACATTATCCTTTCAACTACATTTATTTTAATTTTAATTTATGTAACTATCCAAAATTTCTGAAATTATATACAACAATCTTAAGTGTAGCTTAAGTGTAGAAATATTTTATCCGAATGTTTATTTCTATTTTGGTTTAACATCTAACAAATTCGTAAATATCAAATTTTGTCTGATATTTGATAGGAGTTGTTCGATCCGCATTCAAAAATTCCATATCAATTAGTGCGTACGAATTTTAATGTTGATCAAACAACTCCTACAAGACATCGGACCCCACTCCGTTAATAAAACATCCTATATCATGCATGGGAAACAGGATCCATCTCCCTAGTCCTAGTGTTATTTTTTTTTAAATATATATAAACTCATATATAGGCGAAAATTCAATAAATACTTTTATTTAAAAATAATTTAAAATTAATTAGTATTTGAGAATTAAATTTAAAAAAATAAGAAAATGAAAAATAGGACTTTGAAGTTTAGTTGGAGTGGACCAAATTTTCTAAACGCGGTTTTAGTTCAGCCATTAATACAAATTTAAGGCAAGTATACAGCTCAAAGATACCATGACCAAACTATAAATTTCCATATATCCATGTAGTCAGTTAGTTACACATTTTCCTGAATTATAGTCCAATTCGATTTCTATGAAATAAAATATCTGAATCTGTACTATAAAAAAACTATGTTACCAAACATTAGACGGCAGCCTCAATGGCGATACCTATTGATATCTTGGAGAAAACATGTCACATGATATTTGTATTCGTTAAAAATAGTGGTATTTTTAAATGAGGCTGGTATCAAATAATTATGCACTACGTTTATGGGTTTACAGGCCTTTGCTACTTGATTTGAGTTGATGTAATGATGTTGAGAGTTAATGAGCTATGAGTTCAACCTTAGCAACTGGATAGAGTAGAACAACGTAGGGAACTAAACACAGCAGAGTTCAACTTTCGCATTAGGTTGCGAAAACACATCTTCGTCCTCGCAACAGACAAGGAAGTTAAATGGAGACAACGCTCGGGCTGTAATTGGCTCAAGTTGGGGGATAAAAATACTAAATATTTTCATGCAGTGACAAACGGAAGAAAGAATTTCAACTCCATCATTTCTCTATCTGGGGACGATATAGATCCGGTTCAAGGTGCTTCGGTATCGCAAGATCTTCTGAATTACCTACATAACCATTTCAAGAACATCATGGGAAGGGCCGCACTGCAGCCGAGACCTTTCGACCTGTCAGGAAAGATAGGCCCGTCCCTCACGGAGGAGTTAAGTCACCTGGATGATCCAATAACGGAGACTGAGATCCGACAAGCTCTGAACGACATGCCTAAGGATAAGGCCAGTGGTCCTGATGGCTTGCCAATAGAATTCTTCCAATCCTTCATGCAAATTGTCAAAACGGATATTTTTGATCTGGTGCAGGCTTTTTTAGTAACAATGCCTCCTCCTTGAAACCCATCAACAAGGCGACAGTTACGCTGCCTCCCAAGAAGCCTAACTCGCAAAGTATCTCCGATTACAGTCCGATCAGTGTGATTAATACGATTGCTAAGCTTGTTCCAAAAATTCTAGCAAACAGGCTTCAGCCTCATTTAAATAACCTCATCCTCTCTAACCAGATGGATTTTGTGAGGGGTAGATCTCTAATGGAATCTTTTATGTCGGCTAGAGAGATTCTGGCCTTCTGCTCCAAAAGGAAATTGCCGTCAATAATCTATAAGGTGGATTTCGAGAAAACTTTTGATACAGTTAGTTGGTGTTTCTTGATAAACCTTCTAATTGAGAGAGGGTACTCCCAAAATGGTCTTCGGCGGTTCTTTCCATGTTACGTTCACCCTCCTCATCAATTAAAGTAAATGGAATAAAGAAAAGATCTTTCATATGAGAGGGGTCTTCGAGACCCTCTTTCTCCGCTCTTATTCATCCTCACAACCAATTCCCTAACTATGTTTATTAGAAATGTTGCTCACCTTATGCCGCATCATGCTTGCCTACCGCCATAAATCATTCAATATGTGGACGATACTCTGTCACTATGATCATTAGCGAGGCACATCCCGCCACGGTAAAGATTATTGTGGCAGTTATAGAATTTTACACAGAGCTCCTTCAGAAATCTTCTTTTGTTCCAATAGCGATTCCCAGAGATTACACGGAGACGATACGGCGCATCCTTTTTGTCGTCCCGTCACAGTTACCTATCACATATCTGGGTTTCCCACTAATGGTTAACAAGCCAAGGAAGATTCATTTCCAACCAATGCTCACGACAATTCAGAACTGATTGGAGTGATGAACCTTTGATTTTCTATCCTACGGAGAAAGGATCACCTTGGTAAAGGCGGTTCTATCAGCTACTATGGAGGCCTTCCCTGATGTGCATTTCCACCGCCTCGGCAAGCCAGTGGTGGGAGATAACACTAGGAGTAGTTGTGACATGTCATGGTGATACCGACTGAAAATGGCTAGAAGGCCAGGGATCTGTAAGGATTATCGATGGTTTGAGGTATCCCAGTCATCAAATTGTGTGTATTTAGCTTCTAAGATTGGCCATTACCACATGGGCCTAAATGCTCGGAAAAAGAAGAGTTATGCAAAAACTAATCAATGGAAATAACAAGTTAGATTAATTCATTTATGAGTGAATATCAATGAAAGCAAGTTTAATTTATATATGATAAGTATTTGGTGTATTTAAGCGGGGTTGATCGATTCAAGAGCATGAGGCACTACTTGTGGAGCATTTTTTCTCTCGGTGAGGCCAGATTCCTGAATAATATTCTAGTAATGAATCTTAGCATTTGCCTCCTGTCGATGTATTCCTCTTGGAGGCGAAGAAGGGAAGGATATTTGGTTTTACTTTAATTTTGAACACTTGATCCTCTGCCTTTGTGTTTGATCAGAGCCAAATTTGAACCAATTGGGAACTACGGAAAAAGAAAAATTAATAAACTATCTCTTGGTAGTAGATTATCATATTACCAATAAGAAGTTCAACCGTGTGAAAGATGCTTTAATACTGCGAAAATTCGACAATATTGAGCTTGATAATGGTATCTGGTTTGTCAAAGGGAGAGCAAGCCTATTATTTGCCCGCCATGGCACCCCTTGAAACAGTCCCCTAGATCAAAGGATATTAGTTTAGTAAGAAAAGACTGGTCAAAGGAGAAAAATGCAAGCCAAAAACAAAAATAATAAGAAGGCATATTTAGACCAAAGGTTCAAATTCATGTGAAGCATAATAACGCGTTCAAATTTGCCTTAAAACAAATAAAGTCATTTCAAACAACTTGAAATTTGCTCCTTTTATGAAATTCAAACCCAATTTAATTAGTTTCTGTTAAAGTTCCTTCCCAACCTTTCACTGTAAGAGACTCCCTATCATGATTCATGAGCCGTGCAACATTGTTTGATTTGTTTCCATTAAAATTGATTTTGTCATGAACATAGAATTAATAAACAAGTATTTCGTAGGTGGTCCTTTAATGAAACCCAATCCAGTTATTCTCTTAGGCCTATTAATTTGAGCTCATATGATGTGTGCTATAAGTAACCAAGCATTTTCTTCTTGCACGATGTTAGTGAGAAAATGTTGCATGTGTGTATTTAGAGGAAGACATCAGTTTTACATGATATATCATGTATTTTAGCATTTAGTGCTTGATTCCTGCATTATGTAGAATAATTATGGCAGTGATTTTTATATATAAGAGAAGTGTCAATAAATGATACCAACTAAGTTTATTATCTTCTAATTGAAAATTTTATAATAATATGCCTCTCATAATTATGTGTGTTTTTTAATCTTTACATAAGAGATCAGAGAAAATCTATTAAACTATAAAATAACAAAAAAAACTGAAAAATACTGACAAACTTTTTTCAGATTTACAGTAGAGCTTTTTAGTGGTTTTGCAGTTTGTTTTGATAATTACTATAATTATTTGGATTTGTATATGAGGATATCTGATGCAGTTCTGAAGATACTTAATTTTCCCAAAATATTGACGTATCTTGTATTTATTAAAATTTGCATAATATTTTTCTTTTTTAGCGGTCAGATATAGTGATAACTAAAGTGTGAAGTAAGATCAAAATAAATAGTCTATATATTATAAATATGTTGTAGTCTTAATGATATAATATCAATTTGAATAAAAATTTAATACTAATGTCACTTATGTTTTCAATTTGAAACTTGGATGAATTTTTCAATTTATAAATTGGAATGAATTTTTCAATTTAAAATTTGTAAAACCTTCTTATTTTTGCCGTTAAGGTTTTGGTAATCGATCGGGTCGTCATCATCTTATTATGTTTTCATATTTTATCATGAAGTGGACTAATCGATCCGGATCAACTTGAACGACCCGATTAAGTATTTTATTTAATTGTAATATACTTGTGAGACCCCTAAAAGGACCCAAATGGGTTAAGTTATTTAGAAGCTTTATCCAATATTTACCAGTACAAAATCCATAGCTGAGGGTGCAAACTTTGTCGAATGGGGCCACAAGGTTGATCTTGGCAAGACATATGCTATGAATCACAGTACAATCACTTAAGGTGGAGGTGCCGAGAAAATGGTAGATGGGTTTACCGTCGATGGAGAAGCATCATTGTCCGTGGCCAATAATGACACCTCGATTGGTGTTGATGCGCAATAGGTCACACTTGTTTCAGACTTACAGTGCACGCATTTCTTGCATTCGCCTGTAAATTTAAAGAAAAAAAAATGGGAACATATTATTTCTTGCCAGTGACTAATTATAAAACTATCTACCTACGTAATTAAGAACTAGCATTTAGTCTAGTAATAAAGGTACATATCTTCTTATGTGAGAGATCATGAATTCGAAATTCGGATAGAGAGTCATTTATAAAAAATTAAATGAAAGTTAGTAGGCCAGATCTCCATCTTTCAATATCAAAATCTGCCTATGTAATTCGTCGGCCCAAATATGCAGCCTATGCATAATAAATTCACTCTGTTATGGGCTCCAAAATTCTGCTCCCATGGCCCACAGTTTGATCTTACTGGCCCAATGAGCCAGGAAGTTGTGCTATCTTCAAGGGCCTCAAGATTGTGCTTAGTTACTGATAATATTTTTTTTTCAAGTATAAATTGAAAGTCAAGTCATCCAACTATTTAAATTTACAAAGATTTACTTTTTTTCGAGTTTCAAACTTGCAACTTTCTGTACAGAGAACATTGTCTCTACCACTATATCAAAAACTAATTCTCAGTGGCTGATAAAATTTAACAGATAAAATTTAACAACAATGTTTTTTTTACTTCAGACATATACATATACAAATAGCATACACCGTATTCAAAAAGTAAGATTTTACTACTGCCATGTATGTCACATTAATCAAACTAACAAAAGTAATTAAAATTATTATGAAGAGAGGGTCAATATTGTTTAAAAAATATGTAAAATAGACGATTGTTTATTAAAAAAAAAAAACTAAGGTGATTCACAAATCTTCAATTATTGTGCCTTCTAAGTGAAATGCTCATTATTCTCCTCAACTCAATGGGAGGCCCATAATATTCTAATGTAGAAAATTCAAGAAAGGGATAATCTATGATCTCAACGCCCGGATAGCAACAGATAAGGCTACGAATTTTTCAATACAGATTTTATTGACAAAAAATGTAAGAATTTTAGAAGGGGCAGGTTTTTTCAGAGGACTTTAATTTGGATAAAGTCTTATTGAAAGTTGGATTTAAATTGTTCAATTCATGTCAAAATTTATATGAATGATTTAGATTTACGAAGTGGTTTAAATTTATTGAGTTTTGAATATTTCTCACAAATCTTATAGGATGAGATCGGACGGTTTAGATCCGATTTTAGATAAAAAAATTGTTAAAACCTTTTGGAAAAAACTCAATTCCTTATTCAAAATTTTTATGCACAAATTTTATCGGTGAGAAAGTCAAATGGAATTAATCATTATAGCGATATTATAGCGATGTAGGTAAGCTTATTAATTAATCTGACCCCAGAAAAATTGGCCATGTGTATACACTATATGCATATATAGTTAGACCAAAACAAAATGCCTATTAATTAACAAATATTCCGAATTTAATTCTAAATCAAGTCTCTTTCAGTTTGATTACTAAGCAAAAAAGAAAGTGATAGAAAGAGATCTAAGAGCATTTATATCCCTGGTATTATTAGAGTTTCTAATCTGATGTGGTAGTTTTTAATTCAATTTCAGAGATGTGAGAGAGTTTCTTATTTAGAAACTATGCAGTAAAGTTTCTTATTAAGAAACTGTTTATAAAATCTATGTTGGTCAAACGATTGACTCAAATTATATCTCCTTTTTAATTTGTTGCTGACGTGGCTTAATGGAAACTCTAAAATTAATTTTAGGAATGTGAGAGTTAAAAACTTTAGAGACCTTAATTTCTAAAAAGTGGTTAACAGTTATTTAGAAACTCATTTGAGTTGCTGGGATGTGGATACTCTACGAAACTTTTCAATACTAAAATAGTTTGCATATAATGAATGCAACAGTGTTTTGTTAGTTGGAAGACAATGTCAAGTGTTGACAAACTTAACTTTATATTATGTATAACATATTTGATTTCGCATAAAATGACTAATTATTTATTTATTTATTTTTAAATTCAGTTTCATTCTTTTTTTTATGCCCCACTTGTCATTTGTTTTTAATATATCTTCACTTATTAATTATAAATTATTATACAGAAATAATTAGAAAACTAGCAAGTCCTGGAATGAGGATTATGAGGTGGCAAATAGTAGAAACTAAAACTTCCTGTTTAAAAAAAATGAAGGGAGATGTATCATGTATAATGATTAGGTTCCATGTGAATATGTGCTGTTTGACAGACAAATTCCAAACTTCTCATTCCAATCTGCCAACTTAAATGTTAGCACCAATAATTCACATGTCATTATCATTAATCAAGAATATATATCTAGCCTTAACTTCTAAATACCTGTCCAATACAACCGAACCTCAAACATTATCCTCTCCTCAACCCCCCCCCCCCCCCCCCCCCCCCCCCCTCCTTTTCGTTTTGTCACTCTCTCTCCGGGCATGGATGACCCTCTTCTCATTCACCCCTCTACAACAATAGAAATACAAGAAAAGCCCGAGATTGCCGCAAAACCGGAGACATCTCCGCCTTTCTTGATTGGTCAAATCCTCATTCGCATTGCTCTTGTCTTTGCTATTGCTGCTGCTTGTATCGTGGCGAACCACACGACATCCAACTCCTTTGAAGTCTCTGTCGTCAATGCTGTTGCAAATACCCCTACAGGCCATCGGTTTCACCTCATGTTCGTCTCCAACGGTAAAATCTCGCAATTTTTGTACAGCTCAAACAAAATCATAGAACAAGTAATCTACCCAACCGGCTCTTTTCCGAGAAAGCCCATCAATCATATAACAATACATCTATCGGGCCAAAACCTCACTGACATGGTAGCGGTGCGTACCGGTTTCAAGCCCGGTGAATTCTCGGTTGTTCTAGGACATGGCTTCTTATCGTCTGAAAACCCAGCCATTGCATTCCGAATCGTGTTGCACCGTGCCATGGCACGTGTTAGGGTTTGGAACGGACCAAAGGAGGTTGTCAGTGCAATGGTTGAGTACCTTGCGATGCAAGCAACATTAAAAACATTTGGCACCATTGACGCTCGATTAGATGGTTCTTGCTGGTCCCCTGGGTTTCTGAGATATAGTGAAAGCATAGAGAATGGGTTCGTGGCAAGGTTGAACCGGCAGCTCAGAGACCGGTACACCGGTTTGGGTTTGTTGAACCGGAGTATGTGCGAGGCTTACAAGGCCTCCTTGACTACTTAACAAATGGCGCGTACGGCGTACGCATGCAATCCACCTCAGATTGGGAGTTTGAGCAGGTACTACAAAGATAGAATTATTAGGTGGAGCCGGAGCATGTCGTACAAGTTCCTTGGGCACTGGAATTATTGGTCTGAAAATATAAGGGTAAGTAGGAAAAATGTATATTGTTATCAAATTAAAGTGTATATTGTTCTTGTCACTTTCCGACTCAATAAATGAATGGAGCCATCCAACAGTCCAATTGGAGTGCTGTCCGGATCCCCTAAAGTAACTCAATTTTTGGGTTTTGGATCGGGACCGTCCAAATCGAATCCGTCGCTCAAGATTGCCTCAGAATTCGAATCTGTAGCTCAAGATGCGTGCGCTCCACTTTAGATGGATGGTCACAGATTTGAATCGGACGGTCCCAATCCAAAACCTAATTTTTGGGTTACTTCACTGGATCTAAATTCACGAGAGCACCGTTTTATAATCGAACACCTAAATTAGTTTCTTTTCAATTTTTTTGGAATTTGGTAATAAAAAAATTGGTTAGACCCAATTCCTTTCAATAGTATGGAGTCCGTATCATCTATTCATCTGAGATATCTTAAATTTTCAGTTTATCTGAAGCCAACAAGGGTATTACTCATATCGCAATTTATAGTATGGAAAGAGGTATGTAAAAAAAATTCGAGATGAAGGAAAGAATTTGTGAAAGTTACTAGAATAGGGACAACAGCAATGGATATATTTTCATTAATAAGAGAATGAGAATGAAGGAATAATAGAAGACATAGGGAAGGGTTAAGATAAATAAGGGTTCAGAAGAGTTTCAATTTTTTTTACCAGTTCAGGTTTTCTTTTTCATTTTTTTCATTTCTTCTTCTTTTCTGTTACTGGATACCAGTATCCGGTAATTTGTTTTGGTTTTTACTAATTTTCCTTTTCTGTTACTGAATACCAGTAACCTGTTCTAAATGGGTCCTGCACCAACTAGATCGGGTGGAAGAGCTCAGGGAGCTGAATATGGTCGAGTTTAGGCTGAGAATTAGACTGTGAGAGCACATTTTCGTGCTAGCCGCGGATAAGGAGGCTAGGCGTGGAAACAACGGTCGGAATGCACATGACTGAAACTGAGGGATAAAAATACAAAATATTTCCCAGCACAAAAATATTTGGTATGTGAATCATCACTAACTGGAGTTTTGGCACTATCCTCATTTTTTAAGCTTAATTTAAAAGTCAAATTATTACTAAAACATATTAAAAAATTGTCAGTCCTAGTAATCGGTGCTGATCAGCAAATACTTTTACCATTGGTTCAGTCAGGGAGGCTTTGGTCAAAGTTAAAGACTTTGTAAGTGGGATCCGCCTCTGCTCCTTTTCTTAGAGAAAAGGAGAGTTCTGTTTTTCCGATCCGAACCATTCAAATTCGTTGAGATTTGTGTATGAAAAAGTTGTTTTATCGAGATATGTGAATGAACGAATTTGAATGGTTCGAATCGGAAAAGCAGGGCTCTCATTTTCTCTAAAAAAAGGAGCAGAGGCGGATCCTTGCAAGTGGTAACACACCTAAATTAGCACTAAAATGACAACATAATTGTTACCAAATTAATAATACTACATATAGCAGTAGAGTTCACATGTAAATTAATTTAAATAGTTCCAAAATTTAAATCAGATCGAGTTAATTATGTTTATTTTTCAGACTTTATATTTTATAACAGCCTCAGTTTTTTTTTTGCATGGAAAATAACAGCATCTGTTATGTGGCAGATTACAAGTAAAAAATACCATCTGGTATATGGCAGATTACAGTTTATAACAGCATCTGTTGTATGGCAGATTCATTCATCTTCTTCTTGCTATTCTTTCAGTTTTGCATCTATATAATTTGAGTTCTAATATCTTTGCTTTTAAAACGGCAGATTACAAGTAAAAAAAGGCACAATTTGCTTATATGGCAGATTACAAAAAGGAACAGTTTATATATCAGAGGCAACAAGAAACACAAGTTATAATATCTTTGCTTTAGAGGAACAGTTCAACAGTATGTGGTGCATACTGTCAACTTTCAAGTCCTTTACCAGCATGTCCTATTCAGTTTACACAACAGTTTGGATGATTCGGCCAGCGTGAAAAATTTTGAAAAATAAAAATTAAAAATTTAAGTAAATCTGAAAATAAAAATAAAAGCAAAAATCTGAAAACAAAAATAAAAGAAAATAAAAATGCATAAAATTAAAAGTCTAGGCATTCCTAATAAATTGGATTTAATGGTCAAAGCAAGGAAGTCTTTTGAGGCCTGCCACAATAAACCGTTATTTTCCGGCAACGACGTCAAAAATCTTAATGAGTGTTTTTGTGATCAGGCTAATAAAATTTATAACCCGATTTGCTATCGAGTCAGAAACATTTTTGAATAAGGAATTTGTAATGATTAATTCCATTTGACTTTCTTAGCAATAAAATTTGTGCATAAACATTTTTTATTAAGGAATTGAGTTTTTACTCAAACAAATTTTGATTTGAAATCGGATCGTTTAGATCTGATCTCATGTGATGAGAATTGTGAGAAATATTCAAAACTTAATAAACTTCGTAAATCTAAATCATTCATACATTTGACATGAATTGAACAATATATATAAATCCAACTTTCAAAAAGGCTTTATCCAAATTAAAGTGTATATTGTATCAAATTAATCTTGATTCAATTGTCTTTTTACGTTTGCTTAGAACAATGATGTTTACAATATATTGCGTGGATGTTTTATGGATAACAAATAATTTCTATGTATTATATCAAATCATAGTGTAAGCTATGTCTATACACACACATGTGTGTGTGTGTGTATATATATATATATAGTATGGCTAATGTGCTTCCTCTAGAACTTCGGCCTTGTGCTTCCGGAGGCATATCTTAGTGTTTGATGTTCAAACAACAAATTCAAACAGTTAGATGTTCAATCTATATTAAAATGTACTTGGAGACCAAATTTTACATTTTTTGGAATTTTTTTACTATTTATTAAGCCACTTTGAAAATTCCAGATCATATGGTCCAGACTGTTTTTACTGTTCACCCGGATCTGGAATTTTCGAAGTGGCTTAATAAATAGTAAAATAATTCAAAAAAATGTAAAATTTGGTCTCCAAGTACATTTTAATATAGATTGAACATCTAACGGTTTAAATTTGTTGTTTGAACATCAAACACTAAGATATACCCCCGGAAGCACGAGACCGAAGTTCTAGAGGAAGCACATTAGCCATACTCTATATATATATATATTTATATATGCTTTGAGACATTATTAATGTAATTAAATAAATACATTAATTAATATATATCATAAAAAGGTAAAAGTCTAAGATATGTACAGTTTTGTTATGAGAAATGTTATAAATAATTGGTGAATTTAGATTTTTTTTTTTTATGTATGAGAAATTCAATTAACCTGAATAATCTCTCTCTATGCGCTCTTAATTTGGTCTTGTTAGTGATGCATGCAACTGGTGTAACATGAAATTTTCAGTTCAAGATCATTAACAGGTCAAAATGGGGCGATTCCAGTTGGATCAATCAATTATTATCAACTAAAAAGTTGTAATAATGCAGGTCATGGACCCCATGCATGCATACGAGCCAATCAAGCACAAGTAGGTCATGTTGCCACCTGAATTTGGATAAATACAATGTATTTTATTTTATTTTCAATATATAGAGATGGGCTATTGTGCTTTGCAAAGTAAACCCCTTTTTACTTCGGTTCATATTTTGTATTTTGAAAATTCAAACAACCGATCCGAACCGTTCAACATGTTCTAAATATTGAAATGTGCTTGCTAACTAAATTTTACATTTTTTGGATTTTTTTACTATTTATTAAGCCACTTTGAAAATCGTTGATCCACTGTGAACAGTAAAAAACAGTAAAATTTTCTGGACCACCGAATCAGCGATTTTCAAAGTGGCTTAATAAATAGTAAAAAAATTCCAAAAAATGTAAAATTTAGTTTGCAAGCACATTTCAATATTTAGAACATGTTGAACGGTTCGGATCGGTTGTTTGGATTTTCAAAATGCAAAATATGAACCGAAGTAAACGGGGGGTTTACTTTGCAAAGCACAATAGCCCATACATACATATATATATATATATATATATATATATATATATATATATATATATATATATATATATATATGTCGTTACCTTGCATTTTGCACCCTTTTTGCATAAGTGGCCATCTTAATTTGATCAAAAGGCAAAACTGATTAATTTCTTTCATGCGGGGTATCATTACCTCGTACAAGTATTAAAACGGATTAATCTCTCAAGCAAATTCTTGTGACAAAATAATAAAACTGTTCATCATTTTAAGCAATTTTTGTAGTCCAAGATGATGAATAAAGACCATTTATATTTTAGGTCAAAGGGGGACCCTTCTCTGAGTTTAACAAGTCTACAACATACGCATACGTGAATAAAAAAAAATAACAAAACACTTACAATATAACATTGTTAAAAATCTATTTTATTGGCTCACTTTAAACGTAACTTTTTTATTTAAGAGTTATGTTTTATTTTTGTGCTCCAATATGCTCCACATCTTTTATTTTCATTTTCAAAGTCCGAACAGTCGATCTGAACCGCTCAACATGATCTTCATAATAAAATATGCTTGGATACCATTTTTAGAATTTTTTACTATTTTTTTAGATAGGTACAAAATCACTTTTTAAGGAGATTCTGGACCATCCGATAAAGTGATATTGTACCTATCTAAAAAAATAGTAAAAAAATTCTAAAAATATAAAATTTGGTCTCCAAACATATTTTATTATGAAGATCATGTTGAACGGTTTGGATCGACTGTTCGGAATTAAAATAGAGATAAAGAATGTAGAGCGTATTGGAGCACAAAAATTATGGTGCATTTGAACCCTCCTCATCATAGAATTACAAGTTCACATAGAGTTTCAGAATATAAGAAAGAAGTGCAAAGTTATTTTTTACTCTCCCTTTAAGTACAAAGCAGATATGCATGTAATATTTACTGATTTTATGACTACTTTTTTTTAGTATCCACCAACATCTTGTATGAAAAAGAAAATAAAAATTCCAAAGTGAAATTCAGTCATCAGTATTCATTCTCATAATTTATCCACTTTTTTTATATTTGGAATTTTGGATAATCACTATCAAGGTGGTTTGATTATGAAAAAAAACAGCAATGCACATATTTACGCACTCATGTGTGACATTGAAGGATGATTCAATTATATATATAGGCATTACATGAATAATTTTGCAACCTAAGGTTAGGTATAGCAGTAAAATGTTAAGTTTGGAATTATGTATATATCATTCAAGGTGCGCCTGCATGTAAAACCGTAAGTTTGGATCCGGTTAGGTAACTCAAACTTTGAATTTGGATCCAGTTCGTTCAATTAAAATCCGCACTAATATTAAAAGAGCTCCGTAAATTCTAACATGATTAAATTAGTTCGGATTTTGATCGTTGCATAATCATGTCCATGTATTTGACTTTTCTCGATGGGTTTTGGATTTGCCCATTTCCACACAAGTCAATTTCGAAATGAGTTCTAAATAAGGCAATATAAAATATGTTAAAAACTCTATTTTATTGACTCACTTTAAACTCTTAATTTTTATTTAAGAATTTCGTTTTTTGTAAAATAAAATTAAAATTGTGATATGATGCTTTGGTTCTTTGGTGGGCTTTACAGGAATTTAGGCCCAATTTTGAATTTCATTGGTGGGCTTTACAGGAGCGGGCATGTAGGCCCTTCGTGAATACATAAACATGACAACTAGTGCACACCCAGTTCCTTTGTGATATCTTAAATTTTCAGTTTATGTGATATCTTAAATTTTCAGTTTATTTGAAGCCAACAAGGGAATTACTACTCATATCGCAAATTATAGTATGAAGAGAGAGGTGTGCAAGAAAATTTCGAGATGAGGGGAAGAATTTGTGGGAGTCACTAGAACATGTATAAGAGCAAATGGAAGTATTTACATTAAGAGGATGAGAATGAAGGAATAATACAAGACACATATGGAAGGGTTAAGAAGAGTTTCAAATTTTTTACCACTCCAGGTTTCTTTTTCATTTTTCCTTAGCAACCGGCAGCCGTTACTCCTCCCCACTCCTCTCTTCTTCTCTAGTCCGTTTATTTACTCTTCTAGATCTCACTTTTAGAAACTATTTTTTGTTTCTCTTTTATCTTCACAGTGATTTATAATTAGAAACTATTTTTTTTTAAGAGACACTATGAAGAGCAAGATAATAAAATCTAACACTGAAAATTCGAATTTTTTGTTTAAATTATTTGTTAGATTACTTTTTTTATGTATAATTAGCATATTTATACTAAAATACGCTAAATTACTTGAAATTATGTCGAATTACACTATATTACATTAAATTACGCTAAATTATGTTAAATTACGCTAAAATACGGTAAATTACATATGAATATGGATGATATCTTTACTGAGAAGGTGAAAAACGACAATGAAACTTCAAACGGCCATAAAACGGCGCTCGAGTGTCCGATTTCAGCAAATTACCACTTTTCGGAAAGCTTGCGAAAATACGCATGCATCAATGCTAGTAATGCTGGATTTCAAAGTTTAGAATTGCCAAAATATAAAGAGAAGAGTCTCAAAACTTGAGTTGAAGTTTCCGATTAAGATTTTCATTTCTATTATTTAGTCTAAGTAACTTAGTAAATTAGTTATATAATAGACTTGTAGAATACTAATTTTTACTATTTTTGAATTTTTTTTACTATTTTTTATGATTTATGAAAGATGGCACAAAATCGGCCTAATTTAGCGTAATTTTGCGTAGTTTAGCGTAATTTACCGTATTTCATTATAATTAGCGAAATTAGTGTAATTTAGCGTAATTTAATGAAATATAGTGTAATTCAATATAATTTCAACTAATATAGTGTATTTTAGTATAAATATGCTAATTATAAATCAAAAGAAGTAATCTAACAAATAATTTAAACAAAAAATTCGAATTTTCAGTGTTAGATTTCATTATATTGCTCTTCATAGTATCTAAAAAAAAATTAAGAACCCGGCCATACTAGAGAGGAGGAAACCGGCCAGAAAATGACCGGTTTGGTCATTTTTTGAAAATCTCAGAAATTCTGAGTATATTTACTAATTTGTAATTAACTTTGGATATTAATAAAAATGTTGGCTCCATCAAAGCATAAAACTCCAGGATCTTTTCTTGATGGTTTTCAGATTTGTACAACTGGCGTCCGACTGGAATGAGCCCAAATAGCGTCGCTCCAGCTCTACCTGTGGTACCTCCAAGTGTCGCACCAAATCAGATAACATGTTACATATATTGAATCTGGTTAACGTCATAACGTTATAATTTCAGTCGAAATAATAATAATAATAATAACAATAATACAACTCCTCTGACACATTATACGGAGCAAAAATTCCACAATTCCAAAATACAAAGGTGGTGTTTGATTGTGGACTAAAGTTAAGGTGGCCTAAGTTGTTATTCCAACTTAAGCCGGCTTAAATTATTTATGTTTGGTTGAGATCTAAAGTTAGACCACGGCTTAAAGTATTCCTTGTTTGGTTAGAGTTGGTGGATGACTAAAGTTTTGGAAGCCTAAGCTAGTTAATTATTAATAACAAGATACTAATTATATAATATTAATTATTAATTATAACTATAAAATATTATAACATTTTTATAATAATTATTTAATATATTAACAATATAAGATATTAATTATATAATTATATATTAATAATAAGATACTAATTATATAATATTAATATATTAATAATATAAGATATTAATTATATAATTATATATTAATAATAAGATACTAATTATATAACATTAATATATTAATAATAACTATAATATATTATAATATTATTATAATAATTATTTAATATATTAACAATATATGATATTAATTATATAATTATATAATTAATAATAATTATTAATAAGAAGATACTAATTATATAATATTAATATATTAATAATAACTATAATATATTATAATATTATTGTTAATAATTATTTAATATATTAACAATATAACATATTAATTATATAATTATATATTAATAATATAATTATTAATAAAAAATACTAATTATATAATATTATTATAATAATGTTTAATATATTAGCAATATAAGATATTAATTATATAATTATATACTAATAATAATTATTAATAATAATATACTAATTATATACTAATAATATATTATTACTAATTAATGAGGAGAGGGGTGAAATGGTTGAAGGTGAATGACAGTGGGTCCCAGTGGCGTAAAATTGAAGCCTAAATTTAAGGCACCTCAAAAGGTGGTTTAATTTAGGCTCGTTTAGGCCGGCCTAACTTTTAGGCTATTCCATGTTAGGCCAATTAGTTTAAATCATGTTTGGTGGAATAACAGTGGCCTAAAGCCTTTAAGCCACCTTTAGGCCACAACCAAACATGAGGAAAATGCTTATATAAAAAAATTAATTAGCGGCCGGGACAGCCATAACTCAAAAAATTAGTAGTTAGAGGAGAAAGATATATTAAATTGTATTTGAATGAGAGTAACAATATTATATCCGAATCAATGTTATTCTTATGCAGCCAAATATATTTCTAAAGAAGATACCAAAACTATTCACAAGAGATATATTTATCCATTCCCCTTTATCTGTTTTTCTTATAAAGATACCAAACTATTCATCATATTTTCCATTTGTAGACTAGAAAACATAACAAAGTGTAGCAATTTTACAATATTGTGAATACTATTATCAAACCAGCAACTTCAGAGAATAAAAAAATCAAAACCGTAAGGATATATCGATGGAGTAGCCCTTAATAATCGGATTTGGGGTTGATTTTGTCCCAATTCTAAGGACCAAATAGTTGAACGACTCAAATTGAGAGCTCATTTAAAAGACAAATTCAGAGCCCACCTAAAGTTGTTACATTTAAAAATAAGTAAATTACACAAATAATCTTTACAAGTATATATATTATATCATTAGTGTATTTTTACAAGTATATATTATATCATGAGTATATTTTTCTTTCCAATATTAATAACTCAGCATTTCAACCTGCTTATTTTTATAAGTTGATTTGACAAAAAAAAAACACAATTAACAAAGTGCATTAACTAATAAGTTTTACCAATTTATTCAAATTTAACACAAACAACCAAAGAAGATAAGTAAAAAAATGTTCACAAAAATAAGAGCACAAATTAGCATAATTTGTAATCAAGCCACTAGATATTCAATACCATATCTTTCGTTGTCAATGTGCACTGAAACACCAATTTATAAGTTTACTAGACGCATTAGATCAATACATAGAGACATTGTATCAATTTGTTAGACTACATTTCGTGGTAGTTTAGTTGTATATATATTTTATCCATTTTATTATTACTTCTTTTGATATCCTCCAATATATTGGATGAAAGAGTAAATCATATTGAGAAATTGAAATTATCAACCTCAACACACTCTTATATCTATATCTATTCAGTAATTATTTTCTGTCATACCATATCTATCAGTTTTAATTTGAATCCCTTATATTGAATATTTCAGTAACACTTAGCAAGATTTTTGTAAATTAAAAAATGAAAGTACGTCTATATATTAATGTCCTCAATGAATATTGAAGGGTTTCACTATTATATAGGCAATAAATAAGGCTGGTACATCATTCAGTATGTGCCTGTGACCTTATATCGGTTTAATTTTGCATGAAAATCAACACATTTATTGTTTTATTCATTATACTTTTAAGATTGTAGATCAAATTTATGTGACGTACTTAACATATCTATATTTCTTTGCCCATTTCTACACAAGGCAATTTTGATACCTAGATAGCTTTTTTTTTCAATTAACTTTCTTTTTTCGGAAACTTTAGAGTTGGTTTGATTATTTCATTTCTTTTACTTAAGATACAGCCGGAACCTACTTAAAAGTTTTCACCTACAATTAATTGTCTTCTTTTTCATTTTGCATAATAAATGATGTAGATCAATGAAAAGTTCCAGAACCAGTCCCCAGATCGACCTAACCGGTGCGTACCAGTTCACAGGACGACCTGATTGTTGCATACCAATTCCCGTACCGACCTGATTTGTGTGCGCACATCAGTTTCTGTATCAATCCAACTGGTGCTATATTCATGTTTTCGATTTTTTACGAGTGCGTATCCTCCGAGATATCTTAACTTTTGCGTGACCGACGGCGACGTGTATGGTGCCTATTCAGGGATAGCGCAAGTGCAATATTATTTGTGCTTTGAGATTCATGCAGAACGTAGTTGAACGGTTGAGATTTCCATAAAAAAACACTCTAAGTTTGAGATATCTCAGAGGATGCGAATTCCTTTTTGACTACTCGAGCCAAGGGCACCTGTAGCCTTTAAACGGTAGGTCCCCTTCCTATAATCATAATTAAGGAACTAACCTCAAATCTCAAGCACTAAATATTCTGACTCGCCGCTTCCCTACACTAGTCCGAGAATTTAAGGACATGATTCTCTGTGGCGGTATGGATGCACCATTCTGTGTGACAGATAATTAAAAAAAATGTAACTAGTAAGTAGTAATTACAAGTCTACAAGAACTTCAATCTCCTTCAAACTTCAAAGAAGAATGATGCTGATCCGCTATAATCATGGAGATCCGTACCTCCCCACAATGATTCCAACTAACCTTTAAAAAGATAGCATATAACGCGCTAACATGTAGATACTTGGTATTAGTATAACTATTTTTCTTTACTATCTTTATAATTTTTTTTAGATAGAAAATTAGAGATCTAGCCTATTAACTTTTTTTAATTATACATAAATAACATCCCATTCGGATTTCGAACTCATGCCTCTTATATGGATGGTGTTGTATTTTGCCACTAGACCAAAAGTTAGATTCTCACTTTATAATTCACTTAATAGCATTATAATTCATTTTAATGAGTTTATGATTTACTTTATTTGAATAATTTATCATGAGACGGTTTAGTTTAGCGATAATGATAATAACAATAATGAAGAAAGCATCTGAACGGTTCCTTGCTCATTACTAATATAATTTAATCTATTTTGCAGAAGCGTTAGAAGGCACAAATTAAGAACTTGCACAGATAAAAGAGAAGTGATAATTGATAGTAACAACAACTTTATCCGTACCCTTTGTTTGAATGTGTTTATACTTGATGAAAGCAGTGTTTATAACTTATGTTACTAGGAACACAAAAATTCTAAAAACTAAAAATTATTTATCTGACAAAAAAAATTAATTTTAACATTTTTCCAATCATTCCATAAAGAAAAAAAAATGATAAATATTTTGTATAGTAAGTATAAATATTTGTGTATTTAAGATATAAATAGCATATATTTTAAGTGTAAGCAGTTTTGTGGCAAATAGTAACTTTTTTTTTGGTGTGAAAATACGAGTTTAGAATCCGAATTGGAAATTTTTTTTTTTTCATGACATTAAAAGGCTAGACCTATGTCTTTTTTTTTAATAAAAGAAGGTATAAGCAGTTTAATTGTACACAAGTAATATAAAATATGAGGTGAAAGAATAAATTCTTAAAAGTCAAATATCAATAACTCTTTTGTGAGTAGATCTCTTAATTTTAATTAGTTTTTTATTTCTAATTTTAATTAGTTACAACAGTAAAAGTATGAAGAAAATTAAAGGCATGGAAAGGGAGGTTCTTACCTCCACCAACGCCCCATTATCTATGTACATCATTAACAATCTCTAAGAATCAATTTGCTCCTAATCATCACTTTTCTCTCTCTCTACTTTCTTTTCCTCCTCTCTTTTCTCTCTCCTTGCGTGCTACTCAAAATCTCTCATACCATACTCCCCACTCAAGTCTCCTCTTATTCCTCCCCACCTCCCCTCCCTTATACCACCTGAGAAGGAACCTCTTTATTCTTTTTGGTACTTATACCATCTAGTGAAACTAGATCTCTCCCTTTCTACTGCTCTTACACATGCTTCCTCTTTCACAAAAGAACCATCTTTAGTGCCAAAAGAAACAATAACAAGTTATCTATGGAGATGTCATTCAGCTTACGCCATTGCTTAGTTCTCTTCATGAGCTTTCATTTTTGCTCAGGTATGTAATGCTCTGTTTTCTCTGTTTTTTTCTGTGTTACATTCTTTTTTGTTCCTCAAAAATTTACTTTGCTATATATAATAAGCAAATGTCACACGGTTGAAATACTATGTTTGAGATACATTATTTAATAACATTTGTAAAATTCTATCTCTGTTCTTACCATATTCTTCATTATTTATTCTACAAGATTACACCTGAAAATTGAGTAATGCAAGAAAACCATAGCACAACTTGCATGATATGAATTATGATTCTGGATATAGCTATATATGTAAAGTTGTTCCATCTAGTATACATTCAATGAAGGTTGGTCTTAGTTTAGGATATTTTAAAATAACTAACAAAAAAAAGGTTGGTTTGGAGTCTTTTGGGTTAATTAATTCCAGAGCTGCGTGGTAGGAAACATGTGATGATTATAGAGAATTTATGATGGAGCCAAGAGAAAAAAATAAATTAATTGTGGTGGATCTCTAGTGGATAAAATTATAATTACATATCCTTCTTGTATTAATTGTAAGGGAGATGTCATTTTTGGCTGCATATTCCTCAGCCATACCAACAATTCATGATTGAAATAGGACCCTATTGTTTTTCTAAAATATTAATTGTAACTTTTTGTACTCATGCATGTATTGTAGATTTGTATTAGACAACCTTTTTTTGCATACATATACTAATGTTATAAATAAGTTAGTGTCTAGAAAGTATTTTTTAGAAGAGGAGTTGAATCAAATCATTCAACTATTTAATATTTACAAAAATCTCTAATCGGATTTTGAACTTGCGTACTTCCCGTACAAAGAATATTGTCTTTCATTACTATATTAAAAGTAAGTTTTCATTAACAAAAAAAACATATTAGTAAAAATATTTGTATTGAATTGCAGCTGAAATTGTCGAAGTTCCAAAAAGGATTTTTAACAGTGATTTTGAATAATCATAGCTCGAATATATATCAAATCAGGAAAGTAAAAGTTGAAATGACTAACCTCAACTTTTATGGTTACGGCTTGTGGGCTTGTGGCAAACTTTATACCCTATTTATATACAAAGCAATATGTTTGCTAAAGTAAATTTTCGAAAAGATATGTTACTAAAGTGACCTAGGGGCAAAGTCAAAAGTTAAGTTGGTAACAACAAATATTCTGTACATGATATTGGGTCAATATATATGTGTGTGTGTGTGTGTGTTCGGTACGTGTGATACAATAGAATATTAAAGGAAATTACTCTGCTTAATCCTAGGATATGTAGGTTAAATATATAAATGAAATTATAAACGGTAAACAATTAACTCTTTGAATAGGAATTCAAGTATCTTTCACAAATGGACAAGAAACAAAATGGTAAAAATAACAAAAAAAAAAAAGGCATTCATGTATAACTTTTTAAAAATTGGACATTTGAGATAGCCTAAATCCTGACTAATCCAGTACAGATAATTTAAAGTAGCTTTTAATTATGCAGTACCTGTCCCCAAAATAAATGGTATGCTCTAAACCTTGTGCTTAAAGAGCATATATAATTTTCATATCAGTTTTTCAACAGAAAACTGCCATTTCTTTTCTTAATGTACTTCATATTTATATTTCATATATTATTTTATAGGGAATCTAGTTCAGGCAACAAATAGGATCCTCTATAATCTACAATTCTCGGAACCCTTCCCTGAGAGAGATGTAATAACACCAACAACAACAGTACCTGTGGTAAACCCCACCACAGACCCTAATACAGGTAGTACAAATCCAACGGTCACTCCAAACCCTACCTACACTTATCCATCCTACACTACCCCACCCACAACCCCAACCACTCCCACAACGACACCTGTCACCACCCCTTACACAACTCCCCCAACGACACCTGTCACCGCCCCTTACACAACTCCCACAACCCCAACCACTCCCACAACGACACCTGTCACCACTCCTTACACAACCCCTACCACTCCTTACACATCTCCCACAACAACAACTCCTAGCACCTCCACCGGAGGTTCATCAGGTGGAAGCTGGTGCATCGCCAGCCAGAGCGCATCGCAAACCGCACTACAAGTTGCATTGGATTATGCATGTGGATATGGTGGGGCCGATTGCTCAGCGATTCAACAGGGTGGGACTTGCTATAATCCTAACACACTCCGGGACCATGCATCATACGCATTTAATAACTACTATCAAAAGAATCCCGTATCAACGAGTTGTGATTTTGGAGGGGCTGCGGTTCTTACCAGCGTCGATCCAAGTATGAGTTCAATTTCAGTCATTTAATGCATCATTTTGCAAAAATTATCAGTGTATTGTAGCCATTAAGTAGATTTAGGAACTTTTTACCATTTAGTTTATTTACTCTTCAAAAATCCTTATATTGTTTTCAAGCAGCAAAAAAATTGTTTATAATTAGAGACAGCTGAGAAAAATAGCTTTTGTATGTTTAATTATTTACATTGTAGGCAATTAAGTTCCTAAGAACAATATTTAGATAATTCTAACTGGTTCTGTTCATCTCTGTAGGTACCGGGTCATGCCAGTTCCCGGCAACAAGGTACCATCTCTAACTCTTGTATACTATTTACAAATAACTGATAATACAATTTTAATGCCTAAAATGAATTAACTCTTCTCAAAATTATATTTAACAGCACAAGCTCATCGGTGCTAAACACATCAAGCCCAATCGGCGGTTCAGGTTCAACCGTGTATGGTTCAGAGCCGCCTCCTGATCAATATAGCGGAACTTCGACTCAAAATTGTGTTACACTTATTGTTGGGTTCATGTCTTTCATCATCTCCTTTGTCTCATTACAAACTTAAGGGTTGCTGATTTGCTGAATTCAGAGGCTAAATTTTTATCTCTTTCACCACTTCAGAAGAGATAAGCAAAGCCTAGAATGCCAATATATAGTTAGTAAAAGGTATTGGTAAATTGATGGAGCTCCTCATTTTTTTTATTTTTAAATTATTATAGGAAGAATATAGATTTTTTTTTATTTCTTTTAGACTTCGTTCTTTTGAGGACATATGTGTTATTCGTTTATCTATACATAATAAATGTGGTAGAAAATCATGAAAGTTACTTCCTTGTGGATCCAAATTAAATCAAATATTAGTGATTAGTTAGAAAAGAAATGTCTAGTATATATGTAATAAGTAAATCTGTAATTAATGATCATTAGACATAATCAATCTCAACGAGGGAAAACAAGTACTTAAACAGAGACATTGGGGTTACTATCAGGGGGTAAAGATATTGACATAGAAGTTTTGGCTTAGTGCAGCGCACAAATGATATGCAGTGTTATTTTGATCCTATTGTTCGTGTGCTGCATGAAGCCAAAACTTCTCTGTTAATATCTTTAATTACCCCTCTCAGGAGCTGTGATTTTTTCTTTATATAATCCTTGAACTATTAAAACACTTTTAATTAGACCATGTTTTTTGTCCATACCCAAAATTTATTTGGGCCAATATAAAGTTGCTCACATTAATTTCATTACCTCGATTGATTCTGGGCTGCCACCGTGTGTTTAGGCCCATACATTTTTTTTTTGGAATAGCAGCCCACACAAATTAAAGAACACCTGAAAAGATTAAGCAGAGCTATATGTTCCATGATATGTGATCATGTGACATGTTTAGAAAGATATGATCATGGGAGAAATTTCTACTAGAGTATAGTTTAATTTACCTTAACTTTGGTTCCTTATTCAATTTGAGTTTTGGAATTATTTCTTTTCTTTGTTTTATTTATCTCTGAATTGTAAAAGATAATTTTTCGGAAGTCAATGAACATAATACGATATCCGTTTTTATCATCAAACTTCAATTTATTCATTTTTAGTGATAAAACTTTTAATTCTATCCGAATTTAGTCAATCTGTTATATTGCCATATAGTTGTGTCCCCCTTATTAGGGCGAAAGATAAGAGTAAGTCACAGTTGAGTCATAAGAATTTCGGACCTATTTAAAATATAGGAGATTCACTTTAAAATTTGTACAAACTTGTATTAAACGATTCGTATCTAATCTGATTCGAATTCTTGTTTTCCCAGTGCCTCAACAGATTGTCAGAAATAAAAAATCATCTCTCACAAATTAACCAATTTTCTTGCATTGTATATTTGTATCTCAAACCATTAATCCCAAAGTCATCAAGCAACACATATAAGATTTTATTACAATATTAGAAGATGGGTGTTTATAAATCATGATATATAACAAATTTCAGCCAATAATCATAGATTATAGACATGATACATATATATAATATATAAAGAGTAGAACTAAGGTGCTCTTAAGCTCACCAAGCTCTTTTGTGAGCTTAATTAAAAAATCTATTGAATTGGCTTCAAACGATGCATCCAAACCATTGAAACCAATTTACTTCACGAGTGATGGGTTTACATATCAAATTTATAAATTTTCGAACTAATTTAGTATAAAGTCAAGCGGTAAAAAAAAGATGGTTTATAAGTTAATTTTAATGTGTTCATTTTTTATCATTTTTTTACCGCTTGACTTTATATTAAATTAGTTTGAAAATTTATAAATTTGACATGTAAACTCATCACTCGTGAAGTAGATCGGTTTCAACGGTTTTGATGCGTCCCTTGAAGCCAATCCGTGAGTTTTTGAGTTAAGCTCACAAAGAGAGTTGGTGAGCTTAAGAACACTCTAGTTCTACTCATATATAAATATCATGCCTTTTAATATTAGGTTTTAAATTTAATTTTTATTTTTTAAATGTTATCAACATTTTTAAAATAAATAATTGTAAACTTATATATAACCATACGATTTTGATTCGAATAAATACTTTTATGATTCGAGGCTTTATTCATGAAGAGTTACCAGTGGATATAAATACTTGTAATCAATATATTATTTTATTTTTGGGATTTGCCAGCGGGACACCTCACAACCTAAGGTTCCTAGTATCTCTCATTCTTCTAGAAAAGATTTTATAGACATAAAACAGAGAAACTGATGGAGCTAAACATGCATTTATGGGTGCAATAATCAGATCTAAGTACCTAACTTAATTGCGTAGATTGCTCAAAATTTAATGCCGCGACTATGGAGCAGCAGAGTCCCATTTGTACGGGATCACATTCTTTTCAGGCGTTTGCACTGTGAGAATCCATGTAGTGGGTCATTTTTTGCCGTGAATATTTTCCTTTTTTTTTTTTGTTAATGATATAATAACAACATAGATTTAAGTCATAGACTCATAGTTATTTACTAAGTCAAAAGCTGATAAGACTTTAAACCAATAATGATCTACTATATGTTATCATTTTAGTATGTTATATAAGAAACTTTTTTTTACAAGTTTGTACGTCCTCTATATTTATCTCCCGTCTTTGCACTTTTTTTTTAATTCATTTCATATTTTTTTAGAAATTTTTTATTTTAAATATCCATAAGTAATTAATATTTAAGAGATCCGGTTTATATCTCACGATACATGTTTAATAAATATGTACACTGGTTAGTGCAAGCTAGTATAAACACCGGCTTGTGTGGGTATAAAAAATAAAAACATATAGTATATATATATTTGAAGTAAAGACACATGGTCTCTGATGTGGGAGGTCATGAGTTCAAAATCCGGATGGAAGAAATCATTTGTTATAATAACAGGGGTATAAAATTCAGAGACTAAAAAAAACAGAAAAAAAAATACATCCAATTTTAGCAGCTAAAAAAGTTGTTAATATATAAGAATTGTTTATAACTTATAAAGTTACAAATTTAAACACAATTTACGCAAGTATGATAAATCCAAATTATCCAATTTCAACACCAATAATTGTTGATTTACATGCAAAATGTGTATAAATTAAGGATATTGGCAAGAATGTTGAGATTGGATAATTTGGATGTGTTATACTTGTGTGTAATTGTGTGTAATTGCCAACAAATTATTGAACAATTACACACATGTAAACCGACAATTATCGTGTGTAAATCAACAATTACATAAATGTGTATAAATGAAGGATGTGGAAACACCATTGTGTGTAATTTGCCTCTCTTTCCCTTAATTTTATGTGAAACACCATTTTTGCTATATATTATAAAACCGTTAAGAATATAGAAATAAAGGATATGGACTGGGTTGGAGTATTGTTAGCAACTCTCATTATATATTAAAAAAAAAAGAATTTGGATTAAAAAAAATTCAATAATATAGTAATCACATTGGCAGATACAATAACGAAAGAAAACGATGAATTTTACAATTTGTCTTATTCGAATGACATTTTTCAGATTTTAAACAGTTGAATAAATCTGATATGACCCACTGAGTTTCCACTATCAATTTGTGTCCCTTAAATAATTACTAGATCTAAATTAAAGAGCAAAACTAGAACGTGATGTGCTTACTAAGAGAGATTAGTGAGCACACATTCAAAAGACTATCGGATTGATTTCAAATTATGAATTCAAATTGTTGAAATTCATGTACTTCGTGAGTGATGTATGTACATGCAAAAATTTTGAAATTTCGAATTTATTTAGTACATGGTCAAGCGTTAAAAAAATGATAAAAAATGAATACATAAAACAATTTAAAAAATAACTTATAAAATGTTCATTGTTTTGACCGCTTGACCATGTGCTAAATAAATTTGAAACTTTAAAATTTTTGCATGTACACATATATCACTCACGAAATACATAGATTTCAACAGTTTGAATTCGTAGTTCGAAATCAATCCGATAGTCTTTTGAAAATGTGCTCACCAACCCCTCTTGGTGAGCACATCACACTCTAGTTTCATCCCTAAATTAAAAATATTTGATTTTGAAACTGTTGCATAATAAATCAGCACCGTCCTGTCAATATGAACTCAAAATTTAGTTAATAGATTCCATGCATAGAAATATAGAAACTATACACATTTATTACAGGACTTCCATACGACCGACATAATGTGATTGCCATAGCAGTTATTGTTTCTAGGATAGTTTTACTATTCTTGAGAATGAGGTGTCATTGCTAATTTACTATGCATGAGAATGAGGTATAATTAATATTATATATATATATATATATATATATATATATATATGAGGAGGGATCAAGTTACAACAAATTTGAGTTACAACAACTATTTTTTTCATTTTCAAAGTCTAAATCGTCGATCCAAACCGTTCAACATGGTTATCTAAATAAAATGTGCTTGCAGATCAAATTTTACATTTTTTTTGAATTCTTTTACTATTTATTAAGATGGGTACAAAATTCAATGGTCTGAATATGACTATTTTTTGTAAAATACTTAATAAATAGTTAAAAAATTCAAAAAAAATGTAAAATTTGATCTGGAAGCACATTTTATTGTGGAGATCATGTTGAACGGTTTGGATCGACGATTTGGACTTTGAAAATGAAAAAAATGATTGTTGTAACTTTGTTGTAACTTGATCCCTCCTATATATATATATATATATATATATATATATATATATATGAGGAGGGTTCAAATGCCTTCATTTTTTATGCCTCCACCGTTCCTTCATTTTTAAAAACTTTAATAACTGAAAATTTAAAACTTAAAAGTCAAAATAAAACCGTTGGATATGATCTACATCATTTATATATACACGTGTAAAAAATTATGACATTTCAATTTTGTTTTGGTTGTCATCAAGAGCTTGTAAAAAACGTATTAATATGGATAATTTCTAGACATTGATTTTTCAACTTACTGATTCACATAAAAACAAAATCGAAATGTGATATTTTTCTATGAGCACATAGATAAAATGATGTAGATCATATCCAACGGTTTTATTTTGGTTTTTAAGTTTTAAATTTTGAGTTATTAAAGTTTTAAAAAATGGAGGCATGGTGGAGGCACAAAAAATGGAGGCATTTGAACCCTCTATATATATATATATAGAGAGAGAGAGTGAGGCTATGGTGCTATGCATAGCACGGATGGCTAGTGTACTACGGCTCAATATGGTACCTTTTAAAATCCTAACGGTCGATCCGAACCGTTCAATGTGATAACCATATGAATATGTACTTGCAAACAAAATTTAATATTTTTTCGAATTTTTTTACTATTTTTTTAGATAGGTAGAATTTTGAGGGTCCAGAATTTTCAGAAAACACTGATATTTCTACCTATCTAAAAAAATAGTAAAAAAATTCAAAAAAATATAAAATTTAGTTTTCAAGTACATATTCATATGGATATCACATTGAATGGTTCGGATCGACCGTTAGGATTTTAAAAAGTACTATATTGAGCCGTAGTACACTAGCCATCCGTGCTATGCATAGCACCATAACCTCACTCATATATATATATATATATATATATATATATATATATATATTAATGGTGTGTTTCCTTGAAGTAATTACATAGTTAATTTTTTTTTTTGAAAGAAATATGGTTTTCATTCTCATGTTATTACAACAAAAGAGAATTTCTCATGTTCAAATTTCAAACATATGATATCCTACTAAGAGGATATTAATTTTGCTACTAGATCAAACACTGATTCTTATAGATAAAAAGAGTTTAATTCAACATGATATTTTAATGTACACTAGTGCACCAAAGTCCCAGTAACGTATCAATTTGGCAAGAATTTAGCAGGAGTATTCTATCTTAATCTTGTCAAATAAGAACTTTGATAATATTTGATTGTAGGGTAAGAGGTAGAGTAAGAGTTTATTTTTTATATAAGCTGCTAAATGAGGAGTAAACTAAAACAGAAAAAGAAAAAAAAAGATTGAGTTACGGCAATAAGTTAAACTATTTCTTTACAAAAATCGACTTACTTCACATTTACTCTGCATGTAAATCTTACTGTTAGAGACAAACATTTATTCTTCGATTTCTCTATTCTTTAGTTGATAATTTAATTTAATTTACGACTTAAGTTATAAGTTCTAACCAAACAAGAATAACTTAAACCACATTCGCTTGAAGTAAAAGATTTAATCTTCCTTAATTTTAATTAAGTAGCAACCAAACACAATCTTCTTTAGTAGGATTAAGAAAGTCTTCTTTTGTTAAGACTTTTAATCATGCTTATTTCTTATCCCAATTAGTTCTTAACTATTCATTGTTAAAATTAGGCTACATTAATTGCTTCTTATACTCCAATATTATAGTTGAGAAATTACTGTCTGGGTAAATATTGAAAAACATCCGTGCCTTTTTTAAGATCAAATACTCCGTTTTTGTATAAGAAAAAAAATACTCTAACTTCATAAAAAACTAATGGCCGAAATGTGCAAGTTAGGGGTGTCAACGGGTACGGTAAGAGTCGGATGGAAGCATTTTCATACCCGTACCCGTTACAAATTGTCATTATCAGTACCCTACCCTTACCCGCTACGAATTACCTTATCCGTACCCTACTCTTACCCGTTGTGGTTGTCGGATTACGAAACGGTAGTGGATAAATAACGGGTAATACTATTATAATAAAAAAATTATTATTTACTAAATAATAAATTAAAACACATTCATTTCATAAATATATATACGTGTTTAAAAGATCTAAACTTTATTGAGATTTGTTGAAATTTATTTACGTGTTTTAATAGTTAATTAAGCGTAACACAACTATCAAGAATATAGTTGAAGAATTAATATTCATTACTCATTAATATATAATATATATAATTTTTTTTATAATTACTAACGGGTACGAAATAGACTTTACTCGTACCCTTACCCGTTTAGATAACGAAATTTTTTTTTACCCGTACCCGTACTTGATAAGTTTAGGAAAAAAAACTTCCCCATACCCTTTTTATTGGATACGGTACATATCGGGTAAACGGATAAAATGATGCCATTGACACCCCTAATGCAAGTAAGATATTGGAGAAAACCAACAGATAAAATTTATTTCTTTTTAAACCGCGGACTAGTGCAGTGACACAAACACTCATCTCTCTTCCAAGAGGGTGGAGGTTCAATTCTATCTAGTAAAAACTATTAAGCAATAACATCTAGAAGATGTTGAGGTGTACTAAGACCCTTTAATAATTTTTTTTTTTAATTGTCTACATCTGTACTTTTCTTAATTTTAACTTAAAAGTGAATTGTCCAAAATATCCTTTGAAATGTATGGTCACGATTAAATCTAGTAAAAACTATTAAGCAACTTTTCTTATAATTTATACAGAGGGCTTTAAAAATAAGAACTTTATAAATTTAAATTTTGTAATCTGAATCAGTAAATTAATATGATATACTTTGTGTAAAGATAAATAAATTAAGTACAAGAAAAGTCTGAATTTTTTTGTTGTGTCAAGTTACTATGTCCTAAAAAAAGTTGATCCAAAATATTTTGTGACATGACTTCTCCAAATTATTTTAGAAATTTCTAATAATTAGTCCTCACTAATTTGTATAAGAAACTAACGCGGAGTAAATCCGCGGGCAACGGACTTACTTTAAGTTCAATAGATTTCAAAACCATCCGATTTGTCTTAAAATCCGTACGTGTAAAAATTAAAGTGGACCATCGAATCTATTCTGCTCTAATAAAAACAACTAGAAGCTCAATTAAATTTTGCAAAAAGAGATATTTTTCTCAGTTTTGATAACAACATGTAAATGAATTTCTTTATTAGGGGATTGTAAATAATATTTCCGACACATGTGAAAGTTTTGAGTACTTTTTTCCCGTTTGATCTGATCTTTGAATTAATATATTTGTTATTTATTATGCACACATATTGATTATCTATATGATTACATTAACGCTGATTTTAAACTTTGATTTTTTAATTAATTAATAAGAACCATAGCTAATATAATATATTTGACTGAAGCATTCCTCTATTATGAAATATCGTAGATTATTTAATATAGTTGACTAAGACATTTTTTTCTATATGAAAGATCGCAATTTTAAAATTTAATTCTTACAATTAGATGGTTTGAAAAAATTAATTCTAAATTTATTGTTTTATAAAAATTGCAATTATTTGACCAACTTTATAACCACTCAGACTTTCCTATGAAATATTTCATATTTTACTTTCCCACACTGTTGCTCTGGTACACATTGGCATCAGCACATGAACCATATATATCTAGATAACGCATTAACTCCAAGCACTTTATATTAATTTAATGTCAATTTGCAATTTTGAATAGATTTATCTCGTGATTGTATTCTGTTTGCTCCATGTGCAAGCAAAAAATTCTTCTTGGAATCACTTTTAAAAAGAAAATCTGTCTCTTGCCTTGGAATGGATGTGTTCAAAGCATGGCCCCATTCAGCTCCTAAGTAGATTCCCTGCTGCTTACAAATTTGGGAAATAACTATTAATCTCCACTTCTTACCTAGTAGCATCAACATGGACCCTTAAATTTAACAAAAGACATAAGAAAATGTCTTAAAATAGATGCATGAATAAATAGAGACATAAATTGAATATATTACAAAATTAATAATTTAGGCAATGTTTTTTTTTTATGTCTCGGCAGAAGCTGCCAAGGGTGTTGATAAAATAAATAGATAGAAACATATTACATCAAACAGCCAGTGCCAATAATTTAGGCAATGTATGGAGTGAAATTTTAAGTTTTCATTATACAAACTTATAAAGTGTTCTTAATATCCATTTTTGTTTCAATGTTGTAATGTGACATCTCTTATAAAACTTCAATAACAAATAGTACATGTACTTTTAAAAACAAAAAACAAATAGTACATGTACTTTAAAAACAAAAACAAATAGTACATATGAACACAGTCTCTAAAACTAGTCTTTTGCAATTCGGAAATTTTAGGAAGATCAAATATGTTCAATGTCATGAGAGATTAGACTTTTAAGTGTTAACTTTTTTAATTAAATAAAAAAGGATTGTGAGTCTATATACATGTGTGAGCTCTAACTCACAAATACTTGTTCTAATTTCTCGCTGCTTGAACTTAAGTTCTAGTTAATCACGTACAACTTTTTTTTTCTCAAATTCAAAACATGTTGTTATTATAGACATAATATGTACATTTAAGTGGACTAAATAAATATTATCTCATTAACATATTCACAATATATAATATTTGCATAAGACATAACTAATAATTTTAGACATAACAAATAAAAAGAAAATAAATACTCAATCCGGTGAGATTAAAATATATAAATCCAAATAGAAAATTACATCGCATTTCTGTAAAAGATGCAAATTATATCTATTCACATGATCACATCCAACTTGTTGATTGTTTGCTTGTCATTTTTTCTCAGTACATGGAGATGAAACATTGAGAGACCGTTATCAAAATATAACATTTAATACTTTAAATGGGCCGAAACAGCTGTTGGAGAAGAAAAATATGAAACAAACAAATAAATATATGTTGTTAATTATATAGTCATGCCAACTACTCTGTAATGCCTGTTATGTTTTGCACTGCCGTTGACCGTGTCCCACGCCTTGCATTTACAGGTTAAATTTACGACTTTTGTATAATAACCCCGATTGTTAATTTATTTTGAAGCCTATCCTTTCTAATGCATGTTCATAATATTTTAGACTGCTTATATTTGCATGCATTTTATTATTGTTTTTGTTTGCTGCTGTGTCTTTTAGTTTCATTCTGTTTATTTATATGGTATTTTGAATTGCCTTATTAAATTTAGTCAATGAGACATAATAATAACCTCATTGTTTTATTCTCCACAAAGTGTTTTTGTATTGACTTACCGAATCAAAGTAGGTTAAAATATTTAAGGAGGTCGGATTAGTTGACCAACATTTGGTTTACAAAATTTTGATTTTTTTTAAATAAAGTTTAAAATTTGATATATAATATCATAGGCATGGTCTTCAAAATGCATACATTATATTTATGAAAAATGATGATTTTTTTTTTGTATGTTTTATCGTTCATCAAGTGATTTGAATTTTTATGGTGTCCCTAAAGTTAATATATATTCATAAAATTACCTTTTTTTTTATTTCCATCCATATTTGAAATTGAGTTTATAAGTCATTGTCAAAATAAATTTTACTTTGTGATCCATTTTCGTTGTTAATATCCCAATTTCTATCTTATTTTCCTTGATTTATATTTCATATACTGAAGATGAAATTTTCATGTTAGCAACTGACGTAATGTGAATTAAAAAATGATTGTAAATTACGTTGTTGCATGGTTTGACAAAAAATCAAACAAAAAAAAATAGAAAAAACAAATGCTCAATTTTAAATCTATTTTGTCTGTAAAAACGTGGATTGAAAATTATAATACACTTATACATATTAAATACCATTCCAATTGCGATTATTAATTAATAAATTGAAGTTATGAAATAGTACAATTAACGAAATTTAAAGGTCTCCATGCAAATAAAATACCATCTTTAAACAATTGTTACGTAAACCGAGTCCATTTCCTCTTCCCGCTCATAAATTCCTTTTTAATTGCTTTACTTTTTGCTCTCTACTAGACATTAATGCAAACACCTTGCTCTCTTCTAGTCTTCTTCTCTCCTCCCTTCTCAAAATTAAAAAGAAAAAGAAAAAAAAAAGAGACAGAGACAAAAGGCCTTGCTCTTGCTCTCGTCTTAGCCTCTCTCTCTCCTCTCCTCCTTTTAACTCGCATTAATTTTCACTCCTCGACTGCTCCTGCCGAGGACCATTTTCAGGTAAGGTCCCTCTTTGTTCCTTCACTTCTCTCTAGTAAAAAAAATGAATTTTCGCAGCCTATCTGACTTGCATTTTTTCTTAATAATAGCTTTGTTGGGTTTCTACCCGGCACTCTGTTTTTAAGGTTTTTGTTCAGAAAAGGGCAGATCTTTCTCTTACTAGACCCAACCAAAAGAGGTAACTTTTCTCTAAAAGCTCCACGCTTTCCACTTAGTTTAAATTGAACCAACATCTTTTCTTAGATTCTACTTTCTCTGAGTCATTTTTTGCACTTTATCATACTATTTTAATTTATTATTCAGTTCGACCCAACTAGATCTTTCTTCTTGCTTGTTCAAAAGCATAATGCCAAGCATTTTTTTTTTTTGTCTATTTTTCAGGGAGAGATTACCTCACAATGCTAGTAGTCTGACTAATTTCTCCAGTTAAACAAAATTCTGAAAACCCAACAAAATGTCGAACGGGGATCTGAACAACGATTTATCGAAACGAACCCGGATTTTCAACCTCAAAGTATGGGTCTTGATTGCCATTTGCTTCTCCATTGTAATCCTTTTGATCCTACTATTCCTCTACATTTGGGCCTCCAATAGGAGGAGGAGAACCAAATGGGCGCTCGGCACCAACGGTAACTTCAATTACAACTCAATGCAACCCCAAATCCCCACAGTCTCAAAAGAAATAAGTGTCGACAGGGTTGGTGGCGGGACCCGCACCCTTGCACAATCCCTAAGTCACCCGCTTGAAGCTGATAAGGAACAGACATGCAAAACCCTAGCTCAACTTGCTTTAAACAATCACAGTAATTCGGTTGATTATGACAACATGAGTCAATGCAGTTCAATTTGTTTCCAAACCGACAAAATGGGTAGTTCGCATTCGGGTGAGGAAATTAACGGATCGGGTTTAAATAGGAAAAACAACTATTCGCCCGTCTCGGCCTCGCCTCTTATTGGCTTGCCTGAGTTCTCACAGCTCGGGTGGGGCCACTGGTTTACATTGAGAGATTTGGAGTATGCAACTAATCGGTTTAGTAAAGAGAATGTAATTGGCGAAGGTGGGTACGGAATAGTGTACCGCGGCCGGTTGCTAAACGGTACTGAGGTGGCAATTAAGAAAATATTTAATAATACGTGAGTTTCCTACTTCTTTTACTATGAAAATTACACCTATCTATTATTTTGCAAATTCCATTCTGTGCTTTCTCTCTCTCTCGAGAGAGAAAGAGAAAGAGAAAGATAGTCTATTAATAATTTGGTAACAATATAGCCCTTTATGAACTGTTTAATTGTTTATTCTAAGTAAACATCTTTATTTATATAACGTGTAGATGAAACTTTTTAAAATGTAGTTACTGTTTGGTAGGAATAAGACTAAACCTTGTCTACTTGCCAACTAGAGAAAAGTAATATCAGTTTTAATTGATTTGATATTTTATGCCTGATTAATGTTATAATTTGATTTGTAGGGGTCAAGCTGAGAAGGAATTTAGGGTAGAAGTAGAGGCAATTGGCCATGTCCGACATAAAAATTTGGTTCGCCTCCTAGGTTATTGTGTCGAAGGCGTAAATAGGTAAATAAAAGAACCAAATTTAGCAACAGTAAATAAGGCCTTTTTTTTTTTTTGGAAATTATACCCCACCTTTAACTGTACTTGCTCATGCAACCACTTTTTCTGTTGACATGATTTAGTTTAGCACGGGATTATTACTTATTTAGTACCTCAGGGGCAATAATTCTGTCTAATGATAGCACTCAAATAAAATATACCTTTTCTTTGTCCTGATTCATTGCAAATAGCACTGAACATGCTGGGTATAGTTTCCAAAAAAACAAATAAAAACTATTAGTTAAGGAGTAGGGTTCAAATGCCTCGTGTCTTTCATGCCTCAATCGTGCCTCACAACCTTATCTCCGTTTTCAAAGTCCAAACATTCGACCCGAACCGCTCAACATGATCTCAATATTAAAATGTGCTTGGAGACCAACTTTTATATTTTTTTGGAATTTTTTTACTGTTTTTTTATATAGGTACAAAATCACTGTTTTTCAGAAGATTCTGGACCATCCAAAAACAGTGATTTTGTACCTATCTAAAAAAATAGTAAAAAGTTTCAAAAAAATATAAAATTTGGTCTCCAAGCACAGTTTAATATGGAGATCATGTTGAGCGGTTCGGATCGACTGTTTGAACTGTGAGGCACGATTGAGGCATTTGAACCCTACTATAGCTAAGATACCTCTCAAGCTTATCATTTGTGACCTATCTAAATGGCTACTAAAATTTATCATTGAACAGGATATTAGTGTATGAGTATGTGAACAATGGAAACCTAGAACAATGGATCCATGGTGCTTTGCGGCATCGTGGTGGGGTCCTCTCTTGGGAGAGTCGTATCAAGGTTATTTTGGGCACTGCCAAAGCGTAAGTCGTGTATTCAATATGTCATTTTTATGATTTGTTTATCCATCTAAAAATATCATTTTTTTCGTTTATGGATCATGTTTTAAGCTAAGCATCAACTAAAAAACTGTGCAATTTCCTTGATGTAATTCAAATTTGCCTCGATTAGCAATTGCCTTGCAAATCAACCTCAGATAATTATCTACTTTATCGATTTCAAAAAAAGATAATTATCTACTTTATTATTATTTTTTGAAATAACAATTACTTGCATTTAACCTCACTTATGCTTTGCAATTAAGCCTTTGCTTCTGCTAGCATCATGTGTGTATTTAATTAATGTGAATTTCACCTTAATTTTCTCTTGGTTATGCAATTAAATAATTAACCAAATAAGTCAATGGAGAACAATACAGATTTGAATAAACTTTACACAGAATTTCATAATTATTCACCTATTCGTCTCATAATTTTCAGGCTTGCGTACCTCCATGAAGCGATTGAACCTAAGGTGGTACACAGAGATATCAAATCGAGCAATATTTTAATTGATAGTGAGTTTAGTGGAAAGGTTTCTGATTTTGGATTAGCTAAGCTTTTGGGATCTGACAAAAGCCATGTCACCACTCGAGTTATGGGTACATTTGGGTAATCCATTTAAACTAATTCTATCATTTTTCACAGAAAAAAAAAAGCAAATTATAAGTCGCAAATTTGCCACTTAGACCTAATATTACTTGTCATATTTCCAACTCAAACCAATTACTTTATTTGTGACATATATCACATATATTTGATTGATTGTAATTATAACATCATTTGTTTATTATGATGAGTTTGTATATTGTAACAAAGAGAAATTATTATTGCGTCCAATATTCCACATTCCTTATCTGCACCCGAAATGCAAGTTGGTCGTATTTCATTTACAAGTCTAAACACTTCTTAAAAAAAGTATAAATATATGTGGGGTGCAGGTAAAGAGTGCCTATAACTCTATAATAAATTGTTGCTATTTTCATTGTAGCAAAAATTAGATTTAGATATTGGTTTCCTAGTTTAATTCTGACTGTTTATATGAAAATCAAGATGAATTTGTTTTTTATTTTGCTTGACCTTGATTTTTGCCTGTACATATTATCTGCAAATAGTCAAATAAAATATGCTTAACAATTAATTGCAAATATGGTGAAAAGATCCATCTACTTAAGTAAACATGCCTAATTTATCATTTGATGTATTTAGGTATGTTGCTCCTGAATATGCAAATACGGGTATGCTTAATGAGAAAAGTGACGTGTACAGTTTCGGTGTTGTTTTATTGGAAACTGTTACCGGTAGAGATCCAATTGATTATAGTCGCCCCGCTAATGAGGTATATACTCTTATCTGTTATTAGAGTCGATTTATTTTTATTTTTTTCCCGTTGTCACCATTTGTGTACCATAAATCCTCAATTGGGATCCAAAACCCTTAAGTAGAAAGAAACTGAAAGAAGAATTTACTGCAATGGTGCCTAACTCGTACAAGGCTGATCACACTGAGTATACACGGCTCCTAACAAATTAAATTTTGTTCTCCTGAAATGTTCAGACCAATTGATCGTATAATGTTGCTAATTTATCTTTGAGTGAGGGTATGGTACTATGCATAGCGCGGATTGGTCCGTGCTATGGTACATGTAGAAAATCACTTGATCTAAAAATTCTAGACCATTCCAAAGTAGTGATTTTCTACATATCTAAAAAAATAGTAAAAAAATTCTAATTAATGTAAAATTTAGTCTGCAAGTACATTTTCATATGGAGATCATGTCAAGGGGTTCAGATTGACTATTTGAACTTGGAAAACGAAAAAATTGATCCATAGTACGGACCAATCTGCGCAATGCATATACGATACCCTCACTTTATCTTTTCTTTTCTCACAATTAAGCCAATAAACAGTATTACACATTTTTACATACAAACCTCCAGATTGTCAAACTTATGTACACCCCAGGAAAACGAACAATATCATGCATACCTGTTGAATATTACTATTTATTGTTGGAAATTTTAGAAGATTTACTTTATTCAGATGAGCATTTGAATGATTTTGTTTTGTAATTTGGAATGCTTTGATATTTCGATGTTTTGCGGTGTGCAAATAAAATTATTCCTCAGAAAGTTAATTAGTTGATCATATTTTCCATGTCAGGTAACCCTAGTGGATTGGCTCAAGGTGATGGTGAGTAACAGGAGAGCAGACGAGGTGGTGGACCCGGCGATTGAGGTCAAACCCTCTACACGCGCTTTAAAGCGGGTTCTACTTGTTGCACTCAGATGCGTTGATCCTGACTCTGAGAAGAGACCTAAGATGGGTCAAGTGGTACGCATGCTAGAGTCTGACGACATGCCTCATCGCGAGGTAATTGCCCTTTGAGTAGTTTTGGTTATTGTACCTATTGGGTCCTGAACTGGTACTAATACTGGTACCTGATGTTTGTATTTTGGATCAATATCTTTGTTTTCAAAATTCAAATGGTCGATATGAACTTTTCAACATGATCTTGATATAAAAATTTACTTGCAGACTGAATTTTACATTTTTTTGGAATTTTTTTACTATTCTTTAGATAGGTAGAAAAATACTACTTTTGAATGGTCTAGAATCCTTGGATCAAGTGATTTTCTACCTATCTTAAAAAAAATAGTAAAAAAATTCTAAAAGGAAAACTTGATCTACAACTACATTTTCATATGGTAATCATGTTAAACGGTTCAGATCGACTTTTTGGACTTTGTAAATGGAGATATTGATCCATAGTATGGACCAATGTGTGTACCATAACCTCACTTTTAGGACTTAAATGTTTTAACTTGTAGATGACATTATACAAAATGTATTTTCTCCTTAATTCACCAACTATGTTTTTAAATTTTAAATTATCAATTTAGGATAGGAGAAGCCGACGGAGTCATGGAGGAAGTATGGATAATGTTATTCTAAAAGAGAGCTCAACTTCTACTGAATCGTGAGATAAAAATACACAAGTAGCCATGACTCTATTGCTGACAAGATTTGGACGTCCTAGATTTCTACTTGTTTGGTCAATTGAAGAAAGCTTCTGCTCCATAGGGTTACTTTAGTAATTGTTCTAGGCAAGTTAATTAGTAAATTTCATTAGGATATATAGTTGTTAGATAGACCAGATTACCAGATAGATATAACCTTTTATTGGTGTGTTCTTTCCTAAGATAATCTATTCTTTTCTTTCCATTTTTTTTTACAATTCAAGTATTTTAGGGTTTCTTTTAAAGTGCTGAAGCTTTCAATTTGGAGTCTTGGTGTAGTTTGTACTTCTGTTGATGGGTTTCTTAAGACAAACTTCTATAATATATAGTAAAATGTTTGTAATTTACCTTTTGATAGCATAATTTCTTTTCTTAAAAATATATAAAAAAAGAAGAACTACCAGCTGAAAGATTACTTTCTTTTTCAAAATAGTTAATTTGACTTTGAATGAGGCTACGATGCTTTACAATGTACGCTTACCTAGTGTGCTTCCATACAACAATCATTGGATGTGCTTTGATTTTCATCCAGCATGCATCTTAACACAAATCTGGCGCCTTCTATATTGAAGGACATTAGGTAGGTGGGGTCTGGATCTCCCAAAGTAACCTAAATTTTGAGTTTACATCGGAACTGTCTAGTTAGAATTTGGGCCAATCTAGCCGAGCCGAGGTAGAATGCACATGGCCTCTTAAATATTTGTGTCGAAATAGATTGGACGGTCCGGATTCAAATTCAAAATTTGGGTTATTTAGGAGATTCTAATTCAGTTAGGTGTATGATACGTCCTATTTCGAGGAGAGTAGGTTGTATGCAAAAGTAGTTGGGTTTAGGCTCGCCCTGTCTCGAGAAGACAGGCCGAGCGTGAGAAGGTGGATGTCGGTTTCCGAAGTGGGAAGGTTAGGAGGTATTCGAACTCTATCCTGTATGATATCTCGCCTGGAAGCCAAAGTTCAACCCTAATTTAACGGAACTTTTTGTCTTAAATAGATCGTCCCCTAACTATCATTATGCGTTGTCAGAGCGGTTAGAGAAGTTCACATAGGGGTGGTGACACTCGCATAAATAGCGGTGACGATAAGCTGAGTCTGGGCTGGATCCGGTTGGGCTTTATCGGATGTGACCCATTTGGGCTTTGTCGGATGAGACCCATTTGGGCTTTGTCGGGCCGAGTTGTTACCGGATCATGAGCTCTACTTTCTTTAATCTAGGGTTGGCCTCTGATAGGGGTCCGAATCCCGGATTGTTCTTGGTCCACGACCAGCTTTGTGAGGGCCTTTGGCACATGGTTCTATCATTAGCCCCCGAAGCTGGAATGCATCAATTTGATGCTTTCGGGTTTGTTGCTTTTTGAGTGAAAATCTTTCCTCGAGGTTGAACAAATCGACCAGCCCCCCAATAACGTTCATCTCGGGGTTAAGCGAATTGGTCAGCCCCTGAGTACTGTTCGTCTTGGGGTTTACTGATTTGGTCAGCACCCGAGTAACGTTTTTGCTTACAAATTTTATGCTATTTGAGCATACTAGCGTTTACTTCTTGTTTATCGATAAATAGTCGTTTAACATTGATGTCGGAGTTTCTCTCGAGGTCAGAGTTAGTAGTGCGTGATTATTTTTGAGACCTATGTGTTTGTGTAGACAAGTGTTGTCTTGTCTCTCTTCTCATATTTTTTTTAATTGTTTGGTAACTGCCGAGATTGTTATCTTGAAAGTTCTACTTGATATGTGCAGCCCCCGAGTAACGCTCGTCTCGGGGTAGAATGTCGATTGATAAACATATAATGAACAACAACCGTTTAGGAGGAAATGTGAAGTCATAACACATAGCTAGCTAATTCCTATAAAAGTGATAGACTAACAACTTAAGATACAAAATGGAAGGATAAAGTAAAAAGTCATTGCGAGAAATAGATAATTCTAGGGGATTGATGATAACAGCGAAGCTGGTTAATCCATGACATTATTGTCAGTGTCTTCGAAGTGTGCATCAATCTTGATATCGGTCAAAGACTTGATGTTTATCATATTTCCTTCAGGTACGTTAGGTCTACACTCCAAGCGAAAATCTTTTGGATTTCGTAAAAGATGAGTCTATTGAAAATTGACTTTTGAGTCAAAAATGAGAAAAATATACCCACAAAGATCACTTCCCGAGGCATTTACAAAATCTATACCGGAGATCGGGGCTGCCTTCTCGTTCCGTGCCATCCTCGCATAAGGTGTGGAACCAATGATGGCATCCACGACATTTGGCCATCTCGCCCTTTATTTCGGGGTAAGGCGGTTGGTATTGGAGTTAGAATATTCGGAACCGGAGATGGAAGAGTTGGATCCGAGGATAGAAGAGTCGATTTCGGTGTCGGAGGTTAACGCGACATCAATGATGTCTCGTATTGTGGTGGACTCATCAGCCAACATCCATTTCAAATCGGAATGGGAGAAGTATTGTAACAGTTTCTTTTTGTCGGGTGAAGAAAGGACTCGTTGAGGGTTATGTGTTTGGCCAAGCTCAGGGTTGGCGTTGCTATATTGTCCCTTGTCGGAGTTAGACCTTTTGGTCTTTTTAGCGGGATGCTTCGGCACCATGAGGAGACAATGAGACGTAGAATGAGTGATTTGGTGAAATAGGGAGAGGGCGAGAAAGATTTGAGGCCTTTTTCCTTATGTGAAAGGTATGCTATATATAGTGTGGCATTTTACATCAAGTAGTGTTCGTAGGACCCATACTTTTCATAAATGCCATCTTTCCAACTGTCTTATTTAATAGGAGGGTCCCGATAATTGGTTGTTTTATAAGCTGCGGAATGTTGTTCTTTTCAGGCATGTTAGTTTGTAAGTTGAAAGGAGAGATAATGATATATAAGGGTATGTTTTTGTGAGTTACGGTTTTAATTTGTATAATATGTGGTTAATTAAATCGAGATATAAGCAAATTTGATCGACTAAAATAATGGAAATATTACATCGGACATAAGGTCCTTACAGAAATACTACGTTTTGCACAAAGGAAATTGTAGTTGGAGCATCCCATTTGCCAAGACTTGTCGTCGGAGGTAGCATGGGTTCTTACATACTTCTCAGTTGGGTGTTAAGCTAGTATCGCCCAGTGATGTGCTAGTTTGTGAGGTAACATGGGCACGTGAAGAACTTGAAACGGAGATTATTGGTGTTTCTAGGTTCACGCCTCGAAACACTGTGAGGGTGAAAAGATTCTTCACAACTATCACAATGATAATCTGGGTGCCCTCTCCGCGAGTTTGGTAACAAGGGCATCGATCCCATGCGAAGACTTCATTGTCCTTGTCGGGAATGATAACCGCAGCAAGATGAATTTGTGCCAGGTTAATATAACGGTTCAGATCTCATTCTACAGGTCAAGTACTTGACTGAATCTGAATTCTCAAAATAACTATTGACATTACTGATCAAATTGAGTTTACTGAAGCTGTTACCTGTTTGGGCTGTTGAAGCAAATTACTTCTCTGGCTCCTGTTTATTAAATCCGGAAAAAAAATATTCAGTTTTCTTTAGTATCTTTTATCTACGTTAGTACGACTAAAATAATTAATTAGCACTATCATACCAAACTAAATGTAATTACTAAGTAGACTTTCTACTATTTTTGCCTTATCCCAATCACTCCTCTTGAAAATTTCTACTTGACCATAGTTATAAAGTCAGAATTCCAAAACCTTGACTTCAAAGAAGTTCAATTGAGCTTCCCGGAAAGTACACTGGAAAATCTGGTTGCCTCAATACAAACATATTCAATTAGTTTGGTTGATGGATTAGATCCGGGTTCTAAATAGCTAGCTGTTAGTTGCGTTATAGTTTTTTTGGACTTTAAAAGCTATAGTGTTATCAATTACTTTTCTTTTATTAGAGTTCTAAATAGTTAAGCTATAGTTGCACAATAACTGTGCTATAACTTTTTCGGAGCTTTTAAAATGACGCGATAATCGTTATTTTGAACCTTAGATTAGATATTATATAAATATATTTTCTATGCAATGGTATTTTCTAACTTTCCATCAGCTTTGTCATTTTCTAACTTCCCATCTTCTGTGGTCGGTGCAATTTCATTATATAAAGACCAAAAATAAGTTATTCCTCTTTTTAATTCTAACAACCTTGCTAATTTAAATTTGCAACATTGATAACCAAGTCTATATGTTTGTTAACTTAGTCTATGGTACTGTTTAATGATGCAGATTTATATTCTTTGGTTTTACAAAATAGTCTAATTAATCCTATATTGGAACAAGCAGCTCTCATTAATTTTTAATTTTCTTGAATAATTGAAACAGCAGATCTAGGACCCCTTCCATGCATGCTTGAAATAAATCTAGTCAAAGTTTGACTGTCAGACGTATCCAATAAAATATTGCAACTGTCGCATTTGTTGCCTTATTGGTCAAGAATTAATACAGTTCAGATTTGCCCTTGCTTATTCTCCCGTTGAATAGATTAAATAAATGATTAAATTCGGTCAATACTCAATTCATTCTTAACTATATCTATTTATTTGCTTGTTCCTTTTAGTTATCTGAAACTGTTTTGTCAAAACACTACCTTGTGTGATTTTCCTTTTTTCTCTGTATAATTGTTGTCTACGCGGTTTTGATTTGTCTTTTTTTATTTTATTCTGGAATTATGTATATATCATATAAGCTACAGGTGCGTGCTTAGCCAATAGTCATTGTTTCTTCTTATTTTTAGTTAGTAGTTAGTTATACATTTTGTGAGTTGCTAATTAATCCCACAACTACTGTCTAACCGTAACCTAATAGGTAATATATAAAGCATATCAACCAACTCATTTCTTGACGACGAAGGAATTGCTTTAATAATCAACCTGTAATTGACAATACAAAGGTTATATATGGCGATTTTTGGTTAGGCATGGTCTACACATTTGATATGATCCAAATAGTGCTTGATGCACTGTTACACTTCTTCAGTTGCTTGCTTTTTCTTACATTTCGAGTCATATTATTGTCGAGTCCGGCTACTATATATAACACTAATGTCATTTCAAATTAAATAACACCACATCTTAAACCATTGGATCTACTTTAATATTCGTGTACAAGATAGGGCTGGAATGACACTAGTGTCTTGCACGAATATTAAAGTAGATCCAATGGTTTAAGATGTAGTGTTATTTAGTTGGAAATGACACTAGTGTTATAGTAGCCGGACTCATTATTGTCTTATTATAAGTTTATTTTTCTTATTAACAAATTCTTTTAAATACAAAATTCAAATGCATTAGTATAGATATTTTTTTCGTTTAAACTAGCACCATAATACTACATGATATTTTGTTACAGGTCGATATTTATGTAAGAGTGAGGCTACGGTACTATGCATAGCAAGGTTTGGTCCGTGCTACGACTCAATATTCGAGTTTTCAAAGTCATCCGAACCGTTCAACATGATTATAAAATGAATATGTACTTGCAAATCAAATTTTACATTTTTTTTTGAATTTTTTTACTATTTTTTTAGATAGGTAGAAAATCACTTGATCTGAAAATTCTAGACCATCCAAAAATAGTGATTTTCTACCTATCTAAAAAAATAGTAAAAAAATAAAAAATGTAAAATTTGATTTGCAAGTACATATTCATTTTATAATCATGTTGAACGGTTTGGATCGACCGTTAGGATTTTTTGAAAACTCAAATATTGAGCCGTAGGATGGACCTATCCGTGCTATGCATAGTACCGTACCCTCACTCTTTATGTAATGTCTTGTAAAATACATCTTACTGAATAATAAAATGAATCTTTTTTATCACAGATTATATGCAAATCATTAAAGGAAAATGCTAAGAAGTATATCTATATGTCTATTCTTCAAGAAAGTACTTTGACGATTTTCAATTATGCGCTTAATGTCATAACTAATAAAATATTTTATTATGTATATTGCTTTTCAAAAAGAAACAAAAGTTCTTTCAGTAGCATCAACATAGATATATAATGGTAATGTATACAATTAATAATAAAAAAATTATCATACAAACTTAAAACAAACTAATTCTTAGAGTAGTTAATTATGTAAAAAAGACCTCCATATATCCAATATAAAAAAACCATATACTTTAATATAAAATTAAAAGTCCTACGCTAAATTAAAAAAAAAAAAAACAGTAATAATTTGTATAAATCCTACCTATAGAAATTGCATAGAGCACCACAACGGTTCACATCAAATGCAGAGACCATGACAACAAAGGCCAACGTCTATGATTGCCGCGTTTCTTTCCAGCTATACAACAAATTTGCCAAAATAAATTCTAATCCAACCATTCACCCCATCACCACCACAACAATTTTCAAACCCCAACCGTTTCCTTCTCTAACTTCCCTCTTTCTTTTCATCTCTCTCTCTCTCTCTAACCCCTCCCCCCCTCCCCCCCCCCTTCTCTCTCTTCAAGCACCACAATGCCAGCCGGTGCTGCAACTGATAGCACCGGATGGTTGTGGCGAAAAATGTCAAAGATCCACAGTGGCACAAAGCGGCGGTGGCGGGGCCGCTTCAGGGGTTTGTCTACTGCAGTGCGTGATTTCCATATTTCTGAGGGGTCTAACGGTGAAAGCTTCGTCGACATTTTTCAAAATTTCAGCTATTATGTGCTCTGGGTGTTAGAGGGCGTCGTGGTTGTCGTCGGCTTCTGCTTCTTTTTCTTGCGATTTGGCGGCCGTTTATGAAGAGAGAATGTATTATCATGCATCACACATGTAAATTTGAAATTATTATTATTAGAGATGATTAATTGTCTTTAATGTGTACATATTTTATCTCTTACGTTTACTAAATGAAAATACAAAAAAAAAAAAGAATCTGCAAATTGAGCTCTTTTTTTTTTTTTTACCTTCGAAGTTACAGTTCGGTATACTGCCTTTAAAATAGCACACATTTTCCTATAGTAGTTTTATATTTTATTTTATGTGAAAGAATTGATAGCTGATATTTCCTTTAATTAGGGATTGTCTTGGCCATGGCTTTTTATTTAATTGCGATGCAAAATAATTCAGAATTGGGTCTGTTTGGTTTCAAGTTGGTACCAGATGTTTGGTACCTGGTATTGTATGAACAATTTTGTTTCATTGAAACAGTTGGGTCTTACCCCACTTTAAAAGATTAAAAAAAAAAAAGGAATTAAGAATTAGGAGAAATGTGCAATTGTGCATACATAGCACACTATTGGACCATAATTGATTCCATCATCCCTATACGATCCGTTAGTAAAGCACCTGCCTGGTATTCCAACCATTGTTTGTGTTTGTGAACAGTACTCATTGACCGCCATACCAGTACTGGTACCCAGTGGCCTGTCACAGGCAATTGCATCATGGTAGAGACTAGTACCTACTAGTAGAGTTCAAAATTTAATCTTTTGTAATGATTAATTTTATGAGGTAAGAACACATTAGTCATTACCAAGCTGGGTCTTTGTACCGGATTTGGTTTCTTTGTTTAATGACTTCATTGGTGCCTTTTTTTTCTCATTGTAGAGTTATTTTTTCCTTTATCACACTTTTAAATGCCCAGTAATATACCAGTCAAAACCGGTGTATACAGAAATATGCACAATTTTGTGTATGGCTGTATGCTCCTACAAACCTCAAAATGTCGGAATTGGGGGCCGTTCGATGTCAGGTCAGAATCATCCGATCTGCATCAAGAGTCGTGTGGGCAACTTTAACATTCACGCGGATCAAGTGCGCACGAATCTTGATGGTGATCGGATGGCTCTAATCAGGCATCAGACCGAATTTTATCCGATGACCATCGGACCGCTCCCGATTTCGACATTTTAAGTTTTGTAGGACCATACACAAAATATCAGAAATATTACTTCAAATTTCAAAACCAGCAAGGAAATACTCCTTGTTAGCACTATGCCATCAAAATATTATGTATTATCTGTACAAAACATGAAATATCTAGGATGACTATGCAAATCCGCCAAAATATCACAGGGGTAAAATATTATTTTTTTTTCTATTTAATTTTGATGTCAGCTAATGTATGTTTTGGTGGTATTCTCAAAAGAATGCATGGTTTTGCATGTGTATCATTGACATTTCATGTTTTACAAAGGTATACATGATATTTTCAGGCTTTACTGGTATTGGTTCAGTAACCCATCCATTGGACTCCCTTACAAGAAAAGTTAAATCTGTTCAGAATAATTTGTGCACCGCATTAATCCACTCAAGTAGTGGTATGACTGGGCCTTCATTGATGCCTTACCAGCATACTGTACCACTACCAGTCATGTACAATAAAACATCTACCGGGCTAATTTTAAAGTGAAAAGTTTTGGTGAAAGAAATTTTACTGGTAATTAACAAATTAACTGGTTTGAAATTAAGAACAATACTGAATCTAATAAGCATAGTGAAGATGTATTAAAATGTAGAAAACCCTAAGCAGATTGTTTAAGAATAAATTAAAATTATTTAGTTTTGAATATTTTCATTAGCATCTCAAAGGCTCTGAACTGAGAGAAGAAGATTTACCACATCATTTACAATTGATCCTGAAATTCTAACGACATAAATGCAAAACGGATCAATTTTGTTGTGAAACGTGCAGTAATTGTTCTAGAGACAATTAATTGGGGTAAAGACATTGACAGAGCTATTTTTGGCTTCACGCAGCGCACTATCAATAAAGATAAAATAAATAGTATATGAATGATGTGCTTCATGAAGCTAAATAAGCTCTGTCAATAACATTATCCATTAATTGTGCCAAGCACCCAGAATCCATGCAAAAGCACGCATCAATGAATATAATGCACACAAGAAACAGCCGATATTTTTATTAAAACCCAAAAAAAAAAACAAATTATCAAATATGCTCCCACTCCAAAGTTATAATTATTTCTACCCCAACCGCCCGTCGGCTGGGCGGTCCACTTTCCGGACTTGACCGCCCAGCAAACGGGCGGTCCACTACCCTTATCTGACCGCCCAACAGATGGGCGGTCCGCTTTAAAACCCCTATAAAAGGGGTTTTTCTCTCTCCTGATGAGCACAGTGTTCATTCTCCAATCCCACAAATTTCCAGAACCGAAAGAGAGAGCTCTCAGGCGATTTTGAGGTATGGACAGTAACAAACAAGGTAAGAAAGCGAGCAACCGAGATCGTGGCGTAGCGAGAGAAGGGTCAATTAGTGATCGAGGTAAAAATGAGGAAAAAAAATACAAGTGTCAAATATGTCGTGATTTTTTTAATTGTGAGACATGTAAGCTGGAGGAATGGAAGAAACGACATGTTCAGTATGAAATTTCAGACGATGACTTTGTGGAAAACCCCTACGGCTTTGGTTTGAAAAAGAAGAAAGTTGATCCAGAGCCTCCAGCATCGGACGATGAGTTTGTTCCGTGTACTGGTAAGGCTACCACTTCGTCTGCTGTGACTGATTCAGATCAGGCAAACTCTGATGATGACTTTGTTCCATGCACTTTCAAGGCTCGTTGTAAGAAGTAGATTTTTTTAGGAATTTATGTTGTAGAATTTTTAGAAATTTATGTCGCAGACTTTATTTCATTAGTTTTGTGTTTGTTTATATTTTATGTTGTTAGTTTTTGTATACGTAATTAAGTAATAAAAATAACAAAAATGAAGCATATAAAATAATCGAGGCAAATAAAAAATTGCATAGTTCACAAACTACCAATTAGAATAGTTCACAATATACATCTAAAATAGTTCATAACATAATTTAACAAAACTTAGTAATCAGCGACGATGGCCGAACAAACTCAAAATACGACGTCTTGGTCTGGGTGCAGCTGGTTCTGCGGCACTACCGGATGTCTCTCCATGGCTACTACCGGTTCCTGGGCTTTCATGAGTGCGGCGGCTACTACCGGTTCCTGAGCTTTCACCCCTGCGGTGGCTACTACCGGTAGCCTTAGCAACAACTCTAGCATTTTCTCTTTCGTTGGCCTCGTTAATGGCATCTGCATTGCATTCCAGTTGAAATAAAATCAAAACAAAATATAAGTAAACAAATAAAATATAAGTAAATAAAAAAAATATAAGTAAATAAAAGGAATCAACCGTACCTGCTCGCTGCCTGTCAGTTGTTGAACGGCGGGCCTGATGTCCCATTCGCCTACCTTCCATCTCGTCCATGGTCATTACTTGACGCTTGTGGGGTCTTCTTCCTTTTCTGATCCACCCGCTTGCGGGACAGACTCTATCACCAACATAGGACGGCCACTGATACTGGTTGGGATAAGGATGGAAAGATGCACCCCAAGTTCACGCCCTCTCCACAACCTGTTGTATTTTGGAACGACATGCTTGTAAACGCGTCTGACATGTCTAGCAACCTCCTTAAGGCTCATCGATGGGTCCTCCTTAACGTCATTCTCAATTACATCGGCAATAAGTGAAGCCGTAAGATTTGCATGGTCTTTCCTTGATGACGCAGCCTTGCATGTGTGAGGTGGTTCACACTTCTTAATAATCCATGCCTCGCCCTTACCCACAGGGGTTGCATAGAGACGGAAGTGGCAATGCTCTTCGTCTTTACAAACAATTACTAACCTTCTTCGGTCCCTTTTTTCAGTTATGCACTCCCAGTTGCCGTGAACATGGACCTCATGTATTTTCTTCACAAGTTCATCTATGTTGGTGTAAACCTGCTGCGGAGCAAGCTCTATCAGGTACAAAATTCTCATAAACGGGTGATATGGGCGGTTCATAACTCGAGTGGCGGGGGTTGTCATACCTCGAGGGGTGGGGGTTGTCATAACTATAGTGGCGGGGGTTGTCATAACTAGAGTGGCGGGGGTTGTCATACCCCGAGTGCTCACGACCCGAGTTGTCATAACCCGAGTGATCATAACTCGAGCTGTCATAACTCGAGTGACGCGGGTTGTCATAACCCGAGTGATCATAACCTCTATTTTCTCTAGATGTTCCAACCCCGGGTTCACGCTGAACTCTCCTGGAATATAAGTCCATTACCATTACCCCCTGTGTCTGAAAAGTGTTGTAAACACTCCTCCATACCGACTGATCAGTTATTGGATACCTGGTATAGTAAGGTCTACCACCACTTACTGTGTTAATCCGGGTAGCTAAATCTATATCACACCGGTTGGGGTTCACACCAATTTTTTCATAAACTATTCCCTTCAGTTCAACAAATGAGGTATTTTCATTTACCTCAAAGCCGTAGGCTGCTTCCTTGGTGTACTGTGCTCCCTCCGCACCCCGGGTAAACTTCCCGCCCATATACAGTGCAACCAACATATTTCCGTTCTGGAATTACTGTTCTGGAAACACTGTTCTGGAAACACTGTGCTGGGATTACTGTGCTGGGATTACTGTGCACCATCGCCTCAAAATCGCTGAAAAAATTGCCTCTGACGGCTCTCTCATCTCTCATTCGGTTCTGAAAAATTTCTGAGATTGGGGGAATGAACACTGTGTTGCTCAGGAGAGAGAAAAACCCCTTTTATAGGGTTTTATATCGGACCGCCCAGCTGCTGGGTGGTCAGATAAGGGTAGTGGACCGCCCGCCTGCTGGGCGGTCAGGTCCAAAAAGTGGACCGCCCAGCCGACGGGCGGTTGGGGTAGAAATAATTATAACTTTGGAGTGGGAGCAGATTTGATAATTTGTTTTTTTTTTGGGGTTTTAATAAAAATATCGGAAGAAACAGATCAAAGGAACCAAATCGAGAGAAAGTAAATGCAGGAAAGATGCCAAAAGAAGCAATTTTAACTGATTTCATTTTCTACTGACAGATCACTGATTGAAACATCCGATATTTTTATTAAAACCCCAAAAAAAAAACAAATTATCAAATCTGCTCCCACCCCAACTTTATTTTTATTTCTACCCCAACCGCCCGTGGCCTGGGCGGTTCACTTTCCGGATCTGACCGCCCAGTAGGCGGGCGGTCCACTACCCTCATCAGACCACCCAGCAGCTGGGCGGTCTGCTATAAAACCCTATAAAAGGGCCTTTTCTCTCTCCTGAGCAACACAGTGTTCATTCCAATCCCAAAAATTTTCCAGAACCGAAAGAGAGAGAGAAGAGAGAGCCGTCAGAGGCGATTCTGAGGTGATTGTGCACAGTAATCTGTGCACAGTATTTCCAGCACAGTATTTCCAGCACAGTATTTCCAGAACAGTATTTTCAGCACAGTATTTCCAGAACAATAATTCCAGCACGAAAATATGTTGGCTGCACTGTATGTGGGCGGGAAGTTTACCCGGGGTGCGGAGGGAGCACAGTACACCAAGGAAGCAGCCTACGGCTTTGAGGTCAATGAAAATACCTCATTTGTTGAACTGAAGGGAATAGTGTATGAAAAAATTAGTGTGAACCCCAACCGGTGTGATATAGATTTAGCTACCCGGATTAACACAGTAAGTGGTGGTAGACCTTACTATACCAGGTATCCAATAACTGATCAGTCGGTATGGAGGAGTGTTTACAACACTTTTCAGACACAGGGGGTAATGGTAATGGACTTATATTCCAGGAGAGTTTAGCGTGAACCCGGGGTTGGAACATCTAGAGAAAATAGAGGTTATGATCACTCGGGTTATGACAACTCGTGTCACTCGAGTTATGACAGCTCGAGTTATGATCACTCGGGTTATGACAACTCGGGTCGTGAGCAATCGGGGTATGACAACCCCCGCCACTCTAGTTATGACAACCCCCGCCACTATAGTTATGATAACCCCCACCCCTCGAGGTATGACAACCCCCGCCACTCGAGTTATGAACCGCCCGTATCACCCGTTTATGAGAATTATGTACCTGATTTTACCACCGATCTACCACCACCACCACCACCTCCTCCTGAAACCCCAATCCAACCCAGATTTCCATCTGTACCACCATCATTACCTATAGTGTCACCCGTTGCTACCCGGAGAGACCTTGACCTTGATGCGGAGGTCGATGCCGTACCACAAGGAAATTTGGAAACAGGTGACGAATGGGAAGGGGATTGGGATTCTGATCACCTGTCAGAAGGTGATGGAGATTATTTACCTAAGGAAGACAGATTTCCGATTAGAGGTCGGACAGATAGGCACCCGTGCCCCACATTCAACGATACCACTGCTTTTGAAGAGGTAGACATCTCATTTTTTGGGCCGCGTGTCAGGTACAGTCAAGAGCTTGCTCCGCAGCAGGTTTACACCAACATAGATGAACTTGTGAAGAAAATACATGAGGTCCATGTTCACGGCAACTGGGAGTGCATAACTGAAAAAAGGGACCGAAGAAGGTTAGTAATTGTTTGTAAAGACGAAGAGCATTGCCACTTCCGTCTCTATGCAACCCCTGTGGGTAAGGGCGAGGCATGGATTATTAAGAAGTGTGAACCACCTCACACATGCAAGGCTGCGTCATCAAGGAAAGACCATGCAAATCTTACGGCTTCACTTATTACCGATGTAATTGAGAATGACGTTAAGGAGGACCCATCGATGAGCCTTAAGGAGGTCGCTAGACATGTCAGACGCGTTTACAAGCATGTCGTCCCAAAATACAACAGGTTGTGGAGAGGGCGTGAACTTGCGATTTGCCGAATGTTCGGTAGCTGGCATGGTTCATACAACTTGCTTGCACCATTGCTGCAGGCCATAGTAAGTACAAATCCCGGCACTGTCTTTGAATGTTGGAATATAGGCGTACGGGATGTCGACAACGCGGTGCAATTCAAGGCCATAGCATGGGCGTTCGGTCTATGTATTCAAGCTGTGCCATACATTAGACCGGTCATCAGTGTGGATGCATGCTTCCTGTCTGGCCGTTACGACGGGAGACTGCTGATCGCATGTGCATATGATGCTGAAAACCAGTTGTTGCCTTTGGCCTTTGCAATTGTTGAGAAGGAGGACGGGGAAAACTGGGGATTTTTCATGAGGTTCGTAAGAAGACAAGTGGTTGGCGACCGGTTCTTTTGTGTCATATCAGACCAGCACAAAGGAATCAAATATGTTTTTGATCGCCCAGATTTCGGGTGGTCGACAGCGAACGGCGAATGTGTGCACAGGCTGTGTATGCAACATGTTACAGACAACCTACACAAGAACTGCGGATCTGGAAAATGGGTTGCAGATACATTCAGAATTGGTGCCAAGAAGAAGAAGCCGGGAAGGGTGGAAGAGATGTTCAAAGATTTTGCCAAGGTTTGTATATTTTCACAGACTTATATTTTCTGAATTACTTAATCAAACGTTTTCTCATCTGAATTTTTTTTTTGCAGTACTGTCCAAAGGCAAATTTGTACTTACTCAAGGTGGGAAAAAATAATCCCGCCGATCTAGCTGAGCCACCTCGATATGAGAAGATATTGCAAGCCCGTGATGGAGGTTTCTGATGGGTAATTATGACCACAAATGGGTCTGAGTCCTTGAATGCTATTTTCAAGCAGAGCCGGCAGTTGCCCGTGGCAGCAATTGTGGAGGACACCTTCTACAAGTTAAATGCATGGTTTGTTGCACGGCGTGTTAAAGCCCTCGAATTACTGTCCAGGTATGTATATTTTTATTCAGAGATTCTGCCAAGGCATGCATATTTTTATTTGTTGACTTATATTTTCTGAATTACTGTCCAGGAATCAAACGTTTTCAACAAGGGTGGAGGGGAAACTAAGGAAACATAGGGAGAAAGGTGCAGTTATGAGAGTTGTCCCGTACGGGGATAACCAATTGAAATTCGAAGTGCACTGTCCAGATGAGTTTGCTCCAACCGGCCGTAGACCGGATGGGACTATGGAGTTTGTGAAAAGGATGTTCAAGTATGTTGTTATTTTTGCACCTGACAATACTGTAACATGCACTTGCCAAGGAATCCAGTTGGCCCACATACCTTGTTCTCATGTTATGGCGGTGTGCCGGGAGAGAAACTTCTCTGAGGATGATTATGTCGCAGACATGTACCGTACCGAGTACCTTGCGAGTACTTGGGGTGCATCTTTCCATCCTTATCCCAACCAGTATCAGTGGCCGCCCTATGTTGGTGATAAAGTCTGTCCCGCAAGCGGGTGGATCAGAAAAGGAAGAAGACCCCACAAGCGTCAAGTAATGACCATGGACGAGATGGAAGGTAGGCGAATGGGACATCAGGCCCGCCGGTCAACAACTGACAGGCAGCGAGCAGGTACGGTTGATTCCTTTTATTTACTTATATTTTTTTTATTTACTTATATTTTATTTGTTTACTTATATTTTGTTTTGATTTTATTTTATTTCAACTGGAATGCAATGCAGATGCCATTAACGAAGCCAACGAAAGAGAAAATGCTAGAGTTGTTGCTGAGGCTACCGGTAGTAGCCACCGCAGGGGTGAAAGCTCAGGAACCGGTAGTAGCCGCCGCACTCATGAAAGCCCAGGAACCGGTAGTAGCCATGGAGAGACATCCGGTAGTGCCGCAGAACCAGCTGCACCCAGATCCAGACGTCGTATTTTGAGTTTGTTCGGCCGTCGTCGCTGATTACCAAGTTTTGTTAAATTATGTTATGAACTATTTTAGATGTATATTGTGAACTATTCTAATTGGTAGTTTGTGAACTATGCAATTTTTTATTTGCCTCGATTATTTTATATGCTTCATTTTTGTTATTTTTATTACTTAATTACGTATACAAAAACTAACAACATAAAATATAAACAAACACAAAACTAATGAAATAAAGTCTGCGACATAAATTTCTAAAAATTCTACAACATAAATTCCTAAAAAAATCTACTTCTTACAACGAGCCTTGAAAGTGCATGGAACAAAGTCATCATCAGAGTTTGCCTGATCTGGATCAGTCACAGCAGACGAAGTGGTAGCCTTACCAGTACACGGAACAAACTCATCGTCCGATGCTGGAGGCTCTGGATCAACTTTCTTCTTTTTCAAACCAAAGCCGTAGGGGTTTTCCACAAAGTCATCGTCTGAAATTTCATACTGAACATGTCGTTTCTTCCATTCCTCCAGCTTACATGTCTCACAATTAAAAAAATCACGACATATTTGACACTTGTATTTTTTTTCTCATTTTTACCTCGATCACTAATTGACCCTTATCTCGCTACGCCACGATCTCGGTTGCTCGCTTTCTTACCTCGTTTGTTACTGTCCATACCTCAAAATCGCCTCAAAATCGCCTGACAGATCTCTTTTGATCGGTTCTGGAAAATTTCTGGGATTGGAATGAACACTGTGTTGCTCAGGAGAGAGAAAAGGCCCTTTTATAGGGTTTTATAGCAGACCGCCCAGATGCTGGGCGGTCTGATGAGGGTAGTGGACCGCCCGCCTACTGGGCGGTCAGGTTCGGAAAGTGAACCGCCCAGGCCACGGGCGGTTGGGGTAGAAATAAAAATAAAGTTGGGGTGGGAGCAGATTTGATAATTTGTTTTTTTTGGGGGTTTTAATAAAAATATCGGTTGAAACATGGATGCTAGATATTGATTTCAAATCATAAATGAAAATTAGGCCAGGTGTCCAACAGGTGGTAACTGTTGGATTTAGAGACGTCTAATTACAATAATAAAGTTGGACATGCGTGCATTATGATTATAATATCAAATACTGTCGCAAGATTACATTTATGTAATGATTAAAATATGCCAAATAATGTGATTAATTAAGTCATGGCATTATACGCATTATACGTATTTCCAAGTATTAGCAAATTTCGGCTGCCCTAGGTTTGGGGTTTTTGCACTGCTATAAAAGGGCTGAGTCTCCAAGGCTTGCTATCAATCCATCATATTGTCTGCTCCATTGAAAGACAAGATACTCTGTCATAATATTTAGGGTAGCCAGAGAAAAGGATTGCAAGTTCTTGGAAGGACTCGAGAGCCAACAACTCAAGTCAAGACCAGGAGCGTATCAACCCAGAGCCTTGGAAGCTGTCTGATTGATAGCATACGTAGGCCTTTGAAGATGGAAAGTAAGTTCCGCTGTGCATTAAGTTTAATTTCTTACAAAGGAGTAGATCTTGGTTGTGGTTTAAAGTAATTAGGAAAACTCACAAAGTAAAACCAACAGTAACTGTAAATTAGAGTGTTAAGTTCTGATGTCCCGGACTTGAGTGGTGATGTAAGTACCTATTATCAGTTTGCCACTTGTTTGAAGTTTGTTAGAAGATTTTTTAAAATTATAGGAAGGCTACGGAAAAAAAGAAATGGTAATCAATGTCTGATCGTCATATTTTGTCTGATGTATGTTATCAACTTAGTCTTATTTGTACATGCTAAGATGCATTGTACATCTATGCAATTAATTCTGGTTGCTTAGCTATATTAGCGGTGAGCCGGTGACCAATTTTTTTGCTTTGGATTAAGAAACTAATAGTCTTTTATTGGTTGATTTCTGTAAACCTCATATCCTTGTCCCGGCATAATTTTTCATCAAATAATTTTTAGTGCCTATGCATTGACTCTCTTTTACTGCTCTCAAGATTACGTACCATCAAGCAATTATAGGCTGCCCTTTCTAATTAGAAAAAATAAATCAAAAGGTAGAGGTGCCAACTGCCAAACCCTGGTTCTACCTGATGAGAAACAGAAACCAAAGCCAACTTTGGATTCGGATTCAAAAGACTGTAAAAGTTCAATGATCCGAAACCCAACTATCTAAATCTGATCAATGCAGACTCAAATTTATCCGTATTTGAGCTGACTTCCATCTGACTAAATTCGAAACTTAAATCTACCTCGTTCGACACAACACTGTGAGCCGCTCAGTTTGACTTGTTAACCTAGTTTGATTGAAAAAAATAGTTCGATTGTTACTTCAGAATAAACTTTTATTGGGCTAACAACCTGATACATGCGCTACTCTCAAGTCAAATTGGCTTAAAATCTGAATTCAAAATTCAAATGATCCGTGACCCGAAAGAGCATGAACCCAAATCATCCAAAGTATCTGAGATAATAAGAATTTCAATGGTCTGAAAGATTAGCCGAAACAGCAGCCTGGAAAGTGACCAAAATAGCAGCCTGAATATTTGATCAAAACAGCAGCCTAAATAATGCAAGGTCTGAGCTGAGCATGACCTGAACTCGGACTGATATGAGTCAAAAACTCCCAACTCAAATCCAATCTAGGTCGCATTAGGCATGACTGCCACATCTTAAAAAATGATTATCTCACTCTGCCTGAACTGAAGGCTATAAAGATTGGTTGATTTGATATTAGTGTTTATTTTTTTTTTCATTTCAAAGAGTATTGAACCAGCAAACAGCTAGCAAGCTAGCTGTAAAAAAAGATTATCTAACTCCGCCTGAAGTTTTTTTTTTTTTTCATTTCTACCATATTTGATTCATAAAAGGTGAAGAAAAAGAAAGGTAAAGAATATTGTCATACAATCTATATCTATACTATAAAGTATATTTTTAATGTTGATAATTATTTTTGTCAATTGTCACGGTTTAAAAAAATATTGTCAATAGTCTTTCCTTAGATAATAGAAACTAAATTTACTTCTCAAACTAAATTAGGCCGTGATTTCAGTTTTTTAGTTTCACCCCCTGTAGTGCTATATATATAGTAAGACATCTATTTGACTTTTTAACATATGATGAAAGAGCAAAGTTTTTTTTTTTAAAAAAAACATGGCAGCGGCTGCCACGTATCTTTCCCTTAGATATATCATATGATTCATATCCATATCTGTTTTTTTTTTTTTATTATTTGGTTTTTTTGTATCCGGCTTGTGAAATCAAACCGAGAGACATATATAGATAACTAGCATTGAGATAAAAAATAAATAGATAAAATCAGAACGTCAAATGTCAAACTATAAGATAACAACAGAGTTAGTGATCGACATTGCAAAATAATTCAATCAACATCCTAAAAGTTGTGGGTCTAATAAAATAAAAACCACAAAATGTAATTCAAGCTCAATACTATGTGGAACAAAAATTAGAAAAGATGAGCTTGACAAAAGGAGTTAGTGATCTCCACACCCTATCCAATATAACCTGTAAAATGAAATGATTAATTTTCTTAAAACCAAATTTCATATTTCATCTACAAATTAGTATTGTTTTTCCAACTATCTCCCAAGTGCTCCACATAATTCATACACCTCAGTCATGAAGTTAGGATTCATGTTCTCAACATGATTAAGAAAAACATATGGTCCACTTGCAAGCTGAAAATCCTACAAAAAAAAAACAATTTATAAAAAATTAAATTATAATTTCTTAAAAAACCTTAAAACTATAACTATATAATTAATTTAATTAAAATGATCATATATGTCAAATATGATATATACATGATCATATATGTCTTTTTTAAATCCTGGTAGAAGCTACCAAGGTGTTACAACTTGCAGAAATTTAAATACTACTGGTACATCTCTTTACCACTATTTTTCCCAATACAGTGGTACTGACAACAATCTATGTTACTGCTCATTGTCTCTCCTTAGCAGCAATTCAACCACATGACCCCTTCCTATCTCACTCTTTCAGCCAAGATTTCTGGTGTGATGCACTCACCCCATGAAAATCAACGAATTAAACTGTTTCTAAATGTGCCATGCCGCACATATAAACCTAGTTGCCCAAATCCTCTTACTGACTCTATTTTGCCCTTCGACATTGTCCCATGAAGAGTGCCATATCCTTTGGATGGAAGTGTTAATTTTTCATTAAATTAGTTGCTTTACTTTTGGTTGCCTGGACAATATGCCCCACACATCCTCCAAAATCTTGCCAAGAACATTGTTTTGGTTTGATTCTTGATGGACCAAAATGGTACTACTAACTTTCAGTATAAATTAATATAGTTTTTAACCCTAATTCTACTTGCGTTCAGGTCACAAGCGCATGATCCTACCGTGTAGTATAATTAGAGTGTCGATCCACAGGGATAGTGTATTAATTATCTAACTTTTCACTAGTCTAGGTACTTAAGGGGTTTTGAAATCAAGTTTTAAAATAGTTTTTACTAATAAAAGGTAGGATTCAATACCCTCAAGGTTTATGCGGTGGCGCTAATTGTGCTAAGGTTTGGATTAAATAGTAAAATAGAGATTCTCTAGGGATCATATGCTCTACTTCTAAATTATGAAAAAAATATAAATTCGGACGTCTCTCTAACCCGCATGCGTCATGTCACCCCGCATACGGCCTAGATTGTCCCACAGCTACCCCGCATGCGGTGCTGTCACTACCCCACAGGGCGTGCTAGGTTTTTGTATATGTGATTTGAAAGGTTTTTCGATCTCCCGATTGGCTTTTGGGGTATCAATTCAAAGTATTATAGGTATGCAATTATTTTTCTTACACAAACACAATTGATCAGTTCCTATTCTACCCTTTAATTAAATATCCCAAAGACCCCCTACCTAAAATGTGTTTCCTAATACAATCTAAATTACCAATTTATGCTATCCTGCCAAGGGAGCCCACTGGGTTCTAACCCTAGTCTTTGAACCACTGCCCGGTCTCGTTAGCCGAAGTGTTACATATACTTACATGCATTATTCCCCTCACATCGGGATGCAACGAAATCATACACCTATTGGTATATGGAGGTATGATGGCATATAATAGACATAACTATGTATGCAATGACTTAATAAAAATGGTTTAAATGATAAAGCAAACTCAAATTAACATACACAAAATATAAACTTATATTAAAACATAAATTTGAATTCGAGTACAACCCTCACCCTAGAGATGAGAGAATTAGCTACTCATGGCCATGACAAAAAGAAAAAAGAAAAAATAAAGAGAACATAAATTACAACCCAATTGAAGATGGATGAACCTTTGCCTCCTTAGATGACGTTCTCCTGCTTGGCTTCCGATGGCTACTTCTTTCTCTCTAAGTACTCTCTAGCCTAACCTAACAATGAGGATTGCTAATATATATTTTATGGACTTAACACAATTAAACACACACACTAAAATCAATTACAAGAGGAAAATTTATAGCCTTCATAATATGAGAGATGAGTAGTGAAAGTAGTGGAGGTAGTGCAAACTTGAGTGGACTTCAAGTTTGCTTAGATGAAGCAAAAAATAGCTATGAAAGCTTACCGCTAAAGCAATTGCGTCCATTTAGAAGAATTCTACCGAAATTAGCATCAATGGTGGAGATTTGATCAGAATCTACACAGTCCACGGATTGAGTCCACGGATCGTGCAGCATAGAGGACCCTGCATGACTTCCTGACTTAGCAAATTTTGCTGTAATTTCATCATTTCGCATGTTGTGCACTTTGTGTGAGGTGTTGCATGCTCCATGTGGAGCGCTGTTTTCGTGCTATCTTCATAAATCGCCTAAATTAGACACTTTTGCTTTGTTTTTATCCTAAATATGCAACTTTCTCCAAAACCTGCAAAAAAAACCTAAAAACACGTTTGCGGTAAATAAATCGGAAAAATGGCTACTTTGCATTCGCTTTTCGTCATTTTTCGGAAGAAAAGATAGGGATTTTCACTATATGTTTTGACTTTATCAATTCTATACAATTTTCCCCATTGCCAAGCAATTGATATATACACGAATTTTCCCTATTGCCATGCAATTGATAGAAATGATATATGGAATATATGTCAAATATTCTCTATTTTTGTGTGAGAGTATTTTCATAAACATACATTCCTTTCTTGGCTTCAGAGATATACTTCAGAATCTGTCTGTCGAAGTGTTCACATCAGTTAGAGTTAGAGTCACATCTCTAATCATAGATGCAATCTTCACTAAATCTTCGTGTATATATCGGTCTCTTATTTCGACGTTATCCGCTTGATAAACTGGACCTAATTAACAAGAGAATAAATTATTACAAAAAACAAAACAATACGCAATTGATAATAAATTTATTTATAAAAATATTTCAATTATTAATTGCCCGATATGCCAATAATTTAAATTGAAGTTCCTCATTCTGATTATTCCATACTAAAATAGTATCTTGTGATAAGTTACCAACACCTAAAGAGTTTTTTCTGATCTGTCATCATTATCTATTTCGTGAGATATATCTCTGTACGTATTTTCCTCCAATGTAAGAACTTTACCGTCTTCAATATCAGCCTGTACAACAAATATTATTGATTAACATTTAAACTTGAAATTGGAAATGTTAAATATAATATGGTTTTCCCGTTACCATCCCACTTTTTTTCTTGTCTTTTTTTAGTTTTAGCAACAATTTTTCAATCAATATTGGTCCTATTGAAAACTAATTTGTTACAAAGTTCCATAACTAACTCTCGGTACGTTCGTTTTTCAAAGTCATCATAAAACTTAATCGTTAGGTGTTCCACTGCATCCTCCAGGCTACAAAATAAAAATATTTTTTTGAGTAAAGTTATGTCAAATATGATATATACATGATCATATATATCTTTTTAAAATTCTAGTAGAAGCCACCAACGTGTTACAACTTGCAGAAATTTAAATACTATTTGTACATCTCTTTACCACTATTACCACTATTTTTTCCAATACAGTGGTACTGACAACAATCTATGCTATTGCCCATTCTCTCCTTAGCAGCAATTCAACCAAAGGACCCCTTCCTGTCTCACTCTTTTGGCCAAGATTTCTAGTGTGATGCACTCACCCTTGAAAATCAGCGAATTACGCTGTTTCCAAATGTGCTATGCCGCATATATAAACCTGGTTGCCCAAATTCTCTTAGTGACTCTATTTTGCTTTTTGACATTCTCCCATGAAGAGTGTCATATCCTTTGGATGGAAGTGCCAATTTTTCATTAAATTAGTTGCTTTATTTTAGGTTGCATGGACAATATGCTCCACACATCCTCCAAAATCTTGCCAAGAACATTGTTTTGGTTTGATTTATTCTATACAAATTTTTTCCATTGCCATGCAATTAATAGAAATAGCAGATTGGCTGAAAGTATTTTCCCTATTGTCATGCAATTGATATATACACGAATTTTCCCCATTGCCATGCAATTGATAGAAATGATATATGGAATATATGTCAAATATTGCATATTTTGTGTGAGAGTATTTTCATAAACTTACATTCCTTTGTTGCCTTCAATGATATATGATAAGCCTCAATTATATATACCTTCGGTCGAGGTTTTACCTCTTAAACTATACCAAAACCCTTGTATTTTAGTCTAGTTTAGTATAGAATGCACCGTAGAACCAAGTTACTGCCTTTCCTTTATCTAATTTGTAGAAATCGAGCAAAAATGAGCAAAACAGCCTTTTGTGCGGGCCGCACGGATTTGTCCGAGAGTTTTGCGGGTACTCGTGCGGGCCGCAGGAAATTTGTGAAGGCCGCACAAAATTACAGCTGTCGACACACAGTTCGTATTTTGGCCATATCTTGGTCATACGGACTCCGATTTGGGTGAATCAAAGTTTGACTGAACCAGAACGAAAAGATCTACAACTTTCATGAAGGAAACAAATCCAAATTCGGAATGTATAATTTTGTACAGCCGCACCAATGGCCGTCCAGCCTAGATTTGGACAGATTTTATTGCCATCTTCGCCCGATTCACTTCCAGATTTTGTTGGATTGCTTCCCAAGCCACGAAAATAGCTATATATGGGCAGGGAGGCAGGAGGAGAAACTATTCTTGATTCTAGGTTTAATTTCCACATCTCTCTACACATTTTCTATCTTCTCCTCGTGATCAAAGGCGATTAAGAGCAAGGTTTGAAGGATTCTCGAGCAAGCAAAGTGAAGATCAAGGGCAGCGAGCGAAGAGATTGGTGTAGTCTATTCTCTTACTTGTTTTACTTAGTTTTCATTATGATTTCTCTTGTAACTTTCTTGGATGTTAACTCACCCATGAGAGGCTAGATTTCCTCTCTACGGGCTTAGGCTAAAAACATGAATTTGTGTTGAATCTATGTTTACTTGGATTAATTTCTTTATGATGATTGCTTGCATGTTTGTTTATTCTTGTTGATTTTACAATTCATGTGCTTGTATGATTTGATTACTTGTTAATTTCCCGCTTGAGTCTAATCAACTTAAGATGCTAGGAGTTATAATTAATAGTACCAAATTGTATACATGAATTACCTTAGGATTAAGATTAGAAATGACCAAATCTATTTCTTAGTCCGGAACCACAGGAACAAAGGTTAAATTAAGGTGAAGGACTTAATCGTGAAGCCTTATATTTGATTGGGACACCTAGAATTGAACCAAATATCGTATGAAGGACTTAACCGTGAAGTATTGGTATTTAGGGATAAACTAGGCTAATCTGTGCTTATGGTCTAGATAGCTAGGGTGAAGAACTTAATCGTGAAGTCCGAATTATCTAGACACGTCATTAATTCACGAAAGTGACCCTTTTTGATATTTACATTTAGAAACCCCATAATTGCAAACATGAGTTTAGAATACCAAGTAAATGTAGATTTTACCAAATGATTGTATGCCGATAGCCCCTAGACTCTTATCCATTTAAATCACAAACTCCTTTTTATTTGTTTGTTTAAAATTGTCTTGTTTTAATTTCAACTCTCAATCGGGTATTGAACCCAAAAATCCAATTTTACAACAAACCCCCCCCTTTTACTTTATTTGCACTATTTTAGAGTTAATTGATTTAGTAGAAAGTAATACCTCCCGTTATCTTTGGATCGATACCCATAATTACTACAAGGATAGATTGTGCGCTTGCAATTCAATCTAACTTTGCGTATTTAGGGTTTTATAAATTTAAAGCAGAAGTGTACGAAATAGACCAATTATTCCTATACCCAAAATACACAACAAGCTTTTGGCGCCGTTGCCGGGGATAACGGATAGATATTAATTTTTACTTTAAAAATTAATTCTAGAATTTTTCTTGCATTTTATTTCATTTTATTTCATTTTTTTGAGACTCACGTTTTTTTTCTCTCTTTTTCACATCTTTGAGCGCTGGCCATGGCTGGAAACCCTCCATACGGAATGCCTTTGGATGGCGAAGAAGAAGATGTAACTCAAGCCCATGTTGACAACCCCTTCCATGGCGCATATGGAAGAAATGGCCCTCCACCTCCTAATCCAAACGACCGTCGACCTATGAGGGAGTTCATGAACTATATGGAGCCGGGACAACGCTTCGGCTATATAGCGCATGGAGGAACCAATCCCGATCTCAAACCCACTCTGATTCACTTGTTAGGTCAAAACCAATTTGGTGGTGCATTAAATGAGGACCCTCACCAACACTTGGCAATGTTTGAAGAACATTGTGGTACATTTGCACCAAGGGGACCCCAACTTGATGCCTTCAAATTGAACTGTTTTCACCTTTCTCTTAGGAATGAGGCTAGGACTTGGTTAAGATCGTTAAACCCTAGGGTAACACAAACTTGGCCTGAAGTCCAAAAATTGTTTTTAGGCAAGTACTTCCCGCCTTCTAAAACCCAACACTTTAGAGCAAAAATCACAACTTTCAAACAAGGTGATGATGAATCGTTAAGCGAAGCTTGGGATAGATGGCAAGAACTCTTGCGTTTGTGTCCTAACCATGGTATTGATGTGTGGCTATTGTTTCAGTTTTTCTATGCAGGTTGCACATACGCGACTAAATCTCAACTGAATGCAGCTGCTGGTGGAAACTTAGCCAACAAGGATTCTGTAGAAGCCATGGAGATGATCGAGGACATGGCTATAAGTCAACGCGAGTGGACAGCTGGAAGAGACGGGAAGAGAAGCAACACACTGGCTGGCATGTTGAAGGTGGATGAGGTAACCGCTTTACAAGCAAAGGTAGAATCTCTCCAAACTCAAATGAAAAAGATGCAACAGGTAAAGTTTGTAGTAAAAAATTCACCATGTGGTATTTGTGGAGGTATGGACCATGACATAATTGGATGTCAATACTCCACGGATGGTAATGACACGGTCGAACAAGTTTATGGGTTGTTTTACAATGAGGGTGACAAAAGGAATGACCAATACAACCAAAACTACTCTAACACTTACAACCATGCCACGAGGTACAACCATCCTAATTTTAGGTGGAGAAATGACAATGAAAATCTGAACCCAAATGCGGTACCAAACCAAGGAAATAACAACCATTACCAAAATCACAATCAAAATCAAGGTAATGGTAACCAATACCAAAACCGCCAAGGTCAAGGTCCACCACTATTGTCTAGATTAGAGAAAATGATGGAAGAATTCATGATCACTCAAAAGGAAACTAATCTTAACTGCAATAAAAAGTTTGATGATATTTCAGATTCTCTTAGAACCATGAACAACAGGATGGACCTTGTGCAAACTCAAACTAGGTTGCTTGAAGCCCAAGTAGCTCAACAAGCCGCTTCTGCCGCACGCCCACAAGGTACTCTTTCAGGACAGCCGGAACACAACCCAAGAGAACACGTATATGCAGTAACTCTTCTAAGTGACAGACAATATGATGGAACAGAAATGCCAAAAGAGGAAATGCCAAAACAGCCAATCGCTGCACCTCAAACAGTTGAAACAGGGCCTTCTGCGGCCTCTCCTGCGGCCTCAACACCGATTCCTGCGGCCTCAAAACCAACTCCTCCGGTTTGCACAGATTTTCCCATGGACCCACCGGTTTTCAAGGATCGCCAAAATTCGGGTAATTCTGATCCAAAAAAGGTAAAATCTTCTGAATACGTTATTCCTCTCAGGTTTGTACCTTTCCCTCAGCGGTTAGCTAAGACCAAATTGGAACAACAAATTATCAAATTCAAGGACCACTTGAGAAAAATGAAACTTACCATCCCTTTTAATGAGGTCATTACCCAAATACCGTCATATGCCAAATTTTTGAAAGAATTGTTGTCCAACAAAAAGAAACTTGAAGAGGTTGAAACTGTGGCATTAAATGCGGAATCTAGTGCACTAGTTTTAAACCAGCAAATTAAATTGCCCCCTAAACTCAAAGATCCAGGCAGTTTTACCATTCCGTGCAAAATTGGGGATACCACTTTTAATCGATGTTTGCTCGATCTTGGTGCTAGTGTTTGTTTGATGCCAAAATCGGTTTATGATAGACTAGGTCTAGGAGATTTGAAACAAACACGAATGTCCCTTCAATTAGCTGACAGATCTGTAAGATACCCTTCCGGAATTGCCGAAGATGTCATTGTCCAAATTGGAAAGTTCTATGTACCTGTAGATTTTGTTGTTGTAGAAATGGAAGAAGATCCTCACACCCCTCTCTTATTTGGGCGTGATTTTCTAAGTACGGCAGGTACAAATATTGATGTCTCAGGTGGAAGGATTTCCTTCTCAATTGGTGATGAGAAAGTGGAATTTAATGTTTCCAAATCTATGCAATTTCCTTCTAATGACAATGACACGATTTGCAGGATTGATGTCTTAGATACCATAATTGCTGCTCAAGTTGTTAAGGAAACAAATGGTGGACAGCTAGAGGTAATTCTGGACGAAATTCTGGAGAAAAAGGAAGCTGAGACATCTCATAATGAAGACAGTGGAGATTTGTGCGGGCCGCAAGAAATTTTGTGCGGGCCGCATGAATTAGTCCAAGCGCAACCGATTGACCTGTGCGGGTCGCACAAAATTCTGTACGGGTCGCATCAAAAAGTCCGAGAGCAGCCTGAAATTCTGTGCGGGTCGTATACAAATGCCCGAGAACAGACTGAAACACACCCAGTGAAAACCATTCCGTGTGGGTCGCACCAACCCCAGAAAAAAACTGACAGCCCTGATTTAGCCGATACCTCTCCCGAATCCCCTCAAATTGAACTCAAGCCTTTACACCTCACTACTGACATCGACCTGCATCGGCGTTCCACATGGAACTTGGCGAATGAGCCCACGATCTTTCTACCGAATGCTGCCGCCCAAGAACCACCCACATCGCTAAGAGAGCGCCGCCGTCGGCGAGCCGCAAGGGAGGAAACACACGTGCTATGGGAAGAGAAGCCTCCCGATCCCCCACATCGAGGAGGCGTTTTTGCCTCCTCCTCCACCTTCGCTTTCTCCACCACTTTGTGAGTTTCATTTTTCTTCCTTTTCACTCTTTCTTGTGCGAATGATTGCATTAGGGACAATGCTTTGTTTAAGCTTGGGGGGGATTGGAAGAAAAATTGTATCTGCATTTAGGTCATGTTTAAATTTTTCGTAATTTGCATTTTAGGTGATAAGGTTGTGTGATTGCTTGATTTAGGGACTTGTTTGAAATTTTTTGGAAATGGTTTGGATGACTTTGAACAATTCGAACTAACTTCATAATTGCTAAAAGAATTTCATAAGATGAGATGTTTTTGGATTTTGGAAAATTGAAAACTTGGGTTCTGTCGAAAAAGCATTTTGAAACCGAGTATGTCTTTCTAATTGGAAATTTGGGATTTAAAAATAATAGAAAGATTGTGATATCTATGGGTATGAAAGAATACCTTTTGGATGTGTGTATTCATGGTATTATTGCAATAATTAAAGTTGAAAACGTTTGAAAATTAATTTCGGACTCCGCTTGCCTATGTTACGGCGATATGACGTACTTGAAGTTATGAGTCCTTGACACTTTGTTCCGCTAGTTTACCCGATAAAGTGGCCGAGTTTACACCACAAGTGTGAGTTCGTGTCATGGAAGGGTTAAACCAAGAGCATGCAAAAACACTTTTGAATTAAAACGGTTGGGTATGATTAACTACTTATAACTAGCCGGTTTTGTATTAAGGATAAAGATCATAGTGTCACCAAATAGCAACAAAAAGGAAAAAATTGTAGAATTGTGCATGATACCAACACACGAAAATTCACAACTTTCTAACCCAAGCTTGGAACAAGCTTGGGGGGGACAAAAAGGAAAATCACCACAAAATGAGGGCATATTTTTGGTCAAAAAATGAAATATTGATAAATCCAAATGATTAGTTTTTACAAATACAAAAGCATCTTTGAATATGAGATTTGATTTGTCGATTTGTGGGGTGAATTAAAATTGATCAAGGAAAGTTAAAATTGTTGTCCAAAAAGATTCTCGAGTTTTTAATGATAGCAAGTTCATACAAATTTTTCGCATTTAGAGTTATACTTGGAATTTGGTTAGTTTAGAAACCGGACATACACCTAAGTTTGGATTCTTGCTTGAGGGCAAGCAAGGTCTAAGCTTGGGGGATTTTGATAAGCCTCAATTATATATACCTTCGGTCGAGGTTTTACCTCTTAAACTATACCAAAACCCTTGTATTTTAGTCTAGTTTAGTATATAATGCACCGTAGAACCAAGTTACTGCCTTTCCTTTATCTAATTTGTAGAAATCGAGCAAAAATGAGCAAAACAGCCTTTTGTGCGGGCCGCACGGATTCTGTGCGGGCCGCACGGATTTGTCCGAGAGTTTTGCGGGTACTCGTGCGGGCCGCAGGAAATTTGTGAAGGCCGCACAAAATTACAGCTGTCGACACACAGTTCGTATTTTGGCCATATCTTGGTCATACGGACTCCGATTTGGGTGAATCAAAGTTTGACTGAACCAGAACGAAAAGATCTACAACTTTCATGAAGGAAACAAATCCAAATTCGGAATGTATAATTTTGTACAGCCGCACCAATGGCCGCCCAGCCTAGATTTGGACAGATTTTATTGCCATCTTCGCCCGATTCACTTCCAGATTTTGTTGGATTGCTTCCCAAGCCACGAAAATAGCTATATATGGGCAGGGAGGCAGGAGGAGAAACTATTCTTGATTCTAGGTTTAATTTCCACATCTCTCTACACATTTTCTATCTTCTCCTCGTGATCAAAGGCGATTAAGAGCAAGGTTTGAAGGATTCTCGAGCAAGCAAAGTGAAGATCAAGGGCAGCGAGCGAAGAGATTGGTGTAGTCTATTCTCTTACTTGTTTTACTTAGTTTTCATTATGATTTCTCTTGTAACTTTCTTGGATGTTAACTCACCCATGAGAGGCTAGATTTCCTCTCTACGGGCTTAGGCTAAAAACATGAATTTGTGTTGAATCTATGTTTACTTGGATTAATTTCTTTATGATGATTGTTTGCATGTTTGTTTATTCTTGTTGATTTTACAATTCATGTGCTTGTATGATTTGATTACTTGTTAATTTCCCGCTTGAGTCTAATCAACTTAAGATGCTAGGAGTTATAATTAATGGTACCAAATTGTATACATGAATTACCTTAGGATTAAGATTAGAAATGACCAAATCTATTTCTTAGTCCGGAACCACAGGAACAAAGGTTAAATTAAGGTGAAGGACTTAATCGTGAAGCCTTATATTTGATTGGGACACCTAGAATTGAATCAAATATCGTATGAAGGACTTAACCGTGAAGTATTGGTATTTAGGGATAAACTAGGCTAATCTGTGCTTATGGTCTAGATAGCTAGGGTGAAGAACTTAATCGTGAAGTCTGAATTATCTAGACACGTCATTAATTCTTGAAAGTGACCCTTTTTGATATTTACGTTTAGAAACCCCATAATTGCAAACATGAGTTTAGAATACCAAGTAAATGTAGATTTTACCAAATGATTGTATGCCGATAGCCCCTAGACTCTTATCCATTTGAATCACAAACTTCTTTTTATTTGTTTGTGTAAAATTGTCTTGTTTTAATTTCAACTCTCAATCGGGTATTGAACCCAAAAAACCAATTTTACAACAACCCCCCCCCTTTTACTTTATTTGCACTATTTTAGAGTTAATTGATTTAGTAGAAAGTAATATCTCCCGTTATCTTTGGATCGATACCCATAATTACTACAAGGATAGATTGTGCGCTTGCAATTCAATCTAACTTTGCGTATTTAGGGTTTTATAAATTTAAAGCAGAAGTGTACGAAATAGACCAATTATTCCTATACCCAAAATACACAACAATATACTTACATAATCTATCTGTCGAAGTGTTCACATCAGTTATCGTTAGAGTCACATTCCTAATCATAGATGCAATATTCACTAAATCTTCATGTACATATCGGTCTCTCAATTCGACGTTATCAGCTTGATAAACTGGACCTAATTAACAAGAGAATATAAATTATTACAAAAAACAAAACAGTACGCAGTTGATAATAAATTCATTTATAAAAATATTTAAATTATTAATTACCCGATATGCCAACTAATTTAAATTGAAGTTCCTCATTCTGATTATTCCATACTAAAATAGTATCTTGTGATAAGTTACCAACACCTAAAGAGTATTTTGTTGATATGTCATCATTATCTGTTCCGTAAGGTATATCTCTGTAACGTATTTTCCTCCAATGTAAGAACTTTACCGTCTTCATTATCATTATGTACAACAAATATTATTGATTAACATTTAAACTTGCAATTAGAAATGTTAAATATAATATGGTTTTTCCATTACCATCTTTCATATGATTTTTCCATTACCATCCCACTTTTTTCTTGTCTTTTTTAGTTTCATTATCAATTTTTCATTCAATATTAGCCCTATTGAAAACTTATTTGTTACAAAGTTTCATAACTAACTTTAGGTACATTCCTTTTTCAAAATCATCATTAAACTTAATCACCGGGCGTTCCATTGCTTCCTCCAGGCTTCAAAATAAAAATATTTTTTGAGTAAAGTTATGTCAAATATGATATATACATGATCATATATGTCTTTTTTTAAATCCTGGTAGAAGCTACCAAGGTGTTACAACTTATAGAAATTTAAATACTACTGGTATATCTCTTTACCACTATTACCATTATTTTTTTCAATACAGTGGTACTGACAACTATCTATGCTATTGCCCATTATCTCTCCTTAGCAGGAATTCAATCGCACGACCCTTTCCTGTCTCACTCTTTCTGTCAAGATTTCTAGTGTGATGCACTCACCCCTGAAAATCAACGAATTACGTTGTTTCCAAATGTGCCATGCCGCACATATAAACCTTGTTGCCCAAATCCTGTTAGTGACTCTATTTTGCCCTTAGACATTGTTCCATGAAGAGTGTCATATCATTTGGATGGAAGTGCCAATTTTTCATTTAATTAGTTGCTTTACTTTTGGTTGCCTGGACAATATGCCCCACACATTCTCCAAAATCTTGCCAAGAACATTGTTTTGGTTTAATTTATTCTATACAAATTTTCTCCATTGTCATGCAATTGATAGAAATGGCAGATTGGCTGAAAGTATTTTTTTCCATTGCCATGCAATTGATATATACACGAATTTTCTCCATTGTCATGCAATTGATAGAAATGATATATGGAATATATTCAAATATTCCATATTTTTGTGTGAGAGTATTTTCATAGACTTACATTCCTTTGTTAGCTTTAGAGATATACTTGCAGAATCTGTCTGTAGAAGTGTTCACATCAGTTAGAGTTGGAGTCACATCCTTAATCATAGATGCAATCTTCACTAAATCTTCGTGTACATATCGGTCTCTTAATTCGACGTTATCCGCTTGATAAACTGGACCTAATTAACAAGAAAATATAAATTATTACAAAAAACAAAACAGTATGCAGTTGATAATAAATTCATTTATAAAAATATTTAAATTATTAATTAGCCGATATGCCAACTAATTTAAATTGAAGTTTCTCATTCTGATTATTCCATACTAAAATAGTATCTTGTCCAACACCTAAAGAGTATTTTGTTGATATGTCATCATTATCTGTTTCGTAAGGTATATCTCTGTAACCTATTTTCCTCCAATGTAAGAACTTTCCGTCTTCAATATCATTCTGTACAACAAATATTATTGATTAACATTTAAACTTGCAATTAGAAATATTAAATATAATATGGTTTTTCTATTACCATCTTTCTCATATGGTTTTCCCATTACCATCCCAATTTTTTCTTGTCTTTTTTTAGTTTCATTATCAATTTTCCATTCAATATTAGCCCTATTGAATACTTATTTGTTACAAAGTTTCATAACTAACTTTAGGTACATTCGTTTTTCAAAATTATCATTAAACTTAATCACCGGGTGTTCCACCGCATCCTCCAGGCTACAAAATAAAAATATTTTTTGAGTAAAATTATGTCAAATATGATATATACATGATCATATATGTCTTTTTTTAAATCCTGGTAGAAGCTACCAAGGTGTTACAACTTGTAGAAATTTAAATACTACTGGTACATCTCTTTACCACTATTACCACTATTTTTTTCAATATAGTGGTACTGACAACAATCAATGCTATTGCCCATTGTCTCTCCGTAGCAGCAATTCAACCACAGGACCCCTTCCTGTCTCACTTTTTCTGCCAAGATTTCTAGTGTGATGCACTCACCCCTGAAAATCAGCGAATTACGCTGTTTCCAAATGTGCCATGCCGCATATATAAACCTGGTTGCCCATATCCTCTTAGTGACTCTATTTTGCTTTTCGACATTGTCCCATGAAGAGTGTCATATCCTTTGGATGGAAGTGCCAATTTTTCATTAAATTAGTTGCTTTACTTTTGGTTGCCTGGACAATATGCCCCACACATCCTCCAAAATCTTGCTAAGAACATTGTTTTGGTTTGATTTATTCTATACAAATTTTCTCCATTGCCATGCAATTAATAGAAATGGCAGATTGGCTGAAAGTATTTTTCCCATTGCCATGCAATTGATAGAAATGATATATGAAATATATGTCAAATATTTCATATTTTTGTGTGAGAGTATTTTCATAAATTTACATTCCTTTGTTGGCTTCAGAGATATACTTGCAAAATCTGTCTGTCGAAGTGTTCACATCAATTAGAGTTAGAGTCACATCCCTAATAATAGATGAAATATTCACTAAATTTTCGTGTATATATCGGTCTCTTAATTCGACGTTATCCGCTTGATAAACTAGACCTAATTAATAAGAGAATATAAATTATTAAAATAATAAAACAGTACACAGTTGATAATAAATTCATTTATAAAAATATTCAAATTATTAATTATCCGATAAGTTACCAATATCTAAAGAGTATTTCGCTGATCTGTCATCATTATATGTTTTGTTCTCTGTAACGTAAAGAGTATCTTGACTTCATGCAGCATAATATTAATAGAGAAAATGAAAACTTACATAATTGATGAGCTCCATAAAACCATAATAATTATGTCAATATCTTTACGTAATTAACGCACAAGTGATTCGATCGCTAGCGAAGCGCGCACATGGCAAGCCCTCTTGTCTCCACGCTTGAATGTGATAATAACCGTTCGATAAGACGATCGGACGGTACTTATAGTGCTGATGATTGAGGCTTCTCTACTTTGTTTGTTATGCTACCAACTGTATAACAAATTATTTTAAGCGATAGTTGTGATCCGCCTCACTTTTGACTATTAAGCAATCAATCATCTGGCAAGTGGAACTCAGGTTACATATACAGTGATGAGTAGGGTTAAATGCACTATTGGTTTTGTACTCCAATCATGCTCTACGTCTTTTTCTCCGTTTTCAAAATTCGAACAATCGATCCGAAACGCTCAATATAATCTTTGTATTAAAATGTGCTTGGAGATCAAATTTTATATTTTTTGAAATTTGTTTACTAATTTTTAGATAGATACAAAATTACTGTTTTCAGAAGATTCTGGATCATCCAAAACAGTGATTTTGTACCTATCTAAAAAAATAGTAAACAAATTTAAAAAAATATAAAATTTTGTCTCCAAGCACATTTTAATACGAAGATCATATTGAGTGGTTCGAATCGATTGTTCGAACTTTGAAAACGGAAAAAAAGACGTGAAGCATGATTGGAGCACTAAACCAATGGTGCTTTAACCCTACTCTACAGTGATACTTCCTTAGCCTTCGAAATTTTTAATTATGTCATATCATTATAATTTTTTATTAATTTGATTTATATTTTTCTTTTCATTTTTTGATTTAGATGATTTTGATTTAAAAAAATAAATAAATGTTCATATTCTAAAAGCAACTAATAGTTACTAAATGTAGGATATTGATAGGTAGTGGTCATCAACAAGACTCAATTACTGGCTATTTATTGATACAAATTATAATATACAATAAAATATGAGTTTCAACTTTAGAAAACTAAAAAAAACTAGTTTTTGATCATGTGACAAAAGACAACATTTTTTGTTTGAAAGATCATTAGTTTGAAATTCAGTTGAAAATCTATTATGAAAATTGAAATTTGAAAAACTAGATATTTTCTCAACAAAAAAAAAGTTTTAGAAAAACAGCCGCAAAGCGTGTATACAATACAAATATTGCTTATGTATCTAAAGAAGAAGAAAAAAAACACCAAAAAAGTTAATTACTTTCAGAAAAAAGTATCGAGATTAAAGGGCTTTTAATTACAAATTATAGACAGTATAATTTGAAAGGATAGACTTTTTTTCTAAAAAAAAAAAAACTTAAGAAAAACTGCTACATGTATGACAATACAAATTTATCTATGTATCTTAAGAAAAGAAAAACCGCCAAAAAGGTTAAACTGCTTTTAGAAAAAGAATAACGGGCTTTTGAATTTACTTAAAAAAACCAAAAAACCCCAACTTAATTTCCGAACAGAGACGAGTTATACTTGTTTAATCAACAAATCAACAGCAGTAGCGAGCTTGATCCATACGCAATATTTTAAACATGAGTGCAAGCAACTGAAAAGTGAAATGCAAGCTCATTTTATGCGGCCCCTGAATGATTTGATGCATCAATTTATGGAACATTTTAATTTCATAAACGCTTTTGAGGCTGCAGATTCATCCCTTGCCTTGCACGCTATTTGTTCAGTTGTTCTCCACTTCTCTCGTATAAAACAAACGCCTTTGTCTTATGTGGCGTATAGTGGATTTTAATGGAAGCAAATGAACCTCAACAAAGTTGAATAAATTAATAGATTCTCTCGGTAGTGAAAAATTTATTTATGTATAATTAATTAAATTGTAGATGGCTAGTTATTCAACAAATGCAAACAAAAGAAATGCCCCTCTTTTCTTCCTTTTTACCCTTTCTATGCTTTTTCTATCTTTTTCCTTGTTTTCACTATTTTTCCAAAAGCACATGGAGAAAGGGACTTTAGGAGCAGAAGCGAAGGAAAAGAATATTGACTGTTTTTAATTTTAATCCTCTATTAAGTAAATATTGAGAACTATGAATATTTACATATTATATCTTTGTTTTAAAAAGTTTATGAACATATCCATTCGTATTTAGATGTGTTCGTACTAAATGTATCCTTAAACGTGTTATACTATATCATATTAGAATTCATCTGAACGAACATAACATCTGCAAAAGCACAATATAAACATGTCCAAACATAACACGCTTAACAGCTCGTATCGTATTTCACTGTATCCTTAATCATATGTATCAACACGTATTTCCGATACGTTGTGGTTTCATAATTCACGAACTACAACTTTTTAATATCCTACACAATTACAAATTTAAAATTCATGAGGGCTTAACCCTCACTTTTCTCTCAAATTTTTTTTTTAATTCATGCATTTGTTATCCGACATGATATATGTGGTTTGACTTTCTTGCTTATATGATAAATGATGATTCAATGCATTGAATTCAAAAGTTAATCAATAACGTACTATACACGCAAAGTATCAAAATTAATCTATTCGGATAATTATATTTTATTATTACATAATATTATATAAAGCACATGCGACTTGCGTGGTAACAAAACAAAAGATGTAAAATGAAACTTTGTATGCAAAGCTTGGTTTTATGCTAACGATACATAGAATCGACCATAGAAAATCTACACATCAAAGATTCTCACTTTTTTTTTCCTTTAATTTTTGAATTAAAGTATCAAGATCCGGCCGGTTACGACCCAAAATTGATGACATCATTCGACTCGTGTCAATCCTATCCACGATTATTTGACACCTCTCCTATCTAGAAAAAAGAACCTTTTTGATATCCCCATTGTGTACCTAAATGTACTATATGTCTCTATCTAATGCCAAAATTTTTATTTTTAGCACTTTTTCCTAAAAAAAAAAAAAAATCAAAACACTCCAGGAGACCGCATAATACCGATGCGGCCCCAGTCAGGAGACGGCACAATGCTCTTGCGGTCCGAACACTGGGATCCGCATAATACCGATGCGGCCCAGTCAGGAGACCGCACAATGCCTCTGCGGCCCCTGTAAGTTTTTCTATATATTGTTGTCCAGGAGAGAGAAACTCATTTCTCACATTCACTAAATCTCTCTCTTGGACAAGAGCTGTCTGTAAGTTTTTTTGTCATTATTTTTCATTTTTCTTATTTTTCGGTAGGTTAATAATTAATTTAGTTAATTTTGAATTTTATGTTTCTTGTGTATTGGATTCAAAATGGCTCTTATGGTATCCATTTATACTGGTGGTGATGTTTTAACAGGTCCTAATGGGGTTTATTATAGTATCGGTCCTGTTATTGTGATTTCGGTAATGCCGGGTATTGATTATGTGGGAATTAAATTAGTTATTTGTCAGAGTCTGGGATTGGATCAGGGTCAGTATGACCTTAATATTCAGGCCAAAATTATCATGCCCACTATTTCAGCACAAACCTGGTTTCAACTCTTTCCTGTTAAGAATGAGAGTCTGGCAGATACTGTACAACCAGACCATGAGTATTCCTGAGGGTGGGTATAAGGTAATTGAACTATATGTGGAGGTTACCCGAGTCTAGCGTACCAACCCACTTATGAGGTTAATCCAGGGCCCTAGTCGGGTTAACTCAGTAAGCTCATGTCCGTCCCCTCTCCAAATTGACCAACCATCTAGCTGTCGAGCCCCAGTTCAGAGGGACCGATCGTCCAATAGTCGGCCCCCGTCGGGCCTCACCCTAGATTGACCAGCCTTCTACTAGTCGGGCCACTTCTTGGGGCTAATCTTCTGATCTGAATTAGGATAATGATACAGTAGATCCAGAATTAGTAAAGGCAGAGGAAAATTGGGATGATGTTGATCTTGAGGGTATGAGCGATCAGAGTGACCAGGAAGATACCAGGCCTGTGTTTGAACAGAGGTCTTTCAGGATGGATCACGGGTTTGAGCACCCGATTTAGTCTTTCAATGACACATCAGTGTTTCAGGAAGCTTAATGCGGATTTGTTTGGAAGGACAGCAAAGTATGAGAATGAATTGTCGGAAAGACAAACCTTTGACTCTAAAGAGCAAATGAAGAGCGCAATTGTCAGGCTTCATATTCTTTGCAACAAAGAGATAAGGAATACGCACAGTGACACGACCAGAATGAGGTTCAAGTACAAGGACAGTAGATGTGGATGGTACATCTTCACGAGGGCCACTGGTTATGGTACACAATGGTGTGTCTCCTAGTGCCCAACAAAATATTCTTGTCACGCGGATGCGACAAGAATAGATCATGCACAGTTGTCAGCTACTATGGTCGCTGATTGCATATCGGCTCACATGAGAAACAATGTTGATTTGAGTATCCAAGCTGTCAGGATCGATGTTGCTGAAAGATACAATAGTCGGATACCGGCGTACAACAAACTGTGGCATGGCCGTGAGTTGGCAATTGCCCGCCAATTTGGTAGTTGGGAGGGGTCATACGCTCTTATAGTTCCGTTGTTGGAGGCAATTAAGAGAAAAACCCAAGTACTATATTGTTCCTTCTATTTTTACGGCATTGTAACAAAATCAACAATTTAACTTATTTTTTTAATTAATCACAGAAATATTGTTTGAGGTGACCTCATTTTCCACCGGTAAACCTGGACCATACAAGTATTTTCATAGGACGGCTGGACATTTGGACCGTGCATAGCTGTTTTTCAACACCTCAGACCAATCATCACCGTTGATGCTTGTTTCCTGTCAGGCCGGTACAAAGGTAATTAATTTATATAATTTTCTTTATTTAATTTAGTTAATTTAATTTTTAAAATTAATTTGATTGTTTTAATTGATTGATGGTTTAATACAGGTAAATTGTTGATTGCAACCGGGTACGATGCAAAAAACCAACTTCTCCCATTGGCTTTTGCACTGGTTGAGTTAAAGAGTTTCGAAGATTGTGCGTGGTTCATGCAATAGTTGTGACACAATGTAATTCGCTCCAGATTCATGTGTGTCATCACTGATAGGGGAAAAAGTATCAAAAATGTGTTTAGACAAGATGATCTGGGGTGGAACGATGAGGATGAGGATCAATGCCTTCACCGTCTTTGTGCTACTCACATAGCCGAGAACATGAAGAAGAATGGTTGCAATGAGGCGGCAATCAAGTTTTTTAGGATATGTGTGGCTAAAAGAAAGTTGATGAGATATGAGCAATGAATGCAAGCAATGGGGGATGTATGTGACCGTTCTCTCAATTGGCTGGACGGTGTGGGTAAGTATTTGGATCAAGATAAGAACGAGTGTCCAAAACTATGTAAGATATTTCAAGCGCTGGACAGTGGTTACCGTTAGGGAATTATGACTACAAACGGGTCCGAGTCGCTAAATAATGTTTTCAGGTCAATCTCATAAGTTACCAGTGGCAGCAATAATTGAGGACACATTTTACAAATGGTTTACATGGTTTGCGCAAAGGAGGACCAAAGTGGGGTTTGAAGCCAGACAAGATCAATAGTTCTCGTGTCGTGTGCATAAGGGATTTTTATAGTTTTTAGTTTTTTCTTCATCTATTTTTATTAACTTCATTTAAAAAAATTCATTTCTTCATTTTTTTTTTAAATTATTTGTAGCTTATTAGAAAACGGTTCGAGAGGTCTAATATGACGATTGGGGGTTTGACAACTACAACGAGTTCGAGGTAACATCCACACAAGAGAGAGTTCACGCTTTCATGCTTGACAATTCTGGTAGGTTTACTAAGGCCAATTTCAAATATATGGTGGTCATCAGGGATGATAACATGGTGTAATGCACATGCCAGAAGCCTTAATTAGACAGAATATCATGTTCTCATGTTCTGTCCGTGTGTCGTCTTCTCATGTTCTGTCCGTGTGTCATCTCCTAGGCATCGACCCTGACAGCTTTGTAAGTCACTACTACTACATCCAGACACTGACTAACACATGGAGGGGTGAATGGCATGTGTATGACAATCTGTCAGAATGGCTTGAACACGAGGCCCTGTCCTTGTTCCAGAAACAAAAAAAATGTTACTTTGGATAGAAGACGCCACAACAGGATTCCGCAAATGGATGGACGTACCAAATAATAGGAGAAGATGACACCAAGCCAGCCGAGATACACAGGAAAGACATAACAGACCTGCTCATAATGCACGAGGTAGTTAATTTATTTTACTATTCAATTTTAACTTTTAAAAAATTATTGAAACAATCAGATTTAACAATCACTATTTGTTTGTAAATTTGCAGGTTGAGAGGCAATCAATGGATTGGATGTTTATCTAGAAGCTAAATCAATGTTAATTGTATTTGTAAGAACATTGTTTATTTTAGGTTTATTAGACGTATTTTTATTGTACTCATGAGAACAATAGCATTATATTGTTCTATTTATGGCTTCTTTATATTTATTTTTATGGCCTCTTTATATTTGATCCGACAAACAAAAAATATTTTCAAAATAAACCACATTTTAAAAAAGGAACCAAAACAAATAAAAAACATTTATGATAAAAAAAAACTGGGGCCGTTGGGGCATTGTGCGGAGTCCAGTGTTTAAGGCCCCAGAACATCGAAGCGCCCTGAGTAGAAATTGAATTCCCCAGAAACAGGAGTGTTTTGGTTTATTTTTTTTGAGAAAATGCTAAAAATAAAAATTTCGGTATCTAATGTCAGTGATATACCGAGTCTGTATAGAATTGATGTATACAGAAAATGATTTGGATTCTTAACAGGTGTTATAACGAATCAAATATGTAGGTCGATTTGTTAAATCTTATAATACAACAAAAATGATACCAATTATAAAAAGTAAATTTCAATCCAGATTAGAAAGGATCCAAATACTAAAATATGCTCTAAATTTTTTTTTTTAATTTTAACTGACATCTCTATTTGCCTTCATTTCTAAAAAAAATTATAAGAATTCAGTAAATTATAAAAATAGCTAATGTGATGTGTATCACTTTCTAGATATTCAAATAAATCAATGAGAAAAAATTATCTTCATTATCTATATTTAGACTTAAAACTTAAAAAAGAAAGAGACATCAATTGCCATTATATATATTTGATCCTTAATATGGATAAACAGGATTCGGATTAGCTGAAATTCCGAAACCAATGAACAGTAATCATGAAATCCCTGCAATCTGAATTCAGCTATCGAAATTTTGTCGAAAACGCATCTCGAGACAGCTAGTTTTTTCTTGTACGTATCTCGAAACAGTTCGACTGCTGGATTCGGATTGCAGGAATTTTAGAATTACTGTTACCGGTCTCGGATCTCAGCGGATGCGCTTCCGGATAAACATTATAAATGACAAATATTGTAAATATATTCTGACAGTCAGGCACTCAGAGATGTATCTTGTGTACTTGTGGAGTGAGCAAAGCATTTTATTTTAGCAACTGGTCTCTCATGATCGCAACTATTGCAAACACGCCACGTAAAGTCAAGGCGTTTCATGCAACGGTCACGATTTATTATCAGAACAGCGTAGGAAGCTGGGCTGCTGGAGCCATGAGACAAATAACCGAATGCTCCATCATTTTTTCGTACAATTTACATCGTTACACCTAACAAATAGATCACGGTCTTTCAATTATTTTGTTCTTTATCCTGTTGGAACCAAATTACAAAAATTATTAAAATTATTAATCAGTCACATTCTTTCCAGCAGATTATTATTTGGACCCAATGATTTTTTTTTTACATATTATATATCACTCAAGGTAAAACTAAAAAAAAAATGAAATTAAAATATATAAATAAGTATCATGTAATTTTATTTAATTTACGAGAAAGACTACTAGTAATAATTTTTACAAAAGAAAAAACAAAACAAAATTTTAATTTATAGAAAATGCTTAGCAACATTTCCACTATATCTACTTTGTTTCTGATATCAGTAAAAGTTATTTGGTGTAATTTATACTTCCACTGTATCTACTAGTAATAAGGTATTGTGGTACTTTAATAAAGTTTGTTAATTCGATTTTACTTTTTTGGGCTGAAACTACACAAGGAAAAGAAACGAGGAAGAAAGGAAAATCTGCAACTAAATCCGTAATGCAGTTAGGCTTATTTGTACAGAGTGAACCGAGTCTAGCAATATTTTCAAAAACGGATAGGTGGGCCCCGAAACCAACTCGAATACTATATTACATTCGGTGGTGCGTTGTACGAAGAACGGTAGTTCACCTTCTCTCTCTTTACTCCTTTTTCTTCGAACAAAAAAACCCTTTCTTTGATCCTTCATCTCTCATCGGTGAGTCCGTCAATTTCTTCATCTTTTCTTAATAATATCTCAGATTTTGTTTGATCGCTTCTTTATGTTGGTTTTGATTGATAGTATGTTTTCATTTCTCACTTCTTTGAACTCCAGGCTTACTCTAACCGAACTTGAATTGATTATTTGTTTGCTTAATGTTTGGAGTTAGGGTTAGGATCAATATAATGTATAAATTTCTCTGAATTATCCGTAAGTTGGAATAATGCTTCGATCGTTGCTCTTCTTCATCTTTTCTTCCTATTTGGCACTGTACTCAACAATTTTGACGAATAGTTCAGTTCTATTACGATGATATTTCTTTGAAATAGGGTAAAATTAGAAATCATAACCGACAATTTCTCAATTTCTCGATCGTTGCTCTTCTTCATCTTTTCCTATTTGGCACTGTACTCAACAATTTTGACGAATAGTTCAGTTATATTACGATGATATTCTTTGAAATAGTGTACAATTAGAAATAGAAAGACAAATTAGAAATCATAACCGACAATTTCTCAATTAAAGGAAGTGCGGGGAATATTTTATTTGATTGAAAGGACTTTAAATAGAAGCATTACCATCCAATTTTACCATACCTAAGTATTTGACTGGTAGTTGAGGGGTGAGAGGTCTTAATCTGATACAAGTTCTCTAACTATTGCCTTTTTATGAAAGCAGTACCTTACTTTTCAAACAACTCTAAATTCATTATCATTTGATCAGTTTATTTTACAATCAGGTTCACAGATAAACCATGAAACCCCTTCTCCTCGTTTCAATCCTTCTCTTCTCCCTCCTACTTGCCACCTCAGCGGAGCAACTGATTCGAATTGGTCTTAAAAAGCGTGCAATCAATGAAAATGACCTCGCTGCAAAACGCCTCATGTCAAAAGAGGCTCGGGAGGGGCTGTCCCGCAACTACAGGCTGAGAGGAGATGAAGAGGGTGACGAGGCAGATATTGTTTCCTTGAAGAATTACATGAATGCACAGTACTTTGGTGAGATCGGCGTTGGATCTCCTGCGCAGAAATTTACTGTGATCTTTGACACCGGAAGCTCTAATCTTTGGGTGCCTTCTTCCAAATGCTACTTTTCGGTATGGATAATTTTTTTTATTGTGAAGAAATTTCATGCTAAGCCCTCAAAGAAAGCCATAAAATAAGACACAGGTGTACTACTTTAGGATTGTTGTGCAAGAATCTGCAATATACGTTGAATGTGTTGTGCATTTGTGTAGAAAGTACGAAAAGTATGCTCTTTGACTGCACATTCTATTAATTCAGAAAATGCCCAAAATACCCTTTTGCTCTGTTTCTGTTGTCTATCCGTAAATTTGGAAGTAGGTGGTAACGCACAGGTTGGGTGTCATTGATCTTTTTTTTGGGCGGTTGACTTGAATTTTTGAGGTTAAGTACATGTAGAAATTTGCCGTATTATTTTAAATGAAGTTTAACAAACTCTTGCAATCTGCTTTTGCTGGAACAGATTGCGTGCTTCTTCCACTCCAAGTACAAAGCAAGTGCATCGAGCACCTACAAGAAAAATGGTTTGTTTTTCTTTAAAAACCTTTTTCTTTCCTTTTTTTTACTATTATCATTCATATGCTTATATATTTTTTAAAAATTTGATCAGGGAAGCCGGCCGCAATTCAGTATGGAACTGGTTCAATTGCCGGTTTCTTCAGCCAAGATCATGTTACAGTTGGTGATTTGGTGGTTGAAGACCAGGTATCTGTTTTTATAAAGAGATATAATTACAGTGTGGTTGTATTGAACAAAGTTACCTTTTATATATTTTGGGCGGGATCCTTTGACAATAGAAATTATTTAATTATCTTACAAATTTTCTCAAATTAGTCTAAGTAACTTTAAAAAGCCAGAATATGTTTAGTGCTAAACTTCATATCAAATTTTATGCAATTTGAGTACTATTTGATAATGCATCATGGATCGTTAAAATTACGCTTTTAATTAGTTTAAACTGTCCGTTGAATGGTAAAATGTACACCAGAGTAATTATTTTCTTTATACACAAGTATTATGTGATGCCATCATGCGTATAATGCTAGGAAACTAACTTAGACCTTGTATTTTTGTGATTGTCAAGATTTGTTAAGTATCTTAATTACACTTTAGATTAAGTAAAATGGTCAACATCTGATGGAGCTTATTCTTTCATTAACTATTATACAGTTTTAATTACAGATTATTTAGAATATTCGGTGCTAGTTGCAGTTGTGACATATGTTGGGTTGTAACTGTAATGGATTATAGCTATGTAAGAGAGGGAAGAGATCTAATTTGAATTAATTTAACAGGATTTCATTGAGGCAACAAAGGAGCCCGGTTTGACTTTCCTGATGGCAAAATTTGATGGCATCCTTGGGCTAGGTTTTCAAGAAATTTCTGTTGGAGATGCAGTACCAGTTTGGTAAGCTTTAGATAAGTTTTAGATTGATTGATTTTATTCAAATTTTATTTGACGAGCATTTTTGTTTTTGTTTCTTTTATAACAGGTATAACATGGTAAAACAAGGCCTGGTCAAGGACCCGGTTTTCTCCTTCTGGTTTAACAGAAATAATGATGAAGATGAAGGAGGTGAAATTGTGTTTGGTGGTGTTGACCCGAATCATTACAAAGGCAAACACACCTATGTACCAGTCACCCAGAAAGGCTATTGGCAGGTATATCTTATAATTAAATTTGGTATAATTGTAAATTATAAATATTGAGATTTTTATTACTAGTAATGGGGTCTTAGTTATTCCAATTAATACAAAGATATAATTGGCACTTTCAGAAAATAATTTATTGGATTCTAACTATCTATTCATTTGCAGTTTGAGATGGGTGATGTTCTTGTTGATGGTCAATCTACTGGTAACCCTCAAATTTTTTGCTGTCTTGTGTACATTTTAGTTACTATCAATCTTATTCTTTGTTATTTTACCAATTTGGTTGATAATTGCTTTTACATGCCGTGTCACCAGGTTTCTGCTCAGGTGGCTGTTCAGCGATAGCTGATTCTGGAACCTCCTTGATTGCGGGTCCCACGGTATTGTCTCATTAGCATTATTATATGTTATTTTTTTAATTTCTTTTTTTTTAGTCTTCTGTTTATCTGAGGAGATTGTTTCTTGTAGTCTGTTATTACTGAGATAAATCAGAAAATCGGAGCAGCTGGGGTGGTGAGTCAAGAGTGCAAAACTGTAGTAACCCAATACGGCCAACAGATTTTGGATATGCTAATAGCACAGGTTAATTTTATATAGTATTCTTTCTTCTTACCTTGTCTCTTTTGTTGCACTAATTGTGAATTCTGGGGCACATTGAGGCCTAATAACACAATAGAAAGAGATAATTAAAAATTGTACAAGGTTTTGAAGTTCAAAAGCAATTATATAGAGAAATTGAACTCTTTAGAAAGTGGCTTAGTCAAGCACTCATCAAGTAATCTGAATTCATACTCTTAGGTGCTCATCTTACATAATAACATTCTCAATGGTATACTAAATATTGGCAAAATTGGAGTATGGATTAAATAGAAATTTGAATAATATTGTCTTAAACAGATGCTTAAATTAGGTAATGGATTTTTTTAACAGTGTAACCTCACTCTATTTTCATTTGCATTGATTGAGATCATATTTATTAACTAATAGTAAGTTTTTCTGACATTTCAGACAAAGCCAGCCCAAATCTGTTCCCAGGTTGGCCTCTGCGCCTTTGATGGAACCAAGGGTGTCAGGTTAGACATTCACTTTTATAGAAGGCTAGATACTTTTTGTGGTAATTAAGTTAAGTTTGCCAAAGTGCCTTCACAAATAATGTGATTCCTTTTCAACTTTTGTGATGTAGCATGGGAATCAAGAGTGTGGTGGATAAGTCTAACAGTGTGGTGAATGATGCAATGTGCTCAGCATGCGAGTTGGCGGTTGTGTGGATGCAAAACCAGCTTATGCGAAACCAGACTCAAGAGAGTATTTTTAATTATGTCAACCAGGTAAACATTTAGATCCTTTTACACAGTGAACCCCATATTTCAAGTGTTAAACAAAGACTTCACATGTTGGTGGCTAGTTCAACATATTTTGATTTGGGGGAATTTCATGTATACCACTTAAAAACTTTGAAATTTACGTATTCCCCCCCCCCTCTAAAATTCATTATATCATATTTTTAACCTTCTAAATTTCAACAACTTACAAATTTACCCATTTTTTGTTTTTTCTAATAGAACTCATTTTAAATTTATAAAATACCCATTTTACCATTTATTAAGAAAAATAAAAGATTTGTAGCATGTTTAAGAAAAATGTCAGTATTCATTTTGGTCGGTTGACAAATAGGTCATTTCTCTACTTCTGATGCTTACGCAAGCATATACCTATGAGAAGTATGGTCAAATTATCAGCATTTAACAGCATAACCGGGTAGCTCACTTAAATGTACAACAATGCGGTTTACAGTAAAGTTGTCACAAATGATGCGAGTCAAAGGAGTATAAAAACATTGGTTATTTTACGAATACTATATCTGATTGCTATTTAAAAAATGCAGTTATGCGAGAAGCTACCAAGTCCAATGGGAGAGTCAGCAGTTGACTGTAGCACTGTTTCATCTATGCCTAGTGTATCTTTCACTATTGGTGGCAAGACCTTCAGTCTCAAAGCCGAGGAGGTAACCTTTTCTTTACATTTTATGTTGTTTTGGTTGATCATGTACTTCATGTTTGACATGATAAAAAAATTAAAACAATATATTGTTTGGGTTGTTGTGTGCAGTACATATTAAAGGTAGGTGAAGGTGCTCAAGCACAGTGCATCAGTGGGTTCACTGCTTTGGATGTACCACCTCCTCGTGGCCCCCTCTGGTATGTACCGATTATAGTTATAGCTTTCTATTTCTTCTTGGTATGTGGCAGTGAAAAAAGAAACAAATGACATGCAATATGCATCTTATACTGTGTTTTTTTAACAGCAATGAATATATTTGGTTGTAGAGACGGGGAAATCTCAACATACTATGAATACTTGATTATGCAGTGGCGGAAATGAAATGTTTCTTTGCATATTTGCATTTTAGTTTTACTTCCTGAACTGATTTTTGTCTTGTGTGAGCTGCAGTTGTTAATGAAAAATTGTTTTGGGGTATACAATAGTGAAGGTATCAATAAGTTGTCTAATTTTGGTATTACAATGCTGCAGGATCTTGGGTGATGTTTTCATGGGACCATATCACACAGTATTCGACTATGGAAACTGCAGAGTTGGATTTGCCGAGGCTGCATAGAAAGACAAAATTACCCCTTGCTCGTAGAACTTTTTAATACGTGCTGCTTTATAAGGATGTTTTTATAAAGAATGTGTTATAAAGGCAGACTAATGCAAATCAAAAGAGCATATGTGTGCATAGTGTTTTAGTGTGCTCTGTAGTTTACAAACTGTTGTTTTTCTTTCTTTTCACAAAAAAAGCAACTGTTGTTTTTGTTTCAGATATGAAAAACATTTACTGGAGCTTTTGTATGTTTTAGTATATGCTTGAAATATGTTAGTTAGAGCTTATTGCTGAAGTTAGTATTTCTCTGGAGCATAATTTATAAATCAAAACGATATTCACATTTTACAAGAGTCTCATACTCGGTATAGAGGAGTGTTGGACTAGAGCCTCAACTGGAATTCAGATCATCTAATGTTAACTAAAATTTTGAGTGTAGATCGGATCGTTCAATCTATTTTGGCACGTATGTTAAAAATAGGTTTTATGTATTACACTTCCGGTTGGACTGGTCCAGATTTTGATCAGACGGTTTGGATCTGAACTCAAAATTTGAGTTACCTCGGAGGATCCGGACGCCTAAACTGAGGCTGCCTTGAACAAAATCATTAAAGCCCAAATCAGAACCGTCCGACGAGGCATGCTGATCCGTTCATACGATTTACTTAAGGCTCGACTTATTACCAGGTTTGATCCACTAAAAGCCCAATATTCTGCTGAGGTCATTATCTAGGCCATATCCAAACCAGAGTGATCTCCTCAAATTTGAGAATTCAGATCTTCCCCGGTACCGTAATAGGGAATCTTTTACAGTTACTTGATCTGGACCGTTCTTTTTAACTTGGCACGAACCTCAAAGCTCAATAATACTGCCCCCTCTGTCAGCCCAAATCTCAAAGTGGCTGAGAGTTAATCTCAAACCGTAAAGTGAAGAGAATCTTTTACAGTAATGGAGATGATACTTGTCCCAAATTTGATCCATCATGCTTGATCAAACATGACGTGGTTAATTTGTTGTGACCTGATAATATGATGTAACGTGAAATTTGTTACTGTGTGACATAACATTATTAAAATGGTTGAGATAGTCACGTCATGTTAATGGTCACGTTTAATTATTCTTTTCGAAATTTGAAATCAGTTCATTGAAAAATATAAAGAAATGTAAAAAAAATATGAAAAAGTTGCAAAGAAATATAAAACAAAAATATATTGTTGCAAAAAAATTATGTGAAAAAGATATATATTATTGACTGGATTTTTTATTGTTGGTCGGGAAATTTTTTTTTTTTTAAATGTGGGAAATTAAATTGAAGAAAAATTGTTGAAAACTTTATTTCATACTTCAAAAAAATTATAGAAACTTTTTTACGCTTACTTGATTCAATACAAGAAATAATGGTGTGATCATATGCGTGACATTTGTAAATAAATATCTTCGACTATGTTTAAAAAAAAAATTAGAGTTATATATTGTAAAGTTTCTTGACCATCTGACCAAGATCAGAAGAACCAGAGAAGGAGGAAGTAATGTTCGGAATATTTCTTTGAAGACAGAATGCGTTAACCACGGATCAAAATCAGACGCACGTACGGAATTTGTAAATTGAATTGAAGCTTAGACCATATGAACAGTGACTCAAAATAAGCCCAAAAATTTGAGATTCATCAGTGTGCCGAAATTTTTATTTATAACATTCTTAAAAAAAAAATAAACCAAATAATCATCGTTTGGTGGGATTTTTGTTTTCATCATGGCCGCACCAGCATTTTGCGGATCAATTTCAGCGGGGCTGCAGAATGCCGCTGCGGACCCTTAAATGGATCCGCACAGGCATTGTGTGGACCCAGGGTGCATTTTTTTTTTGGCGTTATAAAAGGCACCACGTGCATCATACAAAGTTTTTGATTTTTTAATACTATGAATAGAGCTTTGACCATGAGCTTTGACCTCTTTTATGAATCCATGAGATTTTTTAATACTATGTTTATGAACTTTGCATCTGTATCGAGGCACCCCATTTATGAGAGTGACAGAGCCAAGAATGACCAAAGTGACACTGACAAGCTGATCACTCAAAAGAGAGCAATGTTTCTTTTAATATTTATAAACTCGGAAATGCTATCGGTTCGGACTGCAAGCGCACAATCCTATCGAGTAGTATATTCGAGGTCGATCCACAGGGAATATTGGTTCAATGCTTTGAGCGATCGAATCACAATCTTTCGAAAGGCTAGACGAAATCTGAAAATTGAGAGATGTTGTTTTGATCAATGTAAATTAGGAAGCAATTAAAAGTAATTAAAATAAAGATAGAGATGAGAATTCCTAGGGTTTCGGCACACCATTGCCACTCAATCCGCCTTGACAATATATTCCTGTTGCGTCTGATTTTCTGTTGTTGTTTAATGAAAGACACCACATAGGTCACTGCGATTTATGTTACGCAAGAATGACAGATCTTTCACCGAGATTCTACATAGGACACTGCGATTTACCTTACGCAAATGTCTGATCTCTCAAATACCCCAAATTACTACACAGATCACTGCGATTTACTTCACGCAAGTGATGGAATTTGGTACGCGTTTTGTTGGTCTGGTTTATGGTTTCCCCGCTAAGGTTTTCTTCACATAAACCTAATAAATCTCAACGAGGCTAATTCATACAAATAGTTTCTCTTACCATTAAAGTACTGTCACTACCCTAACGTACTTAAACTAGATCATTGAAATTAGATGAAGAGATAGTAAATCACAAAAGCATTTTGTTTCAACAACAAGAAATCATAATCAACATAAATATATATATCAAAACATCAAGAGTAACAAGGTTTACTGCCTAGCCCTAAGAAAAGGAACTTAGCCGCGGAACGACATTGTTACAAGCACTCCTCTCTTCTCACTTTAATCAAATCTAACCCTAATTACAAAGATGACTATTCCTTCTGCCCAGGGGCCTTATATAGGAGTGGAGGGACGTGTAGAGGTTGAGTAGGGGCTAAGAAACTGATCTGGAAACAGCTGTCGGCAGTTATTCCCCAAGAGGCGCCTTCGGATACGGACCGTATTGGGTAATACGGTCCGTATTAAGACCTTGACGGTTAGGGTTTAATGCTTCCAGCGCTATCTTCTGGTCTATGCTAGGCCTGGTCCGTATTAGGCAATACGGACCGTAACAAAGACTTGGTCGATGAGCGTCGCTGATCCAATTGACCTGATTCTAGCTTCATTTGGTGTGAAATAGTCCCAAAACCTGTTTTCTACAATAAAACATAAAGAAAGGTGACAGTAGCCTTTTTCTCTAATTAATTAAACATAAGTGCGAGAAAATATGCAAAACCTAAGCCAAAACCCTACGTAAATCATCATTATTTTGACTCTGATCACAAGCGTGAGAGATCTTCTACTAACTGCAACTCCAGTTACAAGAGAGTGAAAATCCAGCGAATCAATACTGTATTTTATTTTTTCAATTTCTTTTTCCTAATTATTTACTTAACCAGCTGGCTTACCTCTGAGCCTTGATGCTTTGAAAGAGTGCTCACTTCTTCCACTAACTGCAACATCCTTTTCTTGCATTTACAAATTCATTAGTACCAGGAAATTATATTATAAATGATATAATTTCCTGGTGCTATGATAGCATGGAGATCAAGACAAAATAAAAAATAAAAAGAAAGATTGATAAACAAACTGAATTTCCTTTTCTTCAATCAGTTGTCTTACATATACCGTGTTAATTGCAACTAACTCAAGCTGTTAACATTTGACAATATATAATATAAAAGTTGTTAACATTTGTCTTACACTCTCTTCTTGAACCATAGTAGAGAGATGATGTTTTGTCTCAATGTCATTTTTGGCTCTGTCACTCTCATAAATGGGGTGTCTCGATACAAATGTAAAGTTCATAAACATATTATTAAAAAAATCTCATGGATTCATAAAAGGGGTCAAAACTCTATTCATAGTATTAAAAAATCAAAAACTTTGTATGATGCACGTGGTGCCTTTTATAACACAAAAAAAAAAAAATGCACCCTGGGTTCGCACAATGCCGGTGCGGACCCATTTAAGGATCCGCAACGGCATTCTGCGGCCCCGCTGATATGGGTCCGCAGAATGCCGGTGCGGCCGTGGTGAAAATAGAAATCCCACCAAACGATGGTTATTTGTTTTTTTTTGTTTTTTTAACAATGTTATAAATAAAAATTTCCGATCAGGGTGTGACCAGCGGTTACATCTCAATCAGGATGAAATTAAAAAAAATAAGATTGGAGGAGTTGAATAATTTACTATGGTATAATTTTATTTTGTAAGATCAACTACAAGGTATATGTACATATAAAAAATATAATATATAAAGGATAAATTGTTAATTTTAGCCACCTCTAATTAATCTTTATATCCGCCCCTGATTTTTTAATTTACGGGACCGCTGCATGCAACCAGAGTTGGTTGTGTTTGATTTTTTTTTTTTTTACACAGATGTAGTGCGCCACCATTTTTCAATTAAAAAAAAAAATAACTATCTGATTTAATGGATATAGTCACGTATGTCTATTGGCGATGTATCCGCATTCTACAGTGATCACATGATGAGCAGTGTCGTGATGTACGTATTTAGTTTGCATGGCGTGACGTATCGTGTTATTTTTAGTCGAGAATAATCATATCACGTGAAAAAACATGTTACACAACATACGAGTCATGTCACGTAACCGTTACACGTATCACGACGTGACATGACTACTCAGGAGCAGAAGGAGGTAGAGGGGAAGGGGATGAATCTTTCCTATAAATTTTCATTTTCATTTTTTCTTTTTATTTTTTATTTTTAGTATAACAAAAAAATTATATTATTAGTTCCTTATAAAATGAAATTATATAACAATTATTTATTCATCATTTGTTTCAATTTTCTGATCAACACCTCTATGATTAATCCAATCACAGCGTGACATTTTTCCTCCTCTATCCATCTAACTCTAGAAAAACCAAAAAAATATGAAGTCAAATCATCATCTTTATCCAAAAGAACAAAATATGGACATGAAAGGTTATTCTCAAAGTAAAAAGTGTTTATCCATGTTATAAACTTAATTAGTGATCCCAACTGTAGTAGTGGCTTGCACGTACCCAACAACAAGAATTTATTCTCCTATTTGGAATAGAGAGGAACTATATGAGAAGATTTGAGAGAATTATGATAGATGAATTATTCGTTTTGGATAACACATGATGGAAAATGCAACAAATTGACAATGCCGTTGTTAAATTGTTTGATGGTGTTTCATTAGGCCTATATGTTTTTATTCTGATGCTCAAGGCCCAGAGGTACTATAAATGGTTGGGCATACAAATTTTCATAACTTTGAATATGGTAATATTTTTACTGAATTTTAAACCTGCAACATCCGTTAATGATTTCTAAATTATTTTTCCTTAGTTTAATCATAATTTTAAAATGAGAGAGAAATGCCAGAGACAATTAAGATAGGAACCTACTGAGAATTATATACATATGAATTTTAAATTACCACAAAAAATTGTCTATTGACTAAAAGGAAAACAATGACTTCGTAGAGAGAGAATACAATTTCATTAACTGAAAATTAAAATTGAAGCTGAAATTTACGACACAAATTTTTTTACTTTACATAAGGATGTTTTGACGATCATTTCAACCGCGACAATCAACAAACGAATTGGATCAAAATCAAAGTAAATTGATAGAAATATTTTCTACAATATAAACAGGTTGTAGATGTTAAATTTAGTATAATTTAAAAATCGTGAGAACAAAGTGAACTATTAATTTAGTAATTATTTTTCTATATACTATTATTGCAATAGCTCCTTATCATTTTCCAACTTTGTAGATAATACCATATCCATATTTTAGGCTGAGAAATCAAAGGAATTAATTTTTCAAATTATTCAACACATCCAATATTCCATATTATGTGGCTTTTACAATTTACTGCTATATATTTGTTTCTTAAATAGATGAATCAGAGAGAAAGTGAAACATAAAAAGTTGATGCAACATCGCGACCTTGATCATCAACACAAGCAGCACCATCACCACCACCACGACCACCATCATCACTATCATAATCACCAAGAGAGCATCCATGTCACCCCACTCGTCCCCGACAAGATTACTAACAACTCAGCTGGTAAAGAGCCAGATACTGGTAAAGCCATGTTGCTTTTTTATTCTTCTTCTTTAATTTTTTAGGAGAGTGCGGGGAGGCGATGGTTATGGACGGAGATATAGGAGAAGACAAGAATGTATTGAAAATTTGAAATCTTTTAAAAAAAATGCAATATTGATAGGACATATGAGTGAGAATAAAATTTTTGATGACCAAAGTACCTTTACACTGATCAGTATCGAACAATCTTATAAATTTAACATAGCCTTAGCCAACTCTAATTATATTTCTATCTATTACACAAATAAATTAGTAGTATTTCTTTTCCATAGGAATTGTATTAATCATACTAACTGCCTTGCTGAGCACTTCTATTGCTACTTGGATACAATCACATCATAGTTAATTCTTCTCTTTGCTGTTATTTTGTAGTGGACATGATTTGCATGATAGGCTTCCTCTCACTGCTGATTATTGCCACATTACTGGTCTCTAATTTTAGGGCTCTAAAAATTATGGTCATATAATTGAACATAGTTTTTTGTGATTTTATTTCTTACCTCATATCTTGACTTCGAATCTTGGTTCGATTACAATGGCTCGTCGGCAACAATTTATGATGCTTCCAAGGATATAAATCAGAAGCCTGATGAGGGGAATGAACTTAAGTTATTCTCCTTCGTGATGAGCTTAACTGTGATTATTGCTGCACTATTGATCGAAGATTTATGGTGCCTTAAAATGATGTCCATGATTTATCCCATTGGGTTATTATTTACGTGTCTTGTTGCTATATTTGTGCCTGACACACAACTTGAATAGCACTTGTGTCAGGAATAGGAAAACAAGATTATATATTTTTTATTATGCTTGTACCAAATATGTGTAATTCTTTCATTTCAGGCTTATCCATCAATAAAGAAATCTAAATTTTGTAGAAGTTTGTATTTTTCAGCAATGAATTAGTAGTACCATGCCAGAGAATCTGGCAATTGTTTGGTGATGTTTTATATAGACACGTATGTTTTTATTTTGTTGTTCAAGGCCAGGGGATGATAAGCAATAATAATATTGTCTCTTATATTCTGAATAGGCACCGAATTAAATATGATCCAGTGTTGGATAAACTGAAATCTTCAGTTTATAATTTTAAACATGGAGATCTTTCGGTTGGATTTTAAACCTGAGATTTCTAACAGGAATAATTTTCCTTCTTTTAATCATAATTTTATCATCCCAAATTAAGTCTTTTCGTATCATAGATAAAAGTTCTCCGCTTAGACAGATGCTAGTTTTTATGAACTACATGAACTAAAGAAAAGGTCAAAATTGCTGGAACATTTATGATGCAACCAGAGGCGGATGGAGCATGTATGAATAGGGGTCTCAATTTTTTTGATTTTTTTTATTTACATATGATTTTCTATATAATTTAGAGTAAATTGTCATAAATATTGTGAATTGACTTTCATTTTTAACATGAAAATTTTATATCGTTGACTCTCATTATGTGTTTGACCTCCACAATTCAGAAGTCTGACTCCACCCCTGGATACAACCCTCTTAACGAGTTTATTGAATAAATATTAAGGTTTTAAAAAGTCAGAGTTGGTTGTATTTGATTTTTTATGTAGAATTAGATGTAATGCGCCACTTCTTTTAAAAATAATAATTAACTATCTGCTTGTCTATATGTGATCACATGATATGCAGTATTGTGATGTATTCGATTCGCGTAACATGACATGCCATGTCATGTCATTTTTAAGCTGAGAATAATCACATCGCGCGAAATAAACGGTCACATAACATATGAATCACGTCATATAACCATCACACATAGCGTGACGTGACATATGACTAATCAGTGATGAAAGAAGGTAGAGGAAAAGGGTACCAAGTGTCTCCTATAAATTGAAAATTTTCATTTTTGTCCTTTAAAATTTTTATAGTTTACAGGATCTATATATACTATTAGACTTATTAGACTTAGTTCATCATAAAATAAACTTATATGATAATTAATTATTCAGTACTCCAATCTCAATTTTTTGATTTCATTTGTGACTAATCCAATCATACCGTGACACTTGTCCTTCTCCACCCGTCTAACCCTGGAGAAACAAAAAATATTAAGTCAAATCATCATCTTTATCCGAAAAAACAAAAAATGGATTATGAAAGGTTATTCTCAAAGTAAAAAGTGTTTGTTCATGTTCTTAACTTAGTGATCCCAACTGTAGTATATAGTGGCTTGCACGTACCCAGCAACAAGAATTTATTCTCCTATTTGGAATAGAGAGGAATTAGATGAGAAGATGGATGGATTATTCGTTTTGGATACACATGATGTTGGGTACTTGGAGAATAAAACCAGGTTCCAAGGCCATTAATTCTTCAAGCCTGGAATGGCACCTGGAATAACCCAGAAGCGGTTTCTCTGTATCAGGCTACTATAAAAGGATAATAGATGCTCGAATAATTAATACTGGCAATATATTTACATTTTTTATTTTTAGAAATAAAAAAATATAAATTATAAGAAACAATTGTGTTTTTTTTTCAATCCCATAGATTGGACTGACTCAATGATTTGGTCTCATTGGGTCTTCCGGTCTTATTCGTAAGTTTTCGTAAGTTTCAACGTGTCTTCGTCATAGAAAATTTGAATAGTTACGACCGAGCTATTGATTCACTTCAAGTAGGTTACTGGACTGTGAAATATGAGGGTCATTTTTTCTTTTCCACCCGGGCTCAATAATATAGGTTAGGGTCCACTGATTTTTCACATTGTGTGGCCGTTGACCGTTGTTGTGATAAAATTGTGAAAATCAATAAGACCGAACTATTTGTTTTCGGTGGACAGAACTAATTTTTCTGTTTCAACTATTTAACGAAGAAAATTTTCCAATAATTTGATTTTTCAATTTCTAAAAATAAAAAATGATTTATTTCTCGTCAACTTATTTTGTTTTACAATGTCAAGTAAATTAATTAATGTGATATTGAAATGATATACACAAAATAAGAAATTGATTTTGTGCATTTTTACATTTTTCTGTCTTTGCAAAGAATATTCTAATTTGTTACTTTAATTTTTTTTATTATCTAGATTAAATCTCTGCCTGCAAAAAAGAAACAGACAGTGTATGCATGTCTGTATGAGCAGAGGGGGCCAAAAATAATTAATTAGAGTGGATTAAATTAGATCAATTAGCCTTGAGCAACCACAAGCTGTTCTAGCCTTGTCGTCAAATAAAGACAATTTAGAGGTCAACATCTCGCTAGAGCATTGTGCACTGTGCTTCTTTGTTTTTTGAGGAAGGTCAACAGTTCAACTAGTTACCTGTATATTTGGAGATCTAGATTCATCCAATGAAGTTTGTATTACAGTTGTTTATCGACGAAAGGTGATGAGTTAATGTGTAATATGATTGAGATCTCCATTTTTTAGTATCTTGTTGTTTCAACATTTGTATTCTGCAGTGGAGACTGGAGATTGAGAAATTCATATCAGATTATCATGTGAGGTACCGGATAGAATCAAATTAGTAACTTATGTTTCCACGAATTTTAAAGCCGTCTCCTATATTTCAACTAGGTTCGGAAAAAGTTTGCACGAATTTTAAAGCACCGGATGCTACTGGAAAGTTTAAATGATTCGTCTCTTTATATACAAATTCAGAGAATTTTGGCGGAATTAATTCGTCTCTTTATAATCACCCCAAGTGTGCAAGAATGCAGAAACCAGGCCCCATCGGCGTTCCCTCTCCTTGTGATGTATGTGTGATGCGCTTTTTAGACCAGTATTGAAACAGTCAGCTGAAGAATGCTGATTCTTCATGTTGACCCGCTACACATTGGACTACAGGGAAGGCGCCATAGAGAACCCAACAGAAAAATGACGCTGAAAATTAGAAAACATGAAAGAAAAAAAATTGCAATTCATAGGGGTTGGTTTTCTGAAATGTATTATGTACATATACTTAATTTATCTTCACTGGATCAAACCTTTGGATTAAAATTTTAACCATGATACAATTAGTATAGATTCATTTTTATTAATCTATCTTAGGCAAGTGACACACAGCTGAGCACTGAGCACTGAGCACTGTGAACTTTTAATAAGCTCCTGGTAACATGGTGTGTAGCCATAACCAGGCGAAATCTCTGCTCCCCTTCTTTGTTGGGTTTTCTTGAATTTATTAGGTGAAAGCTATAAATATAAAAGAAAGATGGAGAAAACGAAAGAAGCTAAAGGACAACAAACAAATAAAAAAATATATACAGAAGAGGTTGGTCAAGTTGAGTTCAGATCTTTTGTATTACCTCATTGTTTGAGTTTAAATTCAGATCATTCTGATCAGAATTCGTGTAATGCACGGGTCCTTTTAAAATGTGTCAAGATATAATGAACGGACCAGATTCAAACTCAAAAAGTGTGAACTACCTTAGGTGATATGAATTGGGTCAAGTTATGCCATAGGTGATATAAATTGGGTCAAGCTGGTGGAAGAAAAAGTGAAAAACCATGAGCATTTGAAACAATTTGGTCTCAAAATAGTCTTGGAGGATATTTTCTTAAAAATTACGATCAAATTGACAGGATATTGGATTTCAAGGGATAAACAAGGGTTATCAATGTGAAAAAGAAAATGAGGCTCAAAAGGAAAAATAATTTATTTATTTGTCATAAGATAAATTGTGAAGAAGGGAAGGTAGGCTTTATTATTTTTCTTTATTACTCAAATAAAGTAAAAATGAAATATATACGCTACCAACTATCATTAAGTGTATCAAACATCTCTAACAAAACGGAAAAAATTGACTCATTTTCATGTTTCATTAAAATTCATGAAGCTGGTGGGTACATATCCAATTGCAAATATATGTTTCAATTACAAATCTGGCAAAAAGGTAGATTGTAAAGAAAAGGCAAATTTGAACTTTTGTAGCAAGTGGCACAAATAAAAGAAAGAAGAAAGAAATTAATTAAACAAGCAAAACAACAAAACTATTTGTTTCAAAACTTCACCTTAGGAGAATAAGTATCTTTTCAATTATTGAGATTGTGCACCACTGCTTTGTTCTAGGCGTTAAGAAAAGAATAAAGTACACAACCAATTTGCCACAAAACAAGAATTTAATACACAAGACCACACCATCAACCACATAATGATTCATTTCTTAAAGACATTATATGTTGGTATTATCCACTAATCCGACATCACTACTAAACAATACCGTTCAATCTTCATTTATTTTTTAAAGAGGGGCCATCAAAATTTATACAATATATTGTCTATGTGGCCCATTTAAGAATCATAATTCAGATTAAAATGTGGTTAGTGGGCAATATTCTCCTTAGCCTCTTACTTGTTTATTCTCAAACTTTGTTAGTGGAAATTGGTGTTTATTTTATTAATTACTGTGTGAAAACATGGGAAAGAGAGGAAAAGGGAATTCAAAAAGTGGCTTTCTAAATTTCAGTAGTGAGAGGACATTGCCATGATTATTTAAATTGTAAATTAAAGGGCTTCATTAGTGAGCAAAATTTGATTAAATAAAGGTCAAAAGGTTGACATGATGCAAGCTATTGATGTCATAACATCAAAATCCTACAAGATTAAATAAGTGTACAAATATATCTTACAAGATTAACGGTCTTGATCAAGGGATAAGTGTACAAATTTGAATTTCTACAAGATTAATTAAGAAGATAAATCAATTGACACAAGTAATTGCAATAAACAAAATTTGATATTTTTTTACTTTTTTTTTTACTCTCCTATTATACAAAAAAGAATATTTTAAGGTTGGTTGAAGATAACCAACCAACAATTATATATATCAATTTAAGTAAGTTTTACAAAAAATAATTACACAGACGTTGATATTTAAAAATGGACAAGGCGAAAATAATGTCAATCACTCTTGAAATGAAGCAAATTCTATCTAGTATCATGAAATCTACTTTTATTTTTTATTTGCACTTATTTAAAAAGGATCAAAATTAACAGTTACAATAAAGTCATTTGCAATTTAAAATTTTGAACATGAAACTCAAAATTAAAAGAAACAATACAAAAAAAATTTAATTATGGGATGAACAATTTGGATTTATCAAAATAGCAATATCCAAGAATTATATTGTTTCAGATGCAATTCAAATTCTTCTCTCTCAGAATAGTATTGGGTTTGTGCTATTTCGTTAACTCAGCATTTCATAAAACAAAATAGAGATTGGACGGTAGCACAGTTGGCTAGAAGAAAAGATAAAAAAAATTATTAATATTAAAAAAAATATTAAATTTCAAAATCTACATCTCATACTGAGAAATTTCAAAATCTGCCCAAACTGTAATTTTTTTTTTGGGAAAATTCAGCCTAAAACCGCAAAATTATTTTGCAATTTAGACTTTTTTTTGGTGAAACCGTGAATAAAGTTCACGGTTTTAAGTTTTTCTTATTATTTTTTTAATTAAGAAATATTAAAATATTTTTTTAATTAAGAAATATTAAAATATTTTTTTGTGTTATTGAAAAAAAATAAAAATGTTTTGAATCTGAGTTATTGATCCGGTTCAAAAGTCACTTCTAGGTAAATACAAAAAATAATTAGATTCTTCTATTTTTGAAAAAAAACAAAAAAAATTGTCAGAATTTTTTTTTCAAAGAAATTTCTTGTCAGAGAAATTTTTTGTTTTTTCGAAAATAGAAGGATCACAATATTTTCTGTATTTATCTAGATGTGACTTTTGAACCGAGATCAATAACTAAGATTCAAAATATTTTTATTTTTTTCAATAACACACAAAGAAATATTTTAATTTTTTTACATCCGTAAAAAATCCGGCCTGAAAAATGTTGATTCGGGTTATTTGTCACAGTCTTTCTAATAACTCAAATTATATAGTATTCTATCTATTTTCGAAGAAATATATAAAATATTTCTAATATTTCAATACAAAAAATAAATAAATTATGAACATTTCTATTTAATTAAAAAAAATAAGAAAAACTTAAAACCGTGAATTTAAACGGTTTCACCAAAAAAAAAATATAAACCGCAGTTTTGCGGTTTTAGGCTGAATTTCGCAAAAAAAAATTGCAGTTCTAGCAGATTTCGAAATTTCTCAACATGAGGTGTAGATTTTGAAATTTAATATTTTTTTTAGATATTAATAAAAAATTTGGAGAAGATTTGAAGGCTATGGTATTCAAAAGTCGAGAGTTCGAGCTCCGTTCACAATTTTGTAGCTTCTGCAAAGCTTTTAAAAAAACATTTTCATAAAGTTAACTTATTAGTACTCTTGGAAATTAATATTATTCTGAATTATACAATCTAACAATATTCATAGATAGCACTCCAATAAAAAGAGTTGGATTATTGTCTTTTCAAATTTCAAACATTCAATCCGAACTATTCAACATGATCTCCATATTAAAATGTGTTTGGAGACCAAATTATATATATATTTTTAAAATTGTTACTATTTTTTAAATATATAGAAAATCAGTGTTTTCATATGATCCAGAATCTTCTACAAAACAATGACTTTCTAGTTTCTATCTATATAAAAAAAGAATTCAAAAAATATAAAATTTGATTTCCAAGTACATTTAAATAAAAAAATTATATTAAACGGTTGAGATCAACTGTTTAAAATTTTTATGAAGATATGAACATAAATTAAAACAACATTATTAATTCCCAGAACAACATCGTCCAATTCAAATAAAAAAAATATATTTATTATCTACTTCATCCATTTTATCTAGACCAATTGGAAAATATCGTTCATGACAAATGTGACGCAACCACATACACTCAACTAAGTACAATTGATACTGTATCACTGTTTCGTTGCCCAACCATAACACGACAGTACTAAATTTTTTCTATTATGATATTATCCAGAATCCAAAAGTTACTTCATATGTTGGTCTCTGCCTTGTCTCACACCTCTTTTCAAATTTATCTGTCACCTATTAATTAGACTATCACGAGAGAAGCAACTTACCAACAGTGTATTCTTTTATTCTTTGGTTTTTAGCATCTGTACCATTACATCCTCAATTTAATTTTTTTATATATATATGAGAGAGAGAGAGAGAGAGAGAGAAGAATCAAGGAAAGTGTGTAACAAGGCCTTAGTGGGGTTTTAGTGGCTAATTTGGCAAACCAAAAAGATGGAAATTCCATGAGAGAATATTAGAATCTGTTCCATTTTCATGTTTTCATACTTTATAATTTCTATTGAATACCGACCATCACCAAATTTGTGAGAATTTCTTGAGAAATGGGACCCATAATTTTATTTTAGGAAAGGGGTTCTGTTGGATTATATCTTGTAAGTGATGTGCCACAAATTTTGTGTGTGTGTTCCCGCCACAGATAATCCAAATTCCTCATATCTTTTGCTTTCAATTTTTGTCCTGCATGAACCTAGATCTCTTGTGGCATCTGTGAGTGTGACTAACGATGTGCAAATATAAAAAAACGCTCTTGTCTAAATAATGCGGTTTTGTGAAGTAATTTGAGAACATTTTACTGATTATTATGTAAATAAACAGCAATATATTTATTCAAATCAATGGTGAGAAAACATTAACTTATAAATTGGTTGTTTATTAGATAAGCATTAATTTAATTGGGAAGCCTAAATGAGATGCATAATGCGATACCAGATATATATATATATCACAGGGATTCTCACACCAATGATGTCACAAAAAATCAATCCTACCGGGAATCGCGTGCCACACTACAACACACCACACTAAAATCATCTATACCAATGTCAAGACATCCATAAATTAATGTTTAAATTTTTTTATCAAAATACAAAAAGTGAAAATTTGAAAATTTGATTTCTAAGAATACTTCACAAAGTGGAAAAGAATTGTCACAAATTGGAACAGAACCTTTTTGTGTCTCCACTAGTAGTGTATTAGTTATTCTACTGTGAGATGCCGCACTAAATTTCAAGTGTTTGAATGCAATTTGTTAGTCGGCTTAACAATTTTTTCCTTAATTTCAAAAGAATAATTTCTCTCCTTTTTGTTATTCCTTTTTTTTGAACTTTCAAACCGACAAAAAAAAATAACTCCATTTCCCGATATATAAAAACAAAAAAAATTCATCTCGAGATAATCCAAAGGTATGAATTATGAAAATTTTGAAAGTCATTTTGGTCGGTTCACAAATTGTTTTAACACAAGTAGTACTCCATTTTGTTTCAAAAAAAGAAACAAAATTATCCACTTCTAAAATTATAATTACAGATATGAAAATAATAATTTTTAATATTTTCAAGCTTCAACAATGGACATCGATTCTTCCCTATGAAACCTCGCTTGTTTTGCAATAAACTCCTCGATCATTTTTCTAAACTCGTCGGCCTCCTCGACGCTCGGCCTGTATTCCTCCTCCAGTACTTCCTCTCCATTTCTCTTCTTCCTGATCTCAGTATCTGACCTCCTCAGCAGCTTATCATCCTTTCTCTTCTTCTCAAACTTCTCTGATTTGCTTCGTATAAACTTGGTCGCCATCGACGTCGTCTCAACCGACACCGCTTCTTTATCCTCAAAGATGACATCTTGTTGTGTAGGAGTTGAACAGACGATGCTTTCATGGGTTGGGTCTGCCTGGAGGAGTTCTTGATAGAGGGGAGGAGATGTTGATGTCGAGGAGGAGGAGGGGAGGTGGCGAGAGAGGTGGAGGAGGAGAGCAACGATGGAGTTGCCAAGAAGGAAGATGAAGTGGGGATGAAGGAGACCGGTAGCGAGGCGGCGAAGGAAGGAGAAGAAGGTGGGGAGGTGTCTGGTGGCATAGGCAACAAGGAGGAAGGCGACAGAGAACTCGGCGAGGCGGAGAGCACGAGAGAAGGCGCGCAAGATAGGGGTTTGACGGGATGAAAGGGGTTTCTTCTCCATTAGAGTGTGTGAGTGTGTTTGGATACTGTGAGAGAGAGAGAGATGTAATGAAGTTGGAACTGGCAATAAGAGAGCTTGGGGAAGTCGCGAGTGTGGAGCAGGGGTTGGGGTTTTTATAAGGGAAAGGTCTCTGCTTTTTTGCCAAAATTGTTTCTTTATTTTATTTTATATTGGTTCAATGTCTGCTAGCGATTAGTGGTACGTGGAAGACATTTTAAATTTTTAGTTTGTTACAAGTTGTATTTCTAAATTTTTCATTGAGTGAGGCTATGGTGCTATGCATAGCACGGATGGCTAGTGTATTACGGCTCAATATAGTATTTTTTAAAATTCTAACGGTCGATCTGAACCGTTCAATGTGATAACCATATGAATATGTACTTGCAAACTAAATTTTATATTTTTTAAATTTTTTTACTATTTTTTTAGATTGGTAGAATTTTGATGGTCCAGAATTTGCAGAAAACACTGATTTTTCTACCTATCTAAAAAAATAGTAAAAAAATTCAAAAAAATATAAAATTTAGTTTGCAGGTACATATTCATATGGATATCACATTGAACGGTTCGGATCGACCGTTAGGATTTTAAAAAGTACCATATTGAACCGTAGTACACTAGCCATCCGTGCTATGCATAGCACCATAGACTCACTCTTTTTCATTTTAACAATCACTCTTTGAATTATAAATTTATTAAAGATGACTCTTTTAACATAGTTAATTTATTTTCATTATTTATTTTAGCCCAAAAATAAATAGAATATTTTTATTTTTATTGTTTAATATTTTAAAATATTTTTTATAGATCACTTTGAGTGAGGCTATGTACTATGCATAGCGCATATTGGCCGGCACTATGAACTCAAATTTTCTGTTTGAAAGTTCTAACGGTCGATCTGAACCGTTCAACACAGTCTCCAAATGAATGTATTTGTAAATAAAATTTAACATTTTTGGAAATTATTTACTATTTTTTTAGATGGGTGGAAAATCATTTGATCTGAAAATTCTGAACTATCCAAAAACAGTGATTTTCTACCCATCTAAATATAGTAAAAATATTTAAAATTTAGTTTACATGTACATATTCATACAAAGGCCGTGTTGAACGGTTCGGATCGACCATTAGAATAATGAAACAAAAATATTGATCCGTAGTACGAACCAATCCGTGCTATGCATAGTACCATAGCCTCACTCTTTTTAAATTTGTAGAAAGTTCGCAAATTATTTTTAAATGAGCAACAATTATTTTTGTGCTCACTTTTCTAAATGAGCAAAAAAAATTGGGCTTAAATATAAAAGAATTAGGACTTTCGGAAAGGTTTACAGCTTTTAAAATGTGAAAAAAATCACTTCTTACAACAAATAGTCAAATATTATTGACTGAATTATACAAATTACTACAACAATTATATTGAATCGGTCATACTTAAACATCACTATATTGAGAACAAGCTTTTAGTATAATGACAAAATATTAATATTCTCTATTTGGTACGTTTGGATCATGCAAGGATTAGTGCAAGAATAGTGATTTTTGGATTAGTGGTTGAGTATAGTGCTAACCCGAGTCGTTTGAGAATAGTGCTAACTTTGGACTATTCCGGTTAGTAAAAATGTTATTTGGATTGTATATTTGGAATAGCGATGGAGAGAATGAATAAAATATTGATTAAATTAATCTAATATTTTTATATTTAATATTTAAACTAATATTATATTACATTTAAACTAAAAAAATTCAATACTAATCTAATATTTTATTGAATACTAATAGAATCTAATCTAATATTATATTTATTTAATACTAATCTAATATTTTATTTAATACTATAATATAATATTTAAACTAAAATATTATATTAATTTAACATTTAAACTAATATTATATTTAATACATATAATATTTAAAGTAATATTATATTACATTTATTATTTAAATTAATATTATATTACATTTAAACTAATATTTTTTAATACTAATCCAATATTTTATTTAATACTAATCAAATATAATATACTATTATATTTATTTAATACTAATCTAATATTTTATTTAATACTAATATAATATTTAAACTAAAATATTATATATTACATTTAAAATTTAAACTCATATTATATTACATTTAATATTTAAACTAATATTTTAATACATATAATATTCAAAGTAATATTATATGACATTTAATATTTAAATTAATATTATATTACATTATATTTAATTAAATTAATATTATATTACATTTAATATTTAAGCTAATATTATATTATATTATGTTTAATGTAATAGTTTATTTAATACTAATCTAGTATTTAAAGTAATATTATATTAAATTTAATATTTAAACTAATATTATATTATATTATATTTAATATAATATTTTATTTAATACTAATCTAATCAAATCTGATATTATATTTACTAATGTAATATTTAAACTGATATTATATTACATTTAACACTTAACATTTAAACTAATATTATATTATATTAAAAATTTAAATTAATATTTATTATATTTAATCTAACATTTTATTTAATATTAATCTAATTTAGTATTATATTTATTTAATACTAATCTAATATTTTAATTAATATTATATTAAATTTAATATTTAAACTAATATTTTATTTAACACTAATCTAATATTATATTATATTTATTTAATACTAATTTAATATTTAAACTAATTGAGAGGAATGAAACTATTTTTTTATTAATATCACTAACCCCACTAGCTCTATTCTACTAACCCATCATTTCTATGGGTTAGTAGAATAGAGCTATTCTTGAGCTAATCCAATTTTATAATTGTTGTTTGGATCACCCAAGGTTAAGAATAGTGGAGCTAACCCAAGGTTAACTCTATTCTTACCCCATCAAACGCAACCTATGTAGTTAGTCGTATGTTTGAAATTCAAATAAGAATTTCTTACCAATATTAGATAGTTGAATCCAGCTTTAAAAAAAAATACCAACATTTGTTTTAAAAAAAAAGATTAAATTTCGTAAGAAATATGATATATACTTCCGGACCAAAACCGCCAGTAACTAGAAAATATATATAAAAAATGCACAATTTCCATTTAATTCCATTAAAAAAAAGTCCAACCAAACGTCATGAATATTCTTGTAACATACAGTTAATGTCCCAATCCAAATGGCTTGCTGCCAGGCATCCAACAAATCTTTATGACGGTGCAATTTATATATATGCATCCAAACACCTTTCAATTCCACCGTTCATGCTTCACGGTTGAAGGATTTATTATTATTATTTTTTTTGAGGGAAAAGTTAAAGGATTTATAGTTGAGAAAAAAATGCACTACGGAGAAGATAATGGAAAAAAAAATAATAAGAATTACAGGATAATTACTGAAAACAGTTGAGAAGAAGAAGACATTTAAATTTGTTAGATAAATACAAATACCAAGGGAAATAATGACAAAAATAATTAAGGAAAAATAACTTTGACGTCACAAATTAGTTTTTTCGAAGAGATGATTTTATTTATTTTTTAAATAATAAAGGTGATTTGAGAAGAAAAAAATGCTTTCAAGGTTTGCTCGGTAGAGTGACCAATTACGTAATGTCGCTGAATTTTGCTGACTGATGAATGATGACAGTAACATAAATTTCTTACAAAATTGATTCAAATTTCAATAGGAGCTGAATTGAAATTTAGTAGATTCCTAGATTCCTTAGCGAATAGAATGACGAAAAATGAAATTCTTATTGACTGATGAATAATGATAGTAGCTTACATTTCTTTCTTACCGTTAAAATGATAGAATTTCATGTATAGCCCTAAAAAATTATCAAAATTATGTATCGCCTTCTAAATTTCATAATATCATATTTACCCAATTCATTCTTTTTTTTATTAATATTCATTTTATAAAGTTAACAATCAATGTAGTATGTGTATGAGAAATATTATATCTTTCATTGGTCAAATTTTAAGGATAAATTGGTTCATTTTCTACTTATTGATGTATACACGGTGACATTTAGACATATATTTGTGTGTGCGTCACAAGTAAAAAAAGTAACCGTTTGCCCTCACAAACATGCCAATTAGAAAGCTGAAAATTTCTCTTACACCAGACAGTTTTTATTTAAAAATAAATGGCAAAATAGAAATCTTATAAATTAAAAATGAGTTATAACATAAAAGGTAATAAATTGGGTAAATATTATATTATGACAGTTTTTGAAAGAGAAATTCACAATTAATTTTGATGAGGGATATGTATGAAATTTCTCCTAAATAAATTGATTCAATTCTAATAGAGCTGAATTGAAATATAGTAGCATCTTGATTCCTATTTCCTTTAGCAAAAAAGAAAGATGAAAATACAGAATTTTATTTGGAAACTTAATTGGTACAAAAAGACTATAAATTTACAAGATAGACAACGAAGAAAGGCAAAGATTTTGAGATGATTAGAGAATTCTAAAAGGAAGTGATATAGAAAGGTGTGCGTGCCATCAAATTTTTTTATATTTTTTGATTTTTTCTCTCAACTTTTTCAAGAAACAAAAGATTTATAACGACAATATACAAAAGCTAGAGAAACAACAAATTGAAGAGTACGCATGATGAAAGGTGTTATTAAACTTATTAATTTCCTATGTGAGCTTAATTCAAAAGGATATTGGATTGATTTTAAATAACGGACTCAAACTGTAGAAATCGATCTATGTTATGAGTGATACATTTACATGTAAAATTTAGAACTTTTTAGTTAATTTAGTATAAAGTCAAATAATTAAACAAATAAGGTTTATATGTCATATGGTAATATTTTTTGACAAAGTTTTATAAGTTAATGTTAATGCATTCATTTTTCATCATTGCTTGACCGTTTGAATTTATACTAAATTAATTCAAAAATTTATAAATTTTATATGTAAACGTTTAAGTTGTAAAGTAGATCGGTTTAAATGATTTAGATTCGTCGTTTAAAGTCAATCTAATAGATTTTTTAGTTAAACTCATCAAATAACTTGACGAGCTTAAGAAAACCTTAATTCTACTCTCCAAATATTAGAGCATCTACATCCTGGTACTATTAGAGTTTCTAATCTGATGTGACAATTTCTAATCCAGTTTATGAATGTGGGAGAGTTTCTTATTTAGAAACTATGCAGTAAATTTTCTTACTAAGAAATTGTTTATAAACTCCATGCTGACCAAATGATTGGCTCAAATTATTTCTCATTTTTAATTTGTTGCTGATGTGGCTTAATAGAACTCTAAAATGAATTTCAGAAATGTGAGAGTTAGAAATTTTAGATACCTTAATTTCTAAAAAGTAGTTAACAGTTATTTAGAAACTCATTTAAGTTGTTGGGATGTAGATGCTCTTATATAGCTTGTTGATGTTAAAAAAATTATAGATAATACATTAATAAATATCAATTTCTCTCATATATTCCCCTCTCTTTTACTATTTCATCCTTTATTTGAAATGTAAAAAAAAATATTATTTCAGCACTCTTCTGGATAGTATATGTTTGACAATAATTATTACATGAAACCTCCTTAGAGCATCTACAATGATAATTGTTTTTAAATTGCTAATCTGATGTGTCAATTGCTAATATAATTGTTGGGTAGGTCAATTGCTAATATAATTGTTGGGTAGGTCAATTGCTAAAAAAATAAATTTGCTTATAAAGCAAACGATTTCTTTTGGACATGCTAATACTCTCTCTCTTTCCTATTGGCTCTGACCCAATTTCTGGGATGGAGTGGTTAACAAATTAAAAGGAACTTAATTTTTAAATAGTGCTTTACAGTTGTTTTTAATTTTTTACGGATTGCTGGGTTGGAGATGCTCTTACTATTTAGCAAAATACCAGAATAGAGAAATACCATGCGGTTAATTAGTGAATGCCGTTAAAAAATTTGTGTAAAGATTTTTTATTGTTTTTATTACGAGGGGTCAAGTTACGAATCGGCATTTCATCACATAAATTTGAACCGTCTGATGTAAAACAAACAAGCCGGATCAGATCTATTGATGCTATTTATAAGTGTCTTTTTGTGGGATCTAGTTCGTAGTCTCGTAGTCTCGTAGATCACATGGTTCAAATATAGATAGTCGGGTTCTGCATTTATAGATTTTTTTTTTAATAAAGCAGAATCAAAACTTGCCAGTTTTCATTGTACTTTGAGAACTCAGGTATTAGAAAAGTAATAATAATGATAATTCTATTTATCATGCAATGAATAATTAGCAAAGTGGCAAACAGTTCAATTGAAATTTTGATATCCTCTACTGTGCTGAACACATGCAATCACGAATTCATATCAACTAAGCTACCTTGCCGTTTGAGTTTGAATCCGTCCATCCATTCTACATTGGCACAATTTTTTTTATTTTTTTTTAAAAAGACAGGTGCCCATTTCATTACTAAAATTTTAAATACAGATAGCAATTACCCAGCAGAGCTGGTCTGAGAACCTCCCAAGGGAGGTATACTTTGTCCATAGCAAAATACTAAACATAATAGTAAAGAGATAAATCAAGTTTTTGAGATTGCCAATCTCCAAAAGTACTCTAAATTGGCACTAACTAAACCACACATTAAAAGGCTGGAGGTAATAACTAAGTACAAAATGTGGTATTGCTTCATCTTCATTCTTGTGCTGGAAACTCTGGAGGCTGATATACTACTATCTCAAGAGGCATATAATGGGCCAGTGGCACTGCATCTTCCACTACTGGGAGTCATTCCTCAGCAGAGGTCTGTACCTTTTTCTTGAGGGTACATGTCTAATAAAATACCAAAGATTTAATAAGAAGAGTTAAAGACCTAGTTGCCTGGATGGTGTAATTATTAAATCAAATAGCATTTCTATGTTTCCAAACCACCCAGCATAAAGCACATTGGCACGAATCTTAAAGCTATTCATGAATATTCAAATAGGTCTGGATGAATTCATATCACCTAAGGTGTACCTCAATTTTTTAATTTGAATCCGATCCGCTCGTTATATATTTACACAAATTTTAAAAACTCCATACTACATATTTAAACCGAATTGATTCAAATTCTAATCAAACTGTTCAGATTTTACATTACCTCATAGAATTCGGACTCAATTCTAATCAAACAGACAGATTTTAAACTCACCGATTACGTTATTTCAAATATGATGGATTGCTCTTTTTTGTCATATCCATGCTCCCCGAATTTTGAGGATATGAAAAGGCTAAATTTGTGTAACACGCCAACAACTGAGAAGGGATCCGTACTTGCTGGCGAAACACAAAAAATCAAATTGTTATCCGTGAATGCCTATTTAGAAGCCCAAGTCAATGTTTCTTGCAACACGAAACGAATAATACTTCGAAAATGATAAATTTATTCCGTGCCATGTGATTACGTGACGGGATGAAAGTTGAAACAAACCTGACTTGTAGTTGTTGTTATTTGCATTGAGCAGTTAATTAATGATTTATTGTTACCATACTTTACCCTCCTTTATTTTAACCTGAAATGTTTTAAATGAGAAAACATTTTTTTGCATGGAAAACATCCACACAACTGAAATTGAAATTATTTTGAATATAATTAAATTTATTTCTTGTGAATTTCTAAACGGTAGAAATATATTTTTAATACAAAAAACAACAACAACAACAACCAAGTCTTTAGTCCCAAACAAGTTGGGATATGCTAGAAATGAAACCCAATCATAGTCACAAAGTGAAGTAGATAATAGTAATATATTTTTAATAATTAATAAAATTAAGTACCTTTTATAAGTGACATATTAGATCATGATCTCCAAATCAATTAAATTTAGTATAATGTATTTTTCTCAGTTGCTAATAAAATGCACTAACGAAAGTCTTTTCTTTGAATAAAAGAATATACTAATTATCCATATTTAAAGTTTTAATGATATTTTAAAACATTTTACATGTAAAAAGTTAGATTCGCCTATAATTATTTATTAACTAAAACTATTTTCTGAACTATATTAAATTTAATTAAATGTATATTGACCGTTAAGTTTCAAAAATAAATTATGATTTTAACACGTAAAGAATGAGGTAAATATTTAAAATGGACATAAATTTATAATTGAGCGTGGAAATTTAGTTTTCTAAAAAAACGATAGTAAATGGGAAAGAGAAGGAGGAAGGACAAGGAAAACTTACATCCAATAAGAATATTTTGTCAATAAATTTTATGGAGGAGTGTTTTATTTTATGCTTTCAATAAATATGATAGTTTATATTTTTTTATTTTATTCTTTTAAACTACGAAACTGCCCAATTAATTGAATATTACTCATTTCTTCTATTAATTTTTTGTAGGTATTAAATTTCTAATCTGAGAAAAGACGAACATTTTTTTTTACCATCTTTATAAAAAATATAAATCCAAACACCATATTTTTAGAAAAATTTTACAATTACCTGATCCGCAGATTATATTGCGCGACAAATTAATTGTGCAACTACAATCTGCAATTTAATATTTGTTTAAAATCAAGGTCGTTAGTTGTGCAACTACAATCTCACATGTTATAACTGCGCTAACTAACGACCGGTTGGGGTGATAATTTTAGAATATCTCTAAAAAAAATAGCGTTTGGGTTTATTCTTTTTCAAAATTGTGAAAAAAATAAGATCTTGATTTTAATCTAGTGGCAAAAGCATATGACTCTTATGTGAGAGATAATGAGTTCAAAATCAACAAAGTAGAGAAATCATCTCTATTAAACCGATGTTATCAGAATCGGACCGGACCGTCGGTTAAACCGAAAAAACCGGAACCAGACCCATGTACGGTTCGATTCTTTTCAAAGATCGCTTAAGCAATTGAATCGGTGAAAACTGATTTAATCAGTTTGTTTTTTATAAAACCGCCGAACAAGACTGCCGTAAAAACCCGGTTCAAAACTAATTTTACGTTGATACGTCCTATCTCGGGAGATGAGGCCGTATGGAAAATTGGGCTGAGTTGGGTTCGCCCTGCCAAAGGATGGCAGGCCGAGGTATGGATCGAGTTGAGAACTCGGGGTGGATTGTTAGAGATTCGGACTCTGACCTATATGATCTCTCTCTTGGTTAAAAATTGCGTCCCCTGTTTCCTGGGGCTTACTGCCTTATATAGTTCAGCCATAACTGCCATCTCGGACGTTTATGGGGAACGTGGGCAGTTATGTCGACCGTTACTGGGACGTGAGCATTAAGCCAGCCGTTTCTGGGACGTGGGCATTAAGCTAGCCGTTTTTGCGGCTATCCCGTATGTCGGTCGGTATGGGCCTATTTTAAGGCTTTGGTTTGGGGCCGGCATATTGGACCCCGGCTTAACAAGTTCTTGGGCTTTTTCATATGACATCGGGTTGGCCTTGTTGAGGTCCGAATCCCAGTCTTTCATGGCCCAGTTTGGAACAAGTAAAAGGGCCTGTGGAACATGGCCCTATCATTAGCCCCCGAAGTCGGAATGCATCGGCGAGATGCTTTCGACTTGAAGGTGAATAATTCGTAAAACTTGGTTTCTACTACCGATATTTGTGTGTAAGTCATATTGTAATAACCCGAGTATGGCGTATGTCGGGCACTTATCTCGGTATGACTCTAACAGTTATCAAGTTGATATATATACATATAAATTTTTTTTTTTTTTTTGACAAGTAAGCGAAGTGCTTTTTTGTTGACAAGTAAGCTAGTTGCCGAGTTAGTCAAAAACAAATGAAAGAAGTGAAACAGAGAAATGATAAGTAGTCATTGATATTTAAAAAACATAATAAGCCTAAATATAAGAAACATCGAAATCATACAACGCCTCGATCTAGTAAAACATCGAAATCATACAACGCCTAATTAGACTAAACATGGGACATGATGTTAGCTAATGCCTGGTAGAATATGTCTACTAAGGGCGCCATGTCTGTCATGTCGCGCCTTTCAAGCACCATGATGGCCATGTTCAGCAAAAAGACGGGTGTGATGTCGCTTCTCTTAGTTGAAAATCACACTTACACCATATCGTTGTCGGTGTCCTCAAAGAGGTTATCCGAGTTGAGTTCGTGTATGGTAGCGGTGTACAAACTCGGGCCTCCAGCATTGCGAGATAAACACCCCGGGCACTTCCAAAAACGACGGCGAGGGTCCGAACGGCCTTCGATGTCGTAGTGGGTGAAGCAACTCCACTCATAGCACATCCGACATTTCACCATTTTGTGCTTGGCCCATTGATCGTTGCATATGACACACCAACGCAACTTGGGCTCGAGGTCAAATTTGTAAATGTCGTTTTCATCTTCCTTTGTGAACGAGGGTGCCCCTGCAAGGGTGAGGTCGATGAGGTCGCAAATTTGGAGGTCCTCGTTCTCGATCATCCAATCCAAATCCTCCTCGGGAAAATATTGGAGCAGAGTCCATCTCTCCGGCCGAGATAGGACTCGTCGCGGTATATGAGAGCGACGGTGAGTGGAGCGAGGTTGGTTGCGTTGACGTGCGGTAGTTTGGTCATGGCTACTCTGACCCCGGTCGAGGGGTTTTTTGCCTTTAGAAGCCACTCTTTTGAAAGGTATCTCGGAAGTAGATGGGTGAAAAATGAGAAGAGGTAAAGAGTGAAATGTGCCTTTTACCGTATGGTGACTCTGGTATTTATAGCTGTTATGGTGAAATGTTGCCATAAATAACGTGGGCCATATTGCCTAAATAGGTAGCCGCCAGCTACTAGCCATAAATGTCATTGGGCGTCGCGTAAGTTGTACGCGATGACAGGCTTTTCGGCGTGTTCGAGGTGGTCAAATTGACTCGCATTAGACATCATTAAGTAATAAAATGCTTATGCAAAACATATATTAATCAAAACAGCACGAGATAGGAACCTCGGCTAAGTTTACTACATAGGCATATATGTAAAGTTAAAAAGTTAACATCGAATTAAAAACAAAAGGCGGGCTATTCCCGCGATATTCTATATATAGCTAAGGCTATTCATGACTGGAGCGCTTAGCCCGGCGTTCTTGATCCGAACAACTCTTGCAGGTGAAGGATGTGAAGCGGGGATCCTCATGGTTCCGAGGTGATCTGCGAGCGAGACACTTTGGATGAAAAGGTTTATCACATCCATTACAATGGAACATGTGGCGAAAGTTTCCTCGGGTTCGGCAAACGGCACATCTATCCCAGGCTAATGGGTCGTCCTCCTCTTCCTCGGGGTCATTTGGGAGTTGCTCGATGTATACGTCGGGGTTCTTATGTGGAGGAGATGGGTGTAAGGATGGATTGTCATCATTCTCCTTTTTAACCTCGCCAGTCATGAATTTGTTATCTGTCATCGTGTTATAAGCCGAGGTGGAAGGGATAGTTGTTAATACTGGGTGTCTCGTTAAAGGGAGACGGAAGGATTATTTATAGTATACCGGCATTAATTACGTGACGCCTCGTCTTCCGTTACCCGCCGTCAGCCATCAAATCAGTCGTCAAATCGGTCAGGGGCACGGGGTTACGGCGCAATCCTTGCGTGACACCTGGCGCGCGTCAGCTCGGTAAGAGCTCGAGGCGCGGGAATCGAGGCATCGCCATGATGAAACGCGACGCTTCGTGGCTTCTTTTCAAAATTCGCGCAAGTATTGAGCGGGAAAATGGAGACCCCTATATATATACACTTCGTCCCGACCCATCATTTGTTATCGCTTATCTTGAGTAACTCAATCTCGGAGCCACAGAACGAAAGTAATCTCGGTTATAGCAGAGGGAGTTCAGAGCTTTTAGACAGCTTCAGGAAAGACATCGGACGAAGACCGAGTTGCGAAGGAATCATACGACAAGGTAATTCTTTATCACTTCGGTAGTCGGCCTTATATTGATTAATTTTATCTGTAATTTTGTATGATCATTGCCGAGGTCAATAGTGATGTAGTGACCACATAGGCATGGTAATGTTGTCAACCTTAGGATTAATGACCTAACCTTGGCAATCGATTCGTATTTGATAAGTCGGTAAATGTAATATCTTAGAAATAAAGAATAGCGGTTACCTAAGCCAATCCTGTTTCTTCGTTAATTTAGACATGGCCGGAGAACAAGAAGGATCTCGGGACCAATAGTCCGGTGCTTCAGGGGAGTTGTCCCCAATATCTCATCAATCCCTCCGCTCAGGTAGGGGCAAGAACCTTTTTGGTATGTCTCTCCCTCACCCCGATGCCGTGCCGGAAGGATTTGAGGAAGAGTAGTATGTGAAGGGAATGAGGAAAATGAAGAAGGTTCACCTCGTGGTGAACTCGTTGTGACCCAAGCGGGGACATCTCACGGGCCTTCGAAGCCTAGGAAGAAAAAAGCAAAGAAAGATGTCGTTCCCCGAGATGGTCATGGGGATGACTTGATTTTTCCGGTATCTGCCAGTATTTCTCCTAAACTGGTTGTCCGATGTAAGGCTTATGCTGACGCCTTTTATGAGGAACTCGTGGATGAAGCCGATAGAGAAGAGTATCCGCGACACGCGCTTAAATTGAAAGCCCCGGGTTTAAATGACCGAGCGCACGACTCGAGTCTCGGGATGTGCATATATTGGAAAATGCCGAAGTGCGGTTTCAAAATAAGGGTGTCTAAGTTTGTACGCGAGATATTACGATATCTCGATGTGGCCCCTGCACAGTTAACCGCACCCGCATGGTGTTATATCATGAGCTTTAAGTATTTGTTTGATTTTATGCCTGAGTTAGAACTATATTTCCCGAGTGTTGGGTTGTTCTTTCATTATTTCTCTGTTTTATATAATAATGAAAGCCACCTCGCAATTCGGAAGAATCCTAATGGTATTGCGCTTTTTGACAAGCTGTCAAAGGCGGATGACTGGAGTCATGGGTGGGTATATCTGGAGAATCCCACCGAGTTCCAGTGCTTCCGTGAAGTACGGAGGATCTGGCGTCCTCTAGAAAGGACAAATTTGACCCCGAGTTCACCCCCATCATTGACTTCACGCGAATTAAAAGTTGTCCAAATTATTGACCGTTATTTCTCAAGTTAGTCTCTCTTTTTGTATTTGCACCGATATATCTTTGTATCGTATTTGTTTGTTTATCTCGTATTGTCATGAATGAATTGCTAACTGTTGCCTACTTCTTATGTCGCAGGCCGTGGTTTTATGGCATTACCTTGGAAGGCTATTCGTCCGATCCCGATCTTCGCTAATCCAGAGGAAGGTTTTATTAAGAATACAGGGGTTCCGAATACAAAGGTTCGGAAAGCCCCGAAGTCAGTTCCTGCCGGTACCACAGCAGTTCTCCCCAAGTCCTCTTCCAGGTCTGCGGCTGCCATCAAGAGCACGAAGGACGGTGCTTCTGGTTCCTCCAAACCCGGGGGGTCTCAAAAGAGGAAGGAAGCCTCTCCGAGTTTAACAAGGGCAGAGAAGGGAAAGGACATTGTGGTAGAGGAACCTGAGCCAAAGAAACAAAAGACTCAGTCCGAGATTGTTTTGCGGAAACCCGAGGAGGTTACAGAGGGACCTTCTCAAGCCCGAGTCGACGCTGCTGAGGGGGAATTGGAAAGAATTATCGAAGCCGCAGCAAGCGACGTGTGGAATCCCGCAGAGGAACATAAAGAATTCCTCAAGTCGCTAATTTCTGATCAAGGGCGACGTACCGGGTTCGTGTGGGGAACCGAGATTTCTCAGGGCTTCCCAGACAGCATTTTAGCCCATCTTCCCGGGTATACACTTATGCAGGAAGAAGAAGATCATCCCGATATCCGCGCTGCGTATTCTCGGGAGACATTTAGGTTGACCGCTACACAGTATCAAAAGAAGTGGGCTGAAAAACATCCCGAGCAGGTCGTGGACCACGTGTTGAGGTCACTGCATGATGCCGGGGTTTTCTATGGGTTCCTCAAAGATTCGCTTGATAAGAATAAATGCGGTGCTCTTGCTATCACGGCTGATCAAGAGACGATCAACAAGGCGATTCTGGAGAGGAACTATTGGTTGAAACTGGCCAAGGAGAAAGACAAGGAAAAGAAGGTAGCTACTGGTCAAGCCGCCGTGAATTTGGCAAAATATGAGCTCGCGTGCATCACGGGCAGGAAGGCTGACGCCGATCGTCAGGAGATGGAGAAAAAAGCAAAGCGTTATAAACGCAGAGCTGAAAAGTATAAAGAGGAGATCGAGGACCTGAAGTCCAAGCTCGAGGCCCAGACTAAGGAGTTGGAAGAGGCGAGATCAGAGAATGCCCGTATACGGGATGAAGCACAGGACTTGCCAAGAAAACATCTCAGCAAGTTATTAGGCAGCCACGCCTTCGCGCAAGCCGTTCTGTATGCAGTGAAAGATATGATGACGCATACCGTGTATGATTATCTCAACATGATGGGTGGTTTTTATCCGTTTAAACCCGAGCATGTCGGGTTTACGGCAGTGGAGCCAGAAAAACTCGTGATTAGGGATCTGTCAAGCTATGATTGGGATGAGGAAAATGATGTATTTTTGAACCCGGATGGCTCCATATTCAATGAGGAACTCCAACTCGAGAATCATCATCCTTTGGGCATTGTTCACCCTTGGCCCAAAGACAAATGGCCTGAACATCTCGACCTTCCTGATGCTGCCCCTGAAGCTGAAATTGAAAACCTTCCCTCTGATGCTTCGTCAGAGGGAGGGGAGGATGATACCGAGATAAGGGATGTCGAGGTGGAGATTGCCGATGAGGATAATATAATTCATCAACGCGAGGAACAAGAAGATGAAGGAAATACCTCGCATCGTGATGAAGGAGATACTGCTCCCTCAGGGGCGAGGATCCTTACTCTTTGTAAGTAAAAAAAGTCTATAGTCGCTATCACCGAGATGTTGTATTTATGCTTTTCCTTATTAATCGTTCCGTTTTGTTTGTAGGAAGGACCATGTCGTGCATTGGAAGCAACACCGGCCTAAGTAATATATTTTTACCCCCGAGATGTGGGGGATTTAAAGCTATTTGTAATATGCACTGTGTTCGTTTTACTTGTGCCCCCGAGATGTGGGGGCTATAACAAAACTGAGTTGTATTTGGTATCCCCGGGATGTGGAGATTTAACAGAACAGTTAATGTAACTTCGTTCTTTTAATCGCATATTTCTTTCCCCGAAGTTAATTTCTTTTTGTTGAAATTTATCTCGGTTGCATCCTTTGATTATTTCGTTTTGTTGAAATTTATCTCGGTTGCATGCTTTCTTTGTAAACAAGCAAAATGTGCTTGATAGTATATCCTTTCTCCCCCGGTTTTTTTATTCTTGACAAAAATGGTCAATGTTGGGGGATAGGTATGTCGCGCAAACGTATGCGTTACCCCGAAGGGTTTTCGATAAATGTTTTCGACATAATAAAATTCAAGTTACTGGTTTAACAGTCGTCGTCCCTTAGGACTACATGAATTTGTTGTGTACCTCGGGGTTATTACCCGAGATGCATTTCGTTGCCATAAAAGGCTTTCGTTCATATATCTCGGACCCAATAATTGAAACACAATCATCGATAACATCATATATATATTGATAAAAGTTTAGAACCAAAAAATTTGCATCTTGGTCTAAATGACTACATTGCATAAAAACAAAGGCTTATCTCGCCCTGAGTACCTCGCGGCTAATAAAAAATATAAAAACGACATACATTGGCAGGGCGAATCTCTCACAATCCACCCCGAGTTCTCAACTCGATCCATACCTCGGCCTGCCATCCTTTGGCAGGGCGAACCCAACTCAGCCCAATTTTCCATACGGCCTCATCTCCCGAGATAGGACGTATCATACGTAACTTACAGAAATCGTGTATTTCTCCCACGATCTTTCAAATTTCTTGCCATTTCTCAAATCACTAAGATGATGGAAAGCACTGAGAATTGGAATCTCCTTCCTTCTTCTACGACCTCTCAATTCTCAAGGATTAGCTTTGAAAAGAAGTTGCGGCAACTATCAAATACTGTAAGTTTATTTAATCACTAAATTCAAATTTGTAAAATATGTGAAAGGCTTCAATTTTTGAGTTAATTTTATTGTAGTGATTCATGTCTTTTAAGTGTTTGATGAAATGCCCAAATGAAATAGAATTTTATTTTCTGATATCTTATTGCTTTGTGCGAACTACTATTTAGAAATTAATTGAGAATTTGATGTGCATATTTTTTACCACATACATCTTACGTGCAGGATCACAGTTTGTAACATATCATGGTGGTTTGGCACCAGTTAGTTAGATAATCCAAATTGATTAATCATCATGTTGGTTTCTCACCAGTTAGTATGATAAAAAAAATATGTTGATACATTGTGAAACAGTGCCACCAAACTTATAAGTTTGCATATAGTAACTCAACTTAGTAGCAGTGTTTTAAAATTCGGTTTATATTCGGTATTCGGAAGGCCACCGAATACCGAATATACGGTATGCGATCGAATATACGGATTTTTATTCGGATGTATATATGCGGATTTTAAAATAAAAATTCATATTAATAAACAGCAGCATAGTAGAAAACAAGCAGCATAGCCACATAAATTCAGAACCGTATATATTCAGAACCGAATATTAGACCGAATACAAATTTTAGACCGAATATTCAGAACCAAATATTCAAAACAGAATATTAGTTTTCTATTCGGATTACAACCGAATACGAATATACGGCCTAATATTCGGCCGAATAGACCGAATATTAATACACTGCTTAGTAGAATATGTTGGTTTCTCTGACTCTGACTTGTAAGAAGGCTCAAATTTTTTTTTCTTGAAATGTTTTGACAGTGGCTATCAAAAGTTACAAGGAACCAAAAAGAAAAATAGCTCTACACTAACGCTAACAAAATTTAAACCAAAGAGTTCCCTCCTGCAAAACTTTGTGCCCCAATACCTCAGCGGTACCGTACCGCCCCTAAAGATTACATGGTTTCACTGTCTCCAAATCCACCAACAAGTACACAACGTCATATTAACCCTAACATCAGTATTCAAACTTCCCCTTGAGCGAAACTCTATCAGCAAGTCTGACCAGATTTCCTGTACCAACATAGTACCCGGTACCCCTGCTTGTACCAGTTCCCTTGTCAGTAGTGTAATTCCCACCTTTAATTTTCATATGCAATAAATATAACTTTAATTTTCCTCAATTTTCATATGCTACTGATCTCTGATTTTGCAAGTTCATACATTTTTGAGGAACCTAATCGTTGTTGTTGTACAGAGATCATGTCGGCAATTAATCTTGAAGTCAAAGAGAAGGTTGATTTAGTAGTGTCCAAGTGGATGATTGATGCCGAGATTCCTTTCAATGTTTGTAACTCCAAGTATTATCAGCCCATGTGTGAAAGAAATTGAAGTGTTTTTGAGTTCATTCACTCAAAAAAGAGGAACAGAATTGAGCATCAAAGGTTGAATGATCTTGTGTATGTTTGCTATAACTTGAGATTGCATCAAAAGTATGAAAAGTATTGCAGGTAAAATAAAATAAAATTTTCCAACAAAAGTTTAAAAGAAGTTGTTGAATTGTAGGATATCATTCCGTTGGAAAAGTTATGATCCTATTAATTTTGAAGATTTTGTTGATAATGGCAAGTTGATTTTGGAGGATGATCCACCACTCTTGACGATTGATGAAAATGATAAATTTTGCAAACAAATGGCTGCACGCAAGATACAAACTAATAAAGACAATAATAATTTTTTCGTAAACTAGCTTAATTATGAACTTCAATATAATTTATTTTAAAATTATAATTACATTACTACTTGAACTCATGATTTTTAGTTGAATTTTTTAATTTGGATGAATTTGATTCTGGAGATGAAGTTGAAGACCCATGCACAAACAACACAGAAAGAGTTGGAGATCAATAAAATCAAAGTGTTGATGCCAGAAATCATAATGTTGTTTCTGTTTGTCCCTAAGACACCTAGAGGTTGTGAATACGGGGCCTTTTAAAATTTAAGGCTAAGTACTTTTAACTAACGTGCTTATGTGTTATTATTGGCGGAAATAAGAATAACTCTAAACTAAACAATTGTACATAAAATAAATAAAAGAGTTGAGAGACACTTGACACGAGAGTTGCTTACGGAGTTCGGCACTAATGCCTATGTCTCTGGGGTTCGTGACCTTTGAGATGGCGCGCCTTTCTTTGCCCAATGAGAAAGGAGTACAAGGTGGAACCGGTGAGCCCTTACAAAGCTTGGGAAGTCACACGGTCCGAGCACGGAAATAACTCACGAGCACTAAAGGCTCAAATGCATGAAACAAACAAGATTGAAGGATCACTCTACTTCTTACACAATATTGATTGTGGTTGAGTATGCTTGAGATTGTAGTATGAATATTGAAGTTGTGTGCACAAGCAAGAATGACTTTTTCTAGATCTGAAAAGAATTCAGAATATTGCAATTGTGGGCGGCTAGAGTCATAATACAAATCTAGATCTTGCTTCTATTTATAGAGAATTGTGCAAAATTAGGTATTTGGTGTTAACCGTTGCAACGGTAGAATAACCGTTGCAACGGTAGAATAACCGTTACAACGGTTAACTCTGAATCATAGGTTTGGCTGCCTGGGAAACCCTAACAGCTATTAACCGTTACAACGGTTGTCACAATGGTTATTCTCTCAAAATTCTGGGTAACCGTTGCAACGGCTGTCACAACGGAATAAATCAATTTGGTTGTGTTTGATTTATTCCGTTGCAACGGCTAATTAACCGTTACAACGGTTAAGGTAAATTACCACATTCTCAAGCATATTTTACTAATTTTACAGATTTCTATACCTAATCTCGAGATGATGCTTCTAGCTCCAATGCTTGATTCTTCATGACTCATCCTTAATTAATTATTGCAATACATCATGTATCCTTGATGTGTACTTTAACAATTCACATCACAATGAACCTGCACAATATCTGAAGACACGAAACTGTAAAATTCAACAAATATATGTTTTGCAAATCTAGTCAAACAGACAAGTAGATTATGACACAATCCAACAGTTTTAATTACCGAGTGGCATTTTACTTAGCCTTAATTTTAGTTTTAGCATTTTAATTTTGATGTTGGTTTATTTTCTTAGCCATTAGAAGTATTAAACATTTTATTTTTGAAGTATGAGATTGTTTTAAAAGTGTGAGGTTACTTGTGGCAGATTATATTAGAATGTTAAACTTTTATTTTAATGTTGTTTATCATCTTCTCTTTTCTTTTTTACATATCCACTATTTATGCTTACTGGTTTTGGATCAAAAATACTGGTATGCTAATATTGGTATTCTCCCTTTTTGGTATTTAGCATACATGCTACTAGTACTTAGCATGTGAAATTACATACACATGAAAATGCTAATTCTTGGTTTTTCTAATTTGTTGTTTGTGTATATTTTGGGAACAGTGCTCGGAGAGCACATATCAAGTTTTTAAAATTTCTATTTTATGTATATTTGAGAACAGTGCTTAGAGAGTACATATCAAGTTTCTTGTTAATTTTGATTTTTCCGGAGTTTTAAGGGAAATTTTTTTATTTCATGTTTCTAACAATTTATAGGGGACAATATGGTTATACGTTTCTTACTTGACCTCCTATGTGTATGTGTGTACTTTATATAAATTATGATTGTTTTCAAAAAAATCAGCGGTTGAACCGGTTGACTCAGCGGTCCTACCGATGAACCGTTGATCCGAAGCTTTACTGGGTTGATGTCCGATGTGGTTCCGATAACATTGATTAATACATAGAGGTTTAAAATGTATTTGGTGACTTGATTCCACTCATATTAAAAAAAAAAATAGTGAAAAAAGCAAAAAAAAAAAATCGGCTTGGGACGAGTGCACTCTACTTTGCGTACCGTGCTCCAGTACTAACATTGGTACTTCTACTAGTTTGGAATACGTCCATAAAACCTGAGAACTTTGACAGATTATTTTGTTTTTATCTGCAGTAGTTCTGATGCTATTTTTATGATTCATTTATTGTGCCATTCCATGTAGAAAAAATTAGAAGCTGTTCACTGATAAGTCTAGTTTCTATTTTTCGTAAAATTCACAGTATGATTTGATAATTCGATCCACCATCCACCACATACAAATTAGATATTCTTAAATAATTTCCGCAACTATTCTAGAAATACAGAACTTCCTTAATTAATCATAATATCAATGCAAGCAAATTCAATACTCTTGAAAACAAGTTGATTTTAAACATTAGCTCATAATAGGGCGTGTATGTGTATTTTTTTTTATAAATGTAATGAGATTTAAATATTCATAATGTAAGGATTCGAGTGCTCAACACATAACACAAATGAACACTCACATATTTATGATATTTATGATATATATATATATGTGAGCTTTCAATACAATCAAAAGAGTCTGGTTACTCTGTTATTGGTAATATTTCAGCTTAAGTGTCACCGACCACCAAATTCTATTGGATAAGCTTCAGTTGATAAATCCAATCCATTCAAATTGAATTATTTCAGGAGTGATGCGCTTACATGGCGGCAAAAAATTAATGAAAAATTAATACATTAAAATTAAATCTTAAAACTTTTTCTTACTGCTTGGCGGCATACTACTTGAATTCAAAAATTTATAAATGGTACGTGTAAATGCATTACTCATAATATAGATCGGTTTGAACAGTTTGGATTCGTCGTTTGAAATCTAATTATAGAGTTTGGAGTCAGTAACACATGGCTGAAATTTCATTATTGTCATAGTAGCTCGACTTTTTTTCAGAAACTATAATTCAATTAAAAACTCACAAAAATTTTATAACACCAGGTAATATATACTCTTTTAATTATTTTGGACTTATTTATAATATTAGAAATTGATAGGTTTTAATTGAAAAGTTACAAAACTTAAAAAAAAAAAATAAGCCAACGTGGCAAAATAACCACGCGGCCTCCATGCCTTCCTCCTTGTTTCCTTTTGCGTGGCACACATGCCACTTCACATATGCTCTCGTAAAATCTCTATAAATCAATCTCTAAACAAACAAACAAATGAAAACCGAAAAATTCGAAAAAAAGAGAAAAGAGAGAGAGAAATTGGAAAAGAACGAAAAGAAATATTTTGATATTCGATTTTCTGTTCGATTGGAATTTTGACTATATCGCGTTAATTCTGAATAGTCATTGCAACTCGAATTAGATTTCTGGATTGATCGCTATCAGGTAACCGAACTTCTCTATAATCTGTGATTTCGTTTTGTTTGGTTGGATTGGATTTTGAATTGGGTGTTGGATTATGAGGGCAAATTTAACGTGATAACGGGTCTGAGGTTCGAATTTGAATGCGAAATGATGAGATTGTGTGTTATGAGAATGTGAAAATTGTCTGTGGAAGACATTTCAAATGTGTGAATACTGTGTGACTTGTTTTATTGATAATCTAGATGCATGTGTTATCACTGTTAAATATGCATGCATAATTTGATGTGAATTTGTGTGGATTAATCAATTCTGTTTGAATGGTTATTGAATTAAGCCAATTATAGATAAACACATCGTTAAATAATTGGTTACTGAGTTTTGTAGCTGATTTCGTATTGTTTCTATTTGTTATCTTTGTTGTGACGTAGGTTGATGGGACGAAGGATGGATGCGAGGGTGCCTCTCTTGTCGCGACTCCCGGCTCGACAACAGGGTCGTGACAATTTTGATATCAGAGCATTCGTTCCTCAGACTGTGTTTGAGTCCAAGTATCGTTTGTTATCTATTTCCATTTTAATTTTGATATGTTTGAAATCTATTTCAAGATTGTCCTGAATTGAATCGATCTATGATATATGTGAAACTAGTTTGATAAGTATCTGACTTGTATTTGTTAGTTCCAATTTGAAACTTGACACTTTGAAAGCTTCATTTTTGAAGTTTTGACTGTTTGATCTATCTGAAAATCTGATTGATTGGTATGATTTATATAAAATCTGTCATTGAGGTATCGCTTGATTATGATCCAATTTATTTGTCTAATATGATTCTATATAATCAATGAATTTAAATGTAACTGAATTTAGTGACAAGTTAATTTGGTTCAAGTTGATGATCTCCTCCAATTGATTAGTATTTGATAAATTCGATTTGATTATCGCCTATAATGTCTCGTTTGATTTGTATATCGTATGTTTGAATTTTGAGAACAAAATTATTTTTAAAGGGGAAATTTGTAACACTATGGTAATATATACTTTTTTAATTATTTTGGACTTCTGGATTTCTGGATTGATCGCTATCAGGTAACATGACTTCTCTATAATCTATGTTTTTGTTTTGTTTGGTTGAATTGTATTTTGAATTGGGTGTTGGATTATGATGGCATATTTAACGTGATAACGGATCTGATATTCGAATTTGAATGTGAAATGATGAGATTGTGTGTTCTGAGAATGTGAGAGTTGTTTGTGGCAGACATTTCAAATGTGTGAATACTGTGTGACTTGTTTTGCTGATAACCTAGATCCATGTATTATCACTGTTAAATATGCATACATAATTTAATGTAAATTTGTGTTGATTAATCCAGTCTGTTTGAATGATTATTTGATTAAGCCAATTATAGAGAAGCGCGTCGTTAAATAACCGGTTACTGAACTTTGTAATTGACTCCGTATTGTTTTTATTTGTAATTTTTGTAGCAACATAGGTTGTCAGAACGAAAGATAGATACGAGGGTGCCTGTCTAGTTGCGACTTCCGTCTCGGCGTATCAATTTTTAATTTTTACAAATAGTCTTTTATTCCCGTCATAGTTTTTTTAAGGATAAAATACTCTGATCGACACGTGCAGCACTGCAGCTGCTCGCTGTACCGTCTTCAGAAAATCAGATACGTTGATGTGAGAAAGTACTTGGGGATCAATTGTAGCTAACACACAGTAAACCGTATGTTTTCTTAATAGTAAGAAATGGCCTATGGGAAAAAATTGGAATGTTTTTTCTCGAAAAAGTTATTTTTAATAAAAATTAAAAAATAGACATAATTTGTCGGAAAATAAGATATATATTTTCTTTTCTCAATAAATAAATAAAACTGAACTAATGATTAGATCTAGCTCACTCATTTCTATAATTATCACACTAACATCCAACAACCATACAGTGTGAATAATCCATGAGATCAAGCGTACTCTTTCCAACGAAATGGAAGAGAGAAAAAGAAGAAGAGAAGAGGGTGCACATATTTCAAGTCTCTACCGAACCGAATAAATAGTTCAGTTCTGGTTATTTTTTATTTTTTTAGCAAAAAAACGTTACAACTTAAGAAAACTACTGAAATCGGATAATTAATTCGATGATAGTAAAAAAAATAATCAATGATATTTTAATTTCTAAAAATAAAAAATGTTTTATTTTTTATCACATATAAAAAAAATTAAAAAGTTTAGAAGAAAGTGACAGAGCGGAGTGTGAGACTGAGACTGATCTGAACAAGTGGTACGGATATGAGGTCACGTGGAAAGGGGTTTACATGTAAATATGGAAATCAGGGATTCATTCAGGGTCTGCCCGTCTGTCTGTCTGGGTCAGGGAAGCCTACTTTAAGGCTATGAGGTTAGAAGCAAACCTAGACCTTAGTATTAAAAGCACCTGTACGGATCGACGTGACTCCTGATTTCTCAGCTCTAAACAGGCCCGTGTTGTGTTGATGCCATTTCTTCTCCAACACAACAGCCCTTCACTCTTGACTTTTCATGCCATGTTAGCAGGAGATATTTGAAATCTTGACCGTCTGGTTTGGTGTGATTAAATTAAACAGTGGAGTGATGAAGATGAGCTATTTATTGAAGGGTCCGGATTAGCTGCTAAATTGTACCAACTGTTTAAATTGTGAAGAGCAATTGATATATACAATTTAGATATTACGATGTGGATAGTATTGTACCGTAAGAAAACACTAGCTCAAAAGTTTTTTTAGTCAGATGGATATTTTATAATTGGATAGGATTAATTGATAATGATTTGATTAATAATCTTGACTTGACAATGTATTCTTAAATCAAGTCAAAATAATTTTCAAAATATAAATGTAGACATATTAGATTTATAGATTGCTTGTGTAACAATTACCATGTAATTTAAATATAATTTTATATTTATTCAAATACCTATAACCAGCGACATAGTTATGATTTTTATTACTTTTTATTGGTATCATGAATTAATCAATTCAGACTGTGAACTGTCTGATGGTAGGTAAAATTTTCTTCAAAAAGTAGATAACAACCCAATTATATATCGACATATACTTGATTTTTAAAATTTAAAGATAGGCAGTTGCCTAATCCTGATTCAATATAGCACCACCTTTACTAAAAAAAATGTAGCACCACCATTGCCTATAAATATAATTTTACAGGTTTCAAGGCATTTCATGAACGGTAGAATTCGCATCAAATTTAATCATTTTTATAAGTAGCGTTGTGCATAAAGCATATATCACATTCTAAGCCTCGAATTTCAAATTTCAAATTTATTTTTTCTAATTGTAGATTGCCAACTTAATCCATTATCAACAATCTTATCGTTTTATAATTTGAAACTTTTATCATCATAAAAAAATAAAAACATTTTGTTCAACAAAAGATAACTTTTACAGTGCATAACCTCATGCACCATAATTAATCTACTTTTATCCCTTCAACATTTTAAAGCAATATCTTCTTATAAAATGTATTGAGTTTATCCCAATATATGTAAACTCAATACACCGCACTTATGATTTGATTTTTTTTGTTCGCTAGTCGTTAGATACGAATATTTTGTTTCTATTATGTGTAGGTGTGCATCTTTTTTTTTTTTTTTGGGGGGGGGGGGGGGGGGGGGGGGTGCGGTCTTCAAAGCTAGCTAGGTTGAGTTGTTGTTGAATGGTATGGTGTCAATAGTTAATTCATAGCAACTGAGAAATGGTAAAGCTGCAAAAGGGTTCAGAATGTTTTGTCTTATTTCAGCATGAAAACTAATTTCGTGAATGAGGAGCATATCCAGGGGATGGAAGAAATATGGCTGGATTTACCCATACATTAAGCTCATGATTGAATAAGTCACATAAATAGCTTCACCTTAAAAAAAATGTTGCTAACTTCTCCATTTAAAGCCAACTCCTATATATTTGAAAGGTGTAAGACAAATGTTATAATAATAAAAATTAGAGGAGGGTTTCAATGTCTCATGTTTTTCATACCTCATCATACCTCATATTTTTTTTCGTTTTCAAAGTCTAAATTGTCGATCCGAACCGTTCAACATGATATCCATACTAAAATATGATTGGAAATGAAATTTTATAATTTTTGAAATTTTTTTACTATTTTTTAAGATGGATAGAAAATCACTATTTTTTGAACGGTCCAAAAACAGTGATTTTGTACCCACCTTAAAAAATAGTAAAATATTTCCAAAAAATATAAAATTTCATCTCAGGCATATTTTAGTATGGATATCATGTTGAACAGTTCGGATCGACAATTTAGACTTTGAAAATGAAAATATAAAATATGAAGTATGATGATGTATAAAAAGCTTGAGGTATTGGAACCCTTTTCTAAATATTATATAAACAAATAAAAAAATATACTAGTAAAAAAACTTATTTGACAAGGATAACAATCATCGATGTTCGAATTCATTAATATTACGAGTGAAATCATAGATATACCCTTTACCAATTAGATTGGTTGGCACAAACTTGATGTAATTTGATAATCATTTTATCACTAATTTTTTTTTTCCAATTAGTGTTAATTTGCATCAAGTCTGTCAAGTTCACGCAACTTTAGAGTTGTCACAAATTAATTCAAAACTATTAAGTTATCACAGATAATAACAACAGCAACATCGTGTGAAATTTATAACAAAATATAAATTTAGAAACTAATTATTTGAAAAATCATTCTATAATTTGTGTATAATCTGAATCTAAAATACAGACAACAATCCAATTTATCATGAATTTTTTTTTTCATCGCTTAAATTCAGATAACTCAGTGTTGACTGTTGAATGATCTCCCAGACTACCATGAAATTTATATATGGGACACAGTTGTCAGTTTTTTTATTTTTAATTTTAAAAAATCATTGTCTGAAAAAAATTGATTGTTTTTTATCGATGAAATGTATCAATGATTCAGTTTCATTGTAGTTCGGTTCAATTGATTTTCACAATTTGTCACACTAATGGCTACACAATGTGAAAAACATAATAGAACCGAATCATTACTCATTAATTTTGACAATTTACTACACCAACGATCACACAATATTAAAAATCAATGAGACCAAACCATAATTTGATTCTATTGGCCTCTTCTCAATGGAGGTTTTGATTAAAGAGAGAAAAAAAATGAGATGAGAGGGCATGTAGATTTCACAATTCCCACTTGGATTCAGTAGTTTTGAGATCAAACAATTGATTTGGTCACAGAAAATATCCAATAATGAGATAGAATCTTTAGTTGGGCCCCATCTATGATATCAGAAAAAAAAAAAAACAATCCTTCTTATTTATGATAATTTAATTTTTAAATTTCTAAAAATTTCAAAAATTGCACAGTTGGTGCCGCATTCAATGATGAGACTATATATTTGAAAATTCTTAATACTTTTTATGCAAAGCTATCCTAGTTATCTGAAAATCAGTGAAAGTCGAGAAAATTTTCGTATTTTTGGTAGAGTACATGTCGGATGCCGAGGATACTACAAGAGTTTGAGTGGACATGCACGTGTGGTTCTGCACACGTGTGGAGTGTTGTCCGGGAAAACCCTAACCAGGTCATATGAGACGACGAGACATGTCAAGCATGAGAGACAACTCGGCACCTTTTCCTCAAAAAAAAAAAAAAAGAAACTCGGCACCACCCCCAATTACATAAAGTAACGTGTAACCATAACCATAAAACCTATAATAAGTACAAACACAACATATCTTATTAATATTTAATAGGTGTCTAAGTTACTTAGGCACCAGATATGAGATGAGATTAGGTGTTTGTTTATTTTTTCTAGTACAAAACATTGATTGATATTGTAGATGCGCGGAAAGGAGAGGGATCAGAACTCGAGGCCACCGAACCATGCACTATTATTAAAATGAAAGATATTATTTTTTAGGAGGGAGGCTATGCTGCTATGGTAATATTATGGTAATATCCATAGCGCCGATTGGTTGGGTACTATGAATTAAGATTTTATTTTTAATGTTCCGATAGTTGATTTCAATTATTTTATATTTTATATTTTATACTGCAGATGAAATATTATATTATAGAATTTATTATTACTTATTTAGATACAAAAATCATTACTTTGGAACAATTAATAATTTTTAGATCAAGTAATTTCCACCTATCTAAAAAAATAGTAAAAAATTGTAAAAAAAAAAACGTAAAATTTGATCTACAAATACATTTTTATATAAATTATGTTGATCGGTACATAATGATTGTTTAGACTTCAAAAATAAAAATATTGATTCATAGTACGGACCAAAGTCACCAAACTGTGCATACATAGTAACATAACCTCACTCTATTTTAAGTGCAAAAGGTGTTAGTTATTTCTTCCTTGGTTAAATTAATAATAAATTGTAGATTGCATTTTCTATCGTCCAAATTATATAGATACAAATTTATAAAAAATAATAAGGGATCTTACAATTTTGACGAAAAAGTTATACTTAAAATTCAACCATACAAATACCAAATATATTGTTTAACATATCATGTCTATAAACAAATATTTAATTTGATGTATCCTGTATTAATATTAAGTAATATAAAAGTTCAACAATCTAAAATTACAATTTTCAATACATCATCAAATAATACTTAAATTTAATAAAGTTTAATTGAAAAATAGAGTGGGAAGCTAACTTCTCAATAACTCATAAGCTGATGCAAAATATAGTGGGAATTTTTTTCATGCTCATATGTTACTGAAGTCTGAAGGCATCTGATAAAAAAATTAATAATCAGAAAATAACAAAAAGATGTCGGGGGGAAAAGATAAAAGCTTGGACGGCTAAAATGGAGCACTTTTGGCGCCTCAGCTGCGGAGAAAAAGAATTGCCTTGAATTCAAAGTTTCAAATTAGGTGACAATAAATAACTGCCAAAGTTGCTCCATTTGATCTATGATCATCATTAGTATTGTTTCAAAAGATGACCTGACCGTGACTTCCACTGTCTTTGTTAATTGTTACCAAACGATTGAAGGAGATAATATTCAATATAATAATTGTAAAGATACTAATAATTAAGTAATTTATGCAAGTGTAAGTTCACGGATATCATGTTTGATGGTGGAGATAAAACAGTGGAATAAGAAGACAATTTTTTAATTTTCTTTGATCATTTTAAGAATGAAAATTTGGAACAGTTATTTTTACATTCTCGAAAAACATTTTTTAATTTAAATAGAACCAATTTTAATTAATTCAACAGAACAAGTACAAATGAGATTGTTTTTATGAAAAACAGCTCCACTAGATTGGTGGAGGCAGAAACGTGTTTCCTCCATCGATCCAGTGAATCGGTGTAGTTATTTTCTGACCCAACCACATGCATTAAGTTGCACACTTGAGCTATTAAATAATGGCTCCACCGATCCAGCGAATCTGTGGAGCAACATTTTTTTTGGATTTTTTCGTTGCATTCACTTACAACACTCATCGCTCTCCATTAGACATAGAATGAAGCAATGATGATCAAAAGAATAGAATATAAAAATATAATAAAATATGAACAATCAATTATCAAAGACTCCTCAAGGAGACTAGCAAATATGTTTCTCCCTACACCTGCGCGCTTTTTATAAAAATCAAATTGACTATACTTGTTTCGTTAAAATAATTAAAATTGGTTCTATTTAAAAAAAATTCTCATTTTCAGCGCGTTCATTTCCAAAATTTCAATTGCTGATATTGAAATTTTGGAGTAGAACTAGGATGTTATTAAGCTTACCAAGTCCTTTGGTGAGTTTCATTTCAAAATTCATCGGATTGACTTCAAACAACGAATCCAATCCGTTAAAACTAATCTACTTCACTAGTGGTACGTTTACATATCAATTTATTATTTTTTTGAATTAATTTAGTATAAAATCGAGCGGTAAAAAAATGATGAAAAATGAACGCAATAAAATTAATTTATAAACCATTTTTTTTACTGCTTGACTTTATACTAAAATAATTTGTATAAATAAAAATTTTGACATGTAAATATAAACTCGTGAAATAGATCAGTTTTAAGGGTTTGAATTCGTCGTTTGAAGTCAATCTGATAGATTTTGAAGTCAAGCTCACCAAAAAAAACTTGATGAGCTTAATAACACCCTAGTTATACTTGAAATTTGCATTTGATAAGAAAATATTTGATCTAAAAATTATAGACTATCAAACAACAGTGATTTTCTATCCATCTAAAAAAATAATAAAAAAATAAAAAATAATAAAAAGTTTAGTTTTCAAATATATTTTCATATCAAGATCATATTTACGATTCAAATTGACTATTTGAAATTTAATAATAGAGATATGTAATTGATTGAAATTTAATAATAGATATGAATTCATTAAAGTACGGTCCATCCGTAATGTAATATGCATATAACAATACCCTCACTCTCTTTTATTTTATATGATTGCAATAAGAATGAAAATGAGCACTCGGTTTAGATAATTCAAACTCTTTCAGTTGAATTGAAATTTATTTGAACAACAAATCGCCGATGGATATTTGGCAAATATCAAGAAAACATAAAAAAAAATTACTAGGAAAGAAGATTAATTTCAAGAGAGGGGTGAGACAAGGTGATCCGTTATCGCTATCTTTGTTTATTATCTCTATGGATTTTATCTCGAGGTGGTTTACAAAATTGGTAAATAATGAGGCGATAAGACTACCATATCATGGAATGAAGCCATGTCTATTGTATGCTGATGATGCGTAATTCTTTGTAAAACCGGAGATTCAACAATTGCAAATACTTGTAATTGCTTTTGTGGCCTTAAAAAATATCTCGGGTCTTCAAGTAAATTTACAGAAATCTGAATTGCTACTCACACACAACTCAGACACAGATGGACCGCTTTTGACACAAACGATGGGATGTAGACTGGGCAGCTTCCCATTCACATATCTAGGTCTCCCTCTATCCTATAGATCATTAAACAAACAAGCATATCTTCCGCTAATAAACAGATTTCAGAGAAGATTAGCGGGGTGGTCAGCAAAGCAATTGTCAATTTCCAGAAGATCGGTGCTTCTTAAGAGTGTGCTCTCTTCCCTACCAATATATTACATGACGGTTTTCATATTACCAAAATGAATTTTAAAAGAAATTGATAAGATAAGGAGACATTTCTTGTGGCATAGTGCAAGCCCATGTACAAAAAAAACTGAACTTGGCGAATTGGGAAATGGTTTGCAAACCAAAGAAGATGGGCGGTCTAGGTGTTATGGATCTAGGCATGTTTAATCAGGCATTGTTAATGAAATGGTTATGGCAATGGATTGAGCCGAAACAAAGATTATGGAAGACAATATTCAATATTACAAATGGCTTGCAAAGGCCTTACCCGAACTCATACTTCTTCAATAAAACACTGAAGGCTGTATACTCCATGTTTAACATATCAATGATAAAAGTGCCAGGAGATGGTTGTAACATAAGCTTTTGGATGGAGAACTGGGGTTTAGGAATATTATGCCACGACTATCCAAACCTATATACATATGCAATAGATAAGCAAGCAATGCTACAAGCAGTTTTACATTCAAATTCTATTCAAAACTGCTTCATACATAATCTCTCTGAGGAAGCGACAACGAAAATGATAAATTTAGAGGCTCCAATCACTACATCAGTAGTGCAATTATCCCAAACTAAAGATGAAATAAATTGGAGATGGACAACAGCAAGAATTTTCACAGTGAAATCAGGATATCAAGCAATAATGAACAGACTGAGTATAAAGGAAACAACCACCGAAATATGGAAACTAAAGGTGCCTCCAAGATTCAAGGTCTTTGCATGGTTTTTGTGCTTTAACAAAATATTGACGGTTGACAATTTAAATAGATGGGGATGGAGTCTCACTAACAGATGTATCATGTGCAAGATGCAATCTGAATCAGTTTTACACTTATTCAATGAATGTGTGCAAGCAAAGATATTATATAGGTTAATAGAATTAAGGATGAAGGTCAAAATACCAGGAGGAATATCATATGGGAGTGAAAACACTGTAGCAAGCTTAAAGGAATTCAAGTTTAGCAAGAAAGAAAGGTCCATCTTGCTAATTAATTACACAGTTTGTTATATGGAGAGAATGCTGCAACATAACTTTTAGAGAAAAAAATTGCAATATGTTGCAACTCGCTGAGCAAGTGGAAGCACAATGGAGATATAGTTCATTAACAGGTGCTTAAGAAGAATGGATTAGCTTATACTAGTTACTTTGCACTTTTCATTTTTCAAGTTTTTTTTTTCTTATTTCTCTTCAATTTGTTTTTTTTTATTTTCTTTTAATTTGCTTTATGCTCAAATGTTTTGAGCAGAATTGTTTTTCTTATTTTATTACATATCCTTTGTAACTTCAAAATGATTAATGAAATATGGACTAGACGCCTACACCCTTTTTCTTTGTCAAAAAAAGAAAACATAAAATTAGTTAGCATATTGAAGTATGTTTTCATTTATTTTTAAAAAATCTGACAAAGAAGAATAAACATTCGTTTTAGTTTTTTTACCGCTTAACTTTATTCTAAATGAATTCCAAAATTTATAAATTTTACATGTAAACGCATCAATGAAGAATTAAATCAGTTTTAACAGATTGGATTCATCATTTAAAGTCAATCCAATATATTTTTGAGACAATAGCATGAGACATCTTATGCTATCTATAGCACCTTAACCAAACTCTTTAATCTATATGTTAGATATTATGGCTTTTTTTTTCTATGAAATTCTTTTGTCAGAATGTGATGGAATTTTGCTTCTTAATAGCTAACCACTTTTCAGATTTGGGCGAAATAAATGTATTTTACATGAACTAGTTTCTGATTTAGTGGCTAAGGCAATTATCTTTTTGCATGAGAGATCGCATATTTAAAATCTAATTAAAATAATTCACACGAATATTTAAAATTGGAAGAACTAATTATCATTTGATCTTAAGAAAGAATGTGCTTTACAAAAGTACACAGTGTTCCCAACATATGATTATATTGATTTTACCTGATTATCTTAATTATAGCAAATAATATTAGCCTTCTTTTTATATAAAGATAAATGAAAGGTAGATCCTATCATTCTGTGCAATAAACTAAAATATATACCCTTATTCTAACATTCCTTTGTTCTAATCCATCAATTCCAAACAAGACAGGGATATATATATCCAAAGTTGCCTAAAAATTGGAATCAGATACTAGAACCAAGCTACATAATGTTATCTCCTTTTGCAAACCACTTGGTTGAAGAATCAGCCATAAAATAGAATCCAAATTTTAAAAGTTGATTAATCACTAAGTTATTCGTATAGCCGTATAAGTTTTTTCTTAGGATGGACACACTTGAGCTGATTAATCAAGCCATTATATGCATTAACTTTCTTGTGGAATTTCTATGTTTTACTTCAAAATTTGCATAGTAAATTTTTTCCATTTTGATTTTTTTTGTTAGGAAGTATGCAAATTTATCAACTTTTGAAATTGAATAGTAAAAGTAAAAATAATAGCAGAAGTACAAACAGGGGGAAAGAGAAGTACAATCAGATATTCAGAGAGATGGGGGGGGGGGGGGTGATAAATTTGAAACTTGACGTGTTGTATATAGTTTTTTTTCTAGAATGACACAAAAAGCTGTATATATATATATAATATTGTTCCAAAATTCCGAACTGTCAAATTTTCTCATCCAAAACTAAAAAACATAAAATTTTCCAAATGGTATTGCTTTTAGTTTGGCGTCAATTGGTAACTCTGCTCAATTTTAGAAATTAGTTTTACAATCTGAAAACTTTACCTTTTGGTTGCTGGGCACAATTTTAGTACTAATCCCCTTTTTAGGTCTTTAAATAACCAAAAATAAATGAGGTTTTGTTCCGAAATATTTCTTAATTAAAGAACTACTTAGACTAGAATTTCTGTGAAGTATGTATGAAACAATGTAATGTTACTCCATTGGCATACTACGGTAGTAACTAGGAAATTCAATTGAACTTTTATATATATATATATATATATATATATATATATAGTAGAACTAGGGTGCTCCTAAGCTCACCAAGTCCTTCGTGAGCGCGGCTCTAAAACCTATCAAATTGACTTCAAACGATATTTCCAAACCGTTAGATGTTCAATCTATATCAAAATCTACTTGGAGACCAAATTTTATATTTTTTGGAATTTTTTTACTATTTATTAAGATGGTTTGAAAATCGCTGTTTTTATTAAAATTCTGCACCATTGGAAAACAGCGATTTTCAAACCATCTTAATAAATAGTAAACAAATTCCAAAAAATGTAAAATTTGGTCTCCAAGTAGATTTTAATATAGATTGAACATCTAACGGTTTGGAAATGTCGTTTGAAGTCAATTTGATAGGTTTTAGAGCCGCGCTCACGGAAGGGCTTGGTGAGCTTAGGAGCACCCTAGTTCTACTCTATATATATTTGGACATTGTACCGGAACACCACCTAACCACTGCTTAGTCTGATTACACATTTGAGCCTGAAAAATGACAAACAGCTTATATTGTCATGTTCTTAACTGATTCTCTGTGCCTTGACTTTTGAGAGTCAAGATGCAAAAGGGTAATCATTGCTCCATTATGTAGCAATCTTTTAGAGCATTAAGAGACGGAAAGGAAGAGAGGAATTAGGTGGATGTGCATCCGCTGCTTTTTTTGATAGAAAAGCAGGGAGCTGCTCGTCTCTTTCTCTCTGTATCTCTCTAAAAAAAAGAGAAGAGAGAGAGAGAGTCACGTGGGAGAGAGAGGACGAGGAGAGAGATAGAGAGGCAAGCAGGGGAAGAGCAGGGGTTTGGCAAGCACCGGATCTCGTTCCGAATTAGGTGACATTACTTTTCTAGAAGGTTTTTGAAGTTGAGGATTTTTCAATTTTGATATTTCTTTGCACTTCCCAAATAGCATTTGTGATCGATGTTCTCCAGGTGCTAGAAGTGAAAAGTTCATCCTAAAATTCAAAAAAGTTTGATGGGCTTTCTAGGAATTTACTGAAAAGAATAGTAGAGTGGTTTGAATTGATCAATGATTAGAGAAAGACTAATATTCTAAGAAGGTGTATTATTTATACATAAGCGGATATCTCCTTTATTAAAGTTTCCTAATTAATTACAATTTGATGATATTGGGGGAGGCCAGAAATTGATAAAGCCTGGACTCATTGTAGAAGTTGATAAAGCATCTAAATACCTAACCAGGAATAAAGTTACTATTTACAAATTACAAACCTATCCGGCGTTGCCAAAGGAAGCTGGTTGTAAATTGTGCCTAAAATCTGAGATAAAGATATGAACACAACAAATTTGATTTATATAACGCACCAGTCGTATATTTTTTGAAATCAAATTATTTCTGTCAATATATTTAGTTATTTACTCCTCTTCTGACCAACAATTGATTCTGTGCAGATCCAGAGAATACCTTTATGGGCTTTTATGAATGTGCTAGTTATCCCAAATGACTACATGACATGTGTATTTTTGTTATGGGCCCAAAGCATGATACGGTTTGTTAGAAACTGGTTGTGTTACTCAGTAAGCTTAGTCTAGAATATTTGTAAATTGGTATATCACTAGCATATATACAGTAGCACATCTTTAAAATCTGTAGACCAACTTTTTTTTTTTTTTGACCAAGGCTCTCGAAAGTACAAATTTTTATGAGGCATTATATTTATTTACCCCTGGGAACTCGGCAAATAATGCCAACCATTTGGTTGTGGTCCAATTGGGGCACTTTGTTTTATTTGCAAACTTTTGCTATATGTACAGCAGTCAAGTGCTATACACAATATTAGACATATAGAAGCTTAGTTTAACTCGTTACAGTTTTCACATGCGAGAACAAAAAGCGCAAGAAAATGCAACTACTATTCAGAAAAATTAAGACAAACAACCAACTTTAATTTTTACATAAAAACAAACGCAACATTGACTTGCATACATACACAAATTTATTTTAAATACAACCACAAAATGCCACAACAAAATAAGAATAATTACCCATTCACTGATTTGACTAACTGTCACCAGTCATCTCATATGTCATAACATCAAACAACTCTGCTATTGGCTCCTCCTTGAGCCACTTAAGTAATATGAATTTGATCACCACTTGGTTTCTTTCCAAATATGGACGCATTTAAGAAAATCGCAACAAAATAAATAAAATAAAGTAAAGGCGAGAGATATTAGAGGCAGAAAATTCATATCTCTTGAGGTAACATAATATTTTTGTTTAGATCCGAACCATTCAATTAGAATTCGTGCAAATATTAATGGGGCTCTGTGTATTAATTCCATTTTGGACCGAATAGGTTCGGATTCAGATCAGACGATCCATTTTATAATATGATAATCCTCAATGTTTTGTTGATTTTAGTCGTTCAATCATTTTATATTTTTCTATCTTTTCATTGTATAGTTGTATATGTGAGCGTGAATGCTAATAACAAAGTGATTCAATCTCTATCTATTAGCAGGGCAGATCTAGGTGTATTGGTAGGGTAGAAGACACTAAGCCACCTCTCTGATTTTAAAATTTTAATTATGTATATTGAAATTTTATTTTATTGAATTTTATTTTGAACATATTATATGATCAAGCCCCTCCCAATAAATATAATATATTTGTTTATACTCTAGTAGTTAAGAGTTATATTTTGTGAATGAGATAACATGAGTTTGAATTTCACTCATTTCTAATTCCGCCCGTCTGTTAGATGTGATAAAAAAAAATCCGTACTTTCCATTAGCTACTCTTCCATTCTCTTTTTGTTCTTTCATTCACATCTTTTACTTTCTGATAAAATTATTTCAATTGTATGAAATCTGCTTCATCTTGATTTGTCCGCCATGAATGCATATTACGTAATGTGTAAATAATTAAACTTATTTTTATTAAGTATGCATGTTAGACAGTTTATTAAGTATGCATTTTAACATTTTTCTTTAAAAACAAGAGGACTCTCCATCTCCATTGTCCGTGTGATTTCGCGAGGATAATCAAACTTCATTATGCTACTTTGGTCTGGAGTATAGCCACAAAATTCGTGAATTAATGAATTAGTAGAATTTTCCGAACAAAATACAAATTAAACAAACACCTTATTATTCTTTAATTATTCGCATATTTTTGGAGTTATATATTTATTATTTTCAAATTATTTCAGAGTTATATATAACTTTGTTTTTTTTCTTTTCAAAACTTTAGAATTTTAATGTATTGATTCACAATATAAAATATATTTTTAAAATTGTATATATTCGTAACATATCCGAATTATAAATTTTAATATGTTGATACACAATCTGATAACGGAACCTTTTTGTAGCTGGGCATATTTTTAGCACTAATCCCCTTAATTTTTGGGTCTTTAATTATTAAAATAATATTTTTTTCACTGGAGACAGGCTCCAAATCTCCAATTAAAACTTTTTTTTTTTTTGCAAAGAACATACCCGTAGGTCTTGTATTACATCCAAACAGAGTTTACAAAATCCTAAAAATTATCAATAATTTAAAATTGGGTATGTCCCTTCCTTAGCTAGGTGATCAGCCAAAGCATTTTGGCTTCTTGGAATATGCCTACAATCAAAATCATTTTCCTTGAGCAATCTCCATATTTCGTTTATTTCATGGTATGCCGTCCAGTCAGTGTAGAGTTGGATGCTACCTCTTCAAATAAAACAGAGTTGCTTCAGAAAGGGTCTGTATAGAGCATAATTGAGGTTTTGTCAAAATATCTCTTAATTAAAGAACTATCTAAACTAGAATTTCTATTAAGTATGAATGAAACAATATAATGTTATTCCATTGGCGTACCATGGGAGTAACTAGGAACTTAAAGAAATTTCGTTAATAATGTAAGATTTTATCTGCACATTGTACCGGGAACACCAGTACACCATCTAACCACAGCTTAGTCTGATTACACATCTAAGAGATTGAGACTGAAAAATTTGATTCTTTGTGCCTTGACTTATGAGAGTCTAGATGTAAAAGGGGAATCCTTGCTCCATTATGTAACATTCGTTTAGAGCATTAAGAGACGGAAAGCAAGCAAGGTATTAGGCGAAATTGCTTTTCTAGAAGGTTTTAGGAGTTGGGGATTTTTCAATTTTGATATTTCTTTGCACTTCCCAAATAACACTTGAGATGTTCTTACATGCAACCCTCCAACAATTGAAAAGCGCATCATAAAATTAAAAAAAGTTTGATGGGCTATGTAGGAATTTATTGAAAAGAACAGTGGAGTTTCCTTTGGCTTGAATTATCAAAGTTGAATTAGAACAAGTAACCTAATTATGATCAACGATTAGAGAAAGGCTAATATTTTAAGTAGGTGGTAAGCGGATATCTCCTTTATTAAAGTTTCCTAATTGATTAGGATTTGATGATATGGGTAAAATCCTCCCCGGTGCCGTAAAAGATTCCCTTCACTTTACGGTTTGAGATTAACTCCCATTCGCTTTGGGATTCGGGCTGACGGAGAGGGCAGTATTATTGGACTTTGAGATTCGTGCCAAGTTAAAAAGAACGGTCCAGATCAAGTAATTGTAAAAGATTCTCTATTACGGTACCGGGGGTAATCTGAATTCTTGATGATATTGGGGGAGGCTAGAAGTTTTTTTTTTTGAAAGAGCTTGACAGGGGCTGTCAAGGTACTAAGCCGGAAAGAAGAAAACAATTAAAGAACTAACCACCCTAAACGAACCACATAATATCTACTCAACAATAGCTCAACCAAAGTCTCGCCTCTTCCAAAATCTTCACTGCCAACACATCAGGACCCCTCGTTTTTCCTTTGAAAACAGCCTCATTACGCTGCCTCCACAACCACCAACACACCGCAAGCATTCCATTGAGCCACTCTCTTTCTGTTGTGCTTCGATTTCTCTTCGCCGTGATCCAAGAGGTTTCCCAGATTTCTGGAGCGGACATGTCTGGTGCCGGATTCGGTACCAGCAGGTTTTTCCTGTAAGCTGCCTGGGTACAGCGCCAAACCCGTTGGGCATAGGTACAGGTGAATAGTAGATGAGTGAGGGTCTCTCGCAAATGTGCATCACACATGACGCAGTTTTCCTCGCAATTGATGTTGCGGCGCCGAAGTTCATCCCTTGTGAGAACCTTTTCCATGAGAAGCAGATAACCAAAGATTCTGACCGTCGGCGGTGCCTTTGCTTTCCATATCGAAGGGTAAGGCCATTTGATCTTGCCGCCTTCTTTGAGGATTTTGTAGAAGGATTTGGATGAGTATGTGCCGTCGGCATTCCATCGCCAAATTAATTCATCCGGCTGGTCAGAGAAGGCAATTTGCATCTGCGGGGCAACCTCTTGCAACAAAGGAAAAGCCTGCCGCAGCGACATGAGTGCTAATGGTGGTCTATTTGTGTCAAGATAGCTAACGATAGAAGGTCCTTCCCACGAATCGAACCAAAAGGCAATGCCTCTTCCGTCCCCGATTTGCCAGCGGGTGCACCAGTGAAAGAATGGTTGTAATTGCCACAATGTTGCCCAGAAAAAGAACCCTGAAGTCTCCAAATTTTAGGTCCTTCAGTACCTTGTGTTCTTGAGTACAGGGAGTGAATGAATTGTGCCCATAATTCTTGATTCGGCTGGTAGAGGCGCCACCACCATCTTAGCAACAGACCCAAGTTCTGTACTCTGATGTCAGATATTCCAAGGCCTCCATATCGTTTTGTAGAACATCAGGCATTCCAGTTCAGCCAGGAGATGCCATTTGCTCCATCAGAGCCCTTCCCCCAAAGGAAATTCCTTCCTACTTGGTCCACTTTAGCAACTACCCAAGCCGGGAGCTTGAAGCAACTCATGAAATAGATTAAGGTTGAAGAAAGAACTGAGTTTACCAACTGGAGACGCCCCCCTCTGGATAGTAGCTTTCCTTGCCAGGCCTGTAATTTATTTTGCAATTTTTCGATCAAAGGCCAGTAAGTTTGTCTGCTCGGAGCTTTGATGGTGAGTGGCAAGCCCAGGTACGTGACTGGCAATTGAGTGATAGAACAGCCAGTAATCTGTCGAATGAGCTGGGTTTGATCATTCTCCAAATTAAAAGGCACGATCGCACTCTTTTGGAAATTGACCTTTAAGCCCGAGATTTTTGAGAAGAGCCTGAGCATAAGCTTGAAGTTTACCACCGTTTCCAAGTTTGCATTTAGGATGAAAGCAGTGTCATCGGTGTATTGAAGGGCTAGAATAGACTGTCTCAATCTCGGTGCCAAGTGAATAGCAGAAATTTCATTTAGGCCCTTGACGAAGCGCTGGAGGACATCAACGGCAAGAATGAATAAGAGCGGGGACAAGGGATCTCCCTGACGGAGACCACGTTTATGAGGGAAGTAATTCGTTTGCGAGCCATTCATGATTATTCTGGATGAGCTTGTAGTGAACAAGGCCCTTATCCAGAGTAGCCATCGTGATGGGAAGCCACGGGCGTGTAAGACATTTAGGAGAAATGTCCAATTTATGGAATCGAACGCTTTCGAGAAATCGATTTTTGCCAGTACAGCTCTATGTCCTCCAGAAGATAGATAATGCAGTATTTCGCGGGTGGAGATGAAGTTTTCGGCAATATATCTCCCTTTCATGAATGCTGTTTGGTGGATGGAGATTAAGTCGGGTAGAACCCGAGCAAGTCTATTGGCTAAGATTTTGGAGATAAGTTTTGGGATTAGGTTAATGATACTTATTGGCCGATAATCATGTGTTGTGATTGGTGACTCCTTTTTTGGTATGAGGATTAGGTTAGCGCGATTGATTTCTGTGAGGTCTATTTGGTTTGCCCAGAACCCATGAATTATCTCGATAATATTACCTTTTAGATGCGACCAGAACTCTTTGATGAACTCGTTAGGTAGGCCATCTGGGCCACAGGCCTTGTTGGGGGCTAGGTTGCGAATTGCCTGTTGCACTTCTAGTTCAGAGAAAGGTGAAGCCAGGTGGTCTAGGTCCGAGGCTGTAGGGTACAGGTTGGAAACCTCGAAAGGCAGAACATTGGAGTCCTTGCCCAATAGGGTTTGCATTTCCTGTAGGAAGGCTTGTCGAATTTGAGTGTCTTCTGTTAGTGTAGTTCCCTCGTGTTGAACCTCTATGACCATGTTTCGCCGTGCTCTGGAGGAGGCGAAGTTATGGAAATATGAGGTATTGCGGTCCCCATACGTGAGCCATTTGTTGCGTGATCTCTAGAACCATCTGATTTCTTGAAATGTTGCCAGTTGGAAAACCCTTTCTCTTAATTTTATTCTCAGTTGGAATTCTCGGTGGTCCAGTGGTCTCTGCTCTTCTATTTGGTCAAAAAACAGTACCGCTTTTTTACAAAAATCTAGCTGCTCGGTTAATTGCCCAAAATGCTCCAGATGCCATCTTCTCATTTCCTTATGCATTCTCATACTGCTAGCTTGAAAGGCCCGAAGGTCCAAAGGTGATTCCTGTTGCCATATGTTATGTACAACCTCCTCTAATTTTTTATATTGGAACCAACCTTTCTCGATTCTGTACTGCTTGGGTGATGTTTGAAGCTGCTTGCATATAAGCAGAAGAGGAACATGGTCGGAAGCAGCCATTTCCAAGGCTTGGAGGGTGATGGAGGGGAAGGTAGAAGACCATTCAGTACTGAGAAAAAAACGGTCCAGTTTTGAGAAAACCGGATTCGGCCGTTTACTGGACCAGGTGAAATTTCTGTTTTTCAATGGAACTTCCAACAGTTGTAACAGATCAATAACTCCATTGAATCTGTCCATGTGGAGGAAGTTACGAGTAGTGACCAACCTGTCCACCATCCATCTAACCATGTTGAAATCCCCCATAAGCATCCACGGGACAGAGACGAGTTTTTGTAGTGTTTCCAACTCATGTAAGAAGTCCATTTTTTCGGCCTCAACTGATGGACCATAAACATTCGTCACTAAGAAGCGACAGCCGCTCGAAACTTGAACAAGCAAAGCTGAACATGTATGAGATGTCACCCAACTATTCACCAACCTGTAATTTCTTTTCCAAGAGATTAACAAACCACCCGAAGATTGGGTAGCGTTCAGAGTAAGACAATTTCTCTCGAAAAAAGTGGGAAGAACTCGGGCAACATAAGAAAAATCAAAGGAATTCCATTTAGTCTCTTGTAAACAGCACACATCACATCTAGAGGATCTAATTAAATCTCTTACAACACAACATTTATCCGGGTTGCCCAGGCCCCTCGTGTTCCAGGACACAATTCTAATTTTTCTGATTCTATTCATTAATAAAAGAAATAACAACCTACAGCCAAGAGATAGCACAGGAGTAGATTACTCCATGAACTCCTCTTCGGAGTCCAGCTCGTCATCAGTGCACGGGAATTGGACCTGGTCTGAACCGTCATCTTCATTGAATTGCCCCTGAGGTCCAGCCTGCATTTGGTGTAAGGCCCGTTCCGAATTATCCTCTTGTATAGTTTGAATAACGTCTTGAGGCTGTAGGCCCGCGGCTTTGGCAATGGCTGTGCAGTGGGAATAGTTTACTTTGACTTGATAAAAGCCTTCAGGGTCCAAATGGACTTGAACCTTTTCAGGCCTTGCAGGAGTAGAATTCCTCTCAATCTCTGCAGCCTGTCTGTGAAGAAAATATTAGTTTCATGCAAGAGCAAATTTCAAAAATTTAACTCAAAGAAACCAACATAGATCTACTTATTTGACTAACGATGAACCGTATTTAACATTTTAACTTGTTTAATCTTTATACCTCAAATCTTGGTCTCTAAACCAAGAAGTAGGGACTTGAGATGTAGGGTTGTTGCCTCCTTGTCGAGCCTTCACTTCTCCAAGTCGGCCTCGAAATGGCACCCGCTTCGAACGCACGAAGCCTCTACGAGTATCCACCCGAGATTAAACGAAACTCTTGTTTTTCCCTTGCTAGAGGTAATCAACCAAGAATCTAACTTAACCTTAGCTTCTACCTCTTCAATCAACTATTAATTTTAGTGTAGAAGTTGTGCTCAACACATGAGCAAAAATGGTGGAGACAAAATTGCAAAAACTCTTCTCTTTTTCACCTCTTCTTACAAAAACGTTTTTCCATTTTTCTTACAAGAGAAGGAAGAAGAGAGAGATTAGAAAAAGGTGGCTAGGGTTTGGAAAAAGGTGGGGTATTTATAGTGTGAAGTTAGGGTATATTTTAATCATCTCAACCACAATGGATGGCTAGATTTAAACATGACAAAAGTAACTTTTACTTTTGCCATCCAATGGAGCTCTCCATTAGATGCACTTTTATCCCACTTTATTCCAAACCATTTCATCAAATGGACATCTCCATTTAATGTTAAATTGGGCTTGGGCCAATTTCTATTTATGCCATTTTCGTTTTTGCCATTTATGCCAACTTTTGGCCCACCCGACAATTGTTACGATTAATTGTATTTGCTCAATTTTGTTGAGAAATAAATTTGTATACCATGTCCAACATGTAATAAATTTATTCTAAGATCAAGTTAGTCATCTCCATGACACTTTTATTTGTTTCGTTTTTCTCTCTTGGGTGTGACCTCGTAGGATCTATATCGTGTTGACAATAGAATCAAAACTTCTTTTAATTCTATAAATTATAAGCGGCACCTAGCAATATGCATTATAATTACTCAACAGATAAAGATGATATGAACCAATCAACATCACGATCCTAAAGCAATATTTAATTGTTTGTGTCAATTCACGTGCCACATGATATCGAGAATAAATCCAAGGCAGGAGAGTGTCATCCTTGCAAATTTAATCTTTTCTTGATTCCAAGTAATTCAGTAAATAATGATCAAACTCATTGATCATAATTGCATGCATACTTTATTACTCCATCAAGGGGCCCGAAGATATCATCACTCACATATGAAATATGAGGGACACTGGTATTCTTGATAAATATCTTTTCCTCCGCACAAGACACACATATTGAGATATTATCTGTATAGCTGCCAGTTACGGTCAACGTTGGATAACACCTACAGATACATGTATCTCATGTAGGAAAAATAATCATCTCATACCAAAGAATTCAAGACACAAATGAAACATTAATGACACTAACACAATCCATGTTATGTTTCATTCTTGGGTCATGTCCAATCCCCTGATCTCCATCAGGTATTTATGTGATTAAATTGGTAGCTCCTTACCATATGATCCGTAGAACATGATCATCATTTAATCCACATACTAATCTTGTACCGGTAAATAGTGTTCCATCTTAATTACCAAGATTAGGGACATTTAGAGTATTCGTTATATTATTATTATAGAGTTCTACATTTCAAGTCCTCAACTCGAAAAATCCATAATGTAATTAAATACTCAAGGAACAAAATGATTCTTTCATTTCATGAACAAACATAGAATACATCCATAAATGGTTGGCTTCTAGATCATAACACTAACAATCTCCCACTTGAACTAGAGCCAATCCCATATACATCTATATGTATAAAAGCCCTAAACAAGTGTAGTCTCTAATACAAGTCCATGTACTAAATCTCAAAGCCAGTCACTAACAAATCTAATCCCCATAGATGCAGTGTGCAGCGTATGCTTGGCCTGAGACAGAGACTTTGTCAGCGGGTCAGCTGTGTTGCTGGCCGAATCTACTCTACAAACCTTGACGTCACCTCGATCGATGATCTCTCGAATCAGGTGATATCTCCTCAGAACATGCTTGGATTTCTGGTGTGACCTTGGTTCCTTGGCTTGTGCAATGGCTCCATTGTTGTCACAATAGAGCTCCAGAGCACCCATGGAACTGGGGACCACCTCAAGTTCATTCAAGAACTTCCTAATCCAACAACCCTCTTTAGCTGCCTCTGAAGCGGCTATGTACTCTGCCTCGGTGGTTGAGTCCGCCGTTGTTTCTTGCTTGGAACTTTTCCAGCTTACAGCGCCACCATTGAGGATGAACACGAATCCTGACTGTGATCTCATGTGATCATGGTCGGTCTGGAAACTAGCATCGGTGTAACCCCTTACAACGAGCTCAGATTCCCCACCATAGACAAGGAACATATCCTTAGACCTCTTTAGGTACTTCAGGATATTCTTGACGGCAGTCCAATGCGCCAAGCCTGGATTTGACTGATGTCTGCTTGTCACACTCAATGGGTATGACACATCAGGGCGAGTGCATATCATGGCGTACATGATAGAGCCAATGGCGGAAGCATATGGCACTCTACTCATGCTATCTAGCTCAGCAGATGTCGATGGACATTGCTTCTTGCTCAGATGAACACCATGCGACATAGGCAAGAATCCTTTCTTGGAATCTTGCAGGTTGAACCTTTTCAACACTTTGTCAATGTATGTGCTTTGACTCAATCCAATGAGTATCCTTGATCTATCCCTATAGATCCTAATGCCTAGTATATAAGCAGCCTCGCCCAAATCTTTCATTGAGAACACCTTCTTCAATGAAGACTTGACAGAATCCAATGACGGGATGTCATTTCCGATCAGTAGTATGTCATCCACATACAACACAAGGAATATTACTACACTCCCACTAATCCTTTTGTATACACAAGGTTCTTCCTCGCTTTTAACGAAATCAAACTTTTTGACTTCTTTGTCAAAGCGCTTGTTCCAACTCCGCGATGCTTGCTTCAAGCCATAAATGGACCTCTGAAGCTTGCATACTTTCTTAGCATGATTGGTATCTTCAAAACCAATCGGTTGTGTCATATACACGTCCTCTTCTAAATCTCCATTTAGAAAGGCAGTTTTGACATCCATTTGCCATATTTCATAGTCATGAAATGCGGCAATTGCTAAGAGAATCCGTATTGACTTAAACATAGCAACGGGCGAGAAGGTCTCATCATAATCAACACCTTGAATCTGTCTGAAACCTTTCGCTACCAGCCGTGCTTTGTAAGTAGTCAAATTACCTTCCATGTCTGATTTCCTCTTGAAAACCCATTTGTTTTCAATAGGTTTTACCCCACTTGGAGGATCAACCAAATACCAAACTTGGTTGTCATACATAGATTGTATTTCAGATTTCATGGCTCCAAGCCATTCTGCAGAGTCGGGTCTCGCCATCGCTTCCGTATAGGTCAAAGGATCTTCAGTGTCTAACACTGTCACCTCGTGAAGTCCCAACCATCTTTCAGGTGGGCGACTTTCTCTCATTGACCTACGAAGGACTTGTGCTTGTGGTTCAGAGATCTCTTCCACAAACTCTTGTGGATTCATTCCTTGATCCTCATTCTCAACTTCTTGCGAATTTGGTTCTAGGGGTGAGTGTTGAATCTCTTCCACAACTTCTTGTGAAATTGATTCATCTCGACTCCCACTGCCCACAATATCCACGGGTGGTTGAACATGATCATCATTGATCATTTCATTTTGTAGTGTAGATTGATCCTCTTCAAGTCTTACACTACTCCCACTACTTTCTCTTGAGAGAAACTCTTTCTCCAAGAATACACCGTGTCGAGCAACAAACACTTTGTTCTCACACTGGTGATAGAAGTAATATCCCTTAGTCTCTTTGGGATATCCTATGAAAATGTACTTGTCCGATTTGGGTTGAAGCTTGTCAGACATCATGCGTTTGACATAAGCTTCACAACCCCAAATCTTTAGAAAAGACATACTTGGAACCTTTCCAAACCATAACTCATGTGGTGTCTTTTCCACGGATTTTGATGGAACCCTGTTTAGTGTGAATGCGGCGGTTTCAAGCGCATGCCCCCAAAATGAGAGTGGTAGGCCAGCTTGGCTCATCATTGATCTAACCATGTCCAACAAGGTTCGATTCCTTCTCTCAGAAACACCATTCCATTGTGGTGTCCCTGGAGGAGTGAGTTGTGAAACTATTCCACAATCTCTTAGATAGTCGCCAAACTCGTGACTCAAATACTCACCCCCACGATCTGATCGTAAGGCTTTGATCTTCTTGTCGAGTTGGTTCTCTACTTTATTCTTGAACTCCTTGAACTTTTCAAAGGATTCAGACTTATGTCTCAACAAGTAGACATAACCATATCTACTGAGGTCGTCAGTAAATGTGATGAAGTATCGATAACCTCCTCGGGCACTTGTACTCATTGGTCCACACACATCACTATGTATGAGTCCCAACAAACTACTTACCCTTTCACCTTTCTTGGTGAATGGTGCCTTGGTCATCTTTCCACGTAAACAAGGTTCGCATGTCTCAAGTGATTCTAAATCAAATTGACCAAGAAGTCCAACTTCTTGCAATTTCTTGATGCGTCTCTCATTTATGTGACCTAGGCGACAATGCCACATGAGAGTCGTACTCTCATGACAAGTTTTGAGTCGTTTGTTACTGATGTTCAGAACTTGTTTATCCATTTCAAGCAAGTATAGACCATTCCTTATATAAGAACATCCATAAAACAAACCATCTCTATAAAAAGAACAACAATTGTCTTTGATGGTAAAACAAAAACCATCCATGTCCATACAAGAAATAGAGATAATGTTTCTCGAAATAGAAGGAACAAAATAAACATTTTTAAGTTCCATTACAAGCCCACTAGGTAAATGCAACTCGACACACCCGACGGCAACTGCTGCAACATTTGCACCATTCCCGACACGGAGCTGCACCTCACCCTTTCTTAGCATTCTTCTATCCTTTAGTGCCTGCATATTCATACAAATATGAGCACATGATCCAGTATCTAATACCCAATCATTGATAGAAGTAGCTAAGTGAACTTCAATGACAAAAATACCTGAGGAAGACGGGACCTTCCCATTTTTCTTGTCCTCCAAGTACTTAGGACAATTCCTTTTCCAGTGCCCCTTCATCTTACAGTAGAAGCACTAGGAATCGGAGGCAACCTTGACCTTGGGAGTGCTCACAGTCACCACTGGAACCTTTCCCTTGCCCTTGCCATTGCCCTTGCGCTTGCCTTTGCCTTTCTTGACTTTCCTACTTCCCTCACTGACTGCAAGGACATGAGAAACACCTTTCTGCATGTCAGCCTCTGCAGTCTTGAGCATCCCATGTAATTCACCCAAACTTTTCTCCATTTCATGCATGTGATAGTTCATGATGAATGAAGAATACTTTGATGGGAGAGAGTTAAGAACGATGTCCGTGGCTAACTTCTTGTCCACGGCACACTCGAGCTTCTCCAGCTGCTCCACATAACTTATCATTTTGAGTATGTGAGCACTCACGGAGGCACCCTCAGCCATCTTGCATCCCAGAAAACTTTTAGTCACGTTGTACCTCTCTACACGGGCCTGCTCTTGAAACATTTTCTTGAGCTGGTCCATGATGTAGTAACAAGAATTCTCCTCAAACCGCTTCTGCAGTTCAGGGTTCATTATTGATACTAAGAGGCACTGTACTTCAAGGTCGTCTTCCACGGCCTTGTTGTGCTTATCCTTAGTTTTCTGGTCAGCATCATCATTTGGTAAATCAGGGACGGGAGTAGTCAAGACGTATTCCTTTTTCTCATGCCTGAGAACAATTCTCAAGGCACGATGCCAGTCTAGAAAATTCGATCCGTCATTTTTAAGTTTTTCTTTGTCTAACAGTGATCGCAGGAAAGAGGTTTCTTTTGCCATGATCTACAATTTAAAGGTTTGAGTTTAGTTCATGATGATGTTTTATTTAAAATAAAACTCCCACTACAATATTAATTTAGTTCCATTTGTAGTAGGTCCAAGATCCATATTTTCACTAAGATAAGTCAGCGTCGGCATGAAACTTAAACTTAGCTATTTTAGGTAAGCAACTCATGCTAATCACAACCGGGTGACTCTTGGTGTTTATTCATCCAACTCATGTATGAACAAACTATTCCCCAAAGCCCAAAACTGTTTTGGATTATCCATGTCAAGTAAACCTCTCTCTATTTGGTTTGACATGACGGTCATGCCCCACATCTCCTAAAGATAGAAAGCGATGCCTACTGTGTAGGTCCCACCGACTAACGATCGATAGTTTGACATGGATAGAGAAGGAAGGGAATGACGCTTGATTTTGTTTGGAACTCTTTTGTTATTTATGGTGGTCATGTAAGCATACACCCATACTTATCCTATGACTCTTATATTTCATAAATACACATAAATGACATAAACACATCATGCGGCTGTGAGTTTGTATGGCCTTGTGCGAAAAACTCCTTTCTCGCATTTGTCACTTGTTGCGCCAACTCCTTGGATGTGGCCACCACATTTCACAACTATTCTATGTCTATTTATTTTCTATTAAGACTTTCTTAAAAAGAAAATAAGTTACATTTAGAATTTCTAAAATTTCTAAATATAGGCATGCAAGCCTTGAATGAATTACATTGAAAGGCATCCTAACATTTGTGCCTTAATTATTAATCTAATTAATTATTATGGGGCACCTTAGGCCGCATTACAACCATTCAACAAACATTCATTACATCCACAAGGCATTGGAAATGACCATACAAAACTCACATTTTTGTCCCTACAAAAACAAGTTAGGTGCATGTGCAAAAACTGCACCATACATGCATAAACAATTCATGCATATGCAATTAATTAAATTAATTCCTTAAGCTTATGACCCATAAAAATTTGTTTCAAAAACAAAATTTCAACAGAGGAGAAGGTTTGATTTATCACATAATTCATACAAATTAAAATTTACAAACTACACCTTGAACTATTCCAAATAGCACAAGCAATAGTCAACCCGTTATGCCTAATTAACAAATGTGCCTAGAAAATTAATTTTAACCTTTAGAATAATTTTCAATATTCCTAAAGAGGAATAACAATATCCCAATTACTTCAAAATGCATTTCATCAAATAAATATACATTTTAATCATTGGATTTACACATTTTGTTAATTAGCACTTAATTATCCTCTAAATTAGAATTATATCTAAATAACTCATAAAAATGCAAACTATACATAGATGCATTCCTTATGATATTTATAACAACATTATTAGATTGGATTTAATAGATCTAAAAAAATATGATAAAAAAAATTTTTGGTCCAATTTGAACCCGAGCCTATAAAGGCATTTTTTTTCATTTCATCATTTTTTTCTTTGATCCATGTGCCTTAAATTTAATTTAACAATTAAATAAATTTATTCCAGAGATTAAAACATTACAAATTAATGTTTAAACATCTTAGAAGGCTCCAAAATAATTGTGTAATAATAATTCTAAAATTAAATGCAAGATGTTCAAAAACACCGACGGTTGTGTCATAAGCTTCCAAGACTTAATTAAATTAATTACTCATGCTAATTTCGGCCAAAAATTAGTCAAATAAAGCCTTAAGCTCTGATACCAATTGAAGAAAATATTAGTTTCATGCAAGAGCAAATTTCAAAAATTTAACTCAAAGAAACCAACATAGATCTACTTATTTGACTAACGATGAACCGTATTTAACATTTTAACTTGTTTAATCTTTATACCTCAAATCTTGGTCTCTAAACCAAGAAGTAGGGACTTGAGATGTAGGGTTGTTGCCTCCTTGTCGAGCCTTCACTTCTCCAAGTCGGTCTCGAAATGGCACCCGCTTCGAACGCACGAAGCCTCTACGAGTATCCACCCGAGATTAAACGAAACTCTTGTTTTTCCCTTGCTAGAGGTAATCAACCAAGAATCTAACTTAACCTTAGCTTCTACCTCTTCAATCAACTATTAATTTTAGTGTAGAAGTTGTGCTCAACACATGAGCAAAAATGGTGGAGACAAAATTGCAAAAACTCTTCTCTTTTTCACCTCTTCTTACAAAAACGTTTTTCCATTTTTCTTACAAGAGAAGGAAGAAGAGAGAGATTAGAAAAAGGTGGCTAGGGTTTGGAAAAAGGTGGGGTATTTATAGTGTGAAGTTAGGATATATTTTAATCATCTCAACCACAATGGATGGCTAGATTTAAACATGACAAAAGTAACTTTTACTTTTGCCATCCAATGGAGCTCTCCATTAGATGCACTTTTATCCCACTTTATTCCAAACCATTTCATCAAATGGACATCTCCATTTAATGTTAAATTGGGCTTGGGCCAATTTCTATTTATGCCATTTTCGTTTTTGCCATTTATGCCAACTTTTGGCCCACCCGACAATTGTTACGATTAATTGTATTTGCTCAATTTTGTTGAGAAATAAATTTGTATACCATGTCCAACATGTAATAAATTTATTCTAAGATCAAGTTAGTCATCTCCATGACACTTTTATTTGTTTCGTTTTTCTCTCTTGGGTGTGACCTCGTAGGATCTATATCGTGTTGACAATAGAATCAAAACTTCTTTTAATTCTATAAATTATAAGCGGCACCTAGCAATATGCATTATAATTACTCAACAGATAAAGATGATATGAACCAATCAACATCACGATCCTAAAGCAATATTTAATTGCTTGTGTCAATTCACGTGCCACATGATATCGAGAATAAATCCAAGGCAGGAGAGTGTCATCCTTGCAAATTTATTCTTTTCTTGATTCCAAGTAATTCAGTAAATAATGATCAAACTCATTGATCATAATTGCATGCATACTTTATTACTCCATCAAGGGGCCCGAAGATATCATCACTCACATATGAAATATGAGGGACACTGGTATTCTTGATAAATATCTTTTCCTCCGCACAAGACACACATATTGAGATATTATCTGTATAGCTGCCAGTTACGGTCAACGTTGGATAACACCTACAGATACATGTATCTCATGTAGGAAAAATAATCATCTCATACCAAAGAATTCAAGACACAAATGAAACATTAATGACACTAACACAATCCATGTTATGTTTCATTCTTGGGTCATGTCCAATCCCCTGATCTCCATCAGGTATTTATGTGATTAAATTGGTAGCTCCTTACCATATGATCCGTAGAACATGATCATCATTTAATCCACATACTAATCTTGTACCGGTAAATAGTGTTCCATCTTAATTACCAAGATTAGGGACATTTAGAGTATTCGTTATATTATTATTATAGAGTTCTACATTTCAAGTCCTCAACTCGAAAAATCCATAATGTAATTAAATACTCAAGGAACAAAATGATTCTTTCATTTCATGAACAAACATAGAATACATCCATAAATGGTTGGCTTCTAGATCATAACACTAACAGTCTGGAGGGCCCAGTATTTTCTTTGCGTCCTTTGAGCAAGGTTTTCTTGGAGCCTAATCCCCGCAGGGCCTTGGTTGGGCCTTGTGAGTTTTGGGCCAATCCCCTTTTTGTCCTCGAGTGGATGGAGGGTGGTACCGAGGCAAGCTTGTCTTTACCCCTGGGAGCAGCGACAGTACCAGATGTACCTGGAGTGTCAGGGACACGTGTCGGCTTCACAGAAAGGACTGTCCCCCTGGAAGCATGAGCTGTAGGGCGGATTGAGGGTGGCTGTGACTGCGTGAGAATTGCCTTTGGTGTAGCCGCTGCCTTTGGGGCTGGCTTGTTACCCGTGTTGACCCGTTTGACAGAGCCAGCCGGGCTCGATGGTGACTGCCTCTGTGTCGCTTCTCTAGGGCCTTCCTCCGAATGAGGAATATTCCTTGGATAACGGTCACTATGCTGTGGCCGATGGATCTGGTGTGACTGAGCTTGGATGGCATTCTGAGTTTGAGTGTTGGGTGGACTGTGAGAGTGACCCGCTACAGGGAGGTTGTAATTGGAAGATTGCTGAGTGTCCAGATGAAGGACCTGACACTCTGATTCGTCCTGGAGCTGGACCTTCTGATTTTCAGAGCCAGGGATTCCTTGTGGATGATCTTCTGTGGCAAAAGAGTTGTGGTGCTTCATGTATGGTGCCATGGACTTTGCTCCGGCCATAACTGCTCGAACCGGAAGCGGCAACGAATCCGGGTCCAAACCCCGTCAAAGCATCCGCAGTGCTCGGCGGGACATTGGAACCATGTCTTCCTCGTCTTCGCCTACAATGTTAAGGGATGGTCTGTCTCTTTTGTAATGGTGCGGCAGTGATGGGAGATCAGAACGCTTGTAGATAGGGCTTCGTGTCCATGATACCACTCCAAGCTGAACTGTATATTCCAAGCCGCCGGCTACCATTGCCACTTCAAGGGGAATTTTGGCCAGGTCATCCGTGGCTACCGCTAGGCGCCATGAAATCAGGGACCCATCTGACTGTGGCTGAACCGATCCCAGATATAGTCCAAAACCTGAGACGGCACGAATCACCTCAGCCTCCTTCCATAGGTGCGGTGGGATACCAGTGAGATCGAGGAGAACTTTGTACACCGGTATATTAACGGAAGCATCCTCCAATGGAGACCAGGGCTGAAAAGTGATACCGCTGTCCCAAAGGCACTGAGGTGTGGCTTTGATGAAGGTTTCGGCGGCCAAACCTTTTGGCAGATGGAGAAGGAATCTGTCGTTGGACAGGATGCCGATTTGTAGTTCGTCGGCTTGGAGAAGAGTTGTGTGAACTGCCATTTCCACCAGCTGATCCGGCTTCACTGGTGGTATTTGCCCTGCAGTATGAGCTACTACCGCATTGCTCAACTTGGCAATCTCCTCAAAGTATGAGTCATCACGATCAACATAAGAGTAGGCTTTGGTGGTCCTCTTGATTTCCACAGGGATAGCCGCATGGACCGATGGGTTTTTGCCCGGGGCTAGCAGTTCCTCGAAGAGTGGTTCTCCCTCTACCACCTTGGGCGCGTCATTTGCTGAGCGGGAAGGTTGAGTTGCCGGGTTTAGGATATGCATGGTGCAAGCGCTGGCAATGTGACCATCTAGCCAACACTTGCCACATTTTTTTTGGTTTCTGCACATTGCCGCTGTGTGGCCGGTGCGGCAGCACTTGAAACACCTGCCGCGCCACTCTGGATAGGTAGCCATGGGAGGGAATCGAAGACGAGAGGGGCTATGAGGTGAGATGAAGAACTGGGTGCCGGGTGGAGTAGGTGGAGATGAAGGGCGGGAGACAGTGCTGAAGGAGTGTGTGGTTGATTTGGGGGAGGAGTTAGGTGAAAGGCTGGTTGGTGAAAGGAGAATCTGAGCATAGGAGAGTTTGCTTAGGTATGGGATGTAAGGGATGAACTTCTGGTGCTCATGGTTATGCAGCATAGGGAGGGAGGGATACTTCTTCCTTCGACGCACTATTTGCCAGCCGTCATTTGATGGGTGGGGTAGGGTGAGCAGCGGTGGCTGTGGGATTGAAGGGAGCGCCTGGGTTGTCGCCTGAGAGTTCGCCTGGATGGGTTGAGGAGACGCCATTTTTTCGCTCTCGCCTGGATTTTGGAAATTCCGAGGCTAGAAGTTGATAAAGCATCTAAATACCTAACCAGGAATATAAAGTTATTATTTACAAATTAGTGAATTACAAACCTATCCGGCGTTGCTAGAGGGAAGCGATCGTAAATTGCGCCTGAAATCTGAGGTAATAATATTGCCAGAGCTAGTATGATTTCATACAGTGCATCAGTCCTGTACTTTTTCATTTTGTCGGCGTTAAATCAAATTAACTCTCCCAATATATTTACCATTCCTCTGACCATCAATTAATTATGTACAGATCCAGAGCCGAAATTTTTATTAATATCCAAAAAAATAATAAATTTCGAATTCTACATTCTGTTTGATAAGATTTCGAAAAATATTCAAACCGCAATTTTATTTCACGGTTTGGCCAACTTTCTGCAAATTAAATCCACGGTTTTAGCACCTCCAAAACTGTAGAATAAATCCATGATTTCGGAAAACTAAATCTTTTTTACAGTTTTAGACCGAATTCACGGTTTTTGGTTTGACATTAAAAAAAATACTAAGGAACTGTAAATTTAATCCACGGGAATTCAATTCATCTGCCATTTTGTCAAACCAATTATTATTTTTTTCAAAATAGAAGGATCATAATATTTTATGTATTTATCATTTTATCTAGAAATGACTTTTGAATCGGAATCAATAATTCAGATTCAAAACATTTTAATTTTTTTCCAATAACATACAAAGAAATATTTTAATTTTTCTTACATCTACAAAAAATCCGGCCTGAAAAATGTTGATCCGGGTTATTTGTCGCAGTCTTTCTAATAAATTAAATTATATATTATTCCATCTATTTTTAAAGAAATATATAAAATATTTCTAATATTTTAATACAAAAAATAAATTCACAGTTTCATGAAAAACTGAAAAATTAATATTCTAATAAATTGTATCTGGACCGTTTTTGATTTTCTGTCTATTTAAAAAAATAGTAAAAAATTTTCAAAAATTATAAAATTTCATTCTCAAGCATATTTAGTACAGATATCATATTAAACGGTTCGGATCGACATATTGGACTTTGAAAATGAAAATATAAAATATGAGGTATGAAAAACATGAGGTATTGGAACCCTCATCATTATATATGAGTATCCAAACTTGGGTTTTGTCTTAGGCTATCCTTAAAGGTGGTGAATTCAGTGTTTCTTTGATGGAATTACAAAAGAAATTAAGCTCTTTTCATATTTTATTTTTACTCACAGACACTCGCATGGCTGAAATTTTTATTTAAAATATTTTTTCAAAAAAAATAAACTAAAACACCTCTGTTTCTGGAGAATTCGATTTCTACCCAGGTCGCTCTGGCATTTTGCGGCTCCAAACACTGGGGTTCGCACAACGCCGATGCGATCCCAGTTAGAGGACCGCACAATGCCCTGCGATCCCATATTTTTTTTTTGGCTTAGAGTGTGAAGCACAAATTCCAAAGCTATTTTTTCAAATGAATAACTTTAAAACCAAAGGCTTAAAACAAAATGAATATGGCCACAGGAATTGTGCGGCTTCCTGATTGGGGCCGCATCGGCATTGTGCGGACCCCAGTGTTTGAGATCACAGAATGCCAGAGTGGCCTCTGCAAAATTGGAGTGTTTTGGTTTATTTTATTTTATATTATGGTAAAAATAAAAATTTCAGCTCGCATGAACAGGAACAAATTTTATATATTATTATAACGAATAAAGGTCGCAAGATCGCTAGTAGGCGTTTATCGATGGTGAATCATCAAATCACACAATTATGATGATTAACTCTCAATATATAGCACATCTTCATCTTCATTTCATTTGAGTGATTTCAATCCCACAATTTTGATGATTAACTATCAATACATTACACATCTTCATTTCGTTTAAGTGATTTCAATCACACAATTTTAATTATTAACTCTCAGTACATTACACATATTCGTTTCCTACAAGTGATTTTAATCACACAATTCTAATGATGAACTCTCAATATATAGCACATCTTAATTTCGTTTGCGTAATTTTTAATCAAATATAATTGATGTCTTCTTAAAAAAAGAAAAGGAGAGCACAAACATTGCGAGACAAATAAATATAACTATTTCTTTCTAACATGTAGTAAAAATGTGTTTTGTGAATGCAACTCCGAAATGAATTGAGATATTGGCGGAAATTGATATTGAGGTGACACATCATTTTTAGCTCAAAATTGATGTCTCGTTTAGTTAGTATGACAACTAAAACTTTCCTTTGTGTACGTTACCTTCTCACATACTGATAAACTTGAACACCATCTTAAATCTCGTAGCTTCGAAAACAATATTATATTACAAAACTCATGAGTTTTGTGATACGGTATGTTCATGTCTTCTTTAGTAAACTTTAATGCCCTTAAATTTTGAAACATTACTTGCAATATGCTACTATCTATGTAAATCATATACATAATCATATACAAGTAAATGACAAGTTCTTAGACCCCTTTATATATATTATCTTACCAGCTTGTGGATTATACTCATACCAAATCTCTTCATCAGATTTAATTCCCACAAATATCACGCTTCTTAAAAAGAAGAGGCAGCAACTCACTTTTAGGGTGTAATTAGTTTTCCAAATATAAAATCGTTAACAATCACATGTTTCAAACTTTCTTCTAATGTAGCTGTGAACTTCTCTATTAAAGTATAGTATTTTACATTATCTTAGTGTTTCACATCTCCAGGTTTCTCAATAAATTCAACAAATTAGATGTTGCCATCTATTGCGAGACCAATTGTAAAAATTGAATGGTTTGAATCTGCAAGAGAGCGCTCAAGTCCAATTTTTTTTTTAATAACAATAACAATGTTAATGTGATAATTAAGAAAGTCTATACAGTCTAGTCAAAACAATTTGTTTTCCAAAATAACTGATAATTAAGAAAGGAGATGAACACAAAAAAAAGCAAGAGAAAATTCAAACTCCAACCAGTTTGGTATTCCTATGCTAATGCATGAAAAAGAAATGTAAATTATTTATACTTCTAAATTTTTCCAAATTTTAATTATTCATAAAATATGTAACCTAAATCAACTTATTTTTTTATTTCAAAAAACAACCTGAAAAATAAAATTCTATTTTAAAGTTTCCATTATTTGTTTTATCAGAAATATGGGAAACTTTGTCAAATTTCAAAAAAGTTAGAATGTTTGTGTCGCAAAATCTCCTTAAATTTAATCTTATTGCAACACCAAATGGATCAAAACAAATTAGGACAGGTCAAGATGTCCGGCTAACAAACTAGAACAGATCTACTTGTCCAGACTAAAGCAGTAGCAAATTATTAGTTCTACGTACGCAACATATATATACACATGCAATTTTTTTTTTGAATTACATTGACACATGAAAGAAAAAAGATACAAAAGTGGTGCAAATAAAAGTATAACCCAATGTTTTTAATTAGCAAACAAATTAATTCATTTATTCATTAATACTAAAGTTTGTGCTTCGAATGAGCTTTAGTTCATACAGTTAATTGCGACTCTCAATAACTTTAAGTCATCTAAGAAAAGAAAACTTAAACAAAATTAAATCTTAAAAAAAAAAAACCTAGAGAAGAAACAAAACCAGCAACTCAGTTAACTTTATCCATTTGCACTTCTTCTAACAGCACTACCAATTGTGTTTTTTTTTTTTTTGTGAAATAAATAGCCTCCAACTAGATATAAACCAGTGATCACAAAATAGAGACAGTTTACTCATTCATATGTTCTTTTACAAAATACATCTTTCATTTAATATTTCTTTTACAATGAAGTCCCTGTAACTTAATCCAGCATACCCCTGTAACTTTTACAAATTACACCAACTGGTTTGACCAGGGTTTAGTTAGATTGACAAAGGGTTGTACCAGCACATTTCAAGAAGAGAAAAAGTTTCTGGTCGATCTGGAAACAGCGTAATGCTGTTAAAATTATAGAAGAATTAGAGTAGAATTGATCTCAGAGATTCATCATTGATCAAAGGGCTAGGATTAGATCAAATAGGAAATCCTATTTAGAGAAAGAAAATAAACGGTATGCTACAGTGTAGGTACCAAAAGTAGAAAAGATAGCATAACGGTAATATTCTCTGTTGTAGTATAAAAGAGATTGTAATATGAGAATCAATAATAAGAAAGATATTAATCTCCTCAGAATTCGTATAATTTCTACATGGTATCAGAGCATGTTCTGATAATCTCATAAATTCCAAAATCGCAACAGTGACAGTTACCAGTTTACTGAGAGACCGAAAAAACCAGATGCCAGTAAACTGATACATAACCATCATACCATAAACCCATAACAGAAGCATAACAGAAACCATCAACAAATCAGAAATGAGTCAAGAAGGGCAGCAATCTTCAGATGCTACATACTCCTCTCGACTCACCCATAATTTGCTAAATGGCAAAAATTATGTCTCATGGTCGAGAGCCGTAACCCTATCTCTAAGCAGCCGAGAAAAACTAGAATTCATCATCGGAGAATGCAACAAACCAAAAATAGCCAATCCAGACAACAAAACCGAACCAGAAAAACAATCCTTACGAAAATGGCAAACCACAGATCACAGAGTCATGACTTGGCTCTTTGATTCAATGGAATCAGAAATTTCTGATTTGTTTCATCACAGTTCCACATCACGAGAGCTATGGGAGGATATACAATCCTTTTTCAGCCAACAGCAAAATCATTCCCATGTCTTTAGACTCATGCAAGAAATCGAACAAGAAAAGCAAGGGGCTAAAACCAACACAGAGTACTACGGTGCCATGAAAAAGAAATTCGACGAACTTCGAATTTACAGACCTTTCACAACAGACCCAATAGAGCTCCGAAAAAGAATCGATCAAGATGAGTTGTTCCATTACCTTGCGGGTCTCGATTCGAGCTACGAGGCAATCCGCTCACAAATAATACTCGGAGCCGAACTCCCCAAAACCGCATCCGCAGTTGCCATGATTCAAAGAGAAGAAACAAGGCGCCTCACTATGGGCGGTCCACAAGCCTCCTCCGGCGAGGGACACGAAACCCAAGCTTTCGCCGCTCAATTCCGACAAAACCCTAATTCTCAGTTTCGGCAAAATCAAAAGAAAGGCGGGGTGTGTACTCACTGCAAAAAGGAAGGCCATACCCATGAGAGGTGTTGGTTCTTGCACCCCCACCTCAAGCCTGAAAAGTGGAAGGCGCAAGATCGGGTCAGAGGAGGAGGCGACGGGAGCAAAGGGGGCGAAAGAGGCGAAAGAGAGAAAGAGAAGAGAGGGCTTGCGGTTGGTGCTGCTGGGGCTCAATCCGAACCCAAATGGGTTGAGTCCGAACCCAAGTCGGGTTACATGACCGACTTTGGCTCTGCCTCCAACCGAACCGGGTCAGATGGGTCATCACAGGATTCGCTGCAACATCTATTCCAGCAATTCTCTGTGTGGTTTAAAGATCAAGGTGCCCCTAACTCTTGCGGTATCGTTTCTCACTCAAGAAATTTTAATTTATATGACCAAATAATTTTGGATAGTGGAGCAACAAACCATATGTTCGGTAATAAGAAATTTTTTACCAAATTAGACTTGACTAAAAACGACCAATTTGTTTTAGTAGCGAATGGTACGAAAGTACAAATAGATGGCATAGGAGAAATTAACGTGTGTAACCATAAAATAAATAACGTATTATATTTAAAAGCATTTCCTATAAATTTAATTTCTATAGGAAAATTGACACAAGAATTCAATTGCAATGCAACCTTTTCTTATAAAAATGTTGAATTTCAGGACCGGGAAACCGGGACGAAGATTGGGGAACGAACTCTTGAAAATGGGCATTATCTTTTCAAATTGCAAAAGTTAGATTTTTGTGCTTCCGCAAAATCCATTAATTATGATGTTTGGCATAGGAGACTCGGGCATCCATCCGACAAGATTCTAAATAGTGTATTAGATTTTCCAAATTCAAAATGTATTAATTGTGACATTTGTAAGTTGGCAAAACAAACAAAGCTTCCCTTTTCTCAATCTTGTAGTAAAAGTGAAGCGGTGTTTGATTTAGTCCACTCCGATGTATGGGGTCCGGCCCCAATTGACTCTTATAATGGATTTAGATATTTTGTTATATTTATTGATGACTTTTCTAGATCCACTTGGCTATATTTATTAAAATCAAAAGATGAAGTTTTTAATTGTTTCAAAGAATTTCTATGTCTCATAGAAAACCAATTTAATTGTAAACTTAAAATTTTTAGATCGGATAATGGAACGGAATTTATAAATCAAAACTTTACAAATCTTTTTAAAGAAAAAGGAGTCATACATCAAACAACTTGCATAAATACTCCTCAACAAAATGGAGTATCGGAAAGAAAAAATAGACATTTATTAGAAATGACACGAGCATTATTATTTCAAAATAATGTTCCAAAAAAATATTGGTCGGATGCCCTTCTTTGTGCCCCACATCTAATTAATAGGTTACCAAGCGTCATTTTAAAAAATAAAAGTCCACTAGAAATTCTCTATCAACAAAAAATTAATCTTGATCATTTAAGAGTATTTGGTTGTACATGTTTTGTAAAAATCAAAAGAAAAGACAAACTTGATTATATGTCAACAAAAGCTATTTTTTTTGGGTACTCTACTTACAAAAAAGGTTACAAGTGCTATGATCCTATTAGCAAAAAAATATTTATGTCTAGAGATATCATATTTTGTGAAGAAGAACCATATTTCAAAAAATTATTTAAGACACCATATACACAAGAGCAAGTAAAACCTATAATATCTCATTTTGAGGAACAAGAAAGTGAACAAAATATTAATCATATTTTTGATGATAATCTTGAAGAAGAGACCAACATAAATCCTCTTGATAATAATAATCATGAGATAGAAGAAAATTTAGAAGTTAGGCGGTCCTCACGAATTACTCGACCATCTACTAGACTTAGGGATTATGTAACCTATACGGTACAATATCCTATTGAAGAGTTTTTATCATATGAAAATATTTCGCCTCTACATCTTGCATTTTTGACTACCATCCAAAAAGAATTGGAACCGAATAATTACCAAGAGGCTATTACAAGTCCGGTATGGTGTCAAGCCATGAAAGAAGAGCTAAAAGCTCTAGAAAAAAATGAAACTTGGGTAATTGTACAATTACCAAAGTTAAAAAAACCGGTGGGTTGTAAATGGGTTTATAAAATTAAGTACAATAGTAATGGTACCATAGAACGGTATAAGGCAAGATTAGTTGCAAAAGGTTACACTCAAACATACGGAATTGACTATAATGAAACCTTTGCACCGGTGGCCAAAATGAATACCGTTAGAATTCTATTTTCCATTGCGGTAAACAATAATTGGAACTTATACCAAATGGATGTCAAGAACGCTTTTCTTCAAGGAACACTTGAAGAAGAAGTATACATGAACCTACCTCCCGGACATAAATTGGAAAACAATTCTAACCTAGTGTGTAGGTTAAATAAGTCGATTTATGGATTGAAGCAATCTCCTCAAGCATGGTATGGCAAGCTTAGCTCTTATTTAATTTTGTGTGATTTTAAAATTAGTAGTTCGGACCATTCTTTATTCACAAAAAATAATGGTAAACACACTACCATCATTTTAGTATATGTAGATGACATTATAATTACCGGAAACAACATAGGTGAAATCAAAAAAATCAAACACCAATTGAAGGAAAAATTTGATATCAAGGACCTTGGATATCTAAAATACTTTTTAGGAATAGAGGTAGCCTACTCAAAATTGGGACTCTTTATTTCACAAAGAAAGTATATTTTAGATCTCTTAGAAGAAACCGGAAAATTAGGGTGCAAACCGGCCTCCACACCTTTTGATAGCAAATGTAAATTAAATAGTGAAGATGGTGAATTGTTAGAGGATATAAACCAATTTCAAAGAATTGTAGGAAAATTAATTTACCTTACCGTAACCCGTCCGGATATTTCCTATTCGGTAAGCCAAGTTAGTAAATTTATGCATTCACCTAGAACACCGCACTTAGAGGCCATAAATAAAATTTTGAGGTACCTAAAGAAAACACCCGGTAAAGGGATATTAATGAAAAACAATAATTCTAATGTCATATGTGGCTATTCCGATGCAGATTGGGCCGGGAGTTTCGATAGGAAGTCCACTACCGGCTTTTGCACATTTGTAGGCGGAAACTTAGTCACATGGAAAAGCAAGAAACAAAACGTTGTGGCACGATCTAGCGCGGAAGCGGAGTATCGAGCCATGGCGTCAACCGCAAGTGAATTAGTGTGGCTCAAACAACTTCTTAAGGATATCGGCATCGAAGTCAATCGACCAATGAAAATGTATTGTGACAACAACTCCGCTCGACACATCGCATTAAATCCGGTGTTCCATGAGCGGACCAAGCACATAGAAGTAGATTGCCATTTTGTGAGAGAAAAAGTCCAAGCCAAAGAAATAGAGACACCGTATATACAAAGCAATGAACAATTAGCGGATGTCTTTACGAAAGGGTTGGATCCAAAACAATTCGACAATATTGCAAGCAAGCTAGGATTGTACGATATATACATTCCTAGCTTGAGGGGGAGTGTTAAAATTATAGAAGAATTAGAGTAGAATTGATCTCAGAGATTCATCATTGATCAAAGGGCTAGGATTAGATCAAATAGGAAATCCTATTTAGAGAAAGAAAATAAACGGTATGCTACAGTGTAGGTACCAAAAGTAGAAAAGATAGCATAACGGTAATATTCTCTGTTGTAGTATAAAAGAGATTGTAATATGAGAATCAATAATAAGAAATATATTAATCTCCTCAGAATTCGTATAATTTCTACAAATGCTGTTGTCTTTGGTGATAAAAAATTGCCTCCAAGAATCCTAGCAGACAGATGCGCCCAAGAGATGAAGCTATGGCAGAAATTTTGCTGATAAATAAACCAGTGTGATGAAGAGAAGCAGTGTCTGACTGCCGGAGCAAAATGATGCAAAGCTCTTTTATTTTTCAGTTCTTATACTGTATAATTGTTGGTTCCTTGTTTTTAAAACTGGGGATATCTATTTCATGAGATAAATGTAGGGCACTGTTGACTGGCGCTACTCTATGCCAGTGATTGTTGTGGCTAATGATACGGCCCAAGTTGTAACCCTATTTTGATTAATGAAATTCGCTTGTCAACTTCTGGCAAGTTTTCCAAAAAAAATTTCTGCACCTACTAATTTGGTGGTAAGACAATTATTCCAGGGTCTACAGTAGTTTAATGGTTTATTGTGATTACCTACCCAACATTATTGCTATAATCTAGCATCCATTAGTATATTGGCTGGCTTAAAGCAATCCAATTGACAATAATACTACAAGACTGTTACCCATTATCACTGTTTGATATATGGTTCCAGAATGTTCATTCTTGTTGGAGCACGGCATAATCAACATGGAAAAACCTCACCTGATCTGAAAAGGCCACACGTTCAGACTAATTTTCTAATTCGTCAACCTGACCCGATTTAACCCAATCGACTCACCTGATTTATGGTAATCTGATATTCAACTTTTCGTTTGATCTGGTTTAACCTGACCAGTGCACGCATTAAAGCTTATAGCACTGGTAATGACTGGTACCGGTGCCATAATCAATAATTTAAATGCTATATATACCTTACTAGTTTAAATTCTTTCTAAAGCTCTGATCAGAGAAGAGATGAGAACCAGTCAAGCGATGATACCCGTACCCATACTCGTTTAAAAATCCTTACCCATACTCATACTCATATACATATCGGATAAGCTAACGAAAAAAAACTTACCCATATCCGCCTTAACGAATACGGTACGGGTAGGGTAAACGGTTAAAAGGGTATCATTGACACCCCTTCTTGAGAGAGCTGGTTGTAAATTGTGTTTAAAATCTGGGGTAAAGATATTGACACAGTTAGTTTTATTTCATACAGAGTTTTATTTTGTTAACATAAAATCAAATTTAACTCTGCTATTATATTTACCCTTCTTCTGACCGGCAATTAATTATGTACAGATCCAGAGAATACCTTTATGGACCTTTATGAAAAGAAATGTCTGATCCATCTATTTATAAGAGTGCTAGTTATCCCAAATTACTACGTGACAGATCAATTTTTGTAATGGATCCCAAAGCATGATGCGGTTTGTTAGGAACGGCGTCGTGTTACTCAGTAAGCTTGTTCTGTGAGATTTGTAAATTAATTTAATACTAGTAAATTTTAAAATGGGTGTGGGACTATGAATTTTAAAATATATTAGGACTTGTAAATTAATTTTTTTTATCAATATATCTGTTGTCGACAATTGTCGACAACCATCAAAAAAAAAAAAAAAAATTTAATACTAGTATCGTGCCCATGCGTTGCAATGAGATTATATTATAAGAAAATAAAAAGAATCTCATAAACAATGACATATTTTCATAAAAGAAAAATTAGACAAAATGACAAATAATATTTCTAAATGACATATTAAATAGAGAGATGTCATTTTGAGAGCAACAATTAGATTATTGAGAGTAGAGAGAATTTTTTTTTTCTAAATACAATTTTACCTGTCTTAAATACTTTCTTATTTTTGCTTCTTTAATGCTGCTATAAATTAAGATATTAAATATATCAAGTGTTTCTTCTTTAAGCAGTGTAAATGATGGGTCAAAATCAAAGCTAATAATATTTATAACCCAAATTGTCTACTCTACAAGTGTATGAACCTATCGTATAGTATAGATCCGGGTGTAGATCCACAGGGATAGTATATTAAGAAATCTAACGGTGATTAATTCTAGGTTTTTAGTTGTTTGGGTTGTTTGGTTTGATTGTTTGATTTATTTAATTGTAGGAATAATAGAAATAGTAAATAAATGCTTTGTATGTAGAAAATGAGATTCCAGGGATCAGGCTATCTATCTTTCTTACTTGTTTAATATAGTTTCTAGTCACATATGCAAACGCATACAGTGCTGTCACCAACCGAAGTCCAACGGTTCCCGACAAATAGGACCCACATGTCAATGGGTTGATTAAATCAATATCGGTGTAGAGCCCAAAACCCAAACAATTAAAATAAAGGCCCAAGCCTAAAACTTTAAAACCAAATCCGAATACATGAAGCCCAATATATATAAATGAAGAACACGAATCTCAAAGCCCAATAAACCAATCTTGACACCCAGCACACCTCCTAAGGCCAAGCACAGATCTTAGAGCCCAAGAAATTAATAAATAAAGCCTTTTTACAAACCAGCCCCTTTGACAAATGTATTATTATATAGTTGCACGCATGCATTGGTGAGTACTGAGAAAAGATCGAATGACTTCGTTCCGTCTCGTAAGATGGGGTACAAGCCGGTCCGATAGCCATTGAGTTGAGTGATCACTTGATATCTCAAGAGGTCTTCTAGAATTATTATATATATTAAATTGGAAACTATATATTCTTCTCGTTCATTTTACCATTTCAAGTGTGCAGATTCGATCTCGAGTTATGTGGCACGGAAAAATTTGGGATTTTTCCCCACCTACATTAGGAGCTACATGTCTAGAATGGGTTACCCCACCACGGTTCCGATCTCGAGTACCGTGGTGGCATGTTTTTATTATGAGGCTACACAACTCCGATCTCGAGTGCTGTAGCAGTCTGATTTACACGACCGCATAGGTCCGATCTCGAGTTCTTGGTGGATTTGTTTTACGCTACCGCATGGATCCAATCTCGAGTTCCATGGCGGATTTAGTGCACAGTTCCGATCTCAAGTTGTGGCACTGGTTATTATTTCCATTGGTCTGGCCGGACGGTGGGGTCCCTTGTCTGCTCAAGACGAAAGGGTTAATACATTCTTACGTTTTGCTTGTATGATTTCTCCTATTTATATGTTTGGTTGAATAATCGTTTAGAAGAAAGATACACGGGATTTAGATATGTCCATCTGCTAGCGTGCTAGTATCTTGTGGGGCAATGCTCGATGTCACTAAGCAACGTGTATCATTAGACTCTCTGATCGCAATACTTGGACAATATCTTATTGGGTCTTTTGATCCTATAGGTATGACACAGGGTGAAATTCTATCTGTATTATTATATTAAATTTCTACACACGGTACTTAGGTACTGGACTCTAATTTAGATATAAATATAATATTCTCCTTGTGTTTTATTTTCGGGTATCTTTGCATGTTGTCATATTAGAATAATTACATCATTTTGTATAGTCGCATCTATTATATGTATTTTCTTTTTAATAGCTAATAAAATAGGGTATTTTATTGCGTTACTATTAAACTTGCATACACATCAGAAATTTATAAAAGTCGCACGTAGATTATATTTAAGAGTGTTTTGACCGTAGAGGATCCCTGAAGGGGTAATTCTGGGTCACATACTGAGTGATTAGTCGCTCACCACAAATTGTTTTGTGAATTTTTAGGTACAGAGACTGGTGATCAGCATCATGATTTGCCAGGAGCTGTCTCTGATGACCACGTTGTTTGATTTTCTATTTATAGGACTTTTGGTTAGGATTTACGAGTCCCGGTATTTTTGAGTTGTACATCACCATGTATCCTTTTCCTTAGTTGATGTTATGATATTATGACGTGGGTTGTATGAGTTTTATATATGTATGTTTATTTATGAATTGTATGACTTATGCTATTATTATTATCATTCACGCTTCCGCACTTATTTATATTTGTATTTGTTTAGCCTTGCATGTTTATTGAGTTAATGAACACGAGGCAAGAATCGAACACGCCTTAATCCGGAACTCCCAATTTGGGGTGTGACAATTACATTTTATCTCCTTCAAATACGTTAGTGGTCTTTTCGCTCTGTCTTTAGGAGGGCTGTTTGTAGCAAGTAAATCTTCTCTAGTACCGAGAGGTACAGGATAGGATGGGTATTTGATGTAATGACGTTTAATTAAGTAATCTATATCATTCCTATTGGCTGCTGCTGCCAATTTTTCAAAAAAAAAAAAACTAAACCTACTAACTTGACATATAAAAGAGGTACAAAAAATAACATTGGTAACATATATCAAATTTGTCCAATTAAAAAATTTATTAATCATCCATCTTACAATTTCACAATAATAAAGGTAGATCGATCGTACAATAATCATAACTCAATCTCAGATTGCTCGAGAAACATGAACAATAAACGAAATTTGATCAGCAGTTGTAACGAGTTCAAACACGCAGACATCGCTTTCCTTGAGATGATTTTCTTCAATGAACTGTTAAAGGATGTGCCTTCAATACTCGAATAGTATTAGATTGTTCTCTCTTGGAGTAATAATACTTGACAGGCCAAGTGTTTTCATTCTCTGGCAAACGGAGTATAAATGTTTGGTTTCCTCCTAGAGATGCTTAGCTGAGAATTCTTTTGGTATGACCTGATTTAAAATAAATAATACTACAAATTAAGAGAATTATGTTAGAATTAATTTGTTATCAAAAGAAAATGCCAATTGCAATTCATGGTTGGTAATCAAATCTCAAGTTGAACTTACTATGGAAGGCCTTTTGGATTGCTTTATAAGATGTAGAAAAGCTGAATTGCCGGCTTGAATTTGAAGTGCCAAACGGTTAGCTCTCGCCTTTTGTTCGGTGCTCATGACTTTCCAACATGGTGGGACATAGGCATAATCAACTTTATTGTAGTTTCAAACATTAATTAGTACTCAAAACCACAAAGAAATGCTTATAAACATAGAAAAAATATTCAAAATTTAAAAAGTGGAAAGAGGCTTACTTGGATTTTGACTTGAATGCTTGTCATTTTTCAGAAGTCCCAAGCTTCTTCTAAAGAGAGTTTGGTGCTCAAGTACCAGTAAGTTATTATTTCTTGCTTCTTCTATTATTTTCTCTACATATCTATTGATTTTCTTCACAGAAGAGATTTCATATTCACCATCGCTTTCCAGGAATTCCTCTTTCACTTCTGAGAGAAGTCTGTGCATCTCTTTGCATTCTGTTTTTTCATTTTCTTGGCAAGGGGAACCGCAATCGTTCTTTTTAAGCCACTTCTTCAAAGGAAGGGAATTACTATTTTGGCGAATTCGCGATCTCTTTCTTGGATGAGGGTTTGCACTTGTACCATTTCTCCCTTGTACTATTTTAGTGCCTTCTTGAACTTTGTCTTCATCCGCTTCTCCTTCAAAATCACCGCCTTTTTTCCTCCCAAATGGGTCGAAGATCCGCACTTCAAATGTGCACCCGCCCACCAATTTGAAAAGCAAAAGATTTTTCTGTGATACATTATTAGAACTAGCAAAATCACTCCAGCCGGGTTGAAGTACAAGTTTGTCACCAGACCCGATAAGCCCAACATGCCATACATCGGTACTGCTTGGACATTTGAACTCAAGAATTTTGCCAACAAAATCATTGAAGTGCTTTGTGACTTTCTCTGGCAAACACTACACAATATGTAAAAAAAATGAGAATAAAATTTAGGTGCTCTACGAAATAAGAAAATTTAATAAATTTTAATCTATTGAGATACCTTAGTAATTTCAAATTTTTAGGATTTATGTAGCTCCTGTGTGTCCGATTAAAAAGTTTGTTTATGCTAAGATAAGAAGAAGTTTTTGGCAAGACAAAAAATATGATTTTGGGGTACAAAAGGAATTACTAGAAAAAAAAATTGCTATGAAAAAGGAGAAACAAATATATAAGAAGCAACGAGATCAAGTTATTATACCTAGTATAAATACCTAGACAGCATAATAGAAAATTAACTGTAAACTACAAGTTATTATGGATTTTCTTCACAAGAAATTGCGTTGTGTGGTCCCACCTGAGAAACGAGATGTCAAACCCTTTGACATGTCCTTGGGGTCTAAATTGACATCTTTCCTCCCGGCAGTCAAATCCTTCTCACGGTCCCACGGCTTCCAAGGATGGTTCCCCTCCCACTCGTCTTTCTCTTTCTCCTTGCCAATTCTGCCTCTCTCTTTCTTTAATTTCTTCTCCTTCTCCTCTCTGTGCTTTTCTACCAGAGATTGCTTTGATGAATTGTACTTGTCAACCAAGGAGGCATCAGAGGTAGGTTTTGGTCGGCTTCTAGCCTCTTCGGCATCAGCAAGTGATTTTGCCTTGTCGTATGCCTCCAAGTAACTGCACTCCCATAAAAGTGGAGGATAATTAATCACATCGGGTGGTTCAATTGGCAAATAAAAATTCAGTCTTTCTTTTCACTCTTTTCATAAAAACTGTGTTATCAGTATTTTGTTTGCATCTGTCTGCCTGTGACAGTGAGCAAATTGTATATATTAAATGAAACACCGTTCTGGCACTAGACCGGTAGTTTGTGAGTGTGCTTCTCTCTACACTGGTCTTTTTGAATGTGCTAGTGTGCAAGAGATTAAATTATAAATAGAAATGCCATACTTCTGCTTAGCTTTATTAGCTTTGTCAAGAGGAGTGTCGGTCCAAGCACTTGTGTCTCCCCTACCCTCTTTCTCTGACTTACTAAACGATGTTGTCAAGTGCATACTAGCCATCCCATGCTGTCACAAAAGTAATTAATATACACCATCAGACAAACACAAACTGCACAGCATTAAAACAATATGGGTGATACAAATTGGATGCTCCTAAATCGAACCATAATTGAAATCAAGAACTCCAGGAACCATTTGCATAATTTAGGTCATAAGAAGAGGGGAAAAAAAATAAAATTACTTTTCTTTCAGGGGGCAAAGTGGTCATCCACTCTTCACGTTTCGGGGCCTCCTTTGGGCCCGCCAGAAGCTCCTCATCACCCTCCATTGATATACCTGCACCATCATAGGCACTTTATTAACACTTTCCTGTTTAAATTACTGCACTATTGAAAACAAGGTAAGCATACAAGAACAGCTGTCCACAATTCCTTCAACATAGCCAAAATATATCCCTTTTCTTCCTGCTTCAAGTATGTTAGTTTAGCGTATTTTTATGCAAATGGGGAAAGGCTTAAGGTGGACAGTTTTTGTAATTAAGAGAATTAATTCTACAACCAGTGGTGTGCATGATATTACTTATTTTCCAGGATATGATTGATATTTGAATTTATCTTGGGGAAACATTAAATTGCCCCTTCTTATGTTAGCCAGGTGGATTTGAAGACAAATAATACCTTGTATCTTTCTCCACTGCGCTGCTTCTCGCATTGCTTTGAGCTCAACCTATATTATTACAAACAGACAACAGAAACCAAAAATTATAAATTATAAATTTCTGATAACGGCCATCTGTATTAGAAATCAAACATACCTCAAATCTCTCTTGCTCCTCTTTAGCTTTCAGCTTATCATCTATTGCTCCTCTCTGCACCCCACAAGGTCTTTGCATTAGATATGTTACTCCTCCCATGAATGAAAAAAAAAAAATGTGCAACAGATGCTAGAGTTGTACCTTATTTGGATCTTGCAAGTCTTTGAAAGCTTTGTTTAATAAAACAAAGGCCTGCTGTGCATCAGGATGGGAGCACTTGTCTGGATGCACCAAAAGAGACAATTTCCAGTACCTAGTTTAACAACTGTCTCAATTAGTCATGAAAAAAAGAAACAGCTTACATTGGATGACAATAACAACTAAAGAAAAAAATATCAGACCAGGGCTAAAGTTAGATGGAGAAGATAGGTTCAGCTTTAGTTCTGCAAATATACATGCAAAGTCTCAAAATTGGTCAATGGAAAAATTATAATTCCATATTTTTCCTGGAAAATTTCAGAAACCAATGTCCCAGTACAAAAGAAATTAAGCATACCCAAATAGAACTTGGAAATATTCATATATACACCCTACCAAACACGATAATCTTATCTTCCTCCCTATCCCATCTACTTCATTTTGCATTGTCCAGGAGATATTCTAGTGCTCTGTATTTATTATTCTTTGTACTACCAAAATAAACTGATTTGACAGAAGAAAGCATGTACTTTTTCTTGATGTTCTCCGATGCCATTTTCCAATTAATTCCAAGTACATCGTAAGCTGATTCAGCATCTGCCCCCATAATTCTAGTCACCTATCATCATTCATATTACAATACAACACATCAGCTTAGAGATATATCCACACATAGGCTTCAAAGAGATATAATTCTATCAAGTATTCAAATGGCATGAGATCTGTCAATTAGGCATCAAGAATCCAAGGGCACAAAGTTGAAAAATCTTGCATTTGATCGGTATCGAAGCAATACCTATTCCCTGGCAATGATCAAACCTAATGGTGAGGGAAAGCTACTATCACAACTTCCTTAATTAAAATAATAAGAAATCAATTGAAACTTTTAATCAAGAAGGGCTTTCCTGCAATTGTGGCATCCCATATGGTGAATTTTAAGCAAGAGAAAAAAAAAAAAAAGATGTAAAGATAAGGACCTCTTCAAAACGCTCAGCTTCATTAGCAGATTCGGCCTCTGAAACCAAGGCTGGTGGAGGGGGTCCTATTAGCACCTCACTTTCATCTCCTATGTCAGCTTCACTACAGAATTATAAAATTTAAATACTTATTAACTTCTACCAGTTTATAGACCTATAAGGTTGTGCACCAGCAAGATCACATTACATTTTGCCAGTTGTCTCCCATAACTTGATTGGTGTTATAAGTACCAGACAGGTTGGATACCAGTACCAGTGTATTGTGTGTAAAAAGGTACCTTAGCAAACCCGCAGCCTCAGTCAATTCAGCTGCAGCTTCTAGAAGCTCTCTAGATGGCCTTGCAGGACCAATCATCCTGAAACATTAATCCATGCTGTCAGAAACAGTACACCCACCTATATGAGGTTGTAATAGTTACATAAAAGAAAAAAAAAACAAAAGATTACCGTTTTTTGGGAGCTGGCTGGGGTTCTTCTTCATCTTTTGAATTTATCAGCTGATCTTCTTTTGCATTTACCAAATAATCATCTTTGATACTTTTTATTTGTTTGCCATCTGATGCATGCTTAGGATTAATGTACTGGTCCAGTGTCGAACCTATGATATCTAGTGCAGGAACTGCCTTTGGAGGGAGCATGTAAACACCATATCGGTCTTTCTCCAGGTTCAAAGAGGTAAATAGTTTCTTCAGAAGTTTGACCAGAGACTTGTCAGAAATCCCTGACAGGTCCACACCTTCACCATTGTCTATCATTTTAAGAATCTAAAAGATCATTCAAGGAGAGAAGTGAAATTAAAATTCCAAAGAAAAGTGTCTTAAAACTGAGAAGAATGTGAATATTTCAGACCTGCTGAGCATTTGTTACAATTGGAACTTTTCATAACAAAAAAGAAGAAGAAAGATGCAAATAGCAATTCTATACTGTGGTTTTCAACACTGTACAAGTGTAAACCAGCATGCACCTGTAGCACCTTAAGAGTACTGGTTTGTTACCAAATTGACCGGCTTTTTTTTCATTATTTTCACATCTTTTTAAAAATTACTGATTCAGTTGTTTGGAACATTGCAAAAATTGAGGGTTAATAGAGGCTGAGTCAGGTAAAATTCAGCCTATATTGCAGTAATAGAGTCACATCGAGGCTTAATGGGGCTTAACTGGACCATGCAAGAACGTGCTGCACTGATAGCTAACCTACAGAGCTGGTAGCAGCATGAACAAACCAAAGTACTATCCTTCGCTAGGTAGGTTTGATAATTAGTTTAATTGATTCATCCAATAGTTCTATCAGTCCACGGATAATCCAAAGTCCCAATCTTTAAGACAGCTAAAAAAGAAGTCGATCAGAAACCTTACCTGATGAAGTTCGGAGGCAACAGCTGGAAACTCATCAAGTATTGACTTCACCACCTCCTTTGGTTCTAAACATTCTGCTTCAAATTATCTTCTTCCATTGAAGAATAATCTGAACAACTGTCGTCTCTTCGCCGATGCGACCTCTTCTTGCCTTTTTCTCTACGATCCTTCCCGTGGGCACTGCGAGATGATCTCCTAGAGCTCATGCGGCCTTTCCTATGGCTGCTACTAGATTCTCTGTGGCGACGCGAGGTTGACCTTTTGTGTTTTCCCTTGCGTAAATCACAGTCAGGGCTTTGGCTTGATGAAGTGTAATCTGATGAAGAAGAAGGAGAAGAGGGAGAAGAGGAAGAGGCATGGTGGCGAGTTCTCTTGCTTCTCCGGCCACGCTGGGTATCTTTCTCTTTCGCCATTAACGGAACTCCGCGTGACTGTGCCTCTCTGGTTTGCTTGCTACTTAAAGTTAAAGGAGGATTAAACTGCTTGCTCCAAGTTAAGGTGACTTAAGCTATTCTTGTTTGGTTGGAGCTTGATACTTCTCATGGTTTAAATGATTTTTTGTTTAATTGGAGCTTCTTAGGTCATGTCTTAAAATGGTATAATGGAACTACATATTTGTTTCAAACAGATCAAACTAAACCTAATAACATGTATTATGATTCAAATCAAAGTATAATCTTATGGACTACAAACTTACAGTAATCCGTGATTAGAAATGATTACATGAGTTGCTGATATGAAAATAGGCTTCACGGACCATTATTTTATTAGAAATATAGAACCACTGAACCAGAAAACCTCTTTTTCATTTACCAGAATTGCAGAATGAGAGCAAAAATTCAATTAGTCACTCGTATCAAGTGGTAGAAGTAGAAAAGATGCATCAAAAACTTTGGTTTTATCAGACTAATAGAATAATTGAACTAGAGATTAGCCTGACCACTGGTACCAGTAGGGAGGGTTAGAAAATTGCATTTTGTTTACAACAAATCACAGAATGGACGCATGACTTGAGTACCAAAAGGTACCAACCACGGATCTAGGCATTTTCAATAGCTGCCTCTCTATCTTAATTTTTCTTTTTTGGAAAAATAAACAATGGCAAGTATTGGCAAATCTTTTAAGTATCTACTCGTAAGATATCTCTCTTACTAGTAATTTTTAATATACTAGTTGCATATGGTACCATTAGTAGCAGGATTCGGAAGATGATACTGTGGCACTGATATCATATCCAGTGGCGAGGCTAGAATTGGAGCTAGGGATAGGAAAAAACCGGATTTGAGTTCGAATAAATTAATGGATTCGGGTTCGGGTTCGGATTCAAGACACAATTCAAAATAATAGTAAGAAATATATTAATGCAAGAAATATATCAAATGTTTCAACTAAGTCAAAAGTTTATAACAAATATTCTTTACATATCAAAAAACAAGAAATATATTAATGCTACAAAATCAAGTCAATGGAGGAAGCATTGTTCTACGGTTCTTCATATTTTGAAATCGTTACATAATTCATTCATCATCTACCTCATCAAACAACTCATTCTCAACGTAAGTGACCAAACAATCATTCAAAAATTGATCTCCCATTAAATTTTATACTCGGTTTTTCACATAATTCATCGCTGAAAATACCCTTTCAACACTAGCCGTAGCCACCGACAATATCAATGCTAATTTCACTAATTTGTAAACTAACGAATAAATAATGTGCCTCTTCTTTTCCACCAATTTTTGAGAAAGTTCAACTATGCCCTTTAAATCTTCTTAAAAACCACCTATGTCTCTTTGGAGAAAATCGTGATTGTTTGGTTGACATGGCCCTTTGCCTAGATAATGTTTACGTATATTATCTTTCTCATTTGGTGGATATTGAGATATGGGTGACCTTGAAGCGGGATCAGAAGGAAGAGGTTCTTGTGAAGATAAAGAACGAATAGGGCCTAGCTTACTTATTGTCTTTCATGTTATAATAGTTGTCTTTCATCTTATACTTGTTGTATTTCATGTTCTACTTGTTGTCTTTCATATAATACTGATTGTTTTTCGTGTTGTACTAGTTGTCTTTCATGTTCTACTGGTTGTCTTTCATTCTTTACTGGTTGTCTTTATGTTCTTCATTCATGTTCTATGTTGAAGTCAGCACCATATAGAAGGCCCAAGCCCAATTTGGCACAAGATTAATCTAGAAATATGTGTAATATAGAGTAATCTAGAAAATACCAAACCAACTAGAATTAATTTGTAGAATCTAGAGTATTCCATTAGCTAGTATAAATAGGGACCCTTAGTCTTCATTTTCTATCTGCAAATCAAGCAATTCCTCTTCTAGCTTAGAGTGAGTAGTGAGTGTGAGATAGTTGTGTAGAAGATATATATTGTAGTACTCCTCTCTTAGTGTTACAAATAAATTTAATATTCAACAAGTGGTATCAGAGCGGGTTAGGTCTTGTTGGCTAGAAGGTTTGTATAACCAGTGAGTTTGTTGTTGTGTCGAAGGTCCTGTTGGCTAGGAGTTTTGTGTAACCCGAATCCTTCGTGGTGTCGAAATGTCAGACTTGAGTGGCATGAGTGGTCTCATTGAGAAGTTGAATAATTATACTTATAGAGACTGGCGTACTTGTATCAAGTCATATTTGCAGGATCAGGATTTGTGGGAGATCGTGGGTGGTGATGAGATCGAACCACCACCGAATTCGATCCGAGCTTACAAGAAGTGGAAAGTGAAGGCAGACCGAGCATATTTGTGTTGAAGGCTACGGTAGACAAGAGCCTATTGTCTCATATTGAAGATATGGAGACACCAAAAGAGGCATGGGATGTCTTTGCCGCGTTATTTTCAAGGAAGAATACAAGTCGGCTGCAATTGCTCGAGAGGGAGCTGATGAATATCTCCCAATATGACATGACTGTAAGTGAGTACTTTCTTAAAGTAAAGAATTTGTGTAGGGAGATTGAGCAGCTAGACGCGCGAAAATTGGCGAAGATAGGATGCGGCGGATGATCCTAAAATGGCATAAGGCCGGAGTACAGCGCCTTCATCACAACAATTCAAGGATGGGCGACGCAACCAACCCTGCTGGAACTGGAGAAAAAGGCTACTGTCACCCTTCTTTTGCATATTTTCTCACACTTATGTTTGATTTATTAGAGAAAAAGGCTACTGTCACCCTTCTTTATGTTTTATAACAAAAAACAGGTTTTGGGACTATTTTACACCAAATAGAGCTAGAATCAGGTCAATCGGATCAGCAACGCTGATCGATGAAGTCTCTGTTACGGTCCGTATTACCCAATACGGACCAAGCCTAGGACAGACCAGGAGATAGCGTGAGAAGCACTAAAACCCTCAGCGACAAGGTCTCAATACGGATGGTATCACCTGATACGGACTGTAACCGAAGGCGCCCCTTGGGAAATAACTGCCCACAGCTGTATCCATATCAGTTTCTTAGCCCCTACTCAATCTCCAGACGTCCCTCCACTCCTATATAAGGCTCCTGGGCAGAAGAAGAAGTTATATTTGTAATTAGGGTTAGATTTGATTAAAGTGAGAAGAGATGAGTGCTTGTAACCATGCCGTTTCGCAGCTAAGTTCCTTTTCTTAGGGCTAGGCAGTAAACCTTGTTACTCTTGATGTTTTGATATATATATTTTCTGTTGATTATGATTTCTTGTTGTTGAATCGAAATGCTTTTGTGATTTATCATCTCTTCATCTAACTTCAATGATCTAGTTTAGTCCGTTAAGGTAGTGACAGTACTTTAATGGTAAGAGAAACTATTTGTATGAATTAGTCTCGTTGAGATCTATTAGGTTTATGTGAAGAAAACTTTAGCGGGGAAACCATAAACCAGACCAACAAAACGCGAACCAAATTACATCACTTGCGTAAGGAAAATCTCAGTGATCTGTGTAGTAATTTGAGGTATTTAAGAGATCAGTCATTTGCGTAAGGAAACTCGCAGTGTCCTATGTAGAATCTCGATGAAAGATCTGTCACTCTTGCGTAACATAAATCGCAGTGACCTATGTGGTGTCTTTCATAAAACAACAACAACAGGAAATCAGACGCAACAGGAATATATTATCAAAGCGGATTGAGTGGCAATGGTGTGCCGAAACCCTAGGAATTCTCATCTCTATCTTTATTTTAGTTACTTTTAATTGCTTCCTAATTTACTTTGGTCACAACAACATCTCTCAATTTTCAGATTTCATCTAGCCTTTCGAAAGATTGTGATTTGATCACTCAAAACTCTGAACCAATATTCCCTGTGGATCGACCTCGAATATACTACTCGATAGGATTGTGCGCTTGCAGTCCGAACCGATAGCATTTCCGAGTTTATAAATATTAAAAGAAACATTGCTCTCTTCTGAGTGATCAGCCAAGCAGCTCGTAGGTTTGACGGTGAAGCATGAAGAGAAAAAGGCCCTGTATAGTGGTCGACGTGGAGAGTCGAGCAGGGACAGGTATCGACGACATCCTGAGACGGAGAAGGCCTGTCACGAACAATGCAAGAGGTGTTCATGTTCTGGGGAAGCTCCTAGAGGCCGAGAGGGCAAAGGAGCTGAAAGTAGTGAATACCGGAGTAGAAGAGTGGAGTGCTACAATTGCGGATGATGAGGGCACTATGCGAGAGAGTGCCAGTTCAGGAAGAATGAAGGAAGCTTCGTGGTGACCGCGAATGAGAAGGCACCGGAGGAGGTCCCAAGTGAAGAAGAGTAGGACGCAGTGGCGACTGTTGCGATGCAGTCGGTAGCCGACGTAGAGGACGTCGAAGAGGCTTATGTGCCTGAGGATAAGGAGATCGACTTCGAGTCATGGTTCTTTGAATAACCAGTTGAAGAACCGGTTAAGAAGGAGACCGGAGTTGTGAGGTGCGCAGTGGCTGATGAGGAGAAGCCACAAGAGAGCACTGAGCTGGAGGCCATCACCAAGGAGGGTGATGATGACGTGAGGACACAGAGGAGTGTCACTATTGTGGAGAAGACTGTAGGACGCAAGTTCGCGCAAGAACATGCAGCTTGTCAGGTAAACCGTCGAGAGAAGAGAATTCGACAACGACCTGTGCCAAGGCAGCGTGAGAAGAAGATTCCAAAATCTTCTCTTCTGAAGAACACTATTATGGAAGATCGACCGCAGACGCCTGAGCAACTTCAACCTCAAAAAATTAAAAGAAGCAACAAAAAACATGATGATCCAGATAAACGCGGAGTACCGAAGATCAAGACAAACACCGAATTAGTGCTGAGGGAGAGTGTTGAAGCAGCACCATCTAGAAGGCCCAAGCCCAATTTGGCAAAATCAAGATTAATCTAGAAATATGTATAATAGAGAGTAATCTAGAAAATACCAAACCAACTAGAATTAATTTGTAGAATCTAGAGTATTCCATTAGCTAGTATAAATAGGGACCCTTAGTCTTCATTTTGTATCAAGCAAATCAAGCAATTCCTCTTCTAGCTTAGAGTGAGTAATGAGTGTGAGATAGTTGTGTAGAAGATATATATTGTAGTACTCCTCTCTTAGTGTTACAAATAAATTTAATATTCAACATTCTACTTGTTGTCTTTAATGTTCTACTGGTTATCTTTCATCTTTTTCTAGTCGTCTTTAATGTTCTACTTATTGTCTTTCACATTCTACTTATTGTCTTTTATCTTCTTTTAGTTATCTTTCATGTTCTACTGGTTGTATTTCATATTCTATTGGTTGTCTTTCATCTTCTACTTGTTGTCTTTCATATTTTGCTAGTTGTCTTTCATATTTTACTAGTTGTCTTTCAGGTTTTCACTTGTGGTCTTTCATGTTCTATTGGTTGTCTTTTATATTCTTCTAGTTGTCTTTTATGTTCTACTTATTGTCTTTCATCTTGTACTGGTTCTCTTTCATGTGCTACTCGTTATTTTTCATGCTATACTTGTTGTGTTTCATGTTATACTTGTTGCGTTTCATGTTCTACTTGTTGTCTTTCATCTTCTTCTAGTTGTCTATCATGTTCTACTAATTGTCTTTCACCTTGTACTGGTTTTCTTTTATATTCTATTGGTTGTCTTTTATGTTCTATTGGTCGTTTTTCATCTTTTACTGATTGTCTTTCATCATCTTCTAGTTGTCTTTCATATTCTACTTATTGTCGTTCATGTTCTACTAATTATTTTTCATGTTCTACTAGTTGTCTTTCATCTACTACTGGTTGTCTTTCATGTTCTACTAGTTGTGTTACATATTCTACACGTTGTCTTTTATGTTCTACTTATTTTATTTCATGTTCTACTAATTGTCTTTCATTTTGTACTGGTTATCTTTCATGTTCTAATGGTAGAATTTCATGTTGTTCTGGTTGTCTTTTAAGTTCTACTAGTTGTCTTTTATCTTGTACTAGTTGTCTTTCTGGTTCTACTTGTTGTCTTTCATGTTCTACTAGTTGTCTTTGATCTTCTTCTAGCTATCTTTCATGTTATATTTGTTGTATTTCATCTTCTTCTGGTTGCCTTTCATGTTCTACTAATTGTCTTTTATTTTCTTCTAGTTGTGTTTCATGTTATACTTGTTATCTTTCATCTTTTTCAAGTTGTCTTTCATCTTGTACTGATTGTCTTTTATCATGTATTGGTAGTCTTTTATGTTCTATTTGTTTTCTTTCATCTACTACTTGTTCTCTTTCATGTTCAACTGGTCGTCTTACTTCTTGTATCGGTTGTCTTTCAGGTTCTACTTGTTGTCTTTCAGGTTCTTTCAGTTTCTACTTGTCGTCTTTCATATTTTTCTAGTTATCTTTCATCTTATTCTAGTTGTTTTTCATTTTCTTTTTGCTTTCTTTCATGTTCTACTCGTTGTTTAACATCTACTGCTGGTTGTCCTTCATCTTCTACTGGTTGTCTTTCATGTTCTACTTGATGTCTTTCATGTTCTAGTGGTTGTTTTTCATATTGTACTGGTTGTTTTTCTTGTTCTACTGGTTGTCTTTCATCTTCTTCTAGTTGTTTTTTATATTTTACGGGTTGTCTTTCATGTTGTACTGGTCGTCTTTCATCTTGTACTTGTTGTCTTTCATTTCTACAGGTTTTCATTCATGTTCTACTTGTTGTCTTTCATGTTCTGCTGGTTGTCTTTCATCCTCTACTAGATTGTTTTCATGTTCTACTAGTTGTCTTTCATGTTGTACTGGTTGTCTTTCGTGTTCTACTAGTTGTCTTTTATTTACTACTTGTTGTCTTTAATCTACTACTTGTTGTCTTTCATGTTCTACTTGTTGTATTTCATGTTCTATTGGTTTTTATCCAAATTCTTCAAGTTGTCTTTATTATTCTACTTATTGTTTTTCATATTTTACTAGTTATCTTTCATTTTGTACCGGTTGTATTTCATGTTCTACTAGTTGTCTTACATGTTTTACTTGTTGTCTTTAATGTTCTATCGGTTGTCTTTAATTTTCTTCTGGTTGTCTTTCATGTTCTACTAGTTCTCTTTCATGTTCTACTGGTTGTCTTTCATCTTGTACTAGTTGTCTTTCAAGTTCTACTGGTTGTCTTTCATTTCTACTAGTTGTCTTTCATGCTTTACTAATTGTCTTTCAAATTCTACAGGTTGTCTTTTATGTTTTACTAGTTGTCTTTTATCTTTTGTTGGTTGTCTTTCATATTCTACTGGTTGTCTTTCATCTTCTACTTGTTGTTTTTTATTTTCTTCTAGTTGTTAGTTGTTTTTCATCTTTTTTTAGTTGTCTTTCATCTTGTATTGGTTGTTTTTTTTTGTTTTACTGATTTTCTTTCATCATATTATAGTTGTTTTTCAAGTTCTTCTGGTTGTCTTTCATCTTATTATAGTTGTTTTTCATATTCTACTGATTGTCTTCCATGTTCTACTGGTTGTCTTTCATTTACTACTGGTTGTATTTCATCTTCTACTGGTTGTATTTCATCTTTTACTAGTTGTCTTTCATATTCTTCTAGTTGTCTTTTAACTTCTTCTTATTGTCTTTCATTTTCTACTCTTTGTTTATCATGTTTTACTGGTTGTATTTCATCGTCTACTGGTTTTCTTTTATTTTTTTTATGTTGTCTTTCATATTCTTCTAGTTGTTTTTCATATTCTACTAATTGTCTTTTATCTTATTCTAGTTGTATTTCATCTTTAACTGGTTGTCTTTCATTTTGCGTAATTTCTAACTAAATATAATTGATGTCTTCATAAAAAAAAGGAAGAACATTGCAAGACAAATTAATATGACTAACAAACTATTCATTTCTAATGTTGTAAAAATGTGTTTTGTGAATACAACTCCTAGTTGAATCAAGATATTGGCAGAAATTGAAAATTGAGATGATAAAGCATTTTTAGCTCAAAATTGAGACAACAGTTTCTATTGAAGGAATTAATTCATTGGAATATTTTTGTTGCATGACATGAGTAAAATAATAAGGCATTAATTAATTGAAATGTGCCAAAATATTTTTGATCAAGCGGATTGAACCAGAGAGTCCAATTATATAACCAATATAAGGAGTGTTGACCAAAGTCAAACTTGATTGACTTTAGTTGACTAGATGAGTGTTGGAGGATTGTTGAGGTTTTATGACACCGTCCGAATCACCTATAAAACCACAACAACATAGATCATGTCATTAAGTTAAAAGTCTTATTTGGAGGATGGTTAAGCTTTTTAAGTCCATATTACCATGACCCAAGTTAATATGAACTCGATTCAAATCAACAATGGATTAAGCTTTCTAAACCGTTTTTGGACAGACTGACATGCATTAGTGTTTTGACCATAAATTTTTCATACGAACTCTGATTAAGGTGATTCAAAATTCCGTGGAAAGTTGATAACAAGATCTACAATGTTTATGCAATACGTTTGTCTAGATTCATAACATATCATGGTCTTAAACTGGCGTGCCAAGAGAACTGATTTGTTTTGAGTCAGCTTGTTACTAATTAGTTGGTTGTGATTTTTTAGTGTGTTTTAATTATGGTCAAAAGAGTGTTTGTATCCAGATTATACAAGCTGTATTTGTGGGTCTCTAGAAAGTTAATTAAGAGTATTTTGGAAGTAGAAAAAATAGTTGAAGTAATATTAATTGTCAGGTAATTTCTAGAGGAAGGAATGTGGCTATATAATAGCCCAAACTTATTTTGTAATCATATTATTGAATATGTACAAATTTTTCTATATTGAGTTTAGTTTTATCTTCTCTTATTCTCTGTTGGGTTGAGTTTTGCTCCTCTTGAGTGATATTTCATTGAACTACGTACTTAGTGTCCTTGTGAATTTTATTGGCCGGACCGTGTCATTTTAGGTCAACAATATGTGAGGAGTGAGTAAATTTGGAGGAGTCAGTTGACTCAGTCAAACTGATGATACGTATTTAATCCACAAAATATTTCTAGCACCGAGTTTCAAAATTAGCAGTCGGGAGCAGGCCCGACCCTGGCACAGGGTACCCAGGGCGATGGCCCCGGGCCCAAAAATCCAGGGGACCCCAAAAAAAAAATTTAATTATATATGGGTTAAAAAATGGGCCATCGTTTCTTCCATTAAATATTTTTTAATCTGGGCCATTGTTTTTTCTTATTTGGGCCATCAAATCATTGAATCAAAACAGAAATAATTTTTTATTTTGGCAGCAAACTTTCTCCGCTGAGCGCATCGAATCAAAACAGAAACAATTTTTTATTTTGACAGCCCATTTTTGTCTCTGCCGAACGGGAAACCTTGAAATTGAAAATATAAAAATCGAACTCTCTATATATTGAGATACTGTTCGGTTTATGAAAATCGAATTTTCCATCCAAAATCCAACTCCGGTGGGTCCACTTTATAATAATTATTTTATGATGTGGCGATTTTCAATAAAACACTAATTCAATGCAATTTAGAGCTCAAGATGGGGTTTTGTAAGGGCAACTAAATTTGTTTTTGGTTTTTCAAATAATTGCAAAAAAAACTAATAACAAAAGAAAAATATAATTGTTGAAAAATATTTTGTGTCACTGTGCCTCTAAAGAAGACAGTAAATTCCTCAAATTGCATAGAAGTCTGTTTTTTAAACTATGATTTGCATTTTGTCATGTGCTGAAAAAGATATGAAAAAGATGCGTTAAATATCTAGGCTTTTTATTTATGGTGTAGAGTTATTTTTGTAATTTGCAAGCCTTTTAATTTATGGATGTCGAAAGATATTTTTTGTAATTTTTTGCAAACGAGAGGTAAAATTTAGTCGGAACATCCATTGGATGACACAAAGCTTGAATAAAGTTATATGAATCATTTTATTTTGTTTCCAGATGTTTATGTACCTTTTACGAGCAAAACAAACAGGTTTCGTTAAGTATAAATTATAAAGTGTCCTTCCCTGTTCTCAAGTTTTAAAAAAATAAAATGAGAAAAATGATATGGAAACTTACTAATTCGCCGTTGCCGGGGATCGAACCCGGGTCACCCGCGTGACAGGCGGGAATACTCACCACTATACTACAACGACTTTGTTATAGATGTCTTTCCATTTACATTTAAATAGTAAATATAATGCGGAATGCCATGAGTCAAATACATCGGCCACTTCTACATTTCTATTGGATGCAACTTTGAACTTTCCATTAAAAAAATGTTTCTTTAGACTTGATTTTACAAAAACCCGTCATTTTTATTAATATCCATAGTTAAATAGAAATTAACCCAGCTCCTCTGGGTTTTGATAAAAATATCCGTACCGGCCATTAAATAACCGGTACCCTCAAAATTTTTTTTTTTTTAAGAGACATTATGAAGAGCAAGATACTAAAATCTAACACTAAAAATTTAAATTTTTTGTTTAATTTTTTTGTAAAATTACTTCTTTTAATGTATAATTAGCTAACATATGCTAAATTACTTGAAATTATATTAAATTACGCTGAATAACACTAAAGTACATTAAATTACTCTAAATTATGTTAAATTATGCTAAAATATGGTAAATTACGCTAAATTGCATATGAATATGGATGATATGAGAAGGCGAAAAACAACGATGAAACTTCAAACGGTCATAAAACGGCACTCGAGTGTCCGATTTCAACAAATGACCATTTTTCGGAAAGCTTGCGAAAATACGCATGCGTTAGTGATCGCTATGCCATTTTTCGAAATTCAGAATTGCCAAAAAACAAAGGGAAGAGCCTCAATACCTGAGTTGAAGTTTCCGATTAAGATTTTCATTTCTATTATTCAATTTAAGTAGCTCAGTAAATTAGTTACATAATGAACTTGTAGAATACCAATTTTTACTATTTTTGGAATTTTTTTACTATTTTTTATGATTCATGAAAGATGGCACAAAATCGGTCAAATTTAGCGTAATTTTACGTAGTTTAGCGTAATTTACCGTATCTCAGCGTCATTAGTGACGTTATTGTAATTTAGTGTAATTTAATGTAATTTAGTGTAATTCAGCGTAATTTAACATAACTTCAAGTAATTTTGCGTATGTTAGTATAAATATGCTAATTATACATCAAAAGAAGTAATCTAACAAATAATTTAAACAAAAAATTTGAATTTTTAGTATTAGATTTTAGTATCTTGCTCTTCATAGTATCTAACAAATAATGGCCGGTACGGATATTTTTATCGAAACTCAGAGGAGCTGGATATATTTATTAATTTCTATTTAACTATGGATATTAATAAAAATGTCGGTTACAAAAACAAACCGTATCACTTGGACCGTACAAAATAAAAAATTTGAACCCATCCGATCTACTCAATCTAATCCATATTTTACCGAATTGCGATGTGATCATGTTAGATAAGGATATGAACATTGATTAATCTGTTCATTCTGATTGAATTGTTAATTTGTCTTTCAAAATTCATCTTAAATTCAATGCATTAAACCATGTATTTCTTAAATATTTGTTTCTCCAATTAGTCAATAGAATGTAAAGAAACACTACGTATCATGCAATCTATTAATTACAAATTATTGTACCAATGCACCCTGTGTTTATAAAAAAATTATTTATTATACTTAAGTGAAACTTAAATATTTTATAGTTTGCATTAAACATGTATTGAATTTTGATGAAGTCTTTATCCTTCATCATTTATAATGTTTAATTATCTTTATGTCATGTTTAGAATTGGCTTATAATTTTGTTAATATGTTAAATATAGAAAAAAAATAATGAAAAAAAATATTATGGGGAGAGTTCAATAAAAATTAGAATCCCTATAACCCGCAAAATCCGTACATAAAAAATAAATGATTTGAATGTGTTTATGGGTGAGTTAACCTAAAAAATTATCAAGGTTCAATTTTTTAGCAAAATTCATTAATCCAGCCGCTGTACACCCCAAAAACATTACAATTAGTACTTAGTAGCAATCTTACAATTATCCCGCTGTAATTAAAACCCAAACTATGAAGTTATAAAAGTTAAGAAAAAAAAAAGGACACTTTTCTGCTGTAGTCTCCTAGCTATACTACAAGTTCAATGCTTGCGCTATTTTTTATGAGTCTGGTTAGTATGACATCAGTGTCATTTCAACTTATATAATACCAACTCCAAAATCTATTAAATTGACTTCAAACGGTGAATCCAAACCGTTCAAACCGATCTATTTCATTAGTTGTGTGTTTACATGCAAAATTTATAATTTTTCAAATTTATTTTGTATCAAGTCAAGCGGTCAAATATGTGAGTTTTTAAGTTAATTTTAATGCATTCATTTTTCAACATTTTTTAACGCTTGATTTGATACTAAAATAACTAGAAAATATAAAATTTTTGCATGTAAATGTACACTCATAAAGTAAATCAGTTTGAATGGTTTGGATTAGTCGTTTGAAGTCTATCCAATTAATTTTGCAGTTGGTGTCATATGACACCGATGTCATACTAGCCGGATTCATTTTTCCTGTCACGCGGGTAACCCGTGTTCGATCGGACAAGTATCCTCTCCAATATTGTAAAAGATTCTCTTTACTTTACGGTTTGAGGTTAACTCCTAGCTGCTTTGAGATTCGGGCTAGCACGGAGGCAGTATTATTGGACTTTGAGATTCGTGCCAAGTTAAAAATAACTCTCCAGAGTAATTCTAAAAGATTCTCTATTACAGTACTGGATAGTATCTGAATTCGGTTCGATCCTCTGCAGGCGATTTAAAATTTTAGGTGAACAATTATAGGCTATAGCGATGTTTTGTAACTAAACAGATGTAATACCGACTGAGTTATAGATACCTGTTTTGGATATATGTACTTGGTCATACTGATTCTAATAGAAATAGGTGGATTTATCCACTATTTTTCAAAAATAAAAATGCTTACTCTATTTGTTTTTTTAATTTGAATCAGAGTCTATTATGCAATTTGTTATGTGATCGAATTAAATGACAAAATTTCTTTGAAAAGCTCCATACAAAGAAAACCGTCATTTCTTGCTCACCGTTGATTTTAAGCAATCTTTTTGGTAGGAATCTAGCAAACAGATTTTTTTTTTTAATTACATTTCATGATTTATTATTTAGAAATGATTTCTTTTACGAGGCTAAATCATTTCGGACTCTCTACCAATAAAGTATTATCATATGTCAGAATCTTGTATGAATTTTTTTTTAAGTGTGGACTATACTAAAATTTTCGATCTCCAATTTTTCTCAATATTACTTAATTTGGTGTGTTGCCAGTTCCTCTCGCTTTATTTATTTGTCTTTGTTCTTAATTGACATAGATCATCCTTTGCGTTTTATCTTTTCCCCTTTATGGGTTTCTTACTTTTAGTTTTGCTCATAATAGGGACTGATTCCACATGAAAGACATGACCATAGGAATAATACAAAAAAAACAATCTTTTAAATATATTTCATGATAAACTTAAGCCAAATCAAATTGTAATTATCATTTTCTCAGCATTGCTATTATACCAAGCTTCCAATTCAAAAGGCACCAAACCAAAGCCTCATGCATTATTTCCTTCTGTGCCATCAACATCCTCTTCCACTTCCACTTCCTCTATATATTCCTCTTCCACTTCAATATAACCACCCTCGGCATCATATAAAACTACCAAAAGGACAAACAAAGAAGCAAAAGGTGGATTAATGTTAATAATAAAAAAATACGGTAGAAATAATCATATTGATACCTTCAGTGAGGCTATGGTTCGTATTATGAATCTCCATTTTCAAAGTCCAAACAGTCGATCTGAACCATTTGACGTAATCTCCATATGAAAATGTATTTGCATACTAAATTTTACATTTTTTTAGTTTTTTTTTTCTATTTTTTTAAGTAGATAGAAAATCATTACTTTTGAATGGTCTAAAGTGATTTTCTACCTATTTAAAAAAATAGTAAAATGATTTTAAAAAAATATAAAATTTTATCTACAAGTATATTTCATGTCAAGATCGTGTTGAACGGTTCACACTGACTATTTGGACTTTGAAAATGGATAAATTGATCCAGAGTACGGACCACAATATGCTATGCATAGTACAATAGCCTCGCTCTTGATACCTTGTGTCCATACCGGAAAAGTATGTGATTGCAATTGGAAAGAGCAAAACTTTTGCTTTGACTAGCATTTAAAGCACAATAGTAGGTCCAAAAACTCTCCCATTCTTACTACAGTTACAATTTCATATTTGTGTATTTTATGCAAATAAACTGTTTTATTAAGTACCTAATAGCAAATTGTTCTGCTCAGTTACATATCCACATATCATAAAAAAATTAGCATAGCAGTATTTCAGTACCATTTGGGTACCCAATTTAAACCCATTTTGGGTTTAGCTTATATTTTGCTTTCCTTCTTTCAAGGTAATTGCAAAACGAAGGGCAAATTGAGAATAAATTGGATAAATCAGCGTTAACTGACTGTAATTCTGGGTCTATTAATGCCAAATTGAGGTAATTTTGAGGCTTAAATGCAAAATTGAGAGTACTTGATAGTCCAGTATGACTACCTTTACCCAAATAAAAAATACCACCGAGGCCGGGATTTTCATTCAATACCTAGCAGAAATTATCATTTCTTACCCTCACCAGTCTATTCTCCAAGAAGAATTGTTCACTAAATGTCAATTATGCCTGCATGGTATCAAACAATTATCTATTACCCCTAAAGGAGAAATATCTGACAGAAACATTTGAAGTATCACTTATACCTAGCCTCTTCTAATTCTCTCAAAAATGCACAAATCAACTGAATTAAACCAAAGCCACCCCCCCACCCCCCTCCAAATTTAGAATAAATCACCCATCCATCTGGTACAGAGGAGAATTTTTATATTATCTATTGGCAACTGTGATTTGTCCTATGATTCTTAAAACCCTATCTAATAATTTTGTACTTGTTTAGAGGTGATAGGATTAATTAAACCCGAGAGCAAAAGACAAAAACACAAAGGCATTTCATCAAACAACTTGCGGCCAATAAACATATAGCATTTCATCAAACACAAAGGCCCTAATGAAGTACTTACTCCATTCATCGTTTCCGAAAAAGTCGTCATCATCACCGCTCATGTTTTGGCCAAGGTAAAAGGCGTGGTTACCTGACCAGGTATCGACTGTCAGTTCCTTTTGGGTCCCACCTGTCACCATAATCAACTCACCGTCGCAGTAAACCTTGGTATCTTCGATGTAAGTTGGGTGCAACCCCTGTTTCCTGCAATCCACCTTCATCTGAAAAGGCAAAAATCAAGAAGCTTTCTAAATTGAAATAGAAAAGGATTAAACACTAGAAAAGAGAAAAACGGGGTTGTTAGTTGTATATACTCTGATTGGTCTGATTGGAAGGGATAGGCGCCTTGGAGACCTCCTGGAAGGATTGACAATGGCGGTGCTCATGAAAGAGCTTTTCAGTAAGAGAGCCATTGTTGTACCAGAGAGAGAGCGAGAGAGAGTCGTTATCTGGTTGCGTTATGGGATAAGATGTGTTTTAAAGAGAAGTTCATTTCAGTAAAGGGCCGGTTAAGGCTATTATGGGCTAAACTGGGCCGGGATTCAGATTTTTTTCTGGAACAAGATTCTGAATTGTATCCTTGTTTTAAGAAAACTCGCAACCGTAATTTCAATTTTTTATTTTTTATTTTTCAATACAAAAATTGAATTACTATTTATGCAAGCAGAGCAAAAAAACAGATAATAGAATAAATGAGCTGTTATAAAATAAAGATAAAGAAAGTAAATAAGATATTGATAATGTATAAAGATGGCAATTTTTTATTCATATGCTTTTGACGTGTGTAAAATACAATCTTACAAAGTCTTTATTTATAGGCTAAAAAATGTAAACTATAAGTCATCTAAAATTAACTCTATTGATAAATGTGAAAGATGGAACATACTTCTTTAAAGATAAGTTTTTGAAGTTATTAGTGAAGAGTTGCAACATGGATATAACTTACTCATAACATGAGCAACGTCTATATATATATTCTCAATGACAAAAGCTCAATTTTGATGTGTTTTCAGCTTGAAGTATACATACTCTAAATCTAAAGAGACTTAATTGCAGTCATATGGTTAATCTTTTTTTACGCCACAATTTTTTTTTTGTATCTGTACAACATTATATAACAGAATTTCGTATGACAAAGAATGTGGGTGAAGAATCTTGTTACTGACCGTTGCTCTTTTCCCTGTTGTACGCATTTAGAACACCGATAAAAACGACTTGATTCAGATTGAATCAAATAGTATTGGCTTCAAACGCATGATCACACTACATGATCCGCATGATCACACCACAATCTTCCCCGAGCGACTCAGAGAGAAAAGTTGTTTTGTGTAATTGAGACAGAGAACGAGGGAGAAGAAAATAGAACATTGAGTTTTTTTTTTTTTTATGCCATGAAGTTCTGATCACAAACTGATTGTACTAGTATTTATAATGCAAAAACCATTTACAATGCAAAAATCACAAAGATAATTTAGCGGGTCGTTCGGTCATGCAAGCTCTCTTGGAAGAGCTTGCCCAAGGTGGTTTCATGCATGACATGTTAAGTGAAGGAGTTCATCTCACTCATCTCTTTTTTGCTCATCCATTATCGATAAATCTAACCCAAATTTCCTAATATCTTTATCATGGATTGTACCTACAAAATCAATAGATACAAAATGCTATTATTAGATATCATAGGAATTTCAAGTTTCAACACTTTCTTTTATTCGGATTTTTGCTTTTTTGAAAGGAGAGGGGAGGAGGATTACATATGGGCATTAAAAATGTTTAGTAAAATTCTTGGTGAGAAAAAAATCTCATGTCATAATAACTGACAGGGAGTATGCATTAATAAATGCCATTAATATTGTCTTTCCAGAGTGCACTCATTTACTTTGTGTGTGACATATAGAAAAAAATATATTGACAACATGTAAAAAATATTTTGAAACCGAAGATATTTGGTTAGTTTTCTTGATTGCTTGGAAAAAGATAGTATATTCTTCAACTGAGCTTGAATACAACGAACATTGGAAATAATTTGAATCGAGCTACATGGAGAAAAAGAAAGCATTGGAGTATATTGAAAATGTGTGGCTATCGTTGAAAGAAAAATTTATTAATGCATGGACCGATGAATACTTGCACTTCGGCAATCATGCCTCTTCACGAGCAGAATCAACACATGCCAAACTTAAGAAATATCTGCAAGTTTCAACCGGTGATCTTCATGAAGTGCGGAGCAAAATATGTCTTGCAATCGAAAATGAATTTAATGAAATTACGGTACTATTGACATATCTTATGTTCTTTAAATTTTTTTTTACCATTCTCATAAAAAATCTTTTCAACTATTTGTACTGAAGTTTTGTTGTTGTCGAAATTACTTAGTTTTGTTGTTGTCAAAATTTTTCTCATAAGTGAAACTTTCAAGGGAAAAGATGTGCCTCCTTCACAATTGCAATAGTTCATTTTTTAAAAATATTGTTTTCCTTGTGTCTCTTTATGCTCTAAAAGAGCTGCACAAACAACTTATGAAAGCAAAGTTGGGAACTATAAGTGTGGTTTGTAGTGGACACTTTACAAAAACTACGGGTCTTCCATGTGCTCACAAAATGAATAATTGGAGAAATGAGTCATTGATCCTTGACTTGATACACTCACAATGGCGGATTGATGGAAGGATCTTGAGTGCTTATGCGGTTACACACAACGATGACCATGATGATGGCTTTGGTGTCATGTTTGATGAACTTCGCACTAAGTATCAAGAATGGTCGGGTTTTTAAAAAGATATTGCTCGTGAAAAGATAAGTGAACTCCTAAATCAATTTAAATGGAACATACTTTAAATGGAATTCTGATACAATATGGTGCTGGTTTTAATTATGCTTTTACATGTTTTCAAATGGAGGATCTTAGTCTAATTCGTGGCATCCTCATATTCTTCTGGTATTGTTTAGGTTCTAGTACCGGTTCTCTGTATGTATAATATGTGCTATAAGATACTGATGTACAATCTTGTTTGTTTCAATTTAAGCCTACGAGTCTTTCCCCTAAAAAAATTATGAAGCAAAGAAGCATAAGTCATATGAGCATAATTATGTAGTATGCAATGAGTTTAATAGTTCTACTGCAAATTAGAGAAATGGAAATACAAATATTTTGTTCTAAATATTGCGCATGAAATATTAATTTCATCAAGTTTGATCACGGTTAGAATTGCATTAGCAGAAATCGACTGAATTTGGATGGGTGACTTTAGCAATAAGTACCTTCCTTTATTTGAGTTACAATTAGAAATGCCAATATATTTTTTCCTTTATTAATTTTTCTTTATTAACTTTTGTATTAATTGATTGAGTGAGATAAGAGAGAACAAGGGTAAAACAACATTTAGACATAAAATTTTCATTTAGCCATCAATTTTGTAATTATTGATCTTAAAATAGCGCTCCCCATATGATAGTATTAGTTCAGCTAATCCAATAACCAAATATTAATAGCGCTTTAAGTGGGTCAAATGCTTTGACTTTTGCTGACGAGCTAGTGTAAAGCCCGTGATAAACTTGTTATCATAAGATGCTTAAACTCGTCGGCCGTGGGGGCCAGTGTCATTTCCACGCTTCACATTTGTAAAGTAATTCAAATGTCTTCACAGCAAGTACAAGCCATGATACTATGCCCTTTACGATGGTACCGTGATATGCAGTGTCAGCGTCTGAAATAAGACGGGCATGGGCAGACAGTATGAATACTGCATTAGCCAAAGGAACTTGGCCTGGCTAAACTCATGAATGAATATCATTTGCACTTGAAACACTAGAACAATTGCATTAGCAGGTGCTTCAGCTTTTTGAAAAAAAAAAAAAAATTGTGCATTTCTAATATTATATCTGCTCATGTATGCTTGCTTGTTGTTATGGGGTTTTCGCTCTCATTTTACAACCCAACTAAGATGAGAATATGAGATGCCCATTCCTATCATCCTATGTTATCCCTTTGCCGGATACCAGGTAATAATTATTAAAAAAATAACTTTCGTGGAACATTTCCGGGCTTTTATTGGTTTGAACTGGCGAGTTATTCGGTCTAGAAATTGGGCCGTAAGAGATGAGGTAAAAGATTGTAAGACACGTTGGGCTTCGCAGTTAGAAAGACCATTCTATCGCTTTATTCATTCGTACTTAAAATTAACACAACCCAAGTATAATCAGAAAAAAATTATAACGCCGTTGCCGGGGATCGAACCCGGGTCACCCGCGTGACAGGCGGGAATACTCACCACTATACTACAACGACTTTGTTGAACTTTCAAATCAACCAAAATTAATTGTACATTTATACTAAATTCAACGAGGGTCAATGATAAACTAATTGAGCATATTATAGCATTTTACTGAAGAAAACTTGTCGTGTTTAAGTATAGACGTTGATCGTGGAGAATTACATAAACTACGAGGGTTCAAGTTAAAGTTTCTTCAAAAATACAATTAAAGGAATAATACAACTGAGTTGTAGGAAAAGAAAAAAAAATTGGGTCATTGACCGTATATCAGTAAAAATTGTGTATGTACCAAAATGAACATACATCTCTTGCAATCTAGTGAATTTGATAGATATGATCATTTAAATTACTCCACGAATTGGTAAAAAAATAAAACAATCCACTTAGTTTTTAGTGTTGTATTTTACAGCGACCTATTTGCCTCAGTTTTGATATAGTTTCATTCAATTATAGACGAAGCATCATTTTACACCGTATTATTGATATTTTCAGCTCTTGAGGTTGGTGGGATTAATTTTGGATTTGTTTTAATCTTTTGGTCCATTTACAACCCTACATGACCATTAAAACTTTTTAATCTCAGATTTTCCCTAATAACATTTTCCAGATGAAAAGAGGATCTTTTTATAGATACTTAACGTTGAGAAACTTTAATCTCTTTTTATGGAAAAAAAATGTGCAATCGCCTAACGCTCGCTCGGGATTCGGGAGCTAGCACACATTTTGATGCATAAAAAATTGAATTATGTACAATTTCAAATTTGTAAATTGTTCACCATTTTTCAATGTTCTAATTGATGAATAGGATTTACGTACTATAATTGATCTAGAGAAATCATAAAATCGCCAACATTCATTTTGATACCGTGCGTACCATTTTTTATACATCAGAACAATGTTAACCCACTATGATTTTTTTAATGTGTCCGAATAAGTAAATTCTGTATAAATTTTAATTTGTATACATAAAGATAATTACGATCTATGCAATGAATTTTATGATTTTAATTTAATGTTGAACGCAAATAGAAGTTATTTTTTCGATTTAAAATAGATCTCGATATTAATTGGGAGTAGGTTTTGTTTAGTTTAAAGAAGTTGTTTTTTATGTTTCAGACTTTACAATCAAGAAGTATTATGTATAATTATTTGGTTTTTGCACTCTCTCAATGGATAATGATAAAATAAAATCAGGATAAATACCAATTCCTATTATTGGTAAAAAAAAAAAGACAGGTTGAAAGAAAGACTTCTCGTGATCCAGAATCCAAATAAAAAAAATTCGAGTTTGAAATATGAAATAACTTGTAGCCATAGAATATCTCACGTAATATAGATAAAAAATAAATTGGGGTTAATATTATTCCAACAGCCATTATGAAAGTAGTTATGATTTTTGGTATTAAAAAATATTTTTGACTAATAATAAGTCCCATAAATACTAAAAATTATGCAATAAAACTGCTCATTCCTGGTAATGCAAAAGAAGCCGTCGAAAAACTACTGAACAAAGCAAATAAAAAAGGCAACACGTGAAATCATTTATTTTGGATCTCTTTAATAGTTACCTTCTATAAATATAATTAATTTCAAACCATATATACGATATTATTAAATAGGGGTAAATTAGACATTAAGAGGTAAAAGTTTCTCTTAGCTCTCATTAATCTAGATATTGCTCTCAAAATAGCAGCATCCATTTTGGAAGCGTACAATAATAGTCTTCCTAAATCAACTCTCCTGTAAATTCTCCCTTCCTATTTATGAAAACCGCAAGTCCGTCAAAAAAAGCGGTAGAAAAGACACCTCTTCCCAATTTGGGTGTCCCAAATTAATGTCGAGAGTAGTATTTTTTTTGATTATTTTTTATAGACTCCGACTAGTATGATATTAGAGTCATATGATACTAATTTCAAAACGTATTACATAGACATCAAATAACGAATTCAAGCAGGACATCGTTATTCATTTGCATGTAAAGTTTATAATTTTTGGAGTTATTTTAGTATCAAGTCAAGTGGTAAAAAAATGTTGAAAAATGAACATATCAAAATTAATAAAGTTGATTGGTTTGAACAGTTAAAATTTGTCGTTTAAAGTCAATTTGATAGGTTTTGGAGTTGATGGTATATAGGCTAAAATGCGCTAATGTCATACTAACTGGACTCTTTTTTATACTAATGTTTATATTTTCAAGTGTTTATGTATACATGCATGCAAGTAATTATTTAAACATCATTTTGGACGTGGAAGCTAGTGCATGTGGTTCTTGTATAAGTTTTTAAGGCTCTGGGGTAACATTAATTTATAGTAGCCGTTTATTTTGTCAGATTTTTGTTTTTATGTTAAATGAAATTAGCGATGGATTCACAGACAAGTTGACAAGTGTTTAATTATTCTCATGATTTGAAAATTCTAATTATATATATTGAAATTTAATTAATTTGTTTTTAAGTTTTTATATGATTCAACATCCTTCGTAAAATGATAAATGTGTATTTGTAATTTAGTAATTACAGTTCTACTTTTTGTAGTTGTTGAGACTTAAGTTTAAATTTCAGCTGCCACATATAATATGTATTTTATGTTTGAACCTCCAAATTTAATTTTTTTTTTTGTTTCGTCTATGAATTTAACGATAATAACAGTCTCAGTACTAAAGTGAAATTGAGGTGTGCGTTTGTGCGGATTATATTTGATGTTTATGTTATTCTTATGTATACTTGATGTATATAATTTTTATTCCCAAGAATAGTGTTTGGTAGTAAGAAGAATCACACTTGGTGTATGCTATCATGGTTTGGAAACTCGGTATCGGTCGGGTCCGATTCGAGTTTCACCCAAGTCTCGCGCCCATGTGATTTTTTCAGCAAAACTCGGTTGAACAGTGTTTGACTCGGTTGAGTTATGTAATTTTCAAGCCGAGTCAGTTCGAATCAGCTCAAGTCAGGCCAAGTCAGCCCGAGTTAGGCCGAGTCAAGCCTGAGTCAGGCCGAGTCCTTCGGTTATTTTACGTTTTTTTTCCTGGCAGTCGTTAATCTATGATTTCAAATCACAAAAAAAAAAAATCAAATTATACAAACATAATTTGAACTAAAAAAAAACTTAACAAATACTTTGTCAAGATAATCCTACACTAAATTTATGTTGCCAATGTAATTTTGTTTTTTTATGCATAAATTATAGCTAGCTTGCATAAAATGTGTGTTATATTTATAATGCTGATATTATATTATATAATTAGTGGATTATTTGAGTATAATCTTTTGTCTACATAGTTTTCTCACAAATTATTTTTTTTATCAATTTTTTTTCTATATTTTGGCTACAAAACAAGTTTCTGCTAAAAAAATCCGAGTAATTAATTCCATGATCAAGTATCCGATTCCGAATCTGATTATCTGTGAAGAAGGTGCAAGAATTAAGCCCTATTCCTTTTACAAACAAGATGGCTTCCTTTAAAGCTACCGCTTCCGCTTACAATGGACAGCATACCATACAAGGTGCAGCCCCGTAACCTTTTAGTTCCCCCCCCCCCCCCCCCACTTCCCCCCTGTATGGCGGTTTCCAAGAGCCATCAACCTTGCAACTATAAACAGTAGCTATACCACCCTCTTGCACAGTAACATCCCCTATCCGAGCCCCTTTTTGACATGCACTGAAGCCGCAATTCTAGTTAATTTCTCTGCTTATTGAGTTTAGGATATCCACAAACCTAGCTTTCAAAAGTAGAAACTTGACCCCTTTAAATTAAACCTTCTCATTTCGGCATCTCCAAATTGCCCATGCAGTGTTTGCCATAGCCGTCCATGCCTCCTCCGATGAGTTTTCATAGAACCATGCAAGGATTGATGAGATATCATGAGGTAAAACCTTCTGTGCATAGTGCTAAGGGTCCAAGCAGCCGCACCAGAATGAAGATGACAAATTACCCCTTTTTGTACTTAGTTAGCTCCTCTAGCCCGTTACAGTGTGGCTTAGTTAGTGCAATCTTAGCTTTCTTTTGGAGATTAGATATCTCAAAGTCTTGGTTTATATGTTTGATGTGCGGTTTGAAATGATGTTTCCGTTTTCAGTTCACCTCGTATAGAGGCTTTTGGACCAGCTTTGCTGGATGACTGTTAACTGTATTTAAAATTTTGAGCAATGGAATGGGCAATAGCCTTTTCTTTTTTTTTTTAAAAAGGGTCCAAGCAGCCAACATGGTCTTGCAAAGAGACACCAAAACAGCATGTGCAGCACATCTTCATCTCCTTGATTACAAACAGCGCACGTTGGTTCACCTCTTGATGTTCTTGATGCTAGAATTTTTGCAAGCGGCAAAGCCCCATGCATGAGCTTCCAAAGGAATATTATTATTCTAGACAAAATAGAACCTTTCCTCCATGCATGAACTTTAATTCCCTTGAATCGATTTGAAGTTAGAATGACTTTGGTTGCTTTCCCTGTTCCTTTTTAGTACAAGCTCTTTGGATGGATGTGATGCCATTAATGAGAGAGGAGACGGTTTATATAGACGATGCTTGTGCGAACCATTGAGTACTTCTATAAACCTTCGTGGGTCCCACAGAAAAGAGGAAAATTCTTTTCGGCTCCAACTTTATTACCTCAAAGGTTTACTTTGTAGTCTGTGTACTGCGATTATATTTCGTGTTTGGACACAACTCTCTGTATCCCTCCTCAGTTAGCAGCTATTTTATTATGTTTAACAAAATATTGACAATTATTTCTAACTCTTGAATTAACGGCAATTCGAGTTAACACTGCAATTCATCCAAACGCACATGTGTAGAATATCAACTTTCTTTAGTTGCACTATCAAATCAGACGTGCAAGGTTACAGATAAAGATTTTTTTAGGAAGGTTTGATATTTGCACGGTTTGAAATTAGATATAATATGAAATTATTAAGACCTGTAATGAAAAAATTTCTACATGAGAAACAATAAGGGCTATATTTCATATCAAAATAAAATTTGCAAAATAAAAAATAGACTTGCATATTGAGCACATTGTATCTTTACTTTTCAATTGAGATATACATCTCATGTAACTCTATTGTTTAATGAAATGAGGGCTCGACCCTTATTTTTTCCTCAAAAAAAAAAAAGACTTGCAAGGTACGTAATCATTATTTTTATAGTAGGTGTTTGATAAAAGTGAAATTGAAAAAAATATCGAGAATTTTCACTCTATTCCATTCATGTTTAATTTTAAAGTGGAATACTTACTCTAGATCGAATCAGTGAAATATATCTTATTCCAACCAATTTTTTATATATAATGTGATATTTCATCATCTTAATTTGTGAAAAATTACGAGAAATTTAATTATAAAATTGGAGTTCATTGAAAAATTTCCATTACAACTTTTCACTTATTCAATCGGATTATATTTCACTATACTTGATTCTACTGAGTAATTATTTTTCTTTTTCACTCCATCATGCTTTTTTTCCGACCTAACAGGACTAGGGGTGTAAACGGATCATATATTATCTGATTTAGTGCAGATCCGAATTCGGAAAATTGCATAAATTATTCGATCCGTATCCGAGACTATCGATCCATATTTGTATCCGTATCTAAAAAATATAACAGATAAGGATACGATTTGACCACTATCCGATCCGTATCCGACCGTTTACACCCCTAAGCAGAACACACATGTATAAGGAATAAAAGTTTTTTTTATTCTGCACACTTTGCCCTCATAAAAAAAATGAGAGGATGACCCTTATCTCTTATAAGAGTGCTGACAAGGGTTATCTATTTGTCTCATTCGCTTTATCTTCCTACCAAACATAGCTTAGAAGCATTTTAATTTCATTCATTATTGTCCTTGAACATTGCAACATTTACAAGTAATTCTATATATAACTATGAATTTGGTTTTTACTGATTGTATGGTTTTACTCGTTATCAAATATAAACAATGCTACTAACAATATAATATATTTTATAAAGATAAACAAACAAATAATATAATATATATCATTTAATGACGATAATGCAATTAAAATTAAATGCAACAATTTAACAATTTTAATTTTGCAATAATTGAAAACAACTTGTTCACGCCGCGTGTTGTATAACATGACAAATACAAAATTTTCTTTGGTTATGAAACTTTTTTGACTTGATATAACAATTATATCAATTGTTAAATGATCCATCCTCTACGTTGCAATACCTAAAAGTAATAATTGTAAGTTATTTTTTTAGTTGCACAAAAGTTTTGGTATGTTTTATTCTTCAACATCCCTTTCTTTGAAACATTAAATTAATAAGAGTTAATCCATTTTTTTCAAAAGCAAAAATGGATGCAATACTGGAGCTGCTTACCATTTCCCAGCCACAAAAAATTGCCATATTTGAGTATTTGACCAACACTTAATTAATATATGTTGCGCCCTTTAAGGGTAGGCCCCTTTGGTGGCCACAAAGGGTTAAAATTGATGAGATGAGGCGATGGCAAGCGTTGATTTAGTGAACCTATGAATTATTAATTATTATAACTTATTCATTTGATCATATCCATTCAGATTGTTGAAGATTTTTAGACTTTTCAGGAGAGTGAATATCTTCTCTTTTGTTTGTTTATGAATCGGCTTTTACAATCCCCAAAGGCTATGAAGATATATTTTATGAAGTTTGACTTCTTGTTTTTTAATGTACCAATCAATCTGTTTACGTTTCGTCCGTACAATTCACTGAATAGACTTGTCCCAAAAATCTCGCTCAATTAAATGGAAATGGAGTGCGTTATTGTCAACTACGTTTCTTCTAAAACTGATGCCTCCTTTTTTTGTAAACACAAACATAACAAATGAGTCGGATTTAGTTATTGATCTCAAGTTTGAGTAACTTGAGATAGGAACGGATTCAGAATTTTTACTGAGAGAGATAAGAAAATAATGAATCAAATTTAAATTGCTAATTATGTACTATATAAAAAACAATGTTAATTTCTAATTTCCAATGTTTAAAATTCAGGAGGAATCAAAATTATTTTTAAAGGAGCAAAATTTGGTGAGCATATTTATCTTTTATAAAGTTTCAAAATTCAGCAGGACAATTGACCCCCCCCCCCCCCCCCCCCCCCCCCCCCCCTGCGCTCACTTGAGTCCGCCTCTGTTTGAGTTGATGTAAAAATTTCAACTTTTTTTAAATGAAGCAAAATTTTCAATTCTTATTGCAACGGGTTAACATTTCATTAAAGCCGACATATAAGGGAGAGGTGCCAGTACTAGTGTTATCTAATAGAATGGAGAACAGCAAAAGTACGGAAATAGAAAATAGATTGTTTAAAATTTGCGAGGGTTTATCTTAGTTAAAATAATGAAATATTAAAATTATTGCCTCTGTTGAGCAAGCCGGGTATATTTTTTTTTCTGATACTATTGAGGTCAGAATCTGATGGGCAACCGTACTTATCTTCCTGCTAGGATTCTTGTTATTATTTTTCTCTCGTCTGATTTATTAATTTTTTTGTGAGTTGTTATATTACTGGCTTGTCTTAATTTTGGGTCAAAGGTTGTTGTACGATAAGTTGTCGATTCGCACAATGATAAAGTTGAGGCCATCATGTAATTAATTTCAAGAGCCGCCTTTTTATTTAGATGCCTTTTGGAAGGAAATAAATCTTCTGTTATACAAAAAAAAATAACAGGAACTGTTATTCCAATTCTAACAGTTTGCGCATAAAAAAGTTTTTTCATTGAGATCCGTGCATTGAAAAATTTGAACGGTTGGTATCAGAATAACAGGCTCCTGCTAATCCGTTGGAATAACAACTAATTTATTTCCCTTTTGGAAATATTAATAGCAATATTATCAGAACCGAATCAACGGTTTATTGGTCGGATCAGTCGGTTGAACCGGTGAATTTTTAGAACAATTATAATTTATCATCTAAAAGTCTTAACTGATTATTTATTTTTGTGTAAGCCTAAACAAAAGCAAAGTAGTACTTATACAATGAGACTTTGTAAATGACATGGAAGAAAGGTAAAAAAAATAGTGTGAAAGATACCGAAGAAATAGCGTGTGTACAAGTCCAAAAGCATATTAGAGCATCTACATCCCAGTAACTCAAATGAGTTTTTAAATAACTGTTAACTACTTTTTAAAAATTAAGGTCTCTAAAATTTTTAACTCTCACATTCCTGAAATTAATTTTAGAGTTTCTATTAAGTCACTCAGCAACAAATTAAAAAGGATAAATAATTTAAACCAATTATTTGATCAGTATGGAGTTTATAAACAGTTTCTTAATAAGAAACTTTACTACATAGTTTATAAATAAAAAACTCTCTCGCGTCTCTAAAACTATATTAGAAACTGCCACATCAGATTAGAAACTATAATAGTATCAGGAATATTGTAGATCTTTCATATGTGCTACAATAATTTAAGCTCTTGATTAAATTGAGTATGGACTTGATTGATTCCGCCGAGTAAATAAACTATTTGTGCAAATTAGAATCATTTTTTCCATGAATAAGTATGACCTTCTTGGTTATAGTTGGAACTGTAAATGAAAAGCAAGTGTTATTACCATTAATTGAATTTTTTTTAAGATAGATTTAAAAATTTTGTTTGATTTGACTTAACCGGTTTTAAACCGAACCAAGCAATATATATAATGTCAAAAATTTTGAACTTTCTTAAATGTTTGGTTCGGACGGAGGACAAGTTTAAAAAATTTGATTGATTCGGTCTAACTGGTTTTAAAATTAGCTAAACTGAACCGAACTGAACAATTAAATCGATTTTAAAAAATAAACCGAACCGATTAACCAAAAAAACCGAACTGTTTAATCTAAACTCTCTCGGTTTGATTTAAAACAGATTAAACCATACTCGATAAACCCCCCCCTAATAAAGTCATAAAGCCAGGGGTGAAACAGAAAGGATAATATCCGATCTGTATTTGAAAAATAAATATGGATATCTAATTCCAAATATCCGTGTGAATACATATACTAATATAGTTTTGTGTTTCAATTATATGTATTGTATTCAACCAGTAGATATATACATATAGTTTAATATATATTATGAATTATATTATTGATCGTTATAATTAAATAAATATGATGAATTTTAGTTTTTTTTAATAATTTTTTATTTTTTTAATAAATATCTACTTTAATTCATATTCATATTCGACTAATATCTAATAGTATTCAAAAAATAAAAAACGGATATGAATATGATTTTACCACTGTCTGCTCCCGTATCGGATCTCGTTCTAAGCCCTAAATTTTTTTTCATTTGTAAAATTTCTGTGGGTCCCACGAAGGGTTACAGAAGTCAATGGTTCGTACAAGCTGTACGGTCTATATAAACCGTCTCCTCTCTCTTAACGGCATCACATCCATCCAAACTTCCAAAGTGCTTGTACTAAAAAGCAAAAGGGAAAACAACCAGTCTTTCTGACTTCTCTTTCAGAAATCGATTCAAGGGAATTGAAGTTCAGGGTCATGGTTGGTATGGGATCCTCTAAGACTACCATTGCTCTTCTCTTTCTCATTGTCTGCTACGTGGGCCCTTCTGCGGCGACGGTGCTTTTCTCTCAGCTTCCACAAACCCTTACTGTTACCGCTTCAACCAAGGAAGGCGACGGTAGCTCTCTCTCTCTCTCTCTCTCTCTCTCTCTCTCTCTGTAAGAACGACGATAGCTAGCTTAATTAAAATGAAAAAAATATTTCATGAACCATTGTTAGCAGCAGTCCTTTTATATTTCTCTTTTCTCGTTTTCTTGTGAAGAATTTAGTACTCGGCAAAAAAACATTGCTAGGTTATGGCTAGTGGGTCCTCTCTCCCTTTGTTGAACCTTCATTGGTCTGTTACGTTGTTGAAATTTGACTTGGGGCCACTTTTAATAATCAGATTAGTTGGAGTGTGGGAGGTCATGAGTTCGAATGCATCGTTGTTTTAATTTGGAGCGCTGAGAAAGAAAACAAAAAGAATAGATTAAAATTCTGGTTAATTAGTTGTTGGTTTTTTGCAGCATTTTATATAAAATAGAGGCCGACTCAAATGCATCATTGTTTTAATTTCATGTCGGGATCATATCCTATATTTTTATTTCTGATTTTAAAATCCAAAAATGAATCGCTCAACATGATATCCACATTAAAAAATGCTTGAAGACCAAATTTTATATTTTTATTATTTTATAAGATAGATATAAAATTATTGTTTTACTTAAAAATTGTTTAATTATTTCCTTTAGATCTTCAATTATTCTTTCAAAGACAGATGTGTTCTAGTATATTTTTTTCTCTTTTCTCTTTTTTGAAAACGATGATCTTACTAGCCTATATGAAAGATGACAACTGCCAAGATGATAGTTGCACTAATAGAAATTGTTACAGCTATGATCGCTTAATTATGGGATTCAAGTTATTTTATATCAAACTTGCTATATATTTCAAAATCTTTAAATGGCCTATATTATTTTAATTTCAAAATTAATTATAAACTTAAAATCAACGTATATTTACAGCAAGACCCAAATCACCAGCAATTGTGAATAATTGTTGCCTCCCAATATAGGGTACATCTGTTTAACTTCACCTAATAATTCAATAAACAAGCAGACTTTGCACCACTTGCCAGCTGGTTCATTTTCTCAAATTTTCCTCTTGATTTAATGTCTAATATCCCTATAATTAATATTCCACCTGTATTTATTTACTTGGCGATCTGATCATCAGTTCTACACGCCAGCAAGGATAAGTTCACGGTAACATGGGCACTTAACAACGAAAGCTTGCCGGCCGGCACCGCAGACAGTTATAAAACCGTGAAGGTGCAATTATGCTACGCACCTATTAGCCAGAAGGAACGCGGTTGGCGCAAAACACAAGACGATCTGAAGAAGGACAAGACATGCCAGTTTGATGTTGTCGAGCTGCCATATACCAGTTCTGGAACACACGAGTACATGGTTAAGGAGGATGTTCCCTCCGCCTATTACTTTGTGCGTGCATACGTACTCGATGCTTCTGAAAAAAAGGTTCAAAACTTCTAGTCTTGCTTGCTTTATAATATTTTGGTTGACAAAGGGAAAATTGACAACAAGATTACAGATATAGTACGCTCTAAAATTTGTATATAGTGGCATTTTAGGAAACAGAGTTGGGACAAACACAGTTTATTTGACGGACCACTCTCAGAACAAAAGCTTATAGAAAGAAATTTTGATTTTAATAGAAGATACCAGACTTGTCTAAATTAACTTCAATGGAAGACAGGAAGTATATTCATCAGATATAGTCCTGATGAACTTTAAAGTTTAAACTCCAAATCATTGCCTTTTGTCCTGTTAATTGATAAACCCAATTAATCAATACTTCAACTTCAAGGTTAGATAACTAACTTCTTCATACTTTGATCAATCAGGTGGCATATGGTCAGACAACAAACAAGGAAAAGTCGACAGATATTTTTCAAGTAGTCGGCATCACTGGCCGAACTATGGGGATTATTATTTCTGCTGGTGTCTTCTCAGCATTCTCAGTGGCGTCGTTGATATACTTCTTTTTGGTTGAGACAAGAAAGAAGAATAACTAAGATACAAAGAATTGTTTGCTTTGGATTTATATTGTGGATGGAGTTTCATGAAGCTTTGAAGAGGCCCTTTATATTAAGTTTCTTGAAATAGTGTTTACTTGGTTGAGTTTTGTGGTTTTTTAGTTGGTAACCACATATTTTATTGTGTTTAATTTGTAAGCTATAGCTTGCTGTATCCTTTATTACGTCTTCTTTTATAAATTAAAGTTGAGACAGGATCGGTGTTGTCTCAGTTATGTTTCGTCAATAAAATGTTTGGAATTTTTTTATGAAATGGTGAAGACAACAAAATAGCAGTACATAGTAATATTATATAATTCTTCTTATTATTTTTTTTAGGAGAAGCCCATAGACAGCTTACATGTAGTATATAATTAAGCGTGCTATATATGATAGCTAGGTAGCCGCGATTTTCATTAATACCCTCTAAAAATAAAAAATTAGCAAATCTGTTCTCAAATTTTTTTTAAAAAAAAACATAATGACCGTCCCGTTTGGGCGGTCCACTATTCATACCAAACCGCCCCACATTTGGACGATCACCTATGCATACCAGACCGCCCCACTATGGGGCGGTTTGGTATTTTTTTTTTATAGAGACAATATGAATAGCAAGATGTTGAAAATCCAACGCTAAAAATTTGAATTTTTTTTTAAAATATTTGTTAGATTACTTCTTTTGATGTATAATTAGCATATTTATACTAAAATACGCTAAATTACTTGAAATTATGTTAAATTACGCTGAATAACACTAAATTACGTTAAATTACGCTAAATTACATATGAATATGGATGATATATTCACTCAAAAGGCGAAAAACAACGACGAGACTTCAAACGGCCATAAAACGGCACTCGAGTGTCCGATTTCAGCAAATGACTACTTTTCGGAAAGCTTGCAAAAATACGCATGCGTTAGTGACAGCTTTGCAGTTTTTCAAAATTCAAAATTGCTAAAAAACAAAGAGAAGAGCCTCGAAACTTGAGTTGAAGTTTTCAAGTAAGATTTTCATTTCTATTATTCAATCTAAGTAGCTCGGTAAATTAGTTATATAATGAACTTGTAGAATACCAATTTTTACTATTTTTGAATTTTTTTACTATTTTTTATGATTTATGAAAGATGGCACAAAATCGGCGTAATTTTGCGTAATTTTGCGTAGTTTAGCGTAATTTAGCGTATTTCAATATAATTAGCGAAATTATTGTAATTTAGCATAATTTAACGTAATTTAGTGTAATTCAACGTAATTTAATATAATTTCAAGTAATTTAGCGTATTTTAGTTTAAATATGCTAATTATACATCAAAAGAAGTAATCTAACAAATATTTAAAAAAATAATTCGAATTTTTAGCGTTAGATTTCAGTATCTTGCTATTCATATTGTCTCTATAAAAAAAAATACCAAACCGCCCCACAGTGGGGTGGTCTGGTATGCATAGGTGACCGCCCAAATGTGGGGCGATTTGGTATAAACAGTGGACCGCCACCCAGTGAAGGAGTGGTCAGAGCATTTTTTTTTTTTAAATATATCGAGAGCAGATTTGATATATTTTATTTTTTAGAGGGTATTAATAAAAATCACGGGCTAGCTAGCTAGCATTTATATATATATATATATATATATATATATATATATAGCTGGGCTATGGTGAGTTGTGAAGTAAGATGTCATTTTTACTTCACGCTCATATTTTCATTTTAAAAATCCAAACAACCGATCCGAACCGTTCAACATGTTCTCTATATTGAAATGTGCTTGGAGACTAAATTTTACATTTTTTGGAATTTTTTTTACTATTTATTAAGCCACTTTGAAAATTGCTGATCTGGTGGTCCAGAAAATTTTACTGTTTTTTACTGTTCACAGTGGATCAGCGATTTCAAAGTGGCTTAATAAATAGTAAAAAAATTCCACAAAATGTAAAATTTAGTCTCCAAGCACATTTCAATATTTAGAAAAAGTTGAACGGTTCGGATCGGTTGTTTGAATTTTCAAAATAAAAATATGACGTGAAGTAAAACGACGTTTTACTTCACAACTCACCATAGCCTCTATATATATATATATATATATATATATATAACAATTCTCATACGGAAGTCTTACGTATTATAATTATTGGATAAATTCATAATTATGAAAGACGTGGATGGTGCGCTGCTTATTAAAACATTTGGGTTTCTACCCCAATTAATTGTTGCAAAATAACTGCCAATAGTCTATCTCATATCACCTATATTTGTCAAATAATAAATTATGGTTTAGTTTCCACCGTGTGCCGCCAAATATTTATGTTTCTCAATTCAGTTTTTATTCTTTTTAAAACTGGTGTCTTTCGGATCATCGAACTAAGCCTAAAAATTGACAAAAATGATTTACTCTGATGAATATTTCCTCAACACTACCAAAACCTGTCGAGGAACATCAGGCCTCTTACGGGCCTGAGGAACGTTATATCATCCGGCCCAGAAAAGCGTACCTAGTCTCGCCTCCTATTTTATTGCCGTATCCAAATATGGCCGCCCAACAGGGAAATAATTCATGGATCCGTCGCCGAGCTTTGGTGCTGCGCTGGATGCGGTGAAGTATAAATCGGACGATTAATATTGCTTTAAATTCGTGCTCCCGCTCGGAAAAGCTCCCTAATAAGAAATAGGCGCTGCACCGTGCCAGACTGCCAGGGATTCATTGGTATCAGACAAGGATAATAATAAAGCTTTTCTTACAGAGTGAGGCTATGGTACTATGCATAGCACGGATGGGGTCCGTGCTACGGCCAAAAATTTGACTTTTTAAAATTCTAATGGTCGATCCAACCGTTCAATGTGATAACCATATGAATATGTACTTGCAAACTAAATTTTATATTTTTTCGAATTTTTTTACTATTTTTTTAGATAGGTATAATTTTGATGGTCCAGAATTTTCAGAAAACACTGATTTTTCTACCTATCTAAAAAAATAGTAAAAAAAATTCGAAAAAATATAAAATTTAGTTTGCAAGTACATATTCATATAATTATCACATTGAACGGTTGGATCGACCGTTAGGATTTTAAAAAGTCAAATTTTTGACCGTAGCACGGACCCCATCCGTGCTATGCATAGCACCATAGGCTCACTCTTTCTTACAATACTTAGTGAGATTTGCTGGTGTGTTTGGAAAATGAGAAATGAGTTTTGTGTGTCGCAAGCAACTATGAAAACAACTAAAATTACAGGTAGGTAGTTCAGTGTATAGGTACTACTCCAGTATGTAATATTAAAATAATGAGGACCTGCGTTGGAACAACCCTGTAATTTGATTTTTGTTTATTGCAATTGCCTAAGGACTTACAAGCACACAAAAAATAACTATTAAAATTATGGGTGTTGTTCGACAAAGATAGATTAAATCTCCTTAAGTCTTTTTTAGTTTTCTTTGGTTTCCTTTAGCTTCCTTAGTCGCTTAACTGTCAAACATCGGTTCCATATCACATATTAAGATCACCTCATTTAGCCTTCTTTTGCTCAAATCTAAATTATCTGCTCGAGCCTTAAGGCACATCTACTCCTTCCTTTAGCTTCCTTAATTGCTTAACTGTCAAACACCAGTTCCTTAGCACAGATTAAGATAACCTCATTTAGACTCATTTTGCTCAAATCTTAATTATCTGCCTGGATTTTAAGGCACCTCTACCCCTTCCGTTAGCTTTCTTAGTTTTCATCTATGGATTAAAACAACCGAACATCGGTTCCGTAAATTTATGTAAATTTATTCTATGGTTGATTTAGTAGATGAACAAACTAAGTCTCATTTGCAGCAATGATTGCCGGCAGATAATGATGAATTCCGATTCAAAGCTTAGACCCGTTTCTCAGCCTGCCTACTGATCATTTTGAAGATGGGCACTACCGGTATCAACACTCTTAGTTACCTAATGCAGTTTAGAGATATTAGCTCAAGGCATGTAGGTAGCTTTTTGCTATCTAATGAACCGTTCAACATGATCTTCATATGAAATTTGAGATTGAGGAGACTGAGGTAAGGATTTCTAAACACAAAATTTGTCCCTTTGACATCTTTTCTTCTAACTTGTGATCTTCATGGAGCAAGATTTAGATCCCCTTCAAAGCTAATATTTTTTTTTGAAAACAAATTTTATATTTTTTTTGAAATGTTTTAATATTTTTTTTAGATAAATACAAAATCATTAATTTTGGAAGGTTCAGAATCTCCTGGTTTTGTACCTATCTACAAAATAGTAAAAAAAATTTAAACAAGTTAAAATAAATTTAGAGTGAGGCTATGGTACTATGCATAGCGCATATTGGTCCATGCTATGGACTCAAATTTTCGGTTTGAAAGTCCTAACGATTGATCTGAACCGTTTAACATGGTCTTCATATGAATATGTACTTTTAAACTAATTTTTTCATTTTTTAGAATTTTGTACTATTTTTTAGATTGGTATAAAATAACGTGATCTGAAAATTCTGGACCACCCAAAAATAGTAATTTCTATCCATCTTAAAAAATAGTACAAAAATTTAAAAAATGTAAAATTAAGTTTACAAGTAAATATTTATATGGAGACCATGTTGAACGGTTCGGATCCACCGTTAAAATTTTAAATACAAAAATATTGATCTGTAGTATGTATCAATCCGCGATGCATAGTACCATAGCCTCACTCTAAATTTATTTTTAACTTGCTCCAAAAATTTATGATAGGAAATAAAAAAGGAAAAAAAATTACACCTCTTATCTTTCAAACAAATAATTTTGTCCCCTTCAAATAAAATAAAATGTAGAGAAAATAAATTAAATTTAATGATATTTTCTATTCCCTTTCATCCTCTCTCTTCCCTCCTATTTTGTTTTCTTTATTCCTGACCGATGACATGGGAGGCCAATGGCTCTCAAATTATTGATACGGATCCTTTGTACCGTATTATTTGTTTGTGTTATTAGCATCTAACTTAAGATTTTCAAAAAACAAAAATTCATTTTAAGTTGTTGTGCTGATAATCTGGTATTACCATTATATGCATGTCAAATAGAATTTGATTGGAGTTCTTAGAATCCACACATAAAATAAAATTGACCGAATGTCTCATTTTTTTCCTCTATATTTTAAATATTTGATAACTATATAAATTCGAATCTCAAGTAACAATATAAAATCGTTAGATGCGATTTACATTGTCTTCTTTATAACACAGAAAATAAAATTGTGCATTTAAACTTTGTTTTGATAGAATTTAATAATTTAAATCAACGCTCATAAATTTTTTATTTTTATGAACATCAAATTGCACATATCATGTCTAACTATTTTTAATTTTATTAAAATTTAAAATAGAAAGCAGAGCAATTAAAGGCAAAAAATACTGAGCATTTAAATCATGATTCAAATCTGCAAATGATAGTGCTGAGTGCTGACTGCTGCCACGATAATTGACCCGGCACACGGTTTACCTACATTGTTATATTCATTCCGTTGTCTGCCTCTTTGGAATCTGCCACGAGAAAATACAAGTAAAAAGTCCAAAAGCAAAACTATATTACATAAGCCAGAATCAGATGATCTATTATACAGTCAAGGAATGAAACATACTTCCCCACGTGATGCCCCTCAATCCAAATCCTCTGTTTTATTTCTTTTGGAGTTCAAATCCCGCAAGTCCACTTTTACGGCCCGGGAACATTTTCCAAGTAGTATAGGATGTTTCCAGTATACTGTCACTTACTGGTAGAGAAGCTATGTCATGGTTTGCTGTTTTTTTTTTCTTTTGGTAGGAAGGAATTTATGTGCTGCACTTTTAATCTTTCAATGAAATATACATCTGGGTTTTCAATAAAAAAAAGATGCTCAATCTCAGTGAAAACGAAAAAGCTTCTTCGTTCACCTGTCTGGTCTGATTCACTTTACAAAGTACCAATTTGAGATACTGTGGAAAGCATCGATAGAGCTCTCCGCACCACCACACAAATTAATTATTATGGCCTCAGCTGACAGACGGATTCAGAATTTTTGTCAGAGGAGTAAAAAAATAGCAAACATGTTTATATAACTAATTGAGTTCAAACATACTAGCTAATCGTGTATTAGCTAAAAAATAATGCTCTAACTTATAATTTCCAATACGCTCACTTTTAATTTTCATTATTTTAACTTTTAATTCTACTCACCAATCAGAAGTCAAAAAATTTATCATAAATTTAACTATAAATTTAGGAAGCTGATATGAGTACCCGCAGTTGAGTACCCGCACTGTACCCGCACATAAACTATCATAACTGTTTTTGAGGACCGCACCTAAACTGTCATAACTGTTTTTGGGGACCTAAACTGTCAAAACTGTAATTATATTTTACAAGTATTAATAGTAACATTGTGAAGTATTTATACCTATACAAGACAAGTATTTATATCTATACAATGAACTACATATATGATATATGAATTTTTTTAAATAACCGTACCCGCACCTTTTTTGAAAAATTCTCGCGTCGTACCCGCATTAGGGGACCACACAACCGTTCCAAAACTGTAATTTTGTTTTACAAGTATTAATAGTAACATTGTGAAGTATTTATATCTATACAAGACAAGTATTTATATCTATACAATGAACTACATATATGAAAAATCCACAACCAAAAAGTCGTGTCAGACTGCATTGGGGACCATTACTTTTCCAAAACTGGAGACCATTACTTTTCAGAGGCAGTAATTGTCAGACCACAACCAAAAAGTCACGTGGATCACACCACCAGTGCTACATTCATCGTTTAAATTAATTCACATACAAAATGGAAAGTATTTATACCTAAATTATCAAGTATTCATATATAATTCATCAAGTATTCATACCTAAGATATCAAGTATTTAAAAAAAAACTGGACACAATACCTAATCATCTTTTACACGTTTTTCAAGGTGGTTTTTTTTTCTCCGTTCAATCTAACCAATTTTTGAGATGATCTATGAGGAATTTTACAAATTTAAAACCACGAACGTGTTCTACATAATTTTATCTTTCAAATGAGATCCATGATGACATACTTTTACACGTTTTTCAAAGTATCAAATATTCAAATATGAAAAGTATTCATACAAAATAGAAAGTATTCATACCTAAGATATCAAATATTCATATATAATTCATCAAGTATTTATACTTAAGATATCAAGTATTTAAAGAAAAAACTGGACTCATCTTTTACACGTTTTTCAAGATAGTTTAATAATTGACAAAGTTAGTTATACCGTTATGGAAGTTAATTGGGAAAGGAATCAACTGCGGGTACAATGCGGGTACTCAACTGCGGGTACCAAAATAATTATTCATAAATTTAACCCCAATTATAAATTAGAATTCTAAAAAAACAACTAAAATTTAGAAGTGACAAAGTTGATCTAGACCTATAGATCTCCATAACATATTCAAAATCCAGAAGCCCCGACCCTTACTAAAAATGTACCAAACTTTAGGGAAAATGAACATTCCACTTGAAATGTTACCATTTATTCTAAAACTACTAACGCATGTTCTAAATTTCCTTTTTTTTTTATCCCCTTGTTGAATTGTATGAGAATCCGAGGAGAAAAATGTATTTCATTCACTATATATTTTTCTTACAGTCAGTATTGCTATATATATTTTACAGTGGCTTATTAGCCGTTCGGATTATACCGTTACCTATATCTCCTATTTTTTGTACCTATGAACAGTGTACCGTTGGTACTTTTGCCTAAAGTAAAATTTGCCTTTTTACTCTAATCCTAGCCTATTGATCTATGATGGATGACTGAGATCAAATCCCTATATCCTTAATCTTTTTCAACACCCTCCCTCAAGCTTGGAGTGTATATATCGTACAATCCGAGCTTGCTTGTAATATCTTCAAATTGTCGAGGATCTAATCCTTTAGTGAAAACGTTGGCCAATTGTTCTTCACTTTTAACATACGGTGTTTCTATTTCCTTGGATTGAACCTTCTCTCTAACGAAGTGACAATCTACTTCTATGTGCTTGGTTCGCTCATGAAATACCGGATTCGATGCTATGTGTCGAGCGGAGTTATTGTCGCAATACATCTTCATGGATTGATCATTAGTAATCCCCGTGTCTTTGAGTAATTGCTTGAGCCATATTAATTCACTTGCGGTTGATGCCATGGCACGATATTCCGGCTCGGTGCTAGATCGTGCCACAACATTTTGCTTCTTGATTTTCCATGTGACTAGATTTCCGCCTACAAATGTGCAAAAATCGGTAGTGGATTTTCTATCGAAACTTCCGGCCCAATCTGCATCGGAATAGCCACATATATTACTAGAATTATTGTTTTTCATCCAAATTCCTTTTCCGAGGTTTTTCTTTAAATATCTTAAGATTCTATGTATGGCCTCTAAATGTCGAGTTCTTGGTGAATGCATGAACCTACTAATTTGGCTTACCGCAAATGAAATATCCGGACAGGTAACCGTAAGATAGATTAATTTGCCTACTAATTTTTGAAATTGGTTTATGTCTTCTAATGGTTCACCATCCTCACTATTTAATTTACATTTATTGTCGGTTGGGGTAGAAATTGGTTTAAAACCTAATTTTCCGGTTTCTTTTAATAGGTCCAAAGTGTATTTTCTTTGAGAAATAAAGAGGCCCGACTTAGAGTGTGCTACCTCTATTCCCAAAAAATATTTTAAATATCCAAGGTCTTTAATGTCGAATTTTTCTTTTAATTGACATTTAATTTTCCTAATTTCTTTTATGTTGTTTCCGGTAATTATTATATCGTCTTCATATACTAATACAAGGGTTATGTTTTCTTTATCATTTTTGGTGAACAAGGAATGGTCGGCACTACTAATTTTAAAATTACAAGAATTTAAAATAGGAGCTAAGTTTTCCATAACATGCCCGTGGAGATTGCTTCAAGTGTTCCTTCAAGTTTTCCATACCATGCCCGGGTGGTAGGTTCATATATACTTCTTCTTCAAGTGTTCCTTGAAGGAAGGCATTTTTCACATCCATCTGGTATAGGTTCCAACCATCGTTTACCGCAATAGAGAATAAAATTCTAACAGTGTTCATTTTTGCTACCGGTGCAAAGGTTTCATTATAATCTATTCCATAGGTTTGGGTATAGCCTTTGGCCACTAACCTTGCCTTATACCGTTCTATACTACCATCGCTTTGATATTTAATTTTGTATACCCATTTGCACCCTACGGATTTTTTATTGTTTGGTAATGGTCCAATTACCCATGTTTCATTTTTTTCTAAGGCATTCAATTCTTCTTTCATGGCTTTACACCATATTGGTTTGGTTATAGCCTCTTGATAATTTTGTGGTTCTACTTCCTTACTAACCGAAGTAAGGAATGCTTTGTATGAAGTTGAAAGATTTTCGTATGATACAAAATCTTGTATGGGATATTGTACGGTATATGTTATAAAATCTCTAAGTTTAGTAGAAGGTTGAGGTATTCTTGATGACCTTCGTACCGCCGAACTTTCTTCTATTTCATTATCAATGTCATCACTATTGTTTTCACTCATTCCTTCTTCATGGATATTGGTTTCATCACTATGATTAATGTTTTGTAAAGACTCTTGTTCATTTATGTGAGGTATTATGGGGCAAACTCGGTCATTAGCATGTGATTCTCTAATTGTTTCTTTATCTTTAAAATACGGCTCATTTCACTAAATATTACATCTCTAGAAAAATATATGTTTTTATTTTTTGGATCATAGCATTTATACCCCTTCTTATAAGAAGAGTATCCCAAAAAAATAGTTTTTGTTGACATATAATCTAACTTATCCTTTCTTTGAATTCGGACCCAACATACACAACCAAATACTCTTAAATAATTTAGATTATATTTTTGTTGATAAAGAATTTCTAACGGACTTTTCTTATTTATTACAATACTAGGTAATCGATTAATTAGATGTGTGGCACAAAGAATGGCATCCGACCAATATATTTTTGGAACGTTATTTTGAAATAATAATGCTCGGGTCATTTCTAACAAGTGTCTATTTTTCCTTTTCGAAATTCTATTTTGTTCGGGTGTGTTTATGCAAGATGTTTGATGTATAATTCCTTTAATTTTAAAGAGATTTGTGAAATTGTTGTTTATAAATTCCGTACCATTATCCGATCTAAAAATTTTAATTTTAGTATCAAATTGATTTTCTATAAGATTTAGAAATTCTTCAAAGGATTTGAAAACTTCATCTTTTGATTTTAACAAATATAGCCAAGTGGCTCTTGAAAAGTCATCAATAAATATAACAAAATATCTAAATCCATTATATGAATTAATTGGGGCCGGTCCCCATACATCGGAATGAACCAAATTAAACATAGCTTCACTTTTACTATTTGAATGAGAAAAAGGAAGTCTTGTTTGTTTGGCCATTTTACAAATATCACAATTAATACAATTTAAACTTGGAAGATCTATAACACTAGTTAAAACTTGTCGGAGGGATGCCCAAGTCTCTTGTGCCAAAGGTCACAACTAACTACTTTTGCGGAAGCACATAAATTTGATTTTTGTAGATTCAAAATAAAATCCCCATTTTTAAGAAAACCTTCCCCAATCGTCTTCCCGGTTTTCCGGTCCTGAGATATGACATTTTTACAAGAAAAAATTGCCTCACAATTAAAATCTTGTGTTAACTTTTTTACCGAAATTAAATTTATGGGAAATGATTTTAAATAGAGCACACCATCAATTTGTTTATCAAAAAGGTTTATTTTACCTAAACCATCTATTTTTGTTTTCATACCGTTTGCCACAACAACATATTGATTAACATGGGTAGAGTCTAGATTGGTGATAAATAGTCAATTTCCAAACATGTAATCTGTTGCATCGCTATCTATGATTATTTGATCAAATAAATTAAATTTTAGTAATTGAGAAACAATACCACATGAACCAGAAGTGTTTTGTTGAGTGTACCACACAGAAAATTGCTTCAGCATCTGCTGCATTGGATCCTCAGCTTTGTAACCGCCTGACCCGCTAGAGGCTGACCCGTTTCCGAAAAAATGAGGTGCCGGTTTATTTGGTGCGATTTGGGTCTGGACCGAGAAGGCCCGAGAGTTCGGATCCGGTTGATTTGGTGCGGTTTGAGTTTGCATAGAGTACCCCTTATACGCCCCTTCGTTTTCGCCTCTCCTTTCTTCGTCCCTGTCGCCTCCTTTCCCTGATCTCTCCGCCGCAACCTTCCATTTTTTTGGAGCAAGGTGCGGATGAAGGAACCAGCATCTCTCTTGAGTATGCCCTTCTTTTTTACAATGGGAGCACCTTTCTTTGAGATTTTGCCGATTCGAAAAGCTAGGATTTTTGAAATTTCTCGCGGCGAGGCCGTGGGTCTCGTGTCCCTCGCCATTTTTGGCTTGTGGACCGCCCATAGTCTGCCGTCTAGTTTCTTCTCGGTGTATCATGGCTGCGACAGCCGAGTATGAGGGGAGTTCGGGCCCGAGAAGAATTTGTGACCTCACGGCTTCGTAGCTGTCATCTAGACCCGCAAGGTACACAAAAATTTCATCTTCTTGTTGCCTTTTTTGGAGCTCATTGAGATCTGATGTGATTGGTCGATAAATTTTGAGCTCGTCAAATTTTTTCTTGAGGTGGCCGAGGTATTCTGTGTTGGTCATGGAGCCTTATTTTGCTGTGTGAATTTCTTGTTTGAGTCTAAAGATATGTGCATGGTTTTGTTGTTGGCCGAAGAATGCTTTGACATCTTCACATAGGCCGTGTGATGTGGTACTGCTGTGAAGGAAGAGGTCTGAAATTTGGAGTTCCATGGAATCTAATAGCCAAGCCATGATTTTGTGATCTGTGGCTTGCCATTGTCGTATTGCCTGCTTTTCTTCCTCTGCTGGTTTTGCTGGGTCTGTGATTTTTGGATTTGTATTTTCTCCAGTGATGAATTCGATTTTTTCTCTTCCACTCAGGGACAGAGTTACTGATTTTGCCCAAGATAGATAATTTCTATCATTGAGTAAGGTATTGGTGAGTCTCGAATGGTTGGTAGCTTCGTTTGAGTGCTGCCCCATTTGTGACATCCTTGCTTTTTATCAGAAATTTCTTTTTGTGGGTTTTTCAGTATTCTCTATTACTGATATTGGATTATGGAGGTTATGGCGATTATTGGATTATCGAGCACTGCTCTGATACCATGTTGAATTGTATGAGAATCTGAGGAGAAAAATGTATTTCATTCACTATATATTTTTCTTACAGTCAGTATTGCTATATATATTTTACAGTGGCTTTTTAGCCGTTCGGATTATACCGTTACCTATATCTCCTATTTTTGGTACCTATGAGCAGTGTACCGTTGGTACTTTTATCTAAAGTAGAATTTGCCTTTTTACTCTAATCCTAGCCTATTGATCTATGATGGATGACTGAGATCAAATCCCTATATCCTTAATCTTTTTCAACACCCCTCAAGCAAACTTGAGCCTGCGATTAAAGTTTCTTTTAATCGTATTTTGCTGCCTATTTTGGTACCACCAAGAGGATATATGCTTCAGAACACTCATGGCTCCTTGGCTAGAAAATTTAGGCTTCCGATCAACAAAATCGTATTGTAGAGAGCATTAAAAAAACTTAATTACCGTTGTAAGGGCGCGGGAGAAGAAGAGAGAGCAGCAAGGGTGCAGAAGAGAGCAGAAATAGCGCATGAGGAAAACAAGAGGCGATGAGGAAATAAAGAGAGACCGGTCAGAATAGCGGGATAGCGTGGGAAAATAAAGAGATCAATCAACTTGTTTGGAAAGATATTTTGTCTTTTATTATTTCTTTAATCGTATTATGCTACCAATTTTGGTATCACCGAAGAGGATATATGCTTCAAAAACAGTCATGGCTCATTGGCTAGAAAATTTAATCTTGCTATCAACAAAATCATACTATTGGGGGTATTAACAAAATTTATCATTGTAAGGGCACGAAAGAAGAAGAGATGGCAGTTATTCATTAGCAAAGAAATTAAGTGAAGATTTGAATCCTGTCCGTTTATTGGACAAATGGAGACGTCCAGCTAGCTTTTGATGCCCCCGTCGAGATCAACGATGGTGATATTGGTTAGTGACTGCATCTTTTTGGAATAGATATCATTCATGAGAACGGAGTAGGTCCATCGGACCTACTTTTAGGTTCAACGAGCATGATGACCGTCCGATTTAATTTAAGATTTGTGCGCACGAAAATTAAAACAAATACGCACAAATTTAAAGCGTTCTGCACGTATCTTAAAGAAAATTGACGGTGATTAAATCCATCGAACCAGAGTAGGTCTGATGCCCATCGGGGGCATCGGACCTACTCTCAAGTGGTCATTCATATACCTTGTTTAAAAAAAGTTATTTATTTTTCGCGAAGGTTAAAGAAAAAATTATTTATTAGTTAATTCATTTAACGATCAGATTGGACATTTCAATTGTCGAACAACATTAACATAGTTGAATCCATTAAGCGAACATGATAAAAAAAAGATGCATGTGACTGCATTTTTTCGTATATTCTAAAGTTGTTATGTCTAATTTTTTTCTATTTTTTTTTTAGGAATTAATGAGGGTCGAACTCCTATTTCATTAACCGCAATTAGTTATATGAATTGAGTTTCTGATAAAAAATCTGAGTTACAGAAAATAAAATAAAATACAAAAAGGAAAAAAAAAAAAGCAAAGAAAGAAAAAAAGAAAAATTGAATAAGAATTACGGAAACCTACAGAATCAGTTAACTAATCAAAATATGAAAAGAATAATCTGTATTTTATTGTATATATGATCCGAATAAAAAATATTATCTAATTATTTAAACTGATTCTTCTTTTCATATTTTAATCAGTTTAACAAATAACATACTAATTATTTTTATCAGTTTAAAAGATATTATCTACCTAAAGAACTTAGTATTAAATGTATTTTCTAATTTTTGCTATATAATTAGTATGTTATTTGTCATGCCATAAACATCTTTAAAGTTCATTAGAATAATCTATCAGATCGTATAATTATAAACCAAAATATGAAAAGAATAATCTGTAATTTTATTGTATGATACGCAATATAAAAGGTATGTTTCTTTTCCTTTATATTTATCCTTGATTTCATAAAAAAAATAGTAACTTTTTTGTGTTATAAGTGAGAATAAACTTGATGACTGAACAAATTCATAAACACTATAATAATTTTGTGTTATAAGCGAGAATAAACTTGCTTAACCGTGTTAGTACCCTCGCAATACTCGTGTCAGTAATAATTATGCCCTCGATAATAGAGATTTCCGCATTCTTACTCTTTACAATAGTTATTTTTTTATCATATGAGAAGTAAGAACTACAATATAAGTACTCTTCTCCAGGTCATGTTTGGCTGTGGGCAGTGGAATGAGGGCTTTAGATCTCACTTATTCCGCCAAATGTGCTTTAATTGAGCCGGACTAAGATGGAATAAGCCGACCTTTAGACTAGCCTAAATTGGCCTAAACTAATCCACATCTCCATATGGTTTAATTTTATTTGGGTAGGAGGTATAACTTTTTATTGTTTTTATTATTTTCAATCACTTATTAAGGAATGTAAAATAAGCAATTAATTTTGTTTACATTTAAGCATAAATGAACTTGTAACTTTATCAATTACAGAATCAACATTTTTTTAAATGACACAACTTTCTAAATTAACAAAATATGCAACCTAGAAAATAATTAAATAAAATAATTTTTGGAATTGTACTACAAATAAATAAATTTTTTTTTGCAACTCAACATATTTTAAACAAAATAAAATTGGTATACATATAAGTTTAATTAAACAAGATTCACTAAATATTGTGTGCATCTCTAAGATATAAAATTAATTTGTACATAACTCATTTTCTTATACAATTTTTTCAATCAAAATGAAAAAAATGAAGAATTTTTATTATTGATATTACAAATTTTGTAAGACAAAATAATTTGTAATATCAAAGCATGCCTTAAGCTATCAAATTCTTATCAAACAAGAAATAACTAAGTTAAGATATAACTTTAAAGATCAACTAAACATGAATAATTTAGATTCAAGTTAGACCTCATTAACTTTAGTCCACAACCAAACACTATTAAATTTATTGGATAATTCCATATATAACTGAGCTATCTATCTCAGATCTGACAGCTCATAACTTTGATCAAGTAATTGTCTAATTTGCACATTTTAATTATTAGATATTATACTTTTAATTTAGAGAATTCATATCATCTTGAGGTAACAAGAAATTTTGAGTTTAGATATAAATCATTTGATCTGCTTTGACACGAATATCAAAGAAGTCTCGTGCATTTTATCTTGAACTTCATTAATCAGAATTCTAATTGAACAGTTCGGACCTAAAATCAAATATTCTCTTACCTCAGAGGATGCATATATATTCCGATTTAGAAGGGATGACTCAGCGGACTGAACAGTGTGCCCTGGAATAACTGGAGAGGAGACAAACCCCACTACACCGTGCAAGTTGTGGAAGCGATAAAAACAACAAATGTAGTACTATGAAATTAATTAAGATCAGCTGTTATATTCTCCTGAGTCCTCAGTCCTGGAACGGACTCTGCTGCTCTTTCGAGAGAAGAGTAGAGTCCTGCTCTTTCAATCTCAACTATTTAAAATCATTAAGATTTGTGCCTAAATTTTTTTTTTATCGAAATACGTAAATAAAATATTTTAAATAATTGAGATCGAAAAAGCCCGATATTTTTATTAAAACCCCCAAAAAAAAACAAATTATCAAATCTGCTCCCACTTCAAAATTATAATTATTTCTACCCTAACCGCCCGTAAACTGGGCGGTCCACTTTTCCCACCAGACCGCCCTGCAACTGGGCGGTCCACTATTACAATCTGACCGCCCAGGGGCTGGGCGGTCCACTATTAATTTTTTTTTTTTATATTAAATTGTTGTAATGATTTGTTTGAATGTTTTATATTAAATTGTTGTAATGATTTTTGAATGTTTTATATTAAATTGTTGTAATGATTTGTTTGAATGTTTTATATTAAATTGTTGTAATGATTTTTGAATGTTTTATATTAAATTGTTGTAATGATTTGTTTGAATGTTTTATATTAAATTGTATGATATATATTTATTATTTGTTGACGATTATTTTTATATGTTATGTAATTGTGTAGTTTTAATATAATTGATTAGTTTTATATTAAGTTTGTTAATGTTTAAATGTTTCTAAATGGTAATCTAAATAGTAAGCATAAACAATAAAAGTAGGTAATCTAAATGGTAAGTCTAAACATGAAACATAACAGTCCAAACATGAAATATAATAATCCAAACTAAAATACTAGAAACCTATCAAACTAAAAAAATATAAAAACCCTAACGGCGACGACGAGGGCGAGGTCCGGAGAGGTCCAACCTCTCAGGTGCACGGTGCTCTCTCTGCGACGGCGGACGCCTCTGGTGAACCTCATCCACCTGCATGTCATCGTGTACGTCCTCACGCGCCCATGGGTCCTCCCCCAGGTGTAATGCATGCTCCCCATGGATCCCCGCCTGTGTACGCAACACCCACGGATCGGCCTCCCAAGTAGGAGGATACGTGGCCGGAGGCGGTGTGCCAAATATAGCAGCGGCAAAGCCATCTGCAGTCTGTGCCCCACTCCCACTGGCCTCGCCGTCGTGCTGTCTGGGCTCCATATACTGCGGTCTGTGGGAGCTAGCTGGCTCCCATCCGCCCTCATCTCCATCGGTGGGAGCTAGGTCATCCAATGAGAAAACGACATCGTCCGCGGCGGCAGCTCCATCCTGCATGTAAACAATGTTAAATTAGGGACATATAAGTAACGAGTAAATCTGGTAAATAATGAACTTTTGCTACCTCGGTATGCTGCACTGGAACTCCATACTCGTTGTAGTACGCGCTCCACGCGTTGTTGTTCAATACCCATTGGTGGAACGCCCAAGCTGGGTCATCATCTGCATAAATGAAGATAAATTAATAAGAATGATCTTTTAGAGATAAAACTTAATAATGATCATTTGTATGACATATTATTACCTGCAGGAGGTGGCGGCATCTCCGCAGCGTAGATAGGGGCGACAGGCTGCTCCGGATCTGGTGGTGGGGCCTTTATCGCGCGCCAATTGATGTCCTCCCCGGCATCGTGCAACATACCAATGAGGCGCCCGTCCCAGCCAGAGTCCTCAACGATCGGTGCACTGTGTTGGAGCATTTGACATCCTATCGCTCTCCAACTTCTTCTCGCCATGCACACCAAGCTGTGTGCCACTCCTCTAATACCCGTCAAAATCTGCACACAATGTATTTTCATTATTATTATTAGAAGATGAATAAATAAATACAATTTTTTAAGCATGTCATTTTCATTTAAACATACCGAACGAGCATGGATCGGGCCGAAAGGCAAGTAAGTCCTAGATCCCTCACCCGTGAGTCTCCGTCGAAGAGCATCACCGTAGTCCCCCTGTAGATAAACCGTCGGCATGCCCCATCTCTGGTACCAGACGATATATCGCAATCTCCAAGGCCCGTCGGCATGCCCCATCTCTGGTACCAGACGATATATCGCAATAACTACATTTTTTGTTCAATCCATAACATATTTTAATTTGCAACTGTTTGTGATTACCTCAGAACAGCCTGCTCGTCACGTGTCTGAGGGGTGATCCTACGCCGGTGGAAGTGACTGCGGAGCGCCGCAAGACTGATGCAGTACTGTGAATACCGGTACTCCTCGTCCTCCTCTCCTTTCTTCTTCTTCTTCTTCTTTTGCAAGTCCGACGGAGCGGCCCCCAGCAGCTCCGGTATCATGTGCATCAGGTCTGGATGGTCTGAGACACCACCGATGGGGTCGCCGTCTATCCGTAAACCCCACAAGGCGCTGACATCACCTAGTGTGACTGTCATCTCCCCAACCGGAAGGTGAAATGTATGCGTCTCCGGTCGCCATCTCTCCACTAGACCGCAAACGAGGGCCTGATCAATATCACAGTGAGGCATGGTGGCCAACTGATACAACCCCAGATGAAGGATGCACTGCTCCATCAACGGGTGACGGACGTATGGTATCTCGGGGGTGCGATGCCTCACTGTCATCATCGTCGTGTCCTGCATGTTACAATTATTTCAATATAAACGTCTAATTAAATAATGCTATTTAAATTAGGAATACAACACCAACGTACCTCCATAGATGCAAGTGAGACACGGTGCCTGACATGTGGGATCCACAGAAGAGGACTAAACGTGTCAGGATGGTGAGGGGGATAATCTCCAAAGGGAGCATCTGCACCGGATGCCTCTGCACCGGATGCCTCTGCACCGGATGCCTCTGCACCGGATGCCTCTGCACTGGATGCCGGTGCACCGGATGCCTCAGCATCGTGATCATGTGAACTCTCCCCCGTCTCCAGAGGGGCATCCCATTTACGTCCCCGTCTAGTTCTGACCATACTACATTTCAATAAACAGAAGATTTTATCTTACAAATCCTGATTTATAAACCCTAACTTATAAACTCTAATTATGTCAACCCTAAACCCTAATTTAGGAATTCAACCATAATCTAGCAATTCAACCCTAAACCCTAATTTGATCCTTAAACCCTAATTTAACCCCTAAATCCTAATTTAACCCCTAAACCCTAAATTAACAATTCAACCCTAATTTAACAATTCAACAAAATTTAAACAATTCAACCCTACATCCTAATTTAACAATTCAACCATAAACCCTAATTTGATCCCTAAACCCTAATTTAACCGCTAAACCCTAAATTAACCCTAACCCTAAATTAACAATTCAACACTAAACCCTAATTTAACAATTCAACCTTAAATTAACAATTCAACATAATTTAAACAATTCAACCCTAAATCCTAATTTAACAATTCAACCCTAATTTTGAACAATTCAATCGTTTCGGGAAAATCAACAACCCTAATTTTGAACAATTCAATCGTTTCGGGAAAATCAACAACCCGGACACGATAATTAACAATTCAATTCTACCTATCGTTCCAATGCCAATACAAGATACAAAATATAAATTAAAAAAAATTATTTAGAAACTTACCCGAAAAAAATCGGACCGTCGCCGAGATGGCCGAAATTAGGGTTCGGGTGAGAGAGAGAGAAAGAGAGAGGAAGAGAGAGAGAGAGGGGAAGAGGGAGAGAATGGCAGTAGAGAGAGAGAGGCAGATCTAGAGAGAGAGAGGAAGAGAGAGAGAGGAAGAGAGGGAGAGAGAGAGGAAGAGAGGGAGAGGAAGAGAGAGAGAGAGAGAGAGCTCTAGAGAGAGAGCTCTAGAGAGAGAGGAAGAGAGGGAGAGAGGCGAAATGGGCTGGGGTGGACCAGGTTCGGGCGGCGACTCGGCGGGGCGGCGACTCGGCGTGGAGGCAGAGGCGAAAGAGAGGCAGAGGCCGAGCGGTCTGCTCCCAGCGGACCGCTTTTAAAAAAAAAAAAAAATTCATAGTGGACCGCCCAGCCTCTGGGCGGTCAGGTTTTCAGAGTGGACCGCCCGAACACTGGGCGGTCAAGTTTCACAAGTGAACCGCCCAGTGACTGGGCGGTCTGGTGGGAAAAGTGGACCGCCCAGTCCACGGGCGGTTAGGGTAGAAATAATTATAATTTTGAAGTGGGAGCAGATTTGATAATTTTTATTTTTTTGGGGGTTTTAATAAAAATATCGGCGAAAAAGCAAGCTTCTGCTCTTCTCTCGGAAAACCAGCAGAGTAATATCCCTCACCCCACTTTTCTGATATTTTGCAGCGATTTCCAGTTTAGAATCTTCTCTGACTCAAACTGAGTACACAGGATTGTAACGGATCAAAATATGTACAAGTGTGTACTCTGCAGTAGTAAATTTAAGTTACAGCAGAAAATAGAACTCAGTAAATAAGTAAAGTAAGAAGAAGAACTGAGGAAGATTCCACACACAAAGAGACGTGTCTCTTTATCAGCGATCGAGCAGTTCATTCAATTAGCTACCCTCTGTCCTTTAGACTCTAGGTGGTGAGCTTATCTTAGTCTTGGATCAATTTTGTTTACTATTTAATTGTCCATCTCTTATCGTTTGTCTACTTCCATGTTTCCAAATTCTGAGCACATCGACATGTGTAACAGTAGCATTTGAAGAAAGAGAGACATTTGTACTGATAGTAACCGACAAATTAGTAACACAGTAAATAAAATTTGGTTTAATTTAGTTAATTAACACCTGGTTCCAGTATCCACAAAAGAGGTCAACAGGCCAGACTCTTAAAATAATCATAAGCACTTTGTTATGTGGTGTTGGAATTTAAGTAATATTCTTAAGCACTTTGTACTGTTATTTGGGTCTTAATTCTTAAAGGAGTTGTGCTCTTACATCAACTCTTCTATGTAATATTAAACTTTGTATTTTCTGTTGGATTTAGTGCCAATCTCCTTGGATTTAATACTAATATTGAGCATATATATAATCTAATTATGAATTTAAGATAATAGACAATCAATATATTCATTACGATGTGGTTCATAAATGAGTAGAACAATTTAGGCAAAGATCAAATCATTGATGGACTGATTCTAAGATTTGCAATTCAGAAAACTGTCATTTAAGATGATTGTGTGGGCCACACGGATATCAATGTGGCCGCACGGATTTTGATGAGATAGCACGGTTTTTGATGCAGTCGCACAAAATACCTTTTTCAAGTTGGCAGATAACTAGATAGGTTACTATTTATAAGGATTGGTCCTCAAGACACAAGATAACATAGAAAATCACAGAAACTGAAAAAACGTTTTTCTCTTCAGAAAAATACAACTCTGTGTGCCTTCTCTTCTTCTTTCACCATCAAAGAATAGAGAAGAGAAATTCATTAAAAAATTTGGAGAGGATTTCTCAAGGGTCATATCTTGCTGTCTTGGAAGACTTATTCCTACGACCATACGACAAAACAACAAGAAGGGCTTATTACCATTAGAGTCTAGTCTCGCGCTCACGGAGACGGTTGGCGATCTCCCAAAGGATTAAGTTATTCCATGAAACCATCCATGGAATCAGGTATTATGTTCCGCACTTAAGATTTATATTTTATGAGTCGGCTTTGGCATAGGACGGTCCTTAGGTTAAGGTGGGGAACTGTTTCTCCTTCTCCGGGGTGTAAGTGTTTGACCCCTAGATGAGATGTAATTGTTTGATCTCTAGATAAGACGTAATTGTTTGGCCTTTATGATTCCCTAACATTTTCAACTCTTGATCAATGAATGCATACGGGCCCCTTTGTCAAAAACAAAACTGTGTAAATAAATTGAATCCTAACTTTCAATCCTTTAAAAAAATGACGACATTTTTATTAATATCCAAAGTTTAATACAAATTATTAATTATGCCCAGAATCGGACCCAATATTGAAAAATGCCCAAGCCGGCCAGAAAATGGCCGGCTTACTCTTCTTCTTTTTTTTACCGAAAATAATCTATAAAAATGCACCCCCCCCCTTCAGATGAAGGCACACACCCCGAGGATTCTGCGAAATTACTGTTAAGGTAATTTTTGTTTATTATTTTTTATTTTATAGAATAATTAATTATATTATTGAAAAAATTAAATTTAATTGAAAAAACCCTAAACCCTAAACCCAAAACCCAAAACCCAAAACCCAAAACCCAAAACCCTAAACCCAAAACCCAAAACCCAAAACCCAAAACCCTAAACCCTAAACCCAAAACCCAAAACCCAAAACCCAATACCCTAAACCCTAAACCCTAAACCCTAAACCCTAAACCCAAAACCCTAAACACTAAACCCTAAACCCTATACCCTAAACCCTAAACCCTAAACCCTAAATCATATACCCTATACCCCAAGCCCCAAACCCCAAACCCTAAACCCTATACACTAAACCCTAAACCTAAAACCCAAAACCCTAAACCCTAAACCCAAAACCCTAAATCCTAAACCCTAAACCCTATACCCTATACCCTATACCCTATACCCTAAACCCTAAACCTTAAACCCTATACCCTATACCCTAAACCCTATACCCTATACCCAAAAAGTAGTAACCTGTCAATTGTTTACTATTTAGTTACCTGACAATTGTTTAACATTTAGTAACCTGACTGATGTCTCATTATTTGACCTATAATTCCGACCAATTTCTGCACCAAACCTGTGTTTAAATCTATTAAATCAGTTGTATTTCATTGAATATCTTTAGAATGTGCTACTGCTGCAAGTTTATTCTTATTTTGCAGGATTCGGGGGAAATCGAGGAGAAATCTGGAATTCTGAAGTCTCTACACGGCCTGTGTCACATTCTACACGGCCCGTGTCAACCTCGACTCGACCACAGACACGACCAGGACACCAACTTAAAACAGTCATAACTTTTGACTCGTAACTCCGTTTTGAGTGTATGACCACTTTTCGGAAAGCTTGCGAGAAGATCTACAATTTGAGCTAAGTACACAGGTTACACGGGCCGGACAGATTTGACACGGCCCGTGTCAAGCAATTCCGGAAACAGATCTAGAAATCTGGAAAGAAGGCTATTGAAGGAAGGTCGACCAATTAAGCATATAATGGGGATTTCTCTCCAGAGAAGGTCATTCTGGAACAGGAGAGCAAGTTCTAGGGTTCATCTTTGGCGGCTAGGCTTGGAGGCGATTTTGAGAAGCGAAATACGCGAGTTTTCGATTGATCTTCTTTGCACTTTGGGTTTTGTCATGATCAACTCTATCTTTATTTGTATTTGCTGTTTTAGAACCATGAGTGAGTAATTTACTTTGTTTCTAGGGTTTTGATGTAATCGAATGTTTTGTCTTGCATGCTAGTTATTGAATCTTTGTATTGAAGTTTGTGTTTGATTGATTGAGTAGTATTTTAATTGCTTAGATTGAAGTGTTTGACTTATATTGGTTTGCTACTAGATGAATGCGCACATCTAGAAGGCATCATAGCCCTTTAACGTCTCTCAACCAAACTAAGTACATGAGGTAGGATTTGTGATCCGGAAGGTGAAACCAAGTAGTAACCGGGAGGCGAAAATTACTCTCTATCGGCGGATAGGAGTTACCTTTAGTATACCAATCAAGCAACTAGGTAGTAGGGACCAACACACGGAAGTTGAGGTCTAGAACCCGACGAGGGCATATATTGCAGTTTCCGTACCAAGTTGATGAACCAACAAACGGTAGTTGAGGTCCAGAAACATTAGGTCCGGTCAGTAGAACCCTACACAAAGGAACGATACAAAGAAACAATAGCTGCTGCATTAACCCGAGACTGACACGGACCGTGTAGCGAAATGACACGGCCCGTGTAAACTGATACGGCCCGTGTAGGAAATGACACGGCCCGGACAGGATAGTCAGAGGGAAAAACTGAGATGAAGTCTTAACCCTGGGAACGCTTTTTATTATTGATTAAAACCAGTTTAATCTTCTTTCTTGCACTTTATTATTGCTTTGAATCTGTAGGAATATTAAATAACCAAAATCAACCTTTTTCCAACTTCTAGTTTTTAATTAACCTAGGTAGAGTCCGGATAACACTTGAACCGTCCATGTGATCGATACCCGACGATATACTACGCGGTAGGATTGTATACTTGCAGTCTGAACCAGAAGTGTATTTTAAGGTTAAAAAGTACAGCTTGCTGTACTGAAACTTTGTACTATACCTTTTCGGTGGTAACACTGACAATTGTTTACCATTTTCTAAAATGTAGTTTGTTTACCATGGCCTTTATTTCATTACACTATGGTGGAAAGATACTTACTAATGCACACGGGGCTTATTACAACAAAGATGCAGCTTATTCATTAATGATTCCAGATGACATCTCACTTTTAGACCTCAAATTCATAGTTTACACACACACCGGTTACAACCCAGAAAGGTGGGACCTAGAATTGGCAACCCGATATTGCCATCCCTCCAGCGGGAAATGGATGGTTGCGAAACTGGTAGATGAGAGTACGTGGAGAGGCATGTTCGGTTATTTGAGGTCCGAAGAGAATTTTCTAATAGAAATATTTGCTAGAAGAGTTCCGGTAGAGCCCGGGGTTGGAAGTTCGGCTCTGGATCAGCGGCACCACATTATACCCCACAACCAGAAACATACAGACGTGACTCCACCTTACCCCTCAACGAATCAACGAACCTGACCCAGAACCCTACAACTACGTCACTCCACCAGCACCTCAACGAAGACACTCAGTTTCATCCCCACCTAGACACCATCGAGGCAGACCAAGACACTCAGTTTCAACCCCACCTAGATCCGTAAATGTGGCTTCTTTACCGTTACCTTCAGTATCACCTTACCCCAGACCTGCACCAGTAGACGATGCAACCTGCCCGGACTTTGAAGATATTAATGAAATACCGGAGGACGATCTGAGGAGCGGGGATGAATTTGAGGGAGAAATGTGGGGGGATTCAGATCACGTGGACGGTTGCGGTGAAGACGGACCGGTTAAAACAGCTGAAGGGCCGCTTAGTGGCCGGACTGATACGCACCCGTTCTCAGACCTCAATGATGTTTCTGAGTTTAGAGAAGCAGATATTGGTTATTACGGGCAACGGATTGAGTACAAAGGTGAGCTGACTGCACACCAATATTTTAAAAATAAAGAAGATCTAATGAAGAAGATCAGAGAGCACCATATAACTAAGAATCAGGAGTTCAGATCGAAGAAAAGTGACAGGGATCGGATTCATCTCGTGTGCAAGAACCCGAATTGCCGTTACGAGCTTCGGGCAAAGCCGACGGGATGTGGAGTGTTGTGTATTTTGGGTAAAGAAATAATTGGTCTATTTCGTACACTTCTGCTTTAAATTTATAAAACTCTAAATACGCAAAGTTAGATTGAATTGCAAGCGCACAATCTATCCTTGTAGTAATTAAAGGTATCGATCCAAAGATAACGAGAAATATTACTTTTTACTAAATCAATTAACTCTAGAATAGTGCAAATAAAGTAAAAGAGGGTTTGTTGTAAAATTGGTTTTTGGGTTCAATACCCGATTGAGAGTTTAAACTAAAACAAGACAATTTTAAACAAACAAATAAAAATGAGTTTGTGATTCAAATGGATAAGAGTCTAGGGGCTATCGGCATACAATCATTTGGTCAATTCTACATTTACTTGGTATTCTAAACTCATGTTTGCAATTATGGAGTTTCTAAACGTAAATATCAAAAAGGGTCACTTTCGTGAATTAATGACGTGTCTAGATAATTCGGACTTCACGATTAAGTCTTTCACCCTAGCTATCTAGACCATAAGCATAAATTAGCCTAGTTTATCCCTAAATACCAATACTTCACGGTTAAGTCCTTCATACGATATTTGGTTCAATTCTAGGTGTCCCAATCAAATATAAGGCTTCACTGTTAAGTCTTTCACCTCAATTCAACTTTTGTTCTTGTAGTTCCGGACTAAGAAATAGATTTGGTCAATTCTAATCTTAATCCTAAGGTAATTCATGTATACAATTTGGTACCATTAATTATCGTTCCTAGCATCTTAAGTTGATTAGACTCAAGCGGGAAATTAACAAGCAATCAAATCATACAAGCACATGAATTGTAAAATCAAGAAGAATAAACAAACATGCAAACAATCATCATAAAGAAATTAATCCAAGTAAACATAGATTCAACATAAATTCATGTTTTTAGCCTAAGCCCCTAAAGAGGAAATCTAGCCTCTCATGGGTGAGTTAACATCCAAGAAAGTTACAAGAGAAATCATAATGAAAACAAAGTAAAACACGTAAGAGAATAGACTACACCAATCTCTTCGCTCGCTGCCCTTGATCTTCACTTTGCTTCTCGAGAATCCTTCAAACCTTGCTCTTAATCGCCTTTGATCACGAGAAGAAGATAGAAAATGTTCGAGAGATGTGGAAATTAAATCTAGAATGAAGAATAGTTTCTCCTGCTGCCTCCCTACCCATATATAGCTATTTTCGTGCCTTGGAAAGCAATCCAACAAAATCTGGAAGTGAATCGGGCGAAGATGGCAATAAAATCTGTCCAAATCTAGGCTGGGCGGCCATTGGTGCAGCTGTACAAAATTCTACATTCCGAATTTGGATTTGTTTCCTTCATAAAAGTTATAGATCTTTTCGTTCTGGTTCAGTCAAGCTTTGATTCACCCAAATTGGAGTCCGTATGACCAAGATATGGCCAAAATACGAACTGTGTGACAGCTGTAATTTTGTGCGGCCTTCATGCGGCCCGCACAGGCACCCGCAGAACTCTCGGTTAAATCGGTGCGACCCGCACAACTCGCAGTTTTGCTCCTTTTGCTCGATTTCTGTAATTTAAACAAAGGAAAGGCAGTAACTTGGTTCTTCGGTACATTCTATACTAAACTAAACATAAAATACAAGGATTTGGTGCAGTTTAAGAGGTAAAACCTCGACCGAAAGTATATATAATTGAGGCTTATCATGGAGACGCATGGGTTATAACTAAGCAAGACAGGCCTCACACATGTAAGACTGAGCACACGAGGGACGATCACGAATGTCTGACGGCATCACTCATTGCCGATGCCATTGAGAACAGCATTAAAAAGGACCCGTGTATGAGCATTCGGACGGTGGCAGACATTGTTTTGGCTGTGTACAATAATGTGCCACCTAAATACAACTGACTGTGGAGGGGCCGTGAGCTTGTAATAGCCCGACAATTTGGGAGTTGGGAGATTTCATACAGCTTGCTGAGACCACTGTTGATGGCAATTTGCCACAACAATCCCGGCTCGACCCACCAATTTCTTACCAGCCCGGTACGGAATAAGGAAACAGGACTAATCATGCCAGGTGTTGCCCAGTTCAAAGCCGTAGCATGGGCGTTTGGTCCATGCATTGCAGCATTCCAGTACTTGAGACCAGTGATCAGCATCGATGCCTGCTTCTTGTCTGGACGATATGATGGGAGGCTTTTGATAGCTTGTGGCTACAATACCGAGAACCAATTGTTGCCTATTGCATTTGCAATTGTGCGGCAGGAAGATACTGAGAATTGGGGTTTTTTCTTGCAGTGGTTGAGGAATGAAGTGCTCGGATGTAGTAAATTTGTATGTGTTATATCGGACCAGCACAAGGGGATCAAAGCTACACTGACCGCTGAATACAGATGGCCTCCCGAGCTTTTTGTGCACAGGTATTGTATGTACCATGTTGCTGACAACCTGGTCTAGAACTGTGGAGGAGACAAGTGGTACGGATGGAGGTTCAGGGAAGGAGCAAGGAGGAAGAAGCCGAGAAGGTTGAAAGAGATGTTCGAAGAGTTTGCTCATTTATGTCTAACTTATAACATTTCGTTTAATTATTTTATAAGAATTGTATGAAAATGAAATAACACCCCTTTATTTTTGTGCAGCTAAATCCACAGTGTAATGCATATTTGAAGAGGGTGGGCAAAGTACGTCCTAGTGATGCGATGGAGCCGTCTAATTATGAGAGATTTTCTAAACCTGTGACGGAGGATACCGGTTTGGTATCATGACAATAAACGGCTCCGAGTCGCTCAACAATGTCTTTCGAACGAGTCGTAGATTGCCTGTTTGTGCCATAGTGGAGGATACGTTCTACATGTGCAACAGATGGTTTGTTGAGCGGCGTCAGCGAGCAATGAAATTACAAGACAAGGGGCAGGTTCTTTCTGACCGGGTTTTGTAAGAGCTGATCACTCAAAAGAGAGCAATGTTTCTTTTTAATATGTATAAACTCGGAAATGCTATCGGTTCGGACTGCAAGCGCACAATCCTATCGAGTAGTATATACGAGGTCGATCCACAGGGAATATTGGTTCAATGCTTTGAGCGATCGAATCACAACCTTTCGAAAGGCTAGACGAAATCTGAAATTTTAGAGATGTTGTTTTGATCAATGTAAATTAGGAAGCAATTAAAAGTAATTAAAATAAAGATAGAGATGAGAATTCCTAGGGTTTCGGCACACCATTGCCACTCAATCCGCCTTGACAATATATTTCTGTTGCATCTGATTTTCTGTTGTTGTTTAATGAAAGATACCACATAGGTCACTGCGATTTATGTTACGCAAGAATGACAGATCTTTCACCGAGATTCTACATAGGACACTGCGATTTACCTTACGCAAATGTCTGATCTCTCAAATACCCCAAATTACTACATAGATCACTGCGATTTACTTTACGCAAGTGATGGAATTTGGTACGTGTTTTGTTGGTCCGGTTTATGGTTTCCCCGCTAAGGTTTTCTTCACATAAACCTAATAGATCTCAACGAGGCTAATTCATACAAATAGTTTCTCTTACCATTAAAGCAATGTCACTACCCTAACGGACTTAAACTAGATCATTGAAATTAGATGAAGAGATAGTAAATCACAAAAGCATTTTGTTTCAACAACAAGAAATCATAATCAACAGAAATATATATATCAAAACATCAAGAGTAACAAGGTTTACTGTCTAGCCCTAAGAAAAGGAACTTAGCCGCGGAACGGCATGGTTACAAGCACTCCTCTCTTCTCACTTTAATCAAATCTAACCCTAATTACAAAGATAACTAATCATTTTGCCCAGGGGCCTTATATAGGAGTGTAGGGACGTGTAGAGGTTGAGTAGGGGCTAAGAAATTGATCTGAAAACAGTTGTCGGCAGTTATTCCCCAGGAGACGACTTCGGATACGGACCGTATTGGGCAATACGGTCCGTATTAGGACCTTGACGGTTAAGGTTTAGTGCTTCCAGCGCTATCTTCTGGTCAATGCTAGGCCTGGTCCGTATTAGGCAATACGGGCTGTAACAGGGACTTAGTCGATGAGCGTTGCTGATCCGATTGTCCCGATTCTAGCTCCATCTGGTGTAAAATAGTCCCAAAACCTGTTTTCTGCAATAAAACACAAAGAAGGGTGACAGTAGCCTTTTTCTCTAATTAATTAAATATAAGTGTGAGAAAATATGCAAAACCTAAGCCAAAACCCTACGTAAATCATCATTATTTTGACTCTGATCAAGAGCACGTTGGGTGAAAGCTGCAAAAATGCAGTTGGTGCGTTAGACGCAGGGCCAAGGTCAGTACCAAGTTTCATCCCCAAATGAGTACGTTTCTTGCACCCGTAGCGACATGGGCAACATGGAACCCACTCACAGGGAGTTCATGTATATTGTGACGCGCGGTCCCGACAGACAAATGGAATGCACTTGCAGAGGTATCCAATTAACTTTTATTCTGTACGCTCATGTCTTAGCTGTTTGCCGTGACCGAAACTGGCAAGAGGACGATTTTGTTGCAGACTGGTATAAAACGAACTATCTTGTGAGTACTTGGAACCATGTGTTCATTCCAATTGGCAATATGGGAGACTAGCCTCCTAATACTGAAGACAGAATCCTTCTGAGTAGTGGTTGGATTAGGAAGGGGAGGCGAAAACACACCCGTCATGTAATGACAATGGATGAAATGGAAGGTAGACGAATGGGGCATCTGCATCGCCGTTCCACTTCCGATAGGCAACGAAGAGGTATGTAACATTCATCCAAAATTATTTTTCTTTTCAATTTATACCAACTTACTAAGTAACACATGCAAATGCAGAGGCAAGAAACGCAGCAAATGCGGAAGAAAATGAGCGAGTAATGGCGTCGGGAAGTGGGTCCGGAGGGTCACGGCGTAGCACAGCTACGAGCCGTTTAGATGCAACTGCTATGTATGCCGAAGCAATGGGAGAGGCGGTTGCCATAGGAGGAGAGGCGGTTGGGGTGCAAGGGGAGCCATCTGTGATCCAACTGAGGAGGTCCACTACTAGACGCACAACAAGGGCATCTACAAGCCAAGCAGGGCCTTCTACAAGCCAAGCAGCGCCATCTGGAACCCAAGCCGGGCCATCTACTGAGCAACCAGAGCCATCTGCTAGGCCATCTCGTAGGGCATCTTTCGCAAGTGGTTTACTTCGGAGATTAAATTTTAGACGTGGTAGTAATAGGTGATTTATATGCATGTTGTAAAAATTGTGTGGACTCTATTTACAATTTGTGTGTATTTTATTATTTTGTACGAAACTACTAAATAAGAAGTAATTAAATTAATTATTACTCAAAGAAATTACAACCTCATCCATCCAACTACAATAAAATACTAATTCTTAGTCTTTTTATAGAGTTTTTGCGGTTTAAAAAAAAAGAAAAGAAAGAGTAAACCGGCCAGAAAATGGCCGGTTTAGGGGGGAGTAAACCGGCCATTTTCTGGCCGGTTTGGGCATTTTTCGATATTGGATCGAATTCTGGGCATAATTAATCATTTGTATTAAACTTTGGATATTAATAAAAATCTCGGAAAAAAATGTGTAAAGAAATTCAATCAATAATTCAGCTAGAGGTAAGAAAAAACTTTCCATCTATATAATAAAAATTATAGTTAAATTGCAACACAGAGAATTGTAGAGGATGATGTATCATGGAGCTCCTACTCTATTGGGAAATTGATACAAAACGGACAAAACAGATGAGACTATCAAGTAGCTGATGGTGGCAATGTGGCATGGCATTAGAGTGGGAAAAACGTGCCGTGCCGTGCCGTGACTAACACGCCGTGACTTTGGTCTCGTGCTGTGCCGTGCTGTGACCAAGTTAATTTTTCACGTGCCGTGCCGTGCCGTGACTAAAATGTCAAGGGGTGGTCACGGCACGCGAATGGTCACCCAACGTGAGTCACGCCGTGTCTAAACGTGCCGTGACCCGCGTGACTCGCGTAACTCGCGTGACCATTTAATCATAATTTAAGTTAATTTATTCAAGATTCACCATTAAATTAATATCTAATGGTCCTAATTACACGTGACTACGTGTCGTGCCGTGCCGTGACTAAATTTTTCACGTGCCGTGCCGTGCAGTGCTAAAGTTTCAAAAGATAGGCACGGCACGCGAATGGTCACGGCACGGGACACGCGAGTCACGGCACGCGAATGACACGCGTGCCGTGCCGTTCCGTGCCGTAACCGTACCGTTCCGTACCCTAACCGTACCGTTCCGTGACGGAGCCAGCTCTGGCGTGCCATTTTTCCCACTCTACATGGCATGCCTCTCTCTCTTTCTCCCTACCCTCTAGCAGATCACGTGCTACTTAGTTTACTATAGTGCCATTGTCGTCATTTTACATCTTTTTCTCTGTTTTTATCTAAATCGGGGACCCATCTACATTAATTGAAAAAAAATTATATAATTTATTTACCATTGTCTTCCTTTCCTAACTTGTTAATAGTTCTAGATCGATCCTTAGATATTTTAGCTGTCAATGTCGTTTATTATTTTTATATAAATAATTGTTGTGTAAATAAGAAAGAAATCACATGGACTCTATTAATTCAACTTGGTGAATACAGCAAAATCCAAGGAATGGATTGTGAAATTCAGATAGGCCGAATTTTCAAACTATGACAGTTGACATTTTTTTTCTTTTTTTGGATATTTGAGTTTGATTTCATTAGACGATGAAGTTTTTTAAAACCATTAAATTAGTCTATGAAGTTTCATTTGCATCAAAATTGCCCATAATCTTTAGAAAAAAATTAAGTAGCAATTTTTTTTACCTATCTGCAAAACAGTAAAAAAATAAAAAAAAAATGTAAATTTGATATCCATATACATTTTCATACGGAGAGATCTTAAACTAACAGTTTAGATCGACTAATTGAATTTTAAAAATATAAATATAAATTCATAACCATATTAGCATAGCCTCACTCAATACTAAATTATGATTTTAATATGCTCATGAAAGCTTATATAAGTTCTAAATCACAGAGCAAAATGTGAGTACTGAATACACATGATCAGAGAATGGATGCATCTGCCATAATTTTCCCAGACAGATCCTTCCCCGGTCCCACAAATCAGGAAACCACAACGATCAAATTTCTGCTCCCGTCCAGTATCCTTTGCTAGTTGCTAGTTGCTAGTTGCTACTGACCGTCCGTGTAGAGACACCTCAGCTTTTATTTTATTTTTAAAAAAGACACCTCAACAGATGACTTGAGTTATTCTGCTAATACAACTGCGCATTATTTTGTCAAATGGGTCATATTTAATGACAATCTACACCCGCTTAGTTATCTGCGCAGCACAACAGAGGAGAATTGAATTTCAGAACAATGGGGCCCACAACTCAGTGTTAGTTCACGATAAAAATGTGCCCCCGGAATCCACAGGCCCGAATGACGACGGTACCTCGGATTTGCTGCCACGTGGTTGTGGGCCCTTTACGGAATTGCGGAGACTTGTGGCCCATGTTGAAGTCGTACATGAGTTGTTTGATTCGATGAGATTTATCATGCTAATATTTTTTTTCCAAGTCCATTAAATCAATGGAATACATATTTGAGATACTAAATAGAAAAATTCTTCTATAAATTTTTCTTGGACTATTCAAAGTTCATTTGTTTTTAGTATATTCATTATGTCCTTATTTTAAAATTTTAATAACTTAAAATTTAAAGTTCAAGTGTTAAAATTTGATGAGCCTTAATTATATATATTTTTAGCACGGGTTTAATCTCAAATACTTGACCAATATTTTTGTATTTTAGTATAATTTAGTCTAGAATTATGTCAAGAACCAAGTTACTGCCTTTAGCCTGATTTAATCGTTGTTTTGGAGCATTTACAGCATTTGTGTGACCTCTGGGGCACTTTGTGCGGCCGCACAACCACACTTGGAGTCCTAGCCATGATCCTGCTGAAAAACAGAGAAGAAATGCGGCCTTAATCATAATCCGTGCAGCCTCCCTTGGTCGCACAACCTCCAGCAAGCCAACAAGAAAAGTAAAAAAATCCCAGAAAAATCTGTATTATCTCCTATGCTCGCACAGGCACCCGCACAAAATCTCCAGTCTCATTATATGCTACCCCTATGGTCGCACAGATGGCTGCATCACTCAGGTGAAAGAAACACAAATTTAACAGAAGCAAAGTGCGGCCCCAGGCTTTGTGCGGCCGCATAAACCACAAATTCTCATAGCGACATATTTCGTGCTACCACCTAGGGTCGCACCAACCGCAATTTCATAGGATTTCTTACCTTAATGATGTAATCCTTGCCCGATTCACTTTTAGATTCTATCTGATTTTTTCCCAAGCCACAAAATTGACTATAAAACAGGAGACAAGCAGCAAGAGAAGGACCTCTCCCCTTTGGGGATTCACATCAAGCCACCTTCCATTACACATTTTTCTTCCATTGACCTTAGCACCTCTTCCTCCATCATTTTCTCATCCTTCTCAAGTGAATTCAAGGCGGCGAAGCGTAGGCGGACTTGGCGACTTTCAAGAAGACTCTACAAAGAAGAACTGAGGCATAGCTTGAGAATTGGTGTATTTTATTTCCCTTTGTTATTTACTCATTTTATTTGTGTTGTTTACTTGTTCTTTATCATGGATGTTTTTGTTATTGCACTCATGAGAGGCTAGTTTTCTCTCTAGGGGCTTAGGTTGTATCATGAACTTTTTGAGTTTATTTACTTGGATGTTCTCTTTATGATGATTGTTTTGAATTGATGTTTAGTTCTTGCTTTATATATTTGTGAGTTATGCATGATTTGAGTTTTTGAAACCACACCTTGCGGAGATTGACAACCTTTTGACTTCAAAGGTGTTATGATATTGATAAGACCAAATTATGTACACGAATAACCTTAGGGATAATAGATGAGATGGCCCAAGTCGAAAGAAACTAATTTACGAGTACTTCTCAATCGGGAGACTTAGAGTATATCTAGTTATCAGTACGAAATAATGGTAGTATTTTTCCTTCAATTAAATAACCCTAATGTGACAGCTCTTAGACGAGGTACATTAACATGATAGGCATGAAACACGAAAATTATTGATTCTAGGTAGAAATAGGCCAACTTAGTTGGAATTCCCATCAAGGCGAAACATGAATTTAGAGAACATATCGAGTAGTGAATTGACCAAGTGATTGTAAACCAAAACCCTCTAGACTTCGTTTAATTGATCACAACTCCTCTTTTATTTACCCTTATTTAGCATTTGTTACAAACCAACTCTCTCGGGTATTGAACCCAAAAATTTGTGATTTGCAACAAACCCCCCCCCCCCATTTACTTATTTGCACTAATTTAGAATTGATTAATTTAGTAGAAATTATAATTGCCTTAGTCTTTGGATCGACACCCATAATTACTACAAAGATAGATTGTGCGCTTGCAATTCAATCTAACTTTGCGTATTTAGGGTTCTATAAATAATAAATTTAAAGCAAAAAAGTGTACGAAATAGGCCATCAAATACTATACCCAAAATACACATCAAAATTAACCATTAAACATAATTAATACCATTTTTTTAACCATTATGCTATTTGAAAACGATAACATTTCGATTTTATTTGATTGGTATTAAGATATTGTAAAAATATACTAATGATTGTAAGTAATTTTTTTAACTTATTAATTTGTATTAAAATATATTGAAATATTATAAATTTTATATGTATGTAGAGAAAATAATATATCACATCTAAATTTTCTATTGTAATATATGATTTACAAAAATTAAAAAGTGAAAATATGTTGAAGTCACAAAAAATAAAAGGTAAATTTTGTCGTAGGTCAGTCGACTTTGTCCTTTGTCAAGAATTTGTCACTTAAATTTGATTTATTCTTCTGTATCCACTGAATTTTTCATTTGTCACAATCAAATAACTCTATAATTTTCCCATCCAAATAATTGATAAAATATAAAGTGATATGGAGATGGATGAGCATATTTCATTAGTATTATGTAAAAGTGATTGAGTGACTTGATTGGGACAAATAAAAATTACATAACTATAAAGAGACAAATTAATCTTGAGCAACTAATTTGTGACAAAGACAAAGTTAAGTGACCTCCGGCAAAATTTACCTACAAAATAAATACATTTGAACCCTCGTCTTTTTCTATGTAGTCATATATAGACTCGTATCTGAATAAATCACATAATTAAAATGTATAAATTATCGTGCCACGTAAGCAATTAATCTCGTGCAGCCGCCTCGATGGCAACGGTCGAGATCATTTATTTTTTCCGGTTAGTCTCGTGATTGATTCCGCCTGGAAATGAAAATGTATAATTAAGTCAAAGCGGTACCGGTTGTTCAACAGTGATTATTATTTAATAAATTGACTTATGAGATCTAACAATACCTCGAAAAAAATTTCGCAAGTATATTTAAGCAAGAGATATATTTGGAAAGTTTGTTATATTGGCAGCAAAGCGTATTTGAGTTAAAAAAAAAATCTATGACAAATTAACGGATGATATTTAATTTGTTGCCAAAAACTATTTCCCAACAATTAAATGTGTATCATAGTTTTTCGGTGATGTGTCATGTGTGTAATCTTTGATTGGATATCATACTTGAGCAGTTGAGCAAGATCCAATCCAACCAGTAAGATATATAGCAAATTCTTGGAATTAATCAATGAGCGGTGCCTCAACTTGCCGTGATTTTTATTTTTACCAAAAAAAAAATATATTTTAATATAAATAATCAGATTTTATATTTCTACCCAAACCGCTAGGAATATTTGCGGTTTGAATTAACAATTCAAACCGCAAGGAATATATGCGGCTTGAATTATTAATTCAAACCGCAAATATTCCTAGCGGCTTGAATTAATAATTCAAACCGACCAATGTTCACTCCCTTATTGACTTAAAGAACCGAGAAGAACAATCAAAGACAGACTTCCGTTAAGAAGAATTCACCATTTGCATTCGATCGATAAGCCTAGCTTCATATTGTTAGTCAGATTATTTATTATTTTATTAAATGATAATTTTTCACCGATAACCCTAAAGTTATTTTTATTACAAAGAATTATATTATAAAAACTTATCAATAATTTCATTTATTATTTTATTAAATGGTAATTTTTCACCGATAACCCTAGAAATTTATTCACCGATAACCCTAAAGTTATTTTTATTACAAAGAATTATATTATAAAAACTTATCAATAATATAAAATTTCGTTTATTATTTTATCAAATGGTAATTTTTCACCGATAACCCTAGAAATTTATTCACCGATAACCCTAAAAACTTTAGGGTTATCGGTGAATAAATTTCTAGGGTTATCGGTGAAAAATTACCATTTGATAAAATAATAAACGAAATTTTATATTATTGATAAGTTTTTATAATATAATTCTTTGTAATAAAAATAACTTTAGGGTTATCGGTGAATAAATTTCTAGGGTTATCGGTGAAAAATTACCATTTGATAAAATAATAAACGAAATTTTATATTATTGATAAGTTTTTATAATATAATTCTTTGTAATAAAAATAACTTTAGGGTTATCAGTGAAAAATTACCATTTAATAAAATAATAAATGAAATTATTGATAAGTTTTTATAATATAATTCTTTGTAATAAAAATAACTTTAAGGTTATCGGTGAAAAATTATCATTTAATAAAATAATAAATAATCTGACTAACAATCTGAAGCTAGGCTTATCGATCGAATGCAAATGGTGAATTCTTCTTAACGGAAGTCTGTCTTTGATTGTTCTTCTCGGTTCTGTAAGTCAACAAGGGAGTGAACATTGGTCGGTTTGAATTATTAATTCAAGCCGCTAGGAATATTTGCGGTTTGAATTAATAATTCAAGCCGCATATATTCCTTGCAGTTTGAATTGTTAATTCAAACCGCAAATATTCCTAGCGGTTTGGGTAGAAATAAAAATCTTTTAAAAACTTGGTTATTTATATTAAAATATATTCTTTTTTGGGTAAAAATAAAAATCACGGCTCAACTTGTGAGCTTTTTTTAATTTGTGAGGAATTCATAACTTTTAATTAGTTCTAGTATGAGCTAGTAGTATTTCATGCATGATTCTTTATTCATTTTTTTTTATTTCAAATACTGAATGCATACTTGTATAAATTTATGCACAATTAATATAACATTTAATATGTTGCCTCAATTACAGGGAAATAAATCTGCTGCGATCCTCTGGGATCGCAGGGTCCCTGCGATTCCAATCACAACGGTTAGAATATTTTGAGATTCGTGCACAGAAATTGACTTCTCCAAAAGATTCGGGGTTTCATCATTTGAACGGTTGGAATTAAAATCGCAAGATCCTGCGATTCTGAGGGATCGCAGCAGATTCTCACCCCAATTACAGTACGGGCACATAATACAAGCAATGCACAGAAATATCAACTTAGCAGCATTACCGTAGCTGAAAAAAAAAAATCTAATGCATAATCCAGATATAATATTTTTCTTTCATTTCATTTCATTGCCGCATGTTCAAGGAAGCAGTGCGATTTTGATTTTAATTGTTTTTTATCTTTTATCCATCCAAGGGGACTGTAATTAAAAAATAAATTGTATTTATGAAAGAGCTTTTTAAAAGTAATTCATATATTATATATTTTGTTAGCACACGAATAAGAATATCTATATAGGAATACATGTTCAATTATTATAAAATTATAATGCGATTATTATTAAATTGAAGCAAAGATATCTTTTATTTTTGCAAGTCATGTCTTACAATAAGAATAATTATAAAATAAGTAATGAATGACAGCTAATTATCCATAACACGGTATCTTTGTCAATACAAAGATTAAACATGTGTGGATAGCATAAGAGTTTAATTAGGGCTTTGATTCAAAATCATTTATGTAATCATGAAGCAAAATACTAAATGACAACTACTAATTAGTAATCAGACAAGTTACTCTATTAACATCATGAGATCAATCGTACATATAACAAACTTGAGGAGTTAGCTTATAAGTTTTTATGTAATCAAAGAAACAAAATAATAAATGATATTTACTTAACCACCTCACGTCTTTCTGTCAATACACAGAAAGATGTGTCTGTGTCATAAGAATTAAGTCACAGGAGAGGAGGAACTAGAAAATTTCGATTACTTAAACATGAAATATATAATATATGGTAGGTAAAATTTAAACTCAAATTTTTCTTGCCACAAAGTGAAATTCTAACACTAAACTAGAAAACACACGTTTATTATTTTGTGAGAGGGATGAATTATATAGATGTTTTACAAAAATAAATTCAATTAAGTTTCAATATAATTAAAAAATTTAAATTGTAAGGATGACTAAGCACATTTATAATTAACGGTAGGTCCGCCTTTTGAATTAATTTAAAAAAATCATCTAATCATAAAAGCAAATTAACAAATTAGCAAATTATGAAAAAAAAAATCATCCACAACACATCATAATTGATAAAAGATAGGTTAAAGAGGTTTTCCATAACGATGAAATAATAAAAACAATAAATGACAACTACCAGTTATACCACCACACAAGTCGTTATGTTAACATATATTAAAGTAAAATGCAAAAAAAATTCCTTAGGAGTTAATTAGATTCAATAAATTTCTGTAATCATGAAACAAAATATTAAGAAGTCTTTCTAGATATAAAGACAAAACATATACGATATGAGAATTGCTTTGAATGAAATAGTAAAATACAATATATTTTTTTAAAGCTTTGCAGAGGTCATGAAGTGGTGAGAGGGAATCGAACTCTCGACTTTTAGTTATTCAACAGTTTTAGGACTAATTTTTTTTTTTCACACGACACGCTTGCGCTGGCATTCAAACCGTAAAATAACAATGATAAAGTTTATTTATATACGTTATGTGCGGTAGAGAGATAAAACGGAAAGATAAGAACATAACTATTGTCACAACTTTACACATTGTTCTTTTAACATAAAACTGTGAATTGCATATAAAAATTTTCGGTTAATTTTTTTTTTTGTAATCTTCAAGCAAAATAATAAAAATGAAACATAATCACTAGATAAGTCTTTGTTAGTATAAATAAAAAAACAGACACCTTATGGTGAGTTTTAAAGTTTTTTTTTTTCATTTTTCAAAAGAAACATTTCCTAAAACACGTGTAATCGAATGTAATAGTGAAATATGATAATTTTTCTTTCCCACACGACACGTTTGTGCTGGCATTCAAACTGCAAAAGAAATTGATAATGATGAAGTTTATGTATTTAGGTTATGTGTGGTAGAGAAATCATAAAACGAAAATATAATTAAGAAGCTAAATATTATCATTACTTCATAAATTGTTTTTTTAATATAAAACTAAATGCATACCATATAAAATTTCATTTGAGTTAGGTTCAAATTTTTTGTAATCTAAAACAAAATAATAAATACGACAACTTAATCATCAGATAAGGCTTAACTTGTTAATACAAAAACAAATCACACACAATGTAGTGAGAATCAGTTTCAGAGGTTTTTTCTTTCCTACCTTTATAGTGAACTCTTAATTTTTTTCTTTCTGTGTGCGCTGTCATTAATTCAAACAATAAAAAGTTTTACAAATATAGTTTTTTTATTTGGTTGTTTAATAGATAAACAAAATGAAAAGATAAGAGATAATTATTGTTACTACTTTTCACATGAGATAAGAGTATTATATTATTCTTTCACTTTTGAGTATTTTTGGCTTAACAAGGAAAACATTATTTCCGGATTAGTGAAGCTATTGATCTCATTTTTTTAAAAACCCAAACACATTTATCTAACTCCAAAATAGCATTCGGTTAATTAATGCTGCTTTGCTAATTAATATTTTTCTAGGATTAGAGGATTAAAACTCTTCAAATTAGCACTCTTTCGAATTATACAATCCAAAACACAAAATTATTAACACTCATCTTCACTATTTGTAGTGTTCGGTATACCATCTTTAGAGCTTCTTAGGGTACTATAGAGTCTTAAGCTTGTCAAACACTTGTTTTACAAAGTTTAAAATTACTTTCTTAAACCTCATTTTGCCACTTTCTTAAGTTTGCTTAGTTTTTAAGCCACCATTCTACATGGCTTAAGCAATTGAGTCTATTTAAGAAAGCTAAAGACTCACTTTCTTAAATTTATCTTGTCAAACACTTCTTCCTTAGCGGAGCTTAAAATTTAAGTCTACCCAACTTGTCGAATACCTTAGCACTTATTTTTACAAAATATGCAACATAAAATAAAGATTTATACAAAATTTTTTTTAGGGACAATAAAATTGATCTCCATTCTATTTATATAAGATTTATATTTATAACTCTCATAAAATAATAAAAGAAAGTAATTATTACAATGTAATTTATAAACTCATACTATTGGTTTCCACAAAAATATCATCCATATACAATCCAGTTAATCGCTTCATGATATTTGGTCCGTCCATCCAATGAACATGGTTTTTTTAATAACCATGGACAGTATAGTGGAATAGTCTCCATTTCAAAAGGAATGGAGGGAAAATCTGTCCCCGTCTTTTAATAAACCAAGATCTCCATTTAAAAGTAATGGAGGAAACACCTGTTCCCATCTATTAATAAACCGCGCGAGATACAGAGAGCAATTATCATTCACTCTCTCACTCTCTCTCTCTCTGTCCGCTCTCTTCTCCAGACTTCCAAGTGAACTCCTCTAAAAACCCATCAAAACCCTTGAAAAAAGTGATCAACATTTAACAACTCTCTCTCAATCTTACGAACTCACAAGCACATCTCTCGAGATCTACAATTTTCGATCTCTGTTTCATCACCTCATCAACCTTCTCTTCAGTACCGAGTATGCACTCTGATATGGTCTTGTGATATGATCTCATGGAATTTTTTTTTTTTTTTTTGTTCATATAAGTATCTCGCATTTGCTCTTTGATCTTAGCTTTTCTTTGTTTCTCCGAGGAATAAAGAAGCCTTTAACTCTTTTAAAGATCGGAATGTTCCTTTAATTAAACACAACATCGTCTCGTAGATTTTTTTTTTTTTTTTTTGAGATCCGAGCTTCTCTCTCTCTCATGTAAATTTTTTTTGGGTGCTAATAGTACAAATTTGCTTGGCTGACTAAAAAGAGATTGTGCCTCAAATTCGAAGGGATGTTTCATAGTTTTGTAAAGATCGCGACTAAATTTCTCAAAAAACACTGGTTGAGCTGCTCTTTATAAATTCCCAATGTTGATTTAAGTAGCTTATTTTTGTGATCTTGTTTTTACAATATCTAACTAAGCAATCCTCTGTTTTTATTTTTTCCTTTTCTTTTTGTTTGCATATAGGTCTTCTTCTTCTCCGTTAAGATGGAATTCAGTGGTGCGCTTACTCTGAGAGCCAATGCATGTGCAACCGTAGCGAGTAAAAATGGAGTAGCGACTGGAGTGAGCAAAAATGGAGCTGCTTCTCGAATTGGGGCTGGGGAAATTACCAAATTGGACATGGGTTTGAAGAAGACGAGTCTGAGGTGGGATGTGAAAAGGCAGAGGTCTGGAGCAGCCTCTTTTGTCGTTACTTCCAGTTTAGGGACCCAGACTATGGTAAATTTAATTTTACATTTTACTTTTACTTGAACTTGATGTGAACTTAGTTTAATCAATTAATTATTTTATGATAGCATAATAGAAAAGGTGGTACATACTATAGATAGATAGTTCTATGCTTTTAATCCCAGTTGTAATACAAATTTGAAATTCTGGAATAATTTTGTCAGGTCTAAAATTTGTGATTCATTATGTATGGGTATAATTTTGCAATAAGAAATGCAAAAATTATTCTAAAATATTGGAAATTTTAGGAAGCAAACGAAAAAAATCATAAATTTTGTGAAAATTTGGGTAATAATATTCGTGAAACTTGCAAATAATTTGGAAATAATACGGATGTGATTATGTGATTTGTAAATTTGTTGGGAAAGGTGAACAACAAAAACAATACAAATATCATTTGAGAAACTTGTTACTATGATCCCAGTCATAAGCATTGTCCATGGTGTAGCAATTTGTGTAGTGGTTGCTGCATCTTTAATATTTTGATTGGAACTGTTCACTCCACAGCCTTTTTCTTTTCCTTCTCTCCAATGTCCCCATGTAACTTAATTGTACTGGGCACGTATGCACCTTGCAAAGTTGTTTTTTTGCTTGTTTTTTTAACAACTTATGAAAAGACCCTGGTGTGGGTCTCAGTTTTTTCTTGAAAAGGAGAGGGCACTATTTAATGTTAGCTTGACTTGAATTACTCAATACTCAATCACATAGTTGGAAGTTTCATAGGGGAAGCATCTAGTATAGTTTACTAAGAAGTCTATTTTCATATATTATTATTAATTGTAATTCAATTGGAAAATATATTTTAACTATGCAAAATATAAAATATTAATTAATTAATTAATATGTCCAGGTTGTGTTGGGTCAGGGATAGTCGAAACAACTTACCGGGTCCAGTGTCATGGGGCCAGATTAAAATTGTTACTCCTAATCAAGTAACCATTTGTGTTGTCACCTTTTGAATTGGTGATTGGTATGAAAATCTGAAATTGCGATCTTTAATTCTTCAGTATTGTCAAAAGAGTGAGGCTACGGTGCTATGCATAGCACGGATTGGGTCCGTGCTACGGCTCAAAATTTGACTTTTCAAAATCCTAACGGTCGATCCGAACCGTTCAACATGATTATAAAATGAATATGTACTTGCAAACCAAATTTTACCTTTTTTCGAATTTTTTTACTATTTTTTTAGATAGGCTGTTTTTGGATGGTCCAGAATGTTCAGATCAAGTGATTTTCGAAAAATAGTAAAAAAATTCGAAAAAATGTAAAATTTGGTTTGCAAGTACATATTCATTTTATAATCATGTTGAACGGTTCGGATCGACCGTTAAAATTTTAAAAAGTCAAATTTTGAGCCGTAGCACGGACCCAATTGGTGCTATGCATAGCACCGTAGCCTCACTCTTGTCAAAATATGTAAATTTCAGTAACGTATTAACATGAAAGAATAAGGCCAGGCTGTCAGCTACAACGTCTCTATCCTTTGGTTCGACACATTTTCATACCTTTGTTAGAAAGTGGTTATACATGTATCATCCGCGTGATGATAGCAAAATATTTTTCTCTTTATTTCCTGTTTGGTATGGGGATAACTTTTGGCTTTCTGGGAATAAGGGATAACTCTTATGCCTGTACCAAACAGGGCCTTAGGTTCTTTCTACAGAAATTAGCTGTCTTTAATTATAACTTCTTTGTCATCATATAAATGGATGGGTTCGAGTGCGTGTTACTTTTGGTAGGCCGTACTTGTCAGGCCGCACATATGGTGTGTGGTTTTAACTGTCCATTGTTTTGTTTGTCATGTTTAGGTTTTATGTGTTTATTTGGTGTTCATAATATGTGATATGGTAGAGGCTCATAATGTAAATTTGAATTTTTTCCATGTTTAATAGGACTTAATTTTGTGTGGCTCCATGCAGTGCTTTCTATATTTTTAACCCACTACTCTATTTCTATCACTGAAAAGAAATCAAAGTGCTTTGAATGATTTAAATACACAAATCTTGAGTACTTAATCGAAAAGAAAAGAATATATAACAAATTTTTAGTGTTTCTTTACTTTAGGCAAACAATTACTAATAGTACAAAAAATAATGCAGTACTTCACTCCACCAAAAATTGAAACGAAGGCCGATCCGAAAGATGTAGCGGCTATCATATTAGGTGGCGGAACTGGAGCTCACCTCTTCCCTCTCACCAGCACGAGGGCTACGCCAGCTGTACGTACAAACTAATTCTCCTACCATTGTATTAGCAGTATTAGCATTGATTTAAATTGTTTTTTTTTTGCTCCAAAAATTTGGTAAGAAGTATTAATGCATTAGTCTTTCTGGTAAGATAGTTATCCCTGATTCAGATAATTGTGCCAGTCAATTTTGAAATCAGGGATGACTCGTCTAATACTAAAACTGTATTGATTGGTACCCTTTTTCATACATTTTAAGACCCATTCATGATCACTGTAGCTTTTTTTTTTTTGTTTATTTTCTTTATGATGTAGGTGCCACTTGGAGGATGTTATCGCCTTGTTGATATACCTATGAGCAATTGCTTCAACAGTGGTGTAAATAAGATATTTATCATGACCCAGTTCAATTCTGCATCCCTAAATAGGCACATTACCAGGACGTATAACCTTGGAAAGGGCGTGAATTTAAGTGATGGTTTTGTAGAGGTACTGTATTTTCTTTTATTTTCATTAAAAAAACAATTTTATTATACTTCAAAATAATAATTTGAATAATATAATCAGGTGCTTGCTGCTACGCAAACATCTGGTGAGAAAGGAATGACCTGGTTTCGGGGTACAGCTGATGCCGTGAGGCAGTTCATCTGGATGTTTGAAGTAATCTTAAAATAATAAAAAATGCAATTAATTATATTTTTATTTTTCCAATACATGCATGTTTAGGTTCATGTTCTTTCTAATTAAACTTCTTTTCGGAATTTTTCAGGACCAAAAGATGAAGGATGTTCAGAATTTTTTAATTTTGTCTGGTGATCAATTATATCGAATGGATTACATGAAACTTATCCAGGTATTAGCTGTATCATGTTATTTTTTATTCAATATTATAAATTCGTTAGCTTATGACAAGTTTCATTCTATTGAAAACAATTACTTGGAGGATTTGTAAGTTCAGTTGTAAAATTTCAATACTTTATTTGCTTGGTGCTTCTGAAAATCATGATTTGTGGAGGATATATGATATTCTCTCTGCTTTATTAATGAAAGAAATTTGTACTGACATGCAGCACCATATGGATACTGGTGCAGATATATCAGTCGCATGTGCCCCTGTTGATGATAGGTATGTTCTTAATGTCTGGTTTTGCTTTTCTTTGTTTTATTTAACTTACTTCTGTGGGTGAATGCAGATAACCTTAAATCTTTTTTATTTGTTTAGTAGGAATAGCTCTGAGTTCTGACTGTAGTACACCTTACATTTAGTACTTACGAAGTAACAACTCCAGAATGATATATTTTTTTTAATTCCTTATTTTTTGTATTTAAAAAAAAAAGCCGCGCATCTGATTTTGGATTAGTGAAGCTTGGAAAGTCAGGCCGCATTACTCAATTCTCTGAAAAACCAAGAGGCCCTGATTTGGAGGACATGGTTTGTAATTTTCTTCCTACTTGTCTACATTACTTGTCAATCAGATCTTACCAAGGAAATTGGTACCAGTATGGTACCATTTAGACTTGTATTTTTTTTTTTTTAGTTTGATTGAAGGGAAAGTTCAGCAAGAACTTTCTGAGATTTTAACAGCCTACTTCTCATGATCTCTACTAAATTCAATTGATTGGTAATTTCCATAGGGTTACCATTTCTGCGACCTAATATTTGTTTCTAATTTCAGAGAGTAGAGAATGGGTCGGTGAGGCTTGCTCGGGATCACCCTTACATCGCCTCAATGGGAGTTTATGTCTTTAACCGACAAGTTCTATTTAACCTTCTGAGGTAATTTTTCTATTAATTTTCTATTTGTTGATTTTTTTGCTTAATGTTTGTTTAGGATAGTGAGCATGATAGAGATGATATCCAAAGAAGAAAGTGCCTGCCATGAAAACTTAAAAGTTAATGTACCATTGTGCCTATATTTTAATATTATTTTGTACCATCTAAGGTAAAATTTACCTTCAAAACAAATAAATAGAGTCAACTGTCATAAGCATGATACCCACATTCCATCTTGTATTTTAAAATGACAAATACCCTGATAACTTGAACTATAATTTTTGACTGATATTGTGTCTAGTGTTTCAATACATCACAGCAAAACAAGTATAATGTTTTAAAAAAAGGTCTCGTCTTTCCTCTCCTTACACTGTTTAAGATAATCCGGTGCTTATTATTGCTCCCCCACCTCCCCGTTTATCATCCTAGGTCAAAATATGCATCATCGAATGACTTCGGTTCAGAAATCCTTCCTTCGGCTGTGACAGAGTACCAAGTCCAGGTATGCCAATTAAATTACATTATACAACATACATAAATGCCCATACATTAATTTGAGAAACTAAATAAATGGTTTGATTTGACAGTCTTACATTTTTGATGGCTATTGGGAGGACATAGGGACAATCAAGTCCTTTTTCGAGGCGAATTTGGCACTCACAAGCGAGGTTAGTTACATAAACCACATTAGTGATTCCTTTTATTAATTTCATAAAATCATTTTCTTTATTTGGGTGGAAGTTGGAATATAGTATCACCCTTTTTGATAAGGTATCTCGATCAGAGACAAGCTTAGGGAGCTAAATAGTTAAATTTTGCAAGAGTGAAGTGTATTTATTCATTTATTTGTTTTTCTTCCTCTTTATGCAGTATCCGAAGTTTGAGTTCCATGACTCAAAAAATCCTTTCTTCACATCTCCTAGGTACCTCCCTCCAACGAAAATGGATAACTGTCAGGTAAACATTATTTTAGTATTATTTTTGGTTAATATAATAATATATGAATACTCTCAATTATAAGAAACTATTTTGCTATACATGTGGACACCGTAGAATTGTCTAAACCTCACAGTATTTCTTTTTCTTGATGTGTATTGGTCTGTGATACTCTTTTTTAATTACCATGCATTTTTTGATGCATTAAATTCTACTCATCTTTTGTTAATTAATTGCCTGAGTGCACTTAATAACTTTCTTAGGTTTTTTATTTATTTATTTACTGTTATTTACTAATATATTATCATTTATAAAAATTAAATATGAGTCTTGTTCTTGAATTTACTGCAAGTATAATACTGTGATAGTTTTGCAATGATTTCAGTCAGTCCCAAAGGAATATGCACAAAATAGTCCCACTATGCTTTATTATTAACTCAAACACGCTTTCTTTGTCCGCTGTACCTTATTATATCACTTGATCCAGGTTGTGCTGTACTTTTGTTTGATCATTTTAAGTTCTGACAATGTCTTTTATTCTTTTTCTCTCTTGCTACCGTCTTATATACTAGTTACTATTATTAATGTTAGTAATTTAAATCTAAAAATATTTGAACATCTCCAGATTAAGGACACTATATTGTCTCATGGTTGCTTCTTGCATGAATGCACTGTCGGGCACTCTATTGTTGGTGTGCGGTCACGACTTGATGTAGGATGTGATCTCAAGGTGTACAACTCAATTCAAGCATAGGATAACATTTTTTCTTAACCTGATGCATTCAGATTTATATCAAAATGTTGGGAAGAACTATTCAACCAAAGGGTCAGTATGGAACTATGGATCCTACCAAAGGCAATTAAATTTGGTTTCCATTTTGTTACTATGTTCACTTTGGTCATACTGATCTTTTGACCTGTAATTTCATTTCTGTTGATAGGACAATTTACTAGATTGTGAAAAAGTTTGTGCTTGGTATCTTAATTGTTTTACTAGAATTATTATTTTTCCTTTGTGTAAAGTATAACACTCATTTCTCCAATAAAAGTCTCAACTCTGATTTTTTCTTGTGTAAAAATTTAAAGTTTTGATTTTTGTTTTGTTAATACTCAGGATACTCTTATGATGGGGGCGGACTTCTATGAAACCGAAGAAGAAATGTCGGCTTTACTTTCTGAAGGGAAAGTTCCAGTGGGTGTTGGAAGACACACAAAAATAAAGTGAGCAATATACTTTTGAGTTATTTATTTTAATCTAAACAAGCAGGATCATGTAGAAGCTGGCCCAGTTGTTATGAACTATGTTTTAGGATTTACTGCACTTTGTACCGGTGTTCCTTTCGAAAAGGGAAAAAGAACTGATATCCCTTTGATGAATATCCCTTTGATGAATTGATATTTTTGGGGTGCTTAGTGATAATATTTGTTGTATTTTGCCTCAGGAACTGCATTATTGACATGAATGCTAGGATTGGAAGGGATGTCATAATTAGCAACAAAGAGGTATTGAACTGATTCACAGTTCAAAATGAAAATTTCCAGCTGCAATTTTTTAAATTATTTTTGGAAACCTTACTCTGCATTACTCAAAAATTTATTTTTAATAGGGTGTGCAAGAAGCTGATCGGCCTCAAGAGGGCTTCTACATCCGGTCGGGTATCACAGTGGTAGCAAAGAATGCTACCATAAAGAATGGAACAGTGATATAAAGGTAGTGAGACATGCTGTTAATAAGTTATAAACCTGTGTTGTGATAATAATAAGCCGATAGCTGTAAATTTGGTGCGGTTGTGCGACCTGTAGAATGTTTTTTTATTTTTAAATGACCTTTAGGATGTTAATAATATATGTTATGAACCATGCTGTCAACTGATTTGATAGCTGAGATAGCTAATATAGATCTATCCTTGAGCGTATTATAGTTACAATCCAGAGGTTCCGGGTTTCGGGTCCGGATGTATTAGAGTTGTATGGGCCACTTAGCAGTGGTGGTAGCAGGCCATGCTTCTCATGTGCTGGATGTGTATTTCAAATCAAGTGGTGGGCTAATTTGAGAATTCGACTCTCATCTCATGCATCCAAAAAAAAAAAAGGAAAATCAATTAATGCTTTGCTATCACCAATATTTGGGTAAACAATTTAAAAAAATATAAAATTTGGTCTTCTAGCATATTTCAATATTAAGATCATGTTGAGCGGTTCAAATTGTCTATTCAAGGTTAAAAAACAGAGATATGAGCGTGAAGTAAAACAAGACTCTTCGCAACTCACCATAACTCAACTCTCTCTCTCAATATATATATATATATATATAGAGAGAGTGGCTAAGATCAAAGTGGTATGACCAAGGCCTTTGGTGCTACCAAGTCGTTTTTGGATTTTCAAAGTCCAAATGGTCGATCTAAACCGTTAGATGTGATCTTTATATTAAAATCTGCTTGGAGACCAAATTTTATATTTTTTGGAATTTTTTTACTATTTTTTAAGCCACTTTGAAAATTGCTAATCACATGGTCCAGAATTTGGTTGCACTGTTTTTACTGTTCACCCGGATCTGCCATTTTCAAAGTGGCTTAAAAAATAGTAAAAAAATTTCAAAAAATGTAAAATTTGGTCTCCAAGCAGATTTTAATATAGATTGAACATCTAACGGTTTGAATCGACTATTTGAACTTTAAAATTGCAAAAACTAATTGGTAGCACCAAGGCCTTGGTCATACCACTTGGACCTTAGCCACTCTATATATATATATAGAGGCTAATATCAAAACGTTTGCACAAAGTTTCTCGTGCAACCAAGTTGTTTTCGGATTTTCAAAGTCCAAACGGTCGACCAGAACCGTTAGATGTTCAATCTATATTAAAATATGCTTGGAGACCAAATTTTACATTTTTTGGAATTTTTTTGTTATTTATTAAGCCACTTTGAAAATTGCTGATCCGGGTGAACAGTAAAAACAGTGCAACTAAATTCTGGACCATGCGATCAGAAATTTTCAAAGTGGCTTAATAAATAGCAAAAAAATATAAAATTTGGTCTCCAAGCAGATTTTAATATAGAGATCACATCTAACGGTTCGGATCGACCGTTTGGATTGAAAATCCGAAAATGACTTGGTTGCACGAGAAGGCTTGGTGCAAACGTTTTGATATTAACCACTCTATATATCTATATATATATATATATATATATATAGAGAGAGAGAGAGAGAGAGAGAGAATGGCTAATATACAAATGTTTGTTCCTGAACTCAGGAACAAACGATTCGGTTTTCCAATTTTCAAAGTTCAATAAGTTGATCCAAACCGTTAGATATTCAATCTATATTAAAATGTGCTTGGAGACCAAATTTTACATTTTTTTGAATTTTTTTTTACTATTTATTAAGATGGCTTGAAAACTGCTGTTTTTATTAAATTTCTGCAGCATTGAAAAACAACGGTTTTCAAACCAGCTTAATAAATAGTAAAAAAATTCAAAAAAATATAAAATTTGGTCTCCAAGCACATTTTAATATAGATTGAATATCTAACGGTTTGGATTGACTGTTTGGACTTTGAAAATTGGAGAACCGAATCGTTTGTTCCTGAGTCCAGGAACAAACGTTTGTATATTAGCCATTATATATATATATATATATATATATATATATATATATATATATAGATATAGAGTTTGGTTAATATCAAAACATTTGTTCTGGAGACCGTTAGATGTGATTTCTATATTTAAATGTGTGTGGAGACCAAATTTTACATTTTTTGGATTTTATTACTATTTATACTAGTAAACTGAAGCGTTTGTTCCATAGTCTAGGAACAAACGTTTTGATAATAACCAATCTCTCTCTTTATATATATATATATATATATATATATATATATTGGGGCTAATATCAAAACGTTTGCACTAAGGTCCTCGTGCAACCAAATCGTTTTTGGATTTTCAAAGTCCAAACGGTCGATTTAAACCGTTAGATGTGATCTCTATATTAAAATCTGATTGGAGATCAAATTTTACATTTTTTGGAATTTTTTACTATTTATTAAGCCACTTTGAAAATTGCTGATCACATAGTCCAGAATTTGGTTGCACTGTTTTTACTGTTCACCTGGATCAGCAATTTTCAAAGTGACTTACTAAATAGTAAAAAAATTCCAAAAAATGTAAAATTTGGTCTCCAAGCAGATTTTAATATATATTGAACATCTAACTGTTTGGATCGACTGTTTGGACTTTGAAAATCTGAAAACGACTTGGTTGCACGAGGGCCTTGGTGCAAACGTTTTGATATTAGCCACTATATATATATATATATATATATATATATATATATATATATATAAAGAGGAGAGGTTGGCTAATATCAAAACGTTTGTTCCGGAGCCGTGGTGCAACCAATTGGTATTCTGATTTTCAAAGTCCAAGTGGTCGATCCAAACCGTTAGATGTGATCTCCATATTAAAATGTGTTTGGAGACCAAATTTTACAATTTTTAGAATTTTTTTTATTATTTATTAAGCCAGTTTTAAAATCGCTGATTCTAGTAAACAGTGAAAATTTTTTGGATCATTGAAAACAACGATTTTAAAACTGTCTTAATAAATAGTAAAAAAGTTTCAAAAAATGTAAAATTTGGTCTCCAAGCACATTTTAATATAGATTGAATGTTGAATGATTTGGATTGACTGTTTGAACTTTGAAAATGTAAAAAACTAAAGCGTTTGTTTCATGGCCTAGGAACAAATGTTTTGATATTAGCCTCACTATATATAAATATATATATAGAATCTGGCTAATATGCTACGCGTAGCATAGAGGGCCTCCGTGCTACGGCTAAATTTTTTAGTTTTCAAAATCTGAACGGTCGATCCGAACCGTTCAACATGATCTCCATATGAATATGTACTTGCAAACCAAATTTTACATTTTTTAGAATTTTTTTACTATTTATTAAGCCACTTTGAAAATTGCTGATCCAATGGTCCAGAAGATTTACTATTGTGTACAAATTACTGTTTTTTCAAAATGGCTTAATAAATAGTAAAAAAATTCTAAAAAATGTTAAATTTGGTTTGCAAGTACATATTCATATAGAGATCATGTTGAACGATTCGGATCGACCGTTAGAATTTTGAAAACTAAAAAATTGAGCCGTAGCACGGAGGCCTCTATGCTATGCATAGCACCGTAGATACTTCCTATATATATATAGAGAGAGAGAGTGACTAATATCAAAACGTTTTTTCCTGAGGTATGGAGCAACCAAATTTTAAACCGTCTGATCTGTTTTGTTGATTCGCACTGGATCAGATTGATCTGATATTCAAAATGTCGCTAGAATTTGAACTGGACGGGTCCAGTGGAGTAAACCCCACCCAAAACTCGACCCCCTCTCTCTCTCCCGCTTCTTCCTTCTCTCAACCCAGGCGATTTCTAACCCTAAATCGCACCAGGCGAAGCTCTCTCTCACGCAAACCCTATAGTCCGACCCGCTCTCCCTCACGAGGCTCAGACCCCGACCTCCCCCTCTCTCTCACGCGACTCAGACCCTCCGGAACCCGCAATTTGGAAGCTCTCGGCCAAGATCTCGACGAAGCTCGCTGAGCCTTTACTCGCAATTTGGAAACAATTCTCCATAAGCTTAGAAAGTAATTCTCTGACCCCCCGTCCAGTTCAATTTTACTCTAGTGCTGAAATTTATGTGAGGTGCGATTGTGAGGCGCTTGCTCCCTCCCTGCTTTTTCTTTTTTCCTGTCAAGATATTTGGTACCTTCAATTTCAAACTATGGTTATTATTTTGGTTTTACTTGGGTTTGATTTCCTCTGGATATTATACTTTTCTACCGTTAAAATGAAGTTACATGAATTTTTGATTAAATGCAGAAACAAGGGTCACAAGACAAATTGAGCACTTTTGTAATTCCAGATCTTGGGTACGTTATTCATTGCTTAGACAAATTTAGCACTTTTGTTTGATTCCAAATCATTGTAGGCTGTTAATAATTTTTGTAATTTTTGTAACATAATTGATTTAGCTTTTCTAAAAGAGAACTCAGAAATACAGTAACATAATTTTTGTATATTAATATGTTTGTAATTTTTTATTTGTACATATTGATTAAGACTCTTTTATAATGGTTTATTTGCAAGAGATATCAAACCCTATTTGCCGGAGTTGTCTACTTGCAGATGTCAATTAGTGTAGTTTTGTTTAAACATTAATCACCAATAATTAAACAATAATTACCTTTGGACATCACTGTTACCAAACACTAGTACAAAAAACGCTTTCACTGGCCCTCAACCACTGATTGTTTTAATATGTAACAGTTAGTGTAGAGACTGCGTGGCAAAATCGTAAATAAGAATAACTTCAGCACTGACTGTTCAATTGTAAACAACCGTTAGTGAACTTACACTGACTGTTTTCTTAATAAAAGGATCGGTGTAGGGTATGAGCAACACCGACCCTTTCATTGAAAAACAGTTAGTGTTGAGCAGTTCACCAACACTGACTGTTGTTTTAGGGAAGCGTCAGTGTTGCTCACACCCTACATCGACCCTTTTATTAAGAAAACAGTCAATGTTGAGCAGTTCACCAACATTGATTGTTTTTTAAGAGAAGCGTCAGTGTTGCTCATACCCTACGCCGACCCTTTTATTAATAAAACCGTCAGTGTTGAGCAGTTCACCAACACTGACTGTTTTTTAATGGAAGCATCAGTGTTGGTCATATCCTACACCGACTCTTTTATTAATAAAACTGTCAGTGTTGAGAAGTTCACCAACACTGACTGTTTTTTTAAGGGAACCGTCAGTGTTGCCTTACCCTACACCGATTGTTTTTTGAATTTAACAGTCAGTGTTGCTCTCTGTTGTGTAAAAAAATAAATTAATTTCACTTGTATATTTAAAAATAAATTGTTAGGGATATATAACTATTTGAGAATAAAAATTTATGCATTGTGTATATTTTGTAAGATATTTAATAATTAAGTTTATTTGTTTAAATTGAATTTATACATGCAATAAGTATTTTATCGTTGTAATTCATAAAATAGGATTTAAATTATATATGGTAAGATGTTCGTTGTAGATGCAATAAGTTTGTTAATGATGGAATGGAAAACCTAATACAACGTAAACTACTAATTAATTGTTTCATCGAAAAATTGCAATGCTTGTTTATTAGAATGATCATATTCTATTTAATAAGTATGATTAGTAATTTACGTGATTAGTGAAATTTAGGCAATTAACATTAAATTTTGACTTTAATTTTAGAAAATATTTTATAATGAAAATTATATTAGTAATATTTATGCAATAATTAATTTTATAGCATGTTTATTGCTTAATTAAATGATTTTAACACATTAAATTATATAGCATTACATGCATGTTGCATATATAACTCACATCTTCTATGTGTGAACATGAAACATAAACTCGTATTTCATGAGTTAATGAAGACACACGGGAATATGTTGTCCGTGGGTCAATGGTTCCAGATCATATGGTTCAGACTGTTTTTACTGTTCACCCGGATCTGGAATTTTCAAAGTGGCTTAATAAATAGTAAAAAAATTCAAAAAAATGTAAAATTTAGTCTCCAAGTAGATTTTAATATAGATTGAACATCTATAAAAAAAAATTTGTTGTTTGAACAACAGAATGGCCGAAACGCTGCCGGCAGCACCTCGCCGAAATGCTGCCGGCAGCAACTTAGCCATACTATATATATATATATATATATATATATATATATATATATATATATAAAGTTGTGCTATTATACATTGCAATGTATTGACCCCTCCGTGCATTGGACTAAAATCGTTGGATTCAAAGTCCAAACAGTCGATCCGAACCGTTCATCTTGTTCTCCATATTAATATGTACTTGGAGACCAAATTTTATATTTTTTGGAATTTTTTTATATTTATTAAGCCACTTTGAAAATTGCTGATCACATGGTCCAGAATTTAGTTGCACTGTTTTTACTGTTCACCCGGATCAGCAATTTTCAAAGTAGCTTAATAAATAGCAAAAAAATTCCAAAAAATGTAAAATTTGGTCTCCAAGCACATATTAATATGGAGAACAAGATGAACGGTTTGGATCGGTCATTTGGACTTTGAATCGGTGATTTATGGTCCAATGCACAAGGGTGCCTATGCATTGCAATGCACCATAGCCCATCTCTCTCTCTCTCTCTCTCTCTCTCTATATATATATATATATATATATATATATATATATATATATATATATATATAGAGTAAGGCTACGGTGCTTTGCAAAGTAAACCCACTCCTTTACTTCGGGCTACTTTTTGGATTTTGAAAATCCAAACAACCGATCCAAACCGTTCAACATGTTCTAAATATTAAAATGTGCTTGGAGACCAAATTTTACATTTTTTGGAATTTTTTTACTATTTATTAAGCCACTTTGAAAATCGCTGATCCAACGGTGAACAGTAAAAACAGTAAAATTTTCTGGACCACCGGATCAGAAACTTTCAAAGTGGCTTAATAAATAGTAAAAAAATTCCAAAAAATGTAAAATTTGGTCTCCAAGCACGTTTCAATATCTAGAACATGTTGAACGGTTCGGATGGTTGTTTGGATTTTCAAAATCCAAAAAGTGGCCCGAAGTAAAGGGGTGGGTTTACTTTGCAAAGCACCGTAGCCTTACTCTATATATATATATATATATATAATCTGGCTAATATGCTACGCATATATAAGGGCCCCTCCGTACTACGGCTTACTTTTTGAGTTTTCAAAATCCTAACGGTCGATCCGAACCGTTCAACATGATCTCCATATGAATATGTACTTGCAAACTAAATTTTACATTTTTTAGAATTTTTTAACTATTTATTAAGCCACTTTGAAAATCGCTGATCCAATGGTCCAACAGATTTTACTATTGTGTACAAATTAGTGTTTTTTCAAAGTGGCTTAATAAATAGTAAAAAAATTCTAAAAAATGTAAAATTTGGTTTGCAAGTACATATTCATATGGAGATCATGTTGAACGGTTCAGATCGACCGTTAGGATTTTGAAAACTCAAAAAGTGAGCCGTAGTACGGAGGGCCCTTATATATGCGTAGCACCGTAGCACTGTCCTCTATATATATATAGTGATGCTACAGTGCTTTGGGAAGTAAAGAGGGTGTTTTACTTCCCGCTCATATCTCTATTTTCAAAGTTTAAATAGTCGATCCGAATTTCTCAACATGATCTTCATATTGAAATGTCCTTGGAGACCAAATTTTACATTTTTTGGAAAAATTTTATTATTTTTTTAGAATTTTTGAAAATCAGTGTTTTTTGAATTTTTTTATTATTTTTTATTTAATGAAAAGCTGTGATTTTCAAAAATTCTAAACAAATAGTAAAAAAATTTCAAAAAATGTAAAATTTGGTTTCCAAGCACATATCAATATGAAGATTATGTTGAGAAGTTCGGATTGACTATTTGAACTTTGAAAATTGAGATATGAGCGGGAAGTAAAACATCATCTTTACTTCCCAAAGCACCGTAGCATCGCTCTATATATATATATGCAATCAATTATATATCTACGCGGCGCTATTTAGGGGCAGAGGTAGATTTTCAAGTTATGGAGGTCAAATCTTGAAAGTTTCATATGGGATCAATTTTATAAGAAAATTTATAAAAATATGAGAATCAATTTTATAGTATTCATAGCATTTACTCTAAATTATACATCAAAATTGTGTCTAAGTACAAATTTTTTGAAAATAAATAAGAATCAGTTGACCTCCATTTATCACAAGTAGATCCCCTCTGACAGTAATATTTAATTGTATTGATATGGATATATTATATATCAATTTAGTATTTATTTTTATTTAATATTTATGTTTGTATTCGTATTTTAATATATACAGCAAAATATAAATACAAATATTTATGTTTGTATTCCGTCGCTACTTTTGGCAGCATCCTCAAAGTCATTTTTTTTATCTCAACAATTGACTCGTTTTGCTATGGTTATAATTATGCGCACAGAGAACTTATGATATTTTACGTGAAAATTAGGACCGGAATTGAAAATCTTGACGGGAGAATTAAAATTTAAAATGCATAGTATGATGAAATTTGAATTTAAATTTTCAGTCATAAAATATGGCTCTAATCACTAATTTGTAAGTAAATATTTAATATTTTATAAAGAGACTGGACTATATAAAAAATTTAGAATAAATAAATTTAGTCAAATTTTAATATATATAATTAAAATTTTGAAATCATAAAAATAGCTGAACAGTTCATGGCTAACCTTTAGATCCGTTCTATGTGTTTTCGAAGAAAAAAAAAGTGCATCCGATGAGTATCAGATTCACTTTTGATTTCAATAAATTCACTTTTGATTTCGATAGACTCCTCTGCTGTCTGATTAGCTTCAAGATCCACATGTGATTTGCACGAATATAAAAACAGAAACGCATGAATCTCGAAGCCCATCAAACTCAAAATCAAAAGTTAAGTCCGTTCTTGAGTCTTTATTTTTACCGCACAATACACCGATGACTAGACGAGTAAGCAGTATGAACCTGCAACGATGAGGTCAGACACATTACATCGCCATTCAGTAAGAAGATAGATTTTTTTTTTTTTTGAAATGAGAAGATAGACTTCTTTTAGTAAGAAGATAGACATGGTACACGATACATGTCGCTAATTTATGGAGCTTTACGTGTTGGGCATTAATACCAATTCAATCCAGCCTGAACGGCCCATAATATTTTATTAGGGGCTCATTTGGTGACTATTGTTTACTCAGAGGATGCTGTTGCATCAGAGAACGGAGTAGATTGATGGACATCAGAACTATTTTTTGATATGATGGATTTTAGAATTGTTTGATCCGTTTGAAGATCTATGCGTACGAAAATTAATACAAATGTACATGAATATTAAAGTGTAGTGTACGTATCTTGAAGTGTGTCATACGGTATGAAACTTATCAAACTTAAAGTAGGTCTGATATCCATCAGACCTACTTCGCAGTCCAGTTTATTTTTGTGTTCATGCTTCGAAAGAGAGAGAGATGACAAGTAAGAGAAACAAATAAAGGGAAAGAAAGAGAGAATAAGATTAATGAATGTTGATTTGGACAAAGTGATATTTTGTTTTTTTATCAAACTTTTAAGATTAACAAAACATATATCATATATCTATTTTTAAGATTTCAACTTTTATGCGTAATATTTGATCTTTTTTTAATCTAGCACTTACAAGCTTGCCTATGCAAATGATAAATTTTATATCATATATCTATTTTTATTTTGACGAGTTTAAGATCTCAGATGGGGCGTAGAATTATTAAGGACGGATGGTAATAGAATAAGAGAATTCAAGATAATTTGTGTGCACAAAAATAAATGTACATATCAGAATAAGTAGAAATTATGAATTTAATTCGAAGTGTTTTGGTGATTCTAAAATCTAAAAATGTGGTTCAAGTTGATTACAAACATAAAGTGACGCACACTTAACGTGTTTTAAACAAACTTAAAAAAAAAAAATCTGCTTTATGCATGCATAAAAGATAATAAAAACATGTAAAGGGAGGTAAGAGGAGTTTGCATGATCTATCATGCATATGCGTCTATATATCATATATTATGTAAATGATGCTAACTATATATTATTTGTTGATTAAATAAGTCATAAATCTATTTTCTTATATAGAGTTTGATAAAAAAAAAATATAATTCTATTTTCTACTCATAACTTTTACATGCTTTTCACAATATTAAAATAAGATATCAGAAAAAATTAACTAATTTATGTGTTATACATTAATAATATTAATTTGTCTCTTCCTATTATGGGGTTCCAAATCCATCCCTAAAATATTGATTTGTCTTTTCCTATATAAATTTAGAATTGTATATATCTAAAATTTAAACATCATAAATAATATATGGATAAATTTAATTTTTTTTAAGTAAATGTTTTATAATAGTGTAACAATATGGCGGTTGAATTGAATTATGGTGCTTCAATTACCAGTAATATCGGTACGACTTTATACTGAACTAATTTAATTTCATTACAAACAAAATATATTCTATTTCACTTTTTCTCTTTTGTTTTATTTTTCAATTTATAAATTTTTTAATACTTGCTTATGAGAGAAATATATTATGCCTTGATTTCTTTTGCTACTTTCACTACTACAGAAATGGTCATTGTACACGGCACATTGTATACGGATTTGACAATTTTATACAAAAACCGTGTGCTATTGTAATTTTTTGGAAGCCCGAAATATCTGTGGGATCTATTACACGGATATTTATTAAAGAATCAGTGAAGAAAGCCTTGAGAGAGCTACACGGACGTTTATCAGGAATTGTAAACGGATTATTGTTTAACTAACAGTGTAGATAGCCATGAGAGAGCTACACGGGTATTTATGGTGAGAACCGTGTAGAAATATGTAAAATACACACGGATTTTTGTTTAAATAACAGTGTAGAAACCTTTGACAGAGCTACACGGCTGTTCACATAATAATCCGTGGAGAAAGGTTATTGTAGGGTTTTGATTATCGATACACGGTTTTGCCAATTTTATACACTGCACATTGTACACGGTTTTGTTAAGTATAAATCCGTTTAGAAAAGTGTAGGGTTTTGGTATAAAAGGCCTTCTCCTTCCCCCGCCGTATAAAAAGCCTTCTCCTTCCAGCGCCGTTTTGATCAAGTAATTCAACAAACGGAAAGGTTAGAGTTTTTTCAATTCATAGGTAGATTGTAGGTTCTCCTGTATAACCTTAGGAAGAGAGAAAGACCGGTCACTTTACATATCGCTTTTGATCAACTTTGATAATCATTTCACGGTTAATAATTGGAATTTTGATTTAGGTTTATCAATTATGTCAGATCGCTTATCTATCAAGATAAGTCGCTATCTTTGGAGCTCATCTATCAATTAGACGAGCGATGTGATATAATTGATAAACTACATCTGGACTTCACTTCTGGCATGAATATCTCCTTCATCTCTGGCATTTATTTTCCGTTTCTTCCTCTAATTTTCTGTTACTTATTGTTGCTTACTTACTCATCATTTTTTTTTATTTACAGATTGTGATGAACTTTCCGATGGACAGCATGTGATGAATTTCATTTTCTTTTTATTTTCACTATATTTTATTTGACACTTGACAAGAACATGTTTTTTATTGGTTAGGTTCCAAAGAAATGGGTAAAACTAACTTTCAATAATAAAACATGTTCTTTAAATTAAATCATGTTTTGATCCCAAGTTTTTGGCGGTGTAGAAATGGCATGTGGCAGTGCATTGTTGTTTAATTTCTTACACAAACTCCCTTTGAATAAGATGTGGTTTGCGAAAGAATTTAAACAACAACGTAAGAACACTGCAACGTGTCCATTTCTACATCGCCAAAAACTTGGGACTAAAACATAATTTAATTTTCAGAAAATATTTTGTTAGGTGAAAGTTAGTCTGCCTCATTTCTTTGGAACCTAACCAGGATAAAGCATGCTCTTGTAAGGTGTTAAATAAAATATGAATTTATGCATATTAGTAATGTTTTATTAGTGAATTTAGTAATGTTCTTGTAATGTTTTATTAGTGAATTTAGTAATTTTTGTGAATTATAGTAATGTTCTTGTAAGCATTTTCTTGTAATGTTTTATTAGTGAATTTAGTAATTTTTGTGCTGTAATAGTAAATAAGGAGTTGAATTTATGAATTTTGTAATGCTAAATATAAATTTATGAATTTTGTAATGCTAAGTATAATTTTTGTGCTGTAATTGGAAAACTGGATGACAAAATTATCTGAAAAACTGGAGGGTAATCTCAATACTGAACAGATCTGGCTAGCAAAACTGGAGGCTAGCCCAGAAAAAAAAGGAGAATTTAGTAATTTCTTGTAATTAAATAAAATATAGAGAATTTAGTAATTTTTTGTGCTGTAATTGTAAATAAGGAGATGAATTTATGAATTTTGTAATTGCTGAACATGGATTTGTAATGCTAACTATGAATTTTGTAATGCTAAGTATAATTTTTGTGCTGTAATTGGAAAATTGGATGTCAAATTATCTGAAAAACTGGGGGTAAACTCAATATTGAATTTTGTAGCAAACTGGCTAGCAAAACTGGAGGCTAGCCCAGAAAAAAAATTGTTAATTGAAAAATATATAGGATAACATACACGGATATTAAACTTAAAACCGTGTCCAAATAGTAATTGTCACGGATATTAGTTGAATATCCGTGTACGAAATAGCTACAAGGAAAATTTTTTTTTTTAAATCCGTGTAGAAAAAGACTAGCCCATAAATAAAAAAAAAACCCAAAAAATATATAGGACACGAAAACTTTAATTCTATTCATCAATGAACTATAAATTTCCATAATAATTTTTAGCATCCCTAAACAATGGGATTTGCTGCCCGAATTTGCAAAATTAAAAGATAACCTAAACGAAATTAGCTACCATTACACACGGTTCTTAAGTACAAATAGCCGTGTATGATTTGTTAGAGAGCTACACGGATTTCTTAACGAAAGATCCGTGTCAAAAGTAAATGTACACGGTTGTTTCTTGAAAATCCGTGTAGAAACGCATTCTCCTATGGGGCATAACCCGGATTTTTATAAATTTTCATAGAAGAGGCTAGCATTATAAACACGGTTCTTAAATACAAATAGCCGTGTATGATTTGTGAGAGAGCTACACGGATTTCTTAACGTAAGATCCGTGTAGAAAAGTCTTTGTAAGGTTTTGGTATAAAAGGCCTTCTCCTTCCAGCGCCGTTTTTTTTTATCAAGTAATTAATACTGTCTCTCTCTGTATTGAATGCGCTGATCCGATTTCTGCAAAGGCCAGCAGCTGGTATTATCTGAGATCTTTGAAGTTTGTATTTTCTCCTCTCTATCTTTCTAAGGTTAGTGTATATATATATATATTTTCCTTTTCTTCCTCTATTTTTATGTTACTTATTTGTACTTATTTAGATCGATCATGTGTAAGTAGTGTATTGTTGTCGAATAACCGACCCCTACTGATGCTTTTAGGTCCTTGCCCGTCCATAATTAATCCAATAGGGATTAATTTTGGATAGTCTCCGTTTTGGGACTGCTCTTTGAATATTGGGACTCATTTAGGATGTGAACACATATTAGCGGGATTTAATTAGTAATTGAGGAAAGTTCGACGGTATTTTCCCTTAATGCTCCTACGAGTATGTGGTTTTTACGCATACTTGGGGAGTTAAGGGGAAATGCTGCCGAATTTTTCTCAAATACTAATTAAATCTCGCTAATATGTGTTCACATATGGGACCTAATATTCAAAGAGTGGGTTAGGATTGTAAACCGGCCCTTTGTAAGCCTAGAATTTGGTACCAATTTACATGTTGACCATGATTAATTGAAATCATTTTTTTAATTCAATTTACAGATGGATCGAAGTTGGATGTATGAATTGCGACGTGATAGTGAAGAATATTTGGGTCGCGTTGATGAGTTCATAAAATTCGCTGAGAGGTATAGAGTGAAGATGAAGGAAGCCGACATTTTGTGTCCTTGTAGAGATTGTAAAAAATTTTTAAGATTTGGGGACTCCGAAGAAATTAGAGCTCATCTGATTTGTCGTGGATTTAAGAAAAGATATACATGTTGGTTCATGCATGGTGAGGAATTTGGGGAAAGTAGTTGTACCAATAAGAATTCTAACCGTTGTGAAGAGAGCGATGAGAATGTAGAAAATTTGGATAATTTTGAACTTGATTTCAGCGATGATGATTTGAATGACGAAAATTTTGATAATGTTGAACTTGATCGCAACGACGATGATGAGCTGCAGACGGAAATCGATGAAAATGTAGTACACGAGTATATTGATAATCTGGAGGACATGTTACATGATGTGGAAGATGAAATTACTGATAAAAATTATGATAAATTTCAATATTTGTCTAATGAATCCAAAAAGCCGTTGTATCCCGGGTGTACCAAATTTACGAAACTGTCAGCTGTGTTGAAATTATTTAACCTGAAAGCAGAAAATGGTTGGAGTGATAAGAGTTTCACGTCCTTATTAAAGCTTTTAGGAGAAATGCTCCCGGATAACAACGAGTTACCCCGTACAATATATCAGGCGAAAAAATTGATATGTCCAGTGGGTTTGAAGATCGAAAGAATACATGCATGTCCGAATGACTGTGTATTGTACCGTAATGAGTACGAGGCCATGCATGTTTGTCCTAAGTGCGGTGTTTCTCGGTATAAACGTAAGGACCAGGGCACTACTGATTGTGACGATGGCAAAAAGGGCCGGCCTCCGGCCAAGGTGTTGTGGTATTTGCCGATAATACCGAGATTCAAACGGTTATTTGCAAATCCCAAGGATGCGAAGTTATTGCGTTGGCATGAAGAAGGGCGCAAAAAGGACGGTAAACTAAGACACCCGGCTGATTCTCCTCAGTGGAGAAATTTTGATAGACATTTCAAAGATTTTAGTTCCGAGGTAAGAAACCTCAAGATTGTGGTGAGCACAGATGGAATGAGTCCATTTGGAAGCATGAGCAGTCGGCACAGTACTTGGCCAGTTCTGTTAGCCATCTACAATCTTCCTCCTTGGTTGTGCATGAAACGCAGGTATATAATGATGTCATTACTAATCCAAGGACCCAGACAACCCGTAAATGACATAGATGTATATCTCGCACCATTAATCGAGGACCTCCAAAAATTATGGCGTGATGGCGTCTCGGTGTGGGATGCGTACATGAAAGAGACCTTTAACTTGCGGGCCATGGTGTTTTGCACCGTAAATGATTTCCCCGCGTATGGGAACTTGTCGGGTTACACTTGTAAAGGAGCAAAAGCGTGCCCTATTTGTGAAGATGATACGCAGGTGCTGAGGTTGAAGAACTGTCAAAAGAATGTATTTATGGGGCACCGTAGGTTTCTTCCAATTAATCACCCATATCGTAAGAAGAAGAAGGCATTCAACGGGAAGGTTGAGCTTGGAGTGGCCCGTCGTCCATTAGATGGGAAGGGTGTCTTCGAGCGTGTTAAGGACCTTGATGTTGTGTTTGGAAAGTGTGCCACAAAACCGCCGAAGAATATTTGGAAAAAGAAGTCCATATTTTGGGCCCTACCTTACTGGGAATATTTAGAAGTGAGACATTGCATAGATGTCATGCATGTTGAAAAAAATGTCTGCGACAGTTTGACTGGTTTATTATTGAACATTCCGGGGAAGACTAAAGATGGTATCAAAGTTCGAAAAGACATGGTAGAAATGGGAATACGACCCGAGCTTGCACCGCAGGAGAAAGGGAAGCGCACATACCTACCCCCCGCAATGTGCACGATGTCGAAGAAAGAGAAAACAAGCTTTTGTGAATGCCTCCGTAGTATTAAGGTCCCATCAGGGTATTCTTCGAATATTAAGAAGCTGGTGTCGATGAAGGACCTGAAACTGGTCGGTCTGAAATCTCACGACTGTCATGTTTTATTGACACATATGATTCCTGTTGCAATTCGGGGGGTTTTACCAAAGCCCGTTCGTCAAACCATTACGAAGCTTTGTTTTTTCTTCAATACAATAAATTCCAAAGTGATAGACCCTCTAATACTGGACTCTTTGGAGGTGGAAGTCGTTGCTACTCTTTGCCAACTTGAGATGTATTTTCCGCCATCTTTTTTCGATGTTATGGTTCACCTTGTTGTTCATCTAGTGAGAGAAATCAAGATCTGTGGTCCTGTGTTCATGCGGTATATGTATCCATTCGAGAGATACATGGGAATTTTGAAAAAATACGCAAGGAACCGACATCGACCCGAAGGTAGCATTGTAGAAGGATATTTCACAGAAGAGGTGATTGATTTTTGCACCAACTACATGACCGGTGTCTGTCCTATTGGCGTTCCAAAGTCTCGATATGAGGGAAGGCTCCAGGGAGTCGGGACAATTGGGTTGAAAGCCGTAGTTGCTGATAGAGATGAACTACAGAAGGCGCATTTTTTGGTACTACAGCACATGACAGATGTTGCTCCCTATATAGATGAGCACATGGCAATCCTTCAACAAGAGTACTACACGAGAAGTCAGAAGTGGCTTACCAACGAGCATAATCGTTCATTTGTAGGATGGCTGAGAGAAATGGTGCAGTCACACCCCGATAGGGGGCCCGTAAATGAAATTGTTCGACTGCTGGGCGAAGGACCCCGAATTATTGTTAGAACATTCCAAGGATACGAAATTAACGGATATACATTTTACACTAAAACCCAAAGTGATAAGAGCACGATGCAAAATAGTGGGGTGACGTTGGTGGCGACGTCTCAAGAATTCAGTAGATCCGGAGATTCTCGGCCGGTTTTTGCATCAAAGTCGTATTATGGCGTTATTGAGGAAATTTGGGAGCTCATTTACAAAGTGCACAATGAGCAGCTACTTCCCGGCCATGCCGCCGTACAGATTGACAATGTCGTGGAGGGATGGGGGCGCGTACCTCTTCCTGTCCAAAGACCCGAGAATGGCATGCTCTATGTCGAAGATGCCCGGCTGTCATTCGTGCAATGGCCCAAGAATCAGATTATTTTGGATCAGGTAATGCATAAATAGTCAAGTTATTTTGTTACATTCAAAGCACTTCCTTTTCAAATACTTGAAAAAGGTAAAAAATTTCGATACAGACAGTAGGAAATGATGGTAGTCGCACGGAGGGCGTGATGTCACCGGTACAGAGGGACGAAGCAGAAGGACCTTCCCAAACAGTTGCTGACCCTGCTGCCGGAGCAGCGGTTGCTGACCATGCTGCCAGACCAGCAGTTGCTGACCATGCTGCCGGAGCAGCAGGGTCAGCAGCTGCAGCTGGAGCAGCAGGGTCAGCAGCTGCTGCTCCGGCAGCAGGGTCAGCAGCTGATGCCCAACCAGCAGGCCATGACCCTCCTGCCCAAACATCAGAACCTGACCCTACGGCCGGACCAGTAGTTGCTGACCCTACTGCCGGACCAGCAGGCCATGACCCTCCTGTCCAACCAGCAGGACCTCCACCTCGTCTGCTCACCGAGGAAGAATACAAGCTCCTTCCCGGAAAGGATTTGCGGGATCTCCACGACCGCTTGATGGCGGCACCCAAGGACATGACGGAAGTCGTCATACCTGTCCCTCCGGGGATATTTCTACACGAAGGCTCGGTTGTACTGCTGCCGTTCACCGACTTCAAGGACTTTCTACATGCCTCGGGGTCCGATAGATGGCTCTCCGTGGGGCACATCACCATTTTCCTCATGTTAGTGACCAAAAATTGTTTATATCATGTGTATAGCACTGAAGAATATATTCTAATGTCATATGATAATTTTTCAGGAGGCTAATGAATACTACTCATTGCAAGAGCAAACAGAACTTGTGTGCTTTTCTGGACCCCACCGTACTTAGTTGGTCGAACGTGGAAAATGCTCCGGAGGAGGCTATGGATTACCTGTGTGGCGCGATGCTCCAAGCTACTAAGGCGAAGAAGAGATTTCTTCTCTTGCCATACCACCAGATGTTAGTTCTAACCTTGTGATTAAATATATAAATAATTGAAATCACACCATCAAGTCAAGCAAACACGTGTCTCACTATTATATATGCCAAAATATTGTACTGTATGCTAAGATCCTATAATTCTTCTCCTCCCACAGGGGACACTGGTGTTTGATCATCATTGTGCCTTGCCTGAGTGCGGTTTACGTCGTGGATTCTTTGCAGCCCACAGAAAAGATCCCATTTGGCAAGTGCAAATCAATCTTCCCGTATGTGCAAAAGTAAGCAATAATCTTTCACTATGTTTGATTTATTCCCAATTATAACAAATTGTGGAATTGCTAATTAGAGTCACTCCATTTTGTAAGGGCTTTTGCTGCATACGTTACAAAAGGAGGATTGTGCAGCAAGGACAAGAAAATGGGAAAAAGGTTGACTTGGAGGTGGTGGACGGTGAGCACAACACAATTCTATAATTTCATATTTTGTTCAAAAAATTATTGTCATTCTAACATAGGCCGCTAAATGTAAATTGTAGAGCCCGCAACAGAAGGCGGGTTGGGAATGCGGATATTACATGATGATTTCCATGTTTCTCTTTGTCGAAAAAATACAATTCACATTTCCAGATGTGGTATGTAATTCATATTAATTGTGCCTATATAATAGCAATTTATATTTTCATATTATGCTTACTTATAATTCTCATTTCATTAAATTAGCAATTGATATTTGCGACTGTCTTGCATCTACCTTTTATTGTTAATAACTAATACCAAATTATAATTGTAGCAACCATCAAAGCAAGCTGTGTACTCCAAGGAGCAGATCGACCATGTAAGAGGTAGCTGGGCAAGATGGTTTGTATCTGAATATTGTAATGCTGAACATGGATTTGTATAACAATTTAGTGTATATATGAATTTAGCAAGCATAATTTAATGTCAAATTATCTGGAAAACTGGCTAGCAAAACAGAATGGTATATGAATTTTGTAGGAAAACTGGCTAGCAAATTAAACTGGAGGCTAGCCCAGAAATGAAAAAAATCAAGAAAAAAGAATGGGACAATTCTACACGGATATTAAACGAAAGCCCGTGTGAACGTCCGTGTAAAACACAGTAATTCCACACCGTTGTTAAACAAACAACCGTGTAGAAATGAGTACATATATTCTTTTATACAGTCCGTGTATGATAATTAAGAATGCTTCACGGATATGAAGTTAAAAGTCCGTGTGGAAAACAATACTTGACACCGTTATTTAACAAAAACCCGTGTAGATCGTTTTCGGTGTCTACACCGATTATTTTATATTTTTCCGTGTACGATAGTTATGACAGGACACGGATATGAAATTAAACGTCCGTGTAGCTAGAGTAATTCGACACGGTTGTTCTGACTAATGTCCGTGTAGAACGAGTTCGGAGATACAAGGATTATTTTATATTTTATTGATTTGCTAAGAGAGGGACACGGATATACAATTAAATGTCCGTGTAGATAAAGTAACCGATACGGACATTTAGTTGCATTGTCCGTGAATAAAGAGTAGTCGTACACGGTCGTTTACGTAATATCCGTTTTGCTCGGTTATATGGAGAGCGCCACAGGCAGGTGTATGTTCACGGCTGTTTATTTGGTAATCTGTGTAGAAAGCGTTAGATATACACGGGTAAATATCCGTGTCTATAGAGGGTACCTTTTATACACCCTCAACTCATACACGGCAGGGAAATCCGTGTTGCTCTTCCGGTAATGTCCGTCTGCAATCTCTTTTTCTGTAGTAGTGTTTTACGTTAAATTATTAAATTTTTTGTTATATTCAATAGAATTAGGAATTAACATCATAACATATGTTTGTTATTATATAATGTTTGTTGATTTAATCAAGAAATATAAATGATTAATTGAGCTTGTTCAGTTAAATATTGGTGGCCTGGTGGTGGTACTTGTACTAGTATTATTAGTATGAGGCGGTTAATTAAGTCAATATAATTAGTATGAGGCTGTGAACAAATGGGCTGAACGGTTAACAAATTAATATTGAACGGGTTATAATCCGAGCAAGATCTGAAGTTCAGTTCATGTTCAAATTATTTTGCTATGTTTGAACACTAATCTGTATGTGGTTTGTTATTTGTATCAGAATGTATACAAACAATCGTCACCTGGATGAAGCACGTGATTTGTTCGATAGAATGCCTCAAAGAGGAACTGTCATGTGGAAAGTTATACCTGATTGATATGTCTCATGAGGTTGCATACAAAAATGAATATATATATTTTTATTTCTCTTTTAATTTCTAAGACTTATGCCTTGCTTGCTTTTGTTATCCAAATACTTTTGCTAGTTCAATTTAGCTTGTGTTATGTTGATTGTAATGCCGATTTCTTAAATTATAATTTGGCACTGAATTTTAGTATTAAAATTTAAAATTAATGTCTGAAGTATGAACATACTTGTGTTGTGTTAATTTGTGATTATGTGCTTTTGATCAGAGTCAAAATAATTATGAATTACTTAGGATTTTGGCTTAGATTTTGTATATTATCCCACACTTATGTTTAATTAATTAGAAGAAAAAGTTACTGTTACCCTTCTTTATGTTTTATTGCAGGAAACATGTTTTGGGACTATTTCACATCAAATGGAGCAAGAATAGGTCAATCGGATAAGCGACGCTCATCGACTAAGTCTCTGTTACGGCCCGCACTGACTGATACGGACCTAGCCGAATACGGACTAGGAGATAGCGCGATACGCATTAAACCCCTCAGCGACATGGTCTCAATACGGACCGTACCAGCCAGTACGGTCACTAACTAAGGCGCCCTTTAGGGAAAAACTGCTCCAGCTGTATCCAGATCAGGTTTCTTGGCCTCCACTCATCTCCAGACGTCCCCTCACTCCTATATAAGCACCCTGGACAGAAGAAGAAGACATCTTTGTAATTTTGGTTAAATTTGATTAAGTGAGAAAGAGAGGAGTGATTGTTAACATGCCGTTCTGCGGCTAAGTTCTTTTCTTAGGGGCTAGGCAGTAAACCTTGTTACTCATGATGTTTTGATATATATATTTTCTGTTGATTATGATTTTTTGTTGTTGATTGAAATGCTTTTATGATTTATTCTCCCTTCACCTGATATCGATGATCTAGTTTAATCCGTTAGGGTAGTGACAGTGCTTTAATGGTAAGAGAAACTATGATAGACGAGTCAGCTTCGTTGGGAGCCATTAGATTTATGTGAAAAAAACCTTAGCGAGGAAACCATAAATCGGAACAACAAAACGCGAACCAAGTTCTGTCATTTGCGTAAGGAAACTCGCAGTGTGCTATGTAGTAACTTGTGTATTTTAGAGTTCTGTCATTTGCGTAAGATAACTCGCAGTGTCCTATGTAGTATCTTGATAGAAATCCCATCGTTTGCATAAGTAACTCGCAGTGTCCTATGTAGTGTCTTCCATAAACAACAACAGAAAATCAGACCCGACAGAAGTAGAATATCAAAGAGGATTGAGTAGCAATGGTGTGCCGAAACCCTAGGAATTCTCATCTCTATCTTTATTTTAATTACTTATAATTATTGCCAAATTTACATTGATCACAACTTCAACTCTCAAATTTTCAGATTTTGTCTAGCCTTTTGAAAGATTGTGATTTGATCGCTCAAGACTCTAAACCAATATTCTCTGTGGATCGATCTCGATTATACTACTCGATAGGATTGTGCACTTACAATCTGAATCGATAGCATTTCCGAGTTTATAAATTTTAAAAGATAACATCGCTCACTTTTGTGCAATCAGCTTTGTATGAATTTTTATCTACTTTTTTGTGCTAAAATTTAAGATATGTTACTTTGACATGATTATTCGAGCAAAGCTAGAGTGTGATGTGCTCATCAAAAGAATTGGTGAGTACAATTTCAAAAATATATTGAATTGGCTTCAAACGACGAATCTAAATTATTGAAATCCATCTATTTCATGAGTGATGCATGTAAATGAATTTGAGTTACATGAAAAAGAGGAGGGTTACATGAAAAACTTGAATATTATACTCTTTCTTGTGGAATTGGAGATTTTCATAGGTATCACTGACTTGAATGTTATGTTCTTTCAATTTAAGGCTATACTAATCCCAACAGGTATTGCATTGTGATGTTTAATAAAAAGTTCAATTTCAAGCTACAACTGTGAGTACAAGGTTTGCTAATCTTCAATTGTTGTTATATTTTTTTTAAATTAGAACCTTTTAGTTTAATTATCATTTGCTTTTCATTTTGGTTATAGTTATTATATGTTGTCAAGTAAAATATCTTTTGTAAAGCCAGGGTGAGCTTACTGATAGTTTTAGGAAAGAGAGAATGAATATTGTATTGATCTTGTGTCCTTGATTACAATTACATTGAGTCAATTTATAGACTTGATTATGGTATATATCTAAACATCTCAACTAATCATCCCCTACCTACCACTCTTGTATTTCTATTTATCTCCTACATTGTACACTCACTAATATCTCCAAATCCTTGTGAGTTTAACCTTGCACTTCTCTTTTCTTTTGTCATCTTTGAGCAATTCATTGACCAACATGATTTCTTGGTTACTTCTTATTTCTTAATACACTGTTAGAATTTGGACGTTGCAATTGTAAAAACCACCAACCATTTTGAGCTATTACCCAAGGAGAAACACGTAAGAAGTTAGTATCAACCCCACCCCCTCCATTTCTTTTATCATTTCCCCCTCAAGGCAATGAGTTACAATTCTTACAAATAGGACCAATCCTTTCTTAAAATGCATGGTTACAAAAGTACAACTGTTTCTCTCATGAACAGCTATTTTTCAAGCAATTTCGGCCTCAAGACCCGTGCCTAAAATATTTGTGTGTAAAGCGTTTGTGTGTAAATAGTTTTGTATATAGTGTAACTGTGTAAAAATGTGAAATTTAAAAAGATAGTCCCTTGTTTGCAACTTTGCACACATGTTAAGTTTTTGTTAATCAATTCTGATTGTAATTGATTTGTATGTATCAAATGTAAAATAATATTTGTTGTAAACTTTTGACTTAGTTGAAACCTTTGATGTTCATTTATATTATCTTGAATTTGTAGCATTATGGAGGTTGTTTTTGTAGATTTGTTGCTTGTCAGGTTTTTAGCTGTTTGTGTTGATCCCTCAGGAATGAATCTAGATGGTGCGACTTATGTTATCTTGCAAGGCACATGTTCTGCCAGTGAAGACTGATGTAGTGATGTTGTTTCTTCAAGCTACAAGTGCTATTTTGCAGTTTTTAGTGTCTTGTGGATTTTCTGTTTTGCTAGGGTCCTTTATGCTTAATCCTCCATGGTTGTCAGTTCAAGTTTTGCTATTCGGTGGTACTTTGTTCTTGTGGTTACTATGTATCAGCTAGGTATTTGGCTTGTAATACCTAAGTAGGTTATGTTCCATTCTATTCTTCTGAGTTGTGATTCAACTAAACAATGGTTACTAAGTATCAGCTAGATTATGTTCCATTATGTTCTTATGGTTACGTTCCATTATGTACTTTGTTCTTGTGGTTACTAAGTATCAGCTAGGTATTTGGCTTGTAATAACTTGTTTTTAAACAAACTCAACTAAACAATGGTTTGTTCGATTTAACCGAACAAACCGAAATTTACTTTGGTTCGGTTTTAATTGGTTGCTATGTTTACTTTGGTCGGTTCGGTTCTATTTTTGAAAACCGAAATAAACTTTAGTTTGCCTATTATATTTCGGTTTTAACCGAACCAAGCCGATGAACACCCCTATTCCTACGGGCCTTATGCCAAAAAAAAAGAAAAAAAAAAATTCTTTGAATTCCATGCTGTCATTTTTTTCTATTGTTAGGATCATGGGAGCAAAACGATTGAAACGTTTGGTCAACTAGTTGCGTCGTTGCGGCTACGCCGCAACCGTCTTCTTTTGTGTAAGTTGGCGTACATAGGGGACAGTTTTTTTTTGTCATTCTTCTGTATGATGGCGCGTGAATTTTTTTTTTTTTGGAAATTTATTGCAATAGTTATATCTCAATTACCTTGTACCAGCTGAATTTCTTTCGAATACTGATTCCGAATGATATAATAGAAGGATTTAACTGATATAAATATTGCGCATTGTAAAATTAGAATGCATAAATTCTGATATATATTTTACATCTATTGAAAGAACTTATCAGAAATTATTAACGAAATGTTGTATTCATTTAATAGCTCCATGCCGCTACTCACTCTGCCTAGTTAGCTCTATCATCCAATTTATGTTCTAAATTAGAAATGGAATAAGAATAATGAAAATTGAATCCAAGAGAGAAAACAAAAATAGAAGGCACTAAAATTTTACTAATTTCTAGGAAAAACTGGTATCGATGACAGAAACATAGTATGCCTTCATATCAGTATGCATGTCACCACAGAAAAAAAAAAGGCCGACCTAGTATCAATCGCTACATGTTTACAAATATAGTCATTAATATGCTTAATAATATATGACAACTTCAGTGAGAAAACCACTACATGGACAAAATAGTAGATAATGTTAAGTATCATTGCCATTTTGTGAATTGGTTTCTAAAATGAAGGTTTTCTCCTTTGAAAAGAGATTGAACTGCTTGAATTGAACCAATCCCACGGGGAAGGAATTGGCTTAGAAGTTTCCTATCTGATTCTGGAAGGCATGAAGCCCACGCCTAAGTAAACAAAAATGAAAACAATAATAAAAACACAACAAATAAACAAATAGGACATCTTGATGAAACAGATTTCATTATGCCAAATATGTATGTTAACCAAAAGAAGTGCTCACCTTACACAATTTGTACCAATGGTACGGATGGAAAAGAAGTGCTCACCTTACACAGTGTGTACCAATTGTACGGATGGTCTAGAGGTCTATTCTTGGTTTACATAATGCATATTTGCTTCAGGTAGTGGTTTGCTTTAGGTAGTTGTTTGGTTTTCATAGTGCATATTTGCAAATTGTATAAGGTTGTCAAAATAAAAACTCCAGTATTCAAAATATAAATTATTGGTTTGGTTTTAGAATAATGTGGGAATCAGACTGAACTGGCATTCGGTTCAGCTGTGCATGCTAGAAAAGAAAGAATTTTTTTCTCACATATCACACGTTAGACAAATCTCCAAAAAAAACCCAGAAAAATGTTTTGAAGCTCATATTACTGTTTTGACTTTCTGAGAGATGGAAGAAATTCATTTCCATTTTTATTTACAGAAATTGCATGGCTGCATGAACAGTGAACCCAATGGTTTGATCCCTTCATCATGGATTTTCTTCTATCATGAAGAGTTAACCACTTAACCTAATGATAGAGCAGAGAACCCAAATATAGAACAATGAACCCTTCATCAAGAATTGATATATATAAACACAGTGGTTTGATCCAAGAGAACAAAGGCCGAACTTGAAGGAATTTGTTCCATATCATCTTACTATAGAAAGAAGCTAAATTTTTTTGTGCGCAAAATCCAGAAATTTAGTAATTGCAAAAAAGTAATAACTATCCTCAATGCGATTTGATGCTTGATTACAATGTAAAATACTCATTTGAGTTCCAGTATAGATTACCCAAACATGCAGCCTTTGCAAGGGAAACATGAAAATAGCTTCGATGCGGTCCAAGCTTCTTCACCACTACCTCCCTTCCATCCAGCAATTGCCCCTAAATTCCAACAAAAATTTCAAATTAAAACAGTCTCAAATTGTTTTCATGCGAACTATTTGTAGATGAATTAATTAAGTTACCCTGAATAATGGACCAAATCCACCTTTGCCGAGCTTATTCTTCAGGCTGAAGTTTTTTAGTGGCAGCCACTAAGATCTCGTACCTAAGAACCTTATACTCCTTCAATGCTATTGCTTTGAGATCTTCCTTATCCACCTTTCTATAACCTAAAATCAAGTATTTCTGAGCAACATTAGTAGGAAAAAAAATCTAAAGAAGCGGAAAAAAGTAAGTCAAAGCAGATTGAAATCTTACTTGGAGCTGGCGGTAGTCGAAAATCTTGGTACGAAGAAAACTGAGAGCGTTAAGGATAGTGGAAATCACGGCACCATTCTGTCGCGCGAGATGGAGAAGAGAGTGTGAGAGCGAATTTTTTAGAGCGAACGACACCTACGAACTTCTCTGTGTTAGCTGATTACAATGTTTTGGAAGAACAATATGATAAAATTAAGTAACATAGTGGAAAAAATAATAAATTAAAATGTATACATCAAAATAAACTGTTTGTCATCATTTTTATTAATTGTTTTAGTGGAGTTTTAACTCGATCAAAAACACAGGTTAAAAACATTACGTGCCAGCTCCCTCAGCTCCGTCTTCTATTGCGTAAGCACTAAGCAGCCTTCAAGCCATTAGCTGTCACCAGCTCAGCAACAAATTCTGTTGATATGATTTGTGTTGCTTCATTTGCGGGTTTGGAGTTTTGGTAGGAATTAATCATAGCACCATAACAATGAAGCAACACAAATCATATCAACAAACACCAATAAATCCTTGCTGAGTATTAATCAGTCTAAATTAACCTACAAGAATAAAAAGGTTAATAATTAAGGTTACCAAAGTTAGAAATTTCCAGCGTAAGGAAAAGTTGACCGCCACCGTACCTCGCCAAATTTCCAGCGAAGGAGAAGCCGACCGCCACCATACCTCGCGCTGCTCCTCTTCCTTCTTCTTCTCTTCTCTTTCTCTGCCCCCTTTTATTCTTTTCTTTCTCTCTTTATTTATTTTCTGTTCTATTGCTGGAATTAGAACCCAGGTCTTCACTTTGAGAATAAAAAGATTTGCAAATAATTAACTTGTGCGCCTACACAATTCTTATAACTGTGTTGTGCTACAAAGGTGAAACTGAGAAGATGGGGAAGTAGTAGTTTTTCTTGATAATATGATTTCACTATAATTGAATGCGACATGACAGTTCTCAGAGTTTTATTAGCCCTATCACAATAACGATGAAGACCACAGAAGGGCACTTTAGTCATTTGAAAGATAAAAAGGAAACAATGTAACATGATATATTAGTATTTTGTAGCATGTCTTCAGGGTGCCTATCAGATGCTTATTACTTTCAGAAACATACAAAACTCCTTGATAGATTGCAGGAGTATATATAATTTTTATATATCATAACATCTTAGTTGACAAAGAAATGAGGTCTCATTGAAATGATGTTCAAAACACAGGTTAAATAAATTACCTGGCAGCTTCATGGTCCGTCAGCTCCGTCTTATATTGCGTAAGCAGCCTTGAAGCCATTAGCTGTGACCAGTTCGACAACAAATTCTGAGGTCCCGTCAAATCTATATGAACCCACAAATGCTCTTTTTAAATCTCACATTATAAAACCTATCTAAAGTAGTACTTTTAGAAATTCATGTTTGGACCTTCAATTGTTCACAGAAATGAATTCGTGCACAATTTAAGGCTTAGGTCAAAGCCCTAACAGAATAACTGAACTGTGACAAACCCCTCTAAAATCAAGGTCAAGCATCAAATAAACCCATCAAATGCAAAAAGAATTGCCAGGTCTAAGAATTTCAGAAATTGCTACAAATTAGAAAATCGCACAGATTTTGCAATTGCACTATCGAAAGTTGAGCCACAATTGATGGAAAATAAGTTCAACAGATGAGGAAGGGAAAAACAGCATGCAGATGAAACTTCAGATTTGAGATTTCTTTGGAACTGAAAGTACTAATTTGAGAAGGAAATGCGGAGAGGAACACAAAATGAGTAATGAATTTTAGAAGAGGTGGAAATTCAGATGAAATTGGAAGAGAAGATAATGATTGGAAATTAATCCCAGGAAAAAAAAGAGGGAGGGCATGTGATTGGTAATTTGAAACCTGATAGATCAGATGCCTTGTCTTTGTGTGGAGAAGGATGCGTCAACACAGATGGGCTTCTGATTCTTCCTCCTCATAGAGAAAGAAGCCTCTGCAAAAGAGAGGCCGAGGGTTTTGGTAGGGTTTAGAGACTTGCTATTGTGATTGTAGTAGTAATTGTAGTTGGCAGTGGCCATGAGGGAGGAGCTCAAGCTGGATGCCGGAATAAGGACTGGAATTGGAAGAAGAGGAGGATAGGTTAGCGTAGTGTTTTCTTTTCTTTGCGCAAGCAAAAAGAGGTCTGGAGAGAGCGATATCCCAACGAAGGGAGCCCGCGACAAAGAACAGCTGAGGAGCTTGGCAAGGCCACGACGAGTAACACGTAGCGGAGGGGTAGCACGTGGAGACCGTGAAAGAAGAAGGAGATGACAGCTTGGAAAAATTCAGACGAATTTGAGAGGCGCAAGGTGAGTAAATTGAGATGACATCAGCAAACGTCATATGAATACATCCGGAGCCATCAATTTCACATCCGACGGCAAACAGACGGGGTGTTACTGTTCATTCTACAGTAACACCCCATTGCCAATTAAGATTTTATAATATCCGTTGGACCGTTTCCTTTTTTATTCTCTCACGTATGCATCAAAATAAATTGAAAATAGAAAAGAATTTCTAAAAGTATGAGAACGTACTATATATCATTTCAGGTATATCCCTCAAAAACATCAAAATTACGAATTATCCCTTTGAACTTAAAAAACTCACAAGTAGAAAAAAACATAAAAAATTTCCAGCCTGTTTTTCGAAAAATGTCGGTTTTATCCTTGATTAGTTATCGAGGGAAAATTGTTCATTTTTTTTTACTTCTAACGTATACATGAAGACATTTAGGTATAGCTTTGTAAATGCATCAAAAGTAGAAAAAATAAACCATCTGGCATCAGAAACCGATCAATTATAAGACTGACATTTTTTTAAACATGCTACATATTTTTTATGATTTTATACTAATCGAGAGTGTGCTCTGTTTTTCAGTTTTATACATATTGAGAGTGTCCACATATGTATTGATCTAGTATAAACAGAGCACACTGCTTACATTTTTTTTTTTTTTTGACAAAAGTGGGTATCCCCCACCTGTTTCAAATTGAAACAAGAACAGTTTATACAAAAGGCAATGGAGTAAGAAGTCCATTGTGCAAAATACCTAAGCAACTAGAAAAGTAACAACATAGCATCAAGGTATAGTACCATATGACAAAGTATAGCTAAAGATCACAGGAGTAAGTTCAGAAAATAACAGAAACATGAAATTTAATACTAATAGGCACTAGAACCAGTAGAGCCATCCATGTAAGAACCATCAGAAGAGGGAGATCCAGGATTAGAAGAAGCTGAGGTGGAGTCAGAGGGTGAACTAGAGACAGAGTCAACCCTGTCTCGCAGATAATCCGAAAGATCCGACCCCCCGTATCCAAGTTCTGCTACTTCTAGATCCTGGGAGCTTGCCTCTTCTGGGGTATCGGAATCTGACAGAGGTATCAGACTGCCTACCTGGGTCAAAGGAAAAACATCCATAGGCAAAATTAAAGTTAGTTTAAAATAAGTTTCATCAGTCCTAATCTTACACCAATAAGAGGAAAGAGAAATTATAGCTGAGCCAACACTGGCCAAAGTTGGGATGGGTGAATTAGTGAAACAAATCTTATTTCTAGTTAACCATAAAATCCAAAGAGTAGCAGCCCTAAGTAATTCTACTAAAAGAGTATCGAGGAATGCATGCATCAATGTACCATAAATCCTCAACAGTCTCACAATCAAAAGAAAAACCATTATGATTGGCAATCCATGACCATATTGCATTAATAAAGGGGCAGGTAACAAACAGGTGGTTAGTTGTTTCAAAAGAACCACAAAATGGGCAAGTAGTATCTCCATGCCAACCTCTTTTCAACTGCTTACATTTTATACTAATCAATTATAAACATAGTACATATTGTATAAAACAGAGCACACTCTCGATTAGTTTTTTTAAAACAGAGTACATATTATATTGATCTAGTATCAAAGCACACTCTCGATTAGCACAATGAGGACGATTCTTTTTATAATTGATTAGGTAAGCAGTGTGCTCTGTTTTTCAGTTTTCAATAATGACTGCTACGACTGAAAGCTATATTATTTAGCGGAATCGGACAGTCATTTAGTTTATCGATTAAATTAACTGTTCGGTCAATCCGTATTATATTTTATACTGTTACATACGAGAGACCGTTTACTTTTTATAGGGTAGTTAGGAAGGGGCTATCAACACCTTGGAGGTAAGTGTACGTACAATTAAACAAATGTAATTTCTTGGCAGCAGAAAATTTTGCACATTTATGCCAGCAAAATTAGACCTTCAGTTTTCAAAATGAAAGCTATATTAGCGTAATCGGACCGTACTCCGTAATTTGACGATTAAATCATTCTGTCAATCTCTAATTGATTTTATACTCACACTTGTGATAGACCGTTTACTTTTATTGCACATGTGACTATGTGAGATACCGTTTACTAATTTTATTCTCTCACTTGATTCGTCACATATAGATATTTTGATTTTCTCATTTTCAAAATATATAGACCAATACATAGAAACAAATGAGAACTAAGCGAGTATCACGGAATTTAATATGACAGAATAAGATAGAAAATTTTAAAATTTAGGAACACTTATCCTAATTTTAATAACAAAATCTATCATTGACAAATAACCTTATGCAATCTCTCTAAGATTAATCACCAAATTTTGATATGATAATATTTTATAATTTTTCCAAAGCTCTTTTAGCGAATATTAATTAACTTACTGATAGAGATGATCTTAAATAAACTTTTTTTACCAAATTTACTAATATTTTTATTCTTTCAAAATACCAAACTAATCTTGATTAATTGAAAGGAGCAGATTAGAAGATTAAAACAAACATGATGTAATCAAGATTTTTTTTTCCCTTTTTTTATTTCAAAATGACTCAAATAAAGAACTTGATCATTGCCAACTGTTCATTATATATAACTCGTGGGTTGTTGTGATTTGGAAGTTTAAATAGTCGATTTGAAGTGATTATCGTGTTCTCCATATTAAAATGTACTTGGAGACCACATTTTACAAAACAAAAATTGGAAATTTTGTACTATTTTTTCTAATTTTTTAAAAGCACTGTTTTAATATGGTAAAATAAAAATAAAAAAACAGTGATCTTAAAAATCCGAAAAAATATTGTTTTTTTTTTCAAAAAAAATGTAAAATTTAATCTCCAAGCATATTTTAATATGGAAGACACGTTAAGCAATTTAGATCGACTATTTGAACTTCAAAATAACAAAAACCACTAGGTATAAGGATGTGGTCTGTGCCAACATTGATATATTAGCCAACAAATAAATTTTTACTGTCTAAAGGTTTTCTTTCTTTTAAATATCTTCCGTTAAAATAATACGGAGGTCATAAATTTGAATCCGTGATTTTTATTTTTACCCAAAAAAATATATATTTTAATATAAATAACCAGGTTTTTAAAATATTTTTATTTTTACCCAAAACGCTAGGAATATCAGCGTTCCGAATTCTTAATTCGGAACGCTAGGATTCCTAGCGTTCCGAATTAAGAATTCGGAACGCTGATATTCCTAGCGTTCCGAATTAAGAATTCGGAACGCTGATATTCCTAGCGTTCCGAATTCTTAATTAGGCATTTGTTTCCTTCTTATTTTTCTTTCGACCAATAATAATCCACCACCTCAAGCTGTCGTGCGCGTTGCATGTTTTTAAATTGTTTTCTGGTCAACATGGCGGTACTGTCCGTGTTATAGCACTGTTAGGATGATCCAATTTATATTGCAGAAAAAAGTTAAATTACAATGGTTTTAACATGTTCTTCAGAATTTCTATCACGCTTTACATGAATGACGGGTAATTCTTTAATTTATTTATAAATGCAATTGCATGTAATATGTATATATGTCACATATACACTCCTTGTAATAAGCACTATTCTTCTTAGCAGTATAACTGTATAATTACACGGTTAGACTTTTTATAGTTGAAAATTAACCTCTGGGTCATGAAATTTAAGATCAATTGCTATAGTACGAAGAAAAAAGATAAACAGAACAATCGTTATAATAGGGGGTTAATTAATTTGTAGCAATATATAACTGCTGTTAGCTAAGCACCTAATTAGAGCAATTGCTTAATATATAACTGCTTTAGCTACATTTGTTATTCCCTTGCAATAGCAGTCAAAGAGACATTAATATGCATGTAAAATTTACGATTATACTATATATATGCATATTACTATATATATGCATATATATATATATAACTCCATATTTTTTAGCAGCTGCTGACTGCTGAACTGTGTACACATTAAAAGATAAATAGGAATAAATGAAGATATATAGTTAATTTTTAGTTATTTCAACAAGACCATATATACTGTATTAAGATAAAAAGTAGAGTCTTTGCTTCACCTGGAATGGTATATACATGTAAATAGTATAAGAGATTAAGAGATATATATACTAATACTAGTGGCAATTTTTTTAGTTACCTAGTTTTGAACAGATATGTTATTATAATATTACTGCCCGATCTAAGCTTAATGGTAGATAACTATACATATTATATATGTCTGCGTCATGTCTGATATTTTAACATGCTCGGATAGTTTTTTAAATTTTCATTGCCTCAATTATTGAATTTACCACTATCAATTTATTTCGTCCTTATTTTGCACCAACTATGTAGTTTAAAGGTTTTATGAATAGAGATTAAGAATTTTATAATCAATGTGCTAATAGATTAATATAGATAAGAAGTCTATAAAAATATTGCATTCAATATCAGTGTGTGCTATATATAATAATTTGTGCGGTAGGGACAAAGATCAATCAAAGGTCAGATAGGTATATTAATTTATCCAACTTAATACTTTTGAATCAATTCAGCCAGGAGTACCTCTAGTTGACCCTTTATTTTCTAAGAGGGAATTATTGGCTGCTATAAAATTGAGTCCCAGAGATTAGTGCTTCCTACAAACTCCAAATTAACTGCAACTTGCAAAAAATTATATTCCATGCATGCATGAAAACACAAACCTTAATTACATTATATTATAATGATTACAACCTCCTTGTAATAAGCACTATTGCTAGATCCAATTATAACAAGCTGTACATTCTACTAAAGATATAATTATAACAAGCTGTACATTCTACTAAAATGGTTAACTGATTGCACGTGCAAACTATTGCTAGATCCAATTATATTAACCAAATTCATGAATTAATTTCTCCCCCTCACACTCAGGTCATTATATATGTTGTGCTAGCTATTTACTAATCAAGTTAGAATATTAATGAAATTCATGCTTATTTTCTCTAATTTACGCCCATATAAATGACGGTGTACTAGTTGATGTACAGAAGTAATTAATGGATCAAAGAATTAATTTCCCATGGAGATGATCAAACTGGGTATAAATTGGATCATCCTAACAGTGCTATAACACGGACAGTACCGCCATGTTGACCAGAAAACAATTTAAAAACATGCAACTCAAAATGCGCACGACAGCTTGAGGTGGTGGATTATTATTGGTCGAAAGAAAAATAAGAAGGAAACAAATGCCTAATTAAGAATTCGGAACGCTAGGATTTCTAGCGTTCCGAATTCTTAATTCGGAATGCTAGGAATATCAGCGTTCCGAATTCTTAATTCGGAACGCTAGGAATATCAGCGTTCCGAATTAAGAATTCGGAACGCTGATATTCCTAGCGTTTTGGGTAAAAATAAAAATATTTTAAAAACCTGGTTATTTATATTAAAATATATATTTTTTTGGGTAAAAATAAAAATCACGGCATTTGAATGCATATTTTACCCTTTAGGATGTTTAATTTACCTCCATTTTTGTCTAAATTATGTTTTCATATTTTCAATTCCTTAATTAAAAAGCTAAAAACATGAAATCAAATAACAAAACAAACTAGCATCAAACGAGCATCTATTAAAGATACTGGATGTACCGGAACTTTTTAATTAAAAAAAAAAACAGAACAACCATTGTCGAATCTGATCACGTTATTTGTTCCCTTCATAATGTAATCATCATTCTTTTTTTTTTCAAAATGGTATATCAGTATATGTTCCATTCTTTTTAAACTATTTTTTAAGGTAAATTTAGACATATGTAATTTCTATGTTGTCACTTCATTGGATCAATTTTTGTTATACAATATTCTTCATATTGTTATAAAATTTAAGTAATATAAGTTTCAATTTTTTTTTGTTGTTGTTATAATTTGTTGTTTCTTATTGGACTTTATTACACTAATTTACTTTTTATTTATAATTTACATTTAAATTCAATCTATTTTAATATTATTTATGAATATTGTTGAATAATTATTCTTTTAATTGGTCTACCTTTATGAAAATATGTTATTATGTATGATAACTTTGTTTTGTTCTCTTTTATATGTCTGTTGCAACGTATAGGAACGATACTAGTTAGTTAAAGATGTAACATATTTAAAAAAAAATCATTAATTAGTCAAGTGTAAGTTTTTAGAAGGATTAAAAGTAAGATAATATTTTTATTTTCTGTTGTATTTTTGAAATATTTTTTAGAGATATTTAGATATTATGTATATTGTTATTAATTAGTTCAATGGACACCTCCAGTTTATATAAGTGGCAAGAGTACCGAAATTTTTATTTCTAGCACAGTTCAAAGAAAAATAAATCAAATAATCATCGATTCTGGGAATTTCGAAACTTACCATGGCCGCACTGGCATTATGCGGACCCATTTTCACGGGGCCGCACAATGCCGGTGCGGACCCTTAAAGGGGTCTACACAATGCCGGTGTGGACCCAGGGTCCACATTATGCCGGTGCGGACCCCTGGGAAGGTATATAAGGGGTCCGCTGGTTTCATTTTTTGTATCAATTCAAAGAAGTTTCAATCCCTTCGACCTCGGATAAGTTTTCTTCTTTTTTTCTAGTTTTAATTTTTTAGTTTAAAGTAGTAATTAGATTTAGGGTTTAGGTTTAGGTTTAAGGATTTAGGTTTAGAATTTAGATTTAGGGTTTAGAATTAGATATTAATTTAGGTTTCAGAATTAGAATATGACCAAAATTTAAATAGAATTGTACCAAATATTAATTGTTTGAGCAAATAGAATTGTACCAAAATGTAAGTTTAGGTTTAGGTTTAGAATTGTACCAAAATTAATGGATTTGTACAAAAAATTAAACAGGTTTATTATACCAAAATTGAATATTTGAGTTAAATTAGACTTGTACCAAACTTTAATTAGGTTTATTTTACCAAAATTAATTGTATGAGCACCAACATTAAACTGGACTTGTACCAAAATTCTCATATTTGACCAAAAATTATCAAATACAGCATGGTATCTAGTAGATATACCGTCTTCCAGTAGGGGTGTACATTTTTCCAGTAGATGTACATAGCATGGCCCTACAGCCACTCCGTACGAGATGTCCCAGTACATCGAGAGTGCGTTGGCAAATGTTCCGGGTATCCGGAGTCGCACTGACAGGGTCAGCGACTTCTTGTGGCTACTAATAATCTAAATTGGTCATATTTATAAAAATACTAATAACCTAAATACTAATAACCTTAATAAAAATAACCTAAATTGGTCATATTTATAAAAATACTAACAACCTAATTTTTTTTTATGAATGAACTTGATATAATTTTTTAATTAAATGCAGGGTTTGGATGCGGTTACGGTTCGTCACAACCGCATGTGGCTACGGTACCAACCGGTGTACGGGGGACATTACGTACAATGGGATTGTTTCAGCTATCCCAGATGGCCGAGGAGAACCATGACGAGGGCTTATCTTCCGGCCTCATTGAGTGATGATGTCCCGAGACGCACACCTTTCATCTCCCCCATGCTGAGATGACAGTCACCCTACAAGATGTCAGTTGTCTGTGGGGTATGACTATTATCGGGGAGCCAGTGACGGGCGTCGAGTATGGGGACTTCCGTTCATTGTGCTTGGAGCTGTTGGGTATCTCACACAAGGAGCTCCAGAAAGAGAAGAAGAGAGGTGAGAAGACTGTGATCTTGCCCAGCAACATCAGCTTGTCAAAGTTGAGGGCCATATTCAAGGATTATCCTGATCGTCCATATCAGTATGTAAATTGTACATTATTTAATTTAAATAATATTAGATTTATTTACTTGTAAACAATGTTTTAATTTAAATAAATAACAGGTGGTTGTTGACCGATACCTGCGCGCGTATATTTTAGAGATGATCACTTGTCGGTTGTTTCCGGATTCACACGGAGATCAGGTGCGGTTGTGCTACCTTGAGCTTCTGCGCGATTTTTCCACTGCGGGCAGGTTCAACTAGGGTGGTGCCATGCTGGCATGCTTATATAGGTAAGAAACTTATTCTTATATTTTTTTAATTTTTTCAAATATTATACATCTTAGTATAAGTAACACTGACTTTGTACATTGTAAAGGGGTCTTAACAATGCTTTCTTGAAGAAAAACAAGACATTTATTGGACCATGAATGTTACTACAGCATTCGTCATACGCACATTTGATCGTTGGTCATCCAGTCCAAGCTAACAAGACAGATGTGCTGGAGTGGTGCAAGGCCGAGCCAGACAACTGCCCTGCATACGGTGCCAAGTACTTCTATCCGAAGATTTGGGTCGGGCAGGGGCATGGTGTTAGTGTAATAATCTAGAAGTCAATCAAAGGATAATTTTATTCTATATGTATTTTGTTCATGTAATGGATGATTAATAAAATTATCATTTTGTTCTTTGAGTTTTATCGAATTATGAATCATTTCGAGTTCATGACTTGAAATTATAAAACTACATAATAGATGATAAATACTCTTAATAGTCACTGACCGAGGTAATTAGCAAAGAACACTAATTAACCAATTAAAGGTTAGTATGTGGATTAAATGATGGTTAAGTTTTACAAACCATAGATAAAGAGTTGTCATTTTAATCACATAGATACATGTTAGAGAACATGGTATTTGACAGACCCTCAATGAAACATTATACGAAAATGTGTTCGTGTCATTAATGTTTTCATTTAGTGTTAAGTTCTAAAGTATGTGGTTCGTCATTTCCTACATAAGAAATATATATTCGTGAGTGTTGTTTAACGCTATCCGTAAAAATTAGTTATAACAATGACACTTCAGTATACATGACTTTTGCAGAGGAGAGATGTTCACCAGGAATACTATTGTCCCTCGTATTTAATACGAGTAATAGTATTACTAGGCCTCTTGATAAAGTAGGGTTATCAGCGCACGGTATGATTAAAGAGTTAATCATATTTGATAAATCTACTTAAGATCGAGAAAAGATTAAGTTTGCAAGGATAACATGTACTTACCTTGAAACTGATCTGATACTATGAGACATAAGAATTAACACGAGTAAATTATTTACTGGATTGTGATATTGTATTGTACAAGATCATCTGTGTCAATTGGGTAGTCATAATGCATTCTGCCAAGTGCCGCTTATGATTTATAAAATTAAAAGGAGTTTTAATTCTATTGCCAACATAACACAGATCCTATCGGGTCACGCCAATAGGAAAGTAATCAGAGAATTAATTTATTTGATTAATTATAAATGTTATGATTAATAAATAAATGTCATAGAGATGACAAGCTTAAACACATTAAATTTATAAGCGTGTTCGACACGTTGTGTAAATTTATCACAACAACGAATCATAAGAAAATATAATTGTTCAGAATAATTATATTAATAATAAATTATAAGTGATATAATTAAATTATAAATGTCATTTAGATTACAAGCGTAAACATAGTAAATTTATAAGTGATACGTCTTATCTCGGGAGATGAGGCCGTATGGAGGTTTGGGCTGACCTGGGTTCGTCCTGCCAAGGAATGGCAGGCCGAGGTGTAGACCGAGTTAGGAACTCGGGGTGATTGATGAGAGATTCGGACTCTGACCTGTATGATCTCTCTCTTAGTGAAAATTGCGTCCCCTGTTTCCTGGGGCTTCCTGCCTTATATAGTCCAGCCATAACCGCCATCTCGGGCGTTTATGGGGGAACGTGGGCAGTTATGTCGTCCGTTATTGGGACGTGGGCATTAAACCAGCCGTTTCTGGGACATGGGCATTAAGCTAGCCGTTTCTGCGGCTATCCCGTATATCGGTTGGCCTTAACCTCTATTCGGGCCATATATTTTTGAGGCCTCCGAGTTGGGCCTCGGTTTAGTGAATCTTTGGGCTTTTTCATATGACGTCGGGTTGGCCTTGTAAAGGTCCGAATCCCAGTCTTTCATGGCCCAGTTTGGAACAAGTAAAAGGGTCTGTGGAACATGGCCCTATCATTAGCCCCCGAAGTCGGAATGCATCGGCGAGATGCTTTCGACTTGAAGGTGAATAACTCGTAAAACACATTTTATTAATGTTACCTATGTGTCGGTGATGTAACATCTTAGGTTTGGGTCATGTCAGGTACCTATCTCAGATACGTATTGTGTCGAGTACCTATCTCGGGTATGTAACATGTCGGGTGTCTACCCCCGAGATGTGGGGATTTTAACAGAATTGTGTCGTAACATGATATTTTGCACCCCAGGAATGTGGGGGTTTAGCATAACATTTCAATGTAACTCGTTTCCTTTATTCGCAGCTTTTTCCGAGTTGTTTCTTTCAAAATTTATCTCGGTTCATGCTTTGAATGCCTTTGTAAACGAGCAAAATGTGCTTGATGGTATATCCTTTTCCCCCTTTTTTTCTTTATTTTTGACAAAAATGGTCAACATTGGGGAAAAGGTATGTCGCGAAAACGTATGCGTTACCCCGAGGGATTTTCGATAAATGTTTCCGACATAATAACAATGAAATCCATTTTCTTTATTTTTGACAAAAATGGTCAACATTGGGGAAAATGTATGTCGCGAAAACGTATGCGTTACCCCGAGGGGTTTTCGATAAATGTTTCCGACATAATAACAATGAAATCCATTTTCTTTATTTTTGACAAAAATGGTCAACATTGGGGAAAATGTATGTCGCGAAAACGTATGCGTTACCCCGAGGGGTTTTCGATAAATGTTCTCGACATAATAAAATTCATGTTACTGGTGAAACAGTCGTCGTCCCGTAGGACTACATTAATTTGTTGTGTATCTCGGGTGTATTACCCGAGACGAATTTCGTTGCCTTGGAAGGCTTTCGTTCCTCTATCTCGGACCCAAGAATGTAAACACAGTCATAAGTAATATCATATATATATTGATAAAAGCTTAGAACCATACAAAAAATTTGTATCTTGGTCTAAGTGGATACATGAAATAGGAAACAAGGGCTTATCTCGCCCGGAGCACATTGAATCTATTGAAAACATAGACAAAAACGACATACATTTAAGTGTAAAATTTCCTTAAGTGGCAAGTATTCCACGGGCGAGTTAGTATGAAACCACTCGGGTCTTCCAACTCGTAAGCGCCTTTACCTCGTGGGCGAATGATCTTAAAAGGACCTTCCCATTGAGAAGCAAGTTTGCTTACATGTTTGCCGGTGGCTTCCACAGTTTTGAGTACCAAGTCACCCGGCTGAAATTCCCGAGGTACCACGTGTTTGTCAAATGCACGTTTAACCCTGCGTTGATACTCCGTGGTCCGAATGCGAGCCCTCTCCCGACCTTCTGTGATGAGGTCGAGTTCAACGGTACGTGCATCGCGATTCTCGTCAGTGGAATATGTCAGTGTACGGAGAGATGGTTCCATCATCTCAATTGGCGTTACTGCTTCCATCCCGAACACTAAAGAGTAAGGTGTTTGTTGTGTGGCTTCGCGAGGTGTTGTGCGGTAGGCCCACAGGATTCCATCGAGAATGTCGGGCCAATTCTTCCTGTTAGCCGCCGCTGTCTTTTTGAGACCGTCCAAGATGGTACGGTTAGTGACCTCGGCCAAGCCATTGCTAGCAGGGTGACTGACCGAGGTGAAGTTGTTTTGGATACCCAAGTTGGAGAGGAATGACATGGTGCTGGCTGCATTGAACTGTGTGCCATTGTCTGATATGAGTGCATGGGGTATGCCAAAACGACATATGATGTTCCGCCAGATGAATTTTTCTGCTGCTGCGGCGGTGATATTGGCCAGTGCTTCGGCTTCAACCCATTTAGTAACATACTCCACGGCTACGATAATCCAGCGGCGTTGCCTGACAGCTTTGGGGAACGGCCCGACGATGTCGATCCCCCATAAGTCGAACGGCCAAGCTCCCGAGATGGATATCTGATCGTATGCCGGGATGTTGCTCAGCTTGCTGTGGAATTGGCAGCGTTCGCATTTTCGGACCAAATTTTCCGCATCTTGCTGCATGGTTGGCCAATAGAAACCAGCTCTGAGAATTCGTTTGGCGAGAGTTTTTGCTCCTTGATGACTTCCGCAGATGCCTTCATGCACCTCGGAAAGCATGCGTAAGGCCACCTCCTCATTGACGCACTTAAGCCAAGGTCGCACGTACCCCCGTTTGTAGAGATGGTTGTTGAATATGGAGTACATTGGGGCAATCCTTTTCAAACGTCGGGCTTCCAGCTGGTCAGTGGGGAGGACCCCGGTGTTAAGGAAATTCCACATCGGGGTGAACCAGGACTCACTGGGTTCCCCGATGGCGAGTACAGCTGTGGTGTCAATGGTGATGCTGGATTCTGGGACATCCATAACAATCACGGGCCGATCTTTGTCAAGGTTGCCCGCGGCGCCAAGTTTGGACAAAGCATCGGCTTGGCAGTTTTTGTTGCGGGAGACATGTTGGATATCAACCTCGTTGAAATGACTCTTGAGTAGGCGGAACTGCTGTAGGTACTTGCGCAACTTCTCGTCCATGACGCGGCATTCATCGTTTATTTGTTTTACCGCTAACTCGGAATCACTGCGAAGAAGAACCTCGCGGGCGCCCAATTCTTTGGCTAGCTTAAGGCCTGCGATCATGGCTTCGTATTCCGCGGTGTTGTTCGTTACCGGGAATTGAAAATGGAGAGCATAATTCAGGGTTTCCCCATGTGGACCAGTGAGGGATACCCCGGCCCTCGCCCCCTGTAATGAAGAAGCACCATCGACATGGATTGTCCAACGTCCTTCAGACTCGGGAGGAACGCCGGAATACTCGGCGATGAAATCAGCGAAGATCTGTGATTTCAGAGCATTTTGGGGATGGAAAGAAACATCGAACTCGGATAATTCGAGTGCCCAAGCTAGCAATCGCCCGGATGAGTCGAAATTTGCAAATGCCTTCTTGAGTGGGATCCCGGTGTAAACCTTTATTGAATGCGACTGGAAGTAAGGTCGCAATTTCCTTGCGGCGATGACGAGAGCATATGCTGCCTTTTCGATCTGGGAATACCTTGTTTCGGCATCCCGAAGCACATGAGAGACGAAATAAATCGGCTTTTGATCTCGCCCCTCTTCCCGAACAAGGGCAGCACTTATCGCATGATTCGTTGTTGCCAAGTACAATACCAGGACATCGCCCGCGGTCGGCCTGCTAAGACATGGAGGATTGGCGAGGTAAACTTTAACTTTTTCGAAGGCCACGGCACACTCTTCTGTCCACTCAAATTTGGCGGATTTACGCATGGCTTTGAAGAAGGGGAAACACACATCCCCGGATTTCGCAATAAACCTATTGAGGGCGGCCAACTTGCCTGTAAGAGATTGCAGTTCTTTAAGGTTCTGAGGCGGTTTCATATCGAGGATGGCCTGTGATTTGGAAGGATGAATCTCAATGCCTCGCATAGAAACCATGAAACCAAGGAACTTACCCCCGGTTAGGCCGAAAAAACTCTTCTTCGGGTTTAGTTTCATGTTGGCTGAATTTAGTGTTGCGAAGGTTTCCTGGAGATCTCGGACATGATCAAGGACAGTTTCGCGAAGTCTTCGAATTTGTTGATGGACCTCCGGGGCAGCGTCATGTACCAGTCCCATGCTTCTCCAGTCAAGCAAGTGGTGAAGACTCGGCACATGATGGCATCGGTGGCTCCAAGAAGGCGGAGCCGCTCAAGGAACCCGTACACAAAGTTGTGTGGATCCTGCGTATCCCCACTACCTCGGAAGTTGGGAAGGGTTGTTGGGTATTTGAAGTCCGTCATTGATTGGCGGTAGATGTCTCTGGACAGGGGGCCGTCCTCGATTCCCATAGGCCGAGAGTAAGTGCCTGCCTTCTGGGATTCGAGTTCGGCTAGTTTGGCCGCGAGTCTGGTTTGGATCAGTTCTTCGACTTGGGCCATGTTGATACCTCGGGTTGGGGTTGGTGATCGCCGGTTCCTTCTTCGGTCATCGCGGCGAACTATTTCCCGACCTCGGGGTGGGCTTCGTTCGCGCTCTCTATGGGAGCGAGATTGATCTCTGCGAGATGGTCTGGACCCTCTGCCGTGGTTAGCTGATTCTCGCTCGTTGTTAAGGTGGGCTCTGGGACTTTCGGTATGTGGTCCTTCCGCAGGGTGTGGCCCCCTATTCTCATCCTGACCTTCCGGGCGTCTTCCTACATCGGGATGTACCCCTGCAGGCAGGGCATTTTGGTCCCTGCGTTCGGATTGGGCCTGTTGGTCGGGTAGTGATGGGGTATCCGTCTCATTGCCTGTTCGGACCTGTACGAACTCTTGCTCCAGGTTTCTTGGCGAAAGATTTGCCGGTCGACTGTGGATACGATTTGCAGACAAAGGTCGCGGTACAGCTACGGCGGGTGGTACGGTCTGGTGGACAGGTCGCAGTGGTGTTTGCTGGGAATACTGTGTTGGACCTGTCATGGGATACGTGCCGTGAGCGCCTCCCGGGCCCCATTGCACAGGTGGTGCGGCATAAGGATACTGGGGGCCCGTGGGAGTGTAAGGTGCGTAAGGAGTCGCACCGTAGTGATACAGCGGCGTTTGCTGAGGGTAATACGGTATGTAGGGTATCTGATATGCACCAGTTACCTGATTGTGCTCGATGTAGAGTGGCCTGGTCGCGTTCCCTTCAGCAAATGAGGGTCGAGTAACGTCGGGGCGATGTTGAACAGGTTGAGGACCCTGAGATCGTACCATTGAGCTATTAGGCCTCGGCCCTGGGAATTGACTGTGGGAAGGATTTGCTGTGGGTGATGTTACCACTGGAGGTGGTGTGATTGTTACCCCGGGCAGGGTCGTCACCCCTGGTGGGAGCGGAGTTGATGTGGTCGGACGAGCCATCTAGTTCTGCGTTTGAGCTAGGCGTGGCCCCACGGTGGTTGATACGTCCTATCTCGGGAGATGAGGCCGTATGGAGGTTTGGGCTGACCTGGGTTCGTCCTGCCAAGGAATGGCAGGCCGAGGTGTAGACCGAGTTAGGAACTCGGGGTGATTGATGAGAGATTCGGACTCTGACCTGTATGATCTCTCTCTTAGTGAAAATTGCGTCCCCTGTTTCCTGGGGCTTCCTGCCTTATATAGTCCAGCCATAACCGCCATCTCGGGCGTTTATGGGGGAACGTGGGCAGTTATGTCGTCCGTTATTGGGACGTGGGCATTAAACCAGCCGTTTCTGGGACATGGGCATTAAGCTAGCCGTTTCTGCGGCTATCCCGTATATCGGTTGGCCTTAACCTCTATTCGGGCCATATATTTTTGAGGCCTCCGAGTTGGGCCTCGGTTTAGTGAATCTTTGGGCTTTTTCATATGACGTCGGGTTGGCCTTGTAAAGGTCCGAATCCCAGTCTTTCATGGCCCAGTTTGGAACAAGTAAAAGGGTCTGTGGAACATGGCCCTATCAATAAGCGTGTACGACACGTTGTATGAATTTATCGAAACAACGACCGCAAGAAATATAATTGTTCAGAACAATTATATAATTAACTAATGGATTAATATATTAATTGTGAAGTAATATATATTTGGGCCTAAAGCTCATTTTCCTTTCGGCCGAAAAATTGATTTAATTAAAATCAAAACCCAAAAATGAAAGAAGCCCAAAATTGAAAAATCCATTAATAGTGTCGGCCACTATTTCTTGCCGACCTCCAAGGGGTAAAATGGTAATTTTACCATATTTTGAAGCCTATAAATAGAGGGGTAAGGATAGAGAAAAAAATAGAATTCCATTTGAGTCGAATCAGATCGGATCGAATCGAATCGAGTTTTGCTCTCCCAAATAGTGTTTTCGTGAGAAAAAAAAAGAATACGTAATTTGATTACGTATATCTTGCGAGTCGTGAATAGTGTTTGCGGTGAATAGTGTTCTCAGAATTTGTGAATAGTGTTTTTGCGAAGTACGCAGTATTTTTGTCGTCGATCGTGAATCATCTTTTGCGAAACCGTGAATAGTGTTTTCACCTTTAATGAATAGTGTATTTGTGAAAAACGCGGTTATAGTATTTCTGGCAAAAAAAATAGCCGCTCTCTGGTTATTCCTGGTGGACAACCGATAGAGGCATCAGACGTCTGGTGCTACAAGATGCGACTTCAATCCAATTGGAATTTGGATACACGGTATAAATGTTATCTTAATTTATTTAGTTGTTAAATAGATTTAAGTTTTTAGAAAATCAATCATGGAGTAGATTCTTGTAGGATTAAATTGTTACGTCAAAGGAAATACTGGAAATGGACAAATTTTGTTTGGGTTTCTGACGTAACTCTTTTAATCCTAGGGTTAAGTTAAAAGTAAAATTTTTGTTTTACGATCTTTCCGCATACTTAACCTAATCAAAGGGTACAGCAAAACCCTACACATGGCTCGTCACTCGGCATCACATTCTGGAGACAAGAGATCGAGCATCCCAAAGATGATCCAAAGTTTGTGACCTAGGAGCCCTACAGAGATTATATAAGTTTAATTTTATTTTAAATTTAATTTAAATTTTTTTCATATTTTTCAGTTCGAATTGATATATGGTATTAAATTTATACTTTCAGGTCTTGGTGAATAGGGGACATCGGACTTTTCTTGAGATATTGCCTGAGCGATGTCGACAGCAGGAGCGTTTCTGGCGTACAGAGGTGCCGCTCATATGTTTTCAGGTACCGTAGTTTAATTTGTTAATTATCTACATGAGCAACTTAATTTAATAGAAGCAACCTAACATAATTAAATATATAGATCATCGAGCACCACTACCCCGGTCGGATCATGAGACAGTTCGGGCTGCGTCAGATAGCTCCGCCCCCAGCACCGATCAGTGACAGGGTGTGGCGAGGGAAGAACTAGGGAGTCGTGCATGCCGATTACATGTTCGAGGCAGCATCTGTAAATCAACCATTGGCCGATCCGGACCGTCACATAGATGTCGCGCTAGTGTAAGAATTTTTTTTCATTAATTCAAAACCTTCACTATAGCTTTCTGATTGTAATATCTAACATTTGTTGTAATTCGTACAGACCTTACAGAGATTGGTACCAGGATCACGGCGTGTACACCATATTTCTAGAGGGGTGTCTCGCCGACAACCCTCATGAGCGGGTACCGAAGCCGATGGATTGGAGATGACGGATCCATGATCTTATCCCCGCCGGTGCACCATTCGCAACCACGGTATTTTTAATTTGAAATTTCAAATTAAAAACAAACAATATTTACATTTGTACAACTTTTTCATAATTTTTTTAATTTTCAGGCATTATATCTTGTCAAGAGTTGCGTCATAGGGGCTACGATGGTCGTGACTAAGGGCTGGAAGAGGCTCGGGAAAGTCATCCTCAAGCACAACGTACCCGCAGTGTGCCAGTGTGGGTATAGGGTGCGTCTCGACTCTTTACTGAGATGCGCTAGTTTGGGCGGAGTTGATGCGGTTGACGACATATCCGACGAGCCTGATGTCTACGTCCCGTACACTGGAGATGAGGAGGTGTTTGCAACCGTCCATGACGCTGAGACTGTCGGTCAGGCATTCAACAGAGGTGCCAAGTTGATGCGCCGAGCCGCACATTAGGCCATGGGATCCCAGGCTACGATGGATGCTGAGGTATAATTGTAATTAAAATACATAACTGTGATTTTTTTTAAAATTCCTTGATTATCTAATTTGTAAGTTACTACAGGGTGAGGAGGAGGAGCCGCTGGGGTTCAATATCTCCAAAGATTTTGGTACAGAGGGAGATAGACTGTATTCTCAGGATTACAGTCCGACTCAGACGGTACCTCATGCCTATCAGCCAGGATATGTTCAGACAGAGCCCATCCCGGATTTTCCTGGGTCATCCTCACAGCATGCATCGTACCCTTCCATCCATGATGACCTCATTACCAGACAAGCGTATTTATTCACGCAGGCTGAGTCTGGACAGACTACGGTTTTTGGTCCTGGAGTCCAGCAGACATCCGAGATTGAGGAGGTTCGTGACGAGCCGGTTCAGTCTTTGGATGTCCAGGCGGAGGACTCTACAGACTCAGCAGAGACTGACGAGATGCCACTCTCCAGGCTGGGTTGAGGGTTCAGGAAGAAGAAGGCGAGGACGGTATTTAGTCCTGATTCATAGTCTTTGATTTGTAGTATTGTTAGATGTTTTGTCAGATACTTATTTGTTAGATACTGTCACTTATTTATTTCGTTGATTAGTTTTTTGTTTTTTTTGTTTTGTTGTTATTTATTTATTTTGTTCATTTCATTATCTCGTCGTACACAAAAAATTCCAAACAAACGACATATCTAAAATATTCCAAACGAACGACATTTCTAAAATACGATACAACCAAAAATATATCAATTTAAACAACATTTGAATCTAAAACAAATAACAGATTTAACAACATAAAAATATTTCTATAACAAAAAAACAAATAACAGATTTCAATTTTTTTATTTAAAAAATAGGGGACCGCACCGGATAATGCGGTAAAAGGGTCCGCATCGGCATTGTGCGGTCCCGCTGAAATGGATCCGCTGAATGCCGGTACAGCCGTGGTAAGTTTCGAAATTTTCAGAAACGATAGTTATTTAATTTATTTATTTTTAACTGTGCTAGAAATAAAAATTTCAGGCAGTACTATCCGAGAAGTGCGAGTGAATCAGGAAACCACACTTCTGTTAGTAGGAGAATTCTACGGGACTTTTCAGTTGTCAACAAGGCTTTGCCACAATGGAAAGCAATATTATCAATTTATCAGAATCGACAGTGATATTCATTTTCTCTCAATGAAGTTTCTTTAAATTTTCTATCTAATGTCAAGCGGTCAAAGAAATGATAAAAAATGAATAATACAACTTATAAAATAACTTATAAAAGGTTCATTTCTTTGACCACTTGATCTTGTAGCAAATAAATTTGAAACTTTCAAAATTTTGCATGTACATGTATCACTTATGAAGTACATGGATTTCAACAGTTTGGATTCGCCATTAGAAGCCGATCCGATATATTTTTGGAGTTGTGCTCACCAAACCCTCTTGGTAAGCACATCACACCCTAGTTTTCCTCTATATATATAGAAGGGTTCAAATGCACCATGATTTTCTGATCTAATATGCTCCACATTCTTTATCTCTGTTTTCAAAGTTCAAACAGTCAATCCGAACCGCTCAACATGATCTTCATAATAAAATATTCTTGGAGACCAAATTTTATATTTTTTAGAAGTTTTTTACTATTTTTTACATAGGTACAATATCACTTTTTCGGATGGCCCAGAATATCTTTAAAACAGTGATTTTGTACATATTTAAAAATAGTAAAAAAAATTTTAAAAATATAAAATTTGGTATCCAAGCATATTTTATAATGAAGATCATGTTGAGCGGTTCAGATCGGCTATTCGGACTTTGAAAACAGAGATAAAGGATGTGGAGTATATTAGAGCACGAAATCATGATGCATTTGAACCCTCCTATATATATATATATATACTATTTGAAGTTTTTCAAAGATGAATTCATTTCATATGCTACAATTTTTATTTATTTTTACAAACAGAGTCATCATTCAAAAATTAAAAAAAATAGTATAAAAATAATGAATCAATGTAGATCTAAAGTTTCATAAAGAGATTGAAAACATTATGACCTTATTAGCTTTCATATATGTAGACTACGTTTTAAAAAGAAAATTATATTTTGAGAAACAGTTCAAATATGGAAATAAGTAACTTGTATAAATAAAAAAAACTTGCATTGATATATTCTAGATACCAATAATAGTTTTTCAAAATTTCTAATGTATATTCATATACATAATGCAATAAGTAGTTGCATTTTACGCTTCAGACACATTAAACACATCTATTAAATAAGAAGAAAACATATGGGAATATATGAATCGTCTGATCAATATAGATAAAAAAATTAGTCGAAATTATACGTACAAATAAAATTTAAATGATACGACATGATTAAAATGTTTCAACATATTTTTTTATATATTTATAATTAATTAAATTGAGTCTAAATAACAAATGTCAATTAATTTTTTGTTTTGCACCAAACAACACACATTTCATTTTTGTAAGCAATTAATTCAAAGTGAAGTTGAGACATGTAACTATGTAAGCCGACATTTTTATTAATATCCAAAGTTTAATAGAAATTAATATTTATGCCCAGATTTCCGGGTTTTCGCCAAAAATGCCCAAGCCGGCCACAAAATGGCCGGCTTACGCCCCCCCTAAGCCGGTCATTTTGTGGCCGGCTTACTATATATATTTTTTTAACCGTAAAAAATCCTATAATAAGGCCATTTTCTTCTCTCTCCTCCACACAATTCACTCAACTCACAAAAGAGAAAGGGAGAAAGGGACAGAGAGAAATATAAGACGAACGATTTTTGAGGTGAAAAGGCCGATATTTGAAGGGGCCAAAAGGATGAACAATAGCAATCGAGGTAGGTCGACCAATTGTGGCCTAAGGAGAGGAGGGCCAATTAGTGATCGAGGGAAAAATGAGGGAAAAAAGAACAATCTTCAAGTGTGCCGTGATCTCCGGAATTGTGTGACATGTAAGATGGAGGAATGGAGTAGACGGCCTAATCAGTATGAAATTTCAGACGATGATTTTGTGAAAAACCCCTACGGCTTTGGTTTGAAAAAGAAGAAGGTTGATCCAGAGCCTCCAGCATCGGACGATGAGTTTGTTCCGTGTACTTATACTGGTAAGGCCACCACTTCGTCTGCTGTGACTGATCCAAATTCAGCAAATTCCGATGATGACTTTGTTCCATGCACTTTCAAGGCTCGTTGTAAGAAGTAGATTTATTAAGAATTTATGTTGTATTAGTAGGGTTAAAATTTGGATGCATTTGAGCTTGGTTCTAAGAATTAGTATTTTATTGTAGTTGGATGAATTAGGTTGTAATTTCTTTAAGTATTAATTAATTTCATTATTTTTTATTTAGTAGTCCTGATGTCTCGTTATTTGACCTATAATTTCGACCAATTTTTGAACCAAAACCTGTGCCTAAAACTGTCAAATCGTGTTTAATTCATTGAATATCTCTAGAATGTGGTACTGCTGCGCATTTGTTCTTACTTTGCAGAAAACGGGTGAAACCGAGAAAGAATCTAGAATTCAAAGGTTTATACATGGTCCGTGTGCCTTCTTATGCGGACCGTACAACCCTCTGCCTGACCACGGACACGACCAGCACACCATCCATATGATGCTGAAATTTCAGCACCCGAACTTAAAACAGTCATAACTTTTGACTCGTAACTCCGTTTTGAGTGTATGACCTGTTCGCGCAGAAGCGCAACGCAAGTTTCGGTACGCTTGAGGGCGTACCTTTTAAAACCGCGCTTACACTTCATGAATAAAATGCTAGAAGAAATGTAAACTGTGTTTTGATTATGGATAAAAGGCGTTTCCAGGGTTTCAGATTTCATCTGTGATCTGCCTCTAGTGGTACGGCCCGTACCAAGTTGGTACGGCTAGGCCGTACTCCACTTGGTAAGGCAAGGCCGCACCACTCTGGTAAGACCCGTACTGGCTTGCCAGAACAGAGCTTACCAGTTCGAGTTGATGCATTCCTTGCTGGTACCTTGTGCTAAACTCTTTAGAAAGGTTCAATTGACCATACCTAAGGTTCCTAAGCCTCAACCGTCGTGTGTTGGATCAAGATTTAGGTTGGCATGCAATTGATTGCCTTTTAGGGATTTCTACACCTCAATTCTCATGTGTTGGTACAGATCTACCCTAGCTGGTTGATTGGAGACCTAAGGCACCCTCTAATCTGTCGATTAGAGGAGAATTCAACCTCTCGGCTTTAATTCGAACAAGTCTACCCTAAACAATTGATTTGGTTGAGAGATTGAGATGATCACATGACCTTGATAGGTTTGATCTAGACCTAGAGGTTCATCATACACAATCACAGCAATCAAAGCAAGAGATGGCAAAGAAAATCACAATCAATCAATCAAAAGAGTTCATACAAGATACAAGTCAAAGAAAGTCAAAGCAAATCAAGAATCCATCTCCAAACCCTAGAAACTGAAATAACTACTCACAACACATGATCTGATCTAAAAATACAATAAAAGGGATAGAGAAAGCCATGGATCGAAGGGATCGAGAGGATGAAGCTTGATCCGTCGAGTTTCGCCTCTTTCCTCTTCCTTCCTTCTTGCTCCTAGCTCCTTAGCTCTCTTTCTCTCTCTTACTGTGCTCTCAAATAGATCTGGAATGGAATCCTTTCGAAATTGGAGAGTTCCCCGCTTTAAATAGCCTCTGCCAAAATTTGAATCTGTCAGGCCGCCTTTAGGTACGGCCCGTACCCAATTGGTACGGCCAGGCCGTACCAGGCGTGATGAGCTGAAAAAATGGCTAAGTCCGGTAAGACCCGTACCAAACTTGGTAAGGGCCGTACCAGATCATCCCAAATCATCGTTTCTTCGTGTGTTTTGCTCCAAGCCTGCAGAAAACAAACAAACACTCAACAGTACCAAATTCTAAAGATATATCGATGAAATGCACATGATTCTGGTGAATTAGGGCACGAATCTGGTACTAAAACAGGCCTAAAATAGACTAAATATGCGAGGTATCAAATTCCCCCAAACTGAACCTTTGCTTGTCCTCAAGCAAAAAGTTTCAAACTCGGGTAAAAGTGCTGGACAACTAAATCTAAATGCGGATACAAGTCTAAATGTGAAAACTTACATGATTGCTACAATAAAAGAACGCAAGAATCTTTTTGCTATGATTCGGACTTCCCTTGGTCAATTGTGATTCACCTCACAAATTGATTAATAAAACCTCAAACTCTAAATGTTTCAAGTCTTGCAAAGTTGATTACTCGAATTTATCGATTTATCATTCTTTCACTAAACTATGCCTTCGTTTGTAGAGATTTTCCCTTTTTGGCACCCCCAAGCTTGAATCAAGCTTAGGTCAGAAAGTTGTGGACTTCGTGTGTTGATATGTGCAAAAATTTTATTTTTTTCATTTCTAATTGGGAGACGAGCTCAAAGGCGCCCATTCAAGGCTTATTGCCAGTACTCTTATGTTCTCCATCTTTTCATCTTTTTTTTTTCTTTCTTTTTTTTCTTTTTTTTTTTTTTTCGCACATACCATGAATACACACATCCACTAGTGTTCATTCACACCAACGGATATCCCAACTTTTCTTTATTTGAAATCCCTATTTCCACATTTGAAAGGCACAATTCGGTTTCTAAATGCTATCTCGACATTCAAGTTTCCAATTTTACAAATCTCAAACCATTTGTTCGTAATCAATTTTGTTTGGTCAATTATGAGGTTAGTTCTAATTTTCCAAGGTCATCCAACTCACAAACAAAAGTTTTCAAACAAGTCCCTAATCCTAGCAATCACACAAATTTATCACCTAAATGCAAATTTTTTGAAAAAGAAACATGTCTAAATGCAGATACAATTTTCTTCTATTCCACCCCCCCAAGCTTGAATGAAGCATTGTCCTCAATGCTTGAATCTACACAAGGCAAAAGTAAATAGAAGAAAATATGGAAACTTACTAGATGGTGAGCGAGGGATGAAGCGGGGGCGTCTCACTGGTTGGTGGGAGGTGGATCAGGTGGCACTGGTGGGAGCACCCACTTCTGAGGTACACGGACCGTGCGATCACACTCTTGCATCAGAAGAATCCGCAAGATTCCCATCAAGTTCTTGATCGAGCGCCCGATCGTGCTTTTGTGCGCTTCCAATTTCTCCAGGAGTGTAGCAGTCCGATCGGGTTCAAGATCTGCACTTATGATCACAGGACAACATCTATCTGGGTCTAGAAACTCATACCTGAGGTGAGCTGCTGGAGGCTTGAGCTCAGGAGTCAGCCGCTCTGTCTAGGTCTTGACGCGGGTCGCATCAGGTGTCGTGCGGGTCGCATCAAGTGAAATGGCATCGCGTGCTGACCAATCCGACTCGCGTCCCTCGGTTTCCAGGTCCTCAGACCACGGCATGCGGGTCGCATCAGGTGGCGTGCGGGTCGCATCCACATGCTCTTCAGGTGGAGATGCGGGTCGACTTGGCTCGATGCGTGATAGGTCTAAATTATATACACATTCGATCTAGTTTTTATTACATAATAACACCAAATATCTTGTATTTTAGTAGAGAATATAATGAAATATATCCAAGAATCAAGTTACTGCCGAAATCTTTTTAAATTACAGGAAATGGAGCAAATTGTAGATCTTCTCGCAAGCTTTCCGAAAAGTGGTAGAACACTGAAAACGGAGTTACGAATCAAGAGTTATGTCCGTTTGAAGTTTGGAGCAAAACAGGAGAAACCGAGCCCAGTGCGGACGCACTGACCCAGAGTGCGGACGCACTGACACAGAAAACAGAAAATCCGAGCGCAGTGCGGACGCACTCGGGCCGCACTCGATCCGCACTCAGCGACACACAGTTCGTATTTTGGCCATATCTTGGTCATACGAACTCTGATTTAGGTGATTCAAAGCTTGACGGAACCAGGACAAAGAGATCTACAACTTTCATGAAGGAACAAAGTCCAAATTCGGAATATATAATTCTGTACATCCGTATCAATGGCCGCATCAACCTGAAAAACTGCTAAATATGGAAAGTTAGTGGGCTTAGTGGGCGCCAAAATTAGAATAACTTGGTCTCCAAGTTCAGAATCACAGAATTAGAAATATAGAAGTTAGTAGGCTTAGTGGGCGCCGAAAATAAAACGACTTGATCTCCAAGTTCAGAAAACGTTATATAAGGCTAAGGAGACCACATGAGAAATCATCCATTATTGTACATATCCATTATTATATCCATCTTTCCACAAATTGAGAGAGAGAGATCCTGCAGAAATTCTAGAAGGCTTTTCAAGGAAGGAGAAGAAGAAGATTCAGGCAAGGAGTCGGCAAGATCGAGGTTTTAGATCTAAGAAAGGGTGTAATCATTTCTTTATCTCATTTCTTATTGTTTTTGCCAATCTTTGTTATGGATCTCTCCAAGAGAGAGTAGTTCTCTTTCTAGGGGTTTAGGTCAATGCATGAACTTGTTTAATTCTAGATTATTCGGATATTTGTTTTTATTATGATTGTGTTATCGGATTTGATTGTTAATTTCTGTGATTTATTCTTTATGAATTTCATTAGTACTCGTTCCTTTGAGTTCACCTGGTTAGGGTTTATTGAATTGAAGTAGTTTTGAAATCGCGTTGATCGTGTTTTTCCGCTTTAAATTTATTAAATTCCGGCATTGGTCATGAGGAGACTACTAATTGAAACCATAAAGACACACCTTAGGGTTGGGTTAGAAGCGACCGTACTTTGATATCCAATCCGGAACTATAGAAATTAAGGTTAGGATTTTGGTGAAGGACCGAAAGGAGAAGGCAAATCCTAATTAGGACACCTTAGAACAAATATCGATATATGCTTTGAAGCATGAGATTAAATATCCCTCTAGGTTAGTGACAGCCCTAGAATTCGAGGCACATTAATCCATAAAGCGCAAAGTATTTGTATTAATATTTGTTCCAAAGGCTAACATAGGTTAGAAACCTCATCAAATCAAACATGAATTTAAACAAACCGAATAAATAGAATTAGCAAGGGATTGTAGACCGAATACCCCTAGATCTCCTTAAACTTGAAAACAAACCAATCTTTCTTTCCTTTATTTTATTTACATTTATTGTTTGAAACTCCTCTTTTTCGGGTATTGAACCCAACTTTAGGATTTTAAGAACAAACCCCCCCACTTTACTTTTATTGTTTTGTTTTAGAAGTAGTTTTCTTTATTAAAAATTGGTATTTCCCTATCTCCCTGCGGATCGACACCTAAATACTACAATTGATAGGTTGTGCGCTTGCAACTAACCTATTCATTGAGTACGAAGGTTTATAAATATTAAAGGCAAAAGAGTACAAAATTCTTATATCTAAAATACTCAACAAGCTTTTTGGCGCCGTTGCCGGGGAGAATAGGATAGATACTAGTTTTTATTTTAGGAAAGTACTTTTAATTCTTAGTTTCCTTATTTACTTTTCAGAAAATTTAAAAATCCAAAAATAGTTTATTTCCTTTTTTACAATTTCTGAAATTTACTTTCCTTATCTTAGAAAAAATCCAAAAATATTTACTTTCCTTATTTAAATTTCTGCACTTTACTTTTCTCTATTCTCTCTCTTTCACATCTCATCTCTTCTCTTTTTCTCTCTTGCAAATTTGAGCATTGGCCCCCATCACGAGGAGACAAGCATCAAAACTCAAGGCCGGCGAATCCTCTTCTCAACAAATGGCGGGCCTAAACAATAATCCACCACCTCCTCCACACAACAACAACAACAACGGAAATGGCCGTAACCATCAACAAGGCCACCGCTTCGGTTTCATTCCTCAAGGCCAAGATCCACGCGAAATCAAGCCATCTCTTATCCACTTGCTGGGCCAAAGTCAGTTCGGAGGAGCCCTAAACGAAGATCCGCACGCCCACTTGGCGGTTCTCGAAGAATCCTGCGGCACCTTCGCTCGAGAAGGAGAAGAGCTAGACAACCTCAAGCTCAAATGCTTCCACTTATCCCTCCGAGATAATGCAAGATCGTGGCTAAGGACTGTGAATCGTGACCACATAAGAAGATGGGACGACATGGAGAAATTATTCTTAGGAAAATACTTTCCTCCATCCAAAACCCAACACTTCCGAACGAAGATCACGACGTTCAAACAAGCCGAGGGAGAATCTTTGACCGAGGCATGGGATAGATGGGCCGAGCTTCAACACTTGTGCCCTAACCATGGTCTCGACATGTGGTTGCTCTTCCAATTCTTCTTTGCAGGTTGCACAATCGCCACAAAGACTCACTTGAATTCCGCCGCAGGAGGTAATATGTCCAAGATGGATCCCCAACAAGCCATGCTAATGATCGAGGACATGGCAATCAACCAAAGGGAATGGACGGCCGAGAGAAGTGGACGAACCCAAACCACACCGGGAGTCCTAAAAACCGACGAAGTTACCGCCTTGAAAGCCCAAATAGATGCCTTGCAATATCAAATGGCACAAATGCAAAATGCCAAATCTGTGACAAAGAAGGCTTCATGCGGCATTTGTGGAGAGGCGACTCATATCACCGCCGATTGCCAAGTCCTCATAGAAGGAGAGGAAGTCGAGCAAGTCAATGCAATGTTCTACAATCAAGGTGATAAGAGGAACGACCCGATCTACAATAAGGTTAGGCCAAATGATAACTCAAATACATACAACCCTAACACAAGGTGGAACCATCCCAATTTCAAGTGGAAGACCGAGAATGACAACTCCAACCAATACCAAGGTAATTCCAATCAATATCAAAACCGGACGAACCAAAACTCGTATCAAGGACCTTCTCAAAACAGTAAATTAGAAAAAATGATAGAAGTACTTGTTCTCTCTCAAAACGAGTTCATGAACCAACAAAGGAACACCAACACCGAAATTTCGGATTCCTTGAGAAACTTGAACAATAGGTTTGAGTTTTTAGAAACTAAAACGAGGATGCTAGAGACACAAATAGCACAACAAGCATCTTCGTCCTCTCGCCAACAAGGCACACTTCCGGGCAAACCCGACATCAATCCACGAGAGTATGCAAATGCTGTGACTTTGAGGAGTGATAAGGAATATGATGAACCAATCCAACCACAAGGACTCCCTCAATCCACACAATCTGAACCGATTTCAGCCGCACCAATCGATCCACCAATTGCAACAACTCCGAAAAAGCATCACAAAACGGGTAATTCTAACTCAACAAAGGTACAAAAATCTGAAACTCCAAAGTATGTTCCTCCTCTTAGGTTCCTACCTTTTCCACAACGGTTGGTAAAGAACAAACTAGACCAACAATATGCCAAATTCATTGAACAATTGAAAAAACTGAACATTACCATACCTTTCACCGAGGCAATTGCACAAATGCCAACCTATGTCAAGTTTCTCAAAGAAATGTTGTCAAACAAAAAGAAACTTGAAGAGGTCGGAACCATCTCCCTAAATGCGCAATGTAGTGCACTTTTCTTGACCAAACTACCTCCTAAACTTAAGGACCCCGGTAGTTTTACTATTCCATGCAAAATTGGGGAGACCGAATTCAATAGTTGTTTGTGTGATTTAGGTGCTAGCGTATGTTTAATGCCAAAAGCGGTTTATGAAAGGTTAGGTCTAGGAGAATTGAAACCAACAAAAATATCGCTCCAATTAGCGGATAGATCCGTTAGATACCCGGTAGGAATTTTGGAGGATGCAATTGTCAAAATTGGTAAATTTTTCTTGCCGGTAGATTTTGTTGTGGTGGAGATGGAAGAGGATACACAAACTCCCCTTCTATTGGGACGTGATTTCCTAACCACAGCAGGTGCAATCATAGATGTGCGTGATGGAAAGATTTCTTTCCGAGTAGGTGATGAAAAAGTTGAATTTAATGTTTTTAAATCTCTCCAATTTTCATCTAATAATAATGATTCGATATGCAGGGTAGATGTTTTAGACTCTACAATTAATGATCATTTAGATAGGATGATGGAAGGAGAACATCCGAATGAAATTCTGAAAGAAATCGATAAAGAAACAACTCAAAACGACGAAAACAACCAATCGTGCGGCCTAGGCAGCCCACACGAAACTTTGCAGAGCCAAGTTTTTGCCGTTTCAACATGCACAACGCCACCGAAGGTCAAACTCAAACCATTGCCAACAACCCTCAAGAACGAATCTCTTTGCTCATATGAGACACATCCCACCATAATCAATGCCGCCTTGAACCAAGAAGAGAAGACAAGGCATTGGCACGACAAACACATCGGAAGAAGTTTTCAAGAAGGACCATATCGAGTATCACAAGTTTTCGACCATGGTGCCTTCAAAATCTGGAGCGAAAAAATGGGTTCATTCAAAGTCAATGGACAGCGGCTCAAACATTTCATTCAAGATGAACCGGTCATCGAAAAGGAGGCAATTGCCCTCGATGATCCACCACCTTTAAACTGAGCCTCAACAAGTCGAGCTCCCGACGTTAAACCGAGCAACATCTTGTGAGTTTCTATTTCTCTTTTTAATTTCCTCTTCTAGTATGAATTGACACATTGAGGACAATGTTTTGTTTAAGCTGGGGGGAGGTTAAATGAAAAACTGAAATTCACAATTGTATCTTGCATTTAGTTTAAGCATGTTTAAATTTTTTGTTTAAAACTAGGGTTTTACCTAACCTTGAATAGGGTCCAGTCCGACTTGTTAGGATGTTTACCTAGTTTTGTGTCATGCATTTTGTTGATAAATTTGAGTGATTGGCAAAATTAGAAGTATTGATGCAAAATTTTGAATAATTTTCGTTAAATCCTTGGAATAATTTGAAATGACCACATAATTTGGCGAAAAACTTTGTGGAAATAAAGGTGTATGAAATTGTGGCATTAGGAATTCAAATTTATTAGAGAAGCTATTTAGATTTGGAAATTTTAAATTTAGAAAGATTGGGATATCCGTGAGTATGATGGAATACTTAGGGATGTGTGTATTCATGATATATGCATATATGTTGAGAAATTGGGTAAAAATTGAAAATTTTGGAAAATAAAAGGTGACTCCAATGACCTATGTTACGGCTTCATGACGTACTTATGGTTATGAGTCCTTAGCACTCCTGCTCCACTAGTCTCCCGATAAAATTGACATTCGTGTTAGTGGAAGGGTTAGACTAAGAGCATGCAAAGCACCATTGAATTAGAACGGTTGGGTACAATTAACTACTTGTAACTAACCGATGCTTAAATAAGAATGGGGAAACATAGTGCTAAAATCATGCAAGAAAAATCAAAACAAGAAAAATCAAAAGCAACAACAACAAAAATGTGAATATGCATGTATCAACACACGTAATCCGCAACATTTCTAAACCTAAGTTTGATTCAAGCTAGGGGGAATTTGAAAATTCCACGTTTAAGATGGCATTTCTTTTAATAAATTTGGGTAGACGAAGTTTGTAATTTCTAGACCTTTAAGGAAATAAGAGTTAGAGTAATCAAATTGTGGGTTGAGTCATAATTATCCGTGGGTTAAACTTGAAATTTGGGAAGTTTGCATGAAGGTTTTAATTTTTGGCAAGATCATACAAATTTTTCACTTGAGAAAACAAACTTGATATAAGGTGTATCAAAGAGATCGAATTGTAGTCCAAGTTTAGATGTTGCTTGGGGACAAGCAAGGTTCAAGCTTGGGGGTATTTGATAGGTCTAAATTATATACACATTCGATCTAGTTTTTATTACATAATAACACCAAATATCTTGTATTTTAGTAGAGAATATAATGAAATATATCCAAGAATCAAGTTACTGCCGAAGTCTTTTTAAATTACAGGAAATGGAGCAAATTGTAGATCTTCTCGCAAGCTTTCCGAAAAGTGGTAGAACACTGAAAACGGAGTTACGGATCAAGAGTTATGTCCGTTTGAAGTTTGGAGCAAAACAGGAGAAACCGAGCCCAGTGCGGACGCACTGACCCAGAGTGCGGACGCACTGACACAGAAAACAGAAAATCCGAGCGCAGTGCGGACGCACTCGGGCCGCACTCGATCCGCACTCAGCGACACACAGTTCGTATTTTGGCCATATCTTGGTCATACGAACTCTGATTTAGGTGATTCAAAGCTTGACGGAACCAGGACAAAGAGATCTACAACTTTCATGAAGGAACAAAGTCCAAATTCGGAATATATAATTCTGTACATCCGTATCAATGGCCGCATCAACCTGAAAAACTGCTAAATATGGAAAGTTAGTGGGCTTAGTGGGCGCCAAAATTAGAATAACTTGGTCTCCAAGTTCAGAATCACAGAATTAGAAATATAGAAGTTAGTAGGCTTAGTGGGCGCCGAAAATAAAACGACTTGATCTCCAAGTTCAGAAAACGTTATATAAGGCTAAGGAGACCACATGAGAAATCATCCATTATTGTACATATCCATTATTATATCCATCTTTCCACAAATTGAGAGAGAGAGATCCTGCAGAAATTCTAGAAGGCTTTTCAAGGAAGGAGAAGAAGAAGATTCAGGCAAGGAGTCGGCAAGATCGAGGTTTTAGATCTAAGAAAGGGTGTAATCATTTCTTTATCTCATTTCTTATTGTTTTTGCCAATCTTTGTTATGGATCTCTCCAAGAGAGAGTAGTTCTCTTTCTAGGGGTTTAGGTCAATGCATGAACTTGTTTAATTCTAGATTATTCGGATATTTGTTTTTATTATGATTGTGTTATCGGATTTGATTGTTAATTTCTGTGATTTATTCTTTATGAATTTCATTAGTACTCGTTCCTTTGAGTTCACCTGGTTAGGGTTTATTGAATTGAAGTAGTTTTGAAATCGCGTTGATCGTGTTTTTCCGCTTTAAATTTATTAAATTCCGGCATTGGTCATGAGGAGACTACTAATTGAAACCATAAAGACACACCTTAGGGTTGGGTTAGAAGCGACCGTACTTTGATATCCAATCCGGAACTATAGAAATTAAGGTTAGGATTTTGGTGAAGGACCGAAAGGAGAAGGCAAATCCTAATTAGGACACCTTAGAACAAATATCGATATATGCTTTGAAGCATGAGATTAAATATCCCTCTAGGTTAGTGACAGCCCTAGAATTCGAGGCACATTAATCCATAAAGCGCAAAGTATTTGTATTAATATTTGTTCCAAAGGCTAACATAGGTTAGAAACCTCATCAAATCAAACATGAATTTAAACAAACCGAATAAATAGAATTAGCAAGGGATTGTAGACCGAATACCCCTAGATCTCCTTAAACTTGAAAACAAACCAATCTTTCTTTCCTTTATTTTATTTACATTTATTGTTTGAAACTCCTCTTTTTCGGGTATTGAACCCAACTTTAGGATTTTAAGAACAAACCCCCCCACTTTACTTTTATTGTTTTGTTTTAGAAGTAGTTTTCTTTATTAAAAATTGGTATTTCCCTATCTCCCTGCGGATCGACACCTAAATACTACAATTGATAGGTTGTGCGCTTGCAACTAACCTATTCATTGAGTACGAAGGTTTATAAATATTAAAGGCAAAAGAGTACAAAATTCTTATATCTAAAATACTCAACAAGCTTTTTGGCGCCGTTGCCGGGGAGAATAGGATAGATACTAGTTTTTATTTTAGGAAAGTACTTTTAATTTTTAGTTTCCTTATTTACTTTTCAGAAAATTTAAAAATCCAAAAATAGTTTATTTCCTTTTTTACAATTTCTGAAATTTACTTTCCTTATCTTAGAAAAAATCCAAAAATATTTACTTTCCTTATTTAAATTTCTGCACTTTACTTTTCTCTATTCTCTCTCTTTCACATCTCATCTCTTCTCTTTTTCTCTCTTGCAAATTTGAGCATTGGCCCCCATCACGAGGAGACAAGCATCAAAACTCAAGGCCGGCGAATCCTCTTCTCAACAAATGGCGGGCCTAAACAATAATCCACCACCTCCTCCACACAACAACAACAACAACGGAAATGGCCGTAACCATCAACAAGGCCACCGCTTCGGTTTCATTCCTCAAGGCCAAGATCCACGCGAAATCAAGCCATCTCTTATCCACTTGCTGGGCCAAAGTCAGTTCGGAGGAGCCCTAAACGAAGATCCGCACGCCCACTTGGCGGTTTTCGAAGAATCCTGCGGCACCTTCGCTCGAGAAGGAGAAGAGCTAGACAACCTCAAGCTCAAATGCTTCCACTTATCCCTCCGAGATAATGCAAGATCGTGGCTAAGGACTGTGAATCGTGACCACATAAGAAGATGGGACGACATGGAGAAATTATTCTTAGGAAAATACTTTCCTCCATCCAAAACCCAACACTTCCGAACGAAGATCACGACGTTCAAACAAGCCGAGGGAGAATCTTTGACCGAGGCATGGGATAGATGGGCCGAGCTTCAACACTTGTGCCCTAACCATGGTCTCGACATGTGGTTGCTCTTCCAATTCTTCTTTGCAGGTTGCACAATCGCCACAAAGACTCACTTGAATTCCGCCGCAGGAGGTAATATGTCCAAGATGGATCCCCAACAAGCCATGCTAATGATCGAGGACATGGCAATCAACCAAAGGGAATGGACGGCCGAGAGAAGTGGACGAACCCAAACCACACCGGGAGTCCTAAAAACCGACGAAGTTACCGCCTTGAAAGCCCAAATAGATGCCTTGCAATATCAAATGGCACAAATGCAAAATGCCAAATCTGTGACAAAGAAGGCTTCATGCGGCATTTGTGGAGAGGCGACTCATATCACCGCCGATTGCCAAGTCCTCATAGAAGGAGAGGAAGTCGAGCAAGTCAATGCAATGTTCTACAATCAAGGTGATAAGAGGAACGACACGATCTACAATAAGGTTAGGCCAAATGATAACTCAAATACATACAACCCTAACACAAGGTGGAACCATCCCAATTTCAAGTGGAAGACCGAGAATGACAACTCCAACCAATACCAAGGTAATTCCAATCAATATCAAAACCGGACGAACCAAAACTCGTATCAAGGACCTTCTCAAAACAGTAAATTAGAAAAAATGATAGAAGGACTTGTTATCTCTCAAAACGAGTTCATGAACCAACAAAGGAACACCAACACCGAAATTTCGGATTCCTTGAGAAACTTGAACAATAGGTTTGAGTTTTTAGAAACTAAAACGAGGATGCTAGAGACACAAATAGCACAACAAGCATCTTCGTCCTCTCGCCAACAAGGCACACTTCCGGGCAAACCCGACATCAATCCACGAGAGTATGCAAATGCTGTGACTTTGAGGAGTGATAAGGAATATGATGAACCAATCCAACCACAAGGACTCCCTCAATCCACACAATCTGAACCGATTTCAGCCGCACCAATCGATCCACCAATTGCAACAACTCCGAAAAAGCATCACAAAACGGGTAATTCTAACTCAACAAAGGTACAAAAATCTGAAACTCCAAAGTATGTTCCTCCTCTTAGGTTCCTACCTTTTCCACAACGGTTGGTAAAGAACAAACTAGACCAACAATATGCCAAATTCATTGAACAATTGAAAAAACTGAACATTACCATACCTTTCACCGAGGCAATTGCACAAATGCCAACCTATGTCAAGTTTCTCAAAGAAATGTTGTCAAACAAAAAGAAACTTGAAGAGGTCGGAACCATCTCCCTAAATGCGCAATGTAGTGCACTTTTCTTGACCAAACTACCTCCTAAACTTAAGGACCCCGGTAGTTTTACTATTCCATGCAAAATTGGGGAGACCGAATTCAATAGTTGTTTGTGTGATTTAGGTGCTAGCGTATGTTTAATGCCAAAAGCGGTTTATGAAAGGTTAGGTCTAGGAGAATTGAAACCAACAAAAATATCGCTCCAATTAGCGGATAGATCCGTTAGATACCCGGTAGGAATTTTGGAGGATGCAATTGTCAAAATTGGTAAATTTTTCTTGCCGGTAGATTTTGTTGTGGTGGAGATGGAAGAGGATACACAAACTCCCCTTCTATTGGGACGTGATTTCCTAACCACAGCAGGTGCAATCATAGATGTGCGTGATGGAAAGATTTCTTTCCGAGTAGGTGATGAAAAAGTTGAATTTAATGTTTTTAAATCTCTCCAATTTTCATCTAATAATAATGATTCGATATGCAGGGTAGATGTTTTAGACTCTACAATTAATGATCATTTAGATAGGATGATGGAAGGAGAACATCCGAATGAAATTCTGAAAGAAATCGATAAAGAAACAACTCAAAACGACGAAAACAACCAATCGTGCGGCCTAGGCAGCCCACACGAAACTTTGCAGAGCCAAGTTTTTGCCGTTTCAACATGCACAACGCCACCGAAGGTCAAACTCAAACCATTGCCAACAACCCTCAAGAACGAATCTCTTTGCTCATATGAGACACATCCCACCATAATCAATGCCGCCTTGAACCAAGAAGAGAAGACAAGGCATTGGCACGACAAACACATCGGAAGAAGTTTTCAAGAAGGACCATATCGAGTATCACAAGTTTTCGACCATGGTGCCTTCAAAATCTGGAGCGAAAAAATGGGTTCATTCAAAGTCAATGGACAGCGGCTCAAACATTTCATTCAAGATGAACCGGTCATCGAAAAGGAGGCAATTGCCCTCGATGATCCACCACCTTTAAACTGAGCCTCAACAAGTCGAGCTCCCGACGTTAAACCGAGCAACATCTTGTGAGTTTCTATTTCTCTTTTTAATTTCCTCTTCTAGTATGAATTGACACATTGAGGACAATGTTTTGTTTAAGCTGGGGGGAGGTTAAATGAAAAACTGAAATTCACAATTGTATCTTGCATTTAGTTTAAGCATGTTTAAATTTTTTGTTTAAAACTAGGGTTTTACCTAACCTTGAATAGGGTCCAGTCCGACTTGTTAGGATGTTTACCTAGTTTTGTGTCATGCATTTTGTTGATAAATTTGAGTGATTGGCAAAATTAGAAGTATTGATGCAAAATTTTGAATAATTTTCGTTAAATCCTTGGAATAATTTGAAATGACCACATAATTTGGCGAAAAACTTTGTGGAAATAAAGGTGTATGAAATTGTGGCATTAGGAATTCAAATTTATTAGAGAAGCTATTTAGATTTGGAAATTTTAAATTTAGAAAGATTGGGATATCCGTGAGTATGATGGAATACTTAGGGATGTGTGTATTCATGATATATGCATATATGTTGAGAAATTGGGTAAAAATTGAAAATTTTGGAAAATAAAAGGTGACTCCAATGACCTATGTTACGGCTTCATGACGTACTTATGGTTATGAGTCCTTAGCACTCCTGCTCCACTAGTCTCCCGATAAAATTGACATTCGTGTTAGTGGAAGGGTTAGACTAAGAGCATGCAAAGCACCATTGAATTAGAACGGTTGGGTACAATTAACTACTTGTAACTAACCGATGCTTAAATAAGAATGGGGAAACATAGTGCTAAAATCATGCAAGAAAAATCAAAACAAGAAAAATCAAAAGCAACAACAACAAAAATGTGAATATGCATGTATCAACACACGTAATCCGCAACATTTCTAAACCTAAGTTTGATTCAAGCTAGGGGGAATTTGAAAATTCCACGTTTAAGATGGCATTTCTTTTAATAAATTTGGGTAGACGAAGTTTGTAATTTCTAGACCTTTAAGGAAATAAGAGTTAGAGTAATCAAATTGTGGGTTGAGTCATAATTATCCGTGGGTTAAACTTGAAATTTGGGAAGTTTGCATGAAGGTTTTAATTTTTGGCAAGATCATACAAATTTTTCACTTGAGAAAACAAACTTGATATAAGGTGTATCAAAGAGATCGAATTGTAGTCCAAGTTTAGATGTTGCTTGGGGACAAGCAAGGTTCAAGCTTGGGGGTATTTGATAGGTCTAAATTATATACACATTCGATCTAGTTTTTATTACATAATAACACCAAATATCTTGTATTTTAGTAGAGAATATAATGAAATATATCCAAGAATCAAGTTACTGCCGAAGTCTTTTTAAATTACAGGAAATGGAGCAAATTGTAGATCTTCTCGCAAGCTTTCCGAAAAGTGGTAGAACACTGAAAACGGAGTTACGGATCAAGAGTTATGTCCGTTTGAAGTTTGGAGCAAAACAGGAGAAACCGAGCCCAGTGCGGACGCACTGACCCAGAGTGCGGACGCACTGACACAGAAAACAGAAAATCCGAGCGCAGTGCGGACGCACTCGGGCCGCACTCGATCCGCACTCAGCGACACACAGTTCGTATTTTGGCCATATCTTGGTCATACGAACTCTGATTTAGGTGATTCAAAGCTTGACGGAACCAGGACAAAGAGATCTACAACTTTCATGAAGGAACAAAGTCCAAATTCGGAATATATAATTCTGTACATCCGTATCAATGGCCGCATCAACCTGAAAAACTGCTAAATATGGAAAGTTAGTGGGCTTAGTGGGCGCCAAAATTAGAATAACTTGGTCTCCAAGTTCAGAATCACAGAATTAGAAATATAGAAGTTAGTAGGCTTAGTGGGCGCCGAAAATAAAACGACTTGATCTCCAAGTTCAGAAAACGTTATATAAGGCTAAGGAGACCACATGAGAAATCATCCATTATTGTACATATCCATTATTATATCCATCTTTCCACAAATTAAGAGAGAGAGATCCTGCAGAAATTCTAGAAGGCTTTTCAAGGAAGGAGAAGAAGAAGATTCAGGCAAGGAGTCGGCAAGATCGAGGTTTTAGATCTAAGAAAGGGTGTAATCATTTCTTTATCTCATTTCTTATTGTTTTTGCCAATCTTTGTTATGGATCTCTCCAAGAGAGAGTAGTTCTCTTTCTAGGGGTTTAGGTCAATGCATGAACTTGTTTAATTCTAGATTATTCGGATATTTGTTTTTATTATGATTGTGTTATCGGATTTGATTGTTAATTTCTGTGATTTATTCTTTATGAATTTCATTAGTACTCGTTCCTTTGAGTTCACCTGGTTAGGGTTTATTGAATTGAAGTAGTTTTGAAATCGCGTTGATCGTGTTTTTCCGCTTTAAATTTATTAAATTCCGGCATTGGTCATGAGGAGACTACTAATTGAAACCATAAAGACACACCTTAGGGTTGGGTTAGAAGCGACCGTACTTTGATATCCAATCCGGAACTATAGAAATTAAGGTTAGGATTTTGGTGAATGACCGAAAGGAGAAGGCAAATCCTAATTAGGACACCTTAGAACAAATATCGATATATGCTTTGAAGCATGAGATTAAATATCCCTCTAGGTTAGTGACAGCCCTAGAATTCGAGGCACATTAATCCATAAAGCGCAAAGTATTTGTATTAATATTTGTTCCAAAGGCTAACATAGGTTAGAAACCTCATCAAATCAAACATGAATTTAAACAAACCGAATAAATAGAATTAGCAAGGGATTGTAGACCGAATACCCCTAGATCTCCTTAAACTTGAAAACAAACCAATCTTTCTTTCCTTTATTTTATTTACATTTATTGTTTGAAACTCCTCTTTTTCGGGTATTGAACCCAACTTTAGGATTTTAAGAACAAACCCCCCCACTTTACTTTTATTGTTTTGTTTTAGAAGTAGTTTTCTTTATTAAAAATTGGTATTTCCCTATCTCCCTGCGGATCGACACCTAAATACTACAATTGATAGGTTGTGCGCTTGCAACTAACCTATTCATTGAGTACGAAGGTTTATAAATATTAAAGGCAAAAGAGTACAAAATTCTTATATCTAAAATACTCAACAATGCGCCCTGGGTTCACATGTTCTTCAGCAATGACTGCCGGTCGAGTCAGGACTGCCGGTCGAGTCAGGCTAGGGTTCTCTTCTTCAGGTGGTGAAGCGGGGCGCGAGTCCTTGATGCGGCTCGTGTGCAGTGCGGTCTGGTTTGTTGGCTGAGCTGGTCCTTCGCATTCTGGCTGAGCTGGCAGCTTTCCAAGTTGAGATTGGCGTGAGATGATGATGTGGCTCAATTGCTCCAACAACTTGTTTTGAGCGGCCATTTGTGTGGACATGTTTTGCATCTGTTCCCACATCATCTGGTTTATCTTCCCTTGCTCGTGTATGAATTCGATCTCAGCGGGATCAATGTACGGCTCGGGTGGATCGGGTTGGAATACGCAATTGTTCGAGTTATCAAACGGTGCTGTGTCATAGCAATAGCCATCTTGCTCCTGTTCCTCATCCCAATCCGCCAGTGGGCAATACTCGTAAGAGTGTCTCCAGTCCCCACACATGACACAACTCTGCGGTTGTTGCTCGACTGCCTTCACACTCAGCTTGTCCATCGCCCTCTGCATGGCCTCCATCTTGGCGTTCATGGCAGTGAATTGATCGACCTCGAACTTGCCGCCACCTCTTGGTCGGGCATTGTCGCGGCCGGACCACTGTTGGTTCTGTGCCATGTTGTACATTCGATCCATGTTGTACATTCAGGTGCTTTGGTACGGGTCGGACCAGATTGGTGCGGCCTAGCCGTGCCTGAATCGGTGCGGGTCGGACCAGATTGGTGCGGCTTGGCCGTGCCTGAATCGGTACGGGCCGTACCAGAGGGTGGCTGAGCAGTCTCGGCTGAGTTTGGAGGAGTTTGATCGAACAGTGGGCCCTTGCTTCTCAGATGATATTTCAACCTGTATTGGCCTGCAGGGGGGGTTCAAAAGCCAGTTTTTTTTTTTTTTTAGTGATTTTGAATAAGAAAAAGCAAGAAAGATACAAGATAAAATCTAGATTAACTAAGCAAGGTAAAATCTAACTAGGCAATTGGTTACCGTCCCCGGCAACGGCGCCAAAAACTTGTTCGCGCAGAAGCGCAACGCAAGTTTCGGTACGCTTGAGGGCGTACCTTTTAAAACCGCGCTTACACTTCACGAGTAAGGGTTGCAAGTGCACAACCCCTATCGAGTAATATAATCGGGTATCGATCCACAGGGACGGGCAATTGTTAGGTTAGAATCCACCGAACTCAATTAAAAACTAGAAGTGAGAAAGATTTGGTTTGGTATTTAAGTTCCTAAAAGATCAATTCAAACAAATCTGACAATGCAAACAGATGTAATAAAATTCTAGAAGAAATGTAAACTGTGTTTTGATTATGGATAAAAGGCGTTTCCAGGGTTTCAGATTTCATCTGTGATCTGCCTCTAGTGGTACGGCCCGTACCAAGTTGGTACGGCTAGGCCGTACTCCACTTGGTAAGGCAAGGCCGCACCACTCTGGTAAGACCCGTACTGGCTTGCCAGAACAGAGCTTACCAGTTCGAGTTGATGCATTCCTTGCTGGTACCTTGTGCTAAACTCTTTAGAAAGGTTCAATTGACCATACCTAAGGTTCCTAAGCCTCAACCGTCGTGTGTTGGATCAAGATTTAGGTTGGCATGCAATTGATTGCCTTTTAGGGATTTCTACACCTCAATTCTCATGTGTTGGTACAGATCTACCCTAGCTGGTTGATTGGAGACCTAAGGCACCCTCTAATCTGTCGATTAGAGGAGAATTCAACCTCTCGGCTTTAATTCGAACAAGTCTACCCTAAACAATTGATTTGGTTGAGAGATTGAGATGATCACATGACCTTGATAGGTTTGATCTAGACCTAGAGGTTCATCATACACAATCACAGCAATCAAAGCAAGAGATGGCAAAGAAAATCACAATCAATCAATCAAAAGAGTTCATACAAGATACAAGTCAAAGAAAGTCAAAGCAAATCAAGAATCCATCTCCAAACCCTAGAAACTGAAATAACTACTCACAGCACATGATCTGATCTAAAAATACAATAAAAGGGATAGAGAAAGCCATGGATCGAAGGGATCGAGAGGATGAAGCTTGATCCGTCGAGTTTCGCCTCTTTCCTCTTCCTTCCTTCTTGCTCCTAGCTCCTTAGCTCTCTTTCTCTCTCTTACTGTGCTCTCAAATAGATCTGGAATGGAATCCTTTCGAAATTGGAGAGTTCCCCGCTTTAAATAGCCTCTGCCAAAATTTGAATCTGTCAGGCCGCCTTTAGGTACGGCCCGTACCCAATTGGTACGGCCAGGCCGTACCAGGCGTGATGAGCTGAAAAAATGGCTAAGTCCGGTAAGACCCGTACCAAACTTGGTAAGGGCCGTACCAGATCATCTCAAATCATCGTTTCTTCGTGTGTTTTGCTCCAAGCCTGCAGAAAACAAACAAACACTCAGCAGTACCAAATTCTAAAGATATATCGATGAAATGCACATGATTCTGGTGAATTAGGGCACGAATCTGGTACTAAAACAGGCCTAAAATAGACTAAATATGCGAGGTATCATGACCACTTTTCAGAAAGCTTGCGGGAAGATCTACAATTTAAGCCAAGGACACAGGTTACACGGACCGGACAGATCTTACACGGCCCGTGTCAAGCATTTCCGGAAACAGATCCAAAAATTTGGAAACAAGGCTAATGAAGGAAGGTCGCGAATTGGCATTAAAGGGGGCCTCTCTGTCCAACAGAGGGTTCATTCTGGAACAGAGAGAGCATATTCTAGGGTTTGTCTTTGGCGGCTAAGCTTGGAGGTGAAGTTGAGAAGCGAAAGACGCAAGTTTTCGATTGATCTTCTTTGTGCTTTGGGTTTTGTCATGATCAACTCTATCTCTATTTGTATTTTATGTTTGAGAACTATGTGTGAGTAGTTTTCTTAGTTTCTAGGGTTTTGATGTAGTCGAATGTTTTGTCTTGCATGCTAGTTATTGTACTCTTTTGTTGGAATTTGTGTTTGCTTGATTGTGCTTGATTTTAATTGCTTAGAAATAAATTGTTTGATCTTTATTGGTTTACCACTAGATGAATGCGCACATCTAGAAGGTATTTTAGCCCTTAAAAGTCTCTCAACCAAACTAAGTACATGAGGTAGGATTTGTGACCCGAAAGGTGAAACCAAGTAGTAATCGAAAGGCGAATATTACTCCCTATCGACAGATAGGAGTTACCTTTAGTATACCAAACAAGCAACTAGGTAATTCGGACCAACATACGAAAGTTGAGGTCTAGAACCCAACGAGGGCAAATATTGCAATTCCATACCAAGTTGATGAACCAACAAACGACAGTTGAGATTTAGAAACATTAGGTCTGGTCAGTAGAACCCTACACAAAGGAACAACACAGAAACAGTAGCTGCTGCATTTACTCAAGGTTGACACGGCCCGTGTGGGAAATGACACGGCCCGGACAACTTGAGGCAAAACTGAGATGAAGTCATAACCCTGGGAACGCTTTTTATTATTGATTCAAAACCAAGTTTAATCTACTTTCTTGCATTTAATTACTGTCATTGAATCTGTAGGAATTATAAACAACCAAAACCAACCTTTTCCAACTTCTAGTCTTTAATTAACTTAAGTAGAGTTCGGATAAGACTAGAACCGTCCCTGTGATCGATACCCGACAATATACTATGTGCTAGGATTGTATACTTGCAGTCTGAACTAAAAGTGTATTTAAGGTTAAAAGGTACAGCTTGCTGTACTGAAACTTTGTACTATAAATTTTTGGTGTAACAAGTTTTTGGCGCCGTTGCCGGGAACGGCATTGAAAATTTCTGGATTTTACTTATTTTTGCTAAATTCTAGATTTTAACTTGTATTTTTTTTCTTTTTTTTTTCTTTCTCTTATCACAGGAGCAAGCTGGAACCACACTACAATCTGAGGAGCAAAGGACCAGCTGTTCCTGCACAACCACCTCTGGACACGGACCGTGCAGCTGACACATGGTCCGTACACTCCGACCACCTGAGCAGAGGAGGGATGAGCCAACACGGAGAAGACAGAGACGAGGAACCTCATGGTGTCCATGACTCTGATGATGACATGGCTGTATTTGTCCCAAGAACTTTGAAGGAGTTCAATGTGCCAAGAGCCGGGGACGTGAGGGGAGCAATCAGGCTGCCGAGGATAGTTGGAAACCAACCGAACTTTAATCCGGGGGTCATCAACATTGTGCAGTAGAACACATTCCATGGATTGGATCATGAGGATCCACATGCTCATCTGCAAACCTTCCTCGAGTGTTGCACCACCATTGAATCTATAGGAATTATAAACAACCAAAACCAACATTTTCCAACTTCTAGTCTTTAATTAACTTAAGTAGAGTTCGGATAAGACTTGAACCGTCCCTGTGATCGATACCCGACAATATACTACGTGCTAGGATTGTATACCTGTAGTCTGAACCAAAAGTGTATTTAAGGTTAAAAGGTACAGCTTGCTGTACGGAAACTTCCCGACGCCATTACTCGCTCATTTTCTGCCGCATTTGCTGCATTTCTTGCATCTGCATTTGCATGTGTTACTTAATAACTTGGTATAAATTGAAAAGAAATATAATTTTGGATGAATGTTACATACCTCTTCGTTGCCTATCGGAAGTGGAACGGCGAGGCTGATGCCCCCTTCGTCTACCTTCCATTTCATCCATCGTCATTACATGACGGATGTGTTTTTGCCTCCCAATCCTAATCCAACCACTACTCGGAAGGATTCTGTCTCCAATATTAGCAGGCCAGTCTCTCATGTTGCCAATTGGATTGAACACATGATCCCAAGTACTTTCAAGATAGTTCACAGTATAACAGCTTGCAACAAAGTCGTCCTCGCACCAGTTTCGGTCACAGTAAACAGCTAAGACATGGGCACACATAATAGAAGTTAATTGGATACCTCTGCAAGTACATTCCATTTGTCTATCGGGACCGCGTGTCACAATATACATAAACTCCCTGTGAGTGGGTTCCATGTTGCCCATGTCGCTACGGGTGCAAGGAACGTACTCATTTGGAGATGAAACTTGGCACTGACCTTGGCCGTGCATGTAACGCACCAAATGCATTTTTACAGCTTTCACCCAACGTTCTCTGATCTTTTGCAAAATTCAGTCAGAAAGAACCTGCCCCTTGTCTTTTAATTCCATTGCTCGTTGTCGCCGCTGAACAAACCATCTGTTGCACGTGTAGAACGTATCCTCCACTATAGCAGCCACAAGCAATCTATGACTCATTCGGAAGACATTATTGAGCGACTCGGAGCCATTTGTTGTCATGATACCAAACCGGTATCCTCCATCATAGGTTTGGAAAATCTTCTCATAATTGGACGGCTCCATCACATCATTAGGACGTACTTTGCCCACCCTCTTCAAATATGCATTACACTGCAGATTTAGCTGCACAAAAATAAAGGGGTGTTATTTTATTTTCATAAAATTCTTATAAAATAATTAAACGAAATGCTATAAGTTAGACATACATGAGCAAACTCTTCGAACATCTCTTTCAACCTTATTGGCTTCTTCCTCCTTGCTCCTTCCCGGAACCTCCATCCGTACCACTTGTTTTTTCCACAGTTCTGGACCAGGTTGTCAGCAACATGCTGCATATAATACATGTGCACAAAAAGCTCAGGAGACCATCCGTATTCAGCTATCAGTGCAGCTTTGATCCTCTTGTGCTGGTCCGATATAACACATACAAATTTACTACATCCGAGCACTTCATTCCTCAACCACTTCAAGAAAAAACCCCAATTCTCCGTATCCTCCTTCCGCACAATTGCAAATATAATAGGCAACAATTGGTTCTTGGCATCGTAGTCGCAAGCTATCAAAAGCCTCCCCTCATATCGCCCTGACAAGAGAAGGCATCTATGCTGATCACAGGTCTCAACCACTGAAACGATGCAATGCATGAACCAAATGCCCAGGCTACGGCTCTGAACTGGGCAACACTTGGCATGATTTCTCCTGTTTCCTTATACCGTATCGGGCTGGTCAGAAATTGGTAGGTCGAGCCGGGATTGTTGTTGCAAATTGCCATCAACAGTGGTCTCAGCAAGTTGTATGAAGTCTCCCAACTCCCAAATTTTCAGGCTATTGTAGGCTTATGACCCCTCCACAGTCGGTTGTATTTAGGTTTCACATTGTCATACACAGCCAAAACAATGTCTGTCACCGTCTGGATGCTCATACATGGGTCATTTTTAATGTTGTTCTCAATGACATCGGCAATGAGTGATGCCGTCAGACATTCGTGGTCAGTCCTTGTGGACTCAGTCCTACATGTGTGAGGCCTGTCTTGCTTAGTTATAACCCATGCGTCTGCATATCCCGACGGCTTTGCCCGAAGTTCGTAACGTCAATTCGGGTCCTTGCACACCAGATGAATCTGATCTCTGTCACTTTTTTCGCTCTGAACTCCTGATTCTTTTTTATATGGTTCTCTCTGATCTTCTTCATTAGATCTTCTTTGCTTCTAAAAAATTGGTTCGCAGTCAGCTCACCTTTGTACTCAATCCGTTGCCCATAGTAACCAATATCTGCTTCTCTAAACTCAGATACATCATTGAGGTCTGGAAACGGGTGCGTATCAGTCCGGCCACTAAGCGGCATGTTCTCAACATTACGACCTATGGACCCTTCAGCTGTTTCAACCGGACCATCTTCACCACACCCATCCAGGTGATCTGAATCCCCTCATATTTCTCCCTCAAATTCATCCCCACTCCTCAGATCGTCCTCCGGTATTTCATTAATATCTTCAAAGTCCGGGCAGGTTGCATCGTCTACTGGTGTCGGTCTGGGGTAAGGTGATACTGGAGGTAACGGTAAAGGCGCCACATTTACGGGTCTAGGTGGGGATGAAACTGAGTGTCTTGGTCTGCCTCGATGGGGTCTAGGTGGGGAAGAAACTAAGTGTCTTCATTGGAGTGCTGGTGGAGTGACGTAATTGTAGGTTTCTGGGTCAGGTTTGATTAAAGGAACGAGGGGTCTATATGTATCTGGTTGTGTGGTATAATGTGGTGCCGCTGATCCAGAGCCAGAACTTCCAACCCCGGACTCTACCGGAATTCTTCTGGCAAAGATTTCTATTATAAACTCCCTTGGGACCTCAAATAATCTAACATGATTCTCCACGTATTCTCATCTACAAGTTTCAGAACAACCCATTTCCCGCTGGGGGATTACTATGTCAGGTTGCCAATTCTAGGTTCCACCTTCCTGGGTTGTAACCGGTGTGTGTGTAAAATATGGATTTCAGGTCCAAAAGTGAGATATCACCTGGAACCGAAAATGAATGAACTGCATCTTTGTTGTAATAAGCCCCGTGTGCATTACTAAGCATCTTCCCACCATAGTGTAATGAAATAATGGCCATGGTAAACAAACTACATTTTATAAAACGGTAAACAATTGTCAGGTTACTAAATAGTAAACAATTGTCAGGTAAACAAAAGAAGAAATGGTAAACAATTGTCAGGTTACTAAATGGTAAACAATTGTCAGGTTATTAAATGGTAAACAATTGTCAGGTTATTAACTAGTAAACACATGTCAGGTTACTAAATGGTAAATACATGTTAGGTTACTAAATGGTAAACAATTGTCAGGTTACTACTTCTGGGTTTTGGGTTTTGGGTTTTGGTTTTTTATTAATTTAATTTAATTTTTTAATAATTAATTTAATTATTCTATAAAATTAAAAAATAATAATAAACTATTATCTTAATAGTCGGCTGAGAATTGTCCTCGGGGTGTGTGCCCTTAAGAAGGGTTTAGGGCCTTTTTATAGATTTTTTATGGTTAAAAAAAAAGAAATTTAGTAAGCCGGCCACAAAATGGCCGGCTTAGGGTGGGCGTAAGCCGGTCATTTTGTGGCCGGCTTGGGCATTTTTGGCGAAAATCCGAAAATCTGGACATAAATATTAATTTCTATTAAACTTTGGATATTAATAAAAATGTCGGCTATGTAAGTATGTAACACACCCCCACCTAACTCATTATTCACCTAAATTTCAGAACACCAGGCTCTTCTCATGCTGAGTGTGTGTGTATCTCATATACTACAATTAATAACAACAACAACAACAAAAAACAATACGTTTGCTTCCACTGCCTCCAATCCTCTCCAGTTATCCACACAAATTGACATATCCCTACTTATAAGTCCTGATAACTGAACTGTGAAAACAAATAGAAAATGAACAATAATAGAAATAAAGGGGATAATAGATAGTTTAAAGTTTATTATATTCTAATATTTTTATTCAGGTTGGATCCAAAAGAGAAAGGACCAATGGAAGAAATAAAGGGGGTAATATTATTCAAATGGTTATCTCCGTATAACTGTAATAAATGGAGAGAAAGCATCTTCATTTGCTTTAAACCAATAATTTAAAAAAGTGGATTGCTTTACACACTCGCTGAATGTTAAGCTAGCTACCACCTCTTTGGTACTGTATATAGCTGAATGTTAGCTACCACCTCGTGGAAGACTTCTACTTTGGAGTCTCATCTTGGTACAATTAACATTAAATTTGCTTAAGTGTAATCAATGAAATCAAACTTTAATTGGTACTATAGCTAGCTACCACCGCTATATACACACTCGCTGAAGGATTTTTTTTAAAAACAATAATTAAAATAATTAATTTTAAATAAACAACATGATTACTCCGTTTTTTACAAAAACCATAAGAACCGAATTGCCAATTCGGTCCGAAGGATTTTTTTTTCTCTGGACCGAAATGGCAATTCGGTCTGGCTGTTTTTTCACCAGGTTGTAGAAAGAACGCCACAGAAAATAAAAAAACAGGTCAGACCGAACTGGCAATTGTCCAGGTTTTTTTTGTTTTTGTTTTTTTTTTGTTTTTGTAGAGACGAGAAAAATAAAGAAATCAAAATTTGAATTTTTTTTTTAAATTATTTGATAGATTTGACATATAATTAGCATATTTAATTATTTATACTAAAATACGCTAAATTACTTGAAATTATGTTGAATTACACTATATTAAGTTAAATTATACTAAATTACATTACATTACGCTAAAATACGATAAATTATGCTAAATTACATATGAATAGGGACGATATTTTCACTAAAAAGGCGAAAAACGACGGTGAAACTTTAAACGGTCATAAAACGGCGCTCGAGTGTCCGATTTCAGCAAATGACCACTTTTCGGAAAACTTGCGAAAAGACGCATGCGTTCGTGCCAGCGATGCCGAATTCTAAAATTCAGAATCGCCAAAAAACTAAGGGAAGAGCCTCAAAACTTGAGTTGAAGTTTCCGATTAAGATTTTCATTTCTATTATTCAATCCAAGTAGCTCAGTAAATTAGTTACATAATGAACTTGTAGAATACCAATTTTTACTATTTTCGGAATTTTTTTACTATTTTTTATGATTCTTGAAAGATGGCACAGAATCGGTCTATTTTAGCGTAATTTTGCGTAGTTGAGCGTAATTAGCGGAGTTATTGTAATTCAACATAATTTAGTGTAATTCAACATAATTTACTGTAATATAGTGTAATTCAACATAATTTACTGTAATATAGTGTAATTCAACATAATTTCAAGTAATTTAGTGTGTTTTAGTATAAATATGCTAATTATAAATCAAAAGAAGTAATCTAACAAATAATTTAAACAAACAATTTAAATTTTAAGTGTTAGATTTCTTTATTTTGTTCTTCTTAGTGTCTCTTAAAAAAAAAAAAAATTGGACCGAATTGCCAATTCGGTCCAGAGGAGTTACACGCGAATTACCATTTCGGTCCAGAGAAAAAAAAATCCTTCGGACCGAATTGGCAATTCGGTTCTTATAGTTTTTGTAAAAAACGGAGTACGTAATCATGTTGTTTATTTAAAATTAATTATTTTAATTCTTGTTTTTAAAAAAAATCCCTCGCTGAATGTTAGAAAGCTACCACCTCTTTGGTACTATATATAGCTGAATGTGAAGCAAAAAAAAATAGCTGAATGTTAGCTACCACCTCTTTGGTACTATAGCTAGCTACCACCGCTATATACACACTCGCTGAATGTCAGCTAGCTATATTTAAAATATGCTATATATAATTGAAGGGAAAGACCCAGCACTCTAGTGAGCCAAGCTTGAAAGAGAGAAACAGATAGAGAAACAAAATAAAAAAAGATAAGAGAGATGAAGGAAATGAGCGGTATGAAGGGGCCAGTGGTTGTAACTGGAGCATCCGGTTTTATCGGTACATGGCTTGTCATGAAACTTCTCCAGGCTGGATACACTGTTAGAGCTACTGTTAGAGATCCATGTAAGCATTTAAACCCTAGCTAGTTTTTATTACTATCTAGCTACTAATGATATACAAGCTAAGAACAATATCTTCAAATATAGTTTACATTACTGGTAATTTGGTAATAATTATTCATTTTGGGGTGTCACTTCTTGTTTCTTTTGTTTATTTGAAAAGGTGATAACAAATTTATTCCTGTGTGGTAATACTTTTACAGTAGTATTTCAAAAAGTTAAAAAATAAATACATAAAATCTTCAACCAAGTTGATTTGTTATCACGCTTATATGTTTTTTAGGCTCTTTAAAATCGCATGTATAAACGCGTTAACAAGCTGAACACATTTATATATGAGGTATCAGACTCTCAGTACAGTTGTCCTATAATCATAAATAATCATATTATAAAAACAAATTGTGCTATTAATTGTCAATATTCTACCTGAGGTATCAGACTCTCAGTACAGTTGTCGTGATTAGTGTTCCAAGTCTTGGATCTTTAAAAATTAATGATAAATTACTTATTTATTTGTTTGTTTGTTTATCTATTTCGATCTGAGTTAGAATTGTTTAAAATCTGAGCACGGTTGTCCTGATTGGTGTCCGCATTATCTCCAAATCTGAGTGAATGCATTTAAAACCAGGAAACCGATTTCAAATTAAAACCATATTTAATTAATAGATTCTTCTCCAGTATACAGTACTGGATGTATCCATTTGTCAAATTAATTTTCTCGTTTAATTTGGTCAAGGAGGAAATGCGATAAACAGATCCGAAATATGGACTAGTTCCTCTCCAGTCTCCCTGACAAACTGACAAGCAGATTTGAATTTTACTAATATTAACAGGCGGAAGCATTTTTAAACTGTAAGCCTGCCATCAGTAAAATATAAAAAATAAAAGTCAATTAATGATTGTTAATTTTATATTCTGCGTATTTCAATTACTGTATTGTTTTTATTATCTTCTTAATATAACATGTATAAATTGATGGATGGTCACATGCGTAGCCGTTAGAAAATTCAGGAAATTCAGATCTCATGTTCTTCTCTGATTATTAATTATCTCAGCCTTCCTTCTCTGTCAATAGAAAATAACATGAGCAAACCTATAGACATCTTCACCAATAAAATAAATAAATAAATTGTTAAATACAGAAAATAAAATAACACAACTAATTAATTTTGAAATCGAGAGTAGACCAGCATTGGGATTCTACAAACTAAAATATACCAAATTGTTCCCAAAATGATGCATTTCACTAGTCAACTGTCCCTGCATATAATGTAAAAAGAAAAAAACCTTTTGATGATTTTCTACCATGAAGTAATTCCCCCTTAGAAAAGTTATAACCAAAACTTGTGGAATGCTGTACAATTGTGATAATAAATAATAATAATTTGGTAACAATTGACTACTCCTTTTGGCAGCAAATCAGAAGAGAACGAAGCCGTTGCTTGATCTCCCCGGGTCTAGTGAGCGGCTGTCGCTATGGAAAGCTGATCTCAGTGAGCCCGAAAGCTTTGATGAGGTCATAAAGGGATGCACCGGTGTTTTCCATGTCGCCACCCCTATGGATTTTGAATCCAAAGACCCCGAGGTAAATTTTGATTCTATTTATCGTTCGTAAAATTAACAATAACATAACTTGAAAAGTAGAAAGAACCGTGGTAATAAATAAGTTGTTGCTAGTTCCTGATAAACTAATGAAATCCTCACTTGAATATTTCAGTTCACCAAACACCCTTGTGTGCTCTGAACAAAATACTGATGTATTGTGTACAAGTTGTTATACTTGTAACTTCCATTTGATGACTTTTGCATTTTGAGTTACCTACTGTCAATTCCACTTTCTCATAAATAAAAAAATTGTCTCTATGCAGAATGAAGTGATAAAACCAACAGTAGAAGGAATGGTTGGAATTTTGAAGTCATGTAAGGAAGCCGGTACCGTCAAGCGTGTGGTGTTCACATCCTCTGCTGGTACCGTAAACGTAGAAGAGCATATGAAGCCTGCGTATGACGAGACATGCTGGAGCAACATTGACTTCTGCCGAAGGGTCAAAATGACTGGCTGGGTATGGCATTTTATACTTTTTCTTTTTCTTTTTCGTTTGAGCAAGTCGAATTCATTTTATACATTTATCGGCGCTTAATCTTCAAACAATCGTTTCAACGAAGTCAATATCTCATATTGGATAAGTAAATGAAGACTATAAATTTACATATATATATATAGCAGGTTGCATTAATTAATTTTCATTTAAACACCAGACTTTAAGAAACATAACTGGAGCTAGAACAAAAAAACAATATATCAGAATTTGAGAAAAAAATCAAATACAGTAATGTAATGAATTGTTATACAGATATACTTTGTATCGAAAACTCTGGCCGAACAGGCAGCATGGAAGTATGCAGAAGAGAATGGAATAGACCTAATTACTATAATCCCGACACTGGTTGTGGGCCCGTTTTTGTCGACAGGCATGCCTCCTAGCTTGATCACTTCACTGGCTCTCATCACAGGTACTCACTGCACTTGAAATTACTGCCTTATTATAATTTTTTTTTGTATGTGCTAAGAAAATGTTTTTATGTTAGGAACTGAATCGCACTACACGATCTTGAAGAATATTCAATTTGTTCACTTGGATGATCTATGTGAATCCCACATTTTCCTATTTGAGAACCCGGAGGCAAAGGGACGGTACATTTGTTCTTCGCATGATACCACCATTTATGACCTCGCAAGGATGCTCCAGAATCGCTACCCTGAATACGACATACCGCAAAAGTTAGTGCTCTTTAGATTCCCTCGCATGGTTTCAATTGTGTCCCTTACATGGTTGATCAATTGTTCAATTGATTTTTCAATTCCCACCAATTGAAGATCATAATCACCATATCCAGTTTCGGACACCAACAATTCCTTTTGATTTAACAGTTCGACACTTATTTTTATTTCTTTTGCCTCAGTTTTTCAAAGGAAAATTTCTAACAAAAGCAAACTTTTAGTAGCACTAACCATGTAAACTACAAATTTAGGTTCAAATGGAATGAAGAGGATCTGCCGACCGTCCAATTTTCTTCGAAAAAGCTTCTAGACATGGGATTCAAGTTCAAATACACCATGGAGGAGATGTTTGATCAAGCTATCCAGAAATGCCGTGAGATGAAACTGATACCTCTAAGTACCAAAGAGGAGCCAAAGGAGCAAAGCCGTATTGGGTCTATCGAACCAACATCCGTCTCAATCTGAAGCTTTATTCATCCAAAAATTGCTACTATATTTATAGCAATAATTGAATATTGGTGCCTTGTGTAAGATGTTTTTGTTTGGGTGTTTTAGGTGGATTTGTGGTGCTGTACTGTTTGTTGCTTGCATGTGTATTTACGAGTGGTTTTCATATTAATTAATAAGCCACCAGCTGCATGCAAGTGGCCTAAATGTCGAGGGTTAGTTTTAATTGTTCTGTTGAATGAAAGTCGAATAGTGGCGATTCTAATTAATTAACCCCTGTTTCCATGTATCTTTAGTTAGGATCGATTTATTTTACAAATAAGATCTTAAATGAAAATTGGATACGAAGACTGTATATACATTTAGATACAAACGGGAAGAAATTATTGTGATTGCTTATCAAAGAAAAAATGATATACCATGAGCTAGCTAATTTGGGTTAATAACTCGATATTCAAATGTTGAGCAACAATTATTTTTTTTATTTTAAATTTTCACTAGTTATGGATTCCTTGACCAAATATCTTGGACCATAGATGGTGTAAATTTTGCTAGAACATTTGGAGTAGAACCTCAGATATGGTTCATAAGAGCATTTGCAGTTCTGGTTTCTGAAGAATCCAAGGGAATTACAGGGAACTGTTGATAATCAGGGTAGAGGTGCGAGGTGCGCTATGCGGCACAATCAACCAAAAAAAGAGACATATTTCACCGAGATTTTTTGCTCCATGGTGTAAAACTGTTAGTTAGGCTACGGTTTCCAACAATATAGAACAAAGCAAGTCAAGTTGAGATAATGCGGTTTGTACCAGTCAGATCTGCAAACAGAAAAAAAAAATAGAAAAGAATAGATGGCATTTGATATTAATGAGCAAATTTAATGAAAGACTGTTTCATTGATTATTTCTTTGAGTTACAATCTATGTACAGCCTCTGAAAAATAATGATACATTTCTATAATTAGTTGTATCGAAAGAAGAGGAGGAAGGGAAGAAGCTATATTAGGAGAGTAACAGAGTTGACCAAGTCAACTGGAGCAAACAAGATTTGACCAAGTCAAACAGAAGCAAGCAAAATTGATTAGGACTCTTAATAGAAGTTTAGTTGGTTAGGTTGTTATATTGTGTAACCTTGTGTCTATATATTATACACAGCACCTTGTACCAAACAATAAAAGAAAACACAAAAATACATTTCCCAGTTTCTATTTTCTTCTGTTCTGTACCAGACTACCAGTGCGCATTTTGCAATCTATACTATGCATCTCCAAGAACCGTGTCTCTCACTATGTTATATTTGCTATTTATCTCCAACAACATTCAAAGGTTGTAGGCTTGTTGCAACATATAATTTATTTAAATAGCAATGCATTCTATGTAATTCATTACTCTTTAATTAATCAGCTGTACTGAGGAAAAATTACATAATTACGAGAAAATAAATCAAACATCATGTCAGAATCTCACAGTAGCAGAACAGAATAAATGAACTAATTACAGGCTTTTATGTTTGGAGAAAAATAAAATACATTCTGAAATCAGAATAAATGTACACTAGCCTAGGATGTAAATACGTGCCGTGCCGTGATCAAATTGAAATGAACAGTCAAGGAAGATTAGTCATGTCGTGACCACACGTGTTGTCTTCAAACGTGACCAGTCACCTTTGTTATGTTTGATCACATTTAACTATATTTGTCTTCGTAATTTGAGCTAGTTTATTCAAAATTCACCATTAGATCATGACCTAGCGGTCTTGATCACTCGTGACTCGCGTGACCACGTGCCGTTACTGGACCAACTCATGTGTCATGCCGTGTCGTGCTAATTTTTCGTAAAATGATCAAAGCATGAGACACGCAAGTCATAGCACGTAGCCAACACACGTGCCGTGCCGTGACAGAACCGTGTCAATGTCATGATGTATCCAGTTACAGAGTTTTGCTACATCCCTACTCTAGTCACAGTGTCACACTCACATCTATATAGCTACAGTGAAATCTATAATAATAGTAAAATCACTAACTTTTAAAAAAAAAATCTATAATAAAAGCAGTTGATGTAGTTAAGCTATGGATATATAGAAGTAGAGTATGCGTTGAAAATAATATATCCGGAGACACTTAGCATTCATGTCAAACATATTCATTTTTGCAAATCTCATTTTGTCTTGTCTCCTTGTATTCTTGGCTATTCTCTAGTTTTTTTTTGTTTTTTGAAGTTAGTGGTTTTAAATGCTTACTAATAATTTCATTAATAAAAATTACATTTATAATTTGTTAGATGACCGCATTTTCTAAATCTACTTTTTATTCTCATAAAATCCTCTAAACTACTCTAATATTCTAATTCTTTCTTAAACACCTTAATACCTTAATCTTCATCTCACTTTACAATCGGATTCACTTCTTCGACCGCCGCCGCGCTCTGACAATGACCGGATCTACTTACCGTCGCGCTCCAATCGAAATGTTGATCACCCTAACGCTATTTGGCTCCACGACAAGATCCGCTTCTTCGACCACTACCGCACTCCGACATCGTCGCACTCCGATGAAAATATGAACTCTACGCTTCGAGCTCCGACGATACCGCACTCCCGACTCCGATTTGCTCCGCTCGGCTCCGGTTTCTTTCCTCTCTCTCATTCTCCTCTCCGTTCGAGAAAATAGAACTGAGAGAGAAGGGGTATTGTAACGAAAATGAAAACTACAAAGAGTAGAAGAGGTGGAGTTGAATGGAGATAGAGGGGTGGAGTGTGGCGACTGTCAAACCCTAGATCGCCAAGGGAATCGCCAAATTCACTTCCCACCGAAAGAGCCCTATTCCTTGGTTTCTCCGATACTGCTTTATTTGGCTAAATAGCCGTTAGTTTCTTTCATATTTTTAGTACAATTGATAATTGTTAACAGCTCTTAAAGCCTCATCACTTAGATATAATAGAGATATATGTATTGTACCTTTTTTTAAGATTAATTAATTGAACAAGAATTCAATCAAGTTCAATTCAATTAATATATAGTATGTCCATATCTAACTGAACACTAATGTAAAATCACAAGATTTCGGAACAAAATCCGGATTGAGCATCAGAAAGAGGGAGAGAGACCCCCATGTTTTAATGTATTTGTAATAGACTGGGAGAAGAGAGAGACAGAAGGAGAAACCTGCACCACCTTGCAAAGAGGAAGGTGAAGAAAATTGATAAACTGAATAATCAAAGTGTCATTTTAATTTTTTTATTAAGAGTGAGGCTATGGTACTTTGCAAAGCGCTGATTGGTTTGTATACTATAAATTTATATTTCTATTTTTAAAGACCAAATAATCGATCCAAACTGTTTAACATAATATTCATATGAAAATATATATACTTGGAGATCAGATTTTATATTTTTAAGATTTTTTAACTATTTTTTTAAATGGATATAAATTCATTATTTTCTGGATGATTTAAAAATATTTAGATTAGTTGATTTTTTATCTATCTAAAAAATAGTTAAAATTTTCAAAAAATGTAAAAATTTGATCTCCAAATACATTTTTATATGGAGATTATGTTGAACGGTTCAAATCGATTATTTAGACTTTAGAAATGAAAATATAAATTAATAGCAGAGACCGACTCGCATTTTGCAAAGTACCATAGCCTGACTCTTTTATTAATATTAATATGTACGTTAAGTTTATTGAATTAAAAAATGGAGAAATAAATAAAATGAGAAATAATATTTTCACAGTAGTATTTAAAAAAAGTAAAAATTAAAAAAAAACATTGCACTATTTTGCAAATGCAACTTTTTTTTTGCTGTATATAATCATGAAGCGTCCTTATTTTATTTAAAATAAAAATATAAAATAAAGAATATTACATTTGAAAAGTTTAGAGGGTTTGAAACTTCGAATGAAAAACACATAAAATCTTCAACCACGTTGATCGTTATCACGCTTACATGCCTTTTGGATTTTTAAATTTGCATGTATAAACGCGTTAACAAGTTCAAAAATGTGCTCACCAAACTCCTTGGTGAGCATAACTCCATAATCTATCGGATTGACTTCACGAGTGATGTTTGTACATACAAATTTTTAAAATTTTGAAATTCATTTAGTACAAAATCAAGCGGTCATAATTAATGAAAAATGAATGCATTAAAATAACTTCTAAAACTTCATTTTGGATCACTCATTTTTCATCAAATGTGACTGCTTGACTTTGGACTAAATGAATTCGTACATTTTAAAATTTTGCATGTACACGCATCACTCGCGAATTAGATCGGTTTCAACAGTTTGAATTTGTCTCGTTTGAAATCAATCCTATAAATTATGGTGTTATACTCATCAAAGAGTTTGGTGAGCACATCACACCCTAGTTCTACTATATATATACATGAGGTTGCTAATATCAAAACGTTTATTCCGGAGCCGTGGTGTAACCAATTAATTTTCCGATTTTCAAAGTCCAAACGGTCGATCCAAACCGTTAGATATGATCTCTATATAAAAATGTACTTGGTGACAAAATTTTACATTTTTTGGAATTTTTTTACTGGCCTATTAGAATTATAAATAATCACATCATCAAAAAATTGTGCTACTAATTGTCAATATTCAATTTGATGTATCAGATCGACTCTGTTCCTTTCAAAATTAATGATGATATATTTTATGAGTGAGGCTATGATAAGTTGCATATTACATAATGGTTCGCGCATAGATTTATATCTCTATTTTTTAAAGTTCAAATAATCGATCTAAATTATTGAACATTATTTTCATGTGAAAATATACTTGAAACCCAAAATTTATATTTTTTATAACTTTTTTATTATTGGAAAACACTTGATTCGAAAAAAAAAATTACCATTCAAAAACAATGGTTTTCTACCTATAAACATTGTAACTAAGTTTTAGAAATTATCTAATTTACTCTGTACGTACATTTTCATATAGAGATTATATTTAGTGATTTAGATTAGGGACAAAGCTATTAAGGAGAATGGGGTCAATTGATCTCTATTTTATTTAAAAAAATTATATTTATACACGATATTCTATATAGTTTAGAGTAAAATATTACGGATAGTGTAAATTGATCTCCATTTGTACCATGAAAATTTTATATGATTGACCTATATTTATGTTTGACTCCATAGTCAGAAAGTCTGACTCCGCCCCTGATTCAAATTGACTATTTAAATTTAAAACTAGAAATATGAATTCATTGCACGGGCTTGATATACATATTAGCATAGTCTCAGTCATATTTTATTATTTATTTATTTTTATTTGATTCTCTGCTCCGATCTGCGTTTGATTTGTTTTCGATCTAAGTACAGTTGTCGTTATTCGGGTCATCTGTCTCCAAATCTGAGTGCATTTTTTTTTTTTTTAGGTAAAACCGGTAGGCGCGAATACAGTGGAAAAAATGTGCCGTGACGTGACTAACACGCTGTAATTTTGGTTTCGTATCGTGCCGTGCTGTGACTAAGTTAATTTTTCACGTGCTGTGCCATAACCAAAATGTTAAGTGGTGGTCACGGTACGCGAATGGTCACGCTACGCGAATGGTCACGCACATGAGTAACGCCGTGCCTAAACGTGCCATGACCATACGTGGCTCGCGTGACCATTTAATCATAATTTATGTCAGTTTATTCAAGATTCACTATTAAATCAATATCTAATGGTCCTAATTATACGTGACTCGTGTGACTATATACGTGTCGTGCCGTGCTGTGACTAAATCTTTCACGTGTCGTGTCAAAGTTTCAAAAGATAGGCACGGCACGCAAATGGCCACGACACGAGATACACGAGTCACGGCACGTAATTGACACACGTGCCGTACTGTTCCGTGCAGTAACCGTGACGGAGCCGACTCCGCCGTGCCATTTTTCCCTCTCTAGGCGCGAACATTTAACTTAACATAATAGTCTTACATTCTTGCTTTTACAAATCTTACTTCTTCCTTCTACCCTGACACTATAGTTGAGAGTTTTAATAAACCAAAGGAATAGTGTCTTGAAACGTGAGAGAGATTTCTAACTCTAAACATATTTAATAAGGGATGTATCCATTTTCCAAAAATAAATGATTTTCTCGTCTAATTTGGTGAAGAGAAAAAGGCAAGAAAAAAATCTGAAATGTGGACGGTTTCCTCTCCAGTTTCCCTCCATTTTAACAAACTGGAGTATATTGTTAATTTTATATTCTCCATCTTTCAAATGATGAGTATGTTGAGATTAGTACAAATATATTTCTATTACCTTCTTATTTATTTCTATATTCTAGCATAACTGAATTGCTGAATGTTTTCTCAAACAAAACAAAAACAAAAATTTGCTGGATGGTCCCCATGCGTAGCCGTTAGAAATTTCAAGAAAATTTATTCAGATCACATGTTCATCTGGGGTGGGGTTCCTCTACATTTAATATGATGATTTATTTACCTCAGCCTTTCTTCTCTGCAATAGATACTTACATAGGTAAACCCATAGACATTTTCACCAATAAAATACATAAAATAAATACATGAATAAAACAAATAATATAACCCAACCAGATTGTATGCCCAAAATGATGCATTCCAGTAGTCCACTGTCCCTGCTCATATATACCGTAATATAGAAAATTCCTTTTGATGATATTTTACCATGAAATAATTACCCCTCAGAAAAGTTAGATTCAAAACATATGTAAAAAACTGTACAATGTGATGATAAATAAATTGATAACAAGGATGATTATTAATTGACTTGACAACTCCTTTTGGCAGCAAATCTGAAGAGAACAAAGCCGTTGCTTGATCTGCCCGGGTCTAGTGAGCGACTGTCGCTATGGAAAGCTGATTTTGGGTAACTAAATAAATATTACAAATTTGCATAAAGCAGATTGCAGTAATTTCATTGAAGCACCAGACTTTCAAAACCATAATAGGAGCCAAAATAAAAACACTATATCATAATTTGAGAAAAAAAAATCAAATGCAATAATGTAATGAATTGTTGTACAGATGTACTTTGTATCAAAAACTATGGCCGAGCACTAGCAGGCAGCATGGAAGTATGGAGAAGAGAATGGAATAGACCTAATTACTATAATCCCGACTCTGGTTGTGGGCCCGTTTCTATCGACAGGCATGCCTCCTAGCTTGATCACTGTACTGGCTCTCATCACAGGTACTTTACTAGGCTTGAACTTACTGCCTCATTTTAATTTTTTTTTGTATGTGCTAAGAAAATGTTTTTATGTTAGGAACTGAATCACACTACATGATCTTGAAGAATATTCAATTTGTTCACTTAGATGATCTATGTGAATCCCACATTTTCCTATTTGAGAACCCGGAGGCAAAGGGATGGTATATTTGTTCTGCTTATGATGCCACCATTTATGACCTCGCTAAGATACTCGAGAAACGCTATTCTGAATACAACATACCGCAAAAGTTAGTGCTCTTTAGATGTCCCTTACATGGTTTCAATTTTTCAATAGATTTTCAGTTTCGTGCGCCGATAATTCCTCTTTGAGTTAACAGTTCAACTTTTATTTTTATTTCTTTTGCCTCAGTTTTTCAAAGGAAAAACTTCTAACAAAAGAAAGTTAGTCGCACTTACCATGTAAGCTATAAATGCAGATTTAAGGGGATAGAAGAGGATCTGCCGGTGGTCCATTTTTCTTCGAAAAAGCTTCTTGACATGGGATTCAAGTTCAACTACACCATGGAGGAGATGTTTGATCAAGCTATCCAGACATGCCGTCAGATGATACCTCTAAGAACCAAAAAGGAACCAAAGGAGAAAAGCCGTAATGGGTCTATCAAACCAACATCCGTTTAAGTCTGAAGCTCTATTTGAATTATGTTGTCTAAGTTGTCTTTGTTAGGGTGTTTTAGGTGGATTTGTGGTGCTTTGCAAGTGGCAATTAATAAGCCAATTAATATTCGCAACTCCGATCAGTTGTGCTTTCAATGTTCTTATTTAATATCATAAAAGGCATTGATCAATAATAATGTTGTTCCTTACAAGGCACATAAGGGGCGGTGGTATAGTGGTCTCATAGCTTGTTGAGTGATCGTAAGGTCAAGAGTTCGACTCTCACTAACCCCGGTTCTTGATAAGAACTGTGACGATACGCAGAAGCGATGACTTGGGGTCAATCGCGGCCGTCTGTTAATATTTATCAGATGACACCTGCACTCCTGAGTTCTTTGCCTTTTTGTTTCTTTTGAAAAAAAAAAAAAGATTCCCAATTTTTATTCATGTAGTATAAATCTATTCGTTCTTTTTCTGATGGAAATATTCAAATTTTCAATGTAATTCTAATTTGTATGAAAGTAACACTTTATTGTTTCTATCCTTTCATAACTGAAATTACAAAAGGGGCCTTCGAGTGCATTACTTGTTGTATGAAATAAATTTATTTAATTAAATAGCGGTAAGAAACATATTTATTGTGAATTAATAAGAGTTGCGAATATTTCTTTAAACTTTAAATAAGCTATAGACTATAGAGGTGTTCTTTATTAGTCAATATTTCTTTAATAAGCCACCAGCTGCACGCAAGTGGCAATGTTCCTAAAATGTCGAGGCCTTGCTTTGTGTTGTTAATTGAAAGATGCATGGTGCCGATTCTAATTAATTCGGTTTCTACGTATACTTAGGATTTATTTTACAAATAAGATGTTAAATGAAAATTGAATGGTTGTAACTCTCATTAATTGGTGGATACAAAGTATATATTGGTTATTGTTATGAACAAACACCGAAATTACTACAATACACCACAGGCAATAATTCACCGTAGAGAAGAAATTAAGCACAGATAGCATTAAACAAGTAATATCTATATACTAAAATTGATTATCATCCTATTAAACCAGTCATAAGTTAGGTTTAGCATTGCATTACATGTTGCTTGACATACTAAACTTTATACATAAATACTTTTTAAAAATGAATGCTGATAGATAGATGGGTAATATAATAATAAAAACTAACCAAATCCTAAAAGATAAACAGCTTTAGGGTAATAAAAGCCCAAAGCAAACCCTAGAACCAACTACATAAACCCTAAATTAGGTTGTCTACCTCTCCTCCGAGTTGAACTTATTCCATGCTTCCTGGAAATGTGAAAACAAAACTAATTTAAGCATATAAATCATTTGCAAAAGAAAAGGTAACTGCATTACAAAGCAAGGCCTTCAAATATCCTTCATAACCCTCATAACTTGCTCATTTAGCAAACTATGTTGCAAATTTGATACCTTTTAAGGTGCTTGTAGATTTTTCATAACTTAGTGTCTAAAATTTTAATAAATAGGATGCCATAACCCACTAAAACATTAGCCCCCCCCCCCCCCCCCCCCCCGCTCAATTCCACCAACCCAAAACACATGCACGGTGCATGGCAAACAAAATCTGCTACTAACTGAGCACATGAGATTTTGCTTATATTTTAAAAATGAAGGAACAGATACCTTTAGAAGATCAAAGACTTTTTCACATATGTACTTCTGATGAATTGAAGCACCTCTCTGTTGCAACTTGTCAGGATGCACATAAAGCGTTGCTTTTCTGTATGCTTTTTTCACATCAGCTGCTGTAATAACCTCTGTAAGATGAATCGATTGCCAGCCGCTGTTTTGCCCCAATATCTACAAACAATTATCAAGTTTAACTCTTCAACATCCATAAGTTAAAAAAATAAATATCAAATACAGTGTCCTATGAAAGTATCTTGTAAAGAGTAGGGTTCAAATGCCTCATGTCTTTCATGCTTCAACTGTGCCCTGCATCCTTATTTCCGTTTTCAAAGTCCAAACAGTCGATCTGAACCGCTCAACATGATATCCATATTAAAATGTTTGGAGACCAAATTTTTTATTTTTTTATTTTTATACTATTTTTTAGATAGGTACAAAATCACTGTTTTTGGATGGTCCAGAATCTTCTGAAAAACAGTGATTTTGTACCTATCTAAAAAAAATAGTAAAAATTTCCAAAAAATATAAAATTTGGTCTCCAAGCACTATATAATATGGAGATCATGTTGAGCTGTTCCAATCGACTGTTTGGACTATGAAATTGAAGATTGAGGCATGAAAGACACGAGGCATTTGAACTCTGCTCCCTGTAAAATATAGGTAAGCAAAAAATTAGAAGTCAAGGGTTTCAAAAATTTCTGACATATTGGAGGGTAGAGAGCAAGGCACGTAGATTGCCTTCTTTGCCTGAAGACCATCTCTTGACCTCTGCATCAAGGTGTTCAGCAATTCTCTGCGTATCCACAGTAGCAAGAAAATCAGTTGCATGTCAAAAACTAACCCTTTTAAGTTCTATCAAAAGCAAATTATATTAGAGAGAGAAGATTATACATCTCTTTCAGACTGCTCTCTCTGAGCCATAATGTCACGTCGGTTCTTCTCTGCAAGTGCTTTCGCCTGAATTAAATAAATAATTAAAAATTAGAATGTGAAGGGAAAAAAAATTATACGTAACTTGGGAAAGGGCGAAGTAGGGAACAATAAAACATCATATCTTACAGCACGCTCAGCAGTTCTTTGTTGCCTCTCCAATCTAGCTTTATGTCTTAAGGCCGATTCACCATGCCCTACATTTTATTGTTGTTATTATTATAAGCTAAGAACATTAATGCAGCAAAAGCAAAACTGAAGCTAAATGTTAAAAGCATTTACCTTGACTGAGAGCACTATCTGACTGGGTCCTTTTAAAATGGGCCTCTTGTGCATGATCCTACATTGTAAAAAGCATATAAAAAAACATTTTTACTAACACCAAATAGTACATAAAAAAAATAAACAAACTGTGCAGGGATTTACCAAGGTTTCACTGAACTTTAACCAAAATCAAAACACCCTAATCTCTGACAGGGACACAGCCAGAAATTTTGCAAATGAGGGTCAGGTACCGTACCCAATGTTTTGTTCAATACAATAATCACATCAAAGGTATAAAGTATATTTAGGGGGTCAACAATAGAACAATCCTCGTAATTTAATTGATGTCAAACATAAACTTTCTTAAGAAATCATCCATATAACATCAGAAATAATGCATAAATGTATATGGTATAGAAAAAAAAAAAATTGGAGATACTGAACCCCATTAAGTACACCTGGATCTGCCTATGATTAAGATACTCAAACAATAACCAACCAAACAAGTCAGTGCTTTCTCTTTACTCTGATTAGTCTTTCACATTTTTACCAGTCAAGTATGATATCAGAATATGAGCATACCAGTGGTACTAGTACTGTACAATACCTGAGATGAGATCCTGTTAAAGGACTTGTGACGCTCGAGGCGGTCCCGCTCTTTCTCAACATCAGCCTTGGCCTTCTCGATTGCCCTCTCTCGGGCCTCTGCCGTGGCCCGCTCCACAGCCGCCCTCTCAGCCCTCAGACGTGCTTCCCGGGCATTCCTCTCCCCCTCCCTCTCCTTCTTCTCCTCCTCCCCCTTTGGCCTCCTCTTCTCAAATCCCTCTCCACCGCCACCTCTGCTGTTCACCTCTTCTTTTTCTCTGTTTTCCACTGCCCTCTGTCTGGCAGCAGTGATGCGCTCTATTGCAATGCGCTCCGCTCTTTCCTGCGTGGCCCGCTCCATCGCCAGCCTGTCTTTTTCCCTCTCCCGCTTCCTCTCCTCCTCCTCCCTCTCTCTTTCTCTCTCCTCAATTTGCCTCCCCTTCCTGGCCCTCCTGTCCCTCTCCCTTTCTCTCTCCTCATCAGATTTCCTTCGGTCCTCGTCAGACTTTCTACCTTCTGTTTTACCTTCTCTTTCCTTCACACGTCTTTCACGTTCTCTCTCATCATCTGACTTTCTGGCCTCTGTTTTTCTCTCTTTCGTCTTCTCCCCATGCATTTTGGTCATCTTATCTTTCTCCTCTGCTCTTTCCCTCTCTAACCGTCTCGTCTCAGCTTCGAGCCTCATTGCCATCTCTTTCTCTTCTCTTTCCTTTTCCATCCTTCTCAGTTTTTCTCTCTCTTCCTTTTCTTTTTCCATCCTTTGTTTCTCTTTCTCTTCTTCAAGCTTCTTCTCCATCTCTTTCTGCTCCCTTTCTTTCACTATTCTCTCCCTCTCTTTCTGCTCCCTTTCTTGCTCTATCTTCTCCCTCTCTTTCCATTCCCTTTCTCTTTCTATCCTCTCCTTCTCCCTCTCTTCTTCAAGTTTTCTAACTCGTTCTCTTTCTTCCTCTCTCTCTTCTTCCAGCTTTCTAACTTTTTCCCTCTCTAGCTCTCTCTCCTCCTCAAGTTTTCTAACTTTTTCTCTCTCCCATTCTCTCTCTTCTTCAAGCTTTCTTATCCTTTGTCTATCTTTTTCTATTTCCTCTTCTAATTTTCTCTCCCTTTCCTTTTCTTTCTCCAACTTGCGTGCCATCTCTCTCTCCCTTTGTTTCTCTTCTTCTAGTTTTTTCACTCTCTCTCTCTCTTGTTCCATCTCTTCTTCCAGCTTTCTCACCCTCTCCCTCTCTTTTTCTATCTCCTCCTCTAATTTTCTCTCTCTTTCCTTTTCTTCCTCCAATTTTCTCACCATCTCCTTCTCTTTCATTTTCTCTTCTTGTCTATCCTCTTCTAGTTTCCTCTCTCTTTCTCTCTCTTCTGCTAACGTCCTTTGCTTCTCTTCCCTTTCCTTCTCCAATCTCTCTCTTTCACTTTCTTCTTCTTCCCATTTCTTCATCCTCTCTTTTTCTAGTCTTTCTTCCTCTTCCGCCATCATTCTCTCTCGTTCCCTCCTCTCTTTTTCCTCCCTCCCCTTTTCCATCTGCAATTCCCTTTCATTTTCTTCTTCCAATTTGCGTGCCCTTTCTTTCTCATCTTCCAATTGAAGTGCTCTCTCTTTCTCTTCTTCCAATTTACATGCCCTTTCTTTCTCCTCTTTTTCTTCAATTTCTTTCTCTCTCAGCCTCTCTTTTTCTAGTTCTTCGCTCTCCCTTTGTCTTTTTGTTTCCTCTTCTTCTATTTCCACCCCAACTTTCATTTCGTATCCCTTACCGCCTTCGGTTTCTTCCTCAACTTCTCCTGTATTTTCTATATCTTCCCCCTTCAAGATCACATTAGCATCTTCTTTTGAAGCTTCAGTATCATCATCTCCTGTAATTTTTCCTGCCAGTTGTAAGTTTTCAGTATCATTCATATCTGCATTATAATTTCCAGTCAATCCCGCTTCAGTCGATGGCAATCCATCGATTTGCACTGATTCCCTATTTGTTTCCACCAAGGGCTCAGTTCCAGTCATTCCTACTTTATTCTCTCTTTCCTTTGTCGGCTGATCTATTGAAGTCAATTCATGAAATTCCTCATCTGATCTCCACTTCCCAGATTTCTCCAATTCACGAGTGCCTTGAGTTGCCACAACTCCTCCCTGTAACTTCATAAATTCTCTGCTCTTACTGAAATTCGAGGCCAAACTAATAGAACGCAACACTCTCGGCTTCTCCCCCTCGGAATTCTCCAAATTTTCTTCTTTAACATGCTTTTTCTTCAGGGGCAACTCAGTAATTTTACCCTCACGCTTTTTCTCATGCAACTCCTTGGCTGTCTTTAGTCTTGCCTGTGCAAATTCCATTGCCTCCTTCATGGCATCCAATTCAGACCCAAAACCTGGTGGAAGGGACTCACTTTTCAAAAATGTCTTTGGCCTTGATTTCAATTTCGGTTTCTCCCTCCTGTCAAGCTTCAAATTAGGCACGGAATCAAAATTTGGCGGCAAAGAATCACTTTTCAAAATTGTCTTTGGCTTCTCTTGCTGAGTCAATGGTGGCTGTTCGGCTTCTGTACTGAAATTCAAAACAGAAACAGATTTTTGCAATGTGTTTATTCTCTGCCTCTCATTTATTGAAGTTTTCGGGGCTGGAGGTGGCAAGTTTGCGGATCGGGTTAGGAGATTGACATCAGCTACATCCAAAAACGGAACACCATGAGAAACTTGTTCTTTGCTAGATATAGATTGACTATTCAAAGAGGATTTAGGGTTAGGTTTCACACTGCTTTCGTCAGTACCTGTATCCTCACTGACAACGAGATGTTCAGGTAATGGGTTGTTCGGTTCAATAACAAAAGTAAAACCCGTTTGGGGCTGAGGTACAGATGCAGTCGTGTGAAGCAATTCGTGGGCCCGTGTTCTGCTTGACTTGTTGTAGGATGTGTTGTACTCCTTCGGGGTCTCATCAGAAGCCACAGAGAAGTTTTCATCTTCCAAATATGGAATGCTATCCTCATTAGAGTACTCTTGGTCTTGGATAAATGCTGATGGATCTATGGTCTGTGGGCCCGACCTACCCTTGACCGATGACCTAAAATTTTAAAAGAAAAATAAGAGGCAGATGAATTAATATATGCTAGACAATTTACAGGTGTTAAGTTTTCATGAAAAAGGCACTAACAAAATCCGAAAACACTTTATGGGCATATAGTTTTATTTTAAGTCTAATGAAACCCTGAATTTTGGATTTCAGAAAATTTTAAATGTGTATACCGCATTGCATCAAGGTGTTTTAAGGACGGCACATATTGTTACCGAGTATGGCAATCAATCAACCAAATCACCTTTACAAGGTAAATAATTAGATTACAGATAGAAAATGTATGATTCTCTAATATACATTTCGGGGGAGAACGCAATCAATTTTCAGCCTGCATGCAATACAAATACCAAAATCTGAAGGGTAAAAATGCAAAACATGTTTTTTGAATAGGAATTCCCGCGCGAAAATTATTTATAAATAAAAAAGACGCAGATCATTGGTAAACAAAATACTTCAGCGGAAAATTAAGATTGACAATTTGTATTACAAACAAGATCAATAAAATTATGCATGCACATTTTCAGTCTAAAAACTGCCATTTATTTTGAAACATGGAGAATAATTGGTAAATAAAATTTTCCCCTTATAATTTAAACTGCAATTTACAACTTCTAAAAACAAGAGCTGCATATTAGGACCTTTCGGTAACAGTGATGACTAAAAACAGCATTTTAGTATGAATTTGTACAGTCCAAACTGCATTCAAGAGTCAAATGAAAAGGACCTACAACCTAAACAGTATCTCACCAACAAGTTCTTTGCCAATTAAATAATACACCAAAAGAGTTTAAGCAAAAGACATAAATTAGCAATGCTAATTTCGTAATCTTCCTTTTTCACCTATTTTTTGGGTTTATTTCTTGTGCCTCAATGAAAATTATAAAAAGATTTCTGCTTTCTAACTCCTTCAATAAACTAAATTCAAAAGAAATAATCAAATAATTTTTATATTTAACATAATTTCAGCAAAACTCAATTCTAAATTACATAACTTTCTTCGTACTTTGCTAAGTTTTCCACCATGAAAGTCTGAAAGTCAAATAAATCAAAAAAAGAAAAACCTCCCTCGTCAAATTGAAGCTTCCTTTAATTACACAGAAAACAAAACCCACAACCAAAAAAAAATAAAACCAAACCTTCCATTAGCAGAAGCGAAATGCATGTCTATCTCTCCTTCATCACTTTCTCCCCTTCCAAACAGCTCCTCATATGGAACCGCAAAATCAGAGAAGTCGCATCTCCCAAAGATCTCCCCATACTCCACACCATTCATATTCTCCCCACTCGCACAATCCCAGCCGTCCATCTGCCCCGTCGGAAGATCAAGAAACGGGATGGAGCAAGAGACCGAGACGCCGCCAAACACCTCAGCGTAGTCGTCAGGTACGCCAGAGAACGGTACGGCGTGCCTAGGGGGTCCACCAAACACGTCATCGTAGTTCGTCGTTTGAGGAGGAGGCTTCTTGGCCCGGCGGCGCTGGTGGTGGTGGTGGCGCGATGCTGCTGTGCGGTGGCGGAGGGAGGTTTCCTCTAGTTCTTCCTCCATGGGAACCAGAGATTTCACACTTTACAGGAACTTTTCTAGGGTTTAAAGCAGTGGTTTTTTGGTTTTGGGTTTGTATAGAATGAGAAGAGAGAGGAGCAGAGGTGGGAATTGTTTTTTCCTATTTTTTTTTTTTTTCGATTTTGGATGTGTGAAGAGAGAAGAGGAGAAGAGGTGAAGAGAGAACAGTGGGCCAGTAGATAACAGTCAGCGCCTCAGGGGAGACAGCTTTCTTTCTTTTTCTCTCTCTTCTCGGGTCTTTTTCCAATGCATATTAACTAAGGTAACAGCATATTTTTCTTTATATTCGAACCGTCCGATCAGAGGATCTAATCGGACTAGATGGACGGAATATGATCTGACGATTTTTATCGAAACATAAATATTGTGTTACCTCAGAGAAGATGGACTCGGGCTTTTTCAGCGTTTTATTAAGGATTAAATGATGTTTGAAAATTTTGCTGCGTATCCTTACAAGTCTCTTTTATTTGCTTCATGTCGTTGTAATGTTTTATTTTTTTGAAGAATTGTAAAATAATCTTGTATACATGTTAAAAATATTGGCGGAGCCGTCGAATATTTCATTTAAATAATTTTTCATTGGTGTTTTTTTTAATTTGAATAAATATGTATCACGAAGCTGTTGAGTTAGACGGGATAGAGGGGCATACAATTAAAAATATATATTATGTAGTCTTTAATTCTTTATCACAACTATTTTTTATCAAAGTTAAATGTATATTGACACAATAATTTAATATGTTTTAGTATAATATTCAAATGTATATTGAAAAATAATTAAATAATTATTTTGAAAGATTTTAGAAACGAGTTTGAAAAATCTTGATATCAAACATGTTATGATAACTATCAATAATTATGTTTTAACTAAAATAAACGAATATGTATTAATATTATAGAAAAGTATTTATTTATACGACAAAGAATGTATATTTTAAAGTGTATCAAAAGTTCATTACAGATATGTATTTATTTTTAAAAAAAAAGATGTATATTCTAAAGGTTATGAAAAGTTCATGAGAATATTAAGGAACGCGTTTATTAGTTATTCTATTCCTGAAGTAATAAAATATTTCGTGTTCTCTTTTTTTTATTGATTCAGATGTTTAGGCTTTTAGGTTGGAGAGAGAGAGTGATTGAAACGTTGGAAAAGGGGACAAACAAAATTGGGGGCGGAGGTGGGGCCCAAGAATTAGTGGTAGATGGAGCCCAAACGACACGTCAGCTATGAATCTCAACTCGACCTTCTTCTGAGATTTCTTTTAAAAACCATAATTAAAATAATTAAATTTAAATAAACAACATGATTGCACTTAGATTTACAAAAAACATCAATACCGAAATGCCAATTCGGTCCGATCGCATTTTTTTCCTTCGGACCGAATTGGCATTTCGGTCCCCCCTCAATTTCACCTGTTGCGCAGCCAACGCCACAGAAAATCCCACAAAGAGTCTGGACCGAATTGGCATTTCGGTCCAGCCTTTTTTTTTGGCCAGACCAAAATGGCAACTCGGTCCCATTCTTTTTTTTACTCTGCCCCCTCCCTTTCCTTCTTCCTTCTTCCTTCTTCCTTCTTCCTTCTTCCCTTACCCGGGGCTTCTTCCTCTTCTCCTACCCGAGACCAAACCAAAAAAACTAAATTTTAATCTCCTCAAATCTTCGTCATTTTTTATTCTAATCACATATTTGAGTATAGTTTTGAGAGAAGAACAAGAAAAGCTTCAGATCTACAAGTTTCGTTAGGTATGTGGTTAAATTTTTATTTGAAAAAAATATCCGAATTTTATAATTTTTTTCTAGAATTATTTAGTTTAGTTATAGAGTAAATTAGTTTTTTGTAGTGTATTGTAGTGTGAATTTTTAATTTGAAAAAAAAATCCGAATTTTAATTTTTTTTGTAGAATTATTTAGTTTAGTTTGTATGTAGGGTAAATTAGTTTTTTTTAGTGTAATGTAGTATAAATTTAGTGTATTATAGTGTATTGTAGTGTAAATTAGTTTATTTTAGTGTTATTTATTTAGTGATTGTAGTGTATTTTAGTGTATTGTAGTATAAATAAATTGTATAAATAGTTAAAGTAATTAGAGTAATTTAGAGTAATTTAGTGTAAATAAATTGTAAATAAATTTAGTGTAAATATATTTAGTGCAAATAAATTTAAGTGTGAATAAATATTTAGTGTAAATAAATTGTATATAAATTGTATACATTTTTAGTGCAAATATATTTAGTGTGAATAAATATTTAGTTTAAATAAGTTGTATAAAAATTGTATAAATATTTAGTGTAAATAAATTTTATAAATATTTAGAGTAATTTAGTGTATAAATCTATTGTATTTAGTGTTTAGTAATTGTATAATGATTTGGTTTGCATGTAGAGTGATCTTGGTCATAGTTTTTTTTTAAAATAAATGTAGAATAATTTAGTTTGTTTAGTGTAATTTAGGCTTTTTTTAATATAATTTAACTAATTGTAGGTTTTTTTAATTTTGTATGTAGAGTAAATTAGCTAAAGGAATTTTTGATTTGTTAACTAATTGGAGTTTTTTTATGTTGTAATTTTATTTATATTGTAGTGCAAAATGGCTGCTGAACAACCCTTGTTGCAATTGCCTGCTGATCAACACAAGATATCGTTGGTGAATACAACGATATTTGTTTAATATCGGGTTGGATTTAAATTTCAAAATAAACTTGGAAGTCATGATTAATTTTTGTTCTTTACATTATTTTGCATGAAATTATCGTTCCAACCTGTTCGTTCACTGCGTCCTGGTCCTCGGCAAATGGGCGTTAATTACCAACCTCGGTGAAACAAGGTTTGGTGTATTTAGGCTTGTACCAGATGAAGGATGTGACCCATTGTCATATTGATAAATGGTTGATCACGGCGCTAGTCGAGAGGTGGAGGCCCGAGACGAATAATTTTCATCTTTCGGTGGGGGAGTGCACAGTGACACTAGAAGATGTCAGCTGTCTGTGGGGCTTATCTGTTCAAGGTAAAATATTTTTTGTTACTAATTTATACTTTTGTGATTAATTTATATTTAGTGCAGATAATTTGGTGTAAATAAAATCTAGAAAGATTTAGAGTAATTTAGAGTAAATAAATGTAGTGTAAATAAATTTAGGAATAAATAAATTTAGTGTCAATAAATATGTAGTGTACATAAATTTAGTGTAAAGAAACTGTATAAATATTTAGAGTAATTTAGTGTAAATAAATCCTATTAATATTTAGTGTAAATAAATTGTATAAATATTTAGAGTAATTTATCTTTTTTTTTAGCGTATTGTAGTGTAATAAATTGTATTGTAAATATCAAGTATATGTTTATCTCTAACATCTATGTTTACAGGGAAGGCAATTGCTGGACATTCAGATGATAATCGGTCACTACTGATCGAAGATTGCCTAGGACATGAGGTCTACGACGGCAATGAAAACAGTGATGATGAATTTTTTTATACAAAAGTGGATGACGGAGAAATTAAGAGATCCAAATACCATATGCGCCTAAAATGGTTGAAGGACCACTTTAACGAAGGCTTGACACAGTACACTCCCCAGGAGACCGTCGACCGTCACACACGGGCATACTGCATGGACTTGTTTGGATCAGTGATGTTTCCCGATGCGAACTCAAGTTCTGTCTCGATCATGTACTTGCAGTTCTTAGAGAATTTGGGACCTCAGGAAGAGGACTACAATTGGGGAGGTGCTGTACTTGCATGCCTGTATCGCGAGTTGTCTCGGGCTTGCAGAAAGGCAACAGCTTCGATTAATGGTCCATTACTACTGCTGCAGATGTGGTGTTGGACTCGGTTTCCTATAGGCCGGCCTAGACCCAGAAACGATTTACCATTTGGCGGCGAAGTCCAATTGGAGATGATGGCTTTTGGCACAAGATGGACTATTCCACATCAATGGGATGGCAACCCTATTAGAGGTACATTTATTTAAATTTGTATTTCTACATATGTATTTAAATTATATTTTTCAATATAATTCAGTGTTAATTGTTGATGTATTTGTCATGTATTCACAACCTAGGTGTAGCGCAATTTCGTAACCAGTTTGAGCGTCTGAAGGCAAATGTTGTCAACTGGATGCCGTATGTGACTTACTATCACCAACAACCTTGGCGCGGGATAAGAGACCGAGATATATTTAGATATAGCGTGTGGTTGGTCCATTTCTGGGAGTTAGAGATTCATCTTCCTGAGAGGGTTTTCTGGCAGTTCGGATTATTTCAGGTAGTTCCTCCGCTGGCTCCACCACCCTTTGTGTATATTGAAGGCATCCGCGTTTGGAACCGTGCGAAGGGTTTGTACGACGACGGATTAAGTGCAGACTGGAGCACTCACTGGAAGGAATATATCGCAGCACCACCCTGTTCAGTTGGAGAGCCGGGACCTTACGATATGGATAGGTACTTTTTTTTTAAATTTTGAATTCGGATCCAGTGATGAGTTAATTTATTCTAATTGGTCATTACAGGTATCCCGAGTATATGGATTGGTTCTTCCATAATGGCATGCCATCGATTTATCCAATGCAAAGCCACCCGGAAATTCTGAGCCAGCCAGTGCCAGAACCGAAAGTAGAAGTAGGCTGTCTCGGGTATGTCTCAGATGCCGAGGTGCAAGCACGTACCGTAAGTATTTTAATTTTAATTTTTAATATATCTGCTCATTTTAAATACGAACTATCTTTCATTTTATTTAAAACTATTCTTTTTTTTTGCAGAGATTTCGCCTCTTGAATATGACCGCAGAAGGAATTGCGATGGTGAAGACACCTGGGCAAATGGCTTTTGGACTCCAATTGCTAGAGCATAGTCGTGATTTTTTATCCGATATTGGGCATATCGCAATGTTCAGAGCCATGGTCGAGAAAGCCGGACTTCCATTTGACATAAACCGCATCGATATCAGCGGTGATATTCCAGACCTGAGAGCGAGGCATGTAGAGGTCCAAGTTCCTCCAACGACTCATGACGATGTTATGCAAGGAATTTACAACTCGCTTGAATCCATAGTCATAGACGGGCGCAGCCTAGGAGATGATGCGTCGCCATCAGCAGCGGCTTCTACAAGACGCAGGACAAGGGAACCTCGCAGATTTAGCCACTCAAAATTTGTTAATCCTAGGGGCAAGGAAAACATGGATTGATTCAGTGTAGTTTTGTTTAGTTTATGTGTTGTACGAGCAGTATTTAATTTACGTCTAATACGTGATTCCTTCTACGTCTCTGACATACCAAATCTCCTTCGTATCTGAAATTCTAAAATTCCGATAACATTAAAAAATAATAACTCCAAAAATGCAGAAATTCGGCCATATTTAACATTCAGAAAATCAGAAAATTAGACATTCGACCGGCAAAACAATTCATAAATCAGAAAAACAGAAAAACAGAAATTCAGAAAATTTTCAATTCAGAAATTCGACCAGATTGAAAAATCAATTACGATTAAATGCCTACATGGATTTTTGGGTTCTTTATATGGAAAGAAAGGCGTCGAAGTCTAGTTTTCAGATAATATAATTTGTATATACAAAAATATTACGGTTTGCTACAGTTTTGACGATTTGTAGACGGAGGTCAGAAATCAGAAAAACAGAAAAACAGAAATTCAGAAAATTTTCAATTCAGAAATTCGACCGGATTGAAAATTCAACTACGATTAAATGGCTACATGGATTTTTGGGTTCTTTATATGGAAAGAAAGGCATCGAAGTCTAGTTTTCAGATAATATAATTTGTATATACAAAAATATTACGGTTTGCTACAGTTTTGATGATTTGTCGACGGAGGTCAGAAATCAGAAAAACAGATATTCCGAAATTCATATAAAATTCGGAAATGGTCTTCCATTTAAAACAAACATAGTCTTCTATAAAACATAGTCTTCCATTACAAAATATTCATCGTTCCTTACGTCTGAATAATCTGTTCATCAGACGACCAGCCGTCCGACTAACAGATGGTCGGCTACCAGATGGTCCTGCTTGACTACCAGTTGCCTCTGCATTACTAGCAGATGTCTCTGGTCGGGTGCCAGATACGCTTCTCCGTGCCCCTTGTGGACAGATGCCTCTACATACCTAGCCGATGCCTCTGGCCGGGTGCCAGATACGCTTCTCCGTGCCCCTTGTGGAGCAGATGCCTCTGCATACCTAGTCGATGCTTCTGCCCGGGTGCCAGATACGCTTCTCCGTCTTTCAACAGTTGCCCCTGTACAATGCGGACATAAATATAATTAAGTGTGTAAAATCTTAATTTAATTAAAAATATGTACTAATTCACAATTACGATTTTTAACCTGACGATCTTCTTCTAGCGGATCCCTCTGGACGTTGTACTCCACTGCGTGACCTACATCGAGCTTCCATATCATCCATAGAATTAGAAATTCGCTTGTGCTTCCTCCTACCCTTGTTAATTTTATTTGGATCCGGCTTGATTATAGGTGCTCCCAAATCATATGGCCAATTGGAGGCGTTGCCAAAGCTGTGAAACTCACCTCTCCATATGTTGACATAATTTTCAACACTATAATAGTGACTTACATATCTCATCGGATCTAGATGTCTCTTACAACACACCGCCAAGACGTGGTTGCAAGGAATGCCAGTAAATTGCGGTTTCTAATCACTCAAAAGAGAGCAATATTTCTTTTAATATTTATAAACTCGGAAATGCTATCGGTTCGGACTGCAAGCGCACAATCCTATCGAGTAGTATATACGAGGTCGATCCACAGGGAATATTGGTTCAATGCTTTGAGCGATCGAATCACAATCTTTCGAAAGGCTAGACGAAATCTGTAAATTGAGAGATGTTGTTTTGATCAATGTAAATTAGGAAGCAACTAAAAGTAATTAAAATGAAGATGGAGATGAGAATTCCTAGAGTTTCGGCACACCATTGCCACTCAATTCGCCTTGACAATATATTCCTGTTGCGTCTGATCTCCTGTTGTTGTTTAATGAAAGATACCACATAGGTCACTGCGATTTATGTTACGCAAGAATGACAGATCTTTCACCGAGATTCTACATAGGACACTGCGATTTACCTTACGCAAATGTCTGATCTCTCAAATACCCCAAATTACTACACAGATCACTGCGATTTACTTTACGCAAGTGATGGAATTTGGTACGCGTTTTGTTGGTCTGGTTTATGGTTTCCTCGCTAAGGTTTTCTTCACATAAACCTAATAGATCTCAATGAGGCTAATTCATACAAATAGTTTCTCTTACCATTAAAGCACTGTCACTACCCTAACGGACTCAAACTAGATCATTGAAATTAGATGAAGAGATAATAAATCACAAAAGCATTTTAGCAAAACAACAAGAAATCATAATCAACAGAAATATATATATCAAAACATCAAGAGTAACAAGGTTTACTACCTAGCCCTAAGAAAATGAACTTAGCCTCGGAACGGCATCATTACAGGCACTCCTCTCTTCTCACTTTAATCAAATCTAACCCTAATTACAAAGATAACTAATCATTCTGCCCAGGGGCCTTATATAGGAGTGTAGGGACGTGTAGAGGTTGAGTAGGGGCTAAGAAACTGATCTGGAAACAGCTGTCGGCAGTTATTCCCCAAGAGACGCCTTCGGATACGGACCGTATTGGGTGATACGGTCCGTATTAGGACCTTGACGGTTAGGGTTTAATGCTTCCAGCGCTATCTTCTGGTCAATGCTAGGCCTGGTCCGTATTAGGCAATACGGGCCGTAACAGGGACTTAGTCGATGAGCGTTGCTGATCCGATTGACCCGATTCTAGCTTCATTTAGTGTAAAATAGTCCCAAAACCTGTTTTCTGCAATAAAACACAAAGAAGGGTGACAGTAGCCTTTTTCTCTAATTAATTAAACATAAGTGTGAGAACATATGCAAAACCTAAGCCAAAACCCTACGTAAATCATCATTATTTTGACTCTGATCAGTTTCTAGCAGTCACAAACAGGCATTCCCTGCTCCCCTTCTGGAAATCTAACTTCGTACTTCATGTCTCCCTTCACTCACTACAATCAATAAATCAAGTTATTTAAAATATTACAAATTGAGAAAGTTCTACGAAATTTAAGTAAATATCTGACATACCGTTCTTTGGGTTCCATCATGATCGATGACCTCATAGACGGGAAATTCACCACCCATTGGTATCACTCGGCGCTCCTTTTCTTTGGCAATCCGATGTTCTAACGAAGACATGATGTTTTCTGATAATCTCATTCCATTTCGAAGCCAATTTCGAGCAACCGCACTGACATACCAATCCACAACTTTATAGAATGTGCGATCAACTATTGCCGTTACAGGCAGTTGGCGAGCCACTCGAAAAACATTGTTCAAGGATTCTGATCCGTTCGTAGTCATAATACCCCACCTATTTGGGCCTCCGTCATGACATTGTGCCCATTTATGGAGTTGCAGAGGCTCTTCTTCGAGATTTTGCAACCTTTTACCACACCACATTATGTACTGGTGAGTAGTAATACTCCTACCTTCTATCATTTCCATACCCTCATCAAACCTCCAAGGTTTCATCTTACCGACAAACACAGTGAAAATTTGTTCAATTACTTTGTCCTTGCACAACTTGTACACATTCGCCGCAATATGATGAGCACACAATCGATGAACTGCTTCACCCCTCTCCTCACACCACCCTAAATCAGGTCGATCAAATACTGAACGGATTGCAGTATGCTGGTCTGATATAACACATACCCGACCGGGGCCGACAACATCTTCGCGTACAAATTGCATAAACCAGCCCCAATTAGATGAAGTCTCCTCTTCCGCAATTCCGAATGCTATTGGCAGTAATTGTTGTTCTGCATCATAAGCGCATGCCATGAATAGTTTTCCTTTGTACCTGCCGGATAGGTGTCCAGCATCTACACTTATAACTGGTCGGAGATATGGCCAGGATTGAATGCATGGACCGAAAGCCCATGCCACACGGGTGAAAATATGTTCGCCCAACGTTCTAGATGGTTCGTGCTCAATTATGTATTTTGTACCTGGGTTAGACCTCTAGATTGCACCGAGCATAGAAGGTAGCAGTTCGTAAGCTTTTTCCCAAGAACCAAATAAATCGGCAATAGCCAGCTCCCTTCCTCTCCAAATCTTGTTGTATAAAGGCTGAACCGTTTTGTACTCCTGTCTAACTGCAATTCAACATGCTTTTATTGACATCTCCAGGTCCTCCTTGAGACCCGGTTTGATTATATCTGCAATCATCCTGGCAGTCATCTGACGACTGTCTGCTGTACAAGCAGTACTGTAACAATTGTGTGCGTATGAGTTTGTTGCAATTGTCCAATTGCTCGTCTCAGTGGTTTTTGCATATACCCTCCAAGGACACCCCTCCGCTGTACATATAACCACATATCTGTTACGATTGCTCTGGGTTTGTTGTAATTCTAAGTTATTATCCATGGAAAATCCATTCAACTTCGATTTAAGATCAGCTTTGGATTCAAATATCTGTTCCACTGAAAATGGACCGTCGATTCTGGGTGGATGACCAAAAAAATGCTTCATCCTTGTACGGCATCGGCACATCGTCATGAAATGCCGAACAAGGATGCTGCAATCCCCGATTAATAAAAGGAATAGACGATTGCCACTCCTTCCTTACTTCTTCCATCCTAATCTGATCCTCAATTTCGGCCATATCATCTTCCCCGACAACCGGGTCATCAGGGTCAGAGCTTGTTTCTGAGTCAGTATCATTATTCAGGTGGTCAAAATATTCATGCAAATAAACCGGGGGTATTTCGGGGGTTTCATCACAATGTGCCGGTGAATCAGTCACCGGTATGTCTCTGCTGGTTCCAAGTACACTACCCGAGTATGGGTCATAATTGGTCTGACTAACAACTGGTACTGACTCAACCACTAATTCAAGAAGTTTAAAATTCAGTACCGGAGTGGCATTCTCAAGCACTATATACCACATCGTTTCGTGGTCTATGTTGAACAACTGGTATTTTTATGCTGAGCCAGGTGGTGCCGTGTTCAAACGCGCGCTGATTGTCAGGTCGAACTGGCTAGGGAGCAAACGAATGCCAACATATATTTGTCTTCTTAGCTCATCAAGACTAGTTGAGTTAGTAACAGGAAATGTACAGGTCGGTGCGTCTGTAATTTCGCGTCTGTGGTACACATTTATTAATACTTGAGACATTTCCTGAACAAAAATTTTCACGATCAACCTTCGATAATTTTTAATTTTACAGTAAAAAATATGATCATAATTGAAAAAAAAAACTTACTACAATATTCAGACGAACGCTAGAGGCACAATGGAGGAGCCGATATGTAATTTGGAAAACTGGAACTGTGCACAATGGAGAGGCACGAAGGTCTCGGGAAGAAGGTCTCAGAAAGGAGCTCTTTGTCTCTGTCTTCTGTCTTCTGTCTCTGTCTCGCTAAAAAAATGATGCAGACAAAAAATGATCCAGAGAGGAGAGAGGATTTATTGGACAGAAAATGGCCTTGGACCGAAATGGCAATTCGGTCCGGCCAAAAATCCTCTGGACCGAAATGCCATCTCGGTCCAGAAGGGCTACACGGATGGCCACACGAGAAATCTGTGATTTTGTTGTGAAATTAAGGGGGACCGAAATGCCAATTCGGTCCGGAGGAAAAAAATGCGCTCGGACCGAATTGGCATTTCAGTTTTGATGGTTTTTCTAAATCTTGCCGCAATCGTGTTGTTTATTTAAATTTAATTATTTTAATTATGATTTTTAAAAAAAATCCCTTCTTCTGTGTCTTTCTCTGCCTTCAATTCTTTCTGCAATTCCTTAATTGGCTAAACATACAATCCTGGCTCCTCTCCTGCTGGTCTCATATAATGCTAAAAAAAATGAAGGATTAATTTTTCTTATATCTTCACGTACTTTTCTAATTTTTATATTTTTTATATGCTCCTATATACTTACATTATCTAATCTATTTCTTAATTCTTAAAACTCTTTTACTTTTTTATCTATTATTCATTTTAATATTAACAATAGTTAAATCTCTGATTAAAATATTATATATCAAAATATTTTTTCATATTTTATTTTTACTTTTACTTTTAATTATGGAATTTGATCAGTTTTCTAGTTTTCCCGCGCTCTCTTGCATTTTCCCTTCCTTTGATGCTTCGTTTTTATTTTATTAATCGTGAATTTCCTACGCTCTCTTGTTCTTCTCTCATGCGCTCTCATTTGTTTTCCCGCTCTCTCTACTATACTGAGCCCTTGTTTTTTTTTTTGCTTTGTCCTTGCTAGCTTACGTTTTAGTTCCGGAACAAAATGACTAAAATAGAAACTATCAAATCAATAGAAATGTTGCATTATTTTGCACCAAAAAATTGAGTTAACATTTTCATATTCAATTTCCGAGGACAAGAGGTGAATCCTCCTTTTCCACTTTTCTGATTGGCTTACTTAGGAAAGATTATCTTTCTCTAATATGGGACGGTTCACTTAGGGAAAATGGGTTATTGTTTTCTACTGTAATGATACTCAAATCAATGCAAGGTCGCACTAGTAGAACCTTTCTCTTGCATACAATTCTAGGGATCAATTCCGTCAATTATGCTTTGTTAGACCATGCTCGATTCATACAGTTTAGCTAACCTAACATGCTTCTAGGACGTGCTATAAATTGTGAGGTGCTCAGTAATTTCAGACCTTTAGTTGAGAAAGAGAGATAAGAGAGGAGTACAGTCTGAACAAATTTTAAAAAAGAATAATGATGTAGTTGAAAAAAATAAATTTTGACAATGAATAATTAAATTTATGGGTAAATAGAAAAAAATAAACATAGTTAAAGAATTTATATAATATAATAAAGATTTTAAACTAAATAGAAAATTAAAAAAGTATTAAGAATAAATAAAAAATTAATCAAAAATGAAGTTGTCATGCATTATATGATTCTGTTCTGAAGTTCACAGAATTGCAGGGGTTATCGATGCAATCTTGTCATGTGAATTGCACTGTACATGTTAAAAATTGATAGAAAAAATAGCGCAACTCGTTTTGAAAAAAATTCCGAGCTGCTTTGCATTGAAAAATAAAAAAAAAGACGGCAAGCTTAAGTGCTCATCACGCGAAAAAGCAAATTTAAACTCTTGAAAGAAAATATTTTCAAAAAAGAAGAAGCTTTTGAAAGAAAAAGGCATATTTACAGCGTTCAATTGCGCGTTGTTTAAAGTAAAAGAAATAAACAATAATGATTATGTACAAAACTAAATTAGCATTCATGTTTATAAAATTATGAGAACCAATGACAACTAAGGAAGACATACAAATATATATATTTTTTTTTTGCTTGAAAGGCTTTTCTTTCCCCCTAAAATTTACAATTTACAAGGTCTTATCCCAAGACTACAAAACATTATCTGTGTTTTTTTTCCCTCTTTTATTCGCGTTATTTTATGCAATTAAAATGCTTAAGATGCAAAAACAAATTAGTAAATTTTACGAGGGGTCCAACTTTACTTTCTATTTGTTTAATTTGGATCACTGAAATTAACTTTCATTCACCTCAAGTCATTCTTCACGATTTAAATTAAAAATGTAAAGGAAATGTCTTTTCAAAAACCAAACTACATAATTTGCAAAATTTTGTGTTTGTGGTGCTTCACATGCAAAGAATATAACAGATTTATTGAATAATTTTAATGCACCTCATTGATAGTATGAGCTACCAGAGTTTAGCATTTGGCTTAGGTTTAAGGCCTACATACTATGACAGGTTTGAAAACGTTTATTTATATCATAATTTATGTTTTTAAATTATTTATTGATTAATTGAGATCATGCCAAGTACTTTGAATTTGATGAATTAAAGTTACAACGCACGTGTTAAACTACCATAGTTTTTTTTTAAATATTCTTTTATGAAGGTTAAACTAACATAGTTCGTGCTTCAAAAATGGCATGTGCACCTTTTTTTGGCAAAATTGACTTTCCTAAAGGAACCATATGCATGCATTTTACAAATTGCATTGCCATCAATTTCAACATAACTGCGATGCAGTTTGAAACTGCGGAGTGGAGCGGTTGAACGGACATCAGACTTAATTTAATCTAATAATATGTCGGAGTTGTATTAAATTTAATCTGATGTTTATTCAAATTAAATTCGATTTAATATTAAATTTAATCTGATGTTCATTCATATTAAATTCGATATAATTGAATGAGCATCTAATCAAATTCGGTCTAATATTAAAATTTGCACAATCAAACTGCATTAAATTTACTCAACGTGTCGTCTCGCTAATTTCGGTACAAATTTTGACAGGACTGTTTTTATTCATATATAGCACTACAATAGAGCTCAAAACATCCATGTACATAATATTTGCGCTGCATGAATAAAAAACAGCCTATCAAAATGTGTATCTCTAATTTCACCATAACATTAACTACTATAAAACATTAACATAGGATATATCAATGCATAGGTGCGGAGCTAGAACTAGAAAATTGAGATGAAGGGGCTAGAAAATAAAGTGTAATATAATTTTATTTTATAGAGGGACTGAAAGTATTAAAACATATAAAAATTATAAAATTTAATGGACAAAATTATAAATTTGTAATTTATTGTAGTATAGCACTCTTTTGATTGTATTACCTTCCGCCCCTGTCAATGTATAATAATGTAATCCGACGTGGATACGCGAATCGTTCAATCTTGCCTCATTTATGACTACAACTAAAATTGAAACAACAAAATTTGCAAGTCTTATTCAAAACGACGACGATAAAAGCTAAACGAGAGAGACTGAAACTATAATTTATTAATATGGTCCATGTTAATATAGCATTAAAGAAAAGAGTGAAGATATGGTATTATGCATAGTGCAGATTGGTTTGTACTACAGATTAATATTTTGTTTTGTAGCCGATCTAAATCATTCAAATTGATTTCATATAAAAATATACTTGCAGACTAAATTATATTTTTTTATTAGAATTTTGTTACTATTTTCTTAGATAGGTAGAATATTACTAGTTTTGAATGGTCTAGAATTTTTAGATCAAGTGATTTTTTATCTATCTAAAATGGTCTAAAATCTTTAGATCAAATTTTGAAATTATGTTGAATGGTTCAGATTGATTGTGTGAACTTTGAAATTAGAGATATTGATTGATAATACAAAGTACAAACCAATGTACGTTATGCATTACGGTAGCCTCACTCTTAAAAAAAGTTAGAATTTATTAATAACACTTAGTTTAACAATCTTAATTATTTTTTATATATAAAAAAATAATATAGAATATTATTATAGTCATGTCGTTGGCCATCTATATTGTCTTTAATACAATTTGGAAGTTATTTAATATTTGATTAAACACCTAAGTATGAATTATTTGACAGATGTCAAATCCTACGACGAACTTTATTTTCTAATATGCTATTATGTTAAAAAAATATAAACTACATTTCTACTATCTTTATTTTAAAATTACAGGTTATTTTTAACTTTTGTCAAATTTATCTAATAAATATTGTCGTCGTCCGATCTTCACCGTCATAAGAAATATTAGTTTGATCAAAACCATACAACATGACACCAGTTTAAGGTCCGTGATTCATAAAAATGGTTTTTGTTTGTTGCCTTCTCTGAAATATCTGTTTGTTTGTTTTTGGTCATTTCCAAAATAATAATAAAAAATAAAACTGGGAATATTCTTAACCATTGATTTTTATCCATGCAGCGTGCACTGAAGCCCCAACGTAAATTAGTTTGCCGCAGATAAAAAAAAAATAGCATGTGCATTGTGCGAAATAGATGCAATTACATGACAATTATTTATTTTTATAAGAATCAATATTTAATTTAGTGGTAAAAATAATGATATATATGTTTCAGAATTTATAAAAAATAATCTTTTACGAATATTTAATAGTTTGGTGTCTTGAATTAAATTTCTAACTTTTACTAAAAAAATTATTTATTTTTATAAGTTAGGTGTATTGACTGCATATATATGTTTCTAATGAGGTAATTCGTACCCCTTTTGAAGCAAGTTCAATACACGAGTAGTTAATTCAAGACATAAAAACATAAATTTTACAAAATATATGTACAACAAAAATTATTAAAGATATGCCACACAAGTATACGATTACGATGCAAGAGGTAAAGATAACAAAACTAGTGCGCAAATAATAAAGTCAAAATAAAAATATATATATATGACTAATGCTTTCATTAAGTCAAATTAGTATTGTTAATATTCACATTGAGTGTGTTGTATCATACGGTTTCAAAGAATTAAAAAAAGAAAAATTAAGAAACAGAGATGACGGTTTGTCTATTTAATATTTTTTTTGTGGATATTAAATAGTTGGGTGGTTTGATCTCTAACCTTTAATAAAAAAATTATTTATTTTTATAATTTAGGAGTATTGACCATATTATATGTCAGTTCTAATAAGATAATTCGTACTTTTTTGTAAGCCAGTTCAATACACGAGTAGTTAATTCAAAACATAGAAACATAAATCTTACCAAAATATGTACAACAAAAATTATTAAAGATTTGCCATACGAGTATACGATTACAATGCAAGAGGTCAAGATATCAACAATACTGACACGCAAATAATAAAGTCAAAATAAACAAGTATATGGCTAATGCACTGCATTAAGTCAAATTAATATTGTTAATATTCTTATTCAATGTGAGTATGTTGTATCGTACGGTTTCAAAGAATAAAAAAAGAAATATTAAGAAACAGGGATGAGGCTTCGCCTATTTTAAATGTATGTTCCATCCAATTTTTTTTTTTTTCGTATCTGCTGAACTTTAATTTGAAAATTCAAAATTTCTTCGAAAATTTCTCTGACAATTCTTTGACAAAAAATTTCTTTGAAAAACTTTTTCTAACAAATTTTTTTTTTTTTCAAAAATAGAAGAATTCAAATATTTTTTGTATTTACCTATAAGTGACTTTTGAACCGGGATCAATAACTCAGATTCAAATTATTTTTATTTTTTTCTAATAACACACAAAGAAATATTTTAATTTTTCTTACAACTATAAAAAATTCAGCCTGAAAAATGTTGATCCGGGTTATTTGTCACAGTCTTTCTAATAAATCAAATTATATAGTATTCCATCTATTTTCAAATAAATGTATAAAATATTTCTAATATTTCAATACAAAAAATAAATAAATTATAAACATTTATGTTTAATTAAAAAAATAATAAGAAAAACTTAAACCTAGCGGTTTTGGAATTTCAAAACCTGAAACCGCAAAATAATTTTGCAGTTTTAGCTGAATTTCCGCAAAAAAATTTTACGGTTTGGGCAGATTTCGAAATTTCTCAGCATAAGGTGTAGATTTTGAAATTTAATATTTTTTTGAATATTAATAAAAATTTCGGAACAATTTAATTAGCGTTCTCTCTCTTTAGTCCGAAATTTTTATTTATAACATTTTAACAAAATAAATTAATAAAATAACCATCGTTTCTGGTCAATTCTAAATCTAACACGGCCGCAGAATGCCGGAGCGGACCCCCATATGGGGCCGCAGTATGCCGGAGCGGACCCGGGTCCGCATAATGCCGGAGCGGACCCTGTTCTTTATATCCCGAAAATGACAGAGAAATTTCATTCCACACTCTCACACCTTCTCTCTCCTGAGTTAGCTCTCTGATCTGTAAGTTTTTTCTCTCTTCTTTTAAATTTTTATTTTTATTTCAGTAGATTAATAATTTAATTAGAATAATTAATTTAGCAATAATTAAATTAGCAATAATTTAATTAGAATAATTAATTTAGTTAATTTTTAATTGTAGGTTTTTTCTGTATTGAATTGGAAAAATGGCTCTTATGGTATCCATCTACACTGGTGGGGATGTTTTAACAGGTCCTAACGGGGTTTACTATAGTATTGGACCTGTTACTGTGATCCCGGTATTGCCGGGTACTGATTATTTGGGACTTAAATCAAGTATATGTCAGAATTTGGGGTTGGATCAGGGTAAGTATGACCTCAAAATTGATGCCAAAATTAGCATGCCGACTAGTTCGGCACAAACCTGGTTCCAACTATTTCCAGTTCAGAATGAGGGAGTCTGGCAGGTATTATACAACCAAACCATGAGTTTTTCTGGGGGTGCATACAAGATAATTGACCTATATGTGGAGGTTACCAGAGCCCGGCGTTCGAACCCAGTTATGAGGTTAATCCAGGGTCGTAGTCGGGGTAACTCATCTGGCTCTAGTCCGTCCCCTGTCCAAATTGACCAACCGTCCAGTAGTCGGGCCCCAGTTCAGAGGGACCGACCCTCCCGTCGGGCCCCAGTTCAGAGGGACCAGCCTTCATCTAGTCGGACCGCTCATTGAAGTCAAACTTGTGATCCGGATGAATCCGATGAAGAAGTGGATCCGGAAATACTAGAGGCAGAGGAAAATTGGGGTCCTGTTGATCCTGAGGGTATGAGCGATTATTCTGACCAGGAAGATACCGGGCCTGTGCTCGGACTATCAAGGAAATTCAAGATGGATTGCGGGTTTCGGATAATGGATCGCGGGTTTCAGCACCCGATTAATGCTTTCAACGACACATCAGGGTTTATGGAAGCCAATTCGGATTTGTTTGGAAGTAGGGCAGAGTATGAGAATGAATTGTCCGAGGGACAAACATATGACTCAAAAGAGGAAATGAAGAGCGCAATTGCCAGGTTTCACATCCTTTGCAACAAAGAGGTAAAACCTACGCACAGTGACCGCACAAGAATGAGGTTCAAGTGCAAGGACAGTTACTGTGGGTGGTACATACTCGCAAGGGCCACCGGTTATGGAACACAATGGCGTGTCTCCAAGTGCCCAACACAACATTCATGCCATGCGGATGCGACAAAAACAAATCACGCCCAGTTGTCAGCTGCTATGGTTGCCGAGTGTATATCCGCTCACATGAGGAACGATGTCGACTTGAGTATTCAGGCTGTCCGAATTGCTGTTGCTGAAAGGTACAACGGTCAGATACTGGCGTACAACAAACTATGGCGTGGCCGTGAGTTGGTAATAGCCCGTCAATTTGGCAGTTGGGAGGGGTCATACGCTCTTGTAGTTCCATTGTCGGAGGCAATCAAAAGAAGCAACCCAGGTACTACATTGTTCCTTCAATTTTTATGTCATTTCATTATCAATCAAAAATTGAACTTATTTTTTTAAATTTTTTGACAGAAACATTGTTTGAGGTGACCTCATATCCCATTGGTGAACCTGGACCATGGAGGTATTTTCATAGGGCGGCTTGGGCATTTGGACCGTGCATAGCTGCTTTTCAACATATCAGACCGGTCATCACAGTTGATGCATGTTTCCTGTCAGGCTGGTATAAAGGTAACTAATTTGGTTGTTTTCACTTTATTTATTTTAGTTGATTTCGGCTCTTACAAAATGGGTTTTAACCATAGGCAAGCTGTTGATTGCAACCGGGTACGATGCTGAAAATCAGCTCCTCCCGTTGGCTTTTTCACTGGTAGAATCAGAGAGTTATGACGATTGTGCATGGTTCATGAAATGGTTGCGCCGTAATGTAATCCGCTCCAGATTCATGTGTGTCACCACTGATAGGGGAAAGGGTATCAAAAAGGTGTTCAGACAAGATGATATGGGGTGGAACGAGGAGGATGAGGATCAATGTGTTCACCGTCTTTGTGCTACTCACATAGCCGAGAACATGAAGAAGAACGGTTGCAGTGATAATGCAATCCGTTTTTTTAGAATATGTGTGGCTAAGAGGAAAATGAGGAGGTACGAGCAAGGAATGCAAGCAATGGGGCAGGCATGTGACATTGCCCTCAATTGGCTGGACGGGGTGGGTAAATATTTGAATCAAGATGAGAACGAGTGCCCCAAACCATGGAAGATATTCCAAGCACTGGACGGTGGTTACCGTTGGGGCATCATGACTACAAACGGGTCCGAGTCGCTTAATAAGGTCTTCAAGTCCTCTCGTAGGCTACCGGTTGCAGCAATAATTGAAGACACATTTTACAAATGTATGACATGGTTTGCGCAAAGGAGGGCCAAAGCAGAATGGGAAGTCAGTCAAGGTCAACAATTCTCGTGTCGTGTGCATCAGGTACTTTTATTTGTAGTTCTTTCTTCATAATTTTTAATTTAATGAACTTTGTTAAAAAAATCTGACTTCTTCATTATTTTTTAATTTTTCGTAGCTGATCAACAAACGGTTCGAGAGGTCCGATAAAATGAAGACGCTGGGGGGTTTTGGAAACAACAACGAGTTCGAGGTAACCTCCACACAGGAGAGAGTTCACGCTTTCATACCTGACGATTCTGGTCGGTTTACCTAGGCCAATTACAAATACACGGTGATAATCGGGGATGATCACACGGTAACTTGCACGTGCCAGAAGCCTCAATTAGAGAGAATACCGTGCTCTCATGTTCTGTCCGTGTGTCGTCTCCGAGGCATCGACCCTGGCGTATTTGTAAGTCACTACTATCACATCCATACACTGGTCAACACATGGAGCGCACAATGGCATGTCTATGGAAATCAGTCGGAATGACCTCAACACGATGGCCCGGTCCTTGTTCCAGAGAAAAAAATATTGTTGTGGGCAGAAGACAGCACGACAGAATTCCGATGTGGATGGACGTTCTACATAATAGGAGAAGAGGACACCAAGCCGGCCGAGATACACAAGAAAGACAAAACAGAGCTGCTCGAGCTGCACGAGATTGAGAGTTAATGTTGCTTTTTTAATTGTACTCGTAGAAATATTGTTTATTTTCGGTTAATTAGACGTATTTGTAATTTCCGATAACATTAGCATTATTCTATTGTATGCTTCTTTATATGGCTTTCTATTGTAATGTTTCTTTTGATCAAACAAACGACGAACAACAATTTCAGATTAAACGACATTTCAAATATAAGTAATTACACACAACTTCCAGTACAAACTTTACATTTTTGATAAAAATTTCCAAAACAAAATCATAATCAACTTCAGAATCAGATTAAAAAAAAAAAAAAAAACAGGAGCCGCTCCGGCATAGTGCGGATCCGGGTCCGCTTCGGCATTCTGCGGACCCATATGGGGGTCCGCTCCGGCATTCTGCGGTCTCCCTCATATGGGTCCGCTCTGGCATTCTGCGGCCGTGTTAGATTTAGAATTGACCAGAAACGATGGTTATTTTATTAATTTATTTTGTTAAAATGTTATAAATAAAAATTTCGGCTCTTTAGTTATAGAAGGAAAAGAGTACTAAGCAACTGATGGCCTTATAGTTTCTGTGTTTTGGAATAAGAAAGAAATAAAAATATAAATTCTTTCCGTGATATGCTCCCACAGAAAATCAACTTCTTTGATTTATTATTCTATTTCATTTGTCTCAATTTGATTAAATTTTGACTAATTGTTGGATATTATGGAGTTATCGTTTAGTTGTGCCCTAAGGAACAATAATTCCGAATTATTTTAATGAATTAATGCATAGAACATGTGTCAGTACATAGTGGGATCCACTAATTTCTTCACATCCATAATTGATTTTCTTTTTATTGTACTTTGAATTTCTGTAAAATTTAAAAATTATTAATTAGGAGTTTGAAGCCTTAAATATTTCGTTTAAAACATATGCAAATATTCAACAAATTATTTATTACTTAAAGAACGGTATTAATCCAAATAAGTCTAATTTCAAATTTTCCCTATCAAAAAAGAGAAGAAGACAATAATAACGTATAGAAAAGAGAGGATTGAAATGTTCATTAATGAATAATTTTTATGATAAACTAATACATATATATTCTTGCATATAGAAAATCCTATTGATTTCTATTTGTCGTGCAATGTAACAAATAAAATTGATGGCCATATTAAGATAATAATTAAAAAGAAAAAAAAAAGGTATCATCAATATGTCTGTATTCCAAATAGCACTCTCATTTGCATTAAGCATTCATTATATGAATCACATTTTCATTATCAATTTGTCGTATGGGAGTAATGTTCGTTTGCGTTTGAAATTGTGTTTCAGTTGTGATGAAGCTACCATGAGTATAAATCATGAATATATTTTTCAAGGGGAATGAGAATAAATTGATCCTATCAAAATCATTTTCGGAGCAAAATCATGATCTATTAAGATAATTTAAAAAAATGCATTTAAAATTATGCATGTTTTGTGCTACGAATTGAAACTTTAAAAAGACGTAGCATGCAACTGACAAAATCGTTGTTCCTCATTACTTACCTGTCATCATTTGAATGATTTATACTTGATAAATTAACTTTGTGATGTTACATAAACATCAAAACTTGCATTTAATGAGTTTTATGTATGTTTATATCAAGTTTTGTAATTAAATATTAATTTTTTTCACGAATTTTGGCAACTATAAGACAAGTTAAAAATACAAAATTATAAATTTAAATCATATTTGACAGGTGGTAGGACCAGCAAAAGAACCACTTGCAACTTTCATCTGAATTCTTGCATTTTATATTTTATTTCATTCAGAAAATCAATTGCATTTCAATTTTCAGCATGATTATTTCTCTTTCACATATTTATGCTCTTAGAAAATTAATTCATTAATTTATATCAAAAAATAATATATTTATTAACTCTTATTAGTATAAAACATGTCATTATTTAGTTTAAAAAATATATATATTTTAAGAAAATTTAAATTGCGATAAAATGTTCTTAACAAAATACAAATGAAGTAGAAACAACTCCATATTACAAATCAAAATATCTAAAATATATATAGTATGATCATAAGAGTTTGGCTACTCTACTTATATAAGCAAATGAGTGCATATATGCTTATAAATCATTTTTGTATTTTCAATGTCCAAATAGTCGATGTGAAGTGCTTAACATGTTCTTCATATTAGAATGTGCTTGGAGACCATATTTTACATTTTTTTTGAAAATTTTTACTATCTTTTTAGAATTTTTCAAAACAGTGTTTTTAAGATTTTTTTTACCATATTAAACACTGTTTTGAAAATTCTAAAAAAATAGTAAAAAAATTTCAAAATATGTAAAATTTGGTCTCCAAGCACATTCTAATATGGAGAACGTGTTGAGCGCTTTAGATCGACTATTTAAACTTTAAAAACACAAAAATAACTTATAAGCATATAAGCTCATATACTTATATAAGTAGAGTAGTCAACCTCTGATCATAAAAACTACTTTACTAAAGAAACATAAGCATGCATTTCGCAAATTGCATTGTCACCAAGACGATGATTTATTGATAAATGTAATATTTTACGGTAAAAGTCTGTGGTTTCAATTCGAACATAATTGCAATGAAGTGGTCATCTAATGAGTATCAGATCAAATTCAGTCTGATGTCACGTTGGAATGTCTGATTAGAATTATAATTCGTGCACAATGCTGATCGGACAGCTTGGCACCGTCCCCGGTTCCAATTGCAATTATTCTTAGTTTTTCAAATATAGACTTTGGATCCCATTCAGAAAATTATTCTTAAATTTTCAAAATATAATGTCTTGTAACCAATACGGCAATAACAAGAAAGTTGAACCACAGACTTGAAATCTTTCCAAGCGTACTTTGCTTGCATAATCAATTACATATATTTGAAGCAAAGGGATTTGATTTCATTTATACCGTTTGTTAGAGCTTATACATCGTTCAAATCACGAAGCATATATATTGCCAAACCCCATATCACAACCATAATAAATTAAATAAAACTTAGAGGCGTCACAATCACCAAACTCAAGCATTCACTGTCCACTTTTGCCACAGAAGAGCAACCAATTTGTCTCATTTCAAATCAAGATTCTCTGATGTTTACTGTTCCATCATTCAACAGTACCAATCATTATTTAGTGTGATCTAAGATTTTAATGGAGGAATTTTTTTCTGTTTCTATGCAGAAAAAATAGTACAAGCTATATTTAAATATCAGATTAGTAATTGGAACACAGGGAGGATCTCTTTTTTCTTTTTATTTGCAAATTTCAAACATTATTTGTACTTCAAGTTCATGTATATTAATCATAAGGCAAAGTGTTATGCGTAGCACTAATCGGCCAATGCTACTGCTTCAAAATTTCGATTTTTAAGATTTCAATGATACTTTATGAATGGTAAGCTTAGTGTAGTGGCACGAGCTCCTGTCTCTCTACAAAGAGATACATATTCAATTTCGAAAATAGTCTCTAAAAATATCGGAGTGTATCGGTACCGAAACCATTTAAATATAATAATAAGATTTCAATGATACGTTCGGTCTATATTTCAAAATTAGAATTCAAATCATTTGTCTTGTCTCCTTTTTACGAGGAATGCATCCATGTAAATTTTTGTAATTTTTAATTTCAAATTTATTCTAGATCATAGTTAAATTGAATAATTATTTTTTAGTCTCTTATTCCGAATTTTAAAATTGTAAAATCTCACATAATTAAATTCATCTCGTGGAAATGAATAAAATTAACAGTTTGAATCAAAATTTAGATTTCAAAATTTAAGATATAAATATAAAAAAGCCGTGATACTTTATGATAATAAAAAAAATTATGGTATCGTAAGTCTCTTTTGAATATAACATGCTATCCATCTTGTTGACCCATTTTTTTGGTCCATATTGGTGAATTCATATAATCTATGTTATGTCACTGTTTGTTGGAATTTGAATCCGATTTATTCATTTTACATTGGCATGAATCTTAAAATCACTTCTTAAATTTCTAAATAGATCCGAATTTAATATGATTCAGATCAAACGTCCGTTTCTAAACTCTTCGATTACATTATTTTAGACGACAGTCACTCCATAAATTTTTTAAAATTTAAATACTTAAATATGATTTTGCTATATAAATTAAGTAAAATACTATAAATAGAGACCAATTAGTTTAGTTAATTGTAGTTTTAAGTTACTCTCCAAACTCATGACTATTAGACTAGAGCACATCATGTATAGGATTATAGATGAGAGCCAATCTGCATTTATAAAAAATAGATACATATTAGACAATGTTATACTAAATCAAGAAATATTACACTCTTACCAAACAAAGAACCAACCAGGAATAGTAGTTAAAGTGGATTTTGAGAAAACTTATGACAAAATTCACTGGAACTATCTCCTAGAGGTCCTTAAAAGTAGAAATTTTGGTGAGAAATGGATACAGTGGATTACTACTTGGCTTTATAGCTCCCAATTTTGTATCAATATCAATGGTGAACTAATAGATTATTTTTATTGTAAAAGGGGAGTCAGGTAGGGAGACCCTTTATCACCTTTTATTTACATTCTAGCTTCAGATACACTCAGTAAAATATTTGCTAAGGGTAGACAAAATAATGTAATTTTAGGATTAGGACCTCCCTGTATTGATCAGCAAGCTTCCACCAATTGCCATTATGCTAATGATACTATTCTTTTCCTAGAAGCCAGTGAAGAGAATGTAGAATCAGCATGGTGGGCAATAATGACATTTGAGACTTTATCAGATATTAAAATGAATTATCATAAGACATCTATGTACCCTATTAATGTTAGTAGAGAAATTGAACTCAATCAATTGTTTAGATGTCAATGGGTGAGTTTCCATTTACTTAGTTAGAATAACTCTCAGTAATAAAAAAATTGACTAAGTTAGATTGACAATTTTTAGTAGATAAAGTACAACATAGATTGTCAAGTTGGAAATGACAGTTGTTGTCACTAGAAGGTAAACTTACTCTAGTTAATTCAGTTTTGTCTTATATTCCATTATACACCTTATCAGTATACAAGATTCTCAATTACCATCCTTAATAGAATAGACAAAATCAGAAGACAATTCCTATGGCAAGGTAGTGATAGAGCTAAAAGGAAATATCTTAATGAAATGGTCTATTGCTTGTCTAGCAAAACAGTTTGGAGGAATGGGAATATTAAATCTTAGAGACATGAATATTGCATTATTGTTAAAATGGTAGTGAAATTGAAAAACCCTGATTATCATAGTACTTGGAAAACTTTAATCCTGTTAAAATACTGCTCAGGCCCTAGTTTATATAAGTCAGTTTTTTGGGTAGCACATATTAAGCTAGAAAGATTAGGATAAATCAGTGTTAGCTATGATCCTGGTAGCGAATCTATTGTCAGATTTTGAGAAGATATCTGGTACCAGGAATGCACTTTGGCATCTAGATTCCCTCATATCTACTAGTTATGTACTAACAAACAGGCCATGGTCCCAGAGGTTATCTTTTCCCAGGATAACATACTTAAATTTAGAAGATTGTTGTTAGGGGTCAATGAAACTGACTGGTCAGACCTCCTGTTCATTATTAGTATTACTTGTTGTTGTAAGCAATCTTCTGTGCTGTTTGACTAATTTGCAAAACATATAGTTATTGAATTTTACAGTTTCTATGTTTAAGAATATGTGCAGGTTTAAGAATTATGGCTATAGGTCAACGAAAGTCAACAGTGCATATTATGACAAGTTGGCGTAACAAGGCGCATCCGAAGGTGAAAGAAAGTCAAAGTATTCATCATGACAAGTCGGAACGTGACCAGCTGCACAAGATAATATGTCACATGATCTTCTCAAACTATAAGGAATAATTTAATACATATGATATGATGGAAGATTCACGCAAGCCTTTTGGAATGTTGGATATTGATAATATGTTGAATCATGAAGAATATGGAGGATCATATGAAGATCAAGATCATGAAGATTATGAAGATCATACTTTACCATTTGCGTTGTAATTTTTATTTATGTCCAAAAGTATGGTAAAGTAGATCTGATGTTGAGATCACCCGAGTGTAGTCATTGTTTGGCTGAATTTCAAATTCAAAATTCAAATAATCGGGTATGATCATTACTGGAAACTTGGGCACAAGCAAATTAGGCTAAACCATTATGTTGTGGATCTTGTAATTTGCAAAGAGTTGTTGGCTCTTCTTTGAACTTCACTATAAATAGTGGGTTATGTCTCTTGTCTTATTGACGAGAGAATACCTCACAAATCTTACACTTTAGAATCCATTTGAGAGGTTTAGCCTAGTTTATTTTGTTGCTTGTGCTCAAACTTGAATTATCTCTCCAGCAACCTCAAATATCCTTCACCTAACTTGAGTAGAGTGAAACCTAGAGCCTGCGAGCTCGCCTCATACCAAAGCCTTGTAACTCACCTCATACCAGAACCTATGTACTCACTTTTCTTTCTTTTGAGCTGTTGTGCTCAATCTGTCGTGTGTGTGGACCGCATGAGCGTTGTCTCGTACCGGTCACAACTTGTATTTCTTTCTTCATTTTGTAATAGAAAGGCGCGCCTCTTAAGGTTGCGTTGCCCCGGAGACGTAAGTCCTTCAGTGACCGAACTTCTTTACCAACTCCTGTGTCACTTTCTCTAACTCTACATATTTACCTTACTGCACTTTAATATTTATTAGTTATTTAATTTATAAGTTCTTGATTCCGCCAAGAACTTATAGTAGATAGGTTCATTAAATTAGTTACACACAGTAACGAGTTTGAAACTTGTCTATCCGACCAATAGTCACAAGTTGAAGGGGTTAAATTTTAAACATACATATTCACCCCTCATCTAGGTGCCGTTAGGGACAACACTACCTCCTTTACTAGTAATTTTGATAAGATCACTTGGAGATGGGAAACATTAGGGAAATTCTCTACTCAATCTATTTATAAGCTTTTAAACAATAGGGGAATTTTGTCATCTCTACCTCTCATTTGGTGGACTTTATGAGTACCTCCAAAAATCAGAATTTTTATTTGGTTAACAATGCATAAAAAAATACTTACCAAAGATACCCTTACTGCTAAATGTTGGGTAGGGAACCAACAATGTCAATTTTGTACAACATTAGAAACCAGGGATCACCTTTTCCTTGAATGCCCCCTGGCTCAACAAGTGTGGTCCTGGTTAGGTAAAACCAACTTGTCATGATACACTGGACTAACTGGGAAGATATATTAGAATATTTTCTTACTTTACCTTTTTTTGAGAGAACTGGTTTTCTAATTGTCTTTAGTGTTGTGTGCTGGATTATGTGAAAACATAGGAATGACATGTGCTTCAATGACTGCACTCCCAAATCTGCTAGGTGTCTCATCTTAGTAATTAAAACTACTGTTGACTATTAGATAGGTACTGTGAAGAAGCAAGCCAAAGACTCAGCTGCAGGTTGGATGCCCATAATTGAAGATGCTATACCACTGGATTATATTTCTCCTGGCTTGGAAGTTGTGTTGTACCAGCCAACACTGATCACTCAAAAGAGAGCAATGTTTCTTTTAATATTTATAAACTCGGAAATGCTATCGGTTCGGACTGCAAGCGCACAATCCTATCGAGTAGTATATTCGAGGTCGATCCACAGGAAATATTTGTTCAATACTTTGAGCGATCGAATCACAATCTTTCGAAAGGCTAGACGAAATCTGAAAATTGAGAGATGTTGTTTTGATCAATGTAAATTAGGAAGCAATTAAAAGTAATTAAAATAAAGATAGAGATGAGAATTCCTAGGGTTTCGGCACACCATTGCCCCTCAATCCGTCTTGACAATATATTCCTGTTGCGTCTGATTTCCTATTGTTGTTTATTGAAAAACACCACATAGGTCACTGCGATTTATGTTACGCGAGAATGACAGATCTTTCACCGAGATTCTACATAGGACACTGCGATTTTCCTTACGCAAATGTCTGATCTCTCAAATACCCCAAATTACTACACAGATCACTGCGATTTAATTTTCGCAAGTGATGGAATTTGGTACGCGTTTTGTTGGTCTGGTTTATGGTTTCCCCGCTAAGGTTTTCTTCACATAAACCTAATAGATCTCAACGAGGCTAATTCATACAAATAGTTTCTCTTGCCATTAAAGTACTGTCACTACCCTAACGGACTCAAACTAGATCATTGAAGTTAGATGAAGAGATAGTAAATAACAAAAGTATTTTGTTTCAACAACAAGAAATCATAATCAACAGAAATATATATATCAAAACATCAAGAGTAACAAGGTTTACTGCCTAGCCCTAAGAAAATGAACTTAGCCGCGAAACGACATTGTTACAAGCACTTATCTCTTCTCACTTTAATCAAATCTAACCCTAATTACAAAGATAAGTTATTCTTCTGCCCAGGGGCCTTATATAGGAGTGGAGGGATGTCTGGAGGTTGAGTAGGGGCTAAGAAACTGATCTGGAAACAGCTGTCGGCAGTTATTCCCCAAGAGGCGCCTTCGGTTACGGACCGTATTGGACAATACGGTCCGTATTAGGACCTTGACGGTTAGGGTTTAATGCTCCCAGCGCTATCTTCTGGTCTGTGCTAGGCCTGGTCCGTATTAGACAATACGGACTGTAGCAGAGACTTAGTCGATGAGCGTCGCTGATCCGATTGACCCGATTCTAGCTCCATTTGGTGTAAAATAGTGCCAAAACCTGTTTTCTGCAATAAAACATAAAGAAGGGTGACATTATCCTTTTTCTCTAATTAATTAAACATAAGTGTGAGAAAATATGCAAAATGTAAGCCAAAACCCTACGTAAATCATCATTATTTTGACTCTGATCAAACACCTAGTGTTTATATCAGTGATGAATGAAAGACCCACCTACTGTGCCTTTTTTGTACTTAGTTTTATCCTCAGCCCTTTACTCAGTGGCTTAGTACTAGCAACTTTAGCTTACTTTTGGAACTTAGCTATTTCTAGAATTTGGATGATCTGTTGTTTACTTGACTGTTTTTGGTTAATGTTTTATGTACTTTTGTGAAACAGCACAACCAGGGAGTTGTTCTCCTGGTTGTTCTCCTAGTACCTGTAATTAATTGTTTCAGCAATGAAATGGGCTTTCTAGCCTCTTTTAAAAAAAAATACTATAAATACTATAAAATTGATTTCCATATTTTTGGTCAAAAATTCATATGATTAATTCCTAAAAATTGAAAGTCTGCCTCCGCCCCTCATGAGATGTAAGAGATTAAATAAATAAATATAGAAACAAGTCTGAAAATTTATGTTTTTTTTTTCATGTTAGATATTGAAGCCTAGGCTTAGACAAATTTTGTTTTGCGTTATTTTTCTTTTCTGAATTTTAAAGAATACATGACACAATTACAAGTGGTACTAAAATTTAAGTCATGACATGCTTAAGTTATGATCCAAGTTGTGAAATTAGTTATGAAAAAAAAAATACACGTGTGAATTATATTAAAATACATTTTTTTAGTGTGCGGTTGGCAGGTCATTCCTTAGAGGGATTTATCTCCAAGTACATAATTTCATTCTAAATTATATTATTTTTTTCTGTTCAACGAGCTCATGCTTGGTTCGTTTCCAAATCTTATTGTACGGACACCAAATTATTTGTATCTATGTAGGGAAATTTTTCTTGATGTAGATGTTAGACCAAACTCTATTTGCACTATTTTTTTTTTTTTTTTGTTCTTTCGGTAAGAACAGATTCATCATCAAAAAGGAAACCTTTGTTTGTTGGATGTTTTTGTCCGTAATGGAGGTGAATATTCTGATTTGAATGATTCCTCAAAGATAGCAATCGTTCAAGGAAACTGTACATTTCTGCCCTATAAAAAGCAAAATATCATATATACCCCCTGTAAAATGATAAATAACAAACCCGATCCTATCTAAGATAAAAACTTGAGAATATTACAAACCTTACAACACTTGAAAGTCTTCATTTCAATTAATCGTGAGAGTGTCAAAATAATGAGAATATAGGGATCATTAATTTGCCACAAATAAAATTTCTTCAAATTTCTGGAGGTGTTGTCGAATTTTGTTTATTTATGGCGGACTTAGATCTAATATTGTTTATTTCTGCATCCTTTGCATTAACGCACTGTTTGAGTTAATCTCCAGAACGTCTGATCAAAATTTTAGACTAATTCGGCCCACGCCTATAGCGCACGGGACCCTTTAGTATTCGTGCAGTTTTAAATCGGATGGTCATGATCTTAACTCAAAATTCGAGTTAAGTCATAGGATTAATTCCCATTAATTTAGATTCCTGGTCCTCTAAAGTAACTCAAATTTTGATCTTAAATCCGAACCGTCCAATCAGAATTCGGATCAATCTGATCCGAAGTAGAATGTACATAATTTATTTAATATTTGTGCTAAAGTAGATCGGACGATCCGGATCTAAACTTAAAATTTGAGTTAACTCAAGTGTTACAGAAATTGTTTTCCATTATTTGAGAAAATAGAAGTAAAAAATATCCCTACTATATTATGGTAACATTTTCCTTATTGGTCAACATAATAATTAATCATTTAACAGTTTACTAACCGGATCTACCGAGGTGGCTAATAATGGAGACAGAAACAAACAAGTACCGCTTCCACCAAAGCAAGTACAATTTGTTCGTTAATTCCACCGCAGGGGTCGCTTTAATTCACCCTATAATATTCTGTTTCAGTAACTAAACTTTTAATTTTTCTCCACGTAACTGTTCCGAAACTTTTATTTAGACCATCGCTTTAATTCCTCCGCTGGATCTCTTTTTCTGGTGTATTAAAAAATTGTTATCTTTCTTCTTCCCGACAAAATATTTAATATATTTCTAAAATAAAAAGATTCTGTTTTTAAGGAAAATAAGGGTCGAACTCCTATTAAGTTGATAAATTAATTTGTAGATTCTAATTTTGTCAACCCTAAATACTAATTTGTAAACCTTAATTTTATCAACTCTAATTTTGAGCAATTCAATCGCGTCGGGAAAATCAACAACCTGCACACGATAATTAACAATTCAATTTATACACATCGGTCCAATGCCAATACAAGACACAGTCAACCCCAAATGCTAATTTGTAAACTCTAATTTTGTCAACTCTAATTTTGAGCAATCTTCAATCGCGTCGGGAAAATCAACAACCCGCACACGATAATTAACAATTCAATTTCTACCAATTGTTGCAATGCCAATACAAGACACAAAACATAAATAAAATAAGTTATGTAGAGACTTACAAGAAAATAATCGGATTGTGGCCGAGAGAGAGAAGGAGAGGGGGTGGCTGAGAGGGAGAGAGAGAGAGAGAGAGAGGTGGGGGGCAGGGCTTCTATGTGGGGGTGAGGGAGGAGGGTGGGGGCGGGGTGGATTTTGTGGGGTTTGGACGGAATAACAACGAGAGAGAGAGAGAGAGAGAGATGAAGGGACGTCTGTCTATGGGGGTCGCGTTTAAAAAAAAAATGAAATAAGCAAACCGCCCCATCGTGGAGCAGTCTAGTATGGAAAGGTGACCTCCCCACTGTGGGGCGGTCAGAATATTTTTAATAAAAAAATAGAATTGAGAACAAATTTGTTATTTTTTTTAAAGAGTGCTAATAAAAATGACGGTCTCAACTCCTAACCGGAAAAATGAATATCATATGCTACATTTTCCTTTTCTTTTCTCCAATTGGGTCCATCTTTTCCTACGTGTCCATTTTTTAACTTTAGAAGAAAGAACGAGTAAGGATCTTTTTTATTTTCTTATTTTGAAAGTAGAATGTGCTATTCATTTCATTCATCATGAAACAACTTTCTTTAATTAGTTCTGTACTATTCGGAATAGTATAAGTTTCTTTTGAAATAGTAATGCTAATTTGTTGTTTTAATAAAATATTTAATTAACAAAATGGTGTTAATCTAATACTATCCTATCCGATAAAAAATTAAACTTATTCAGATTATATTCAAATGAAAATTCTTTTAATTAGTGTCTCCATCTCAAAAACTCATTAGAAATTAAAAAAAGTTAAAAATAGACATACTCTTAATTTCTAACCCATTAAATCATCTCCATCCTAGAAACTCATTCGAAATTAAAAACAACGAGAAGATAGAGAAAGGACAATTTTGACAACGAGTGAGATTAATTCTTTTGTCCAGCGTGGCTTCAGAAATCAATTTCTTATTAAGAAATTTCAGAATAATTGCTAAATAAGCAATTGACACACATTTTTGAAATTGAATTAAATTTTTTTCACGTCAGAATAGAAACTGTGATAATTTCTGAAATGGAGATGATAATTTGAACTCTTAATTATCCCTTGTATGCACAGAAGCATCCCTCATATATATATCCCCTCCGGAATCTTTCTATGACAGCCAAGTAGCCAATTCAAGCAGTTGTGTCCCACCTGGCCCCCACCTAAATAAATGATGGTTCATTTCGAGTACCAATCTACCAATAAACAACAACAGAAACAACGTACGTGTGGGCCCATTAATTATTGCCCGACATTGCATTGCATGGAGAGTCATTTCGTTGAAATTTATTTTTTATTTTCTATCCGGTTGTTTACATGAATAACAACATTAATTATTTTTTATTTCAAACATTTAACAATTCTAAGTTCATTATCCTAAATGCATGCTACTACAATTGTATATTTAAACGCAAGCTTTCATAATTTATCATCTCTTAATTTTTTTTTTATAAAAAGTGTAAAACATAATTTATCACCTGTTAAAAAAATAATAATTTTTTAAGTGACGAATGATAGCTGTCTTAATATATGTGTGAACGAAAGACTAATGGGAACAAGTACTCAATAAAGTTGTTAGCACATGCATTGAAACAAATGTCATCAATACTTAAGCATAAATTAAGATATTTCATAGACAGGACGCGAATCTTATGCATCCATATACACTTGTGAATATATTCATTCAGAAATAAATATAAATTATCAAAAAATTTAAAATAAAAATATTGTTATCATTCATTTTAAAAAATTATGATAGATAAAAAAAATTTCCATTTCATGCTTGTGGGTGCTTCCATGTTATATATAATAATAAAATAATTCTTCCTACATTCTTTTAATATTTCTTGATTGGCTAAACTGCTAAAGTCATGGAGGTGTTTGTATATTCATTAAATTAATAGGCGTGGAATCTGGTGAATAGATAATCCAATCTTTATCTTTATTGAGCAACCAACTTTAGAAGGCTATTCAAATTATTATGTCGGACATAATTTACTTAATTAATTAACTCACCTATGTCTTTCGACAATTAAATTTTTAAGGCTCTTGTCTCCGTCTTACAAAAATTGAAATTATATCATTTACTTGCAGGTGATCCGGATCTACGCTTAGTCCGGCGTTGCTAAATCATTCTCGTGATTTGGAAAATTTTAATCACATATGTTACAATTTAATTGAATTTTCAGTATCTTAAATTTTTTATATAGTTCTGTTCCTCATATAAAATACTAGATATTTACTTATAATTTAGTGATTAGAACTTTATTTTGTGATTGTGTAGATTTGAGTTCAAATCTTATTAATTACAAATTAATAACTATGCATTTTAAGTTTCAGTACCTCTAACAAATTTTTTTAGTTCTGCCTGTTTACTTGCACATAAACAACAAGAAAATATATACATTGAAACTGTTAGTTAACTTTTATATTCTTAAAATTTGAGAATCATTTTTTACTCTCTTTCAAATTGAAGCATGATGAAAATGCAAACTTAGGACAATTTTTTTATTTTTAGTAATTGAAAAATGATTTATCAGTAAACATATTGATTGCTTTTTATGTTCCTTCAAAAATAGTAAGGGCTGAACTAAAGTTTTAATTCAAGTATGGGGTGACCAAACCTTTGATTCTGTCTCCCCCCTTTCGCACCGACACACGTATTGGACCACAAAAAATCTGAGTATGAAGGTTGACCGAAACTTTGCTTCAGTTCACTAAGTTTTTGAAATTCAAATATAGGAGGCGATCAAATATTTTTTGGTCCACCTAGTTTTTGAAATCCTATGTAGTCGGAGGTGTGGTGGTTGAAAGGGGGGAGATGAAACCAAAGTTTTGATCAACTCAACTCATATCTGAACCAAAACTTTGGTTCGGTCCTTACTATTTTTGGAGGAAAAAAAACTATCAATCTGTTTATTGAAAATATTGTTGTTTTTTTTCTGAAATATAAAATATTGAACTTAGGAGTTAGGAGGCGTATTTCCATTGACATAAAGTTACCACCAAAATTTGTACTTGTAAGAAAAGGGGTCACTAGCCGTGGGGTCAAATCATACTGCCTTGTTTGGAATACGATGCCAACAAATAAAGCAATAGATTGCAAAGCATTGATATATGGGTTTTGTACAATGGGTTTTGCACAAAGCTTCATCCAAAGTCAAGCTTAAACGTTCAATTTGCATTGAGATTCGTGCAAATATATTTAAAACTTAATAAATTTAAATGGTTCATTGGATCTAAATATCTATACGAATCTTGATGCAGATCGGGCGGTTTAGATTTGGCTTTGGATAAGACTGTCCAAAGCCGTTTGGACAAAACCCCTACCTTTGATATATACATAAAGGAAGGTTCAGAACTTTGTTCTAGTTTCTTTTGATCCAAAACAGTACTCAAAAGTTTGAATTCGGATCCAGTAACTCAATTTTTGGGTTTTAAATCTGGATCGTCCGATTTGGATCCGAGATCATCCATTCCAAAGTGGAGCGCACACATTTCGATGACAGATTCGAATCCCGAAACGATCTCGAGCGACAGAATCGAATCGGACGGTACCATTTGAAAACCCAAAAGTTGGGTAACTTTAGGGGATCCGGACCCCAAAAGTTTGTACTCTAGGCATTTAAGCAGTGCATGTTGCCACGATTTCTTGTTCATACACTTTGCTCAAATTGGAATTAATCTGTCACGATTGACAAGCACAAGCAGCTTGTTTTGAAAGTTTGAATACTGCAATAAATTTTCAGATACAATTATGGGCCGAAATTGGACCTAATATTGAAACAAAGGCCCTTATTTCTGGAGCCCTAATTCAATTAAACCTCATGAATATATACAGTCCTTGCCATTTCGGCAGGAAATGCAATAAATGGAAAAAAAGGGGAGATGAAACAAGCAAATTAATCAACAATCAACAAGCTGGTAGATCATTTGGAGGTGGTAAGATCGATTCGTCGGAGCCGGTACCATCCTCGACTAAGAACGCCATTTTCAAACCCCATGTTGTATGGAGCTCCAAATGACAATGCATGAACCAAACACCTAAATCAGTGATCATATACAGCATTGTCAGTTAATCTATACCAGAACAAGATATGATTTTTTGTATTTTCTTTTTTCAGTTCCTATAGTTTGTATTCACCACTTTTATATTCTGAAATGAATTACTACAAACCTTTTAAGTGCTTAAGTTTCAATATTTTGTGGTACATTACCTGGATTATTTGCCCGAAACCGAATTGCAGCCCAACCTCCTGCTGGGACACCAACTGTGTTTCTCTCAGGTGGGTCAACTAAGTTATACTTTGCGGGGTCCTTTACCGGGTCGAAGTTCCCAATCCCTCTCGCCATAACAAAAAAGTTGTACCCATGCAAGTGAAACGGGTGAGACTCAACCGAGAGGAGGTTTGTGTCTTGTAACACTAACTCAACAGTTGAATTGAACTTGATCTTGCTAAGCCGCGTCCCAAGTGAAGTGCCGAGGTTCGCAGTAAGTGGTGCTCCCGTGTAGTTAAACGTAACGGGTGGGTTGTCTGGGAAATCAAGTGTAAACACCCCTTTAGTTCCAAAGTAATGTGCTTGTAGTAACCCGATTTGTGGCATTTCAAATGTAATGTTATTAAGCGATGCGGCTAACTGGGTCCCATTTACACAAGTCGGGCACGGGTTTACACCCATTCCAATAGTGTAAAAAAGGTTCCGGTCCACATTGAGCGGCACATTTGCAGGGTACTGTGGAGAGTTCAAGCTCCTAAGTTTTGCATTGAAATCCATGGCGAAGCTTGTGTTGCTTGGTGCAGGTAACTGAGGCATGATCGGTTGTACAGTCACCGGTACGCCTTTGTACTGTAAAATGGCGGTTGCGGTTTTGTTGTCGATTGGTATGGGGGCGTCATTGTAGGCTCGGGTGGCCATGAAATACCGACCACTTACTTGGTTAGCCACGAGCAGCACACTTGTGGTTTGGCCAGGGGTCAATAATATTGCATTTGTCGTGAATGGTTTACAGTAGACAGCATCGATTTCGACAACTGTCATGTTGTGACCGGCAATTGCAAAAAATAGCTCGTCATTTAAGGCGGCATTGATGATTCGAAGAAGATAGGTTTTTCCTTGTTCGACTTCTAGCGCATATGTATCTAAGAAGTATAAAACATAGCTTGGTTATATATTGCAAAGTAATTAATCAGGACTCAGGAGTGAAATATATAAACAAAATTTACCAGCAATTTTAATACATGGTGATGCAAAATTAAAGAGCCCATATGATTTTTTCTTTTGAAAAACAAATGAAATAAAGCTTATATTCAAAACCAATAGAAATCTTACGCATGTCTCGGCAAGGAAAGAAGAGTCCTGCCTTGCCATTGATGAGGTGAGCATCAGACATGTTTGGTGCCAATCCAAGCATGCTACCTTGTTGCTCCACCACTTCTACATCTTTATGCCACCATTCTCCTATAAAATTAATATCACAAAATTGTATAACAATTAACAAGAGATTATAGTAAACTGTAAGGCTGTTTGCAGAAAGATTTTATTCAATATACCATCAGTTCAGAATGAACTTCTGAGACCTCATTAGTATTGACATCTAAACTTCATAATGTTTTTTTTTTCTTATTTTCCTTGATGTGCTCCTATTCTTGTGCTTTCCTGGCAGACACGTTATTACTAGTTTAAACATATGTGCAATAGAATGTGATACAGATTGCAGACTCTCTCTGCTCTTTTATTTTTCCAATTCTAATACTGCTTCTGGTTTTGAATACTAAATTAATATTAATGGTTCCATAAGAAATCTTATACCCTTGCATTATTACTTCAGTTAAGGAGGTAAGATAAAGGGGAAATTTCATGTAAGCCCCTCAAAAACCTTGAAATTACGTATTTTCCCTTCTAAAATTCATAATATTATATTTACCCTTCTAAATTTCCAAAACTCACAAATTTATCCAATTAATTGTCTTTTTTTTTTATTAAAACTCATTTTAAATTTATAAATTTCTCATTTTACATTAAGAAATATTCAGCCTTCTAATTAGCTTGTCTATGAGGACAAATGATACATTTCTCTACTTGTGACGTGCACACAAGAGTATAACTAAATATCACTGTGTATTTGTCAGAAATAGAGAAATGAACCGTTTGCCACCACAAATTGGACAATTAGATCTTTTACGCATGCTACATATTTAGAAAAGGGCAAAATGGGTACTCTCTGTATCTGTTTGTCGTCGATACGAGAACTAACCTAATATTATTTCTGGTTCTTGAACTGGCTTTGGGAAAGGATAAGGGACTCCAGCTTTAGGCATGATCACAATTGCACCATGCACGGTTGCACGCAGCCACATGATGTGAGCGTGCCACCACAGAGTTCCTCTCTGGCCAGTGATGTTAAAGTCGTATGTGAAGCTTGACCCAGTTTGGATCGGGCATTGCGTAACGTAAGCCGGCCCATCGACCCATCCGTTTCTTATCTGTTTCAATCCATGCCTGGAGAAGTATGCAAGAAGGGTATAGATAAGTGAGAAAATTTAGTAGTTAATTTGAACCGTCCAATCAAAGAAGGGTATAAGTGAGAAATAATTGCTTCGGTTGTAAGACTACTGTCCAATTTTAGTAAAAAATATTACCAAATAAATATGAGCCATAATAAAATTAATTTTATAAAACTCCAATAATATGGAATAATAATCAGATCAAATAAATATGAATTGTTCAACAAAAAGTATGTATGAGAGCAATTTAATTTCATAATAAAATTATATCTGTTTCTGGGGAGCAAGGAGAACTATTATACTATCAATAATACTCCAACTCTTTCTTCCATACATATATATGTTAAACAATAGTGCCATATTAATGTCCATTTTGTTCCTTCAATTGTGGTTAGAAGTAAATGTACAATATTTTGACAATTTTTCAGAAGCATATTTATGCAAGATTCTAATTAATTTAAAGAAAAGATCATCCTACCAATGGAGAGTCATATTGTACTGCACATGGTTTGTGACATTGACGATCACTCGATCTCCTTCTCTTGCATAAATTGTGGGCCCCGGAAATCTTCCGTTCACGGTAACAATCTGTTTCGCATGGCACAATCGACTAATATTTGACATCACAATCTGTAGACCAAAGAAAAATGCTTCAGAAACAGTACCAAATTATTTAAACAGACCAGTAAACAAATCTTCTACTAGTACTAATTAAGTTGTTTATAACTTTATTTAATGAGCATCATATGTTTATACTAAAAAGTGATGCAAAACCTTGACTAAACTGTTATCCAATTCAAGACCACATGCACCTTTGAATATTGTATTAAAATTTTCACTTACATCAAATTGGTATCGTTTTATGTCAGCTTGAGCCTGAATTAAACAAAATGCAAGTAGACAAGCAAGAAAGAGTGTACTGGTCTGGATGGAAAAAGCCATTTCTGTACGCTTATATTGTATCAGATGTGCTGAGTCTGCGTGTATGTTTGGTTCCTAGGATACAATCTTATTACATATATATATACAAATTGAATAGTCGACCATAGGTGGTGCCTTAGACATCTTTCTGTTAGTAGGTGAGAGATACTTTTTTTTGGCTTGAATATGATGCTTCTAAGGTAAAGGTGACTGAAACCTTAGTTGAAGAAAACCACACAATGTGACAGGCTAATAAAATAATTTAATTTTTATTAGCAAATTCTGTGGCTGGAGCGTGTCTTCAAGGTAACTTTTATACCCCCGTTTGATATCTAATATGTACTTTTTAAGTTTAATTAACTTACAGTGAGCTATAATATTTGGGATGAATTACGACTTGAGCAAACGACCCAATAATGATATTAATATTCTATTTAACTATATAATTTGCATGTCGCTGTTATCTCAAAGTAGGTTACATTATCAATTTGGGATAATTCGATATTATAGGTTAAGTGCGCCTAGCTAGCTAGCATTTAATTAGAACCCTATCTAATGTGTACTCGAGAAGCATTACGCACTTTGCTTCTTACTTTTTACTTGCTATTGTTAACACGAGTACCTATATATACATTAAAAGAGCGGAAACTTTTTTTTGCCAAAAATTCGTAATTTGGAAGGTTGACATATTTTCTATCAAAAAAAAAACGGTAAATTCACTTTCGAGCTAACTCCGTTGCAGCGATCCAAATTTCAAACTGCACAAAATATTAAAAAATAAGATCGGTGAATACGCCCCAGGGGCGGAGCCAGACTTTCAGACTATGGGGGTCAAACGTGAATGGGGGTCAAGCATATAAAATTTTTCTACTACGAATGGGGGCCAATTTCACACTATCCATAATATTTTACTTTAATCTATATTAAAATAGAGTATAAATAAAAAAAAATTCAGAATGAATGGGGGTCAATTGACCCCCATTCATTGTATGTGGCTCCGCCCCTGATACGCCCTATCGTACTTGAAAAATCTCATTTCTACTTTTATGATCTTATCCTCGAGAGCAGCTTGGGTCCGATGCCCATTGGACCCAAAGTGGGTTCGATGGGCTCCATGACCGTCCGATCTGCTTAAAGATTCGTGCGCACGAATATTAAAGCGAACTCGAAAGTTCTAGCGTGAATCTTAAAGCAGATCGGACGGTCATGGAGCCCATCGAACCCACTTTGGGTCCGATGGGCATCGGACCCAAGCTGCTTTCCTTATCCTCTAGTTTTTTTGCTATTATATTGCAATCATTAAATCATAGGGTGACTCTTGCAGTCTATTTTTATTTTTGCCAAAATGGAAGTCCAACTTAAATATGATAAAGAGATATCAGTCAGATTTCAAACCTACAATTTCTCAAACGAAATGCATTACACAAGATTGGTTTTCCACTTTTGTAGCTTACTTTGATGGAGATATGCGGAACAATAAATTGTTATAATTGAAATGACAATAATGTACTATTGTATTGGTCATGGAAGGAGAAAATTTGAAGAAAAATTAATAGATACCAACTTCAGAGTTCACAAACTTCGGCCGAGTGGTTACCTCTACAAGTTTCAATAGATAAACACTACTGTGCAAGTGATAAGACCCTCGTTTCTATCTCAAAAAAAAAAAAAACTGTGCAAGTGATAATATAAAAATCAACCTACAGGTGGAACCATTAAATTAAAAAGCTTTGTAGCCCAATATAATGCCTCTAAATCTGGGCTTCTTAATTGCTTGAGAATCTCGGCCCAACATAGTTCGTTGTCCATTTCATAATCGGGCAATGAATTATGTTATTTTTTTTATTATTTGTGCTGCATTTGCTCGCTCTTCTACGACTATTGTGGAGGAATTTTAATATGAATCTTTAAATTTTTTGAAACTACGTATCTCTCTTCTAAACTTTATGATATCATATTTATCCTTCTAAATTTCAGAAACTCATAAATTTATTCAATTTATTATCTTTCTTTTTATTAAAACTCATTTTAAATTTATAAAATTCTAATTTTACTCTTTATAAGAAAATTAAAAATATTGGCATGTGTAAAAGTCTTCAAATTGGATGCTTTGTGAGGACATACGATTTATTTTTCTACTTGTCACACACACACACCCCATCGTATGCTTAAATGTCACTTTGTATGCATCATAAGTAGTCGTTTGTCCTCGTAAACTGTCCAGTTAGAAGATTAAATATTTTTGTTACACATAATACTTATTTTTTTATTTTTAATAAGGAATAAAATGAGAAATTTGTATATTTAAATAAGTTTTAATAAAAAATGCAATAAATTGGTAAATTTGTGAGTTTATAAAATTTAGAAGGATAAATATGTTATTGTGAATTTTAGAAGAAGAAGTAAGTATTGTCCAAGTTTTTCAAGTCTATACATGAAATTCTCCCAACTATTTAAATATATAATCAGCATTTTTTTTCCTTGGTGAATACACTTTTTTTTTTGCTCTGTGTTAGAGTAATTAAAGACAAGTTGGTTAATTGGAATGAATAATGGGAGTTTTCCCGGACCTTTTGGTCTAGCTAGGAGAGCACTTGAATTATTAATTTTATTGTATAATACGGAATTTTAATTATAAGCTTGTCCAGTGGTAAAATTGGAAAAGATTTTAAGATAAAGGTAGGCCCATGAAGTTTGAGACACCCAAAATTCTACAATACGACTAAAAACTCTCTTACAGATTACACTCCCACTTGCAGCACTTGCTTTCCCCTTTTTTCTCAGAATTAAGCAATGATAATTTCAAAGTATTTCTATGAACGGCTCAATTTTTAATTTAGATCGAATTTTTTGACTGACTATCTAAATGATGAAGTAATAAATTAAGCAATTGTATATTTTACTTTTTAAGATATTGACCCAATTATCAAATATATATATCAAACGTACATTTATAATAAAAACAAATTAATGTACACTTAGAATTATCTAGAAAGTAAAAAGGAGTATATAGGCAATGGACCATTTTTAACAGTGTAATCTAAAAAAAGATAGTATAAATAAAAAGAAAAAACTTTCATAAGTAGAAGAAAAGATAAAATTTGATGGATTGACATGATGAATATATTCTAATAACATGCATGAATTTAAGTTTTACATTAACCACAATACAAGCACAATTATATATTCCATGTGAAATCAGACCGGAGTTACCGAGGAAAATTAAGATAACAAAATAATTTATTTTATGATATTAAGAGATCGAGCTGCTCAATATACGGCGGCGGTGGTGCTATAGTAGTGGGACAGTTGACAGGCGGTGGTGCCATAGTAGTGGGACCATTGACAGCCCGACATGACCACCTGATCTCACTCTGCGTCCGTTTTTCACCTCGATGTTCCCCATTTTTATCATGGATTCTGCAAACATTTTCTTGAATGTTCCACGCTTATTTTGACGAAATATATTTAGAAAGTCCGATGTCACGTTGTTGGTTAGGAGGTTCCAATCCGAGAAGAAGAGTGCTTTGAGCTCTGCCACATTGTCATAAACCTGCTTATCTAGTATGTCTCGCGTAATTCAACATAATTTAACATAATTTAGCGTAATTTAATGTAATATAGTGTAATTCAACATAATTTCAAGTAATATAGTGTACTTTAGTATAAATATGCTAATTATAAATCAAAAGAAGTAATCTAATCTAACAAATAATTTAAACAAAAAATTTGAATTTTCAGTGTTAGATTTCATTATCTTGCTCTTCATTGTGTCACTCAAAAAAAAAAAAAAGGAAACCGGCTGGGGAGAGAAAACCGGCCATTTTGTGGCCGGTTTGGACATTTTTGGAAAAACCGACGCAATATGAGTATATTTATTAATTTGTAATTAACTTTGGATATTAATAAAAAACATTCTTCTATGGACATAAGGACCTATTTGTAAAATGAGCATATTTTCATTTTCAAAGTTCAAACAGTCGATCCGACCAATCAACATTATCTCCATATTAAAATGTACTTGGAGATCAAATTTTACATTTTTTTGAATTTTTTTACTATTTATTAAGATGGATACAAAATTCAATGGTCTGAATTTGACTAGTTTTGTAAAATACTTAATAAATAGTAAAAAAATTCAAAAAAATGTAAAATTTGACCTCCAAGTACATTTTAATATGGAGATAATGTTGAACGTCGGATCGACTGTTTGAACTTTGAAAATGAAAATATGTTCATTTTACAAATAGGTCCTTATGTCCATAGAAGCATCCCTCTTAATAAATATGTCGGTGTGCTATATTTGCTCGCTCTTCTTTGACTATTATGATGAATTTCATGTAAATCTTTCAAAATTTCGAAATTACGTTTTTTTATAAATTCATATTATCATATTTATGATTTCTAAATTTCAGTAAAACTCATAAGTTTATTCAATTTATGAGCAGATTAAATCTCTAGAATGAAGAAGGTCTCGACTCAGAACAATTTTCATTGTAAATTAATAAAGTTCTAATTTTATCCTCTATTAAATAATAAAAAATATGCAGTATGTGAAAAGTCAGTTTCTTACTCGTGACACATACACGAGCAAATATCTAAATGTCACTTAGTTTCCTACTCGTGACACATACACGAGCAAATATCTAAATGTCACTTTGTATGCATCACAATGAGAGAAATAAATCATTTGTTCTCGTAAACCAACCAGTTAAAAGCTTGAACATTTTTCTTACCTAAACTATATTTATTTTTATTTTTAATAAAGAATAAAATAAAACCATTATCTATTTACAAATAGTTCTAATAGAAAATGCAATTCAGGATAAATTTGAGAGATTTTGAAATTTAGAAAGGTAAATATTATATTAGAAATTTTTGAAGAAGAATTACGTAATTTCAAAGTTTTTGAAGAATATACATGAAATTCTCTCAATTATTAAATGAATTATAAGCATTTTTTTTCTTTGGTGAATACACTTTTTTTTTCTCACTGTTAGAGTAACAAAAACTTGAGTCGGGTAATTTGAAAGAATAATGGGAGTTTTCGCGGACATTTTGGTCTATGAGAGCACTTGAATAATTAATTTTATTGGATAATACGGAATTTGAATTATTAGGTTTTATGGTGGTAAATTGGAAATTATTTCCAACATTAAGTTTGACAGCCCAAAATTCTGCAATATTACGACTTAAAAATAAGTTTCTATTACAATTAACTGAATGAAATATTACACGATTCTTGGTTGGTTTTTAGGTCAAAGTAAACTATAAGATACTTCAAAACAAAAAGAAAACAACATTAGTAAGTAACAATTAAGTCATAGCACACCCCTTGAAAAGTAGGAAATTATATCTATCATCAGATTTGCCATCACCATAAAAAATGAATTGAACAAACAATTGCACTAACTAAAGAAAACAAAACATAAATATTATGCTTGTATGTACAAATACAATCACATTATTTACAACAATCAAATCAACAGATGAATGCACGCAAGTACTGGAATTGAGGAATAAATACAAGGCAACGGCACATTATGCAAGATAGTCCCTGATATATATTTCACCTCATCTCCTGCCTTTATGAGGTGGTTTTATAAAAGATGTAGGAACAGGTCTGAGCCAGTCTAAGCCATTGATCCATGCTTTGGTTATAAACGGGCTTGCCTCAGCCGGTGAAAGCTGGTGGGACCATGTAACCCTTTTGGAGATATCCGAACCGGGACCAGAGCACTGGTACTCCCCGTAATACGCTGTCCTGTGATATTCCAAAATTGCAATTTTATTGGTTTTAATTGAGTAATGGATACAATAACCTGCCATGTAAGTTCCAAAATTTCATTTTTTTTATTATTTGTTCCGACTAAAAAAGATTCTAAATAAAAAAAACAATGGAAGTAGTTGTCAAACACAATTTTTTTTCTGACTGGAAACTGGGACATCTCAAAGCTGCACAAAAGCAGTACTGCATTTAAAATTGTACTGACAAAGAAAAAAAATGTGAAATCAAATTATTCCGCAGTTCATAAATTCAGTTGTTCAGAACCAAGTCCTTTAAATCCAAAAAGATACTAGAAGAAAGCAGGGAATTGTGATGCAAAAATTATTATATGAAAAAAAAGTTGTAAAAAAAGATAGTATAAATCATTGAATTTTCTGATTAAGTACCTTTGATTACTAGAAATGCCCCAATCATCCCAGCCTGAAGGCAAAACCGAGGCTGACATGTAGCTGAATGCGAACACAACTCGCGAGTACGGGCCCCATGGCCGGCCGAGAGTTAAACTTCCTCTTCCTACTCCAGTTACTTTGCACGCAAAGAAAGTAAACCCGGTATTTTCTCCTTCACTTGACCTTCTCTGGGCTGTCATTGCGCCCCCATTTGTTGATATCGAGTTCAAATGGCATTTCTACCAAAAGAAAAGTATTTTAATTTTGAATTATTTTTCTAAGGTTACAAACGTGCAATGCTTCTTACTGAAAAAGGTTGTGGTATCTCTGCTGATCCCAAATTATAACATAATTTAGTGATTAGCATATTATAATTAGATGCTTATAAATTATTCAACATCGATTCTGATTTTATAAAAACTACAATTTTCCGGCTGCTAATTTGAAAATCATTAACTCTGCATTATCATAATTAACTAGCCTGCAATAGGCAAGTGCAATCTGTAAATTACAAGATAAACAAATTAAGTACCTCATAAAAAGAAAGACCATTGCCAAAAATGAAGTCGGTGGTGCCCTGTATGAAGCAATTTTTAAAATAATGCCGACCGGCATCATCTAGTAATGTATCTTGAAAGGACAAAAATCTACATGCATAGAAGGCTGCTCTGTCTCCTACTATTTGCAGTGCAATTGCCGGTCCATTTGGCCCTAATGTGTTCTACAGCATTTCCAAATATGAATCTCTAAGTACAGTTGTCGATCATCAGAGAGTAATTGGTTGATCGATACATAATTATTTCAAGAGGTTATGAACAATTGGTCGGGTCACACAACACCATAATGTTGTAATTTTTAAAGTTTGCTGAGATTTACATATTATTAACTAAACTTTTTTTATTATCTTAAACTCAAAATGATGCCTCCTTAGTATTATACTGTTAAACAATATCAAATTAATACGAATAAATGGACACAAAAATAGGTAGAGAAGATGAGTAAGAACAAAAAAGTAAGACTTTTGAAATAAAAAAAGTGTTCTATTTTGGTACTTGAACTGTTAAATATCTCCCAACAAAATCTGAAGCCAAGATGGAGAGTGTTGCAGATTGTTGATTGAACCAAGCTTCATTCCATGTAATAATAGTTGAGTTCGCATTGGTACCGCTTAATGTGATATAAGGTTTGTCTGCTGGTACCACAACCTTCTCACTGAAACATAAATACAGAGCATTTTTCAGTCAATCATATACATGCAGTATATATATTCTTGTCACAAATAATATCATATAAATTTCTGATGCCATATTATTTCCGAACAGATGGAAGAAAAGATTTTGTGATAGAGCTTAAAAAAAGTTGCACAGAATCGATTAGAATGAAAGAAAAGACAGTGAAGAAACTTGATGGAGAAGTACCTGTACACCCCTGGAGCTAATAGAATAAAAGTATGGACTGAATTGTTAGATGGCACAGAATCAATGGCATCTTGTATCTTTGTGTAGTCTCCATCTCCAGATTGATCAACTCTTATAAGCACAGCACTAGATGCAGAAGCAATTTCTAAGCATGTCATGACAAAACATGCCAACAAACTGAGACTAAGTAATTTTTTGCTCCACATAGCTCTCAAATCTTTACACTGGTAATAGCTGTAATTAATTAATAATATGATTTTGGTTGGTTGGCCAAAGCATCAGGGTTATATATAGGAATAATTTTGGAAAGAGTGTTGGTGTAGGAGACTATGACTTAGCATGCACATATTATAGTTTGCATGTTATAATTTAGAAGAAAGTCAATTGGCAATTGATGTTGTTTCAAGTTAGTAATGTTTGGATACGTGTATGAACTGTATAGTTGTACAAATTAGCTTGAATTTGATAACATCATAACTAAGTTGCAAGAAACCTTGGAATTGTATGTTAATAATTAAAAAGGGGAAATTTCAAGAGGGTTCAAATGCCTCATGTCTTTCATATCTTATTGTCCAAGACTGATCTGACTCAAAAGGAAGGCTGAAGCATTGGCCCTCGCCTCACATCATTATCTCTATTTTCAAAATAGACGATCTGAACCACTCAACATGATTTCCATATTAAAATGTGCTTGGGGACCAAATTTTATATTTTTTGAAAATATTTTACTATTTTTTTAGATAGGTACAAAATCATTATTTTTGGATGGTCTATAATCTTCTGAAAAATAGTGATTTTGACTTATCTAAAAAAATAGTAAAGATTTCAAAAAAATATAAAATTTGATCTCCAAGCATATTCAATATGGAGATCATGTTGAGCGGTTCAGATCGACTTTGAAAATGAATATAATAACATGAGGCACAAATGAGACATTAAAGACAAGAGGCATTTGAACCCTACTCAAATTTCAAATAGAGTTTTATAATACTCTTGGTGATATTTCTAGCAAACAATAGGTAAGGAAAGATGAAAAGAATCATATAAAATTGAACTTCTTGAACTAAATACCAGAAAGTAGAAATGATCAAGCAAACAAAGACTAGCCTCAAACATGGTTATAGTACAATTCATCCAAATAGTATAATACATTGTTTATGCCATAGAACTCACAAATTAATGCTCATAGCGTATAGGTCTGAAATCTATGTTTTCCTTCAAACTCAAGAAAAACCCATGTAATAGCGGTGTAATTCTGCTGACCAACTTTATATATTAAGCTTATCTTCTTTTATCAGATATACTGAGATAACTTGAGGTGAGTGATATAAGCAACCGGAAATAGTGCAACACAAGTAACTACTGTATTCAATTGATTCTCGGAAAATAAGGGGATTTCTGTTACTACTTGAAGCAATATTTCGGCGTTGGCTTCTTCTTCTTTTTTGTATTTTTTTTTTGAAGTTTCTTAATTTTAGAACAACCAAAAAGTTTTATAAAAATATAAGCGCATCTTCTTGTTTTTAGATAATATGAGCCTAAAGACCTCACCCGATAGTTATCTTTGGGCTGAATTTTATCAAGTACCAAAATGAAAAAGAAAGTTCTATAATATAATCCCACACAATTTTAAAATGGGTTTATATGGGTTGAATCAATACAGGCCGAGAAATATTTTTACATCAGCCCAGTACAATTGGGTCAAGCTCGGCTCCAATAGAGAATCATTCTTTTTTTTTTTAGATTAACAATGCTGTTTTATGCAACGTACAAATCATATAATTTTTTATTTTGATTTTATTATTTGCACGTTGTATAAAATCAAAACAGCGCTATTAATATCTCCACCCAAATAAACAACAGGTACACTTTTTTTTTATAGACTTGACACCTGTCAAATAACCCTCCTTTTACTATGTAAGTTTATTAATTTTTATTTTTACTTGACAAATTTGACATGAAGACGAGCAATAATATTTAAGTTCCTAAATTGTGACCTTTCTCTATTGAGAGGATATACCAAATCTAAGGTTTTGGGTTACCATTTTCCAAGAGAAAAGATGTCCTAAAATGAAAGAAAAGAACATCTAGATGAGGAGGTTTAGAGATAGAGAAGCTCTGCATCGCTTCTTAAATCTCCATAGAAGAATGGTAATGGCCAGTACAACAGTTGCAGCGCAAAAATCAAGAATTTTCTTCGTATATAGCAAGGTAATTCCTCCTGATGCTCTATTTGTTTAATTTTTGTACAAGATATTATGATTTGGATTGGGTACAAATATGGGTGTTCAAACAGTCAGTTCAACTAGAACCAAATTAAAATAGGCAAACCAAAATTTTATTCGGTCTTGAAAAATCTAACTGAACCAACCGAATAACAACCGAAGTAAATTTTATTGTTTGATTGAACCAAAATAAGAGAGATTAAATTTCAAAAGGTCAAAACTCAATACATACACAAATACATTTAATAATCATAGAAATAAATATCAAGATATATTAGTTGAACCGAAATAAGAGAGATTAAACCGAACCAAAGATTAAAAAAATCCATGTAATTTATGTAAATATCAAGTAAATAAACTGGAACCAAAAACAATTTAATCCAAAAAATAACGGTTCGGTTGAAAACCAAATAAACCGGATCCAATGAACACCCCTAATTACAAAACTAGCATGCATTAAGTGTGCCTTAACTTTCTCATATCATTGTGGTTCTTTTACAAAATCTGATATCAAGTTCTTTTAAGATAAACAAGACTCTAGCATGCAAGGAATTGCAAAAGCAATCGGCATCCATGGAAACCGGCTCAAGAAAGCAGTGCTACAACACATGAGCACAGATAATTTCTCCTGGACCCACTTGATGACACGGTTTCAGACCGACTTGCCGAATCCAAGGTTACCTCACAAGGGATTAGAGAATATTACTGTTGCTGAGATTTTAAAAGTGAAGGGTGAAGATGAGGCTGGTTCTGTATACTGGTGCAGAACCAACGATACAGTATTCGATGCAGTTCAGCATGTAACTTTTAATATTTCCCTTAAATATCATGAAATGCCCCTATATGCGCATATTTCTAAAATTGTAAACAATTTATCTACAGATGACAGGGCATAATGTAGGAGCTCTTGTTGTGGTCAAGCCAGGAGATGAAAAAATTGTTGCTGGTATTGTTACTGAGAGAGGTACATCGAATTTCCTAAATATTTTGGTTATTAAAAAAAAAAGCTTGCGATTACATAGCTAAAAAAAATGAAAAAAATATTCACTGCAACACTTGCATAATTCTAATTGCTGTGACCTTCCATCATGTTGAATTGATCATACAAAACAGCTAATGACATTTCCTATGATTATCTATTTATCTTTGCTTAAATAGGGCAACTTCAATAGAGCATTTTTATGATTCTATCAAAGCATAATTATATTTTAGGTTTTTGAATAAATTAAAGTCAATCGATGGTGAGAACTTTTTTTCTAGTTTTATGTGATGTTTAATTTAACATTATATAGATTATCTTAAAAAGATTGTTGTTGAAGATCGGCCATCCAAGGAAACCCATGTTGGTGAAATTATGACTGATGAGGTATATTCTGATGACACAAAAAAAAAAAAAAAATCAATTATCCTTTTTTAAGCACTTTTTTTTTTCATAATTTTAATGAATTCTCATTTATTCAATGTTCTTCATCAATTGCAGAACAAACTTGTTACCGTCAATTCTGATACAAAGATTCTTAAAGCAATGGAGTTAATGTCAGGCAAGTCAAAGAAAAAAATGTATCATTTGTAAAACAAACAAACAAAATTGCATACTAATAAAATCCCTGTAAAACTGGTATGGTAATGATCAGTACATTCATATAATTAACTACCAAGGTGATGATTACCTACATTAATATACTTCTAATTTAAACTATAATTTGTGATACCAATCCTTGATTTCGACATAATAAGATGTTTGTTTTTATAATGAGAGCAGATAAGCACATCAGACATGTACCAGTGATAGACAAAAGAGTAGTCGGTATGATATCCATAGTAGATGTGGTCAAGGTCATTGTTGAACAACAACATCAGGAGGTCAAGCGCTTGAATGATTTCATCAGAGGAGAATATTATTAAAAAAAAAAATTATGTAAAATTGAGATCAAGGCAAAATGTACATCCAAGTGGGCACAATTTAAAGGAATGGAAGTGCTTTTTCAGATGTGCATTTGTAAATTTAATTATTTGTAGTGGACAGCTATGTAGTTGGCATAGTACACAAGCATGATTCTAGTATCTTATATCAGTGTTTTAAAAAACATCCGTTTAGACTGATTAATCAGCCGATTAATCGTTGGTGGTGATCAAATTATTACGGATTTTTCCGAATAATCAGCCAATTATTTTCAATTATAACCGATTATTTCCGATTAGTCACTTGGTGGTATCATGTCCATCCGACGAGTGCATACTGTTATTTACAACAGCCTTATATGTTGATTGACATGCTGCATCCGTGTGTGAATATTGTTCCTCTTAATTGATACATCTAACCTTTGTGTGTTCCATCGTGCCCCCAATTTTTTTTTTTTTTTTGGAAGAATAATTTGAAATTCAAATTTGAAATGAAAAATGAGAGTTGTTAATTTTGTTCAATCGTCAAAAGCAATGAGTTTACATAAAAATACTGCCCTATATATACAAAATTGCCAGTATCAGCAAAAACTGTTTACTCTCTATCCAACTATTACATTAAGAAACGCCGACTAAACAAAAAGCTGGAGAAAGAAAAAAGAAAAAGAAAAACAAGTTCAAATAAAATTTAAGATATAGTTCTTCTTGCAATGGCTTTACAATCATTTTCCCATTTTACGAGCATAGACTCACCAAATCAAAGAACACCGTCATTTCAAATTTTAAAAAAAGAGACTAATTTTGACAAACCAAAACCTGTTTACAGTCTGAGGCCCTGCTTATGGCAATGAAGTTACCTAATGGTTGAATAAGTCTGGAACTCCTGAGAAGTAAAATGAAATGGCTGATGTGGCACTGGGTTCCTGTGGGGGAGATAGCGAGCATAGAGAGAGAGAGAGAGAGAGATTAGTGCTAATAAGGGTATTACTGGAATAAGTTATAAAAGTAGCTTAGCTTCTTAATTTGTATTGCATGATGCCACTTTAGTGTTATTTTTCGAAATTTCTAGGTATATCTCAATGTTTAAGCATGAATTCATCTCCTAATTAACCTAAATTACAATGTAAACCACACAAAATAATAAGATAGACCAATTAAAGACCAAATTGGGAATCAACTGGTACAAGTCCGCATATATATATATATATATATATAGAGAGAGAGAGAGTGGCTAATATCAAAACGTTTGCACCAAGGCCCTCGTGCAACCAAGTCGTTTTCGGATTTTCAAAGTCCAAACAGTCGATCCAAACCGTTAGATGTTCAATCTATATTAAAATCTGCTTGGAGATCAAATTTTACATTTTTTGGAATTTTTTTACTATTTATTAAGTCACTTTGAAAATTGCTGATCCGGGTGAATAGTAAAAACAGTGCAACCAAATTCTGGACCATGTGATCAGCAATTTTCATAGTGGCTTAATAAATAGTAAAAAAATTCCAAAAAATGTAAAATTTCGTCTCCAAGCAGATTTTAATATAGAGATCACCTCTAACGGTTTAGATCGACCGTTTGGACTTTGAAAATCCAAAAACGACTTGGTTGCACAAGGGCCTTGGTGCAAACGTTTTGATATTAGCCACTCTCTCTCTCTATATATATTTATTCCATTGGTGTTCACCAATACCTGATTAGAACTCTAACAGAATTTCGGTATAATAATTCCAAAATTAATGTCAAAAATAAATTGAAAGAGATCTTGAACAGGTTTAAATACCAACTACAGAATGCAAATATGGTATATACTGGTATTGTGCCAAATGAGTTCAGAAGGGACTTACGGCTGGGGCCCGTATATCTTAATTTGCCTCACATGTGTATCCCTTCCATTTAGGTGATTAGACTGTATTGCAATTTGAAGCATAAATGTGTTGACAAATGTCTCTCTGTGTCATGTCGAAATAACCGCCGAAAGAAAATATAGTACCAGTTAGCACCATAAAATGCACAATATTTGTAAGTCTGGAAAAATCTTAGCATTTATAATGGTACCTTGGGTCGGTACCGGAGAGAGACACATGCACCCAACCAACGGGTTTAACAAGCTCTACGGTTTTTACCTCCTAAATTAACATTATCATAAGAAAACTTTAATAACTTGTGAAAAGAAACAAAAAAAATAATAAATAAGAGGACAGCAAGAATCAACCTTCAAATTGTGGAAACCATCACCAGATCTGATAGAAATTTTGCTTGGAGTATAGCTTTCATCGAGCTTGAAATCAACATAAAGAACCAAAAGCTGTACAAGAGCAAAATAAATTTAATCTGAGTTAATAAGAAATTAAAAAGAAAGAAATGAACATAGTTTAGGTAATACTATTACCGTACTTGTAATTTGACTTTCTTCTCGAATTGAATATTCACCAAATGTGGCTGAGCTCCATCCGACCTAAAGAAAATTAGCAATTAAAAACTTATAATAATCATCTCTGATGGAAAAGTTTCCATTTAACAGTAATTCCCCTGAATTTTTGCACACAATTTTCAGTAATGTGCAGGCTGCTTATAAATACTACACTACACAGATCATATATCTTCTCAAACTAGAACAAGGACATTACTGGTATTAGTTAATCGTAAAAGGAAGTACCCAACTGTTTATAGGTTCATGTCAAAGTAATCTAATAACTGAACCCAGGCTACTGATTTTTTTTTGGAAAAAAATCGGCTTTTATTCCATTGGAATAACAGGACCAGCCGTTCAGATTTTTTCGTGCTCGAATCTCAACGAAGACACTTCTTCATGCGCGAATCTCAACGAAGTTGAATGGCTGCCATTGGAATAACAGACGATTTGTTTCCGTTTTATTTTCCTTTTTTTTCACAACTGAAGCTACTTATGGAGAACATAATTTGAACTTTGTGCGAGCCATTAACAATATTATTAATTACCATCAGTGTAAGCAACAAACATAAAATCCTTACCAGGTACTTAAATGGTCCATGATAACCGGCCAATTAGAATATGGAACATTTCTCTTAAACATGCTACATATTTTTTATTTTTTTAATAAAGGATAAAATGGGTACTCTATACATTTAAACTGAGTTTTAATAGAAAAACAATAAATTGGATAGAATTTGTGAGTTTTTGAAATTTAGAGGGGTAAATATGATATATGATATTATGAATTTTAGAGAGGGAAAGACGTAATTTCGAGGTTTCGAGGGACATACATGAAATTCCCTCTAAGAAAAACTATCAGGATTCCTACTAATTATTCTTAAACAGTTGAAAATTGGCTTCTTCCCAATTCTTTTGGGCTTGATCAGAGAAAAGATAACAGTATCTATATTTACTAACTGCCAGAAGGTTTCGAGACTGGAATCTAAGAGGCAAGTGACGCCATTGCCAGGTTTGAAGGAGCTAACAGTCCAAGCTGCGTTCTTTCCAACTTCGCGAAGCCACTCTTTATCCACTGTTAGCTCAGCGCTTCCTCTCAGTCTAGCAGCGCTGCTTCCCTCGCCTCCGCCGGCCGCCGCCGTCACCTCCTCTTCACCTTCCGACTCAGTCGCCATTCTTTTCCCTTTTAATTTGAGAAGAGAAACCTTTTCAACTCTAACACAATCAGTCCCGACCTAAAAAAAGCGCGATAATAATTGAATTACGCCTGTCAGAAATTAGAGTCAAAATTAGAATATGAGTCAGAAAGGTTCAAAAGACTTATTTACCCCCAGACTTAACCCAACTAATCTGTCATAACAACAATTTAGGAAGAGTATTTAGGTAATTTAACGAAGAAGCCCCGTAAATCCGACGCTTCTCCATCACCAAGTGTACATAAACTACATACACTCTTTTCTCTTGGCGGAGCCAAAGCAAAGCGTAGAGGCAAAGAGCGATTGAATGAAATCTCTCTTTCGCGCTCTCTCTTTCTCCTTCCATTTGCAAACTGAAGATTCAGGTGAGAATCAGAGACTTTGAGCTACCAATTTCTTTTCAATCTTCTTTTAATTCTCTTCTCTTTATTCATTGGTTAAGGTTCCCATATTTGGCTCTTTTTTTATTGAGAAGAGACGCTTTAATTTCGAATTAACTGTTCATGCGAGATTTTAATAACTATGTTATCGTATTCTTTCACACATTCGTAATTATTTCGTAATTACCAAACAGGAGCATCTGCAATTCGAGAATATTTCTCAGCTTAAAACCTGAGACAAGAAATCAATGACGAAAAACAAACTCAATGTGCATAGAAAACAAGAGATGCCAACTCTTGTTGCCTCTTCCCGAATCCAGTTTCACATGGAGTAACATCCAACAAGACGACGCTTTCATTTTACCCGTGGAGGATTTATTTTTTCCTACTTCGGGCCTATTCGCAAGTGTTTAAATAGCAACCCCTGAGGCTGAGTACCTTGTGGCTGGCAACAGTATAGCCGAGTCTGTAGCATGCAGAGGAAAAGGAGGAGGTGGAGGAGGAGGGATGGGCTTTAAAATAAGGATAGGTAATCTGCACCTGAAGAGGCTGTTGAGTGGGGCCATTGCTGGGGCTGTTTCGAGAACAGCTGTGGCCCCGCTGGAGACAATCAGGACGCACCTAATGGTGGGGAGTAATGGGAATTCATCCGGAGAAGTTTTCAACTCAATCTTGAAAACTGAGGGGTGGAAGGGGCTTTTTCGTGGTAATTTTGTCAATGTGATTCGCGTGGCACCAAGCAAAGCAATCGAGGTAACCTTTTTATTTAAGTTGTTTGTGCACATTAATTTATAATGTTACCACAAAAGCTAACTCTTATCAGAGAAGTATTCTGTAATCTCATGAATCTGTAATCTTGGTAATACGAACTGCTGTAGTTTAAATTCACTAAAAGTCCAGTTGGGGTCCAAAATTTCAAACTTTCAGGTAGCAACCAAGAATTGTTCAGTATTACTTGCATGTTTCGATGGAGGGCTGGAATTATTATTAGCTATTTGGCCAAGGTTTATCTTTACCAGTTGACCTGATCAATGACAAGCATGAAACCAAGTTGATCCCAATCAGAGCAATTTTGGGTTGAAACTTGATGGTGACCGTGTGTATGATCCTGAAAGTTCAAGGGGTCCGAAGTCAACTGCCCCAAAAATGATCTGAACAAAGATTACCCTGCCTGAAACCAGTTGGCCAAAACCTGATTAACATGACTTTCTGATTTTCTGTCTACTAAAGCACATTAGATTTTAATTTGGTAAAAAAACACTTTCATAGCATGATGCTACATCTTGATGACAATAACCTATTTGTAAGGTACTATGGTTATATTTGAACTTTTGAGGAAATACCTACCGCACCTTACTATTCTCGATAGAGGCTTTCAGATGAGAAGACCGATTGCTAAAAAGTGACCTAGACAATATAACATTGGTCAGAAGAGCCTTAAAATAATTCTAGGAGAGTTTTTTTTTTGTTTCCGAAAATACTGATATATATAATACAATAATGTTCTTATCTTTCATGTATGCTGATCAAGTAGAATTTAATTTGCTGGGTACCATGTGCAGCTGTTTGCATTTGACACCGTACACAAGGTGCTGTCGCCAAAAGAAGGGGACCCGCCTAAACTTCAGGTCCCATCCTCACTTGTAGCGGGACCAATGGCTGGTTTCAGCTCCACTCTCTGTACCTACCCTCTTGAGTTAATCAAGACTCGGCTCACTATTCCGGTCAGTGGGCCAATCAACTAAAAGCAATATTTTATCTTGATTTACAAGTAGCAATATTCCACGACTTCCTTGAGTTACATGTTTGTCAGTAACATCACCCAGTTCTTATATAATTACTGGCACCGAGCAACTTTCTCTCATCCCTGATAAATAATTAACAATTATCCAGGAACATGGTTATTTTTTCTGGTACCATCCAGCAGCAATTGTAATACCACCCATTCAATAGTTCGTTGGTCAAAGCACTGCATGCACGTAATCGCTAATTCTCCCAAAATGAAAATGAAACAAATCATAAATAAGAGAGATTATAATAGAAACTAGACAGAGATTTTTAATACATGGTGGATTCTTGTTGACAGAGAGATGCCTACAGAGACTTCCTCGACTGCTTCATGAAAATACTCCAGGAGGAGGGACCAGCTGAGCTGTTCAGAGGTCTGACACCAAGCCTGATAGGAGTCGTACCTTATGCCGCCATCAACTACTACACATATGACACCCTCAAGAAACTATACCTCAAGACATTCAAAACGCATGATGTAAATAGCCTAGCAACCCTACTCATGGGCTCGGCATCTGGGGCGATATCTAGCACTGCAACCTTTCCACTGGAAGTTGCACGAAAGCAGATGCAGGTCGGTGCAGTTGGAGGCAGGCAGGTTTACAAGAACATGCTCCATGCCTTGGTGAGCATACTGGAGAAGGAAGGTGTTGCAGGGCTTTACAAAGGGCTGGGGCCCAGTTGCATGAAGCTGGTACCTGCTGCTGGTATTTCGTTCATGTGTTATGAGGTATGCAAGAAGATTATGATAGAAGAAGAGGATAAGTAAAGCCATCAATGAAAAAGTGATTGACGTTTGAAGTGGATGTGTGATAGTTTGTTTAAGTTTAAATTTAGAATATAACTATTTAATACCTGCTTAACTCATTTTTGTCTCTTATATAATGCGGTTTTTACTTTTAACTCAAAAATTGGGAGGATTCTGAGAGAGAATGCTGTTTCAAAGAAAGGGCAGTCTAGAATATCTTCTGTACCAGAGAGCACCTCTTACGTTGGAGCTCATTGGTACAGGCAGCATCTTGTGAGACCCAATGGGCTTTCTTACATTGCCACTACAAATAAGTCTTCTCAAAGAAACAACCATTCAAAGTGGACACTTTTGGAATGGATATGCACGATTTATTTCCGGGCTAAGGCTAAAGATGTGCCATTTCTCGCCAGGGGTAAATGGGCATGTCAATGTCTCATCAAATGGCTGTCTTGCCATTCATTTCAATTAGTATTGATAAGAACTAATAACGCTATATTCATGGAATAGAAAACACCAAATTTAATTTAATTCCAAAATCCAAATCCAAGCACATTTTTAAGATTTCGCCTTTTTTTTCTCATGAGACGAGTTAAGAGCGCATTAAATGACCCAACCGCCAACCCACTTCAGTAAGCGACTATTAGAAAACTCCAAAAACACATGCAAAATAAACAACCATAAAACAAACGAAAATTAAACCACACTATACAGAAATTGTACTGCAAATGTAAAGCTAACATAAATTGAGATAACTGACCTAGCACATTGGTATCCCAGGAACAAAAAATTGGAACATGCAAATAACAATACATGAGCAACATCCAACCAAACACGTTGATTCAAGAACTAGGGCTGCTAATGAGCCAAGCTCGACTCAAAACTCGGCTCAGCTCGTCATATAACTAAACAGGTCTAACTCGGGCTCAGCTCAGTTTTGAAGAAAAAAGCCCAGCTCAATTTAATAAGTTTGAGCCTTCAGCTAGCTCGGCTCATAACTCGCAAGCTCAACTCATACCCCTTCACTTTGATTATTTTATAAAATACCCCTGGATTTATTCAATATTCAATTACAATTACTTTATACTATTTCTCAAACTCATTATAAAATAATTACAATATTCGATTTGTAATTCTCAAACAGCCCCATACAGAGCTCAACTCATTACAATTATTTTATACCAAAACAGTTCAAACATCTCCATAGTTCATTTGTCACTATAATTAAATAAATTCTTCACTTTGATTTATTGTATATATCAAACTAGTTAACATACCTTACACTATATTCGATTACAATTATTTTAGATATAATCAATTACTACGACTTACAATATTTTTTTTTTCTATTCATCACCCCAATTTCTGAATTTATATTGTCTCAAATTAAATAACAATTAATTTAACTTTCAATTAAATAACCTCAATACGTTTAATACACAATTAATTGGTTTGAACCTCCTCACTCTAAATTAATCATTTAATTTTGTAAATGCCTCGTCTCTACCTAGTTTATCAAAAAAAAAAAAAATTTGTAAATGCCTTCAATCCCGTTTCCACTCTGTTTAATTATGTAACCCCTGACCCCAACCCCTCCCTTTAAATATTATTAATTAGGAATTGGCTCATGAGCCGGCTCGTCTCGGTTCGGCCCTGTTTGAGTGATAAAATATGAGCCGAGCCTAGTTCGGGCTTTATTTAGTTTAGGGCCTGGCTCGATATAATTTATTGAGCTATTCAACTCATTGGCTCATGAGCCGGCTCGGCTCATTAGCAGCCCTATCAAGAACACTAATAACTAGTGTTCTCTTAATTAACGTCCATTCCAAACAAATTAACATATGCTCACACTAAAGTTCCAACTAAAACAATAATCCTAAAATAGAAACAACTAGTTGTGCTCGTCAGCTTCAGCAGCAGCCTCTCTCTCTTCGGCAGCAGCTGCCATTATCTCATCAAACTTCTCGCTCTTCCCCAGAACTATCTCAATCTGTGCAAATTTTTGCATTACAACATCACCACCATAAACAATACTTGTAAAAAAAATTCACTCTGATATTAAATGACTCTTTTTTTGTTGTTTTGAGAGGAAAAGAAACAGATTATGGTACATGTTAAAAACAAACCTTAGCCTTTTGAATTGGCCTGGTCTTTCCGTCGTCCTTGACCTCAACGGTGGAAGTCATGATCTCTGCCAGGAGTGGATACATTGAAAAGAATGTCAATCGAGAAAATTTTAACTGTAAATGGAGATAGTGATTTCATTGATTAGAAAAGATATAGAAAGGATGAAGGTTGTTACTTTTTTCAACTGCAAGGCCATTGTTCTTGAGGATCTCAGCAACAGTCACGACAGTAGCAATTGCTGACATGCCAACACCAAAAATATATAATTAGTTGTCTTATATACATAACTAATGATACTTGTATTCAGAGAGAGAGAGAGAGAGGGAGGGAGAGGTGGGTGATAAATGGAAGGTTTTAGTTGGCATTAAATGGATTGGGGGTGTGATACTTGAAATCAAAACAATAGTGAACTGAAATTCAAGGTCGCATCATCAATAACTAGCCATAATTAACAATCTCAACATAATATAAGTTGGATATTCTGAGAAATTTAAGATAAATCTAATCATGCACACAGAAGCTGAAATTAATTGGTAGATAGGCAAAACAAGGTATTGTATAGGTAATATCTAGTGGTTTATCGCACCACTCTTTTCTAACACAGGACACCAAAGGGAATACAACAAAACTGGATTTACCCAACAAAATATAACAATCTAATAAATAAAAACTTTGATTAGAAAAATACCCATTCCAAGTGCGGAGAGTTCAACTTCGTTATGCTGCTGCATGTATCGCTGTTTTCACAAACAAAAGCAAAACCCTATCAATACACCATCAAAATAGGGAGAGATTTGAGAGAGAACAAATCAAACATTCGATTCTAACAGATTCGCTCAAAATAAGAGAACAAGACGATCAGGGATAACAGGAGACCTTAGCGAGGTTGACATAAAAGAAGAGAGGCTTCTTGGTGTTGGAGACCTGAATCCGGTTCTTTTTGTGCGTCTCTGAGATGTTAAGGTTGCTCACAGCCTCTGTTACCTCCTCCATTGATGCACGGAAATCAAAGGGAAAACTAACCCTAACCCTAGAGTTGTGAAGTCAGAACCGAAAGAGGAGGCGAGAAAGGAAATAATAGCAAGCGAAAGAAACTACGCGACCAATCACTCTCCATTTTTATCCATACTTTGTGCCTAAATATAGACGTGCTTCGGCTTCGATTGAGCCGAAAAGCCCGACCTGATTTAAGGCCCAATTCTGAGTTTATTCCTTGTTTCAAAGAGATAAGTCCATAGTACATAAAACGATAAATGTACAGTGAGCCGCCTCTACGAGGAGAGTTTGAGTCCAATGCTTAACCGAAGTAAATTTGGATTAGATGGGTATCGGAGCCGTTTGATACATTTTTAAAGTCGTGTGCGTTTTGTTTTACGATTTCTGCGTATGAATTTTAAAATGTATTGGATGGTTATGGTATCTATGGAATGTAAATTTGTTTATGATGAACCCAAACTGCACTACTACAATGACAATAATAACGAGAAATCTCTCTTTTTTTTTTATTGATCAATATGTCCTTTTGTTTATTCTTTTCGAACTTGAGACCTCTTATGCAAATAACATTGTCTTTACCACTAAATAAAAAAACTTAATGCTCATATCTTAAGAAACTATAAAATTAAAAACTAATTAGACCTATTATAATCAAACTCTCAAGTCAAATCCAATTTCTTCGTAGTAAAACCAAATCCAGCTAGCTTGTAATTTTTTGAATCAATACAATTGCCTACGGACTTTCAACCAAAAAAAATGACGAGATTTAATTTATTTTTTTAAAATTGACCAAAATGCGCTTTTGTTTATTTTTTTGTTCAATCTAACATAAGTGTGTCGATCAATTAACCATTTTTTTTTTATGATTTAACATCTTTAGACATCTCTAACTTTTGAGTGAGGCTATAGTAATATGCATATTACGGATCGACCTGTGTTATGGATCTATAATTCTATTTTTAAAGTTCAAACAGTTTAACATGATCTCTATATTAAATATATTTAGAAACCAAATTATATATTTTTTATACTTTTTAGACTATTTTTTAGATAGGTAGAAAATCACTACTTTCGAATGGTCTAAAACTTTAATCTTGTCAGTTTCTACCTATATAAAAACATAGTAAAAATTTCTAAAAAATTCTAAATTTTTGTCTACAAGTACATTTTTATACGGAGATCATTATTAATAGTTCGAATCGACTCTTTAAATTTTGAAAATAGAGAATGAATCAATAAACGGGTTGATCCATAATATTATTACCATAGTTCCACTTAGGGCTCCAAACAAAACAAACCAAATCAAACTTACTCTAGTTTGAGTTTGAATAAGATTCGAACCGAACTGGTTTCATTTGTTTCAAAAAGAATTTCAATCGAACGTGTTAATTGTGATTTTTTTTTCAAATCGAAGTCAATCAAATCACGAACTACGAGCTTTTTTGGCAACCCTACCGCTCTTAGTTATTTTTTTTTTGAAAATTAGATAGTTTAAACTAAACATTGCATTGGATTGACTATTTTTGTGAGTTGAATAGCTTTGTATTTTTAGGAATTTTGATATTTTTATAATTTGGTTTAGTAAATAATCTTTTTTAGTATCAATAAAAAAAATAAAGAGTTGCATTGGATTTTATCTGATCATATCAGGTACCTATTTGTACCTATTTGAAATGAAATCTTGATTTTGCACTGAATCACTAGCGTTGCTCTAATTTGGACAGTACATGTTAATTTGAGATTTGAACCTAAATAGTTCGCGAACCAATGTCGAATGAACTATACCCAGTTTGAGTTTGAATAAGATTCGAACCAAACTGGTTTGATTTGTTTCAGAATGAACTTCAATCGAACGAGTTAATTGTGAATTTTTTTCGAATCAAAATCAATCGAATCACGAACTACGAGCTTTTTTGGCAGCCCTAGTCCCACTCCTAACTTTTTACATATCTTAAAAATAAATATCTGATCATGAGATGGGCTATAGTGCTTAGCATATTGAAGAGGCTGTTTTAATTTGTGCTCGTATCAATAATTTCAAAGTCTAAATAGTCAATTTGAACCGTTCAACGTGATATTCATATTAAAATTTGTTTGAGACCAAAATTTACATTTTTTTTTAACTTTACTATTTTTTTAGATAGATAGAAAATTGATGTTTTTTTAGAAAAGAAGTTGGACCATAAAAAACAGTGATTTTGTACATGTAATTTTTTTTAATTTGAATTTTAAACACATTTTCATATGAAATCACATTGGACAGTTTGAACCAACCATTTGGATTTTGAAATCCTAAAATATAAATGCTAATTAAAACAGAAGCTTTAATTTCCAAAGCACAATAGCGCATTTCTTTGACCATTATCTATTACTTCGTCTATTCTACAATGTGAATATCTATTTTAGTTTAGACAAGGTTACAAGTAGCTATTAAGTATCAACATAGTTGAGCTTTCAGACTCATTTTTTTAAACCTATATACACTTGATTATTACAAAATACATACATGTTATGTAATGCACATTTCTTAATTTCAACTTCTACTTATCTAAACTATTAATAAAAATACACATTTGATTGTTGTAAAAGCCCACTTAATTTTTAAGTTAATTATAAATAATGGACTATAAATAATTAGAAAAAATATATTATAGTTGAGGACTTAGTATAACTATAATATTTTCTGTCGATATTCATGTCAAAGGTCGTACGCACTTCATTGCTTTTATTTTTATACTATTCCCATCTATTACAAAATTTATACTATTCCCATCTATTACAAAATGAGAGAAGTCTCATACATCAGTCAAGTATTAAAAAAAATACAAAATGAGAGAAGACATACTTCGTTGCTAGAATTCATTAAAATCATATTATAATGATTAAAACAAAATAATGTTGGTTTAATTGGACCGTCAAATTTAAAATTTATTAACTAACTTATTAAACAAAAGTATATCATTTTTTATCAAGCGAACATGTGACAATTTTTTTTTAATAAGATTAATTAAGATATAATTTTACGCAAGTTTAGAGTGTGAGAGGAAAGGAAATGAGGAAGAAAATCACACAAGATACAAAGGAAAATGCATATGGAGAAAATAACACAAGATACAAAGAAATCACACAAGAAAATAACTAAGGTTAAGATATTATTAAAATGCATGTCCAAACGAGATGAAAATTGTTATTTTAATTTAGGCTCAATTTCATAACAGCAACAGCAAATTTGAATCTTACAGATACATATCTGAAGCTTTATTTCACCGTTTAGAAGAAAATAAATTGAAAGAATTCCTTTCTTTTCTTTTTGCTAGTTAGAAACCAAACAATAAGAATCCGAATACTCCTTCTTACGAAAAGTACGATCATTAGACTGCTCAAAGCTCGAAGATTTATCCACTGCAGACGGCTCAAGTAAAAGTATTAGATCCTAATCTAACTTCGGTAGTTGAAATCATAGAAGAAACAACTATAGTTGGAGCTGTAATTTCAAATTGTCGAATCGTGTTTAGCTGGTCAGAACATGTTTTGCAAATTTGAATAATGACATGATAAAACACAAAAATAAAAAGATAGCACCGAGCCCAAAGCATGAAGTCGCAAATGCAGCCTAGTGCTCATGGATGTCCATCAAACAAAAACCAAAGCAAGTATTTCTAGCATCCAACACGACAGAGATACAACCTAAGAACCTATAAACAGAGCGATGTTTATAGTTAGCTGGTTCCTATATAAAGTTCTTTTCCATGAAGACCAATGCAGTGGCCTAGTCCCAGCCAGTTGCAACCACCTGCTCAGTACCATAACAAAACCCAAAACCATTTGGAGCAGCTTCATACATAGCTCCCCATTTGAGCATTGCCAGCTGGATAAGACTGAGCATAAGTCTCACCTCCCCAAGTCATACCACCCTCACCCTGTCCATAGTCATATGCATCATATTTCCCATATGTTGGTTTGTCAGAATAGCCATAGTCATTTCTCCCCCCATATGAAGAAGATGAACTCTCAGAAAATTGTAGGAGCCACTCGGGATCTTCTTGTTTTGATTCTTCCATCACATCAGCCAGTGCCTTCGCCATAGACTGGTTCGTACTATCAAAGAAAGCAGTGGCAAGACATGATTTACCGGCTCGACCAGTACGGCCGATACGGTGAACATACGAGTCGATGTTCTTTGGGAGGTCATAGTTGATCACATGAGCAAACATTCGGGACATCTAGACCCCGTGATGCTACATCTGTTGCAACCATAATTGGAGTGCTTCCCTTTTTGAATGAATTCAGAGCTTGCTCCCTTTCCTACAACATTTTCAAAATAGTGACTTTAATTTGATTCCTTCGTAAGTACTTATCAACTGACTAGCATCAATAGTTGAGTTCTTGTTACCTTGATCCAGATGTTACACAATCTAATGTCTAATCTAGCAAAGTACTTAACACTAAAACAACAAAGGTAGTGTTTGCCTTCCCTCTTGACCCAACTACTCCCACTTCCTTTCAGAAAATCACATATTAATATACACAATACATGACCACAAAAGTTGCAAATCTTACCCATTGATTTCTATCTCCATGAATTGATGTTGCCGGGAATCCATTTTGGTACAGAAAGTGCTCCAGTGTGTCAGCCTCTCTTTTTGTTTCCACAAAAACCAAAGTCAATGGCTTCTAAAAGAAAAGTGTGATCCACATTAATACTACGTATATTGCAAAGATCTACTTAAGTACAGTTATCCTCAAAATATTCAAAAACTAAATTAAACTGGTGGACTTAAAATGATTTTCTGGGATCTAAAAAATAGAATAACAATAGTGCCACGATAAATCTATTTTGCATCTAATTTTACAATTCTGATATTGGAGAATCTGAAAGTATCTTTCAAAGGAAATCACCATATTTTTGCAGCAATTACTACTCATTGGCATTCTTGTTGTACGAATTACCACCATCCAACACTTTTATCAAAGTGAAAAGGTCCCACTTTTAATAAAACAGACCACATCTGACTAATTAAACAAATGGTAAGAGTAATAATGATATTTTGGGACCTAAGCTATAATAAAAATAACATCAACACAATTGATCTACTTTGTATCTCACTTCAAATTTTCATATTGGAGAACTCTGAAAGTAGCTTTCAAAGGTGTGTTGAGGTCCTGGCTTATTTCCAAGAAAGGAAAGGAATGGGCTTGGGAAATAGTGAAACGAGGGAATGGGGAACTCGCAATCTGACGCTTCGTTTCCCGCGCTTGACAGAGCTACGTGGTCGCTGGGATGTGAGACGCTTGTTTGTGAGGCTTCATCCAACGGTGCATGATCATTTTGACAGTTGAGATACCAGTGTCATACTCTGGGCCCAGTCCGATTCGACTCGCTGATGTCATCACTAGGCTACATGGTCTTGTTGTCTGTTATTATATAGATAATGAGAATGGACTCTGCTGCTTTTCTTAGAGAAAAAAAGAATTCTGCTTTTTTAATTTCAACTATTCAAATTCGTTGAGATTTATGCATGAAAAAGTTCCTTTATCGAGTTTTGAATGGTTGAGATCGGAAAAAGAGAATGCTACTTTTCTCTAAGAAAAGCAGCAGAGTCGGATCCATAGATAATGAACCCCACAAGGAAGTGGTTTACCATTTAAAATATCGCTCTTGCAGGAAATTATACACTTTTAGTAGTCTTAGTTAGCTAGAGCTAATAATGCAACGCAAAAGATGTCATTAATGGTTTCGAAGAAGTTAATATTCAGATTAATTTTCGATATTTCATCCAGATCACATTATTAATACTAATCTACTATTATCTATTAAATTATATTCTTTTTTATTTATTATGGTATAAAAATTCATATTTTTGAAGTTCTCTTTTTTTCATTAAGAGATGCTATATGCTTATTTTTTTTTTCTTTAAGAATATTCATACAGTAAATTATTTTGCTTTTTATTATATAGTTTTTTTAGAATTTTAGGATAATTATTTATTTACGTTCAAAGTTTAATTGACCGTAAGATTATATTATAAAAACTATCATTGTAAAAACCTTAATTCATTATGAAATAGATATTATTTTATCGAAGCAGAGTACGGAGGACATTTATAGTTTTAACGAATTCTCAAAATCATATCTAAAAGACAAAAACTATAGACGACATATGATTATGAAGTTGCATAAAAAACTAACAAGAATACCTTTATTTTGAGAAATAGAGAACCTGTGTTTTATTTAGAAGCTGGTTTAATCAGACAGAATATCTTTTGTTTTAAGATCCAAAGAACACCCATGCTTGCCCATTTCCAAGTAACAGGTAATACCATTACTATTATTTGAAAAGAAAGAGATAGCATCATCTCCTATAAATCTTTTGCACCGTGGAGTGCCCAACCACATGCATATTGAAAATCGCAATTTAAAACATCACCTGCAAATAAGCTAGAAAGCAATTATAACACGTTGTGCACATATCTATTTTTTCTTAATCTATTAGAAGCCACATTTAACTTCAGAAATGTCCCCAACAAAAATATATCCTTCAAATATTATCAGTCACACGCTTCAAATTATTTTTTCCACTAAATAAAAATATACGTCAATTATTACATACAAGATTCTAATAGAATACATTGACATAATATATATTGTGCACTTTTGTTTTTTACCTTTTAATGGATTGAGATGGCATTTCTAGTCATAAAATAACAAAACCATATTTTCTTACATGCTCGTAAATTTTGTCATAAAATATAAAAAAAATACTTCAACTGTTATACGCACAAATCTATTGAAATGTATTTACAATTTGTGTGCATCTATTCATGGTTATAATAAATTTGACTTCATAACAAGTTATATAACTATTAAAAACAACAAATATTCTCCCAATACGATCATCAACATGCTGGTGAATTTTTGTATGCACTAAATCAAAAGGACACATCACATGCACCTCAATAAATATGCTGCAATACATTTACATGTTGTGCGAGTATATATATATTTTTTTTAATAATTGGAGCCACATTTGAGGTCATAACTCATAAATCACGAAAACTAACAAATACCATCAAAATACAATTACGCACACTCATAATTTTTTTAAATTAATTGGAGCCACATTTGAGGTCATAAATCACTAAACTAACAAATATCATCTAAATACAATTACGCAAACTCATATATATATTTTTTTTGCACTCAATATACAAGATAAATCAATTATTACGCTAAAAATATGTTGGAATGTAATTACAAATAAAGTGCAGTATTTTAATCATAAAATTACTAATACTAACCATGAATATGATTACTTACTTTTTCGTGATTTTTTTTCACACAAATATGCATGAATTTATTGACAATATGTTGCGCGTGCCTGCTCATTAATCTACCGAGGGCTTCATTTAACTTGTATAATTATCAAAACATAAATATTCTCTTAATAGGATCATTGCCATGCTTGCCAAATTTTTGTTGCGTTAAATAACAAATACACATTAAATATATGCCTATAAATTTGCTGCAATGGGTTTATAGCTTGTTGTGTGCATCGGTTCTTGTTTTTAATTATATGCGCCCTTGATTATGGTTGTGAAACTAGCATATTGGAATGTATTTATAGCATATTATGTGCATATCTATTCATATTTATATTTAATTGGGGCTTCATTTCAAATCATAAAATCAATATAGTTGAGAGATATTATTTCAACACCTTTTACATGCTCACAAACTATTTTGTGCTAAATTAAAATTTTGAAATACAAATATGAAGTTACTTTTACTATACACATGGCCTATATAATAATGCATCTTGCTTGGAAAATAAATACAAGTAGAAATGCATGTAAATCACCTTCACTTCAACTCCACACGAAACTGAGTATGACTATTCTACCAAAATATCACGAAACACGAACACAACACATCCCAATGTCTCGCAAGCAAGCATGGGTGATCCAGATCCCACAATCACGAATATCACACGGTCCATTAGCCAATATCCACAGGAATTACATTAATTTAAGTTTTTTTCTTAAAATAAAATTTCCCTGAATACTCTCTGACTCTCTGTTGATAATTTATAGTAAACTTAATACGCAAACTGTTATATTTTTGTATTATGAGAATTGTGATAAAATTCATGCAATGCAATTTGAAACATCTGTGGGCCGTCCTACATAATTAATTAGATAAATTACATGCAACGCAGTGATTTTAAAAGTATCATTAGAGTATGGCTAATTTGCTTCCGGAAGCATTTCGGACGAGGTGCTTACGGGGGCATATCTTAGTATTTGATGTTCAAACAACAAATGCAAACCGTTAGATGTTCAATCTATATTAAAATGTACTTGGAGACCAAATTTTACATTTTTTGGAATTTTTTTACTATTTATTAAGCTGGTTTGAAATCCGCTGTTTTCAATGGTGCAGAAATTTAATAAAAACAGCGGTTTTCAAACCAGCTTAATAAATAGTAAAAAAATTCCAAAAAATGTAAAATTTGGTCTCCAAGTACATTTTAATATAGATTGAACATCTAACGGTTTGGATTTGTTGTTTGAACATCAAATACTAAGATATGCCCCCGTAAGCACCTCGTCGAAATGCTTCCGGAAGCAAATTAGCCATACTCATATCATTATGACCACACTATATGCTATAAGAAATATATAATAGTCATGCTTAATGAAATCAACTAAGAAAACATAAAACCTTAAGACCATCGCACTGTATGTATAAATTAATTAAATTATATGGAATACAACCTTTAAATGATCAGCTACGTATTATTATCACAATGCTAAAACTAATTATATTTTATGAAAGAAATTATAAAGATTTAAGATGCCAATCTGAATTCGCAGCATAGTTCGCTTGATTCAAAAGATCTCAAGTGTCATTGCCTAATATTAATATAAATAAAACAGCTGCTAGTTTAATTATTAGTTGAGGTGCCTAATGTTGGGAAATAGAAACCTAGTCCTAGAATCTATTTGATCAGAGAAGCCTGATTCATAAATTAATTTGGACAGAAAAGCACAATTATCATAATAATTTGAAACAGAAACTTAATTTCAGAGTATATTTAGAACCCAGGCATGTTTGGAAATTACCTTTTTCATCCTTTTAACATTTCTTCTCTAGCAAGACAGGAATCAACAGGGCTTCTGCTCCTTGTACCAGTACAAAATCGGTGCTGGTACAGCCCTGGCACCAGTCTCAGTTTTTCTCTCTGATGCGTTCTAAACTCATTAGAAATATTATTTTAAATGTATTTCTCTCATTTTTGCTATAATTTAATTCTAATATTTATGTCGGGTTCAACCACTGCAATGCCTAATTTCATGCTTGTACCACGCTGATTTACTTCTAATCCCACAAACTGGATTGCTAAGACCTTTAACCGAATTTCTAACACTAATTTCTACAAAATCAAAAGAGTAGAGGAAAGTAGGGTTATTACCAATTTTGCCGATTCCACACACCGAGCCTACGGCAGCCTCAACTGTCCTCTTCTCCCTCTTCTCTGACGCTCTTTCCTCCTCCCTGCAGTAAAAAAGAGGCAAAGGAGGGGGTATTTACAGGGTAGCGTCCTTGGCTTGGCTGGTCATTAAGGAGGGAGAGTGCAAGGAGAAAGAGAGGTTGGCTGGGGTTTCTGGGCATGGGCATGCCATAGGACGCCCGTTTCACGCGAGAGGAAGGGAGTACGGAGAAAGAGGAAAGGCGAAGGGTGGAGGGGTTTGGGTTGGCCGGAGGGAGGGGGGCGCGGGGTCTGTCGAGGGGGAATTCAAATCACCCCCGGTACCGTAATAGGGAATCTTTTACAATTACTTGATCTGGACCGTTCTTTTTAACTTGGCAGGAATCTCAAAGCCCAATAATACTGCCCCCTCCGTCAGCCCGAATCCCAAAGCGGCTGGGAGTTAATCTCAAACTGTAAAGTGAAGGGAATCTTTTACGGTACCGGGAGGATATTTACCCTGTCGAGGGGTGGGTTGAAGTAAAGGAGGAGGGAAGGGATCTTACATTGACAGGTAGGCCCCGCCCTTATTAAAAAAAGGTTTATCAAATTCATTGACAGGGGGTCCCGCCTGAGCCGATCAACGGCTTAGTCAATCCCAGTCATTCAAAACTTCAAAAAATTGGATCAATATCTGCTTTTTTTCCTTAGGAAAAGCATTACCTTTTTTCTAAAAAATAGACAAAAAAAAAATGCCGTTTTAATAAAATAAAAGACCTACAAAACCAGAAACAAAAAAAAAACTACACTAAAAACCTATAAACCTGACAAGTACCAGCAAATAGAGAATAATGCAGAATGACCCCTAAAAATCTAGAAATGCCTTAAAATAGTCTCAGGAGCACCTGACAATATCATAAATCAGAGTTCATATGAACTCTGTTGACAAGAGCAGTATCAAAAAAATTCAGCCGTATTTATTAAATGCATCACTGACCAGGCAAAACACAAAATCCCCGGAAAAACAGTACCTGCTATTTCTATTTCTCGCTCTCTCTCTTCAGAGGAGGAGAGAGAGACGAGAGAAAGACAGAGGAGAGCAGGAATAGTAGGGGTTTGAAGAGCACCGAATTTTATTTCCAAAAAAATTAGAAGTTAACTTTTCTAATTGACAGGTAAAGTGAGAAAAATGACACCACAGAGTCGGCTTCGTTACAGAACGGCACAGTATCTATGTCGATTACGTGCCGCTATCTTTTGAAAATTTGACATGACACAACATGACACACAAAAGTTTTGGTCACGATACGGCACATGATTATGCGAGTCACGTGTAATTAAGACCGTTAGATCTTGATCAAATGGAGAATCTCGAATAAACTGACATAAATTATGAAAAAATAGTTCGCGCGTCATGACTATTATCAATATTTTGATCACAATATGGTATGAAACAAAATCAAAATCACGACGTATTAGTCATAGTACGACACAACACACGTTTTTTGCCCTCTATTGGCAGGTGGTTGAGTACGTCCCCTATTCATGAATTCGATTCCTTTGATCTGAGTTAAACTCAAATTTTGAGTAAAGATCTGAACAGTTCAATTCTAATCCGCATTAATATTAAATTACGTGCAATATAGACGTGGAGTGAATTGGCTCAAACTTTAATTATACGATTCGAAAATTAACTTAAAAATGTACGGTTAATCTAGAGGATCTTGATTTTCAATTCACATACCATACGCGTTACAGGCAGGGGCGGACCCACATGGTTTTGAATTTTGAGTTTTAGTGGAAATTGGAACGTTCTGATCGACTTTGCTCTCCTGAAATTTCTTTTTACCCCTTTGGATGTTTGATTTGTAATTCGGATTAAATTTAGGGTTAAAATTAAAATAAATTTTTTGAATTATGATTAGTAATTAGAATTATGAGTTAGAACATCAGAAATTACAAGTCAGAGTATTGAAAAGTATAAGTTAAAGCATTGTTTTTTTTAGAGAAATTAAAACATTGCTTTTTATCGAGTATCTAATTAGTTAATGGGTTTAAACCAAATTCAATATTTTTTTGCCCTCCTGCTAAAAATACTGGGTTCGCCCCTAGTACTTACAGACATGCATATATATATTTATAGAGATGGGCTATTGTGCTTTGCAAGTAAAATTCCCTCTTTACTTCGGGTCATATTTTCATTTTTGAAAATCCAAACAACCGATTTGAACCGTTCAACATGTTCTAAATATTGAAATGTGCTTGGAGACTAAATTTTACATTTTTTGGAATTTTTTTACTATTTATTAAGCCACTTTGAAAATCGCTGATCCACTGTAAACAATAAAAAACAATAAAATTTTCTGGACCACTGGATCAGCGATTTTTAAAGTGGCCTAATAAATAGTAAAAAAATTTCAAAAAATGTAAAATTTAGTCAGCAAGCACATTTCAATATTTAAAACATGTTGAACGGTTCGGATCGGTTGTTTGAAGTTTCAAAAATAAAAATATGACCCGAAGTAAACCCTCCATTTACTTCGCGAAGCACAATAACCCATCTCTCTCTATATATATATATCTGATTATAATACATGATCGTGATACTTGATGTGCTAATTAACCTCGCAAATCTGTGGGATCACATTGTATGTCATATTTATTTCAAATCCATAAGCCACAAAATCGACATATATGCTATTAAAATGATTTACTTGCTCAAATAAAAAAGATAAATCAAAATATTACACTGACAAATCAATTAAAATATTTTTATATAGAGATTATTCTGTGCGTCTATTTGTGATCATAATCAATGTGATTCCATTTCAAATTATAAAATAACAATCATCGACATATATAATCTCCATAGTCCATATGATAATTAATATTCTTGTGAATTTTTTATGCTCTGACAAAAAAAAAAACAACTGTTATGTACAAAATCTACATGAATAAATTTGCAGTATATAAAAGCCACTAACTTTCAAAATAAAATAAAATATTTACAGTATACAGTAGACTTCCATTTTTTGTTTGATCAATTGGTGCGACATTACCAATCGCAAAATTACTAAAGTTGATATATATACTCGGAGTTGGCTATGGTGCTATGCATAGCATAGAGGGCCTCCGTGCTACATATTAATATTTGAGTTTTCAAAATTCTAACGGTCGATCTGAACTGTTCAACATGATCTCCATATGAGTATGTACTTGCAAACCAAATTTTACATTTTTTACTATTTTTTTAGATAGGTAGAAATACACTTGATCTGAATGGTACAGAATTTTCAGATCAAGTGATATTCTACCTATCTAAAAAAATAGTAAAAAAATTCTAAAAAATGTAAAATTTGGTTTGCAAGTACATATTCATATGGAGATCATGTTGAACGGTTCAGATCGACCGTTAGAATTTTGAAAACTCAAATATTGAGCCGTAGCACGGAGGCCATCTATACTATGCATAGCATATTAGCAATTTCCTATATACTCTTACATGTTCTTGTTTACTTGCGTGTGAATTTTGTTGTGCAAAATAAAAAATACATGAAATATCACACACACAATTTTTCTGAAATTTATTTACAGTTTTTTTTTTTTATAACTTGACAGTAGCTGTCAAGATTACAAGTAATATGAAATCATCATCTTTCTTACCATTCATCCACTATCTTTCCAACAATTAACAAAATTTAAACCACAACTCACTATCACTGCTCATGATTTATTTATAGTCTATTGTGTGTATCTCTGCTCATGATTTTAATCAATTGGAACAAAGATTTTTTTAACCAGTTTACGGGTGAGATTTTCAAATTATATAATCACTAATTGAGAAATATCCCATTAATACGAATTTTACACATGCGCCTGTAATTTTGTTGTGTTAGGTCAAAACGAGACATCAAATATAAGTCCACAAATCAGCTTGAATGTATTTTCAGCATGTCACATGCATCTATCATTATCATTATTATTATTATTATTATTATTATTATTTATTTTTATTTTTTTGGTTGGAGGTGCCATCAACACACTTCCAAATTGTTGAGTATTTTAGATATAAGAATTTTGTACTCTTTTGCCTTTAATATTTATAAACATTCGTACTCAATGAATAGGTTAGTTGCAAGCGCACAACCTATCAATTGTAGTATTTAGGTGTCGATCCGCAGGGAGATAGGGAAATACCAATTTCTAATAAAAAAAACTACTTCTAAAATTAAACAATAAAAGTAAAAGGGGGGGGGTTGTTCTAAAATCCTAAGGTTGGGTTCAATACCCGAAAGAGAGGAGTTTCAAACAATAAATGTAAATAAAATAAAGGAAATAAAGATTGGTTTGTTTTCAAGTTTGAGGAGATCTAGGGGCATTCGGTCTACAATTCCTTGCTAATTCTATTTATTCGGTTTGTTTGAATTCATGTTTGATTTGATGAGGTTTTTAACCTATGTTAGCCTTTGAAACAAATATTAATACAAATACTTTGGGTGGATGGATTAATGTTCCTCGAATTCTAGGGCTATCACTAACCTAGAGGGATATTTAAGTCACATGCTTCAAAGTATATATCGATATTTGTTCTAAGGTGTCCTAATTAGATTTTGACTTCACGGTTAAGTCCTTAACCAAACCCTAACCTTAATTTCTATAGTTCCGAGTTGGATATCAAAGTACGGTCGCTTCTAATCCAAATCCTAAGGTATGTATATATGATTTCAATTAGTACTCTCCTTACCTTGACCAATGCTAGAATTTAATAAACTTAAAGCGGAAAGACACGATCAACGCGATTTCAAGCTACTTCAATTCAATAAACCCTAACCAGGTGAACTAAAATTCAAGTACTAATGAAATTCATAAATAATAAATCATAGAAATTAACAATCAAATCCGATAAAATAATCATAATAAAAACAAATATCCGAGTAAGCTAGAATTAAACAAGTTCATGCATTGACCTAAACCCCTAGAAAGAGAACTACTCTCTCTTGGAGAGATCCATAACAAAGTTTGGCAAAAATAATACGAAATGAAATAAAGAAATGATTACACCCTTTCTTAGATCAAAAACCTCGATCTTGCCGACTCCTTGCTTGAATCTTCTTCTTCTCCTTCCTTGAAAAGCTTCGAGAATTTCTGCAGGATCTCTCTCTCTCAACTTGTGGAAAATGGATATGTAAAATAATAGATGATGAGAGAGATGAAATTCTTCCTCTTTTATAGCTAAAGATCTTTCTCAATTTAGAAGCTAGAAGTGGAGTTAGTGGGTGCACTCCTCCGACTGCCATGTCTATTTTTGGCCTTCTAAAATGTGTCCCTGATGTGCCAGAAATAGAAAACCTCTTGAAAATGCGAATTTCTGGCTGTCTGCGAGTCCAGTGCGTTCGCACTGGTGGTGAGTGCGAGTGGTCTGGGTCGCACTGGCTCCAACTTTCCTTTTTGGTTCTAAGTTTCCTTTTCTGGATTTTCTGCGTTTTTTCCTGAGTGCGTCCGCACTGGATCTTAGTGCGTCCGCACTGACCTTTAATTTTCTATTTTCCAAAGAATCTGAAGATTTCAAAAATCGGCTAAGTACTGAGTGCGTCCGCACTGGATGTGAGTGCGTCCGCACTGGGAGACTTTGGATTGGTTTTTCAGGCTGATGCGACCATTGATGCAGCTGTACAAAATTATACATTCCGAATTTGGATTTTTTTTCCTTCATGAAAGTTGTAGATCTCTTTGTCCTGGTTCCGTCAAGCTTTGAATCACTCAAATTGGAGTTCGTATGACCAAGATATGGCCAAAATACGAACTGTGTGTCGCGGAGTGCGGATCGAGTGCGGCCCGAGTGCGTCCGCACTGCACTCAGACTTTTTGGTTTTCTGTGTCTGATGGCTGAGTGCGTCCGCACTCTGGGTCAGTGCGTCCGCACTGGGCTCGGTTTCTCCTGTTTTGCTCTGAAATTCAAACGGGCATAACTCATGATCCGTAACTCCGTTTTCAGTGTTCTACCACTTTTCGGAAAGCTTGCGAGAAGATCTACAATTTGCTCCATTTCCTGTAACTTAAATAGACTTTGGCAGTAACTTGATTCTTGGATATATTTCATTCTATTCTCTACTAAAATATAAGATATTTGGTGTTATTATGTGATAAAAATCAGACCGAACATGTATATAATTTAGACCTATCACAAATCTATGTGTATATTATAGAGAATTTCGTCACTTTGTGAATTTTGAACCCGTGACTTCTCACATGAGAGTTATGTGTCTTTACCACTGAATTAAAGACAAATTCTTATCAATTATTATTTTTAAACGATTGGAACCAAATTTATTTTTGTAGAATCAATATCCTTTAAATTTCAATTACATGGTAGTGAACTTCGTTCCTCTCAGTAAAACAAGATAAACCAAACACTATACCCTCTAGTTCCTTAAAATGCATTTACAACACACCACTTGCATATATTCACCGCTTTGACCAACAACTCTTCATTTCAAGTCAGATAATTTTCACAACCAAAAGAGATCATTTGAATATAATTATTTGTCTTTTGTGAATTATTTTACGGTTAATAAAAAAGACACGTTAAATATTGTGCACACATATCTGAGAAAATGCATCAATAGCACGTTACGACGTGTTCATGGTTTTTAGTGGGAATTCATTTCTAAGTCATAAAATCATTGAAATTGATAGATAGTTTTTTAAGAAGAGGGTTCATATGTTTTTATTTTGTATATCTTTATTGTTGTTTTACTTTTTATTTTTTTTAATAATAACAAATTTGAAATTCATATGACAAATTAAAATTGTTAAATGTAATATATATTAATTTCTCTACACGCACATAAAAAAATATCACTTTTTTATTTGAGATTTATATGAATTAATAAGTTGAAAAATTAACATACAAAATTTGTCAACACCGGTGTATTTTTATAAGCTCTTGTAACTAATCAAAATAAAATCGAAATGTCGTGATTTTTTATTTGTGCATAGAACAATGATATAAATCATATCTAACAGCTTTATTTTAGAAATTTAAATTTTAAGTTATTATAATTCTAAACATAAAAGCATCATAAAATCACAAAAAAATAAAGACATTTAAATTTCCGTCTTCTTTCAATATGATAATTGCATGCTATTAGATTTTTAGCACTAAATTTAAAATACACATTCAATATGACGCGCATAAGTCTGTTTAGAATGCATTTACATCACATGTGCATCTATTTGTTGTATTAATCAAGGGCAGCTTCATTTCAAATTGTGAAATTCCCAAAATAGACAAATACGCTCTCAAAACATCATTTAAATGCTTGTGAATTTGTTTTGCATTAAATCAAGAGGACACATTAGGCATACGCCTCAAATATACTTGAATGCATTTACAACATATTACTTTTATTTATTCTTATTTTTGATGAATTGAGATCGTATTTATAGTTAAAAAAAAATCACCAAAACAGACATATTATCTCTCTATGATAATTTAAATGGTCGTTTTTCCCGTCAAATCAAATCGAAACATCAAGACTGTATATATATGTCGATTTAGTGACAAATGATCATTTTGATATTTTCTCGTGATTTTATATGTCGATTTAGTGATCTTTTCTCGCCATTTTGATATTTTTCTCGTGTTATGAAATTACAGTAAACTGACCCAATTTCCACTAAATATGGCTCAAATTAAAATAGTGGATCTTAATCCAACTACCTGCTTAGTACCATAAAAAGAACCAAAACCATTTGAGGGCTTGAGGCAGCTTCATAACTACCCCTTTGAGCATTGCCAATTGGATAAGACTGAGCATAAGTCTCACCTCCCCAAGTCATATACTCGCCCTGTCCATGGTAATATGCATCATATTCCCCACATGTCAGTTACGTCAGAATAGCAGCGGCCATTCCTCGGTCCAAATTGTAGGTCAGTTTTGTCAGAATAGCGATGACCATTCCTCGTTCCAAATTGTAGGTCAGTTTTGTCAGAATTGCGACGGCCATTGCCATTGCCATTCCTCGGCCCAAATCTTAGGAGCCACCCAGGAACTTCTTGCTTTGTTTCTTCCATCACATCAGCCAGTTCCTTGGCCATAGACTGGTTCGTATGGTCAAAGAAAGCGGTGGCAAGACCTGATTTACCGGCTCGACCGGTACGGCCAATACGATGGACATATGAGTCGATGTTCTTCGGGAAGTCATAGTTGATCACATGAGCAACATTTGGGACATCTATACCACGTGATGCTACATCAGTTGCAATCATAATTGAAATGCTTCCCTTTTTGAATGAACTCAGAGCCTGTTCCCTTTCCTAAAACATTTCAAAAGAGTGACTTTAACTTAATGACTAGCATAATTAGTTGAGTTAAGCATTGTTACTTGATCTAGATGTTACACAAAATAGCATTGCCTAGCCAAGCAAAACAGTAAAACCATTTATCTGAGACAGAGGAGCACTTGACACTAAACCAGCAAAGGTAGTGTTTGCCTTGACCCCAAACTCAACTGCTTGCTAGTTGCTACTCCCGCTTCCTTTTAGTGAGGATTAATTACAAAATGATTAATTGCAGAATTGTTGCACAGATCAGGGTTAATGAGGCTTAGTTGGGGCTAATTACATAATTTGAGGAAATGACACTTCACCAAACTGGCTATAATAACATGGTCTTAAACAGGTATGTACAATCAAAATTTCTACCCCATGTAAAAGATGGGAAAGCCTCGGAGCTTTATTTTACAAAAAGAAAATCACAACCAATCTCATATATCACATATATTGTCTTGAAATAAAATGACGAGTGCATGCATATTGAAACTATCATAATTTAATTGATGTTGCCGGGAATCCATTTTGGCACATAAAGCGCTCCAGTAAATCAGCCCCTCTTTTTGTTTGCACAAAAACCAATGTCAATGGCTTCTAAAAAGCCAAATATCATCCACATCAATAACACAAATTGCAGATCTTACTATTAAGTAAATTCTCATGAGAATATCCTAAACATCAAATTAAACAAATGGACTTAAGATATTTGTGTTCGACTCACTTGTGCTCCAATCAAACATGACCATTGAAAAAAATATATAGAGCTAGTTTTTTTAAATAAAAATTAAAGAGGAACATTTAGGACCTTCTACAATATATCTGTCCCCATTTGATGGTAACAATTAATATGTTCCTTTCGCACCAAAGGTACGGGAACAATCAGGTAAAGGAGATCCTGAGGACAGTAACTTGAATAAGATTTTGCACTATGAGAGATATGATCCCCCATATCTGGAATCTTTGAAATTGTCATACTCATTTCTTTTATAGCTTTTTTTTTATGCATGTAAAGATAAGCTTTCATGATTCTTGAGCAGTGCTACAATTTTATGTTTAAAAGGATATTAGAGTGGTAACTGATAAGGTATTATTTTGCATAATTTATTCTAATTTTAATTTGTAAAACACATTGAACATTTTAATATATTTGTTTTATCTCTTTATAATTTAACTTTTTATCTATATGAAATCGATACACTTCAAAATATTTGTGAATGGCCGCGTGATACTTTATAGATTTTTTTTTTTTTTGAAATCATGGTAGAGGCTACCATTCAATTACAATTGCAACTATTATTAAGATATTTGTAATTTCTTTACAAGTGGAACGAACATATTTTATTCTAGAAGATGTTTTAAGCATTTGAACTATTCATTTAACAACTAGATATGGGCACTAAATATATATATATCAAGATACGTGCTTTGCACGCAAAAGTAAAAAGTTTAAATTTTACAAATGATAAAAGAGAGAATACAACTTTTTGTTTAGTGTTCAATACTGTTTCCTAAAGGATCGCCAATTACTTCCTGAGGTTCCCAATAGTGTATGATAAAAACACTATAATTTGTCGGGAGACCAACCTTTGGGATTTAATTTTATAAAATCTAGAGCGGGACCCATATGACAATATTTTTTTATAGATTTTATTAAAAAAGAGAAGGATTCTAATACCTCATGCTCTTCGTACCTCATCATACCTCATATTTTATATATTCGTTTTCAAAGTCCAAACTGTTGATCCGAACCGCTCAACATGATATTCATACTAAAATATGCTTGAGAATGAAATTTTATAATTTTTGAAACTTTTTTACTATTTTTAAAGATAGATACAAAATCACTGTTTTTGGACCGTTAAAAAAACAGTGATTTTCTACCAATCTTAAAAAATAGTAAAAAATTTCCAAAAAATATAAAATTTCATCCCAAACCATATTTTAGTATGGATATCATGTTGAACAGTTCGGATCAACAATTTAGACTTTGAAAGTAAAAATATAAAATATGAGGTATGAAAGACATGAGGCATTGGAACCCTCCTCATTAAAAAAATATACAGATATAGGTCATAAGATTAGCTCTAATAAATTATATTTTAGTGAAAAATATTAAATTAATTTTGACCATCAGATATTTTAAGAATAATATTAGGAATTAAATATAATTAATTATACTAACAAATTTTGTAAATAGAACAAGCGCATGAAATATATATATTCCGATTAGGCACCTTTATTCTTAATTATTAGATATTATGGTAGATATAAAAACATTATAATATGTTGCAATCGGACATAAAGGTTGCAATCGGACAGGGTCGAGTCGTATTCGATCAGTTTGACCCTGGATTATCAGGGCAAATATCCTCTCTCCGGTACCGCAAACGATTCCCTTCATTTTACGGTTTGATATTAACTCCCAGCCGGTTTGGGATTCGGGCTGACGGAGGGGACATAATTATTGGGCTTTGAGATTCGTGCTAAGTTAAAAAAACAGTTCAGATCAAGTAATTGTAAAAGATTCCCTATTACGGTATCGGGGGTGATGTGAATTCGGATTATCATTGGGTGTCAGATTGTCTCAAGTCGGATCTTTTTGGTCGGATATCCGATTTTGGGTGGATATATCGGGTCGGGTTCGGATCGGTTTAATCTTTTGAATTATCAAGTCGGGTAAAATTAGGTCATGCGGGTTGTTCAGATCAGATATGTTTTGTCACTATAAAGATGATAATCTAACAGGTCAGGTTGGGTACATGTCAGATTGATTTCTGTTGAGAAAAGAGCATAATCGGATTCAATTACTCTCAGATCCATTTAGGATATCTATCATTGGGTTTAGATGTATAAAAAGAGAGTTACTAATTATAGATAAAAACAACTCAATCTTTATGTACATTTTTAGTAAGTTACCGTTTGTACTTTTGTATAGGGTAAGAGAATAGGCAAATAGGCAACCGTTATTTTCCACATGGTATCAGAGCATGGATTGAAATACTAACTGTTAGAATCAAACAAATACTTTTCTCATTCAAACTCCTCTGTCTCAGATTCATAAATTCAACATGGTATCAGAGCATGGATCGAAATACTAACTCAAGACAGTAAAATTAGCAACAACACCAGCAGCTGTAAACCAGAAAACAACAACAACCAGCAGCTGTAAACCAGAAAACGCAACAACATCACTCGTATCAGCCCATACCAGAAAAATCGAACCACAAATCACAATGTCACAAAACCATGAAAAACTCACAGGAGTGATGTTAAATGACAAAAATTACCATGTAGGGGCAAGACAAGTTACCTTTGCCTTAAGTGGCCGAGAAAAGAATGACCACATCAACACAGAGGGCAGGGCTCCCAAATAATCAGAGCCTCCAACTGAACCCGAAAAAAGGGCATTAGCAAGATGGAAAGTAAGCGATCATACAGTAATCACTTGGTTACTCGTAACAATGGAAGCACAGGTATCTGACTTACTTTCATATAAACATACCATATTAGAGATGTGGCAAAGAGCCGAAAAATTGTATGGCCACAAGAAAAATTATGCCCATATTTATCAAATTTAAAGAGAAATGCAACAAGCAAAATAACAACAAGGTCAACCAAAATCTGTTTGGATATCTCCAAAAGAAAAAAAGATGAAATTAGTGTGTATAGACTCCCTACCACTGACCTTGCTGAAATTCAAAAACGAGAAGAGCAAGACGAGGTTTTTCAATTCCTAGCTTGCCTCGACTCGACCTATGAGACTGTAAGGTCACAAATTCTCCTCCTAGCTAAACTTCCATCTCCAGATGAAGTGGCTTCAATTGTAAAAGGAGAAGAAACAAGAAGAGAGGTTATAGGGTCACAATTACTCAAAAATCCAGAGGCAAAAGGGTTTGCAGCCATGGCGAGACCTAACCCTAGTTATAGGTCGGAGGAGAGAGGAGACCAAGAAGTCGAGAAGTGTGAGCACTGTAAGAGGGCATCGCAAGGAGGCTTGCTGGTTCCTCAACCCCCACCTCTGACCAAAATGGCACAAGAAAGGGGGAGATCACAACAGAGGCTGCTACGGCGAATTTGAAAAGAAGAAGGGTCTTTTAGCAGAGACAAGAGAGGGAAACGAACGGACTGAACGGGTTAAGTCTGACCTGGGTCCTAGAGAAGTCGCTAGTGCCAGCTCTTCTTCGAATCCTATGCGGCAGTTGATCCAACAGCTCACTGCCTTGATGAATCAAAAACAAGAAAACCCTAAAACTTATGGTATGATTTGCATCTCCAATTTATCTTTTTTTTTTTTCAAAAAAATTCTAGATGGATATTGGATTCGGGTGCAACTGACCATATGACAGGTAATATAAATTTATTGACCTCATTTAGAAAATACGAAACCAAACATTTTGTTACGGTTGCAAATAATGATAAAATGGAAATTCTTAGAGAAGGCTCAATAAATATTTTTTCAAAAATAATTCAAAATGTTTCTGTATATAAAAGATTGCTCATCAAATCTATTATCCATTAGTAAAATCACAAAAGAGTTGAATTGTGAGCTTATTTTTTTGACAAAAAATGTGATTTTTCAGGATCGGATAACAAAGATTATGATTGGTGAATAATTTCTAGAAAACGGACTTTATTTTTTGAATGAAGAAAAATTCAACCTCAACATAATTAAAAATGAAGAATTAAGCATACTTTGGCATAGAAGAATTGGGCATCATTCCGACAAGATTTTAAAAAGTCTTTTTAATTTTTCAAAATTAGATAATAGTAATTGTGAGACATGTAAGCTAGGAAAACATACTAGATTACCTTTTAATTTATCAAGTTGTAAAAGGGAAAAACCTTTTAATCTATCTCACGCTAACCCATCCGGATATATCATACTCGGTAAGCCAAATTAGCAAATTTATGTATAGTCCAAAAACACCGCACTTAGAGGCAATAAATAGATTGAAGTACTTAAAAGGGACACCCGGTATGAGAATTTTCATTAAATGTAATAATTCTAACAAAGTATGTGGCTATTCCGATGCAGATTGGGCCGGTAGCTTTGATAGAAAATCAACAATCGGTTTTTGCACGTTTGTAGGCGGAAATTTAGTCACATGGAAAAGCAAGAAACAAAACGTGGTGGCACGAGGTGGAATATCGTGCCATGACATCAACCGCTAGTGAATTAACATGGATCAAACAACTCCTTGAGGATATTGGAATTAAAATTCAAGAATCAATGGAGATGTTTTGTGATAATCAAGCAGCACGACACATTGCATCCAACCCGGTATTTCACGAAAGAACAAAACACATCGAGGTGGATTGTCATTTTATTCGAAAAAAAATTCAAGCCAAAGAAATTGAAACTCCCTACGTACGAAGTGAAGACCAATTGGCAGATGTATTCACCAAGGGTCTTGATCCAAAACCTTTTGAGAATAATACGAGCAAGCTAGAGTTAATCGACATCTACAACCCTAGCTTGAGGGGGAGTGTTGAGAAAAGAGAATAATCGGATCCAATTATCCTCAGATCTATTTAAGATATTCATCCTTGGGTTTAGATGTATAAAAAGAGAGTTACTAATTATAGATAAAAACAATTCAATCTTTATGTACATTTTTAGTAAGTTATTGTTTGTACTTTTGTATAGGGTCAAAACATAGACAAATAGGCAACAAATAGGCAAGCGCTATTTTCCACTTTATTTTTAGCATAAATAGCCCACTGTAACATGAAACTGTTATAATGAAACAAATACTTTTCTCATTCAAACTCCTGTCTCAGATTCATAAATTCAACAATTTCGGATCATTGCCGATTGTTGGTCATCTTTGATCGAGTCAAATTGGGTTTCAGATCGTCCGATTTTGACCTGTCTCGGATTTCGAATGGTATCGGGCTGGATCAGATTAGGATCTGGATTTTTTCCTTCTCATCGGATATGCATGATTTAGCTATCTCTAATCGTCTATATTATTTTAGTATATTAATTAAAGACTCGTACTTGTTATATACAGTAACTTTATATACAACATTAAACTGATGAAACAAAAAACAGATAGGCTATCAATTCAATTTTTCCTACAAAAAACTTTTTGACAATTATTGGATTCAGAGAACCCTCCATGATCCAATCAGTATCTCATATCTCATAGAGGGAGATGGAAAGAGACAAAGAGAATCAGATGTCTTTCTGAGATGGGTCACAGAAAGACAGTATCACAAACCATTTCTTTTTTGGCTGGTGCATCTGTTGATAAGGATTCCAAATTTGTGCAGCAGTGATCACTGATCAGAATATATATTTTCAAGTAGACCTCTTTGGAAGGCTAAATATTCTCATCCTGTTCCATGCATTTGGGCTTGAATCGGTATCTTGTAGCAGTACTTTTTTCCAAGTGGAATTAATATTCTGACAGCTTATATTGCGGTTTACACGCACCGTTAGTCCGTTACTAATTTAAATCTCACTGTTAAGATGCAACTTGTTACAGTGGCTATTAATTCTTTTCCTGTGCTTGGTTTGGTTGGCTTCAATATCTCTAAAGTGGGTGCTTTTGTATACTTCTCCCAATTATATTTAAGAAATTCGAAGAGATGAGGTTCCTTGGTAGTTGCGTACGTATACTGTACATGCTAAATAACTTAGTGCCTTGAGCAAGAAAAAATAATCAGAAGATAATATAATTAATATATAGAAATTACCAGAATTACAAACATGATCAACTTTATTGTTCTGAATCAATAAGCCTTCCCTCATTGAATGATTTCGGACTTCTACTAGAGAAAAACAGAACTTTCAAAATCAGATTATATATGCATGGGGGTATGAAGACTCGTCACAGACATGCAGTAAATGTCAGGTAATCGGAGGCATTCGATTGGCATCAAGATTTGCATGGACAACTTTAAGATTTGTTTGGATCAAGTGCACACAAATTTTGATGCAGATTGGACGGCTATGGCCGAGCATCCAGGTCAGACAGAATTTTGTCCGATACATGTCTTTCTGAGATGGATCAGACAGTTAAATTTTGACTGCTCTAATTTATTTATTTTTGTTTTTTGACAAAAATGGAGTATACCCACCAGTTTCGTTACGAAACTATTAGATTTTTTTACCAAAGGGGCTGGTACAGAGACTGTACCAACAAGCCTGAAGCATAAAAAATATTGGCTAAACTAGGCAAACACATTGCCATAGTAAATCTCTAAAATCAGCTAGTAATTATAAGTTTATAACAGTAAAGTAGCAGTAGAATAAGAGCCTACAAGTTTTCTTGGGTTACACTCAAGAGCAAAAGTTATATTACACAGTCATCAAAATATGAGAGAATCAACCACAGCACTTAGAAGTTGTGAGATGTAAGCTGTTGTACCATCTGGCGTGCACAGAGAATCAAGAGCAAGCTGCTGGTTTTTATCTATTTTAATGCTAAGATTAGTTTCCTATTTTTAGAGATTTAGATAATATCTTTATTATTCTGTTTCTTTATTTCTTGTTGTATCCAGCGAGTGGAAAATAAGAAACCACACGCTATATTTAGTAGATAATGTATTAGGATTTTATTACTATGTTTTGTTATATGTTTTGAATAAAAGGTAATCAGAAAACAGAAAATGGTGCAGCCAATCTTTGCACCACAAACTTGTCTTCTTTGTTATCTGTCTTATTTCTTCCAACACTAAAAATAATTTCAATCTTTTGGTTTGTTTTCCAACATTTGGTATCAGAGCAAAGGTTGAATCATGGCAGATGGGAGTGGAGAGCAAACGCCCCCTGTAGAAAAAGAAAAGGATCAGGGAGCCCTAGCCGCCATTTTCCAAGCCGTGCCTGATGCCGTGATAATGGCAATAGCTGAAAAGGAGACAGCAAAAGAAGCATGGGAGACGATCAAGCAGATGAGTGTAGGGGAAGACCGTGTCAGAAAAGCAAGGGCACAGGTATTAAAACGACAGTTCGATCGAATGATTATGTCGGATGCTACTAGTATAGTAGAATTCTCTCAAAAATTAACAAGTGCAGTAGGAGAAATTAGATCCCTGGGGGTGGATCTGAAAGATAGTATTGTGGTAGAAAGGTTATTTAGCGCCGTACCCGACAAATTTTTGCCAATTATTGGAACCATAGAACAGTGGGGTGACATATCTTCAATGTCAGTGGCAGAAGCTGTAGGGCGGTTGAGAGTATTTGAGGAGAGTATAAAAGGGAGACAACAAAATAAAGAAGAAGATGAGAAACTAATGTTCACGCATTCACAGTGGGAGGCACTATCCTTGCAAGAAAGGAAGAGTGGAGAAGGATCTGACAGTAAAGAAAGATGGCAGAAAGGGGAATATGAGAAAAAACCATACAAGAAATTCGACAAGTCAAAGATCAAGTGTTTTAATTGCTCGATTTTCGGGCATTTTGCATCAGAGTGTCGTAAACGAAAGAAGGAAAGGGTGAATCTGGTAGAGAAAGAAGAAGAGGAGCCAGCCTTACTAATGCATGAGTTAATAAGAACTCGAGAAGTAAATTGGAGCAGTGAGGGAACTGTTGAAAGGTCTGGTGAACTGCACATGGGGGCAGAGGTGAACCAGCTTTGGTATCTGGACTCAGGGGCCAGCAATCACATGACGGGTTGCATGAAATACTTCACAAATCTTGATACGACTATTCGAGGTTTAGTGAAACTTGGAGATGGCTCGGAGGTGCCTATAGGAGGGCGTGGCACTGTGATGATAAAGGGGCACTCGGGAGAACAAAGGGCAATATCTGAAGTGTATTACATTCCAAGGCTGACCACTAATATCATTAGTCTGGGGCAGCTTGAGGAAAGAGGGTGCCGAGTAAAAATTGAAGGTGGTGTGTTAAAGGTGCTAGACAGAAGTGGGAGGTTAGTAATCCGAGTTCAAAGATCAAAGAACCGATTATACACTGAATTTAAACTTGGCGCAGACTATGTGTCTAAGCATGAGTGTTGAATCAGATACTCGGATGTGGCACGCGAGATACGGGCACATTAATTTTCAATTTTTGAAAAAGATGTGTCAAGAAAGGTTGGTGGAAGGATTGCCAAGAATTGAGTGTCTGAAGGAAGCATGTAGAGGATGCACGATTGGGAAGCAGCGCCGACTACCATTTCCTCAAGAGGCAAATTTCAGAGCAAGCGAAACACTCGAGTTACTTCATGGTGACTTGTGTGGGCCCATTACACCCCCGACTCCAGCTGGTAACAGGTTTTTCTTGTTACTGGTAGATGATTATAGCAGGTACATGTGGATTGTGCTGATGAAAACCAAGAACCAAGCTTTCTCCTCATTCAAAGAAGTCAAGGAAGCAATTGAAGTAGAGAATGATGCAAAATTAAAAGCATTTAGAACTGATCGAGGAGGTGAGTTCAGATCACACGAATTTGTTGAATATTGCAAGAAAACGGGTATTAAGAGGTATTTCACTGCACCATATTCTCCACAACAGAACGGTGTGGTTGAAAGGCGAAATCAAGCAGTATTGGGAATGGCCCGAAGCATGATGAAAAGCATGAGTGTTCCATCTGAGTTCTGGGGAGAAGGTGTGACCACTGCTGTGTACATCTTGAACCGAGCAACAACCAAAAGCGTGATAGGTATGACCCCATATGAAGCATGGCACAAGAGAAAGCCTAGGGTAGATCATTTCCGAATTTTTGGCTGTTTGGTGCATGTGAAGGCAACAAACCCTCATCTCTCGAAGCTCGATGATAGAAGTACTTTGATGGTGTTTATTGGGTACGAAAAAGGGTCCAAAGCTTACAGGGTATACAATCCTGTTACAAAGAGGGTGCAAGTGACACGAGATGCGATATTTGAGGAAGATAAGGCATGGGACTGGAATATCGGAGAAAAATGCTCAAATGTTCACACCAGTGATGTTTTCAGAGTTGATCATGAAATTCATGAGCTGCACAGTGAGCAAAGTGGTCAGTATCAATCTGATAGTGAAGATACAGAATATCAAACTCTAGACTCTCCCGCATCCACACATGGCTCAGCAGAGAGCGCAAACTATGAGGAGTTTGAAGACTCGCTTGGCACACCAGTGAGATTTCGAAGTATTGATGAGATATATGCCGAAACTGAACCGATTCAGCTGAACTATTCTGATATGTGTTTGATTGGAATGGAAGAACCAACACATTTCACTGATGCAGCAAAGGATAAGAACTGGTTTAGTGCCATGGAAGAAGAGATCGAAGCCATTCAAGATAACAAAACATGGAGTCTGGTGGAGCCTCCTCCGGGACAGAAAGTCATCGGACTCAAATGGGTGTACAAATTAAAGAAAACTCCAGAAGGCAGAGTTGCAAAGTACAAGGCGCGCATTGTAGCAAAGGGTTTTGTGCAACAGCAAGGGATTGATTTTGAGGAAGTGTTTGCTCCTGTAGCAAGAATGGAGACAGTGCGAATGATCATGGTGATAGCAGTGCTACAAGGGTGGTCACTACATCATATGGATGTCAAATCTGCCTTTTTGAATGGAGAATTAAAAGAAGAGGTGTATGTCACACAACCACCTGGTTTCGAGGTGAAAGGGAAAGAACATAAAGTGCTAAAGTTGCATAAGGCGCTTTATGGTTTGAAACAGGCTCCGAGAGCTTGGAATTCCAAGTTAGATAGCACTTTGAGGTCAATGAAGTTCGAAAGAAGACAATTGGAGCATGCAGTTTATAGAAGGAAGCATGAGGAAGGAAGCATCCTGGTAGGAGTTTATGTGGATGATCTGTTAATCACAGGAGCCAGTGAATCAGAGATTGCAAAGTTCAAGTTAGAGATGATGAAGAAATTCAAGATGAGTGATCTAGGTTTGTTAACCTACTATCTTGGCATAGAGGTGCAACAGACATCTGACATGATCAGTTTGTGTGAGAAGAACTTTGCTCAGAAGATATTGAAAGAATGTAGTATGGAGGAATGTAATCCAACCCAAGCACCCATGGAAGCCAGGCTCAAACTTAGCAAAACCAGTAAGTTCCCTCCAGTTGATCAAACTAGATACAGGAGCATTGTGGGCAGTCTTCGGTACCTATTGCATACTAGACTTGATCTGGCATACTCTGTGGGGATTGTCAGCCGATTCATGGAGGCTCCTACGACTGAGCATATGGCAGCTGTAAAACACATACTAAGGTACGTAAAGGGAACAATTGATATGGGGTTTTGTTACAAGAAAATGCCAGATGAAGACCCGACTTTTGTTGGGTTCTCTGATAGTGATATGGCTGGGGATTTAGACGACAGGAAGAGTACTACTGGGGTAATTTACTTCTTGGGAGGCAATCCAATTAGTTGGATCTCGAGGAAGCAAAAGGTAGTAGCTCTATCTTCATGTGAAGCTGAGTACATAGCAGCTGCATCAGCGGCATGCCAGGGCATTTGGCTAGAGTCACTGCGTGCAGATTTTCTGAGTGAGTCATCTCAGAAGATAAAGCTCAAAGTTGATAATAAGTCTGCAATTTCGCTGTGCAAGAACCCTGTATATCATGAACAGAGTAAACATATCGATACTCGATACCATTTTATAAGAGAGTGTGTGGAAGAAGGGAAAGTAGAGGTTGAACACACCAGAACCAACAATCAGCTTGCTGACATATTAACTAAACCATTGGGAAGAGTTAAATTTCTGGTGCTAAGGGAGAAAATAGGAGTGCAGATTGTCAAAAGGAGTACAACGAGCTTAGGGGGGAGAATGTGAGATGTAAGCTGTTGTACCATCTGGCGTGCACAGAGAATCAAGAGCAAGCTGCTGGTTTTTAGCTATTTTAATGCTAAGATTAGTTTCCTATTTTTAGAGATTTAGATAATATCTTTATTATTCTGTTTCTTTATTTCTTGTTGTATCCAGCGAGTGGAAAATAAGAAACCACACGCTATATTTAGTAGATAATGTATTAGGATTTTATTACTATGTTTTGTTATATGTTTTGAATAAAAGGTAATCAGAAAACAGAAAATGGTGCGGCCAATCTTTGCACCACAAACTTGTCTTCTTTGTTATCTGTCTTATTTCTTCCAACACTAAAAATAATTTCAATCTTTTGGTTTGTTTTCCAACAGAAGTTAGAACACACTAAGTTGCTGTCAGAGCTAGAACGAGATTCAGAATCAGTAGAACCAGTAGGAACTCTTCCCCCTGCTGTATCTATCTCCTGAATTTCAGCCAGGGTTTGGAGGTATTCTTCTAAATCAGACCCTTTTAAACCATGCATGTGAAGGGTCCTCTTCCTCTAACAGGTGAGATGACATTAAATTACCTGCCTGGGTCAAGGACTCAAGTTAGAGGCATCAAAGGGTAAAGCCAGATTAAAATTAATTTAAAAAAAAAGAAGTTGTTTAATCTAGCTTTGCACCAATAGAAAGTCAATGCAATAATTGACTGCTCTAATTAGAAGAACAATTTCTAGAGTAGGCTTGTTAATTATCTAGATGAGAATATTTTAAAATTGCATGCAGAATTTGGATTATTCAAAGAAAACTAAAGTAAATACAAAATGATGTGGAAATTTGAGATAGAAATATCAGAGATATATTAATAGATAGAATCATATCCTTAGTGGGATAGAAAGAGAGGGAATCACTTGTCATTACTTTCAAGCTTAGCTGGGGAACGATAAGGATTCCAAATGCATAGTAATCACTAATCAGAATCTCTATATAGCTGTCGTACTTTTTACTTTTTAGGTTCAGTAAAATATTCTCATCTTGTAAATATATATGGTAAATTATGTGTTTGAATCTTGCTCCACGTATAGTAAATTCAATCATAACTTAAATAATTGTATAAAGAGTGAGGCTACGGTACTATGCATAGCACGGTTTGGTCCGTGCTATGGCTCAATATTTGAGTTTTCAAAATCCTAACGGTCAATCCGAACCGTTCAACATGATTATAAAATAAATATGTACTTGCAAACCAAATTTTACATTTTTTCGAATTTTTTTACTATTTTTTTAGATAGGTAGAAAATCACTTAATCTGAAAATTCTGGACCATCCAAAAACAGTGATTTTCTACCTATCTAAAAAAATAGTAAAAAAAATAAAAAAAATGTAAAATTTGGTTTGCAAGTACATATTCATTTTATAATCATGTTGAACGGTTTGGATCGACTGTTAGGATTTTGAAAACTCAAATATTAAGCCGTAGCACGGACCAATCCGTGCTATGCATAGTACCGTAGCCTCACTCATTGTATATATATAGAATATTGGAACTTCCTTTGGTTGAATTTGGAACTTCAACCTCACTAAAGGAATAGAATAAGACTTTGTAGCGTCTTCTTCAAGGATGTTTTTAGATACTTTATGGTTGCCAAAGTACGGTTTTCTTGACACCCAGAAATAATCATATATATGTGATACATTTTTTCTTATAAATTTAATATAAATCATCTCTCTGTTTTTTTTTATGGTAACCAGCGCACTAAAAAGTTTCAACTTTTTTCATATTAAATCATCAACATCCTTATACATCCGATTTTGTTCTCTCTTCTTATTATTATCGAAGGACTTACATTTTTTATGCTCTCTTCTCATTTCAGTGAGAAGTAAAAACTTTGTTTGTATTTCCGGGTAGAAACTTTAATACAATTAATCATATATATATTGTTTTTCATTATATACAATTTAAGAGTTTTGACTTGACTGCAGTTATATCATTAACATCTTAAATTTTTATGATTGCATGCAATAGATCTTTTATTAAAAAAATATCATAGTAATTAAATATTTAATTTGTTGTAAAATATATACTAATTTTTAAGCAAAGACTGACGATCTTAGTGAGTATAAGTTTTTGAAAGATGTTTATCAAGCTTTGGCTGAACATTGATTACAAATTTGAAATTTTACTACAAATAATATATAGTAAAATCTCAAATCTCAATAAGACAAGAAAAGCTGTAAACTAAAAAAATATATATATTCCTCTCTACGACCACCGAGATTAAAAGGGAGCTACAAGGAAATGTTCTTCCACTTTATATATATATTTTCTTAACCAATTATAAGGTAGCTCTCGTCCTTACTCTCTGATACGTCACTATCATTTTCTCAAGCAAAGAATGCCAAAGTTTTACTTTTATTTTTATTGTTAATTTTTTTATTAAGAAAGGCACCAGTATGACTGGATCCTTGTTTCCATAGACTATGGAGAACTGTGTACTTTATTGAAATGCGAAAGGCTGATATTAAATTGGGATCTTCAACTTGTCAAGTGCACCATGGCATATGGTGCATAATTATATGTCAAACTTGGAATAATAAGCTTTTGTGTGATTCTGCATCAATTATTTGATGTTTTAATTCTCCCTTTTGTATAGTTGTTTGGGATATTGCTATTATAGTATTAGCATTCGTGCAAGTGGATTATCAAGTAATTAATGTAGATCATGATTGGCATATATATATATATATATATCTTAGGTTACTTAGCTTGTTATTTTTTGCTAATACACCTCGATATACAGTGCACCGACACGTAATTAGCTAGTGGGTTGGTCCGATCATGATATTATTGTACAAATAAGCAAGTGGGTTGGTCCGGTCATGATATTATTGTTTAGTGATATATTTTATTAGGGGTGCATGTGTATTCTAAATAATGGTAGCAAACAAAAGGTGCTATTGATTTGTCCTTCACTACTACAAAAACCTTTATTACTAACATGTTTTTATGCACGGTTCCGAAACTTTTTTAATGAACCGTGGGTAAATGAGGAAGGAAAATGATGGGACACGGTTTAACCGTGGTTATTGTGGTGCAAATAATTGAACCGTGGGTGAGGAATGATAATAACCACGGCTGAGTTAGAGTGCTAATTACCCACGGCTGGAATTGGATGAGCCGTGGATAAAGAGGTGTGAGTAAAGAAAATTTAGTATTCAATCACGAGTTTGAGCAGTGAGTAAAAGGGTGTGAGTAAAGGGGTGTGAGAAAAAACTTTGAGCCGTGGATAAAGGGTCAACTTGATTGTTAACTGTATCTGGTACGCTTCAAGCTATTGAAAGTCACAAACAAAATTTCACAATATCTCTTACTGCAGTTTCATTTCCCTCGATCTATTACTTAGCAATATTTTCATTTCCCTCCGTCTCTTCCCCTCTAAAAATGAATACTAGGGTTTTTAATTTTAAAAAATCGTATCTCTCCGCCGATCAACAACTTCGGCCTCTCTCTCCGCCGCTCAACGCAAATTCGTCCCTGTCACTCTCCGCCACTCAGCAACTTCGCCCCCCCCTCTCCTTCCGCCGCTCAGCAACTTCGGCCTCTCTCTCCGCCGCTCAGCAACTTCGCGCCCCCTCTCCTTCCGCCGCTCAGCACAACGCCGGCCCCTGTCTCTCTCTTGGTGAGTACCGATTTTTCTCTGTGTTCTCATTCAATAACTGTCCATGTCCGAAGGTTTAAATTAGATGAAATTTTTGTGTCGTCCATTGATTAAGTCATGCACCTCACGTGTACAAGAAGTATAACTTGAAAATTTTGATTTAAATAATTAACAAGAATTTTCCATTTTAATATCATGATTCCAGTAGATATAAAGGAGCAAACAATTTCAATTAGACTTGATCGATACTCATATTTATAAATTTAGGCCTCAAATAGCATAGATTTTGTGTGTGTTGTTGTTCTTCTAATTGCAACCATATTCTGTTGGTGAAGTACACAGAGATAATCTGGCATATGGTTATGACATTGTTACTCATATCTGCAGATAATTACTGGGTTAAAACGTAAACCTGTGAGGTATCAGGGTAGCTATCAGAGTTAGAAAGTTTTAATTTTGTGATAACTGAGGTTGTAAATAAGTTATATCTTTTCTTAATACAAAAGAAAAACTTAAACCTGTAGAACAAAATACGTCTCAATCAAATCAAATAAGGACATTGAACCTTATATTTCTTTGAAAAAAAACACCTCAATCAGGATGGACAATTTCCAATTAGTTAATTATTCGTTATATAAAATATTTAAATTTATTCAACAAAATCAATTAATCAGCTTAATTCCTTTTTTTGTATGATTATTTAGCTTATTTCATTGTAATGTTCTAAAACAATTTTTGTCTTTTAAATCACCTTATACCAAAGTTCAAATGCAGGAGTTGAGCAGAATTAGTCACAGCAAATGGGTAAGGCGGCTCTTAAAGTCATATAACCGGTTGCCATCACTGATTATGTCAGGTTTAGTTTGACATATATTAAGGAGGACTGCATACTAAAGAGCTTAATTTGAAAATGCATTGGAGATTGCTCAAGGTAAACACACTAACTTAAATCTAATATAGTTGTCATATTTAGTTAGTTTTAATTAGAATTGGTTTGTTTATTTCCTTTGTGCAACTACCAAAAAAAATTCTTTTAAATTTTGCAATTCAGTGTCAGCAGCAGTACTTGGGTTGGGAGTGCGGATATTATGTGATGAAATTCATGCACTCATTTGTAACAAGGCATCAAAAAACCTTTCCAAAGAATGTATGTTAATTTTATTATACATTATTTTATTTTATTTTGACAGAAATGCCATGTGTTCTATGTTATTATATTTGTGCTAGAGAACACTGGTAGAGGACCCCACCTGGTACCGAACCGGTTATCATTGTCTTGCCTCTCTGGATTTGGTATCTTGCTATAGTAACCCATGTGTTCTATTTATTTTTCTGAATACTGATATTTTGAATTGAATTTAACTATGTACCTAAACTTGTTTCGTATGTATAGATTTGGGTATAATTATACAAAAACTGCAGTGTGCATATGTCACCTCTTAGTCTCATTAATCAGTTTTTGTTGTTCTTGAATTGAATTTGACTTATTTAACTGAATTCGTTCAGTAAATAAATGATTTTTGGTACAAGCAAACTGAACATATGCGTCGTGCAGATTCCATCTCAATTTACTAATTCTAGTGTGAAACTATAGGTATCCTAACTTCTTCTAAGTTCTAACATAAATAAATGCAACCAAATAGATTTCTAAGCCCTATCTTACATCCTACCAACCTAAATGGCCAATCCATTGCTTATCTAAGTGCATGCAGTTGCCTTGCTGTTGCACAATATCCCTCTTTAGTTCATACCTAGGTTTTCCAAGAAAATCATGGGTTTTTTCTAAATTTACTTGAGTTCATTTAACATTTTATAATCTTGCATGCAGTTTCCCTCACCAGGTGTTGCGCCTCTCCCAATGGATCAGCTCCATGAAATTAGGGGCATGTGGGCTAGAGTGTTCATGGATGAGCACTTAAATCAGTTCTAAATAGTTTGTAATTCTAGTTATAGTTCCAAAATACTTTGTCATTCTAGTTCTAATTACTGTCTACTTTTGAATGTGTATGTGGGTTATATATAATGTGTAAGACACAACATTTATCGAAATGCAAATAAGGTATGTGTTGTGCTGGGAATTGTACTCTTAACTCTAGTTGAAATTAATGTAGTGATATTTTGTTCAAATTACTTCAGTGATTTTAGTATATGTGTTGCAGTGGGAATTGGAAATTGCGTGATTTTTGGTATTTGCAATGAATACTAAATATATGGATATTGCTAGACAATTAGAAACACTATAACAAAAATAAAAACATTTAGCATCACCCACGGTTAATACTAGAACCAAATAGTGGGTGAATGGGTGTGGGTAAAAGGGTAGTGCTGGGTGTGTTTTTAGTATCACCCATGGTTAATACTAAAACCAAACAGTGGGTGATAGGGTGTGGGTAAAAGGGTAGTGCTGGGTGAGAGGGTAGCGCCAATCAGATTGGAGCCGTGGGTAATATTTACATCTAGTCACGGTTTCCAAACCGTGGATGTAAACGTCGGACTTTCACAAACGGCAGCATGAGTCACGGTAGCACATCCGTGGCTAATTTGTATTTTTCACCGTGACTAATGTATTTTTCTGTACTAGTGCTTGTTGCCGCCATGCATGCAATATATATTAATTAAAAGGTACGTCACATGGTACCGAGATCTGATCACTATGATCTATTACTTTTAAGGGAAAAGTTCTTAACTTAAAGAGTTACTAAATCTACCTTTTTTTTTTTGGTAAAGAGGCTAAAGCCCTAAATCTACGTACCTTTTCTACGCACAACATATATATACGCCATCAAAGAGTTTTTCAAAAGAGATGTTTTAACTTCACACAGCGCATCATTCATATACATTTTTATCTTTATCTTTATTAATCGTGCATTGCATAATGCCAAAATAACTCTGTCAATATCACTGTTTTGTGCCCGTTACAAGTCATTAACAAATTTCCTGGTCAAATGTTCATCTAATTAAGCCTCCAACTCAGTTCTTTCTTTTCACAGTTACTTCTTCTTTTCCAGCAGAAAAAAAAAATCAAAATCTACGCGTAAATCCGATTCTCTTCTCCGTCTCTCAGCCCCACGAAGAATCTTCCTCACTTCTTATCCGGTAGTAATATCCATCGTGTCGCCGCCATTTGGACTAGGCCCATCGCTCTCCTTCTTTTTTTTACTAGCTCTTTCCTTCTTTTCTCCTCCATTATAAAATGCTTCAAATTTACACTTTTCCACAAAATTAATCTCCTGAGTAAACACATTATTTTGCTCGTCTCACTACTACAGAAAAAGAGATTGCACACGGACATTATTGGAGGAGCTACACGGATTTCCTGCCGTGTACGAGTTGAGAGTGTATAAATAGGTACCCTCTATCTACACGGATATTTACCCGTATGCATTATAACGCACTACTACAGAAAAATAGATTGCAGACGGACATTACCGGAGGAGCTACACGGATTTCCTGCCGTGTATGAGTTGAGGGTGTATAATAGGTACCCTCTATCGACACGGATATTTACCCGTGTAAATCTAACGCTTTCTACACGGATTACCAAATAAACAGCCGTGTCCATACACCTGCCTGTGGCGCTCTCCATATAACCGAGCAAGATGGATATTACGTAAACGACCGTGTACGACTACTCTTTATACACGGACATTGCAACTAAATGTCCGTGTAGGTTACTTTAGCTACACGGACGTTTTGTTGCATATCCATGTCGCACTCTTAACAAATCAATAAAAAATAAAATAATCCTTGTATCTCCGAACTCGTTTTACACGGACTTTGGTCAAAACAACTGTGTCAAATTACTCTATCTACACGGACGTTTAATTTCATATCCATGTCCTGTCTTAACTATCGTACACGGACAAATCTAAAATAATCCGAGTAGCTCTCTGAAAACGATCTACACAGGTTTTGGTTAAACAACCGTGTCAAATTACTGTTTTCTACACGGACGTTTAATTTCATATCCGTAAGTTCTCTTAACTAACATACACGGACTATATAAAAGCATCCGTGTAGCTCTCTGTACTCATCTACACGGACTTTTGTTTAACGTCCGTGTAGAAGTTTTCTTTTGACACGGTGATCACTCAAAAGAGAGCAATGTTTCTTTTAATATTTATAAACTCGGAAATGCTATCGGTTCGGACTGCAAGCGCATAATCCTATCGAGTAGTATATTCGAGGTCGATCCACAGGGAATATTGGTTCAATGCTTTGAGCGATCGAATCGCAATCTTTCGAAAGGCTAGACGAAATCTGAAAATTGAGAGATGTTGTTGTGATCAATGTAAATTAGGAAGCAATTAAAAGTAATTAAAATAAAGATAAAGATGAGAATTCATAGGGTTTCGGCACACTATTGCCACTCAATCCATCTTGACAATATATTCCTATTGCGTCTGATTTCCTGTTGTTGTTTAATGAAAGACACCACATAGGTCACTGCGATTTATGTTACGCAAGAATGACAGATCTTTCACCGAGATTCTACATAGGACACTGCGATTTACCTTACGCAAATGTCTGATCTCTCAAATACCCCAAATTACTACAAAGATCACTGCGATTTACTTTACGCAAGTGATGGAATTTGGTACGCATTTTGTTGGTCTGGTTTATGGTTTCCCCGCTAAGGTTTTCTTCACATAAACCTAATAAATCTCAACGAGGCTAATTCATACAAATAGTTTCTCTTACCATTAAAGCACTGTCACTACCCTAACGGACTCAAACTATATCATTGAAATTAGATCAAGAGATAGTAAATCACAAAAGCATTTTGTTTCAACAACAAGAAATCATAATCAACAGAAATATATATATCAAAACATAAAGAGTAACAAGGTTTACTGCCTAGCCCTAAGAAAAGGAACTTAGCCGCGGAACGGCATTGTTACAAGCACTCATCTCTTCTCACTTTAATCAAATCTAACCCTAATTACAAAGATAACTAATCCTTCTGCCCAGGGGCCTTATATAGGAGTGGAAGGACGTGTAGAGGTTGAGTAGGGGCTAAGAAACTGATCTGGAAACAGTTGTCGGCAGTTATTCCCCAAGAGACGCCTTCGGATACGGACCGTATTGGGTAATACGGTCCGTATTAGGATCTTGACGGTTAGGGTTTAATGCTTCCAGCGCTATCTTCTGGTCTGTGCTAGGCCTGGTCCGTATTAGGCAATACGGACCGTAACAAAGACTTAGTCGATGAGCGTCGCTGATCCGATTGACCTGATTCTAGCTCCATTTGGTGTAAAATAGTCTCAAAACCTGTTTTCTGCAATAAAATATAAAGAAGGGTGACAGTAGCCTTTTTCTCTAATTAATTAAACATAAGTGTGAGAAAATATGCAAAACCCAAGCCAAAATCCTACGTAAATCATCATTATTTTGACTCTGATCACGCCTCCCAACTTGAATTGTTGCTTGTCCTCAAGCAACGACATCCCAGCTGGTCAAAGATTTGGTCTAGGTTAAACCATACAATCTCAAGGTCTTGTTTAAAAATCAAATTAGGGCTTAGGTTAGGTACAATTGGCATGACAATAAAAATTTAGAACTTAAAAATATTCATGACCTCTACCTTGAACAATTTATTCACCCCATGATTGACCTCATTATGCTTACCCTAGAAAAATTATTATCGAACAATCTACTTCACAAATATCCTTAAAATTGAGAGTATTAATTTCCCCTTCATTATAAATGGATCCCTTCCAATCAATAGGAATTCTAATGATATAAATTTTGGTTTTCCTTCCCAATTGATTGGAGCAAAGTATGACAACTAAGTGTGTTGGTACTTGTGACTATTTTTGAAACAATTAAATATATACAAGAATTTAAATTTGGGAGGTTCTCTCGAGCCTATTGGTAACCAGTCTTGCGTAGGCACCCGTACTCTTTTTATCCTCCATCTTTTATTCTATTTTTTCTTTTTCTGATTTTTTTCTATTTTTTTTTGGATTTTTCTCATTTCTGATTTTTTTGAATTTTTCGTTTTTTTTCTGAAAAATAAAATATTTTTGTGTCACAAGCACCATGATTACACACAATTCCAAATATTCATTCATACGAGAAATTATTGCATAGTTTCGCTAGGGGTCTATTTATAATAAATGAGTATTCTAAAACACTATCAAGTTTAAAAGACTTTGAAAAAATATATTACTCAACAATAAAAATTCTAGGGTTTGCGATTTTTGGTCAACACTCATGGTTAGCAATTAATTGTTCACTTTGAGATCACTTATTATTTTTAAAATTCTGAATTTTTAGTATCATGGCCGATTGTCTAAACCTTAGTCTAATTCAATTTTAAAACAATTCCTATTTGATTATCCTAAATGCAATTAACTCCTAAATTACATGCTCCTATCAATGCAAATGCCTACATGCGCGCTAGATAAAAACCTCAATCGTTCCTCCCAACTTATCTTGGTTAAGCCTTGAGAAGTGGTCCCGATTGAGTAAAACTGCTAGCGAAAAAAATGAAAAATAAGGGTCCTACATGCCATGATCCTAGATACAATGCAATTCCTAAACTAATTTCTTACCCCTACCCCCATGCTTAAATTTTGTATTGTCCTCAATGCAAGAAAATAAACAATTAAGAGAGGGAAAAGAAAGATCTCACAAATTACTCGTCTCGAAGGGGTGGTGGTGGGGTGAATGGAATCGGTGGCGTGAATGGTATTCCCTTGGAAAGGCAATATTCATAGCAGTTTTCGTGGGTTTTGTTTACCTTATCCAAGTATTCCTCCAAGTAGCGTGTGCGTTTCTTCAAATTCTCGAGTGTGTTATTGGCGTAACGCGTGGTTGGACCGGGTTCGCGAGGCTGAGATATGACTGGCTCTTGATCCCATCCGGTAGGTGCGAGCATGGAGTTTGCTTCGTTGGTGCTTTCGCGCGACAGAATGAGGTGGCGTACGAAAGCCATGTCATGATGGTGGATAGGTGAGTGGTGTGATGCGCTATGTGTTTCCTCCATGGGCTCCTCGGTTGGTTCTTCCTCAATTGGTTCCTCCTCTATTGGTTCTTCCTCGTCGCTTAGTGCAACATCTCCAGTTTCAGATTCGTATCCAAACTGGAATGACCCTTTATCCGTTCCGATATGGAGGGTCATCCCCTCGCCTATTTTCAACGTGTACCTTATGTCACCTGTGTGTGCATTGAATACCGCTTGCACGTGATTGTTGTTCACCAGGTAGTTCATGTTAAGGCGGTTGTTGTCGAATACTTCATTGTAGCCGTCGAGTTTTATGTTGTGGTGGTGTGCAAGGAGGGTTGCGTAACAACCCACGGAAACCATGTGATTATTCTTTGTGTCGGCGGCCACTGATGTGAGGTGGTGCAAGATGTGGTGTCCAATGTGCGGTTGATGTTTTTGGCTCTTCATGCAACGCATGATGTGGATGTCCCTCTCTCGCACTTCTGTTGTGTCCTCTCCTGTCGGGAATATAGAATTAGTCAAAATAATATGAATATACCTTAATTCTATCGAAGAGATGAGGCGTGAATCCTTGTGGTATATTTTGCGCTCATCGATTGCGATCATTTCCCAATACTTTATACGTTTCTCCCTTGTGCATAATTCGGTTTCGCCATTTGTGGGGATGGACAGCGCCTTGCAAAATTCCTCCATTGTTATGGCAAATGGGCGGTTGATTAGTCGGTACTTGATCATGTCGCCATCCCATTGTAGTGTCGATAAAAATTCGATGGAGGGTCTCAAATAGACTCTTGTGGCTCGTAGGCGGTTCGCCAAATCCCATAAATTGATATTATTAAGGGATTCACGCACATAATCATAGCATCCAAGGACTTTCATAGTATTGATGCACATCGCTTTGTTGTTCGTGATGGTTCGATCAAGCAACGTTTGAGCACGGTCAAATTCTTGTTTGTCGTGAAATTTAATTCCCATGGCTGTTGCGTAGATGCTTTCATCGTCGGATTGAGAGTTGGAGGAACGAGGGCTGTTGTGCGCCATTTTTCTCTGGTTTTGGTCTCTGTTACGGGCCGTATTCACTTAATACGGGGTTGATACGGGCTGACTTGGAGGATTTATGATGACAGGATGCGAATTTTGAACTGAAAATTCTATGAAATGGTGCAAGAAAAAAGAAAAGTGGATGAAAGGTTTATATGGCAGTGAATGGGAGTGATGAATGTGCAGGAGGTGATAGTAGTGGGAAGTTAATTTTGGCTGAAATTCCATTTTTGTTTCTTGGAGCGCCAGAATTAGAAAGTTGGTTATTTCTGCATATTGAATACGGTCTGTATCAACTGATACGGTCCGTAATCGTTGTGCGGTTCTGGGTCGAATTCTGCTTTTTCTGTGCCAAGTCTGAGATGGGTCCGTATTGGAGACCTACCCCGTATTGGACTGATACAATCCATAACAGAGAGTAAATCTTTGTGACGGGCTTCGAATTTTTCGACCAAATTCTTCCGGCATCTCCTCCTGTAGGTAAAATTAGTAACCCTGAGATCGGTAAAATTAGTAACCCTGAGATCAGTGTAATAGTTTAGGATCAGATGAAATATTTTTTTGATTTTTAAATTTTTATATGAAAAAGAAAACGAAAGTGGCCTTGGGTTGCCTCCCAAGAAGCGCTTGTTTAAAGTCATTAGCTCGACTTTTCGATTTCATCCATCGTTTGGCTGATTCCCGAAGGAATATGTCTCTTTATGCTCATCATTTGTTCCTGCGATGTAACACTACTAGAATTTTGGTTTCTTACATGGATAAAATTTCGGTTGTTGCATGGGTTATCCATGTAACAACTACCCATGGTACAAGCCTCGATGCAAATACTCAATTTCAGACTTGTTGCATGGGTTATCCATGTAATAACTTTTCCAAATCTTATTGCATGGGCTTTCTCATGGAACAAGTACCCATGCAACAAGTCTGAGAATTGGCGCCTGCAGGAAGTATTTGCAAGGATAAATAGCGTGGGCCCCATCTGAGTATTTGCAAGGATGAAGAGCGTGGGCCCCACCCGAGTATTTGCAAGGATAGACAACTGAGTATTTGCAAGGATAGAGAGCGTGGGTCCCACACGGGTTATTGCAAGGCAATTGAAGGGAGTAATTGCATGGATAGACAAGGTGGGGCCCCCTGTTTATTTCCATGGGTATGTAGGTGGGCCCCACCAGGTTATTTGCATAGATAATGCTGGTGGGCCCCACCCGATTATTTGCAAGGATATCATTTCGACCTATTGCATGCACTGTATTACCCAATATTTGTAATGATATTCTGATGGAAATAATTGACGTTCCAGCAATATATTATCGTGCCAGATTTCTATAATCCTCCCGGTACCATTTGGTACCAACCCAGTGGCAAGCCAGAAATCTGTTTCATTTCCCATTCAAACATAATAAAAACAATACAATAAAACATGTGGCAAGCAAGAAATCTTTGGCATTTGCCATTGAAACATAATATGAACAATTCAAACTAGTTAACATGGAGAGTAACATTTTAATTATCATGAACCAACATTTAAATTCAAGCAAGCATTGTAACATAAGACCAAAAAGAGCACGGCCCTTTTGTTTTTTTATACACAAAATATAAGCACGGCCTATCACCAAAAATTTACAAAAATAGCCTACTATTTGTAGCTGCAACATCCCCACACTAGAAGGGCTGATTGTCGAGGTTGTTCTGGTTTTCTCCCCCGAACCATTGGTTGATGGCGGCTTCGCATGTTGCCACCTCTTGTCCAGATTGCCCATTGAGGAGTGCTTGGAAAGTGGCTCTCCCATCTGATTGTATAAAGTCAGCACCTAGACTCTACATATACCACATTAGCATAGAATAGAAGTTAGTATTATTTGCATTGTACCAACACCGGGTACCAGCACAGCACTAAGATGAACAGCAGAGGTAGCAGCACATCAATAATAGGAATATAAGTTAGTATAGATAATGGTTCAGCACAGCCACTGAACAAAAACAGCCGGGCTGCCTTATAGAGGAAGGATAATCCTTGGATTAGAGATCACCAAATATAAGCTAAATTAGGTCAGCTATTTCTGCTTGTAAGTATGGTACGTAAAAATCCAGAAATAAAAGACTTTCATAATACAACATATGTTACCCAAAAAAATAAGGTTCCAACTACAGATATGATACCTGAGAGATGGCCATCGGCATTCGTGAAGCTCCTTCCTGAGTCTGAGGTATAGTTGTGGTACCTTGACCCTAAGCATTAAACATTGTAGAATTATGTTAGAATATGGACATTTCAACATCTGGTTAGTGAGTAATATTAACATCATCTAGTATTTTAGTTAACAATTTAACATGCAAATAAGTGATTTTCCCCATTACACCAACATGTAGAGGTTCATGACTGTAACCTTGAGCGTAAGTTAAACATGAATCAATTTGAATGATAAATTTAGCAATCAGAAACCCACAGTAAATCAAGAGACACATGAATCTTGATTGGTAGGCTATGTATAATTTCATATATGTATCATTTCAAGTGACAAATGAATCTTGATTGGTAGGCTATGTATAATCAAGTGACACATCAATCAAGTGACTCATAAATATAAAAATTCAGAAATTAACAGTAAATGATATATTTGCATACAATACATTAACATGAATGATTGGTAGGCTATGTATAATTTCAGTAATATACCCGCAATTACTGGTTCACCATGATGAATTGAAGATTGTTAAAATTCCCGAAATTTTGTGCTGATATTGAAAATAATACCATTTCGTACCTGTAAGTTAGGCCTTTGCACCCCCATCATTGCAAATAGTTGCATGAACATGATGTTATTTTCTGCTTGCATTCTTTTCCTCTCTTCACGCTCCTCATTAAGACGTTGATCTCGTTCTTGCACTAAGATTGCGTTCATTTCTTCATGAGTGTAAGTTTTCTGCGACCCATGTTGTGTCACCCCAGAAACAGAAGATGCTGCATGGGTTGCCCTGGCTCGTGTGGTTGCTGTTGGCAGCATAGGATCAAGCACGCTTCCGAAGCCTCGTATCCTGCCACGGATTGATCCCCCAACAGCAGTAATATACAAAGCGTTCTCGTCCTTGTCAACATTTGCCTCATCGGCCCTCCATTCAGTAACATCTTCCTATAAGTTGCAACAGGTGAGTAAAATGAATTTTTGATACATGTAGTTAATAATAATAACTTGATGTAATTTTGTTCGTATGTGGTTTACATCAAGTTCACTTCAATTGGAACAATTTTGCTCAGGAACTGCACTGAACAGAGTTGTGTGCAAGACATTATATACATATCTAGTTGTATGCAAGACATTATATATACAAATTTACATCCAAAATACCTTTCTATACTACAAATTTACACCCAAAATACCTTACAATACTCATAGAATACTTGTATCATTTATAATCCTTAAAATAATGTGTCTTTAAGGTACTGTACTGTTATTGAACTGATACATGAGGATACCAATTTCGGTTTGGGTATCAACTATCAACTATATTCCCACCAACATCAATCTAGCACAATAAATATAATTTCGTTTACTCTTCATGTTTGCATCAGATATTAGACTTTAGAAATAAATCCTCAATTTTCGCCAAGATCCTTTCCTTTGTAATTGTGCCATAAAACCCCTCAAATATCAACTTTTCTCACTTATTGACATTTGAATCATGCATAAGCTGCTATTCAGTCTTATTGGTCTATATATAGTGCAATTGTGGTAATTTCATGTCATGCCAAAGTGGGTACTGTTAATACAAACTGTACCAGAAATGTACAAAAACAAGGTTGGCACTGCTAATAAAAACAACATACTAACAAGGTTGGGACTGTTAATAAGAACTGTACAATAACAAGGTCTTGTGACTATACAAAATTACCACTTACATAAACTTTTTTGGCTCTATCGTTGGTGAATTGCAACGAGTTGATATCGAAAGTTAAGGAGGGTGTGGTAGTCTCCTCTGTTGGTTGGTTCACGATGTCATTAGTATCACCATCTTCAGTGGTTTCAGTCACGCCCTCCGTGGCAGCCTCATATTGAGACAGCACAGGTGATTTTCCATTTTCTAGTCTACAATGCATGTGTAGGTAAATCTCCTCCAATGTTGGAGTTCCTTTTTTTAGTGTTGTCTCCACATGAGAAGGAATAAACAAGAGGTTTGCAATTAGAGGTTTACTAGTAATCTGTAAATAGTGTTAATTTTTTAACACAGTAGTTAATTAAGCTTACCAGTTTATCCACATGCTGGAGTGTGCTAGCTGATCCACCGTGGTGTGCGATTTTAAATCCTGACGACATGCGGTTTATTTTGTTTTGTGTCCTCAACCCTTGCCACTCCTCTGTGTTGAAGATGTCACAGAGACCGTGCCAATTTGCGGCTTTAAGACACCAATGCGGCACGTTGGCCTTCCATAAGGGCATGTCCCAACCAAATTTGTTGATGCACTTGTCCCTTGCGGTGTGCAGCTCCTCAGCGTACCTCTTGACAGCTATGGCATCAAAAACTTCTCGACAATGGTCGGCATCTTCACCTTCTCTGTATCTAAATCTTTCCTGTAAAAAAGAAAAGGGAAGCAGCGACAGCATATTAATTATTATATATGCATCTACATGTTTCCAAATGAAAACCATATTGCAAAACTTGATGAAGGCTGAAGTTTCGTTCTATTCTTGCAATGTAGCATACACTTGTTGTTGTTAGAATATTAATCTATATTACTGGTACTGTACTGAAAGTTGCACTTGTTGCACTTATTGAATTACTCACTAACCAGATGTCAATTATCAAAACAACCAGATGTTGAATTACTCACTAACCAGATAAAGGTCAGCTGTCCAGAATCTATATTACTTATACTGGTACTGGTACTGAATCTATATTGTGCAACCAGCTGTCCAGTTATCAATATGCTCCCTGCTGTCCAGAATCTATATTACTGGTACTGGTACTGTACCGATAAAGGTCAACTGTCCAGAATTATCTACATTTCAACATCTCAAAAAACACAGATGCGACCCAACTCAGGAACAGATCAAAGTGTGGGAACATGAATTGTGTAGTATTAAAAAACCATGAAAGTTAAAGGGTACCAAAAACGTCTTCTCAACGTTATCCTTTGTACGAGGATCAAAGGCGTTATAACTTCTTAATGGCGACGGCATGTAATTAAGGGCAAGCCTAGTTATTGCAGCAGTGATTTGCCTTGAGTCCTTTCCGCACGAGAACTCGTGCATCCCAACAGGCCATATCTCCGGTCGATTTTCAATAACCTCTGTCGCATCTCGTATAGTTCCAGGCCCTCGTCCCTTTTTCTTTGGTGGTGGAGTATCACATTCTTGAGTTGCATCTACAATCCCAACACCCTGGGTCTGCTGATCTGTTGGGCGCTTCCTCTTGTTATATTTAGTTGCTCTCGCTCTTGTCAGACCAGAATTTCGGGGAGGCATTTTGGTAGTCGCCTTCTATATTCATAAAAAAACATAGAAATGTGTTATAGGCCTTAGAGGGTTGATTAATACAAAATAAAGAGGCAATTCATCGGAATAGGAAAAAATAATTACATCATGCTCCAGAAGGATATATTAACATAATCATAAAGATCTAGTACCAACATGAAGTAACTGTAGTGAGCAATTGTCAGCACAATGATACAAGCAATTATATTTTTTTTCCTTATTGTGTCTTAGTGGAAAAATGGTTTTCAACAAAAGATGTCAGTCCATTTAATGCTAGCATCATTTGAGCTAGTAAATACGGTAAATATGTAAAATGTCAGATTTTTAGTACAAAGAATCTCTATTATAGAAATTTGCTAAGAAAAATACGTAATGTTATAGTTTTTGAGTGGTAGGCATGAAATTTCCCCCTTTTAGTATCGGGTTAATTTCTCATGTACCCTTGAAGAGATCTTCATTTTCCCATTTGCCCTTGATGTCTTTACAATTTCTAATAAAGACCCTCAACTTTGTTAACCCTTCTATATTTACCCCTAGAGTTAATTATTCATTGTGAGACTTTATCTTTTCCCATTATATCCTTGATCATTTGAACCAGTACCATAAAAAAGACTATAAGGGTAAATAAGAAATTGAGCAACTCTTCAAGTATACATGGGAAATTAAACCCTTTAGAATAAAACTACTACAACTGCACAATTGTTCATACAATGCATATGAAGACTACACAATTTTATAAACTCCAAAATGATCAAACTACACAATATTTCTATTTTTTCAGACATGAACAATTATCCTTTCAGAGAATGGTGATTGTGGAGCACATATCAAGTGTAAGTCCAGATTAAACTACATTTCCCGAGAATTGGCAAAAATATCAAGAGAAATATTTTAATGTGAGGTGAGAAGGTGGGAAAAATGCATAGATACGCACATTTAAGAGAATCAAGTTCGAAACCGGTTAGATATTACCTGAAAAGGAAAGTAAAATCAAATTTCTTGAGGGTTGCATGTACCTCCAAGAAGTGTGAGAGGTACCTCCGTTGGTTGGATCTACCTCCGTGCCGTCAAGAAATTGGGTGATTTTTTAGAGACGGCGAGAAAGAGGGTCAAGAAATCGTGACCTAAGCCAAGGAGAGAAAGAGGGTGGAAATGAGTGGAAAAGTGAGGGAGGCGGCTAAGTAATTGAGGTTATCTAATGGGGAACATGTGTCCTCTCCAATACTGCAAAACATTCCCTTTCAATTTACGGTTTAGGATTTACTCTTAGCAATTTTGAGATTAGAGCTACAGCAGGGGCGGTACTATTGGGATTTGAGATTCGGGAAAGAACCGTCTGTATCCAGTAAGCGTAAAAGGCTCCCTGGTGCGGTATCGTGGAGGATGTGAATTCGGTAAAGGGGGAACTTTTCGCTGGCTGCGATGGGGGGAAAGTTTCCGCCAATTTTATTAACACATCTGTTTTACTTTCCGGTAGTTTTTTAATTGGTTTGTATGTGAAATGTACCAATGTGATGTGTTGCGTTGAACCACACTTGCTCTGTTAATATAAATATACAAAATTTGAGAGGGAATTGAAATAGAAATCCGTATTCTATCTAGGTACACAGTATTTTGACACGTGTCAGGTGCTTATTCGGGAATTTATTATGGGGCCAGGAGTTCAGTGAAATAGGCTCGGGATTTAAATAAGAAGTGGGATTTTAGTATTGTTCGCACGAAAGCGCAACGCAAGTTTCGGTACGCTTGAGGGCGTACCTTTTAAAACCGCGCTTACACTTCACGAGTAAGGGTTGCAAGTGCACAACCCCTATCGAGTAATATAATCGGGTATCGATCCACAGGGACGGGCAATTGTTAGGTTAGAATCCACCGAACTCAATTAAAAACTAGAAGTGAGAAGGTTTTGGTTTGGTATTTAAGTTCCTAAAAAGGTCAATTCAAGCAATTCAAACAATGTAATAAAATGCTAGAAGAAATGTAAATTGTGTTTTGATTATGGATAAAAGGCGTTTCCAGGGTTTCAGATTTCATCTGTGATCTGCCTCTAGTGGTACGGCCCTACCAAGTTGGTACGGCTAGGCCGTACTCCACTTGGTAAGGCAAGGCCGCACCACTCTGGTAAGACCCGTACTGGCTTGCCAGAACAGAGCTTACCAGTTCGAGTTGATGCATTCCTTGCTGGTACCTTGTGCTAAACTCTTTAGAAATGTTCAATTGACCATACCTAAGGTTCCTAAGCCTCAACCGTCGTGTGTTGGATCAAGATTTAGGTTGGAATGCAATTGATTGCCTTTTAGGGATTTCTACACCTCAATTCTCATGTGTTGGTACAGATCTACCCTAGCTGGTTGACTGGAGACCTAAGGCACCCTCTAATCTATCGATTAGAGGAGAATTCAACCTCTCGGCTTCAATTCGAACAAGTCTACCCTAAACAATTGATTTGGTTGAGAGATTGAGATGATCACATGACCTTGATAGGTTCGATCTAAACCTAGAGGTTCATCATACACAATCACAGCAATCAAAGCAAGAGATGGCAAAGAAAATCACAATCAATCAATCAAAAGAGTTCATACAAGATACAAGTCAAAGAAAGTCAAAGCAAATCAAGAATCCATCTCTAAACCCTAGAAACTGAAATAACTACTCACAGCACATGATCTGATCTAAAAATATAATAAAAGGGATAGAGAAAGCCATGGATCGAAGGGATCGAGAGGATGAAGCTTGATCCGTCGAGTTTCGCCTCTTTCCTCTTCCTTCCTTCTTGCTCCTAGCTCCTTAGCTCTCTTTCTCTCTCTTACTGTGCTCTCCAATAGATCTGGAATGAAATGAATGTCGAAATTGGAGAGTTCCCCGCTTTAAATAGCCTCTGCCAAAATTTGAATCTGTCAGGCCGCCTTTAGGTACGGCCCGTACCAAATTGGTACGGCCAGGCCGTACCATGCGTGATGAGCTGAAAAATGGCCAAGTCTGGTGAGACCCGTACCAAGCCTGGTAAGGGTCGTACCTCATCATCTGAATCGCCGTTTCTTCGTGTGTTTTGCTCCAAACCTGCAGAAAACAAACAAACACTCAGCAGTACCAAATTCTAAAGATATATTGATGAAATGCACATGATTCTGGTGAATTAGGGCACGAATCTGGTACTAAAATAGGCCTAAAATAGACTAAATATGCGAGGTATCAAATTCCCCCAAGCTGAACCTTTGCTTGTCCTCAAGCAAAAAGTTTCAAACTCGGGTAAAAGTGCTGGACAACTAAATCTAAATGCAGATACAAGTCTAAATGTGAAAACTTACGTGAGTCTGCTATAGTCAAAAATTTCTAGAATCGATTCGGTTGTAATTCAAACATCCCTTTATAAACCTTGATTCACTCCACCAATTAGTCAATTGAACTTCTTATTTTGAGATGCTTCTAACAATGGAAAGACTAATTACCTAGGTTTGATCGAAACAATTTCATTCTTTTTCCGAGTCAGTGCTTTTATTCAAGGTGATTTTTCTTTTCATTTTCCCTCCCCCAAGCTTGAATCAAGCTTAAGGGTAAGAAAGTTGCGAACGAAGTGTGTTGGTATGAGCAAAATTTTCTTTCTTTATTTCTAATTGGGAGACGAGCTCAAAGGTGCCCATTCGAGGCTTATTGCCAGTACTCTTATGTTCTCCATCTTTTTCATTTTTTTTTTTTTTTTGCTCATACCATGAATACACACATCTATTGGTATTCATTCATACCAATGGATATTCCAAACTTTCTTAATTTGAAAATCCCAATTCCTAAAGGCACAGTTCAGTTTTTTCGAATAATCTCGTTCGATTCAATTCTAAGTTTGTTTCATCTTTTCCATTATTAAAAACATCTCAACCTAAGTAGTTCAATAACCAATCATGGGTTAGTTCCAATTCACTCAGGTCTATCCTAATCACAACTAAATTGTTTCAAAGTTATTCTCAATTCTAGCAATTCACGCAAATCTTCACCTCACAATGCACGAAAATACGAAAAAATGCAAGAAAAATAACGGTAAAGTAAATATGACCTAAATGCAAATGTCATCCCCCTAAGCTTAGCCTGAGCATTGTCCTCAATGCTTCAAGACTATGAGATAAAAGAGATAAAAGAAACTCGGGGAAAAGAGAGCGAACTTGATCAGTCCTCGGGGTGGTCGTACCAGAGCCAGTCGCTAAACCGCTCCTCTATCCCAGTCACCCGCCGCGTGAGATCATGAAGTGTGGCGCCCTGCTCACGAAGGGTAACACCCTGCTCATAGAGTGCAACACCCTGCTCCTGACGCATGTCGTACATCAGGTGGTAGACATCCCGGATGGTGGGCTCAGCGACTGGAGGGGGATACACTGGTCTACTGTAGGAGGTGGAGGGACCGGCAGCGTAGGCGGAGGTGGATGGGCCAGTCTGGTACGTGGTAGGGCCAGCTCCATAGAATGAGGTACCTGCACCAAAGGGTGAAGGATGTACCTGCTCGGAGAAGGGGGGAGCCTGGCCGGGGAATGGGTGCACCAGAGGAGAAAGAGGATGCGTCTGCTCAAACGGAGCCTGGACTGGAGAGGTGGTGGCATCAATCATCTCCTCATCGCCCTGCGGTGGAGGTGGAGGTGGAGGAGGTGGAGGTGGGGCCACAGGGGCAGGCTGCACGCGGGGCGGACGTCGGAAAAACCAAGTGCGCCGGTCAACGAAAGAGAGAGTGACCGGGAAAGGCATGACATAGCTGGTCCTCCCGTCAGGCATGCGCCATGCCCAAGCACCTCGCCCATCGCGTCCTGCTGCTGACTCGATGAACTTGTAGGTGGAGAACTGAGTGAGAGAGAGAGATCGGGAGCTCCTGCACTCCTCGTCGCCGATGATCTGGAGGTGTAAGCGCTCGGCGATCAGAGTGACATAGGCCGAGATGTAGACAATGCCACCCGGCTTGGGCTGCCTCTGGATGTCGAGCCAGTGGTGGATCATGGCGAGCATCAGATCGGGCCGCTCGAGAGTGCTGTCGGGGCGCAGCATATGATCCACCAGCTGCATATCCTCAACATTGGCACGGGCGAACGTCTCGCCACGCGCAAAGATGGTGCAACCGAGAATACGCAGCAGACATCGGATGACCGGATGAGGGACATTGAGCTGCTTGTAGTCCTTGTTGAAAGCTGACCCGGCTGGGCTGCCAGAGATCAGCTCCCAGAAACTGTCGCGCTCCAGGCCCTCAGAGAAAGAGAGGGTGTCGGTGGTCGGGTTCGGCTCAAAGCCAAACCACTCCCTCAAGTCAGACAGCAGCACACGGTGGGTCTCCTGGAGCATGCGGAACTTGATGTACGGGTGATCCCTCCGCGTGTACTTGAGCTCCAGAGAGGAGAGAAACTCGATGGTGAGCTTCCTGTACCCCCTCTGGGCGATCGTCCAGAAGGCAGGAGTGATCCCGATCCGGGTGGTAAGGCGGAGAAACTCAGCCTCAAGTCCCATCGTCTGTATAGCAGAGAAATCAACAATCCTCGTGTTGTTGATCTTTTTCTTCAGCATGATGGAGAAGTACTTGAACTGCCGACGGGTCGGCATGAAGAAGTACTCCTCGGTGTATGCATCGGCACGCTGGGTGGCATCAGAGAGGGCCGTATCAGTGCCAAAGGAGTCAGAGGTGTGGTCGGAGCCGTGGACGGAGGCGTGGATGGAGGCCTCGTCAGAGGCCTCGTCAGAGCCCTGGTCCTGGTCAAAGGCCTCGTCAGAGCCCTGGTCCTGGTCAGCAGATGGGTGGTAGGAGGGGCTCTCTTGTGGGCTCCGGTGACCTGACGGAGACTCACTGGATGTGGTCTCACCCTCATAGTAGAGGGGCTCGACTGCGTCCCGAAGGGAAACACTCTGGCGGGACCCGGTCCTGGCTACACTCTCCTGGGAGTGGCGAGATGCGCGGGAGCCACTACGAGACGCACTCCGGTGGGAGTGATGAGATGACGTGGGGGCATCAGCAGGAGGGACGTTGGCCATCGGGCCAGTGGCGGAAGGGACGGAGGCGTCAGAGGGTGTGGAGGAGCGAGAGGATTGCCGACGCATTTCTCTCAGACGCTCGGTTGGCTGGTTGAGGGTCCGACTGGGTAGGTACGGCCTGGGCTGACTGGTCTGGTACGGCCTGGTCTGACCTAGGTTGGTACGGCCTAGCCGTACAGGCTGGTACGGGAGGGCCGTACCAGACTTAGGGTTTTGGTGTGGGCAGGTAAGGGCCGCACCAACTGGTACCAATGGCAATTTGTGGTTTCTTGCAGCCAATTAACTCCTAAAACAGACAAGGAGATTACAAAACACAAAATTGGGCTGGTTAGGGTTAATTGGTACAAACTGGTACAGGTCAGAGAGAGCAGTACGGGCATTACCTACCTGGTACGGGTGGGCCGTACCAGACTAGGGTTTGGCAGAATTGGGGCGGAACAGTGCAAGGAAGAGAAGGAAAATGGAAGAAAAATCGGTGAAATCAAAGAAAATGAAGAAAAGGTACCAACCGAGAGCAAGAAGGAGGTAGTGCGGGTCGGACCGAAGATGTACGGCTTGGCCGTGCGAAGAGGTGGTAGAGGTCAGACCGGTGGTGCGCTGGTTGGGGCTCCTTGTGCTCGGGTTTGGATGGAATGAGAGGTAGAGGGAGTGGAGAGGGAGAGAAAAGAGAGTGGAGAGAGTGGAGAGGGAGAGAAGAGAGAGTAGAGAAAGTGCGGCTGGGTAAGAAGGGGAAGGGGTGCGGGTCGGATCGGGTTAAATGGAAAAAAAAGGCGGCAGTTAATGTAACTGTTCGCGTCAGACCTAGGTACGGCCTTGCCGTACCAAGTTGGTACGGGCCGTACCGACCCTTCATTTTTCAGGCCGTACCAATGTGGTATGGCCTAGCCGAACCAACCTCAAAAAAAAAATTTTTTTGGTTTCTCTTTCTCGTGACTTCTCAAGCCGCTCGTGATGCAATGCAGAAGAATGAATGCATGTCTATCTGTTCCTAAGATGCAAAACAGGTAAAAATGGCTTGGGCTGCCTCCCAAGGAGCGCTCGTTTTAGGTCTCGAGCTCGACCTTCTCTCTTCAGGCTTCGGTTGGAGATGGATCGGGTGGCACTGGAGGGAGCACCCACTTCTGAGGTACACGGACCATGCGATCACACTCTTGCATCAGAAGAATCCGCAAGATTCCCATCAAGTTCTTGATCAAGCGCCCGATCGCGCTTTTGTGCGCTTCCAATTTCTCCAAGAGTGTAGCAGTCCGATCGGGTTCAAGATCTGCACTTATGATCACAGGACAACATCTATCTGGGTCTAGAAACTCATACCTGAGGTGAGCTGCTGGAGGCTTGAGCTCAGGAGTCAGCCGCTCTGTCTGGGTCTTGACGCGGGTCGCATCAAGTGGCGTGCGGGTCGCATCAAATGAAATGGCATCGCATGCTGACCAATCCAACTCGCTTCCTTTGGTCTCCAGGTCATCAGACCACGGCATGCGGGTCGCATCGGGTGGCGTGCGGGTCGCGTCCACATGCTCTTCAGGTGGAGATGCAGGTCGACTTGGCTGGGCTGGTCCTTCGCATTCTGGCCGAGGTTGGCGTGAGGCGACGATGTGGCTTAACTGCTCCAACAGCTTGCTTTGAGCAGCCATTTGAGTGGACATGCTCTGCATCTGTTCCCACAGCATCTGGTTCGTCTTCCCTTGTTCGTGTATGAATTCGATCTCAGCGGGATCAATATACGGCTCGGGTGGATCGGATTGAAATGCGTAATTGCTGGGGTTATCAAACGGTGCAGTGTTGTAGCAGTAGCCATCCTGCTCCGGTTCCTCATCCCAATCAGCCAGTGGGCAATACTCGTAAGAGTGTCTCCTGTCCCCACACATGACACATGGCTGTGGTTGATGGTTTATGGCTGCCCTCACGCTCATTCTGATTGAATACTTCTCCATGGCCTCCTCTAGCTCGGCAGCTCTAGCATATAGAGCTGTGATCATGGCCTCCTCTAGCTCGGCAGCTCTAGCATATAGAGCTGTGATCTGATCAGCTTTGGATCGGCCGCCTCCTCCAGCTTGAAAATTGTCGCGGCCAAACCAATGTTGGCCTGTCGTCATGTTGTACATGAGATCCATGGTGTCTCGAGCTCCTCAGATAGTAATCGCCATAGTGTTCCTGAAAAGGGGAAAAGAAAAAGAAAAGAAAAGAAAAGAAAAAGATACAGATTGGTGTGGCCTGGCCGTGCCTGAATCGGTGCGGGCCGTACCAGAGGGTGGCTGAGCAGTCTCGGCTGAGTTTGGAGGAGTTTGATCGAACAGTGGGCCCTTGCTTCTCAGATGATATTTCAACCTGTATTGGCCTGCAGGGGGGTTCAAAAGCCAGTTTTTTTTTTTTAGTGATTTTGAATAAGAAAAAGCAAGAAAGATACAAGATAAAATCTAGATTAACTAAGCAAGGTAAAATCTAACTAGGCAATTGGTTACCGTCCCCGGCAACGGCGCCAAAAACTTGTTCGCGCGAAAGCGCAACGCAAGTTTCGGTACGCTTGAGGGCGTACCTTTTAAAACCGCGCTTACACTTCACGAGTAAGGGTTGCAAGTGCACAACCCCTATCGAGTAATATAATCGGGTATCGATCCACAGGGACGGGCAATTGTTAGGTTAGAATCCACCGAACTCAATTAAAAACTAGAAGTGAGAAGGTTTTGGTTTGGTATTTAAGTTCCTAAAAAGGTCAATTCAAGCAATTCAAACAATGTAATAAAATGCTAGAAGAAATGTAAATTGTGTTTTGATTATGGATAAAAGGCGTTTCCAGGGTTTCAGATTTCATCTGTGATCTGCCTCTAGTGGTACGGCCCGTACCAAGTTGGTACGGCTAGGCCGTACTCCACTTGGTAAGCCAAGGCCGCACCACTCTGGTAAGACCCGTACTGGCTTGCCAGAACAGAGCTTACCAGTTCGAGTTGATGCATTCCTTGCTGGTACCTTGTGCTAAACTCTTTAGAAAAGTTCAATTGACCATACCTAAGGTTCCTAAGCCTCAACCGTCGTGTGTTGGATCAAGATTTAGGTTGGAATGCAATTGATTGCCTTTTAGGGATTTCTACACCTCAATTCTCATGTGTTGGTACAGATCTACCCTAGCTGGTTGACTGGAGACCTAAGGCACCCTCTAATCTGTCGATTAGAGGAGAATTCAACCTCTCGGCTTCAATTCGAACAAGTCTACCCTAAACAATTGATTTGGTTGAGAGATTGAGATGATCACATGACCTTGATAGGTTCGATCTAAACCTAGAGGTTCATCATACACAATCACAGCAATCAAAGCAAGAGATGGCAAAGAAAATCACAATCAATCAATCAAAAGAGTTCATACAAGATACAAGTCAAAGAAAGTCAAAGCAAATCAAGAATCCATCTCTAAACCCTAGAAACTGAAATAACTACTCACAGCACATGATCTGATCTAAAAATACAATAAAAGGGATAGAGAAAGCCATGGATCGAAGGGATCGAGAGGATGAAGCTTGATCCGTCGAGTTTCGCCTCTTTCCTCTTCCTTCCTTCTTGCTCCTAGCTCCTTAGCTCTCTTTCTCTCTCTCTTACTGTGCTCTCCAATAGATCTGGAATGGAATGAATGTCGAAATTGGAGAGTTCCCCGCTTTAAATAGCCTCTGCCAAAATTTGAATCTGTCAGGCCGCCTTTAGGTACGGCCTGTACCAAATTGGTACGGCCAGGCCGTACCAGGCGTGATGAGCTGAAAAATGGCCAAGTCTGGTGAGACCCGTACCAAGCCTGGTAAGGGTCGTACCTCATCATCTGAATCGCCGTTTCTTCGTGTGTTTTGCTCCAAACCTGCAGAAAACAAACAAACACTCAGCAGTACCAAATTATAAAGATATATCGATGAAATGCACATGATTCTGGTGAATTAGGGCACGAATCTGGTACTAAAACAGGCCTAAAATAGACTAAATATGCGAGGTATCAAGTATGTTAACATGTGGATTTATAAGAATATATATTTTGAACAGATGAGATAAATTTTGTAAAAATTTTAATAATTATATATTCATATTTTAATTAAATTTGTACAAGTCATGAATATGTGATGAACAAATTTAATTTATTAAATATGTGTTATTAGTTTTTTTCCATGAGTTGTGTAATTTAGTAATCAATGAAGAAATTAAAATTGGCATTTCTTTTTGTTAAAAAAATTATTGGAAATTATATTAGTATCTCTATTACACCAAAATGAATTTTTAAACATGTTTTTGCATATTAGTAAATGATTTAGACACCTAAAATATTAAGTTAGTACATGCCTTTTGTCTTAACAACTCATATGCCATATACTTGTCATGCAACCATAACTCTAGTTGTGCAAGTTAATGAAGGCGCAAACAAAAATATCGTGGCCCGGTCGATCGGAACCGTTACAATTAAAGATTATTAGCTTACTTTTGGTCTTTTAAAATTTTGTCCCAATTTACGTTGATTTTCACATCCATCTAGCTTACGGAATATCAAGCCATCGAATGGCTATAATCAAATCACGTCGGATCGAAGCTTAGAGACGGCCAAAATAAAAAACACTTGTGTTGTACATGTTAAGGGTCCTCACTTGATCATTTAAAAATCAACTTTGAATCATTTCATGACAAATCAACCGTTGATTTATAACGTGAAAATGCACGGTCCACATTCACTAACACTATTTTAAGATGCAAATAATATTAAAATGGTATAAAATTGATATTTGTAAGAATAATTTACATATATAATATGATAAACTTCAGTTTTTTGCATTTTGCATTTTCAGTATATTATTTGCTGTGTAATTATTATCTAAATGGCCACTGGGCGAATCAGAGCCATCTTATGTGTGATGAACTGTCCTGAATTAAAAATGGGATCTCCATTTTAGTAAATGAAAATTATGCGATGATGTCCCCTCAGGTAATATAACTAATGTGTTTGTATCCGCCCCAGGTGGAAGTCCCTCTTTACTCTAAGATTTGTTCTAGAGGATCATGCGGCACCGATATGCAGTGGTAAATTTGAGGTACCTCAGGCCCATCATAGTAAATGCGATACAGAGAGGGGTAAATGCGATAGTCGACTGAATAAGGCTCCTCTGCATTAACGCACCGTTTGACACAATTTATGAACCGTACGATTAGAATTCGGACCAATCATGTCCACTCATATACTTCAATATCAGTGCGGATCTCAATAGGACGGTTCAGATCTTAACTCAAACTTGGGTTAATGCAGAGGATACGAATTCAGCGGTACTTAGGTCTCTGGAGAGGGAGTCTGGGACTTAGCTTTTTTTTGAAAAGGCAACCAAAACCCCTCCTCTCCCTAAACCCTCACACATTACCGCCCGAGGCGCAACCCTTCCTCTTCCTCACTCCGCCTCTCCGATCGGGGTCGCCGCCAAAGAACCCTCCCACCCACCGCTCTGTTATGTCTCTCGATCGACCACATTCTCAACCCTCTGTACTGACGATCGATCGACCCCCGCCTCTTACCCCTCCCGCCGCTCTCTCCGCCAATCTCGCTAACGTCGGAGATCGAAGGCTCTTCGGAATAGGTACGTAGATAACTCGTTTTTGTAATTTAGGTTACAAAAATTAGTTTTATTAATTTAGGTTTTAGGAAATTCGGGTAGTAGAATTTTAGGTTTTAGGAAATTAGTTTTATTTAGGTTTTAGTTTAGGCTTTAATTTTAGGTTTTAATTTAGGTTTTACAATACAACTAAATAAAACATTTCTTTGAAGTGTCCTGAATATAATACGAGTTAATTAAATGGAAAAAAAATTCTCATGAAGAGAAGTGCAGAACTATTGTTGGAAACATTTATTATATATATACGTAAACAATAACATGTATTGTCTCTGAATTTTGTATATGGAGCTGGAAGTTGGGAGGTTCCAATAAAATTCTTTTACATATTTATTTATATTTGGGCGGGGTGTTGTGGGTACTGCGCGCCCTAAAAATAGTACTAAAGAATTTATATCTGCCGTAGTAATATAATGAAACAACGGTAATAAGTGATTAATTTTATGAAATGAGAGGCACAGGCTCCTTCATGAAAAACAAACGATAGAAATTTCAAAGGAGAATACTTGCATGTGCACGGATAAGTTTGGTAAACTCGTGATGTTTGGTTATATATTGACAACCACTACCAAAAAAGAACCTCAAAGAAGATTGATTAGTTAGGTTTTCTATGAACAATTAAACCATATATATATGATGAATTTCACAACTATTTTGTATTAATGCATTAATTTAGGTTTTAGGAAATTAGTTTTATTAATTTAGTTTTATTAATTTAGGTTTTACAATACAACAAATTGACATTATTAATAACTATTAGCCTGGTCAGTTTAGTACTTCGTAATTGGATGCGATACATTTCCGCCGGAGATAACTTTTCATTCATCTTTATTGACTCAAAACTTTAACTTGGGTTTAAAATCATTAATTTAACTCAGAGGTAGTTGCTATTATATATATGCATGAAAAATGAGGATTTTTTTGTCAATTGTTTTTTTGTCTTGCTGACCTGATCAGATGTAGTCATTCCTATATGAGATGTGGCAACCTGATTTGTCCCTTGTAGTCTTATGTTGTTTGTTTATGATTTCATTATTCTGGTAATGAATTAAAAATATAGAGTTATTGTTGCATAAGCTCATTGATGGAGTTTTTTTATTACTGATACTTTGATTTAATGAAAAGTAACTTAGAAAGCACTGAGAATTGGGATCTCCTTCTTCCAAATTTCTTCCAAATTTTCGAACTATGCCTTCAGTTCCCATAAGAGAGTATTACGTGAACCAACTAAATTTTTGATTTAATTTTGATTTAATTTTGATAAGTTCAATATTCTTTTTAAGGAGGAACTGTTGCTAATTACGTTGGTTATAAGATCTAATTAGTTGAATCTGTTAGCCATGGTTGGCTTATTCTTTTTCCTTAACGGTTTGAATATTCTTTTTCCTTAACGGGTTGAACCTGTTATCCATGGTTGGCTTATTCTGCTACTGGTTACCTTTGTACCTATCATCGTCAGTCAGTATTGAATAGCTCTGACACGTCAATTCTGAAAATCAATTAGCTTGGGTTATGGCAGTAGGAGAAATTATATTTTAAATTACAGGAGTGCGTCTATTTTTCTATTAATTAGATGGAATTATTGTAGTGGAAATGTGACCTGGTCTTTTTTTTAAGGTACTACCAATTGACAATTTCAATCAAACATTGGGATATTATCATTGATATGTTCTAGAAGCTGCACGAAATTTGGTGTCCTAATGTTGGATAATTGGTCGATGTCATACCTAATTTAATGTGTGATCTCGCTCTGTTGGGTACATGTTGCAAATAATACATGTGTGATCTGGTTTGTGGGTACACAATAGGGCATGCATCTAATTTATGTGTTTTCTATCTATTATACTGCAAGAGTAGATGCAAGCTAGTTTCATCTCAATTTGGGGCATCAGTGATTTGTGCCTAGTTGTGATATAGGCTTGCACTACGAAACTGTAGCTTAATTAAAGGCATCAATAATTTCGTATCAGCTCTTTTAGAATTTAATGTTCTATAGTGCATTACATTCAGAAACTGTAGTTAATTACATTGATGGTATTACAATGTATTGCTGTAGCTTAATTAATAATTTTGTATCACCCTATCACAGATATGATGGAGCACAGCGATGATTCCGTAAGGACCACGGTGTCTGGACGCCGAAAATCTCCGAGGATTAATCCCGAGGTGGAGGGAACTGACACGGCGACTGTGACACGTTCTCCCCCGCCAATGGCAGAGCCAGAGGCCACTGTGACACCTCCTCCACCGAAGTCCCTTTCCTCTAAGAGAATGGTTCGTAGACCAAAACCCTTGGGTGCTGACGTTGATGGTCGCCGAAGATCCCCAAGGCTGAATCCTATTGAATATCCTCCTCAGTCACCACCTCAGCCCACCGAAGTGAGTGCTCCACTTGGCCCATCCTCCAGCCCTCCCACCGACGTACCTCCTCAGCCCGATGGACATCCAAAACCGGTCGAGGAACCGGTCGAGCAGCCGGTCGAAGAACCAGTCGAAGACCCGGTCGAAGAAGATGAGGCAGAAGAGGGGGTCGAAGAACCGGTCAGGGCCAGAAGATATCTTGGTGGTAATCCTTACCTGGCGTACTTGAGGGCCAGAAGAATGTTGGATGATGACTCTGACCAATCTGACGAATCTGAGGAAATTCTCAGCAGTGAAGATATTGACACCGCCCGAGGAATGTACACAATTGAAGAGGAGGAGACAGAGGGGGCCTCCGCCGCGTCTCCCAGTCAGAGTGCCGAACCCCAGTCACAACTGCCGGAGCCCCCACATCAGCCTGAGCAGCAGCCGCATCCCAAGCAGCAGCAGCCCGGTGTGCATCCCGAGCCGCATCACAAGCCGCCGCCCGAGCCGCAGCCCACTGTGCAGCCCGGTGTGAGTCCAGCAGAATCTGACAATACTGAGGATATTCACAAATCTGACATGAACCAGCCATCTAACTTCTCTGCAGAGGAGGAGGCTGCTGAACCCCAGTCATTACTGCCGGAGATAGAGGATGATGGAAGTAGGAGGTTCCGTAAGCGTCGGGTTCTACGCATGTGTCCTGAAGCGTTCGAATTGAGCGGTGTAGACCTGGATTGGTCGGCAAATAGAGTGCAGACTGGCAAGCGAAAGAGAAACAGGAGGAAGGGGAAGAAGTCTAATGTCAGGGGTGTACGGGGTCTTGCCAAGCCTCGTGACCCTGTTCACACAGATAGCAGGCCTGTACTAAAGGTTGTTGGTGATTACGAGTTCACAGCAGCCCCTGAATGCTGAAAGGTGGTGACGACAATAAGGCTCGTGACTTGTGAGTGCCTGCCGGGACCAATCAGGTCGTTCAACATGTTTCCTTCGACTGTGAGGTTAGAAATCCTGCGTAAAATCTTGCAGCGATACTCATGGGCTGAGGGCGAAGATGTCGGGACTGACAGACACTAGGAGAGTGTGCAGGAACAAATTTGGAGAGTGTGCAGGAACAAATTTGGAGATACCTGGCTGCGTGTACTGACAGACACTAGGAGAGTGTGCAGGAACAAATTTGGAGAGGACAAGGAGTTATGGAAGGATGTTTGTCCAAGGTGGTGCAAGAATTCGGATCACTGGAAGGGTCTGTGTGACATTTGGATGAATCCCAAATGGGAGCATTCCTCAAACATCAACCGGGCTAACAAAACTGGGTCTAGCAGCTCTGGAGATAAACGTGCCGTCAGTCATGTGGGTGGATCCAGGAGCTCGTACAGGCACAAACAAAAATTGGTATTTCTTCTTTCATCATATACTTTACAAATAAACAAAAATTTGCTAAGAAGTGGCTTATTTGCTAAAACCTTGTAGAATTTTTTTTGGTAAACTTGTAGAAAAACCTTGTACCAGTCCATTACTCCCTATAATTTGCTAAGAAGTGGCTTATTTGCTGTGATCGATTGGAGATTTCCATCTTACACATTGAAAATTTAATTTCATGAATTTCCTTCTCTTATCTGTTGTATTGATCTACATCTTATACATTGAAAATGAAATTTCAGATTGTTGAGAAGGGGAGTGACGTTGGTCTTCAGGATGTTTTTGATCGAACTCATTTGAAGAGGTCACCGGCTGGGGAGTACGTCAGCGATAGAGCAAAAAGGGCAGCGGTAATCAATCATTTTGTCTATGTCTTCATTTTTACACAACAAGAACCAATTTGATGGTATTTACGTACAACATGAACCAAATTGTGCAACATGAACCAATTTTGGGTGAGGGTTTTACCAAATTCTGCCTTTGACCATTTAAAAAAAAACATCCTTTAGCTATTGTGTCAACTGGAGAACTTTCTATCTATTTCTCAACATTACCAAGCCGGCCTGGTTTGCTATAGTGTAATCAGTTCCTTCTTTTGAGAATTACAAGCACAACTCAAGCAACATAAATGTACCCTTGTTTGGAAAGTGAAATTGACTATAGCACCCTTAGCCCCAAGATTACAGTCCGTTAGATGTAATATAATGATTTGCAATTTATAACTTAACTTACTGTGTCGATCCAATGCAGGATCGGTTCAAATCATTAAAAGAGGCACATGGGAATGAAATGGACGATGAAGCGCTATGGAAACTTGCTGTGGATGGAGAGGACAAGAGAGGCAGGCTGTACGGCTTTGGCAATCGGTCAAGAATGTCAAAAGCCAACCAAGAGCTGGAGGCAATGGAGGCAGCCCCATCGGAACCTACCAAAAGCACTGCCACCTCTGCTGAACACACAGAAATCGTACACTGCCGAGGAGGTGGAAGAGTTAATTAAAAGGAACCTAGATGCTGCACAAAGAGGGTTTGCTGAGGAGATCGCTGCCCAAGAGATGCGACACCGAGTGGAAATGGAAGAGAATAAAAAAGAAAATGCGTACAGCAGGGCATGTATCGCGGCGCTCTTCGCCAAAACAGAAGCTGACCCTCCTAACTTCTCTGTAAGTGCAATGTCCCTTTCAACTCATTTTTTGGAAATCACATCGTAGTATATTAATGCATATTTTCCATTCTTTTTCTGCATTTTGTTAGGAGGTTGTCACAAATGTACAGTCTTCTGGTGGTGGTGGGGCCGATATCGGAGGGGGAGGGGAACCTTCTGGTCGCGGTGGGGGCGATAAAGGACGCGGATGATCTCTGGAAGGCCAAACCTCTGGTTTTACGCCATTTGTAATAGTGTAGCGGCTAACAAAACATAACATTTATGTATCTAATTTGATTGGGAGTTATGTATTAAGTGAACAATATTAAGTATTTGGATGAACAATTAAGTAGGATGTGAACAGCATTAAGTTTAAACTGAAGTTTACTATACTTCAGTCACTCATCTTAGATAATTAACTCCTGATCTGTTTTTTCTTATCATTGGCATATATTGAGTTTCATTTTCTGTTGGGATATATAAAATGGGATGTAGTCTTATGTTGGGATATATCATATATGCAATGCATGGTGGGAATTTGTGGTGGAATAAATAAAATGCGTACAAACAGGGTACGCAAAAAAAACAAAAATGAACTTAGAACAACAATGACACTATTTGTACTGGTCTTCCGATGTAAATGCCGACCATCGGTTTCATTTTCAACCCGACACAGACCACCTTATTGGTAATTCATTTCCTCATGCTCTTCCTTATTAGCACAGTCGGTCAGTCGCCAATTCGTGCCCTTCTTTTTAATCCCTCCACTCTCTCTTTTTGAGTCTTTCTGTCTCTCTGCCCAGCCTCTTACCCCTCCCTCGCTATATCTCTCTGTGTCTCTCTGCCCATCACATTGAAGTCAACATCGGCATTGCACTCAAAGAGGAGGTAAGTACAATTGAAATATAATTTATTGTGGTAACTAAGCAATTCATTTCAACCTAATTTAGTGCTGAATTTCCTTACAAGCTCTAACTCTCTGTGTACATTACCATTCAACAAATGCTTTTTTTTTCTGCGCATTGGAACTGTTTGATGAAATGCCAGAAAGGACTTGAAGTCATTAGGTTGTACCACATCTCAATTTTTAAATTAACCATCAATTCAATGTTACAGGAAACTAATCAAATGGCCACTAACGACCGTCAATGGATGTACAACAACAGAACACGACTTGAACCAAATTTTATTAGGGGTGTTCAAGAATTTGCTAAGGCAGCATTATCCAAACCCGATGTGGTGACTATCGACGCACGTGGAAGGAAGTGTATCCCTTGTCCTTGTAAAAAATGTGACAACCTCTATAGTCGAGATGTAGAAACCGTGAAGATACACCTTTACAAATCTGGTTTCCGCGCTCTATATGAGGTTTGGCACAAGCACGGCGAGGATGAGAGTAACCCAACTATCAACCCTCTATCCCCTCCACCAACGGATCAAATGGGAGATATGGTAAGGGCAGCAGCTGGACCTTCTTTTGATTGGGAGGCTGACCAACCCTCCGGAGTAGCTTCAAAATTTTTGACCATGCTAGCCGCATCAGAAACCCCTCTTTGGGAGGAGAACATGACCGGACATTTGAAATGCGAAAACCACACCATATTGTCGGCGGTCACACAAGCCTTGGCGTTAAAGGCGGAACACCAATTGAGCCAAAAATGCTATGATGATATGATGGGTCTCATTAAGAGCATGCTTCCTCCTAGCTCTCAAATGCCGGATAATTTCTACCAATCGAAGCGATTGATCGAGGGGTTGGGCATGGAACATGTGAAAATAGACGTATGCCCAAACTTTTGCATGCTTTATTACAACGATACGAATAAGGACAAGACAAGTTGTGATGTATGTGGAGAACCGAGATATAAGCCACCGGGACATAATACAAAGGCAAAACCCGTTCCACAAAAGATACTTCGTTACCTACCTATCACCCCAAGATTGCAAATGATGTACTTGACCGAATCAAATGCGAAAAATATGAGATGGCACAAGGAGGGTAAGCGTGACAAACCCGGGACTATGGTGCACCCGGCCGATGGTGAGGCTTGGAAGCATTTCGCGGCCAAGTATCCGGATTTCGCGAAAGAGGTGAGAAATGTAATTTTGGGTATTACGACGGATGGATTCATGCCTTTCAACTCGAGTGCATCTCCATATTCATGTTGGCCGGTGTTTGTCTTTCCATATAACCTACCACCGGGGATGTTAATGAAAGAAGATACCATGTTCCTCACGCTAGTCATCCCCGGACCAAAGCATCCGGGTCGGGACATTGACATCCTTCTTGAACCTTTAATTGACGAGTTGAATAAATTGTGGTCGATTGGAGAAATGACATGGGATGAATCTAGAAAGGAGAATTTCGAGATGCATGCATCACTTATTTGGACGGTGAGTGATTATCCCGCTTATGAGATGCTATGTGGGTGGGGTACACATGGACGATTGGGGTGTTATTATTGTCAAGGTGCAACAAAGGCCTTTCGACTAGTGCATGGTGGGAAAGCAAGTTGGTTTGACTGTCATAGATGTTTCTTGCCTCCGGGTCACCCATTTCGTCGAGATAAGAAAAATTTCATTAAGGGAAGAGCCGAATATGGTGGGCCACCGCGCCACAAAACGGGCGAGGAGATGCTCGAGGAAGTGAGCCAACTAGATGAGATTGAATGGGGTAGAACTAAGAAATTAAACCAAATTCGTGGTTATGCCGATACCCACCATTGGCAAAAAAAGAGTATATTTTGGAGGTTACCATATTGGAAAGACAATCTTTTGCCTCACAACATTGACATTATGCATTTGGAGAAGAATTTCGCGGATAATTTGATTTACACGCTCTTAAGCATAGGTGGCAAAACCAAGGATAATGAAAAATCAAGAAAAGATTTGGCTCTCCTTTGCGATCGTGACAATCAACACCTAACCCCGGACCCTCGACACCCAGGAAAGATGCGTAAACCGAAGGCTCCCTTCGCACTTACTCTAGAACAAAAGCGGAAGGTTTTGACATGGCTCAAGGAGATAGTGAAGTTTCCCGATGGGTACGCATCGAATTGGTCAAGGTGTGTTAACCTCACAACAAACACCCTAATTGGGTTAAAGAGCCATGATTTGCATGTGTTCATGGAGCGCCTACTTCCCGTCGCATTTCGAGACTTTGTCCCGGATGAAGTGTGGGATGTTCTATGCGAGATTTCAAGTTTCTTTAGAGAGATATGTGCCAAGGAGCTTTTACCATCCCGTATCGACCAATTAGAAAAGGATATTGTCGTCACACTTTGCAAAATGGAAAAAAATTTCCCGCCAAGTTTCTTCGATTCAATGGAGCATCTTGTGGTGCATGTAGCACACGAGGCTAGAATGGGTGGTCCGGTAGGATCCCGATGGATGTACCCAGGTGAAAGGTTTGCTATCTTTCCCAAAAAATTTAAATACATAATGAAACACTTCGCTTGCAAGTTGGTTGTTATATCGAACCCATAATAGTATATCTATGTAACTACCGTACCGACTCTTGAAATTATAGGCGTAACAAAGAACAAAGGATGAGAGTGACGAACAAGGCACGTGTCGAGGGTTCAATCGTCGAGGCTACAATTGTTAAAGAGATATCTACCTTTTGCTCACATTATTTTGAAGAAAAACCTCGAAATGGCAAACACCGAGTTGCAAGGAGTAACCCTTCGCAAGGAGGACTATCGATATTTGATAATCCGGGTCGGCCCCTTAGAAAAGAAAATCGAATTGTTCTTGATGATAAGGACTATAAAGCAGCACACTACTATGTCCTTCCCAACTGTCCCGAGATTCGTAACAAGTATGAAAGGTACAATCTTATTTATCTAGCTATATGTTTTAATTTGGAAAACAACCAATGGCCAAAGCCGGTGTCATAACCATATTAAAATCATGTAGTATACTGTCCATGAGACATTTACACACATATTTAAATTATTCCAGTTGGTTTATCTTTTTTTTTGTTTGAGTTTGGCTTAGAGTTTGACTAGTGCTGATTGTTTTGATAATTCTGGACAGCTGACCTTTATAAAATTATTGTGAGCAATTGGCTTAACCATATTTTTAGTTCTCTGTGTAGAAATGATGGTCACCTCATGTACTCTATGCCAAAAAATTTTAAAAAAATATTAAGGCCTGTAGATATGTGTAATTGAGGGATTTGTGAGGGGCAGTTCACATGCCAGCTCCCATTCTTTGACCCAGTTTTTCGTGTTCACCAGCTGGGATTTAAAAATCAATTTAAAATCACCAAAATTCATATAAATGGAAAATTTTGTATATCGATGCTTGGCATGTAATGCTTTATATATTGGCACAATATTGGGAAACTTCAAAGACTTTCATGCTGGTCAAAACTATCGAAATCTTATTTTTGTATAATTATTGGAATTTGTAGGGAGTTCGATACATGCATGCTCAACAGTGGTACAAGACCGCAAGATTTGGACAAAGTTCGCCAAGAGAGTTACGGAGATTGGTTACGAACAAAGGTACTCTCTGATGATGATTGTGATAAATATATCCGAAAGGCAGGACTCAAGCCATCTAAAATCGCAAGCTCCTACGAAGTGTACGACATCAACGGGTATCGATTTCACACCGAAAAGTATGGGCAAAACAAGGCAACAAAGAGTAGCGGTGTTTGCATCAACGGAGAGTTTGATGAAAATGGCGAGCAACACGACTTCTATGGAATTCTCCAAGAGGTAATTGAGCTAAATTAGGATGGAGGCAACAAGGTTGCTCTCTTTAGGTGTATTTGGTTTGACATAACAACCGGGGTAAAAAAGGACAAAAAACATGGAATAGTAGAGGTGAAACACACATCTCGGCTAAAAAGTTTTGAGCCGTACGTATTGGCATGCCAAGCAATTCAAGTAGTCTACATTCCTTATACATCGGATACTCGTGAAAGACGTCCATGGTGGGTGGCAATGAAAACAAGCCCGAAAGGAAAGTTTCGTGTCGAGGAGGACTTCGATGAAAATCTCGAATTTTACCAAGAGGAAAGGACGGATAATCCGGTATTGGAACCAAATGAAGAGGGCTTTAATTGGGAGAATGTGGTAATTCGAGAAAATGAGTTCGAACTAGTAGACGATATGATGGAGACTTCACCAACAATATCACATGCACCACAAACGGTGGCTGATAACCCCATGGAGGAAGGTGATGAAGGTTATCACATGGAGCAAGAGTATGACATGCATGAAGTTGAGGAAGCACTTGGATGGTCTAACCTCAACGATGAATCCGATGAAGATGGTTATTAATTGGTAAATCTTTTGTGTAATGTTTTGTATATTAATTTGGTGAATTATTTTGTATCTCAATGACTTTGTAAGGTTTATTCTTAAGACCAAAATTTAAAGATTCTACAATTTAAGTTTCCGAATATATTTGTGTATCTCATTTAGTTTTTAATATACTGCTATACTTCATGTTACTTGCTGTGATATACAAAATATTTTCAATTTGAAAGGAGAGATCAAATATATACAGGAAATGCTCTGTCCAGGAATTTATAACATTTAACATGGGTAGTCGCATGCAACTAATATTTCTCGACAATCTAGATTAATTGCATGGATAGTGTAGGACTTCTTACATGGACCTTTGGAATAAAATAATAAAAAGCTAATCATCAAAACTTGTTACATGGATAAGCCCATGCAACAGTTTCGTCTCAATTCTGTAGACTTATTGCATGGATAGTGTAGGACTTCTTACATGGACCTTTGGAATAAAATAATAAAAAACTAATCATCAAAACTTGTTACATGGATAAGCCCATGCAACAGTTTCGTCTCAATTCTGTAGACTTATTGCATGGATAGTGTAGGACTTCTTACATGGACCTTTAGAATAAAATAATAAACAAAGAATCATCAAAACTTGTTACATGGATAAGCCCATGCAACTGTTGGGTCTCAGTTCTGCAGACTTGTTACATGGATACTTCTTTTGGTTTTTGCATGGACCTTCATTAAAATATACTATCAGGCGTCGCTGGCGGGTCACGGGTCGTCAAATATTAGTTGCATGGGTCGGTAAGAGACAATTGCATGGATAAACATCAAATCTTTTGCATGGGTTACTTTTTGCATGGGACACCCATGCAACATATATTGTTGTGTCAGAAATGCCAATTCTTTTGCATGGGACATTCACATCCATGTAACAACTAAGTTTTATCCATGCAAGAAACCAAAATTCTAGTAGTGTAATGCTTCAGCCTCTGAACATTCACTTTGAAATGCCCGGTTTCTTGACTCCATATTTGGACTGCTCCATAAGGGTACACATAAGTGACCTTGTATGGTCCCGTCCATATGGATCTCAATTTTTCGGGGAATAGTTTGAGCCGTGAATTGAAGAGAAGCATCGTGTCTCCCTCCCTGAACTCCCTTTTTCTGATCTTTTTGTCATGGTAGAATTTCGCCCGTTCCTTATACATCTTTGCATTGTCGTATGCATGGTGATAGGGCCATGTTCCACAGGCCCTTTTACTTGTTCCAAGCTGGGCCATGAAAGACTGGGATTCGGACCTTTACAAGGCCAACCCGACGTCATACGAAAAAAGCCCAAGAACTCGTTAAGCCGGGGCCCAATATGCCGGCCCCAAACCAGAGCCTTAAAATAGGCCCATGCCAACCGACATACGGGATAGCCGGGAAACAGCTATCTTAATACCGATGTCCCAGTAACGGCTAGCTTAATGCCCACGTCCCAGTAACGGCTGACATAACTGCCCACGTTCTCTGAGATGGCAGTTATGGCTAGACTATATAAGGCAGTGATTCCCATGAAACAGGGGACACAACTTTGAACTAAGAGAGAGATCATACAGGTCAGAGTCCGAATCTCTCACAATCCATCCCGAGTTCTTAACTCGATCCATACCTTGGCCTGCCATCCTTTGGCAGGGCGAGTCCAACTCAGCCCAATCTTCCATACGGTCTCATCTCCCGAGATAGGACGTATCAACCACCGTGGGGCCACGCCTACCAAACACACAGAATTAGATGGCTCTTCCAAACACATCAATCCCGCTCCCACCTGGGGTGACGACCCCCCCGCCAGGAGTAACAATCACACCAACTCCTTTGGTCACACCGCCTACAGGACACCCCTCCCAGAGCCAGCCTCAAGGGGTAAGGCCTAGCAACTCGATGATACGACCCCATGGTCCCCAACCTGCACAGTCTCGCCACACGGGAGCCGACATCGCTAATCGACATTCGTTCACCGAAGGGAACACGACTAGACCTCTCTACACCGAGCACAACCCGGTAACCGGTACATACCAAATACCCTACATACCATATTACCATCAGCAAACGCCGTTGTATCACTACGGCGCGACCGCTTACACACCTTACACACCAACGGGTCCCCAGTATCCCTATGTCACACCCTCTGGGCAATGGGGCCTGGGAGGCGCTCACGGGATGTATCCCATGACAGGTCCAATATCGTGCTCTCAGCAAGCACCACCGCGACCTGTACATTAGACCGTACCCCCCACTGCACCTATACCACGACCTCTGTTCGCAAATCGTATCCACAGCCGACCGGCAAATGTCTCTCCACGAAATATGGACAGAGAATTTGTACAGGTCCGAACTGGCGAGGAGACAGACACACCTACCCCGCCAGAACAACAAGTCCAGTCCGAACGCAGGGACCATAATGCTCTGCCGACAGGGGTCCATCCCGACGAAGGAAGACGGCCGGAAGGACAAGACGAGAATAGGGGACCTGATCCCGAGAGAGAGCCCAATGCCGGAGGTCCTATAGTCCACCACAATAACGAGCGAGAATCAGCCAACCATGGCAGAGGGCCCAGACCATCTCGCCGAGAACAATCTCGCTCCCACAGGGAACGCGAACGAAGTCCACTCCGAGGTCGGGATAGAACTCGCCGAGATGACCGAAGAAGGACTCGGCGATCACCTACCCCTCCCCGAGGTATTAACATGGCTCAAGTCGAGGAACTGATCCAGACAAGACTTGCAGCTAAACTAGCCGAGCTTGAATCCCAGAAGACAGGTGCTTATTCTCGGCTTATGGGGATTGAAGACGACCCTCTTTCAAGAGACATCTACCGCCAATCAATGACAGACTTCAAGTACCCGACAACCCTTCCCAGCTTCTGGGGTAGTGGAGATACACAGGATCCGCACAACTTTGTGTACGGGTTCCTCGAGCGACTCTGCCTTCTTGGAGCCACAGATGTCATCATGTGCCGAGTCTTCACCACTTGCTTGACTGGAGAAGCATGGGACTGGTACATGACATTACCCCGGAGGTCCATCAACAAATTTGAAGACTTCGTAAAGTTATTCTTGGAAAGGTACACGATTATCAAACCACCGCCAGCGACGTGCGAGATACTGTTGGATATTGTCCAAGGACAGCGCGAAAGAACGGGTGCGTTTGTCAATCGCTTTATACAAGCATCTCGGCGAATTCAGAACCTCAACGAGGAATTCGCCCTAGCCGCCATCAAGAAAGGACTTCACAAATGAGGTCCGGGTACTTTGCGTTATGAAGCCCACATGAAAAAGATGACCACTCTAAGGGAGTTTGTCACCTTCGCGGAGGGTTACATCCGCGTCGAGGATGATAACGGGAGTCCCACAAGACCTAGGTCTCGGCCTCCCCGACATTTGACAAACAAACAACCAGCTCAGGACAGGTTTTGCAACCAAAGAGAACCTCGGAGAAACCAACCCAACCGACCGACCGAGCAAGAACACAAAACTGGCACCGAGGGATACCGCCAACACTTCGTGAGATATGCACCTCTCACCAAGAAGCGACATGAGATGTACAACATCATAGAAGGCATGTTCGACCTCCCTCCGCCATTACCTGAAGGCATTTTTACGGTACAAGATAACTCCCAGAAATGCGAGTACCACGGATTCAATGGGCACTCCACTGCGGATTGCCTTCAACTAAAAGACATCCTGGAGAGACTAGCCCGAGAGGGTAAGTTGGTCGAGTTCATCAACCCCGATTTTTTCAGAAAGTTCTCCAGGAAGTACAACGGTAAAGGTAAGGTTTTTAAGAAACCTATTCCTTATAGGCAGGATTATACGGGACCTCTTGGTGAGGCCAGTCCTCACACCCGGGATGGTCCCGAGACTAGACGCCAAGAGCGGCAGAACAGTCCTGTCATCAATGTGATCAGTGGTGGCCATCGCGGGGCCGTTCAAAAAATCTTACCTCGCGACAATCGAAAACCGTACCCTACCGTTCTACAGGTTGAAACCGCGACTGACAAAAAACGACCCCGACCTGAAGAAGCAATATCTTTTTCTGAGAAGGACCTAGGTGAGATTTTTAGCCCGCACGATGATCCCGTGGTGCTGAACCTCAAGATTAACACGCACCGGGTTAAGAAGGTGTTAGTTGATACGGGAAGCTCAGCAGACATCCTGTATTTGTCGGCCTTCACACAAATGGGCCTCGACACTCGTGCCCTCCAACAACATATCTCACCTTTGATAGGCTTTACGGGAGATGCCCTTCGACCTCGGGGAATGATGCCACTCAAAGTGACATTCGGTACGTCCCCTCGTACGGTGGAAATCATGGTGGAGTTCCTCATCGTTAACGCTCCCTCTGCATACAACGCGATCCTGGAAAGAGGGACCTTGAACAAAATCGGCGCCATCATCTCCCCTTCTCATCTTAAAATCAAGTTTCACACAGATAACGGGATTGGGGAAGAAAGTGGCCAACAACAGGTGGCGCGTGAGTGCTACATGAAATCCATTCAAGGTCAAGGAGGCTCTGTCCAACAGGTTGAGCAGTCGAATGCAAAAACCAACCAACAGCGGTTGCGCTCAAGTACTGATTATTTACCTCCGAACACCAACCTTGCTCTAGATCTAGTTGATAAAGCGGAGGGCAGCGTTTCCCTTGAGCCTGCCGACGAAGTCGAACAACTCGTTTTGGATGATGGCAAGACACTCAACATCGGAAAGGCAGTACAGGGGCAAGCAAAGGACGAACTAATCAAGTTTCTCCGAGAAAATCAGTCCGTTTTTGCCTGGACCGCAGCCGACATGCCGGGCATTCCGAGATCAATAGCGGAGCACCGCCTGCATATTAAGTCGGGCTCAAAACCAGTTAGGTAACAGAAACGTAACATGGGGGAAGAACGCCAGCAGGCCGTGAAACGCGAAGTCCAGAAATTACTCGATGCTGGTTTTATCAGGAATGTCGAGTGTCCTGAATGGACAGCCAATCCCGTGCTTGTCAAGAAGTCCAATGGCGACTGGCGTATGTGTATTGATTATACCGACCTTAACAAAGCATGCCCTATGGATCCATTTCCATTGCCCAAAATTGACCAACTTGTCGACTCTACTTCGGGACATGCCTACCTCAGTTTCATGGATGCTTTCTCCGGATACAATCAAATCCGGATGAGCCAAGATGATGAAGAGAAGACCGCCTTCACCACCAACTCGGGGCTATACTGCTACCGGGTCATGCCTTTCGGGTTGCGCAATGCTGGAGCCACGTTCCAGCGCATAGTCAACACTGTGTTCCATGACCAGATCGGACGAAATGTAGTGGCATACGTAGATGACCTGCTTGTTAAGAGCATGTCCGATCTCGATCATATCCGAGATCTTCGAGAAACCTTTGCAACACTGAACTCAGCCAGCATGAAACTCAATCCAAAGAAAAGTTTCTTCGGTCTGACTGGCGGTAAATTCCTTGGTTTCATGGTTTCTATGCGAGGTATTGAGATTCATCCTTCGAAATCACAAGCCATCCTCGGTATGAAACCGCCCCGGAACCTCAAAGAACTGCAATCTCTCACGGGCAAGTTGGCCGCTCTCAACAGGTTTATTGCGAGATTCGGGGATGTATGTTTTCCCTTCTTTAAAGCCATGCGTAACTCGGCCAAATTTGAATGGACAGAGGAGTGTGCCACGGCCTTCGAGAAAGCCAAAGCTTACCTCGCTAATCCACCATGTGTTAGCAGGCCGACTGCAGGCGATGTCCTGGTGTTGTACTTGGCAACAACGGGTCATGCGATAAGTGCTGCCCTTGTTTGGGAAGAGGGACGAGATCAGAAGCCCATTTATTTCGTCTCTCATGTGCTTCGGGATGCCGAAACTAGGTATTCCCAGATCGAAAAGGCAGCATATGCTCTCGTCATAGCTGCTAGAAAGTTAAGGCCTTACTTTCAGTCGCACTCCATAAAGGTTTACACCGGGATCCCACTCAAGAAGGTGTTCGCGAATTTTGACTCGTCTGGACGATTGCTAGCCTGGGCGCTCGAACTATCCGAGTTCGATGTCTCTTTCCACCCTCAAAATGCTTTAAAGTCTCAGATCTTTGCCGATTTTATCGCCGAGTATTCTGGAGTTCCTCCCGAGTCTGAGGGACGTTGGATCATCCATGTCGACGGCGCCTCTTCGTTACAAGGGGCTGGAGCCGGGATATCCCTCACTGGTCCACAAGGGGAAACCCTGAATTATGCTCTCCATTTTCAGTTTCCAGTAACAAACAACACAGCGGAATATGAAGTCATGATAGCAGGCCTTAAACTAGCTAAAGAATTGGGCGCCCGCGAGGTTCATCTTCGCAGTGATTCCGAGTTAGCGGTCAAACAGATAAACGATGAATGTCGAGTCATGGACGAGAAGTTACGCAAATACCGACAACAATTTCACCTGCTCAAAAGCCATTTCGACGAGGTTGATATCCAACATGTCTCGCGTAACAAGAACTGCCAAGCTGATGCTTTGTCCAAACTTGGCGCCGCGGGCAACCTTGACAAAGATCGGCCCGTGATTGTTATGGATGTTCCAGAATCCAGCATCAACCTTAATACCGTAGCTGTACTCGCCATCGGTGAACCCGGTGAGTCCTGGTTCACCCCGATGTGGAATTTCCTTAACACCGGGGTTCTCCCCTCCGACCAGCTGGAAGCCTGACGTTTGAAAAGGATCGCACCGATGTACTCTATATTCAACAATCACCTCTACAAACGGGGGTACGTGCGACCTTGGCTCAAATGCATCAATGAGGAGACAGCCTCAAAAATGCTATCTGAGGTACACGAAGGCATCTGCGGAAGTCATCAAGGAGCGAAAACCCTTGCCAAACGAATCCTCAGAGCCGGCTTTTACTGGCCAACCATGCAACATGATGCGGCAACCTTAGTCCGAAAATGCGAGCGATGCCAATACCACAGCAAGTTGAGCAACATCCCGGCTTACGATCAGATATCCATCTCGGGAGCCTGGCCTTTTGACTTATGGGGCATAGACATAGTCGGGCCATTTCCCAAAGCTGTCGGACAGCGCCGTTGGATTATCGTAGCCGTCGAGTATTTCACTAAATGGGTCGAAGCCGAAGCGTTAGCAACTATCACTGCAGCAGCAGCAGAGAAGTTCATCTGGCGGAACATCGTTTGTCGTTTCGGCATACCGCACGCCCTCATCTTGGACAACAGAACACAATTCAATGCAGCACGCACCATGACATTCCTCTCCAACCTAGGTATTCAGAACAACTTTACCTCGGTCAGCCACCCTGCTAGCAATGGTTTGACAGAAGTCACAAACCGTACTATTCTGGATGGCCTTAAGAAGAAAGTTGCCGAAAACAGAAAGAATTGGCCCGACATCCTTGATGGAATTCTATGGGCCTACCGCACTACACCTAGAGAGGCCACACAACAAACACCTTACTCTCTGGTGTTCGGAATGGAAGCTGTCACTCCGATTGAAATGATGGAACCATCTCTCCGTACTTTGACATATTCCACTGACAACAACCACGATGCACGTGCCGCGGAACTCGACCTCATCACAGAAGGTCGGGAGAAGGCCCGCATCCGCACCATGGAGTATCAACGCAGGGTTAAACGTATATTTGACAAACACGTGGTCCCTCGGGAATTTCAGCCGGGCGATTTGGTACTCAAAACTGTGGAAGCAACTGGAAAACATGTCAGCAAACTGGCTCCTCAATGGGAAGGTCCTTTTAAGGTCATTCGCCCCTGAGGTAAAGGCACTTATGAATTGGAAGACCCGAGTGGTTTCATACTTACTCATCCATGGAACACATGCCATCTTCGCAAATTCTACACTTAATGTATGTCGTTTTTATGTTTCTATTAGCCGCGAGGTACTCAGGGCGAGATAAGCCTCTGTTTTTATTCCATGTATTCACTTAGACCAAGATACAAAATTTTTGTATGGTTCTAAGCTTTTATCAATATATATATGACATTATTTATGATTGTGTTTCATTTATTGGGTCCGAGATATATGAACGAAAGCTTTTTATGGCAACGAAATGCGTCTCGGGTAATACCCCCGAGATACACAACAAATTAATGTAGTCCTAAGGGACGACGACTGTCAAATCAGTAACATGAATTTTATTATGTCGAAAACATTTATCGAAAACCCCTCGGGGTAACGCATACGTTTGCGCGATGTACCTATCCCCCAACATTGACCATTTTTGTCAAAAAAAGGGGGGGAAAGGATATACTATCAAGCACATTTTGCTTGTTTACAAAGAAAATCAAAGCATGCAACCGAGATAAATTTCAACGAAAAGAAATCAACTTCGGGCAAAGAAATATGCGATTAAAAGAAATAAGTTACATTTCAGCATTTTCCAATATATGCACATCCCAAGACTCGAGTCGTGCGCTCGGTCATTTAAACTCGGGGCTTTCAGTTTAAGCGCATGTCGCGGATACTCTTCTCTATCAGCTTCATCCACGAGCTCCTCATAAAACGCATCAGCATAAGCTCCACATCGGACGACCAGTTTAGGAGAGATACCGGCAGATACCGGAAAAATCAAGTCATCCCCATGACCATCTTGGGGAACGACATCTTTCTTTGCTTTTTTCTTCCTAGGCTTCGAAGGCCCGTGAGATGTCCCCGCTTGAGCCACAACGAGTTCACCACGAGGTGAACCTTCTTCGTTTTCCTCATTCCCTTCGCCATACTGCTCTTCCTCAAAATCTTCTGGCAAGGCATCGGGGTGAGGAAGAGACATACCAAAAAGGTTCTTGCCCCTACCTGGGCGGAAAGATTGATGCGATAATGGGGACAACTCTGCTGAAGCACCGGACGATTGGTCCCGAGATCCTTCTTGCTCTTCAGCCATTTCTAAATTTTGAAACAGGGTTGGCTTAGGTAACGGCTATACTTTATTTCTACTGGTATTATATTTACCGACTTATCAAATACGAATCGATTGCAAAAGTTAGGTCATTGATCCTTAGGTTGACAACATTACCATGCCTATGTGGTCACTACATTACTATTGACCTCGGCAATGATCATACAAAATTACAGATAAAATTAATCAATATAAGGTCGACTACCGAGGCGATAAAGTATTACCTTGTAGTAAGATTCCTTCGCAACTCGGTCTTCGTCCGACGTCTTTCCCGAAGTTGTCTGAAAACTCTGAGCTCCCTCTGCTATAACCAAGATTACTCGTAAATGTGACTCCGAGATTGATTTGCTCACAATAAGCGATAACAAATGATGGCTCGGGCCGAAGTATATACATATATAGGGGTCTCTGTTTTCCCGCTCAATACTTGCACGAATTTCGAAACAAGGCCTCGAAACGTCGCGTGGCCACCCTTCATCATGGAGACGCCTCGATTCCCGCGCCTCGAGCTCTCACCGAGCTGACGAACGACAGGTGTCACTCAAGGATTGCACCGTACGCCAGTACTCCTGACTGATTTGACGCCTGATTTGATGGCTGACGGAGGGTAACGGAAGACGAGGCGTCATCGTGGTGCTTGGAAGGCGTGAACATGGACACCGTGGTGCTTGGAAGGCGTGAAATGACAGACATGGCGCCAATAGTGGAAATATTCTTCCAAGCACCACATATTTTATGTCCCATGTTTAGTCTAATTAGGTGTTGTATGATTTCGATATTTTACTAGATCGAGGCGTTGTATGATTTCGATGTTTTCTTATATTTAGGCTTGTTCTGCTTTTCCAATATCAATGGTTACTTATAATTTATACGATTCACTTTTCTGCTTTTTAACTAACTCGGAAACCGTCTTGTTTGTTTAAAAAAAATGGTACTTATGTTGACACATTAATTGTTGGGTTTGTAACAAGACATGTACCCGACATATGCCACACCCGAGTTATTACAGCATGACTAAGAAACCGTGTTTTATGAATTATTCACCTTCAAGTCGAAAGCATCTCACCGATGCATTCCGACTTCGGGGGCTAATGATAGGGCCATGTTCCACAGGCCCTTTTACTTGTTCCAAGCTGGGCCATGAAAGACTGGGATTCGGACCTTTACAAGGCCAACCCGACGTCATACGAAAAAAACCCAAGAACTCGTTAAGCCGGGGCCCAATATGCCGGCCCCAAACCAGAGCCTTAAAATAGGCCCATGCCAACCGACATACGGGATAGCCGGGAAACGGCTATCTTAATGCCGATGTACCAGTAACGGCTAGCTTAATGCCCACGTCCCAGTAACGGCTGACATAACTGCCCACGTTCTCCGAGATGGCAGTTATGGCTAGACTATATAAGGCAGTGATTCCCATGAAACAGGGGACACAACTTTGAACTAAGAGAGAGATCATACAGGTCAGAGTCCGAATCTCTCACAATCCACCCCGAGTTCTTAACTCGATCCATACCTCGGCCTACCATCCTTTGGCAGGGCGAGTCCAACTCAGCCCAATCTTCCATACGGCCTCATCTCCCGAGATAGGACGTATCACATGGAGTCTCAGTTCATCTAGTGCATTCAGATCTAGTAGCCTCTTTTTGCCAGCATCCCTAAGGTCATAATTGAACGTTTTGATTGCCCAATATGCCTTGTGTTCTAATTCCACCGGCAAATGACAAGCTTTTCCGTAGATCAGCTTATAGGGTGTCATTCCGATTGGAGTTTTGAACGAGGTTCTGTAGGCCCAAAGAGCCTCGTCTAGTTTGAGTGCCCAAATTTTCCTGGACCAAGACACCGTCTTTTGCAAGATGTTCTTGATTTCTCTGTTTGAAATTTCTACTTGCCCACTGGTTTGTGGATGGTAAGGAGTTGCCACCTTGTGTGAGACGCCGTATTTCTTCAGGAGATTGTTGAATTGATTGTTGATGAAATGCGATCCTCCATCACTTATCACTACTCGCGGGATGCCAAACCTTGGAAATATGATCTTCTGGAACAGTCGCTTGACTACATTTGCATCTGCTGAGGGTGCTGGAATTGCTTCCACCCATTTTGAGACATAGTCGACTGCTACGAGGATATACTTGTTGTTACCTGAGCTTGGGAATGGTCCCATGAAATCAATTCCCCAAACATCGAAAATCTCTACTTCTAGGATTGAATTTTGCGGCATCTCATCACGTTTAGATATGTTTCCCGTCCGTTGACATGCGTCACAGCGGGAGACATAATGCTTAACGTCTCTGAAGATGTCAGGCCAATAAAAACCTGCTTGAAGAATTTTCAATGCTGTCTTTTGGAATGATGCATGGCCACCATATGGCGAGGAGTGGCAGTCATGGATGATGCTTTTCGATTCTTCATGTGTGACACATCTCCTATGTATTCCGTCTACACAGAGGCGGAAGAGGTAAGGATCATCCCAGTAGAATTGTTTAGCATTTGCCAAGAATCTCTTCTTTTGCTGAAATGTCATGTCGGGTGGGATGGCCCCACATGCAATGTAGTTGGCCAGATCTGCGTACCATAGCCGTTTGCTTATCTCTACAGAGTAGAGGTGTTCGTCAGCAAAAGAATCATCGATCGGTTGATCATTCTTGCTCGGTTGTCTCAGTCTTGACAGGTGGTCGGCTACCGAATTCTCTGTGCCCTTCTTATCCCTAATTTCGATGTCGAACTCTTGTAGGAGAAGTATCCATCGGATGAATCTAGGTTTTACGTCCTTCTTGTTGATGAGGTACTTGTTGGCTGCATGGTCTGTATAGATGATGACCTTTGAACCTACAAGGTAAGATCGAAATTTGTTAATTGCAAAGATTACTACGAGTAGTTCTTTCTCAGTTGTTGTGTAATTGCATTGGGCTTCGTTTAGAACTTTGCTCGCGTAATAGATTGCATAGGGTTTCTTATCCTTCCGCTGTCCCAGGACTGCTCCTACTGCGTAATTGCTTGCATCGCACATGATCTCAAAAGGAAGGTCCCAGTCAGGCGGTTGGAGAATTGGTGTTGAAATCAGAGCATTCCTGAGTGTGTTGAATGCTTCGATACATTTCCCATCGAAGATGAACTCGGCATCTCTCATGGTCAAGTTTGAGAGTGGCTTTGCGATTTTTGAGAAGTCCTTGATAAATCTTCGATAAAAACCTGCATGACCAAGAAAACTGCGAATGTCACGAACACATGTTGGTTGAGTTAATTTTTCAATTACCTCGACTTTTGCTTTGTCAACCTCCAATCCCTTAGAGAAAATGGTGTGACCAAGCACAACTCCCTCCTGTACCATAAAATGACATTTTTCCCAATTTAATACGAGGTTTACTTCTTCACATCTTTTTAGAACTTTAGACAAGTTCTTCAAACATGAGTCGAAGGTATCCCCATAAACTGAAAAATCATCCATGAATACTTCCATTATTTCCTCAACAAAATCTGAAAAGATAGACACCATGGCTCTTTGAAAGGTCGCTGGGGCGTTGCACAACCCGAAGGGCATGCGTCGGTATGCGAAAGTTCCGTAGGGGCATGTGAATGTGGTCTTTTCTTGATCTTGAGGATGAATTGGAATTTGGAAGAAGCCGGAGTATCCATCAAGGTAGCAGAAGTATGAATGCTTTGCTAGTCGCTCCAACAGTTGATCGATGAACGGAAGGGGATAGTGGTTCTTTCTTGTCGCCACATTTAGCCGCCGATAATCAATGCACATTCGCCACCCTGTAACGACTCTTGTTTGAAGCATTTCGTCGTTATCTCCTTTCACAACTGTGGTGCCTCCCTTCTTCGGAACGACCTGGACGGGACTCACCCAGTTGCTATCAGAGATGGGGTAAATGATGCCTGCATCTAGCAACTTCAGGACTTCTTTCTTGACCACTTCCTTCAAGTTCGGATTGAGCCTTCTTTGCGGTTCTCGTAAAGGTTTGTGATCTTCCTCTAGCAGAATTCGGTGCATGCAAATGGTAGGACTGAGGCCTTTGATGTCATCGATCGTGTAACCAATGACTTTCTTGTGCTTCCTGAGTGTACTGACGAGTTTACCGATTTGGGTCTTGTCAAGCTAAGAGCCAACAATCACCGGATAGGTTCGGTTTGGGCCTAGAAATTCGTATTGTAGGTTGGGTGGAAGAGGTTTAAGCTCGAGTTGTGGAGGAGAGGTTGCCTTTTCCTTCTTCTTCTCTTCGCTACTAACCGTATTGGGGAATACGGGTTGTAGGATTTTGGACACGGGAATTTCTTCTCCTTTTTCAGTGACAGTGGTGCAACTTGCGCATGTTTCATTATAAACCTCATCAGGTTTAGTGGTGAAATCTTGTTTAGGTTGCGCTTCGTCATCTTCCCTTCCAAGAAGGCTATCCAGATCCTCCAAACCCATGAACTCTTCAAATTCATCGAATGGATAATCTTCCTCTTCAAATTCATCAGTGATGCCCAAATTGAAGACACGATCGATGTCAGAAGGGTATTTTAAAGCTCTGTTTATGTCGTAAGTAACCTTGTCCTTTCCGACATTTAGTGAAATTTTCCCATTCTTGACATCAATCATTGCTCCACATGTGGCGAGGAATGGCCATCCAAGGATGATTGGAATGTGTTCGTCTTCTTCCATGTCAGCTACAACAAAATCTTCAGGTATCCAAAAGTCTCCAACTTTGATCGGTACATCTAGTAATACTCCTTCAGGATACCGAATTGACCGATCAGCCAGTTGTAATGCCATTCGAGTTGGTGATAGATCTCCACAATTCAATTTATCAAATACCACTTTTGGCATCAAACTAACACTTGCCCCCAGATCACATAAAGCTTTCTTAAAATCTGTTGTACCGATTGTGCATGGTATCGAAAAGCTTCCCGGATCTTTCAACTTTGTCGGTAATTTGCTTTGCACGAGCGCACTGCATTCCAGATTGAGCCAAACTATTGAGAATTCTTGGAGTCTACTTCGGTTTGACAGAATCTCCTTCAGAAATTTAGCATACGAAGGTATGCTTGCAATTGCTTCAGTGAAGGGGATCGTGACTTGTAATTGCTTGAGAGTCTCCACGAATCTCGCAAATTGCGGCTCTATCTTGTGCTTGGCAGGTCTTGGAGGGAATGGCAGAGGTGGCTTGTAGGGTGGTGGTGCAATATATTCAGGTTCGGGTTGTCGTTCGTCTCCACCTACGGTGTCATTCTGCTCCTCGATAGGGTCTGCCTGCGATTCGAGTACGGGCGGCTCCAGTTGTTGCGGCTCGTATTCTTCGGAATGTGATGGCTCTGCATGCATCTCATCGAAAGTTTGATCGGGCATGGGAGATCCCTTGTAAGCTGTACCGCTCCTTAATGTTATGCATTTGCAAGTCTCTCTCGGGTTTTCTTCCGGTTGGCCCGGAAATTTGCCTTTTCCGCGTGTAATACTCGAGAGTTCTTTTGCCATCTTAGAGACATTGTCTTCTAAGTCTTTGTTGCGGTTTGTTAAGGATTCGATCTTTTGCGTGATTTCGGCGTTAGCCTTGTCTTGCATCTCTAGGAATCTCTCCATTAAAGATGTGATGTCAGGTTGCTGTGGTTGATTGTATTGCCTTGGTTGATAGTTCTGTTGAGGATTGTTGTATCTCGGTTGATAATTGGGCTGTGGTTGATAGTTCTATTGGGTGCAGCAGGCCTTGGATTATTTGCGTATGAGAGATTTGGATGGTTTCGGTTGTTCGGATGGTATGTGTTGTAAGCGGGCTGAGGTCGAAAGCTGTTGTCGATTGCGTCTGCTTGCTCTATTTCTTCCTCAGTTTGCGTCACATTCATACATTCGGTCATCTCATGCGCTCCTCCACAATAGCCACATGCTGTTGCGGCATTGACTGCTGCTACCGTTCGCTGCTTGGTTTGCTTGTTGAGTGTCATTTGCAAAGCATCAATCTTTGCGCTCAGCATGGATATATCATCTACTCGGTGCATGCCAGGTGTTGGAGTTGGCTTCTTTCGCTCAGGGATCCAGTAGTGTTGGTTGATTGCGATCTCTTCAATTAGGTTGTAAGCCTCGTCAGGTTCCTTGTTCATGATTGCTCCCCCTGCGGAAGCATCAATAGACAACCTATCGGTAGGGTTTAGACCATTATAAAAAGTTTGTACAATCAGCCATCTTTCTAGACCATGATGTGGACAACACCTTAACATATCCTTATATCTATCCCATGCCTCACACAATGTTTCACCATCCCTTTGTTCAAAATTAGTAATTGCATTTCTAAACCTCGAAGTTTTGGATGGTGGAAAATATTTTGCAATAAACACATTAAACAATTGGTCCCAAGTTTGAATGGAATTGGCCGGTAAGGAAAACAACCATGCTCTTGCTTTATCTTTTAATGAGAATTGAAATAACCTTAGCCTGATTGCTTCATTGGTAACTCCGTTGATCTTTATCGTCTCGCATATCCCTAGGAAAATCAACAAATGAAGATGTGGATCTTCATGTGGAAATCCTCCAAATTGCTGTGGCGAAACCATATTTATGAGAGCATGTTTGATCTCAAAATTACGGTTCGTAACAGTTGGCGGGTTTATACTAGAATTAGGATCATTCACGCGCGGTACGCAATAGTCTCGTAGAAGTTTGGGTCTTGCTGCATCGTGAACTTTGTTATCACCATTGTTTTGTCTTCCATTGTTGATCGGTTCGTTCGGTGGGATATTCATGTTGATCGAATCTGAGTCTTCTTCGCTTTCAGAATTACTTGATGAAGAACTATGATTGGTTCTTATCGGTGATGTGGAAGCGAATTGTCCTCCCCTACTAGCAATCCTCTCGGATCTTCGTACGGATGATTCGGCCAGCGTGCAGTTTTCTAAAAAGAAAAGAAAAATCTGAAAATCAACTAAAGACTAATAAAAAAAAAATTTAAAAATAAAAACGAAATTAAAAATAAAAAGAAAAATAAAAATGCAGAAAAATAAAAAGAAATCTAGGCGTTTCTAATTAATTGGATTCAATGGTCAAAGCAAGGACGTCTCGCGAGGCCTTGCACAATGAACCGTTATTCCCCAACAACGGCGCCAAAAAACTTGATCACTCAAAAGAGAGCAATGTTTCTTTTAACATTTATAAACTTGGAAATGCTATCGGTTCGGACTGCAAGCGCACAATCCTATCAAGTAGTATATTCGAGGTCGATCCACAGGGAATATTGGTTCAATGCTTTGAGCGATCGAATCGCAATCTTTCGAAAGGCTAGACGAAATCTGAAAATTGAGAGATGTTGTTGTGATCAATGTAAATTAGGAAGCAATTAAAAGTAATTAAAATAAAGATAGAGATGAGAATTCCTAGGGTTTCGGCACACCATTGCCACTCAATCCGCCTTGACAATATATTCCTGTTGCATCTGATTTCCTGTTGTTGTTTAATGAAAGACACCACATAGGTCACTGCGATTTATGTTACGCAAGAATGACAGATCTTTCACCGAGATTCTACATAGGACACTGCGATTTACCTTACGCAAATGTCTGACCTCTCAAATACCCCAAATTACTACAAAGATCAATGTGATTTACTTTACGCAAGTGATGGAATTTGGTACGCATTTTGTTGGTATGGTTTATGGTTTCCCCGCTAAGGTTTTCTTCACATAAACCTAATAAATCTCAACGAGGCTAATTCATACAAATAGTTTCTCTTACCATTAAAGCACTGTCACTACCCTAACAGAATCAAACTATATCATTGAAATTAGATGAAGAGATAGTAAATCACAAAAGCATTTTGTTTCAACAACAAGAAATCATAATCAATAGAAATATATATATCAAAACATCAAGAGTAACAAGGTTTACTGCCTAGCCCTAAGAAAAGGAACTTAGCCGCGGAACGGCATTGTTACAAGCACTCCTCTCTTCTCACTTTAATCAAATCTAACCCTAATTACAAAGATAACTAATCCTTCTGCCCAGGGGCCTTATATAGGAGTGGAGGGACGTGTAGAGGTTGAGTAGAGGCTAAGAAACTGATCTGGAAACAGCTGTCGGCAGTTATTCCCCAAGAGACACCTTCGGATACGGGCCGTATTGGGTAATACGGTCCGTATTAGGACCTTGACGGTGAGGGTTTAATGCTTCCAGCGCTATCTTCTGGTCTGTGCTAGGCCTGGTCCGTATTAGGCAATATGGATCGTAACAAAGACTTAGTCGATGAGCGTCGCTGATCCGATTGACTTGATTCTAGCTCCATTTGGTGTAAAATAGTCCCAAAACCTGTTTTCTGCAATAAAACATAAAGAAGGGTGACAGTAGCCTTTTTCTCTAATTAATTAAACATAAGTGTGAGAAAATATGCAAAACCCAAGCCAAAATCCTACGTAAATCATCATTATTTTGACTCTGATCACACGGACTTCTAATTTCATATCCGTGTAGGTATCGTAACTATCATACACGGACAAATATAAAATAATCTATGCTCACTGAACTCGTTCTACACGGGCTTTCGTTAAATATCCGTGTAGAATTGTCCCATTTTTTTTCTTGATTTTTTTCATTTCTGGGCTAGCCTCCAGTTTAATTTGCTAGCCAGTTTTCCTACAAAATTAATATACCATTCTGTTTTGCTAGCCAGTTTTCCAGATAATTTGACATTAAATTATGCTTGCTAAATTCATATATACACTAAATTGTTATACAAAATTATACAAATCCATGTTCAGCATTACAAAATTCAGATAGAAACCATCTTGCCCAGATACATCTTACTTCGTCGATCTGCTCCTTGGAGTACTCAGCTTGCTTTGATGGTTGCTACAATTATAATTTGGTATTAGTTAGTAACAAGAAAAGATAGATACAAGACAGTCGCAAATATCAATTGCTAATTTAATGAAATGAGAATTATAAGTAAGCATAATATGAAAATATCAATTGCTATTATATAGGCACAATTAATATGAATTACATACTACATCTGGAAATTGAAATTGCATTCTTTCGACAAAGTCAAACATGGAAATCATCATGTAATATCCGCATTCCCAACCCTCCACCTGTTGCGGGCCCTACAATTTACATTTAGCGGCCTATGTTAGAATGACAATAATTTTTTGAACAAAATATGAAATTATAGAATTGTGTTGTGCTCACCGGCCACCACCTCCAAATCAACTTATCTTGTAATTTCTTGTTCGTGCTGTGCAATTCTCCTTTTTTAACGTATGCAGCAAAAGCCCTTACAAAATGGAGTGACTCTAATTAGCAATTCCACAATTTGTTATAATTGGAAAAAAATCAAACATAGCGAAAGATTATTGCTTACCTTTTCACATACTCGTAGATTTTTTGCACTTGGCAAATGAGATCTTTTCAGGCTGCGAAGAATCCACGACGTAAACCGTATTCATGCAAGGCACAATGATGAGCAAACACCAGTGTCCACTGTGGGAGGAGAAGAATTATAGGATCTTAGCATACAATACCCAGATATTTGGCATATATAATAGTGACACACGTGTTTGCTTGACTTGATGGTGTGATTTCAATTATTTATATATTTAATCACAAGGTTAGAAGTAATCTCTAGTGGTATGGCAAGAGAATAAATCTCTTCTTCTCCTTAGTAGCTTGGAGCATCGCACAACACAGGTACTGGATAGACTCCTTCGGAGCATTTATCACATTCGTCGCATTAAGTCTATCGGGGTCCAGAAAAGCACACAAGTTCTTCTGTTTGCCCTTGCATTGATAGTTTCGGATTAGCTTCCTGAAAAATTATCATATTACATTAGAATATATTCTTCAGTGCTATACACATGATCTAAACAATTTTTGGTCACTAACATGAGAAAAATGGTGATGTGTCCCACATCGAGCCATTTATCGGACCCCGAGGCATGTAGAAAGTCCTTGAAGTCGACGAACGACATCGTGATAGTCGAGCCATCATGTAGAAATATCCCCGGAGGGACATGTATGAAGATATCTGTCATGTCCTCGGGTGCCGCCATCAAGCGGTCGTGGAGATCCCGCAAATCCTTTGCGGGAAGGAGGTTGTATTCTTCCTCGGTGAGTAGACGAGGTGGAGGTCCTGCTGGTTGGACAGGAGGGTCAGGTCCTGCTGGTCCGGCAGGAGGGTCAGGTTCTGCTGTTTTGGCAGGAGTGTCATGACCTGCTGGTTGGGCAGTAGGGTCAGCAACTGCTGGTTGGGCATCAGGGTGAGGTTCTACTGTTTAGGAAGGTCATTCTGCTTCATCCCTCCGTACCGGTGACATCATGCCCTCCATACGACTACCATCATCTCCTCGTGTCTGTATCGATTTTTTTACCCTTTTTAAGTATTTGAAAAGGAAGTGCTTTGAATGTAACAAAAGAACTTGATTATTTACAGATTACCTGATCCAAAATAATATGATTCTTGGGTCGTTGGACGAATGACAGCCGGGCATCATCGACATAGAGCATGCCATTCCCCTCAATTGGGACAGGAAGAGGTACGCGCTCACATTCCTTCAAGACTTTGTCAATCTGTACGGCGGCATGGCCGGGAATTAGCTGCTCATTGTGCACTTTGTCAGCTAATGGATGTACCATGCCCTTAGCAACAATCAGATGCTTATTCCCGAGCCACAGCATGAGTTCGCATGCTGTGGCGTCCTGCAATTTTGTGTAAGTAGTTATTTTTAAAATGAAATATTGTCCAACAAGGTTATGAACAAGTAGTAATTGCCTTTAGATTACGAACAAGTAGTGATTACCTTTAGATGATCCAAATCGTCTCTGAACGTCCCGGATGCCTGACTACTTCGCCGAACTCCCGTCGGGGTGGGAGGTGCTTGCTCGGCTGGCTGCGCCATAGCTGTAATTTCGGCACGCAACCTTGATTCCAACTCCTGTATCTTTGCGTTGTACTCGGCGCTCACCTCCTTGCGCAATTGCACAATTATCTCGTCTTTGTTAACTTTCGCACGAGATTTCCTTCGAGGTTTTAGTCCATTAAATATGTCCTTCCAGCCCCTGTAGGCACCTACGCCCCTTACTCGATGTCATCTTGCGCAAGGACAAGGAGTCATCTTGATTCTCGAGCGCTATGGACAAGGAGTCATCTTGCCTTTCGACCGTCCGGGAACCGGAATTGACCTCCTCCACCTCCAACTGTATAGAAAAATTAGTTATAGCAAAAGAATTAGTGATGTACACAAAGTTTTTAACACGCTTGAATTACACATAGTTCTAACGAAAGACTCTTACCATTCTCTGAGCCACGGGGAGGGCTGTGGGATTTAGTACTATCCTCCCGTCAGCGGTTAACTCGGACCTTGCCAACGTCCAATCTTGGGCCCTAGGATTTCTAATCCTAACCACGGGTGAGTCAGAGTCTTTGTTCAACTCCAGTATTTTTACCCATTCTTCCGACTTATCCTGGTAACCACCCGACCCCAACTTGTGCGGATATTTGTTCATTGCAACGATCCTCCTGCCCTCCTCCCTTTTTTTCTTCACACATCAAAGTAAAAAAAAAATTAGCCTACTATTTTCCATTTATTAAAAAGTAAACAAACCAATTAAAAAGCAAACAAAAAAATTACAAGTTATGATTGGAACACCATTTCAACTTTATATTACTTCAGTTAATATTAATTCAGTTATTCAAAATAAACACCATTTCAACTTTATATATGATTGGAACAACAAAAGCAACCGGGTGTCTATTTCGGACACCATTTACGAACATAATTCAAATCGATAAGGTAAAAAAATTTAATTTTGCTGAATTTACATACCTTGAACTCGTCCGTGCTCTTCATCTCCACAAACTTCTCCCATTTCTCTTGAGTCACCCAAGGATAGTATCCTACCGGGCTTTTACCTTGATCCATGTAATCCGTACTCAGCGTGCTTTTTTGAATTGCTTCCAACCTTCATTCATTATCCTCAAAGTCTTATCCTTTACCGCCTTCGGGATGTCATCCGGGATGTTCCCTGAGCCTGATAGACACCTAAATTACCGCATTTAAGTTCATGTACAATTAAAAAAAACCGATTAATTAGTTAGGTACTTCACCTTCACAATGTTCCACCAGTCGTTCTTTTGGTCTTTCAAAAACTGATCCCATCTCTCTACCAAGATGTCTGCCTTTTGCTTTGCCAAATTGCTCACCCAATTTGAGTACCCACCCCGTCTTTTACCCTTCGCACAACCATTTTTACTGAAATCGATGTCCAGTTGCTTTGCCTCGGACGTGCACGTGCACATTGTCGAACCTCTTTTCCTTTTTGCCGAACCTGATTGGGCAGTAGCTTGGTGCTCGCCTTCTTCCATCATATCTACGTGCTCACCCTCAATCGACATGGTTCTATAAAAATAAAATAGAACTTTTTCAGTAAATACCAAAGTAAATACAGTAAATACCAAAACTTTTATACCAAAATTTCTTCACAATGGAGGTGTTGAGCGTTTACCCGAGAAAGAAGAGGTAGGTTGTCGGACCGGATAGGTGGTTAGACAGGAGAGGCAATGAAATCGAGGTGAGGTGGGGAAGAAGGACTCGATACGGCGCGAGCTAAGTTTCGAAAAATTTGGAAAAGAAGGCGCGAGCTAAGTTATGAAAAAATTGGAAGAGCAGGCGCATAATATGTATTGTAACCCTAGTTCTACACGGATAATTCACTTAATTTATTCGTGTTGGAACACCTTTATACACGGACGTTTAATTTAAAATCCGTGTAGAGAGGAAGGAGGGCTACACGGACTTTTAGTTTAATATCCGTGCAGAAAGACCCTTTTCGACACGGACTTTAATTTTAACAACCTCATCTTTTACCATTTCTACACGGACTTTTAGTTAATAGACCGTGTCGCTCACAAATATTTCATATTTTGTTAATATTGACTTTATCCCAAAATCACTTAATAGGAAAAGGAGAAGTACGTACCAGATTCGGGGGGCTGGCGGGCGGCACTAAGAAAACACGGGCCCATGTAAGAAAACGCGGGCGGTAGGGTCGGGCGACAGTACGAAAACGTGATTGGGCGGCAGGGTCGGGCGAGAGAGAGAGAGGAGTGGTCGCTGAAGGTGGCCGGGGGTCGGGCGGCAGCGGGGTTACCGATTTTTTTTTATTTTGGCTAAACTTAAAACAAACGCGAGATAGAGAGGGAAGAAATACTTTGACGGAGATTTAGGAATACCCATCAGCGACCGGGCAAATCGGTCGCTGACCGCTATAAGCGCCGGTCGCTGAAGGGTTGGTCGCCAGAATGTTTAACTTTTTTTAAATTTTTTTTTTTTGGGTCTTCAGAGACCGGCGACCTGACCGGTCGCTGAAGACTAGTTTTATTGTAGTGGATTTAGCTGAAATAATTCTTTTGTAACCACAGAATTTTCCACTAAAATAAAATAAGAGTGGGAAGAGAGTTTCACGAGAGTTGTGTGTTATTTACTCTTTTCTCATAAGTTATCAATATCTGGTACCATGCACAAACAAATGCATAAATATAAGACACACGTACGAGAAAACACGCATGCACGTTATAAAGCACGGACTTCCGTACTTTTATTTATTTTTAAGGTCAGTGGCCGACTAAGATGCCCACCAACAATTCTTTTAATTAAAAAAAAAATGAAATGTTTTTACAACACCTCAAGCTAAAAAATGAAAATGTTTTCACTCCAAACTTTTTTTATGGACAGATTCGAACGACTGATTTATATGATGTAAATATTGAAGTCTTTGTAAAAAGAAATTCAAATTTTACATATTTTATTGTAGAAGTTTTACTATTAATTGGGATTTTGAGATCATCCGATACCATAATTTTCTTGTAGTTTACTAATTAATATAATAAATAATTTTTTATATAAGATTATAATATACAGATCATATATACACTGTTTGAAGTTTTAAGAATAAAAAATTAAAGGATCTCCGCAGTACGTACAAGTGATTTCACATAATTTAAGGAGTCATCACCTGATGACCTCATATATATCAATGAAATAGTGGACTATCTTGCGCCACACCAGGATGACCCAGATGAAAATACAAATTGTTGCATAATAGTCTCCCAATTTTTGCTAGAGAATATAATTTATAATTAAATGCTAACAAAATTGAAATTATCATGATCATGAAAATAAAAACATCTATCACTCATTACTTCATGACAAAAAAGTAATACAAATAAACAAATAAATGAGGTAGTGTGTGTGTGTGTGTGTGTGTGTGTGGGGGGGGGGGGGGGGGGGGGGGGGGGGGGGGGGCGGGCGTGTCCCAATGGAAGGATGTGCCTGCTTTTCCGAGGGCAGATCTTTGATTCTTAGTTCTCTCTGCAAACTATTTGTACATGTGGCACACTTAGGAAAAAAAAAATATTCTATTTATTTCTCTCCAATTTCATTTCTGACTTCCTCACGCTCTGTACCCCACAGAATCCCCCCTTGCCTTTATAAGAACTAGACCCCTCCATGCTCTTCTCACAAGTCACACCATCATCCAACAAAATACACAAGAAGAAACCTATACCTCATACAAGCATATATGGCATCTTGCTCAATGAGTTCTACTAGAAAATCTGTGTCCCGATGGACTGATCGACAAAACAAGCTATTCGAGGACGCACTGGCAGTGTACGACAAGGACACACCTGACAGGTGGCATAACGTGGCACGTGCAGTCGGAGGTAATAAATCGGCCGAAGAGGTCAAGAGGTATTATGATTTGCTCGTGGAGGATGTAAAACGCATCGAGTCGGGTAGGGTGCCTTTCCCCATTTACAAACCGTCTGGTGGCAATGGCATGGTCTATGAAGAACATAGGTAAATAGCTAGATTTGCATTACCTTGCATATCTTTACATGCTCAACTTTTTTTCTTCTTTAATTATTCCATGGAAACTGTTAAGCTACGTACTTAATCTATTGGTCAAACATATATAGATAGCAGTTAAAAAAAAAACAGATGCTATAGTTAATAGCATCTTTCTGAATTTTTAACTAGGTATTCAGTATATAACCTGCCCCTTTCTTTCTTTCTTTTTTCAGAAAAATATTAAGTCAAAATATTTAGTTTGTATTTTAGTTGTCCGTCTTATTTAAATTCAGTCTGTGCACTGCAAAGGTATACTACGTACTTCACAATCTACATGTATCTAGCTAGTTTTAAGGTAACGAATCTTGTTCCTAAGTATTTAATAACTATCATTAAAAGCAGTTGACTTCATCTTCGACTACATAATCTATATATCTTGTGTAAGCAAGCAATGCTAAACTATATCTGTGTTTTGCAAATCGGAAAGTGTAAATGTGTTTTTATATAGAACCTCCTTTTGGGGTCTATTAATCCATGCATATACCTTGTATACCAGATTCGTTCCATATATACTAATTGGATCCATGTGTTGCCATGCAGGTTGAAGCACTTGAAGCTCTGAGATAAGCACAAAAAGTTCTTCTGGCTAGAAAAGAACTTGTAAAAATCATGAATATTGTGTGTATAATGTATCTTCAGATCGATCTTCAATCTAGTGTAAAATGTGCCCAGAACTGTTGGCCTCCATTTCAGAGAATTGCTATAATCTCTCATTGAATGGAACTAGCTTAGCCTGATTAATTAATGTCATAGCAATTTGTAACATGATAATTTATCGTTAATCAATTAATTAGATGTATGCACATGGTATGTTCCCGCTAAATATAATGCTTGTTTGATCTCTCTTTTGCATAAGTGCTCTTAGAATACCCCATGTTACCTTTAATATATATAGACTTTAATATATATAGAGAGAGAGGCTAAGATACAAACGTTTGTTCCTAGCCTCCGGAATAAACATTTCAGTTTTCTAATTTTCAAAGTCTAAACAGTTGATCCAAACCTTTATATATTCAATATATATTAAAATGTACTTGGAAACCAAATTTTATATTTTTTGGAATTTTTTTTACTATTTATTAAGATTGTTTGAAAATCGCTGATTTTATTAAACTTTTGCACAATTAAAAAACATCGATTTTCAAACCAGCTTAATAAATAGTAAAAAATTCTAAACAATATAAATTTGGTCTCCAAGCACATTTTAATATAGATTTAATATCTAACAGTTTGGATCGACTGTTTGGACTTTGAAAATAGAAAATCGAAATGTTTGTTCCGGAGGCTAGAAACAAACGTTTGTATCTTAGCCACTCTCTCTCTCTCTCTATCTATATATATATATAGATAGAGATAGAGAGAGAGAGAGAGAGAGAGAGAGTGGCTAATATATAAACGTTTGTTCCTGGACTCAGGAACAAATGATTTGGTTCTCTAATTTTCAAAGTCCAAACAGTCGATCCAAACCATTAGATATTCAATCTATATTAAAATGTGCTTGGAGACCAAATTTTATATTTTTTGAAATTTGTTTACTATTTATTAACCTGGTTTGAAAACCGCTGTTTTTCAATGCTGCAGAAATTTAATAAAAACAGCAGTTTTCAAACCAGCTTAATAAATAGTAAAAAATTCCAAAAAATGTAAAATTTGGTCTCCAAGCACATTTTAATATAGATTGAATATCTAACGGTTTGGATCGACTGCTTGGACATTGAAAATTGGAGAACCGAATCGTTTGTTCCTGAGTCCAGGAACAAATGTTTGTATATTAGCCATTCTCTCTCTCTCTATATATATATATATATTGTGTGCCAATTGTTACAAAACAGATCGGGTGGATATATTTCCATATTCATATCCGTATAAAATTAGTCATACCGTACTTATCCGTTAAGTATCAATGTTTTCCATATCCTACAATTATCTGTTAATATTAACCAATAACAAATGATTAATGGATAATTATCAAATAAGTTGATATCTTATATAACTTAACATCAAAATATAGCAAACAAATAAATATAATAAACCCATCATGTACGTAATATCAATAAATATAAAGAATTATAATTAATTATTTATTTCATTAGTTTCAAAATATAAATTATTAATTAAATGATATAAAATGTTCCATATATTGAACTTAATAAAAAAAATTATGAATCAATCTCATCATCATAATAAAATTTATATAGTATATGTATGAATAAAAGTTTATCATGTATAATATTATATTTATCCATTATTATATAGAGTAATGTAGACAAATTTACTACGAACAAGCTGTTAATACACACACGTGTGTGTATACTAATTAAAATTTGAACTTTTTCCTTCAGGCACCTCAGATAACGGAAAATTAAATTATTTATTTTATAGAAAAATGGTAAGTGTGTGTGTCGGGGGGTGTGTGTGTGGGGGGGGGGGGGGGGGGGGGTGGGGGACGGTAGCACACAAATTTTATGTATGGAAGAAGAAGGGTAAAGATTTTAACATAGTATTAACTTCACGCTGCGCAGCGCATCAACTATAGAATCATATATAACAGCGCTGTATATGGTTCGTGCGCTGCATGAAGCCAAAACTGGTCTGTTAAAATCTTTACCCAAGAAGAAAAGAAGAATGAAACATTAGAAAATATAGAAAGATTTACAAAATCAGGAAAAGATAGGTTTCTTTCCGGAAGAATTTTTAGCATATATATACCTGAAGGAGACATTTGGATACCAGATCTTCACTAGTACCTGGACCGGGAGGCAATGATTCAGTTAGGAGAGATGATATTAACAACACTAATTCTTTTATTAACATAACACATTCAAATATTTTAATTATTTAGACAAATTTGTCCTTCATTAAATATTTCCGTTTTAAAATAAATCTTTTACGTATATTAATGTCTCCTATATTTCCTTCTCTGTATACTTTTTTTGTGAAATAGTAAAAAAAAAAATCCAAACTATATTAAAAATTAGTATTCTACAAAGTTCATTATATAACAAATTTATTGAGTTACTGAGATCAAAGTTTGAAGTTTATACGATTGGTTTTTGAGACCGTAGCATGGAAAACCTTATGCTATCCATAACACCTCAGCCTTACTCTTTCAAAAAATTTGTACTCTTATATACGATTTTTATATAATTTAGAGTAAAATGTTATGAAAACTGTAAAATTGATCCTCATACTCAACATGAAAGTTTTATATGATTAATTGATCCTCAATGTGTATTTGATCTCATAACTTGAAAGTTTAGCTCCTTTATTGCAAACAATATATATAACTAGAGTAGGCAACTAGATAGCTAGGCAGTGCAAAATTTTGAAGGGAATTTTAAATTAAGTACAGGTCTATGTATAATCAGATTGTTGTTTATTTTTGAAAAAAAAAAATTTATCTATCTCTGAACATCCATAGTTTAAATTAGTTAACTCACGTAACAATTTACAATCCGCTAGTTATATGTGTACATTTTTTGTCTATTTATGATAAAAATCTTGACCCTGTGTATGTCACATCATTTTTCCATTAATTATCAGCTAATGGTTCCGACAAAAATATCTCCAAACGTAGATACGTATGGTACAAATTCATGTGAAAAGAATAAAGTATTCCATTTGCATGTTTATTGGAATAAAAAATGAGCTATAAAAAAGATCTCCATTTCTATAGATACGTATCATAATTATCCTCCCACAGTTGGTTGCGGCTCAAAGAGCTCAAGAATATTACAATTATCTCGTTCTTTCTTGAAACACTATCTAATATTTTTTTATCAATTTTTCGATATAAATTAATAAATTGTCGTGTATTGTGCAATATTCAAGTATTAATTTACAAGTATATTTTATGATGTTTTAACTAGCTATGAGTTCAGAAGTTAAAAAGAGGTTGCTATTAATTAATTAACAGTTGACTTGATCAAAGTTACGTAACAAATTAATGTCAACCACGTCCTTTTCTAAATTAAAATAAACAGGAATACATGTGAGAACTTTTCTAAATCAAAGTTCATGAAATACTGAAATAGTTATGTCGGCCGAATAATATCTTCCCAATCACCCCCCGCCATCTGTATATATAAATGCTCTCTAACCGTTAAATTCCAAATTTTTACCTTTATAATTAACAATAATACATTATATATTGATAGGCAGCATATATATATAAAAAATTACATAATATATATGTACGTAATTTAACCTCATGTACTTAGTTTGCCATGCATGAACCTTCAAGGTAGCGGAAATCATTATTACAAAATAAAAGGCTGGAAGTCTGGTCAAATAAATGGGGAAATTCCCAAGTTCCAACTTAAGGATTCATACTCGATCGAGTTCAGTTATGAACCAGAATCATGTAAATTAAAAGGTACAGCACATTACTCACTTGATTCCCATCTTCTTCTTTTTTTTAAAAAGAGTTAAAGGTACAGAACTAGAAGAGCCAGAATTTTTCATAAAATTATTAGAAGAGAAATCAAGTGACAGAGCTAGTTTGTCTACATGCAATGCACAACTAATAGAGAAAACGAAAAAGTATATGACTGGTATGATACATGAAACCAAAACAGCTCTGTCAATATTTTTACCCAATATAATATAATAAATGCAATTAATGATGCAAAATGAAAGAGTTCCTTCCTTTGTGGTGTCTTAAGCACTTGATTTTCATTACACTTTCTAGTTGTAAGCAAGCGGTGCGTATATTCTATCTGATTATCTTTTAGAGAATCTAATCTTATCTGCTTTATAGAAAACTTTACCTGGGCCCCAATTATATGTGGTCTCCAAGAGCAGAGGAACCAAGCTATGACTTTATAGTCACCTTTTTTGTTATAATTCTGTCACTTTACTCTTCTGACCACAACCTGTCACTAACGGCCAGCATCTGAACATTTCTTTTTAATAATAGATTATTTCATGCATACGAGTTAAAGGTTCCTCTTTTACTTCTTGTATTGTACTTGTGTGATGGTAGCAATATATTGAAAATTCAAGGGTCCCACTGTGCATCTGCATTAATTTATACATCAATTAATATTATCCTAAAAAAACAAATAAAGGGAATTTTCTTTTATTAAAGTTCTCCAGTATATCCAGCATCTTTTAGATACTATTCTCGAGAATTGAACTTGCGACTTTTTCTTAGAGAGACCGGAATTGTGCCACTGTACTAAGTCCGCTGTTCTCTAATAAAGAGAATTAATAATTAATAAGAACGTTGTATTATGTGGATAACGTGTGTTGAGAAAAGGGACTAATCGGATCCAATAACCCTCAGACCCGTTAAGGATATCCATCATAGGGTTTAGTTATACAAAAAGAAGAGTTACTATTTAAAAATAAAAGCAACTCAATTCTCATGTACAGTATTTGTAAAAGTTACCGTTAGTACTTTTGTATAGGGTCAGTAGGCAACTGTTTTTTCTTCTCTTAGCCTTCAGCTTATATAAGCTCAGTGTAACATACAGAAACAGAATAATGAAATTTATGTTTTTCTCATTCAAACTTTCTGTCTCAAACTCATAAATTCAACATGGTATCAGAGCGGGACTAAGACCTGACTGAAGGCAAGAAAGTAACCCAGCAGCAGTACCAGCAACTGCAAACTGAAAAAACCAGCATTCGCTATTTCTCTACCAAAAAAAAAATTCAGAGAAACTGAAAAACAGCACCAAAACTTGCAATGGCCCAAAACCATGAAAAGCTCACAGGTGTAGTGCTCAATGGTAAAAACTACCATTTGTGGGCACGACAAGTTATCTTTGCCTTAAGCGGCCGAGAAAAAAGTGATCACATCAACCCAGAGGGCAAGGCTCCCAAGCAATCCGATCCCCCAACTGAACCAGAAAAAAAGGCACTAGCAAAATGGAAAGTAAGCGATCATACCGTGATCACCTGGTTACTCGCAACAATGGAACCGAAGGTATCTGACTTGCTTTCATACAAAGATACCGCACTCGAAATTTGGCAGAGAGCCGAAAAACTATATGGCCACAAGAAAAATTATGCTCATATCTACCAAATTCAACGAGAAATCCAACAAGCAAAACAACAGAATGGGCAATCAGCCATGGAATTATTCGGATTCCTCCAAAAGAAAAAGGATGAAATTCGAGTTTATTGACCCCCTACCACTGACCTTGCTGAAATTCAAAAACGAGAGGAGCAAGATGATGTCTTTCAATTCCTCGCTTGTCTCGACTCGACTTATGAGGCAGTCAGATCTCAAATTCTCCTACTAGCCGAACTTCCATCTCCTGATGAAGTAGCCTCAATGATACAAGGAGAAGAAACAAGAAGAGAGGTAATGGGGGCTCAACCACCAGAAAATCAAGAATCAAAGGGGTTTATAGTCAGACCGAACCCTTACCCTAGTTATCGGGCGGAGGAGAGAGGAGACCGAACTGCCGAGAGGTGTGAACACTGTAAGAGAGAGGGGTATCGCAAGGAGGCATGTTGGTTTCTCCACCCTCACCTCCGACCGAAGTGGCACAAAAAGGGAGGAGATCGGAGTAGAGGCGGCGGCTACGATGGATTTGAGAAGAAGAGGGGTCTGTTGGCGGAAACGAAGGAAGCAAATGAGGGGACCGAACGGGTTAAGCCTAACCCGGGTCCGAAGGATACCCCCAGCTCCTCTAATCCGGATCCTATGCGGCTGCTGCTTCAGTAGCTCACTGCTCTAATGAATCAACAACAAGAAAACACAAAAACTTCTAGTATGATTTGCATCTCAAATTTATCCTTCTTTCAAAAAAATTCTAGATGGATATTGGATTCGGGTGCAACTGACCATATGACAGGTAACATAAATTTATTGACCTCATTTAGAAAATACGAAACCAAAAAATTTGTTACAGTGGCAAATGGTGATAGAATGGAAATTCTTGGAGAAGGCTCAATAATTATTTTTTCAAAAATAATCCAAAATGTCTTGTATATAAAAGATTGCTCATCAAATCTATTATCTATTAGTAAAATCACAAAAGAGTTGAATTGTGAACTTATTTTCTTAACAAAGAATGTGATTTTTCAGGATCGAATAACCAAGAATTTGATTGGTGAAGGATTTCTAGAAAATGGGCTTTATTTTTTGAAAGAAGAAAAATTCAACGTCAACACTACAAAAAATGAAGAATCAAGTATACTTTGGCATAGAAGAATTGGGCATCCTTCCGACAAAATTTTAAAGAGTCTTTTTAATTTTTCAAAATTAGATAATAGTAGTTGTGAAACATGTAAGCTAGGAAAACATACTAGATTACCTTTTAATTTATCAAGTTGTAAAAGTGAAAAACCTTTTGATTTGGTTCATTCGGATGTATGGGGTCCCGCCCCAATTAATTCGTTTAATGGATACAAATATTTTGTTATTTTTATTGATGATTTTTCTAAAACAACTTGGTTATATTTACTAAGAAATAAAAGTGAAGTATTCTCACAATTTCTAGATTTTTACAACTTCATAGAAAACCAATATGAAGCAAAAATTAAAACCTTTAGATCCGATAACGGAACGGAATTTGTAAACCAAAATTTCTCAAATTTGTTTAAGGAAAAGGGAATTTTACATCAAACAACATGTATTTATACACCCCAACAAAATGGGGTTTCCGAAAGGAAAAATAGACATTTGCTTGAGATGACTCGAGTCCTTTTATTTCAAAATAATGTACCAAAAACTTATTGGTCGGATGCCGTTCTCACCGCAACATACTTAATAAATAGATTGCCAAGTGCTAATTTGAATTTTAAGAGCCCATTAGAAATCCTTTATCAAAGAAAACTTAATATTGAGCACTTGAGAATATTTGGTTGTACATGTTATGTACATAAAAATAAACAAGACAAGTTGGATTATACATCTATTAAGGCCATTTTCTTGGGTTATTCATCACAAAAAAAGGGATATAAATGCTATGATCCCAAGGAGAAAAAATTATATATTTCTAGAGATGTAACTTTTTTAGAAAATGAGTCATATTACAAAGAAAAAATTCAAGAGGAATTTATTAGAGAGCCTTTCAAGGAAATTACACTACCCCAATTCAATCCATCAATAGAAGAGGTAAGACCAATGAGGATTGAAACTTCAACCGAAAATGAAAATGAAAATGAAAATGAGGAGGAAATAGAGGAAATCTCCTCAAATAGAGGAGATCAAATCATAGGAGAAACACCGATAAGAAGGTCCGTTCGAACAACACAACCTTCAACAAGACTAAGAGATTTTATAACATACAAGGTACAATATCCTATTCAAAATTTTATTACATATGATAATGTCTCTTCCAACCATAAAACCTTCTTGACCTCAATTGAAAAAGAACAAGAACCAAACCGATATGAAGATGCCATAAAAAATCCCGTATGGAACAAGGCCATGAAAGAAGAATTACAAGCTCTTGAAAAAAAATGAAACTTGGGTAATCGTTCAATTACCAAAAAATAAAAAACCCGTAGGATGTAAATGGGTGTACAAAATTAAATATAAGAGCGATGGTACCGTGGAACGGTACAAGGCTCGCTTGGTTGCTAAAGGTTACACACAAACATATGGTATAGATTATTATGAAACATTTGCACCCGTTGCTAAAATGAACACCGTAAGAATTTTATTTTCCGTTGCAATAAACCAAGGGTGGAAATTATACCAAATGGATGTTAAAAATACATTTCTTCAAGGAACACTTGAAGAAGAGGTCTATATGTCATTACCACCCGGTTATGAAAAAAACCAAAATTGTGACTTAGTTTGCAAATTGAAGAAGTCAATTTACGGGTTGAAGCAATCTCCTAGAGCATGGTATGAAAAATTAAGCTCTCATTTAATCTCTTGTAATTTTAAAGTTAGTAATGCCGACCACTCACTATTTGTAAAAATTGAAAAAGAAAATACCACTATTGTTTTAGTATATGTAGATGATATTATCATTACCGGAAACAATTTAGAGACCATTAAAACCATAAAACTTCAATTGAAAGAAAAATTTGATATCAAAGATTTAGGCTATTTAAAATATTTTTTGGGGATAGAAGTAGCATATTCTAGCCAAGGTTTATCGATATCTCAAAGAAAATATACTTTAGAATTGTTGAAGGAAACCGGAAAATTAGGGTGTAAACCAACTTCCACACCAATAGACGGTAAATACAAACTAAACACCGAGGATGGTGAGCCATTAGATGATGTAAACCAATTTCAACGACTTGTAGGAAAATTAATCTACCTCACGGTAACCCGTCCGGATATATCATACTCGGTTAGCCAAATTAGCAAATTTATGCATAGTCCAAGAACACCGCATTTAGAGGGTATAAATAGAATATTAAGGTATTTAAAAGGGACACCCGGTATGGGAATTTTTATTAAATGCAATAATTCTAACAAAGTGTGTGGCTATTCCGATGCAGATTGGGCCGGTAGCTTTGATCGAAAATCAACGACCGGTTTTTGCACATTCGTAGGCGGAAATTTAGCCACATGGAAAAGCAAGAAACAAAACGTAGTGGCACGATCAAGCGCCGAGGCGGAGTATCGTGCCATGGCGTCAACCGCTAGTGAATTAACATGGATCAAACAACTCCTTGAAGATATGGGAATTAAAATCCAAGAACCAATGGAGATGTTTTGCGATAATCAAGCGGCACGACACATTGCATCCAACCCGGTATTCCATGAAAGAACAAAACACATCGAGGTGGATTGTCATTTTATTCGAGAAAAAATTTAAGCCAAAGTAATCGAGACTCCCTATGTACGAAGTGAAGATCAATTAGCGGATATATTTACCAAAGGCCTTGATCCTAAACCGTTCGCCAATAATACGAGCAATCTAGGGTTAATCGATATCTACAACTCTAGCTTGAGGGGGGGTGTTGAGAAAAGGGACTAATCGGATCCAATAACCCTCAGACCCGTTAAGGATATCCATCATAGGGTTTAGTTATACAAAAAGAAGAGTTACTATTTAAAAATAAAAACAACTCAATTCTCATGTACAGTATTTGTAAAAGTTACCGTTAGTACTTTTGTATAGGGTCAGTAGGCAACCGTTTTTTTCTTTTCTCTTAGCCTTCAGCTTATATAAGCTCAGTGTAACATACAGAAACAGAATAATGAAATTTATGTTTTTCTCATTCAAACTTTCTGTCTCAAACTCATAAATTCAACAACGTGCCATAAATAGCTCTGCAAAACTAATTATTAAGGATTATTATATTCTCTTTATGTATATGTCTAAATGGAATTATAGCTGTTTGAGACCTTGCTACTTGCTAGTCAATGAACTAATAATATCAAAATATATTCTCTTTATAGCTGTTTTACAAAAATATGCTTGTAATTATACTATTCTGAAATAATATCCCATCCTATCGTGTACTCTCGCTCCGTTCCTATCAACACGTTTTTCTGATTTCAACGATATTAAGGTGAACATTAGATACCTTCATTCAAATTTTGAGATAGAAATAATTACCGGTCTTTAATCTAGTGACAAAAATAATATCCATCAAGTAAGAAGTCATATGTTCGAAATATGAATAAAAAAATATTGTAGAATAAATAGTTAGATGACATAATCTCCAACATTTACTAAAATAAAAATATTAACGAATCACCACCATTCAATCCAGTCGCTGAAAGATTAGAGCATCCACTCCTCATATTCCATTCCTCGGAAAAGCATTACTTTAAATTGAATTGATTATTTAAGATGTTTATTCTCTTAACAAGTTGGTCAAATTGAGTGGTAATTGGGAATCTATGAAGTTTTTCTATATGATGCGCTTCTCATTATTAATTATTTTTCTCATTCTTAATCAATAGAAAGTTGATACTCTTTTTCAGATATCAAATATGAAATTAATTGCAACTTGTTGTTTGATGTTATTACAAATACATCAATTTAGAATAAAAGAATAAAAGCAATGTAGTTGCAACTTTTTTATCTAAGAGAAGGAGAGGTACAAAACTAATTATGAAAGTGTATGATGTCAAATAATTAACCTCACTAGATTTACAAATATCTAAATACACTACTACAGAAAAAGAGATTGCACACGGACATTAATGGAAGAGCTACACGGATTTCCTGCTGTGTTTAAAGCCAGGGTGTATGAATAGGTCAGAAACTACACACGGATATTTAACTGTGTGTGATTATAATGATTTCTACACGGATATCCCCTAATTAACCGTGTACAAAGACCTGCCAGTGTCGCTCTCCAAGTTACCGAGCTACACGGTTATCCCCTAATTAACCGTGTACGTTTACTCTTTCTACACGGCTTTGTATTAAAAGTCCGTGTAGCTATCGTAGCTATTATACACGGATTTTTCTAAAATATCCGTGTATGATTACTATTGCACACGGAGTTGTATTAAATGTCCGTGTAGCCCTCTTAGCTATTATACACGGACATTTGTTAAATATCCGTGTGCAATAGCTAATTTTTTTTTGTTTTTTCTATCGTACACGGACGATTATGAAATATCCGTGTATAATAGCTAATTTTTTTTTTTTGTATATTTTGTTTTTGGGCTAGCCTCCAGCTTTGCTAGCCAATTTTTTGCGACAGAAATTATACAAAATTTCATATAGCAATAAATTCATTCGAAACAGATTAATTAGCAAGAAATTCATATACTAAATTTATACAAAATTCATATAGAAATAAACAGATTAATTATGTCACTTATGCACTAAATGATTATGATGCACGAACGATCAAGAAATTGGACTAAATAATAGAAAGATAGATTTCGGTTCTGAGATCACACAGATTCTCAATTCTTTGATAAAATTATTATAAAAACAACAACTGCCTCTGCCAAAAGTCCTGACGGCTGTTTAAATACAAACCCTAAACAAAAATGCATAAAAGATACATAAAAGACCCTAAAAATGCTAAAATTATAAAGAAAGGTCCAAAAGTTCAGATCCGACGGTCGGATCGCGAATCTGAGCCCGAAAAATGGGCGAAACGGATCATAGATCGGTTTCGAATCCGGCTTTGGGTTGTGGAGTTCCTGTCAAAATTTCAGCCCGATCCGACAGACGGATCAAAAGTTACACCCCTTTTTCTGAAACATGCGCAGGCCTTGGTTAAACACATCATGAGTAAAGCATAGAACAGATCAATTGCAATCATAGGAAATTAATATGAAGTACATACCGCTTATTATCTCAGATCTCAGCTGCTGGCCTCGATCAATTCGCACAAATCTGATAGGAAAAAGCTCAGTTCAGAGAGATGTACTAAAAGACTTGATCAAAACGGCGCTCGAAGGGGAAGACATTAAAACCCTACACTTTTATACACGGCTATTTAGTTATAAATCCGTGTAGCTCTCCAACTAAACATACACGGCTATTTAGTTATAAATCCGTGTACAATTCTACTATTTCTACACGGATATATTATCAAAAATCCGTGTGTATATTCCTACACGGCTTTGTATTAAAAGTCCGTGTAGCTCTCTCAATTATTTGCACACGGACCTCTTTACACACGGATTTTTGGTTTCTAATAAACCGTGTAGCTCTCTCTAATAATTCTACACTGATTATTAACTAATTATCCGTGTAGAAATCGTGCAGATCTTTTGAACAAGTAAAAAATCATATTTGGTACACGGTTGTTAATAAAATTGCCAAATCCGTGTACAATGTGCAGTGTACAAAGCCAGTTTTTGTAGTAGTGATATTTCTACATGAAAATTTATATTACTTCAACAACATTACTACTTATTAAACACCTCCTTGTTGATATTTACTGAAGAACAAAATGCAAAGTGGCAGTGGAGGGACCAATTAATGTTGAGATAAATTACAAATTCCCTCTTATAACATCAGCATCCCCCTACTCTATATAAAGCACCACCCCCATACCACCTGATTACTCAAACAAGCACACAAACACAGCATATCAATTTTTCTCTAAACCATCTATTATAACATGGCTTTTTGCAACATAAACTCAGCAAGGAAAGGAGTGTCCCAATGGACACCTAGACAAAACAAACTATTTGAGGAGGCACTTGTAGTGTACAGCAAGGAAACACCTGACAGGTGGCATAACATTGCGCGTGCCGTCGGAGGCGGTAAGACTGCAGATGAAGTAAAGCGATACTACGACTTGCTTTTGGAAGATATAAAGCAAATCGAATCAGGTCAAGTGCCGTTCCCTGTTTACAGATCGTCAAGCGGCAGAGGCAGCGCTTCCATGGCCTATGAAGAACACAGGTTCAGTTTACTGTTTGATTTGCAATTTTCCACCTTTGTTGCTTTGTTTTAATTATTTTGCATCTACTATTGATCAAACCATCACAAGAGTAAATTATACGTACTCGCCCATAAAAAATATCATGTAAACACTTATTGTTCCTTGATACAATAAGGTGAAATATTTCGGTTTAGTCTTTTAATAACACATATAGAGATGTTATTACACCTCTAAGGAGGCTTCTTGTTCAATAAGAAATGGTATAACATATTCCATGATCGACAGCATATTACATAACTTGTGCCTTGCCAACTTCCTTTATTAATTGGTTATTCTTTGTTGTATTATTTTCTGACAGGTTAAAGCATTTGAAACTCTAAAGGGAGAAAGAACTATTCATCAAGGACTACAGCAATTTGTAAATTACTTATTTATGTATATGTGTAAGGAGAAAGATCTGCTATAATCTATATACCAGTAGTGAATGTACTATGTGCTCTCTTAATTGAGAGCAAGTACCTCTGATTAAATGAATGTATTTGTAGTTATATTTAATAAAGAATTATGCAACAAATATCTTTTGTTTTCCTTTTATGAAATGCAAGTTCCTAAAACAGCTAGCAAGCTAGAAGAACTACTTTTGACAATCCCTCTCATAAACAAAAAAATAAAAAGAAAGAAAAGAAAATTGGAAACCCAAGAAAATGTCCGACGGTCCGACCTTAAGGGCCTGTTTGGCTGCTCCCCACGAAATACTGTTCACGTGGAAAAAAAAAATTCACTCGGACTGAATTTTTTTTTTCCCACGTGAACAGTAAATTTTAGTTCAAAAATTTCCTATTCCCATTCCCACTGTGCAGCCAAACAGGTCCTAAGTGGTAAATTTTCCCAGTGAACCCTAGAAATAACATATTGTAAAATTAAACTATTATTTTCTCTATTTAATTAATTTCCAAGTTCAGCTAGATCTCCTCTATTCTGATAAAGTGTGCCTGATAAGTATCTAATCATTGAATTGTACTTGTGAAAATTTTAAGATAACGACTCTTAATCATAAGATAATATTACGTAATCAAGATCCTTTTTAAGATAAATGAATTGTACTATCATTATATATTGCTAATTACACAACGGACTCAATTTTATCATTTGGTTGTAATGGGGCCCCAGATTTATTGGGCTTTGGGCCTATCAGTGATTCATAAAAAAGAAAATTAGAAACGAAAAACAAGAGGGACAGGTTCGCAAAAGTTCGATTTATGACGCGTTCCTCTGCTTCCAGGTGGCCAAGGACTCCGTCTAAGACACCACGTGTCCAATTTATTTATTTTTCTGAATTTTGGATACTTCACAATGAATCTGGTTTCTTTTTAATCCAAATTTCTCGATTTAATTTTGTTAGTTATCTTATTTTTTTTAAATGAATTTATGATAAATTTATGTTAGTTATACTTCACAATGAATCTGGTTTGTAGTCTCTATTTGGTTCTATAATGAATTTACGAAAAATAAAAAAGAAAATACTAGTATTGGACACCTCTAGTACCATGGCCTGGTATTTGACATTACAAAATGAAAACAAATGAATTAAAAACAGGAGACCGACTAACTATCCCCCAAGTCATTTCTCCATTCATCCTCTTTGTTGACCGCTAATCAAGAGGGGACTACAAATTTCAGCGCTAAAAGATAAAACAAAACGCGTCATTATTGGTTATTAAGTGAGGGGGCCGCTCATTAACTGAGGGACCACTAACTACTTGGGGACCGCCTAATATTTGATAAATTTTACAACTGGTGCGCGTAAATATGAATACATATGTGCGCAAATATTAATATATAATATATCAAGTATTCATACATAAGATATCAAGTATTTTGAAAAAAAAAAAAAAAACTGGATACATCACACACCCATATTTTACACGTTTTTAGAGGTGCGTTTTTTTTTCGTTCAATCTCGCCAATATTTCTGACGATCTGTGAGAAAATTTGCGAATTTAAAACCACAAACGTCTTCTACACAATTTTCTCTTTCAAATGAGATCCATGATGACATACTTTCGGGTTGTCCGTCGCGCAAGTATTCATATCTCGTCATGCAAGTTTTATACCTCGTCGAGCAAGTATTCATACCATGTCGAGCAAGAATTCATACCTCGTTGTGCAAGTATTCATACCTCGTCGTCGAGCAAGCATTCATACCACATCGAGCAAGTATTCATATCTTTCCGTGCAAGTATTAATAAATCGCCTATGACAACCTGAAAAGCCTTGCTGCCGGCGGATAGAAAGTCGGAGGTGATGCGGTCTGGATCGGGATCACGACAAGTTATGAATACTTGCACGACGAGGTATGAATACTTGCATTACGAGGTATGAATATTTGCACTACGGATAACTCAAAAACACTTCATCATGAATTTCATTTGAAAGATAAAATTGCGTAGAAGACGTTTGTGATTTTAGATTCGCAAAATTCTTTACATATCATCAGAAATATGGACGACATTGAACGAAAAAAAAAACACACCTTTAAAAACGTGTAAAATATGAGTATGTGATGATTCACATAAAATAAAGTTGATGTCTATTTTTTTAAGAAATAATTAATATCTTAGATATGAATACTTGATATATTAGATGTTAATACTTGCGTGCATAAGTATACATATTCGCGGGCATCAGTTGTAATTTTTTTCAAATATAAGCGGTCTCCCAACATAATTAATGATTGATACACGTTTTCTTTTGTCTTTTTATGCTGGAAGTCGTGGTTCCCAGATACTTAATGATTATGAGGGAAATAGATTGGGGAAAAAAATCTTTATTCTAAAAACAGTTCAGGCATAATGGTACCAACAGTTTGTCAATTAGCTGGAGCTTAATTACTTGTACTTTACTTTGTTATTCATACTGGCACAGTTTTAGAAAACAAACTTTTTTTTTAATATGAATACTGGCACGTTTATGAGCAGCACTCATATTAAAAATTGTTTTTCTTATATTTGTGGATACTTGTATGTTTTTTTTTTTTTTAAATACGAGCAACACATTTTCAGAGATACTGGCACGTTATTTTGTTTTTTTGAAAAAAAAAAAAACATTCAAGATAATTAGTGTTCTTATATGTTGGATTAAGTATATTAAAAAAGATAAAATTAATAATGAGCAATACTTATATTATGTACAATAATATGAGGGACAAAATGGTCTTTTACTTCTTCATGTAGTACTATAATAGTTTTTTATTGACACTAATCCTATATTCTTAATCCTTTATACTTGCCGGACATGAGTTCCTTAGCAGAGCTTAAACTCTTAATATTGTCCCTTAAGGAAGACTGCCGAACACTAGATACTTCTCATCAAATTTTGAGACATAAATTATTATCAGTCTTAATTTGATCTAGTAGCAAATGCAAAGACCGCAGATTCAAAATCAAATATATGATAGATTCTTTCTGAATATTAAATAATTGAACGATCTTTACTTGAAAATAAAAATTTAACGTATCACCACCATTCAATCCAGTCGCTGATTAGAGCATCCACTCCTCATATTCCTCTCCTCTCGGAAAAGCATTACTTTTAAGCAGAATCGATAATTTAAGATGTTTATTCTCTCAACAAGTTGGTCAAATTGAGTGGTGATTGGGAATCTAGGAAGATTTGTACATGATTCGGTTCTCATTATTATTTATCTTTCTCATTCTTAATCAATAGAAAGTTGATACTATTTTTCAGATATCAAATGAAATTGCAACTTGTTTGTTTGATATTAATATTACAAATACATCACTTTAAAATAAAAAATAAATAGAAGCAATGAAGTTGCAACTTTTTGAGCTAAGAGAAGGAGATATATATATATATATATATATATATATATATATATATATATATATATATATATATATATATATATATATATATATATATATAGATACAAAACTAATGAAAGTGTATGATGTCAAATAATTAACCTCACTAGATTTACAAATATCCAAACATTTCTACATGAAAATTTATAATTACTTCAATAACATTGCTACTTATTAAACAACTCCATGTTGATATTTAATGAAGAACAAAAAGGCAAAGTGGCAGTGGAGGGACCAATGTTGAGATAAATTACATATTCCCTCTTATAACATCAGCATCCCCCTACTCTATATAAAGAACCACCCCTTACCACCTGATTTCTCACACAAGCTAGCACACACAAAGACAGCATACATATCAATTGTTTCTCTAAACCATATATAACATGGCTTCTTGGACCATAAACTCAGCAAGAAATGGAGTGTCCCAATGGACACCTAGAGAAAACAAGCTATTTGAGGAGGCACTTGTAGTGTACAGCAGAGAAACACCTGACAAGTGGCATAACATTGCGCGTGCCGTGGGAGGTGGTAAGTCGGCAGATGATGTAAAGCGTTACTTCGAGTTGCTTTTGGGAGATATAAAGCAAATCGAAGCAGGTCAAGTGCCATTCCCGATTTACAGATCGTCGAGCGGTAGAGGTAACGGTCTATGAAGAACACAGGTTCAGTGCTTGATCTGTAATTTTTTAACTTTGTTGCTCTGGTTTTATTATTTTCATCTCTTAATTGATCAAACCATCACACGATCAGTAATTTATATGAACTCGCCCATAAAAAATCCTGTAAACTTTATTGTTCCTTGATACAATAAGGTGAAGTATACATGCCAGTATGCTTAAATTTCCATCTTTTATTTCAAAATAATTTTTTCTATCTTTAACTCCCATTTGTTCATATCCAATGCAAGTTATATCCAAATTTATAATTTAATAGCGTCATTATGAAAATATTGATTCTTCTGGTCACTGTAGCAATTTATACATAAAATTTACTTCAAAGTGATGTGTATATGTATAGCTTCTGTTATATTTTTAATTAAGAGATCAATTATTTCGGATTAATATTTTCATAACACATATAGATGTTAACCTCTAATTAAGGAGGCCCTATCCGTTTGTTCAATAGGAAAAAGTATAATTAACAGATTCCATGACCAACAGTATATTACATAACTTGTGCCTTGCCAACTTCCGTCAATAATGTTGATTCTTTGTTGTATATTTTTTCTGACAGGTTAAAGCATTTGAAACTCTAAAGGAGCAAGTACTATTCCTAAGGAGTACAGCAATTTGTAAATTACTTAATTATTTACAAGATTCTAAATAGCAATTATAGCGCTATAGCTTTTAAGGTCCGAAAAAGCTATAGCGCAATCATAGCTAGCTATTTTATCATTATAAAAAAAAAGTGGTTAATAGCGTTATAGCTTTTGAGGTCCGAAAAAGCTATAGCTAACTATTTAGAACCCTGGTTATTTATGTATATGTTTATGGAGAAAGATCTGCTATAAACTGTAGTCTATATGCAGTGAATGTACTATGTGCTCTCTTTATTGAGAGCTAGCACCTCTGATTAAATGAATGTATTTATATTAATATTTAATAAAGAATTATGCAACAAATATCTTTTGGATTCCCTTTTCTGAAATGCAAGTTCCTAACACAGCTAGCAAGCTAGAGCAACTACTTTTGACAATCCCTCTCACCACCAAAAAAAAAAAAAAGTTGGAAACCCAAGATCATGTCCAACCTCTAGTAAATGTTTTTAATGGTGCGTCTATGTGCCAAAACTGTTATATTTTCCCCAGTGAACCTTTGAAATAACATATATTGTAAAACTACTTTTTTCTATTCAATTTTCTAGTGCAGCTAGATCTCCTCTATTCTGATAAAGTGTGCCTGATAAGTATCTAATCATTTAATTGTACTTGTAAAAAAAATTTAGATAACGAGTCATAATCATAAGATAATATTACGTAATTAACATCCTCGTTAAGATAAATGAATTATACTAACATTAAATACTGCTACACAACGGGCTAAATATTATCATTTGGGTGTTATGGGGCCCCAGAGATATTGGGCCTTTGGGCCTATCAGTGATTGATTCGAAAAAAGGAAAATAGAAACGAAAAACAAGAGGAACATGTTCGCAGAAGTACAATTTGTGAAACACTCCTTCCTGTCCGCGTGTCAAGGACTCCGTCTACACGTGTCCAACAAAAGCCTAGCCATCGTAGAGTTTTAAAAGGCTTAAAAGGGACCAAATAATACCAAGGAAAGAAGAAAAATGGCAATTTCGGAGGTTTCAAACATGGCAGTAATTCTACAGGTTGCGTTTCTCTCCTTGGTTGTGGACATTGGACACGTGTCATCTGATGGTTCCTGGCAAACTACGAACTGGGAAGGCCACGCCATCACAAAGTGCGTCTCCCTTTGCAGTATTATCTGTTCATTAACTGTTGCCCTATTTTAGTAATCATTTGTATGTTTGTTTGTTTATTCGACAAACAGTAATTTCCACTTAAATTTTCATGTCTCTTAACGGATCTGTTAGAGAAGAAATTGCTATTGTATCGAATTGGATGGCAGTATACAAATCCAAATCAGTTGAAAAAAAAATTATCAGATCACACACCCACTTATGTTCAATCTTTAATTATTAAATTCTCACCTATTAGCTGTAATATTGATAAAATTGGTCTCCCATATTTGGGTGACACTGCATCAAGTAAAAGTAATGTGCATTTTTTCTTCTTGAATGTATTTTATTTGGATTTCGTATTTTCTTATTTTGCTAGTACTTTCTTAATTTAGTTTTATTTGTGGTTATTATATATGTCATAGCTACTGTCTTTGTAAATTAAGTTTTTTGAGATGAAAACACAAACATTCACATTGTTATTTGCTCTTTTATTATGCTTGATTTTTAACAATACCATTGATGAATGAGAGTCCATATCCTCTGAGGTAACATAATATTTTTGTTTAGATCCGGACCGACCGATCAGAATCCGGTTCAATCTAGCCCGATGTGGAATGCACATTACTTTTACTTGATCAAACGATCCAGATCTAAACAGAAATAGTTTGTTACCTTAGAGGTGGTATGAATTAATTTGATGAATGAGGCCAGTTAGTATGGATTGAAATCTCCACACACCCACATCTGTATTTTGTGTTCTCTTTCGCCACAGTTTTGACGAAGTGACCGAAATTCTCAATTTTTTTTAATAAAATATTTCAAGATATTAACAGTGAGAAACACGGATTATTACAAATTGTCTTAGGTCATTGGCCTCAGTACAATTTCTCCTTTTGTCAATTTTTAAATTGCTTAGAAACTAAATAGGAACAGTTTCAGATCAAAGAATTTGAAATGGCTGGCTCCTGGTTCTGTGTAGGCGAGTGATTTTTTTCTTTTAATTGGAACATCATGGAACCATAATTGCAATACGTGGAATTGTAGTACTTATTTAATTACTATGGTACGTAATGTGATAGGGGGCTAGCTCCAATGCATGGAAGATCTGAAATGACTGTGAGAAAAGCCGCAAGATCACATATCGCAATGGCTCAAGCTGCATCAAGTATGAATTAATCCTAAATCTGTTTTTGCTCGGTATTTTATTTTCTTAACACAAAAATAAAAATAAAAATAAAAATAAACATGAGTTAGAAGGACCCCTCAATGTACTTACTGTGCTCAGCCTAATCTTTATATTTACGATTTGACAAGGTCGTTTGATTTCCATGACCATTTACCAGGGCCATTTTAAAGTTCAACAAATACACAAGGTAAATTGGTAATCCGATAAGAGGCCAACTAACCTTCTGTTGTTAGATACATGTCAATAAACTTACTATACGTGTTAAAGCATATTGGTATCAATATGTTAAATGTAGGAATAGCAAATGTTTGGTGCATTAGAAGCTTTGGTAATTTATATGTGTTCAACTTTTTTATTCTTTTTATTACGAGTATGTATGTTTGTGTATATCGATTGAGTTATTGGTTGGGAGGGAAAACACATTTTTGACGTTTTATCCTAAATAAATATAACGAAAAGAGAGCCATTTTAAAGATCTCTGAATCTATTATAGAAAGAGAATTAAGTCCAGAAAATATGAGAAGATAGCGTCCAGTGTCCTGTTAAAGCTTAATTGGTTTCCTGTTAACTCAAAACATGTATGAAATTTTGCAAACTGAGGTGCTGAAGGTATATGGGCCTAATTGGGCTGAGATGAATGTGTTAAAATTGAACCTGCACAATAGGTATATCTTATTCAATATTAATTATATTGTCCACAGATGTAGAACATGTAATAACAAATGAAGCAGGAGAAGATGAAACCAAATCTGAAAACAAGGGGAGAACATCAAACGGCGGTGCTTTTGACGAAGCAAAGACGACCTATGAAAATGCAAAGAAAAGAGTCGGTGAAGCGTATAAAGCAAAGACAGAAAGTGCAAAGAGAGAGTACGAGGATGCCAAGGAGAAGGCCTCGAAAGCCACAGGGGATCTCGGTGCTAAGATGAGGGCGGGAGAAGAAGAATTGTGAGAGATTTTGTCGAAAAATATATCTTGGTAGGTGGTTTGTTTTAGGAACTTAATTTCAGTAGCATAGCTAGTTTATGCGCTCATATTTTAAAATAAATAATCTAATATTTCCTGTTTACAAGAACTCACAAGACAATATGACCATAAATTTTGATATGGTCCCAAACGGATTGGTATACCCTTCAATTTTTTTTTAAAGAGAAGTAGGGCTCACTCTTCCAAATCAGGTCATGTGATTGAAAACAAACCGACAAGATTCACACTAGAGCTTTATGAATCCTAAGTCAGATAGATCCGGTTCGTTTGTTTTAAATCTTAAGATTGTAGGAATAGTGTAATCTTATTTTTTTTCTTTAGGGAAATAATTAAAAAAATACTGTTCCAGTCACAAACTATGCATGAATGCATCCTCTTGAGTCCCCCTTGAAATGCACAAGGAAAAACTAATATTTTGTATGTATAATTCCTTCATTATAAATTAAAAAAATTATATGCATGGTAACTCATATGAAATATTTTTTAATGCAAGCAACAAAGATGTTTGATTTGTAAAATATCTTGCCAAATTTGTAATTTGTTTTAACTTATGTTCCATCTTATTAACAAATTTTGGATCCTCTATACAATTTTTTTGCTCTGTCCTGCGGAGATTAGCTTTGTCCCGGCGTGATACGAAACAAAAGACACGAGGCCTACAAGTTACAAACATTTTTTTAAACAAGATGTATCGATGAGCTTTTTACTAAAATCTTACTCTAATAGATCAATTTTTTACTAAAATCTTACTCTAATAGATCATTTAGATGTCTTTCTCCTTTTTTATAGTACTTGAATATAAATTTTATCAAAGAACTTTAAACCGTACCTTGCTTTCTTATTAATATTCTTTTATGTTTCTGAATAGGAGTACTTTTTGAGTTATTATTTATGTCATTAATGGTTACGCTTTATGCTTGTCTAGTCATATCTTAGTTTAGTCATATCTTAGTTTATTCGCCTGCCTCTGATACTGATTCGAAGCTACCACCACCCAGACAATTTATTACTCAGTTCAATATTCCGAAATTTTTAAATATACCAATGTAGAAAAAAAAAAAAACCAAAAGACCACTGAAATTGGAAAATTTGAAAAATACCAGAGCCGCAATAACAAATGGCAGTCCTATTCTTGAGGGTTCGCCATTTGTCGTTGTGGCCCCTCAAAAATTAAAAAACTCAGCATATTACAATGATTTTTTTGGTTTTTGAGGGACTGCAACGACAAATGGGGACTCCCAAGAATAGGGCCATCATTTGTCATTACGGTCCTAGTATTTTTTTGATTCTCCAAAATTGGTAGTTTTTTTTTGTGAGAATGATATTAATAAAAAATTTCAGTTCAATATTGGAAAAAATATATATTTTTTTAGCATGAAATAAGAATAAGGTCTTCTAACTCGTCATGACTTAAGATTTCTTTGCATAATGGAAAATATTAAATATATTAACAGGTTAGATGTGGTTTTATTATAAAAAAAATATATTAATTAACACGGTTAGTGATCCCAGATTATTAGGCTGGGCATTAAGTGGGTATGACAAAAAAATTAGTACTCGTCAAACAATAACTAACAGAAAATTGTGAAACAATAACTAGCAGAAAATAATAAAAAAATGAAATTGTAAATTGACTTGTGGTTATACTATTCCCAACAATAACTAACAGAAAATCAAAAGAGATATGTAAAGTTAAGGGTAATACTTCACGTGTTTACAGAGTTCCAATGTAAATTTTAAGCTGAATTAATGACTAAAATTCCGAAATATTGAACCTTTAATAAATAATAAACTGATTTTAGTCTTTCCTCATATTCAATAAACGTCTAGTTAGGTGAATTACTGAATTGTACGAAATATGCCGACTTTTAGGGCCTATTCGGACACATTACTATGCCCGTGGAAAAAAAAAATCAGTCTGATTGAATTTTTTTTTTTCTCCACGCGCACAGTAAAATTTAGTTCAATTTATGTGCCCATGTCTATTCCCTTTTGTGTGCCGAACAGGTCCTTATGGAACACAAGTTGGAGACCAATATCATTAGTTTATGGTTCTAAAAGTTACTTTTTTTTAATTCCTGGAATTCTTTTTAATTTGAAATGTTTTCTTGATATTTTGTTGTGTTTAAAATATTTAGATATTAGATAGCTTAAGAAATATCATTAAAAAATATCTAGCTCAATTTCCACCAAAAGAAAAATATATCTAGCTCAAAATATTTTGATATTTTGTGATCCATCTAATATTCATGAAAATTCACCACGCCTTCATTTCATTACCACCTATAAATAGAAGTGTCATGCTTCATTTTGGGGCCAAAACTTCAAGTAAGAAGGCAACGAGAAGTATTAATTGTAATCCTCTTGAAGTGAGTAGAGAGATAAGTGTACGTATAAAGGTGATTCTTTCATAAAAAGATAAGTTATATAGTTTGAGTGGGTTATAATTTTGAGTGTTGTTAATTTGTATCATGTATTAGTGTTGTGATAATAAAAATGTGTTTGTATTATATAATAGTGTTGATAATATAAATATCTTATTATAATCAGTCCGATCCGTTGTGTCAAACTCGATAAAATATATTGCATATAATTATGTTTCTCGTTGAAAACAGCAGATATAATTAATAAATGAGTAGGTTCAACACTGTTAATGCACGGTCATCCTTCAAATTATATGCATTATAGATTAGTTTAAGTCGTCACTAAGTGATCCTATCAATTATTTCACATCAATAATTTTCCATAGAAAAATAATGCACTAATGACTCTGACTCTCTGCATTGGCGTATAAGAACCATGCTCTCTAGATTTTCCACTTTGAATATTAAATTTGAAAAGCTGTCCAACACATCTTCTTTAATACTAGAGTAGCTAGGTTTATAGGTTAGATTTTAGGGTTTCAAAGTTCCAACTCCTCTAGTACCGTAGAATCTTTTGTTTTTTTTTTTGAGGAAAAGGCCCGTAGGCATTGCATTAAACGTGAAGCATAGTTTGTTACATCTAATGAAAAGCAAATAAACAAAGGAAACCTAAAATATTACAATTAGTGTTTACTTAAATTTCAAATGAAAACCCCTAATTGAAGCAACACTGCATTATCTGGCACTCAAACTCAGCAGTGCCCTACAACCCTTGATCAACTGTTTTCAAAGAGGAAAAACTCCGTGCTGATTTGCTCATTAATTCGTGGACTGTTTCCATCCTGCATATAGCCTGAGGTGTTCTTGGTAAGATGGTTCCTTCTTGCCCAATTTACTAGGAGATGTGGCCCTTAAGCGCTTCCCTTCTGGCATATCTCACTGTGACCCGATCACTCATGTTTAGCATCCAATTGACACATTCAGCTACTGTTTCAGTTGCATTCCATGACGGTAGGTCCTCAGTTGTGTTGGTATTGATTGCAGCCACCAATGATTTGCAATCAGAGTAAAATGTGAATTTGTTCCTCCTGCTGAAACTGTATATCCTGGAACCATTTCATGCATTGCAATAGTGCCAAAGCTTCAGCATAGAAGGGATCTTCCGCCTTCATGAAACCGAAACTTGCCCTTTGAATTTCCCTTGTTCGCTGGTAAAGCACCCATCCCCATCCCGCATCCTTCCTACAGTCCCATGATGTATAAATCAGAAAAACACCAGTTCGGGGAGGGATGCTGATTACCTGATTTGTGTTGTGTGAAGGCCAAGCAGTGTTGCCTGAGTGACTTGAACCCGTTGGGGGGTCCATCTGCTTGGTTTATGCGATAATGGAGAATGGAGTCGGGGTTTTTGCTTGAAATATGACTTCATTACGAGCTTTCCAAATACACCAAATAAGATTGCATAGTTTGACAATTTGTGTCTCATCCATACAATCTGTGAGATGTAATAGTGTTTTGGTAAAATCTAGGGGCAATTCTGTCACTCTGAGCGGCGGATCCGATATACACTAGGTTGCACGAGATAAAGAGCAGAAAAACAAAACATGGTTGAGGAATTCATTTTCCTGTCCACAGCTCGAACATTTAGGGCAAATGGGTCGAATTCTTTTGTGTAACTCTGTTAGTGTCGCAACTCCACCGTATACTGCCTTCCATAGAAACATCTTAACTCTCGGGATTAACCCTTTCCAGCCCCAAATTCTTTTCCATGCTTCTATCTTTTCAGGTTCATAAAATGTGTTGTTGCGTTGTTGTGTTAGCTTTAAGTATCCTTCTTTTGTAGAATATCGACCCCTCGTGTTATTCAACCATATTAGCTTATCTCGAATCAGTGTTTGTGCTCGAGGTTTGTTGGTCACTGCCTCAATATTTTGCAGTGCCTGAGTACCAAATAACTCTGTGATTTGCTATATTTTCCATATTCCACTGTCATGGTCAAAAAAGTCAGTCACTTTCAAATCCCTCTGTTTATTTGAACGAATATGTTGTGTACTCCAGCCTTCAAACCATGGCTGGTTTAGCTCACCGATCATCATCCCATCCCCAATTTGCCACCTAGTGGTATCCTTAAAAAATTCCTTCAGTCCTTCAACTATTTTCCAGAGCGAACTCGAATCGCGTGTGTTCCTTATGTCCCATAAACCTGCTCTCGGGAAATACTTCGCACGAAACACCTTAACCAATTCTATCTTCATCAGCAGCTAGTTACCATGCCACTTTGAGAAGAAGAGAGTTCTTGAAAGTTTTGGTATCTCTAATCCCAAGTCCCCCATTGTTAAAGATGTCACAACTTTTGCCCAAGCCACAAAAGAGATGAACTTATCAGCTTTAAGCTTGCCCCACACAAACCGTCTAAACAGTCGATTTATTTCAGTTATAGTACGTGATGATAGTGCTACCACCGTCATGTAATACAGTGGAATGGATGCAAGCACTGATTTGAGTAATGTTGCTCTTCCCGTAAAGGATAACATGCCAATTTTTCAACCTACAAGCTTAGAGTAAAGCTTGTCCGTCATGATTTCATGAGTCGCATCATGCTGCCTAGTGTACTGAGAAACAACGATGCCCAAGTATTTCTCTTGTACCTCAGCATGTCTCGCCCTAAATGCCGAAAACAAAAGTTGTTGGCAGTTTCCGTCACACTGTGAACTAAACCACATTGTGGACTTGCTCGGATTGACCTGTAGACCCGAGGCATTCGCAAATTCATTGAGTATAGTAAGCATTTGTTGAGCTTTTTGTGTTGTTGTGCTGCCCATTTGTTGGGTTTTGACTGTTCAAACCCGTTGATTAACTTTTAGGCTCAAGCTGCAGAAAGACCGTAGAACAAAAATTTCTACGTCTAACTCAAGCCAAGGATTAAAAGATGGTATCGTTCTTTTAATCCTTTAAGGATCTATTCCCGTAATTGATTTCTAAAACTTAAATCTTGTTACCAAGTAAACAAATTTATATAACATTTATACCTTGTATCCATATTCCAATTGGATTGAAGTTGCGTCTCGTAGCACCAGACGTCTGATGCCTCTATCGGTTGTCCACCAGGAATAACCAGAGAGCGGTTATTTCTTTTGCCAGAAATACTATAACCGCGTTTTTCGCAAAAACACTATTCACGAAAAGGGCGAAAACACTATTCACGATTTCGCAAAAGATGATTCACGATTGACGGCAAAATTACCGCGTACTTCGCAAAAACACTATTCACGAATCTCGAGAACACTATTCACCGCAAACACTATTCACAACTCACAAGAATGAAAGCATTAATGTTTCATTCGGGGTCTGTCAAATACCATGTTCCTAGAACATGTATCTATGTGATTAAAATGACAACTCTGTGTCTATGGTCTGTAAAACTTGACCATCTTTTAATCCACATACTAACCTTGTAGCGGTAATTAGTGTTCCTGCTAATTACCTCGGTCAGTGACTTTTTAAGAGTATATATCATCTGTATTATGAAGTTTCACAATTCCAGTCATTAACTCGAAATGATTCATAAATTCAATAATACTCAAGGAAACAAAATGACATTTTATTAATCATTCAATTCATGAACAAAGCTTTATATAATTAAATTATCGTATTATTGACTTCTAGATTATTACAAACTAACACCATTTTCATCAAATCGTCCGCATAAAGGACATGAGTCAAACTCGATGTTGTTCGAGCTAATTTAATGCCCTTTATCGTTCCTCTTTCTAAGTGCAACTGAAACTATTTGGAAAGAAATTCCATTTCCAAAATAAAGATATAGGGTGAAAGCGGACAGCCTTGGCGTAGACCATGGGTCAGTTTTATGAACCCTTGACCGTTACCATTAACCATTATTGTCACCCTACCTGCAGCCATACATGCCTGAATGATTCGGATCAGTCTCGGTGAAACATTGACCATTTGCAAAGCCTTGTGTACGAATGCCCAAGCCACTGTATCAAAAGCATTGCTAATGTTGGCCTTAAGCATAAAAGCCTCATCAATGTATCCTCTTGATTGAAACGATTGTAGAACTTCTCTAACCAGGATTGTGTTGTCCGAAATGTTCTATTTTTTGATAAAGGTCGTTTGGGTGTTAGAAATGACCTTGGCAATGTGCGGTTGTAGTCGATTAGCAATAATTTTCATCAGCAATCGGTAGGAGAAGTTTCCCATCGTGATCGAGAGAAAGTCATTGGGTGTGAGCGGGTCAGGAACCTTTGGAATAAGTACAATCCCACTTCTCATCCAATCGGCTGGTGGATGTCCATTGAGGAACACACTCTGGATTGTTTTCGTCATATCTGAAGCCATGGTCTCCCTGTTTGCCTGAACAAACCTAGCAGTAATCCCATCCGGCCCTGGCGTCTTGTCAGGGCCCAATTGAAACAAGGTATCGTTGATTTCCTCCCGATTTTGCAACCTACCCAACCACCCATGTGCAGTAGCAGGAATCTATTTATAAGAGTTAGCACTGAACTGCTGAAAATAACTATCAGTGTCGAGCCCCCCATCTGTTACAGGTGCAGTATATAGGTTCTTGTAGTAGCGGACAAAGACACCTCGCACAAGTGCCTCATCAGCTACCAACATCCCATTTTCTTCTTGGATCTGTAAGATCTGGTTGGTTCGCTTTCTATTTGTAGCTATTGTGTGAAACAATGTTGTGTTTCGGTCCCCTTCTAAGTGCCAACTTAAGCATGCCCTTTGTTTCCAATACGCCTCTAATTCCCCTTCTGCCTTGTAAAACTCCTCAACTAGCTCTGCTTCAACTCTCAGATCTTGTAAACTTGGGTGTTGTGTTTGGAACCTTAGGATCAATTCTCGAAAATACTTCACTCTATTTTGGAGACTTTGTTGTGATTGTGCCCAAGCCTAGATACCCCTCTTCATTGTTGCTATTTTTTCTTCAAAAGACATTTCCTCATAAATCAACCAAAGGTTAGTGCATGTGTCTAGGAAGTCTCTAGACCGAAACCACCAAGTTTATGTTCTAAAGGCATTTTTATTTGGCAGCCTTTGCTTCTTAGAGAAGGGGCGTGTGATCGCTTCAGATGCGCGGTAGATGATTGACATATGCATTTGGGAAAGCGTGTGTCCACTGTGCACTAGCCAATACTCTATCAAGCCTTTCAAAAATTGTCGTCGATGTGTTTTGCTTGTAGTTAAGTAAACGCGGGTCCTTTGAAACCCAAATCGACGAGTTGAGCCTCAAAGATAAAATCTCTAAAGGTTCTGTTATTTCTGTTTGACGCTGAATTACCCCCCCCCCCCACACCCCAATTTCTCCTCTTCGCCAACAATGGCATTAAAATCTCCGAGTACACATACCTTACTCTCAGCTATAACAATCCTCTTGATCTCATCCCAAATCCCTTTATTTTACGTGTGTGATGGATCCCCATACACACACACACACACACAAGTGTCCATCGATTGCCATCCGACTGAATTATTCTTGCGTGGATGACAAATTCTGTTTGCAAAATCACTTGCAAATTTACCCCTTCATCCTAAAGGAGCCAAAGTCCTTCGGACTGACCCTGGGCCGGTACGAAGGAGTGGTTAGGTAGCAGAAATTGTGGTAAAAAATGATTGGATTTTGTACGGGAGTATTTGTTTCCAAAACAAAGGCTATTGAGCCCTCGTCACCCGGAGAAGGTCACCCAGGAACCGCTTCTTTCGTGGCCCTCCGGTTCTATGGTAGTTCCAGGCTAAGATATTCATAGAGTTGGCAGAGACACCACTTTGGCCACATCCTGTAACATTCAGTCACATTTAGTAAAAGTGACTACAATTTAATGTTTGAATTTTGAGGACAAAATTCTTTTTGAAGGGGAGAAGGATGTAACACCACGTAACTTGAGAGAATAGACGTGAAAAATGACTCAATCTAAATTTTCAGTTTTAATTAATTTAATTGGGTTGGGCCTCTTTTGATATAAAAATCAATTTTATTTATATTATGGCCTACCAAATATTATACCCTAGAACCGGAGCAAATGCTGACAATGACAGAGAATCTATCCCACCTACCACTGGTGCCCAAGCTAGGGCCAATAACTTGCAGACCCTCTTACAAGGTCTTGAGAGAGTCGCTCGGATTGCCATGGAAGCAGAACAGAGAAGGCCTCAAGAAGTAGATACATTCTTCGAACTTTACCGCTCATTCAATTCTCTACATCCCCCAACATTTAATGGGACAGGGGATTTCACAGTGACCGAAAATTGGATCGCCAATATCAAGGACAAATTCCAAATTTTACGGGCCCCAGAGGAAAATAGAGTGGAATTAGCCACCCAACTTTTCGAAGGACATGCTCGATTCTGGTGGCAAGAAGCGAAACATCAGACCACAAGACCCGTGAATTGGGTAGAGTTCGAGAGACTATTTGAATGAAGGTATATGGATATAAGGTCACAAGAACTACTCCGCCAGAAGTTCACTAGTCTTAAACAGGGAAGCGATCATGTGACAGAATACAATTCCAAATTCAAAAACCTAATGAGGTACGCTCCTAATATTGTCCAAGATGAATTCCGCCTGAGGCAACAATACCTTGGTGGTCTAAACCCTCGCCTTGCCCAATTGATCAACATGCCAGGAATAGAAAAACTTGCTGACCTGATGTTTAGAGCTTCCACCGCTGAGTCATATGAGGCTCACATCAACCAGAACAACGTCCCCCGAAACATCCTACCGCGGGTTGATGAAAATCCCAGACACATCCAGCCAAGAAACAACGATCATCCCAACTATGGGGTAAATTGTGACCACTGCGGTAAAAATCATGCAACTTCTCAGTGCAGAGTCCTAAATGGTCTGTGTCATCGATGTAGTAAGCCAGGACACTTTGTAAGAGAGTGTCCGGAGCAGGTCGTCCAAAACAAAGCAGTCCACAATGGGGGTCTTAACCAAGGTTACACCAGACCGCTGGCTTCGAGCGGTAACACTATTAACCGAGCACCTTTCAGAGGAGGATCAGGTGACTACAACAAAATGAGCAACAAAAACCATAGTGGCAATCGAGTAGGAGTGTATGCTCATCAATGCACCTATGACTGTGCAAATATGGTTGAAATAGAGGAGTCAAACGGGGAAGAAGAGGTGGCAACAAAATTTATGGCAGGTAAGAAATTTTTTTTTACTATTAGCTTAGCTTCCTTTTTATGGGCTCATAGACAACGGCGTTATATATTCATTTAGTATCACCTATGAAGTGAGCACAAAGTGACAATTAAAGACTGCGCTAATTGGGATCAACTCATTTTAAGCAGGCAAGATACCGCTCGGGATTGATATAAAAAGTACACCAAAATCCGGAGACAACCTTTAGAATTTAAGGCAAGAGAGCATGTGTGGCTAAATGTGTCTCCACAAGCAGAGGTAAGTTGTTTTGGAGTCACGGGAAAGCAGAATTCTAGATATGTAGAATCTTTGGAGAAGTTAAAGTGCATAGAACCATTTACCTGTAAGTTAGCACTACACCAACCTGGATAAGGTACATCCAGTCTCCCACGTGTTGCAACTGCGACGATACCTTCCAGACCAATCTCACGTCATTGACCATTCCAAAATATATATATATATTAAAATAATTTGATACTGTAATCAGAGTTGCGCAGCGGAAAAGCATTTGTAATTTTCTGTTAGAATTTTGAGGACAGAATTTCTTTTTAAAGGGAGGGAGAATGTAACATTCAGTCACATTTAGTAAAAGTGACTACAATTTAATGTTTGAATTTTGAGAACAAAATTCTTTTTGAAGGGGGGAAGGATGTAACACCACGTAACTTGAGAGAATAGACGTGAAAAACGACTCAATCTAAATTTTCAGTTTTAATTAATTTAATTAGTAGGCCATAATATAAATAAAATTGATTTCTATATCAAAAGAGGCCCAACCCAATTAAAATTCGAGCAGCCCACAATATATATTGTTAATTACTGAAATTAAAATGCCGTGAAAAGAAACTAATAGGTTCGATATAAATCATGAATTAAATAGCATATATAGCGGATCGGTGCAAATATTGAAAACCCAATACAACCCAAATGGTTCATCAGCCAAAAGCTGTATTCGGTCAAAAGTTATGATATAAGAAATATCTTACTTTAAATTCATAACCTCCAAATAATTGGCCTCCTCTCTGATCCGTAAGTTATCAATTTAAAAACCGTTTCTCTATATATATGATTAAACCCTTGTCCCTCTCTCTCTCTCTCCGCTAATTCTTCACAGAAGGCTAAGCAAAAGAGAAAAGGTTAGATCTACACTTTTGATAATTTTCTTTCATTCGTAATTCCTGTCGAAAGTCCAAAACTAATAAAATAAGGTAATTAATCTTATGATCAAATATTACTTTCTTCTATGTTCATCGACTTGATGATAAGATTTCCTCTATTTTATTTTCTCATATAATCTTTATATTTTATTTTCTCATATAATCTTTATATTATATTTATTTACTTAATAAAAAATTCCTGAGAGATATATAATTTCTGAAAATTAAAGATTTCTTTTATTTTATTTTCTGATATAATCTTTAGATTATATTTAGTTACTTGATAAAAATTAATTCAATTATATAATTTTTGAACTTTACTTATTTAATAGGATTTATTATATCAATTGATAAAATTCTCTTGTTAGGCGGTAGAAATTCGTAATTGTTTTAAGGGTCAGTGGTTCTTGAAATTTCAGGAAGTGCATAGTTTCGATTTGTTTTTGAATGATAATTATTCTTAAAAAAAATATTATGTTGATAATCCCAATTGTCGGAAATTATTAAATAATAATTAAATCTCATAAGTTAAACTGTTCTCAAGCTTTCACCGGGGCGTATCAAATTTATTGAGTTGTATATTCTATTTTATTATATGGTAATTTTATAATCCTATTACAAAGAAGTATATTCTATAAACCTATCAATAATTGAATCCTGCTTCTAATGTAAAACGATTTCCATTATATTTGTCTGATCATTTACGAATATAATTCAGTCTAAATCTTATGAATGATATTTGGATTTGTATACTTAATAAAAGTTAGTTCAACAACAGACTTGTCTAAATAAAAATATGTATAAATATTAATTTAGAAACCGTGTTACATGGTCTAGGTCCGAGTTTTGAAGTAAGAAGTAAAGTAGAGGCAAAAGTGAACTATCCCACAACAACAGGTGCGGGTTTCTGGACTTTGTAAAATTATTACTTATCTTTTTGTGTGCATTTATTTTTCATATAATTGAATTATGCATGTTGAATTCGAACAACCATTTGACTTTGTTAGAAAACATTAAGATAGGATTATTCGTTTGATCAAAGGACTATGACGTGCATGCTGTGCTAAATGAATGAACGTGACATGAATAGATAATTAAAGTGAACAGGGGCCGATATGCTTGCATATCGGGATGTATACATTGGGTCCGGTGTTCGACTAGACCCCTCGTTAACGTGACTGTAGGCGAAAGTGATCCTGTCACGGATGTGATTGTAGGCTGATGCGGTCCTATCATGAACGTGATTGTAGGCTGATCCGGTCCTATCATGGACGTGATTGAAGGCGAAAGCGGTCCTTTCACGGACGTGATTGTAGGCAGAAGCGGTCCTGTCACGGACGTGATTGTAGGCGGAAGCGGTCCTATCACAGTCAAGATATAGCGGAATATGAATTCGCCATCTAGTGAGACAAATGAAATGGATTAACTAAAACTTGAAAGTGAATAACGGTTTAAATATGTATGATTGCATTGCATTAGAGATACTTGTGCATTTATTTTATCACATTTTATCTGTATCATATTTGTGAAAATTAAGTAGATTTTACAAACTCCGGGCTGGAACTGAATCCCGCACTGAGAGAATGTTCGAATCTCTCACCCGTTCCATATTTCTATGGGTTCCAGGTAATGATGAAAAGGCGCCAGAGGAAGGTCGTGAGTAGTAGCAAGCGGAAAGATCCATGTTAGATTAAATGCCATTTATGTTTGCTTTTATGTTGTGTGTTTATTTTCCAGAAAAATTGGTACATTTGAACAAGCATGGTTGTTATCGTATTCTAACCATGTCTGTCGTGACCACTATTAGACTACTTTTGTTATTATTGTAAGACTTGATTTATGAAATTAAAAATGGCATTTATGGATGTTATTGATAATGTATGTGATGTGTGTACGCCTTACGTAGCAATATGTGGCGGGTTGTCTCGGGGTGTGACACATCCACCGCTCGTTTCTCGCTTGCGGGCATGGGTTGTGATCTATCTGTTTCTGTTAGGGTGTTTGAGTTTGAAACTCTCTTTTCCTGTTCTTTTAGAGCCACTGTGACTTCTCTCTGTTGGCTCAAAGTTTTGCACCAAGGGCTGGACTAAGGTCAGATTTTGGGCTCTTGGATTAGACTCTTGCATAGTCTGGAGTAAAAATCAGGCCCCCAGTCTGGCCAATGTCCATATTCCTGGTTTGGGTAAATTGACGTGATGTGGGTTGCTCTTGAAATGTGGAGTTGTTTTAATCCAGACTCGTGATTTGGGCCGTGCTGAGGTGATTATTAGTGTAGTTTGGTCTTAGTTGTTGGCAGGATTTGGTTGGGCCGTGCGGTTTGGGGAATAGGTAGCTGTTTGGGCCTGGTTAGCTGTGCCGGTCCATGGTATAAGGCTTGGGTCGGTTAACCAGGTGGCAATTCTAGGTCCTGAAACACCTTACAGGTCCTGTCTATCTCTAAACCAGGGGTCTTGTCTTAACATATCAAATCGGAGCTTGTCCGGACAGTTTTCGATTTCATGTTCCACTCTAGCACAAAAAGTACATATTTTGGTAATCCTTTCATTGGTAGTGTAAATAGTGAGAGTGCCGAACAGAGGGTGCAGGAAGGATAACATTTCCTTTAGTGGTTGGTCAATTGGGATTAAGATTTTAACTTTGCAATACGTTACACCAGCGAAGTATACTTCTTCTACTTCGATGAGAGGGGTACTGATCTGTGTTGCAAGCGTGCGGATGCCCTCATTGTTGACAGCATGTGCGAGAATGAGGTGAAACTGTGTCCAAACCTTCATGGCCGTGACTGAGGGATTCGCAAGCTCAGCTGGGTTGGTGACACGCTTAAGAGCGACTATATCCCCTCTGTAGTTCCAAATACCGCAATGCATCACTTTGCGGAGTTCATTTTCACAAGTGAGCTGTATCAAAAACATGTTTCTGTCAAGATTGACGAACTCTGTGTCTGGGTGTGATGCCCAGGCACGCCTCATTGTGGTTGGGAAGTTAGATTGAATAACCCCTCTGTCACTGACAATTCTTGCTAAGGCACACCGGTTTAGATCCCTATTTACTATTCCTAAGGCTATCAGAGCCACCGGCTCACTATATCCCTCTTCCGGATTGAGGAGAGCAAACTGCGCTAGAAACTCTTCGTCTGTCATTTTTTTGTCCTGGTAATTTCAAGGTCTTGTTTGTTTGAGGGCTGTCCTACTGGGTTTGATTTTAGTGTGTGAGGGGGCTAGTAAGGTTTTATCACATATGTATTTGAGGCGTTTAGGCAGAGTAGTGAGGAATTATTGTTAGGGCTATTAGTGGGCTTAGGCCCGCTGCTTGTTTTCTCATTATTAATGTGGGCCCATAAGTTGACCATTTTCATAAGCATGTGGTTTTAGCACCCCAGTGATATTGTACCCGCCAACCTTAAAGTGAACTAGTTTGCCAACTGATTGACCAGGGGGACCAGTTCTTCCGGCGCCTTCTTCAAAGTTCCTTTATGCCAGTGTCACCTTTTTAGCAGTCTTTTTGTAGCAGGTTTCTCCACAGGGCGCAGGTTCTTTTTTTATGTAACCTGATAGAGCCACCTCTCTTTCTATGATAGAAAAATGCCCAACATAAATGCTAACTTTCCTTGATGGTACTGCCCCTAGGTGGTCACTACTCAGATCTTCTTCATTTAATGCTTTGCGTGTTTTTGTCACGTAGCACTTTGCCTTTCTCAAAGGACACGGTGTAATATGGTTTTTTATAGACGTTGTGATTTGTTTTTTTTGCAGTGGGCTGGGTGCTAGAACCTCACACTCCCCATTTCTTTTAGTCCTCTCCATCGTCTACATGGCTTGATCCCTTTTGTCCCACGTAGTGAGAAGTCGTGCACCTGGTTCATACGCACTGACCGAGTTGGACCTGGAGAAAGTTTCCAGCAGTGGCAGCTGGTTTCGTCGTAAAGCCGTGATCGTATCATGAAGTTGTATCATAGAGCGTCTCACATGGTATTCAGAGTCTTCCAAATGGGAACTGTATCTTTCCGCACTGTCGTCCCGAGGTGGCAGATCCGGATCGGCCGATAGATCACCGATGAACTCCCATGCTACCACCTGAATATGGCATTCCTTCCAAAAGCCACTAAAAGGTAAGACCTAGTAATGGATCCTTCTTGGATCAATGCATCTGATCCAGAGGCATAGGTTGAAGTGATTGGTTCCTCTAGTATTCTCTTCATCTATCCGTTCTAGATCACCCATTTGAGTAACGAGCTGCTAGATAAAAAAATAGATGCCAGAATTCCTCTAGGAAATTAGTGATCTTAACTCTAACCTGGAAATTTTTAGGTTGTATTCTCGCGTCCCATGTGGTATCCCATTCCATAAGTCTCCATCCTGTTTGGACACCCCACACGTTACCCTCTTCAATAATTAAATGTTTGTTAAGAGCATGGGGTAGTTGAACCCGGAAGGCGGCCGGACCACAACGCCAGTACCGGTATTCATTTGGGTTACCACCAAAGGCATTCCTTAGGTACCCCAGGACTTGCCTGATGGAACCTCCTTCCGTGAGCACTCTGTCTTGTGCAATCACACGGATAGAACCCTCGATAGAGTCCATCAACTCATGGTGAATGTCATTATTCCGCTGAAGATGAAGACATCCCTTCATCTTCTGCTGGGAGCAAAAAGGGTATTCTCGGGCTATTTTGCGCAAGGTTTCAAAGAGGTAAGTTGATATGTATTTTAGTGATAGTGTTGTGGCTGAGGTTTTTGTGTTTTCTAGTGAAAGTAATGAGGTTGCTTATCTTCTATGTAAATCGTGTGTTGACAAAGAGAAAGGAAGAAGGGAAGTAATAACTAACCGACGAGAAAATCAGAGAATGTCTTTAAATGAGGGCTATCGTTGGTGTGGTGGTTGAGAGGGGAGTTTCTTTAAAGATACTTTTGAACTACCTTTAAAGGAACTCCCCTCTCCCCTCTCCCTCTCCATTGAAAAAGAAAAGGAAACAAAAGTAATATCAAAATGAATGAGAAATGAAGAAATAAAAAAAATCTTGATAGATAATCAAGTCTTCCATAATGTTGCTACATGATGTGATACAATAAGTGGTGTTTTTTTTTTGTATAAAATAAGATACAATAAGTGTTATCTATGGCAGGAATTTCAACGGTCTTCCATAAGCATCTGAAAAGAATAAAAAATTACTAACAATTAATATGTTTCTCATTCCAATTATGGTCTCGATCAAATGTTTTTAGAACATTACATGTTATATTCTAGAACAAACTTTTCAGCAGATTGTTGTTCATTTTGTTTTATTCGAAGAGTTGATAAGTTCTTCTCTTCTATACATAGATTATGAATAACTTGTGAGTTGTTTTCATTTTGATAAATGAGGAGGGTTCAAATGCCTCCATCATGCCTCCGTTTTCAAAAACTTTAATAACTCAAAATTTAAAACTTAAAAGTCAAAATAAAACCGTTGGATATGATCTACATCATTTTATTTATGCATGTATAAAAAATTATGACATTTCAATTTTGTTTTGGTTGTGATCAAGAACTTGTAAAAAACATACTAATGTGGATAATTTCTAGACGTTGATTTTTCAACTTATTGATTCACATAATATCAAAATCGAAATGTGATAATTTTTTGTGAGCACATAGATAAAATGATGTAGATCATATCCAACGGTTTTATTTTGACTTTTAAGTTTTAAATTTTGAGTTATTAAAGTTTTAAAAAATGAAGGCATGGTGGAGGCACAAAAAATGAAGGCATTTGAACCCTCTCTTGGTAAATATGTATTTGTAATGTCATCAATTAAAAAAATAATATGTTGAAAAAAAACTAATCGTTGTGGCTTGTAATTGTTTTATGTTTCTTTTTACACAAATAGCTACAGATATGAAAGCATCACATTAAAATCAAGTGTAATTACTTATAAACGAAAACTTTAACTATTTGAGTACTTCAAAATATTGAAAAATGAGCTTTGAGCTACGAAATTCACTTTCTGTTACCATATGCTATACATAAATGAAACAAAAAGCAGAAGTTTGTTAAATAAGTTTTACATATATTACATATGACATAATCTTTACAATTAACAAATTTTCAAAGCTCCTATTACTATGTTACTAACATTTTTTTTTATTTATTTAGGTAAACGTATCCTAAATGAAATATCACCATTTCATGGCGGTGCTTAATCATCAATTATTCTACATGTCGGTGCTTAATCATCAATTGTTAAAAGAAGAAGAAAACTCCTCTAATAATTTGATCAATTTTATCTGGAACAATTTTAGATGGATGGATAGGAGACGATCCCCAATCGAGATATTTATGTCACCGGAAAAGGGATAATGTTGTTATATGGGTCGTGCTCTATCTAGGATTTTTTTTAAAAACAGTAAATAAAATAATAAAAGTTAAAGAAACGACATGATTGCTTCGTTTGTTATAAAAACAGCAAAAACCGAATTCCGGATTCGGTTAAGTTATTTTTTTTTTGCTTAACCGAATAGCCTATACGGTTAAGCATGTTTTCACAGAACAGATCCCGAATTATGTGACTACCCGTATAACACTACCCATTAACCGAATAAGGGATTCGGTTTGGGTTTTTTTTTATTTTTTATTGTTAATTTTTTATTTTTTATATAAACCGAATAAGCCGTGATTTTTATTTTTACCCAAAAAAAATATATTTTAATATAAATAACCACGTTTTTAAAAGAATATTATTTCTACCCAAACCGCAAATATTATTTGCGGCTTGAATTAATTCTTTGTAATAAAAATAACTTTAGGGTTATCGGTGAATAAATTTCTAGGGTTATCGGTGAAAAATTACCATTTAATAAAATAATAAATGAAATTTTATATTATTGATAAGTTTTTATAATATAATTCTTTGTAATAAAAATAACTTTAGGGTTATCGGTGAATAAATTTCTAGGGTTATCGGTGAAAAATTACCATTTAATAAAATAATAAACGAAATTTTATATTATTGATAAGTTTTTATAATATAATTCTTTGTAATAAAAATAACTTTAGAGTTATCGGCGAATAAATTTCTAGGGTTATCGGTGAAAAATTACCATTTAATAAAATAATAAACGAAATTTTATATTATTGATAAGTTTTTATAAAAACAGCAAAAACCGAATCCGGGATTCGGTTTTTGCTGTTTTTATAACAAACGAAGCAATCATGTCGTTTCTTTAACTTTTGTTATTTTAATTACTGTTTTTAAAAAAAATCCCTCTATCTATTGCCAGCAGTTTGGTACTTGAATCTTTCTTTAATCAATATTTTAATTGAATTATACTTCGTTATTTTATTTAAAATTATAGGAGATCATACCTCCTTTTAAAAAGGTAAAGAGTGCGACAGCCCTAGAGATTCGAATCCGTCTTAACACGTTATCCGCATTTGCAATTTGGAGATTTTTTGGGTAAAGATTTTAACAAAACAATTTTGGCTTTATTAGAACTGTTAAAACTACTTAGTTATATAGAGTATTGTTTTAATTCTATAACCCGTGTATTGCATAAAGCTAAAACTGCTTTGTTAAAACTTTTACCCAATTTGTTTACCGCTACATAGAAGATGGGAAATACGATATTGTGTTCTTTCGAGTTTCGACAAACAGTTCGATATCATATCTATAAGTTTTGAACATGAGATTAGACTTAAAATTCTTCAACTCATTTTTAATATTAACATTAAATTTTGAGTTTTCACGCAAAAAAAACAATACTTCAATCATTATGTTAGGCTTATTCTAACAATTCATGTTATCAAATGCAAGTTTTTATATTTTAACTAGTTAGATGAATGCCTGAACTTTGACCTCAGTCATATAATTAATTATAATTTCAATAATGTGATTTTGTCTCAAATGAAAGGATCTCTCTTGTGCGTTGTGTTTTAAAGCTATGTTGTATGAAGCACATACATAAGAGCATATTTAGTAAAGTATTTTATTTTATTTTAAATTTCGTGTTAGACATATAAAACTGATAATATGATACATATCGTTATTTAATAAATTTAAAATTTTATAGTAATATTTTATTTTTAACCAAAGTTTTCAAGAGAAATAATTTTATTCTTGTGACCCTTAAATTTTTTCCAAAATATACATATACATTGTCTGGATACCGTCTGTGCATACTACCAACCCCATGGATACCTAAAATCACTTTTTCAAAAATTTCTTGCACATCTTCTGAATGTGGGTTTGATGTTGTATTTATTAATATTGTATTTGTGCATGTTCTTCAAAACAAAATAAATCCTATAACAGAGGTCATTGAAATTCCACCTTTTCTAAAGAACCAGCTTTTGATATAGTGACAAAGGACAACACTCTCTGTGCGTGTAGTCGTGAAATCGAAATCCGAATGTGATGTCCTTTATAGACGTTAACTAAAAATTTCAAAGTTAGAGTCTAAACCTCTATTTTTCTGTCTCACTCCCAATCCTACGAGAAGGAAAGAAAAGAGAAAAGTAAACATGTGATCTGTTTATCATTGAGAAACAGAACTTCAAAAATGTCTATTTTAGGGTACAAATATTTCCAACACGAATTTCTACCAAGTGTGCTAAACCTTTTACCCAAAAAGAATGAACAAAATATAACCTAAAACCTCCCTAACTTTATATATATCATTATGCACTGCATGTTGCCATCAAGTTATATACAGAACAACAAAATGGAAATGAATCACTACATTGGGATAAGAAAAACGTTGAGAGAAATGAAACACTCTTTATTGACTTGTTGCACTCATAAAGTAATCAGGCACTATATATATTTTTCAAAATGCATATCCTGGAATAAGATTGTCAGGTATAAAATGATAAGATAATCCATTTTACTAGTACAAAATTTAAGGTGTTATTTGTCCATACAATCAATCTATTTAAGCTCAATGAGAATGTCTCCTATATCATCTCTCTATGGGTTGCTATGAAGCTTAAGGAGGTCATGGAACGATTAAGATTATGTGTTCACGCTGTAGAACTTGTTCTTAGCTTTCCAACGGATCTTGAATCACCTTAATCAGAATTTGAATGAAAAAGTTATGGTGAAAATACCGACAAAGTGCTACACAATCTACAGGCGCGGGCATGGATGCGATCATGCAATTTTTCAACAATTTCCTTATTTCTGTTGTTGTTCTTAGTCTAGAGTAAAACTAGGGTGTTATTAAGTTCAGCAAGTTCCTTTATGAACTCAATTTTAAAATCTATTATATTGGTTTAAACGACGAATATGAACCATTGAAACTCATCTATCTTACGAATTTACGAATGATGCGTCTACATGCGAACGAGTGGTGAGCTAAGGGATATCTCTTTGATTGTAATAGAACAAAAAAAATGCTTGATGAGTGGTAATTTTTTTTTCCGTAAGAGTTCTCCACCAAAAAAATAGTGTGCCTTGTCTTATGTGTTTGTGTTTGTGTTTATCATGCTTGTCTTGTGCTGTCCCAGCAACTGAAATCAGTGCCTTGTGCTGTCCAGCAACTGATATCAGCAACTTCTGCTGCCCTTGCATCTGGTATCTGAACTTCCGCTATTGTGTGCCTAACACAGAAAACATGCTCAGAGTCTCCATTATTGAGGCTAAATATTTAGGCTAAAAATAAAATAGACTGGATTGTTACCATATAAGATGGATATTCTCGTATCTTGGTTCTATACGTCATGCCCATTACCACCAGTGAAACATGGTAGTAGTCTGATCTCTCTCAATCTCTCTTTTTGAAAAACCTCAAGAGCAGTTGCCATGTGCTCTCTCTCTCTCTCTCTCTCTCTCTAAACTTGGCAGAGGCTGGCCCAGTGCTCTCTCTCTCATTAATTGTGAGTTTTTGCAACAAGTACTTTCTTTAACCTAGTAACTCTTAAAGCTTGCATCCAAAATATAAAAAGGAGCTTTGTTTTCTGGCAGTAGCTGTCAGATAAAAAGGATCTTTGTTGATGTCAATTTGTTGCACCCAACCAAATTTACAGCAGCAAGTAAAACCATAAGATAAAGTAAATTAAGAAAGAATTGTTGGTGTCAAAGAAAAGATGTGTGTGAGAGAAGGGAAAAGAAAAAAGAAATTTGATAGCATATGTGCGAAAATATTCTATTTTAAAGATATAAAACTAAAATTTGATTATTATATAAGCTTTTCAATCTGAATCAGAGTATGCTATTTCTTTGCATACATAATATTTAAGGTAGCCAAACACATAAACTTGAAATTTAATCAAATTAGAATTCTTCATTTCTACATAAATAGAGAATCAAAATAAATTCAAGATTCACGGAGGACATTATACATATAAAAGAACTAGACTACCAGCAGGTAGGGGTGAGTAAATTGCTCCTGACTCGTGACTCGCTCGCTAAAAGCTCATTAACAACTCGTTCATTATCAACTCGCTATAACTCGCTCATTATCAACTCGCTCATTAACTTAATGGGCCGAGCATGAGCATACTCCAACTCGCTCATAACTCGCTCATTAAGAACTGAGTTACATAAATCCTATCACATCTAATCCTTTGAATCAAATTTGCTTAATAACTATTTGATTTTGTTAAATTTGCTTATGAACAATTTGTTAAATTCTATAAATGAAAATTAGTTTTTGAATGATGTATCTTAAACAAAAAACTCAAAACAAAATTCAAATTGCTTACAAGCTTAATTTCTTAACGAGTCACTTAATGAGCACAAGCATACCCCAACTCGCTAATTATCACCTCACTCATACCACAACTCGCTCATTATCAACTCGCTATAACTCACTATAACTCGCTCATTATCAACTCGCTCATTAAGCTACTGAGCTGAGCATGAACATACCCAACTCACTCAAACTCGCTCATTAATCACCCTAACAATTGAACAAAAATTAGTTTTGTGAGACATGGAGATTTTCAGTTAACGATTGAACAAAAATGGCTAAGCTATACCTCATGTCTCATAACAAGCTCAACTTTCCCTTGTATGTTTACACTAATAAATGAACTTCCATTTCTATCCAAGGGGTCACTTTGTTTGTCTCAAGTTCATATTTATCAAGAGATTAGTTTTTTGGCATATACTAAGCCATAAAATTCCAGCTTCTAATCCCATTATTTTCTTCAAATGTGATCTGTGATTGTCTATATTTGCCAAATACAATATGGTACTGATGTCAAACAGACTTCAACACAAATCAGCACATAATATATCTTGTTTGGCTTTCTTAGTTGAAAAGATCCAATTACTTGACAAACTGCAAAATAGATGGGAAATTAATTTCATAAAGACAGTGGTTCAACTGAAATGTTGTGAAAAGAAAATTCAGAAATTCAAACATGATCATACTTTTGTGATCTCCAGTAAAATTAACCATAATAACTATGAAATGATAGTTACGCCTAATTAAGGTTAGGAGAAAACAAAAAACAGAATGCACATATTAATGTACCCCAATAATACCAACAAAATATAAGCAAAATATATATCACATGCACAATGACAAGCATTTATTATGCTACTAGTCTGGTGTCATTTATGTGAACATATCAAAAGGGAGGAACTCATGAACCTAAACAGGTAAACTATGTAAGATCTCAACTAAATCAAACGGGACAAACTTGTAAACCTAATAATGTGAACTATGTAAAAGGTCTCAATTCATCCTACAATTGAATTACAACTTGGGGGACTTGGTCATGATATTACCATCACCACCAAAAAGTTCGGTGGATGGAGGGCCAAATGATAGGTAAACCATAATTATAGAGAGCATCATGATTTAAACAGAAAAAAGATGTCAAGTATGGTTCTTAACAACTATAAATGAGGAAACAGGTTAAATCCCAAAGGAAGCCAGGTTGTAAATTTGACAAAAGAGGCAGGCATGGTTTGACTTATTGCCCAAAAAGTAAATGATTTGAAAGATAAGTTCAACACATAAGAGAACCACATAATACACCCCAAAAATGACAACTCGTATTTCAGTAAATATAGACCAAATTAGTTGAAGGCAAAGTAATAGAATAAGAGAGAGAATAAACCATATTATTACCGCAAACTTTTCTCAAGGATACCAAAATCCACAAAAACACTCCTTTCTTTCTCTAGCCATGGTCCCCTATTTTGGCATGCTCTCTTTGTCTCCCCCTCCAACATCCTTCACCACAAAACTTTGACAAAATTGCAAAAGGGCAATTAATGAAGCAACATAGATGTATGTTGGTAGTGTGTGATTGTCTGGAGAGCACCATATCATTATATCATGGACCTTATTCTCTTTCCTGATCCATTACACCCAAAATATCTCTTATCCAATGAACAAAATTTTATTTCAGATGACTTCTTAATTAGATCAAAAAATAGAAACAAAACCTGTAACATGATATGATACAAAGTAGTTTGTCTTTAAGACTATAATTTCACTTCCCCTTTTAGTCATGTCCAAAGAACCTTATTTGCGCAAAAGAAGAACTACTTGCTTTTTGCATTTTTAATCTCTAATATACTAGTATTTTGTCCAATTAAAGAAAAAGTTAATGAACAAGAATGAATTTTTATGATTATGGTTGCTTGTCCAAACTGGATTTCCCATTACAGAAGTATCAAGAACTGCATTATTGTGAGAACTATATATTTAGAAGTGTAATTTAAAAAAGGGAAACAATGCTAGAAGCTAGGAGAAGAAAATATAATACTAGAAAATATATGATTGAGTATGAAAATCTGTATTTTCTTTTCTATTTGTCTTATAATTGCATGTTGCTCCATGAATTATAATATGAACTAACACATTTTTCATAGTAGGTTATTACAACATAAATTACAGAAGATATTTCACAAGAAGATAAGCAAATTGGAAAGAATTAAGTTTTCCAATTTTTTTTTTTTTGGGTTGTTTTCTGAGAGGAAGAAAACAAATCAAACACTATCTGAACTAACTACATAATTGGGTTACTTTTCCTCTCTTTCTCTTTCTATTTCTGGGAGAAGATTTAAAAATTAACATGGCAGTGATCAGAAGAAACCATGTCTCCTTTCCCCCCGACCCAAGGCAAAAAAAAAAAAGGATCTCACAAAAATTAAAATAAAACCAAATATAAGAAAAGAAAGAGAAACCCACTGATTTTGCCTCTCTTTCTTACTGCACTTGCTGGTTTTGGGATTGCTGTAAGTGCACCTCCTGCTGCGCCTGAGATTGCTGCAACTGCTCCTGCTTCTTCCCACTATGTTTATTATTATGCATCCACACTTTTAACACTTGCCTTCTCACACCCACCTCGCTGCAAAACTGTTCGACTAAATGCTCGTCTTGTTTTTGGATCCTCCACGCAACTCTCTCAGCAAAACAGAGCATCTTCTCCTTCTGCTCAGGCGTGAACTTGGTTCTGTACCGTTTCTTCGATGATGTCGGTGTCGGTACAGCAGACCCGGTACCGATTCTCTCCTCACTGGAGGATTCTGTTGTGGTACCACCACTGAGGCCACTTTGGTACTGTCTACCTTGGTATGGAAACGGGTGGTGGGTAGGCGGTAGAAGGAGAGGTACCGATACATGGCTTGTGCCGGAGATCCGATTGGTACCAACACAGTCTTTTCTATGGAAGCTGCGGTGGCATGAACAGGCAGCGCATCTTAACGGGTTATCGGGGTCGGGCATGAACTCCCCACAACCGTCAAGCACATGTCCACCTAGTGAAGCCGCATGGTTTTTCAGGCACTCATGGTAAGTCGCCGTGCCGTTGCTAGTAGTATCAGGTGTATTAGGGTTTGGTTGGAATTTGGTGGCGGTTTGAGGAGGTGGGTCAATTTGATGGCCATTTCTCAAGCTAGTACCGGTGGTGGGGGTAGCACCTGTAATGGGTCTTGGGGAAGAGAAGGTGGAGACTCGAATCGAAGAATGATTGGTGTTAGAATTGTAGTTGTAATTGAGAGGAGAAGAGATATGGGGTATCTCTTTGTCTTGGTTTCTGAATTCCATGAGATAATTTTTAGGTGCTCTACTGGGTCAAAACTTGTAAAAGCGTGCCAGTGGGGGGATTCAGCGAACTGAGGTGTAATTGCACCAAAAGGAGAGAGAGAGAGGGACGAGACGAAGACGTGCAGCAAAAAAGGAGGCAGTAGCAACAGGAGGGGACGGATGGAATGCTTTAGCTGAACAGTTGTAGGCTGCAGAGAGAGAGAAAGGGAATGTGAGAGAGAGAGGAGGGGGTTTGGTGAATGAATAATTGGGGATTTGGTTTCCTTCCCTACCACTACTACCAGCACAGCTTCTCTAATGACGACTGACAAGTAGTGGCAGAGGAAATTTAGAGAGGACAGCTAACTTCTGATCAAGTGGGTAAGTTTAAGTTAAACAGCAATTTGTATTTATTGGTTGCAAAATAAAAATAACTAGAATGATATCTTTGTTTTGTATTATTAGAATAGTTTAATTCTACTTTTTGTAGATTATTATTAATAAAAAAAAATAGACTATTCTAGCTCTTCAAGCCAAAGCAAAAATAATAATAGGTTATTCTGTAAAAATAGATTATTATTAATTACCGCTAGCACGCTAGGGGTAACTGTTCTAAAAAAATATGATCCACCTGAGCTCGGGTAAATATAAAAAGTTTGATAATTTTTTAAAATAGATGAAACTTTTACAATTTATATGTACTAAAAGGATTACAGAAGAAAATAGATAGAATATTTTAAATTTAAATATACTAGAAGGGTCACAAAGCATTTTTCATGCCGGATTTTTTGTCGCTGGAAAAAAATAAAAAAATTTCTTAGTATGTTGGTAGAACAAAATATTTGGATCTGAGTTATTAATCCTGATTCAAATTTCGGATCCGGATCAATAAAAATATTTCATAGTCCTTCTAGTATATTTAAATTCTAAGGTACTCCATCTATTTTTTTAAGAATTATTTTATTTCTTCAGTATATTTAAATATAAAATGACTTCATAAGAAATAGATGGAGTTATTTAGAATTTGAATTTACTAGAATGACCACAAAACACTTTTATTGACCCATATATAAAGTTTAAACCGAGATCAGTAACTCGGATCCAAATATTTTTATATTTTCACTAAAAATTCGACTTGAAAAATGTTTTGTGGTCCTTCAAGTATATTTAGAATTCAAGTATATTTAAATTCTAAGATATTTTTGTAATTTTCTTTCGTGGTCCTTCTAGTACATATAAATTGTAAACCGAACTCATCGGTCATTTTTTTTTAGAACGTTAACATGTTCTGCCCGTTAGCTATAGCAGTAGGGTGCAAAATCAAAATTTCAGAAATTTAAGGGCATGTTTGGAATTTTGTTTTTACAAAAGGATATAATAAAAATTTCGTCTGTAATTATTATGATTATTTTTCAGATTTTACTCCGGAAGATAAATATTTGTTAAACAATATCTTAATTTTTCAAGAAGGCAAATTATTTAGAAATTTTTCATATTAAGTAAATAAGCATGGGTGGAGTCAAAACTTTTAAGTTATGACTTATGAGTGTCAAACACATATTGAAAATCAATTATATAGGAACCCAAAAAAAAAAAATCAATTATATAAAACTTTAATGTGATTATGTAGTCAATTTTACCATAGTCATAGCATTTAATCTGAACTATATAGTATACGAACATAATTTTTGAAAAATGAATGAAGATCAATTTTCTCTTAATCCGCCATAGTTTATAAGTGTATTTAAAATACTAAAAATATATTTTCGAAAACTTAATTATGTTTGTGTATTTAAAATTACTGATATTATTTTCGATCTTTGTTCTGAAAATAAATTATGTAATAGAAAATGCATGTCAAAATTTTAAATTGAAACATATGCTATGAAATACAATAAAATATCAAAATGGACATGAATTTCGACAGATGATCACCAACAATATTGTAACTAATTTCATATGTTGAATTAACTATACTCTACATATTGATAATTGTTAATATAAGAATAATTTATTTTTAGTTATATAATTAAATTTAACAATGAATATTCACGAGAGATTTAAAAATTAAAAATATTTAGTGATTTGACTTATTTCAAAAACCTTGAAATTCAATTATCATTATAAAGTTTATTTTGGACTGATCATTGATCAATTGAATTTCTATACAAGGTCTATCAAAACAACAATGCATGTAAAAAATGAAAATGGAGCGGAAAATATCTGATGTGAATTCAATTCGTATTCGAAAATTAGATATGGATATCTTGTATTTGAATATTCGGAAAGATATGGATACGGAAATAGTTTTAAATATTAATTATTTGTATTCAAATAGTAGATATATTTCATATAGTTTCATATATTTTATGAAAAAATATGTTATTCACCATTATAATTAGATAAATATTATAAACTTTGATATTTTTTAATAATATTTATATATATTTTTTAATAAATATCCAATCCGATCTGTATTGTATTCGTATATGTCTGATATTCGATCAGTATTGGTATTCGAAAAATAAAAATAGATAAGATTTTACCACTATCCGAGATTCCGATCCTTTTTCACCCCCTAGTGCATATAGTTCGTATGTTTTGTGTCGTATGAGCCATATTTCTTTTCATTTTAATTCTATTATTTGTAAGTTGTTGCATGAAGTCAAAATAATATTGTTAATATCTTTAACCTTGCATAACCTTCTAGTTTTTTAATTAACTACCTCCTAATCAGAAAGGTATATTTCTTTAATATTTATTAACACTTAAACAATGCCACTTTGGAAATGGCTATTAGCAGTTCCCAAAGCTTACTAAAATCACAGTGATCGATCCATTTTACAGTAGACACATTAATTAATTAGCTTAAACACTCAAATTGGGCTTTATAATCATGGCATTATATTTTAATTATCATACAGTTAGACGTGGGTCAAGATGGCCCTCTGTTTAATAAATTCTACCTCTCTACGTACTCCGAAATTTTTATTTTTAACATTTTAATAAAATTCATTAATAAATTAACCATCGTTTTCGGTCAATTCGAAATTTAACACGGCCGCAGAATGCCGGAGCGGACCCATATGGGGGATACCGCAGAATACCGGAGCGGACCCCCATATGGGTCCGCACAATGCCGAAGCGGCCCCAGGGCCGCATAATGCCGGAGCGGTCCCCGGCCTATATATAGGGCCGCAGAATTCCGATTTCATTACATCTCTTTTGAAGTTTGAATCCCTTCGACCTCGGGTAAGTTTTCTTCTTCTTCTCTTGTTTTAATTTTTAGTGTAGAGTAGTAATTAGGTGTAGGTTTAGGGTTTAGGATTAGGATTTAGGTTTAGAGTTTAGATTTAGGATTTAGAATTAGAATTGTACCAAAATTTAATTCGATTGTACCCAAATTTAAATAGAATTGTACCTAAATTTAATTCGATTGTACCCAAATTTAATTAGAATTGTACCCAAATTTAATTAGATTGTACCCAAATTTAATTCGATTGTAACCAAATTTAATTAGAATTGTACCTAAATTTAATTAGATTGTACCCAAATTTAATTCGATTGTAACCAAATTTAATTAGAATTGTACCTAAATTTAATTAGATTGTACCCAAATTTAATTCGGTTGTAACCAAATTTAATTAGAATTGTATCCAAATTTAATTAGAATTGTACCCAAAGTTAAACCGGACTTTTACCAAACTCTCATATTTGACCAAATATTATCCAATACAGCATGAGTACCAGTAGAGATATACCATCCTCCAGTAGGGGTACACAGCATGCTCCTACAGCCACGCCATACGAGATGTCTCAGTACATCGAGACAGCGTTGGCGGATGTTCCGGGTATCCGGAGTCGCACCAACAGGGTCAGCGACTTCTTGTGGTACCCGAATGCGGAGCATCGGATATTAGAGGCTGCCACTGGGGTAAGTAAATTTACTTAAATGCAGGGTTTGGATGCGGTTACGGTTCGTCACAACCGCCAGCATCTACGGTACCAGTCGGCGTACGGGGGGGTTTTACGCTCGATGGGATTGTACCAGATATCCCAGATGGCCGAGGAGAATGCTGACGAGGGCTTATCTTCTGGCCTCGTTGAGCGATGGCGTCCGGAGACGCACAGCTTTCATAGGACCTTCATAGGACCGTGCATGTTACTACAGCACTGGTCCTATGCACATCTGATTGTTGGCCGTCCAGTCCTGGCTAGCAAGACAGATGTGCCGCAGTGGGGCAAGCCCGGGCCGGAGCGATGTCGTCAGCAGGAGCGTTTCTGTTGATGCGGTCGACGACATATCTGACGAGCCCGATGTCTATGTCCCCTACACTGGTGATGAGGACGTGTTTGCAGGCGTCCATGATGCTGAGACGGTCGGTCAGGCGTTCGACCGAGGTGCCGAGTTGATGCGCCGAGCCGCACAGGACGCCATGGGATCCCAGGCTAGGATGCCTACCGAGGTATAATTTAAATTAAAATACATAACTGTGATTTTTTTCTTATTCAATACATTATCTAATTTGTAAGTTACTACAAGGTGGACACGAGGAGGACCTGGGCTTTGATATCTCCACTGATTATGGCACAGAGGGAGATGGACTGTATTCCCCAGGTTACAGTCCCACTCAGACAGTACCTCCTGCCTATGAGCCAGGGTATGTTCAGACAGATCCCATCCCGCCGTTCCCTGGCCAGTCCTCACAGCAGGTACCTCACCCTTCCCTCCTCGATGACCCTATTGCCAGACAGGCGTTTTTATTCACGCAGGCTGAGTCTGGACAGACCACAGTTTTTGGTCCTGGGGTCCAGCAGACATCCGAGATTGAGGAGGTTCTCCAGGAGCCGGTTCAGTCTACGGATGTCCAGGCATCCAGCTCAGCATCCTCCGGAGATACAGACGAGACGCCACTATGCAGGCGGGGTCGGGGGTTTAGAAAGAAGAAGGCGAGGACGGTGTTTAGTCCAGAGCCGTAGATTGTTAGATGTTTTGTTAGATTGGTAGATTCTTATTTGGAGTATTGGTAGATGTTTTGTCAGATACTTATTTATTTCGTTGATTAGTTTCTTGTTTGTTTGATTTTGTTGTTATTTATTTATTTTGTTGATTTTATTTTCTCAGAGTACACAAAAGAATTTCAAAGAAACCACATATCTAAAATATCTAAAATATTTCAAACGAACGACCAAAAATACGATACGACCAAAAATCAATTTAAACTGCATTCGAAACTAAATAACACTTAACATATATACAATTTCGTATTTCTAAAATAAAAAATAAAGGGACCGCTCCGGCATTATGCGGCCCTGGGGCCGCTTCGGCATTGTGCGGACCCATATGGGGGTCCGCTCCGGCATTCTGCGGTACCCCCATATTGGTCCGCTCCGGCATTCTGCGGCCGTGTTAGATTTGAAATTGACCAAAAACGATGGTTAATTTATTAATGAATTTTATTAAAATGTTAAAAATAAAAATTTCGGCTACGTACCGTACCGTTTTGGTATATGAATGGACCAAGGTTTCACGACACGTGTATGTTTCCTTATTGGAATACAATATTGATCTCCTAGGTCAAAGTATTGTTTATGCTTTGCTAGATGTTTCGGAAACAGTAGACCAAATTAAAAAGTAAAACAAATGGTACAAGTTTAACGAGAAAAGGTTATATTTGATAAGAGGGAGGTTAGCATATAGTTTTAGTACGGTTGGTTATTTAGAAGTGGAGAGTTTGATTTTTTCGTCACAACTTCGCAATTTCTGTCAAGGTTTTGAAAAAAAAAAATATTATATTTATTCACTAGTAGAATAATTAACTTAATGAAAGAAACAATATTTTAAGGAAAACTAATGCATTTAAATTAGTATTGTAAATAATGGTATGTGCTCGTCAGACGGACAAGATACCATCAATCGATTAATCGGTATGCGGCTAACTAATTAAAATTTTGCGTTTTCATAAAAGTTACGTTAATAAATAATTTAACTTATGAAACTTATGAAATAAACTTATTTTAACTTAATTTCCTTTTTAATTAATAAAGTTTTATGAAATTATTATTTTGGAAAAGTTCAAATAAGATAAGACAAAGAATGTAATGGATTATTTGGACAGACAGCCGATTTGACGGACTAAATGGTCCAATAAATGACCAACTAAAAGACCTACAAGTCTTGTAATCACAAAAAATAACAATTGAACAGAAATAAACAAAAATAATCGAGAATAATTAGAAATAATCGGTAGATTAGTTTGAAAATCCATAAACACACCTCCACCAAAACTATTTGTAACGGTTTGCCACTGCCACTGACTAAATGGCCGATTAATCGACCGCTTAATCCGTTTTTTTACAACACTGATTTAAATGGCACTGAACAACATTAAACAAAATGTGTTGTGCGGCTAGTTGAAAAACAAAAATTCTTAAATATATTTAAAATTACTTAATATAAAATTCATGATACAAATTCGGAGGAATTTATAAAAAATGATGATAACTAACAAACAAAATAAATAATTTAATGTATCTATCTAGCAATTACTAGCAGTGTTGTTCTTTGAGGGAATATTTTTTTTTATTATATCATTTCCATTCAAATAATCCAATATCTAGACAGCCACACAACATTCTAACGCATGTTATGAGTTTGGAGAAGTATTTGGCTGGCATTATATTAAATATTACTGACTAAAATAGAAATAAGAAATAAGAAATAAGAAATAAGAAACCAATCACTGTGATTTGAGGATTTTGATTCTGATTTTATACTAAAAGAAATAAGAAACCAATCACTGTGATTTGGTCAAACCATCGAAGTAATTAATTAAATTATATTTTTGAACTGAATTAAATTAGTGATTGGATAATTTGTCAATTTGTGACAGGAGGAAGTTTAATTGCTGACGTGGACCTCGTTGAGGAAAAATATTGAAGCTGCACATTTCACTAGCGTGTGGATTTTGCATCTATAAAATTAAAGGGATAATTTTTGTATGCTCATGTAAATTTTTAAAGTCGATATATTTATGAAAATGTCATTATATGTAATATTTTCATAATTTCCTTTCAAGAAAAGTGAATCAATCAACTGACTTTTATTAAAGCCCTTCATAATGCATAAGAGTACCTGAAAATGGCACCTATATGCAACATGAAATGTACATATTAGTATCCATACAATAACAGCTAAAAACATATTACAAGCAGCAAACAATTATCAAGAATGCTACCACAAAATACCACATAACTACTAGTAGCACTACATATGCAAACTAACAACAAACATAGCTATAAAAGGTACTAATATTCAATCAAAAAACTGAAATAGTAAAGGAGATAAAGAGTCATAGTAGCACTAGCACATGTACCGTCAAAAACATAAAAAAACAATCAAGTCATCAGTTCTTAACACTCTTCCTTTCTAAGTGGGTCCTCTTCTCCATATATTAGACAATGGATATTGTATTTTCATAAAAATTTAATATTTTTTATTCTATCTACTTTATTTACTTATTTATTTTTATTATTTTTAAATTTGAATTTACAAAGCTGCCCTTTCATTTTAAACGGAGGAGCGATTTTTCTATCTTATGGTCTTCTTCTCATGAAAGTTGCTCATCTAACTCAATTGGCTTGTCCTGCCCCCATCTAATGGAAACTGAACATATCACTAAATTGCTCTGCTCCGCTAACACTCGTTCTTCTATTATTTTTGTCTAATAGGAGGCATTAGACTTACCAGTACAAAGGCTGGCGCATTTGGAAACACAATCAATATACATTTGAATGGAAAGAAGGAATCAAAAGATCCAACGAATCATGACCCTCAATGCATGACACTCGTTGCCTTCCAGCTGCCCTTTTGTACTGGATTTTTTCACAGGCAGAACTAGAAAATTTTGATAAATAAATTAAAAATTAATATACACAACATGTAGTGAATGAAAATTAAACTCAAGTTCTCCATAATATAACAAAATAAACTATAACCTATAGTCTACAAGTAGACACGTGCAATGTTCCAAAAAAATAAAATAAAATAAAATTATAGTATACATAATTACAAATTTAAATTATAATGGTGACTTAGCCGCTTTTTGAATGGCTTTAGATCGTCTCTGAATCTTTCTCTTGGTATAGCAAAAGGGACATGTTCAGAAACAAATCAAAGCAATAATAAGAAGAAAGAGAACTGAAATATATGAAGAATAATCTAGTTGGAATAATTGCAGTAACCTCAACACCCCTCCCAAAACCACACACACAAAATAAGAAAACGCTAATGCCTCTCAATATGAAGGAATCAGATATGAAATCGAGCAAATTTTGTTTTCTATACATAACCGAAGAAGATAAGAGTCAGAAATTAGGATGAGCCTCTTGCGTAGAGACGCTTCAGAGGCGATTTTCGTCTCACCTCTCGCCAAATCAATTTGGATCTCTCTCTGAGCTGGATCATGCCTTCCAGACTTTTTCTGGAGCTCTCACGTCAGCCATGGCGATGTTCCATGGGCCAGACCACAGCGTGAGGGCTGAGAGCAACTTCACGCGAGGCAGAACTTGGCGTAATAACGATGATTCGCGTTTCGATCCAGATCGCCTCAGTAGATCTCATCTCGTTGGATTAAAGCTCGCTGAACTCAAGGCGGCTTCTTCTCCGTCTCGCCCTCTGTGCTTTCAATGTGGAGCTCCGGGTCCACATAGCCAGTCAATGCCGTAATGCCACCCTGTGCTTCGTGTGTAATCGATTCGGTCACAGATCGCCGGAATGTGGATCGCTGACCGCTCAACCAGCACCGCGAGCTCCGCTACCGTACTACAAGGTATCGGTTAGGGGTTCAATTAAGGAGTTGGAGCTGGAGTTATCCGAGCTTAAGCAAGAATTGGCGAGGGTGAGACAGAGAAGATCTGAAATGGAGCTCGCCTTGACAGGTATCACTAGTCAAATTCATCTAAGTGAGACTCATTTGACAGCGATTGAGGCTGCTATAGCAGCACGAAAAGGTGAAGTGAGTTTTAAACCAGATAACCAGCCACAAGTCGAATCTGATAACGGGTTTAGGATTGGGGAACTCACTAAGGGGAAAGAGACGGATTGCACAGCCGCTTTTGTGACTGATCCAAGCTGTAGTCAGAATTCAGAATCTGTTGAGAATAGATCTCAAGCAATAGAGAATGAGAAACATGAAGCTGATTCCATACAAGATGTGAAGGTGGTGAAAGCCATGGTAGGTATCGATGTTGCCTCGGGGCTGTGTGAAGTTGACGTAGAGACATCTAATGCACGGTACAATACCAGTAACTCCAACAAACAAGAGTCCAATAGGGGCGACACTGTACCAGTAAATCCAGTAACTGCTCGGTACAGTACCAGTAACCCTGTACCAGTAAACCCAGTGACAGAAACCATACAGGAAGTTGTTGTTAGTGAGCTCACTCGAACTAAAAAGAAGAAAGGGCTGCACAAAGTGAACAAAGTGACTCTTAGTAGAGAGTAAAACAATGTCCAATTCAAACGAGTTGCAATGAAGGACACTGAAAGAGCAGAGAAGAAAGGGCACACTTCCAAGAAGTTTACAGTGCTGTGGCTGCCAGACAATCGAGAATGCTGTGCTCGCTGGCACCTGGAGAAGAAATACCTCAGATGAACATGAGGGGCTGCAGCGTCTTCTGCAGTAGAGAATTGAAGACAACTAAAAATTATTTTTGATATAGATAGTTATACCTTCAGACCTCTTCCAGCGAGGCTTAGGATCAGCCATATGTTTTTTTTGTTGTTTAGATTTGCTTCAGACTTTGCAGTTGTGGTGTTTTGTTTTTTGTTTTGAGGTGTTTCTTTACTATTCTTGCATGCAGTGCTACTGGTTTTTGTAATTATTCAATTTCAGCTATGAAATGGGCTTAATGCCTCTCTAAAAAAAAAAAAAAAAAAAAAACCGAAGAAGATAATACCAAGCGGTAGACAAAACTCAAATTCTTTTTGTTCCCGACAAGAATTCAACAGAGAGAGAAGACAACTAGATAGGAAGGGATACTTCCATTTAATCTGAAGGGCATTTCTGTAAATTTAATTTTAAAAATAATAAAATAATAGATTAAATAAATAAAAGATGTTAAGTTTTACGAAGGTATTGGATATTATAATGTTTTTATGAATACATTAGCTATTTTAAAAGTTTACATGGACAAAATTAAATTATTTTTTATAATATAAGCTAACATTTTGTCCGTACAAAATTTAGTTTATAATCGGGTTGCTTTGACCTCCTTGTAGCAACGTTTGTCTTGGTACATGGAAATTAATATTTTTCTAGCCAATTATGATATGTTTAAGACTTTACGTTGCAATTAAGGTAACTTATTTGTCATCTTTGCTGTGAATATCTATTTTATTTTTAATTCAATTATTTTGTAATATCGACTAGTATGGACAATGGTGTTTATTAGATAGTTCATAGTTGTAAATGTATAACTATTACAAGTTTCGAACATACGGAGATTATAATGAATTTTATTTAACACAGGAAGTTCATATTTTCCACTAGACTAACAAAAATATGTTATTCTAAACAATTATTCTTATTTAGTATGGAGATCACCAAAATAACAAAAACATATGCATAATTTATTTAATCTAATGTGCAAATATTAATCACTTAACTAACTAACTAACTAATTAAACAATGCGCATCATATTTCATAAGCAAGGAAATGTGAACAAAGAATCCGAGCTCACTTTGTACCCACTATGCGTCTATGCACGACACGTGTAACTTATTTCGAATAAATAAATCCAAAAATAATAAAAAATATATTTGTGGCTAGGGTTGAACCACGTTATTTAAAAACTATCTTTCTAAAGGTACTGTAAATCTGTGAACCATGTCTGACGAGATCCTCTAAAGTCCCTGTATCTCTGATTAAAAAATATAAATGATGTGCTTAGATTTGGGATTTAATTATTGTGTTAGTTGGTGGTTACATTGCGTGATTAGGACACTTATGTATAATTAAGGGTTTGTCATCTTTCAAGATACCGCCCAATTCTATTTTTTTAAATACCATACCCGCCCAGTTCGTTAAGTATGGTTTATTTGATTAAATATATGTATTTTTAATGATTGATAGGCAAACCTATTAAATGAAGCACTAACAAAGTATAAAATCAGGCAATTCATATGTGTCTGTTCAAGTTTCAATTATCTCAACCTATTAAATATATTGACAGTGTTGTTTTGACTTTATACAACACACAAGTCTTATATTTTTATTTTATTTTATTGTACATATGTTGTATGAAGCTAAAATTACAGTATTAATATCTTTATTCTAGTCTTTGGCTCAATTCACTTAAAGTATTTTTCTTTGGTGGATGATCAGTGAATTTGTATTGTAGCAAAGAAGGCATGACTGAGTACAATTAGATCTGAGTCATCTATATTAACTTGGTACCAATCTCAAAACAAATAGACATTAAATTTCAATCACTCGGCTGAGATTTAATGAGAACTAAATTTGAGATCATACGGGTCCAATTGGAAGGGATCCAAGCTTGTTGTTGTTACTTCCGAAATTTTTATTAATATCATATTTAAAAAGAACCACTTTTCTCCCAAAATTAAAAAAATACCAGGACCCAGAGCCAATGGGCGGCTCTTTTTTTGGGGGCCGCCATGTGTTACTGCGGCCCCACAGAATGGGGCTGTTTATTACCCCTACGGCCCCACTTTTTTTTTTTAACAAAAATTGTATTATTTTGTTTGGTTTTTTTTTATATAGTTTATTTATTATGTTTAATTGTTATTTTATTTAAGGTTATGTAAGTTTTATTTATACTTTGACAATTTTTTTTTATTTTTAAGCTATTTTGTGCCATCTTTCATAAATCATAAAAATAGTAAAAAAAAATTCAAAAATAGTAAAAATTGATATTCTACAAATTCATTATATAACCAATTTACTGAGCTACTTAGATCGAAAATTAGAAATGAAAAACTTAATTGGAAATCAATAAATACTTAATTTTTCTATATTTTGCTGAAAAAAAAAATTACATTTAACTTTTTAACTAAATATACTACAACAAAATCAACACAAAAACTCAACTACAAAATTAAATCTATCTGTTTATAAAAAAAAGTGGAGCCGCAGGGCCAATGGGCGGCCCCAATCTTGGGGCCGCAGTAGCACATGGCGGCCCCCTAGAAATGGGACGCCCATTGGCCCTGCGGCTCTGGTATTTTTCGAATTCCTCACAAAAAGTGGTTTTTTTTTTTGGATTATGGTATTAATAAAAATTTCGGTTGTTACTTCAATTACTCAAGCAAATGAAGTTTAAATGAGGGGTTTAACAATAGTTGTCGCACAAGATAAAATAACAATTAAGTTCTTTAAAGCTCTTTAGCATTGCTAATGGTTAATAGATAAAATTGAATATTGCTTTGCAAAAGCAAGTGGCCCTCAGATCCTGAGTTACTCCCATAATTTCTAAAAATTTAAAGATAGATTTTCCTAACACTGTTACGTTTATAATCAATTATTTGACAAGTTGAGTTGCACTTAAGATACATCAAACACAGGTTTTCTTTTAATGAAAAGATATGAGAATCAAATGATTATAAAAGTTCATTGATCAGAATAAATGAGAAAAAAAAATTATTAGACGAATGAGAGTGTTGATAATATGATATGAATGAGGAGTCTTAAAAGTTAATTATTTTTATTTTTATGAATTGTGATCTTTTAGCTACATGGCTCACTTGAAATTAATTAACTTGTATGATTAGTTCAGGCATAAAACAAAACAAGACATACTAATAAATATACTTATAAAATCGGCAACCGTACATGTTAAAGTTCAAACAAATTATTAAAATAAATATAAAATACATATGTAATTAAGTCTGATAACTAAACACATCTACTGCTAAACAATCTTCATAATTAATAATATTAAACAACTTGTTCCATACACTTTATTTCATTAAAAAAAAGCTAACTAATTCATAGTACTAGATCTTTTCAAGCTCCTTAATTAGATTACTTTGATTGTCATGCTATTTTCACTTTCTCTTCTTATTCCCATCTATGCATTGCTGCAATCGTATAAATAAATTGTCATATCTTATAATCCTAATTAAATATCCAAATAAATTGGTTAAAATAACCACATACATATTTTATAACGTGCAATTAAATTAGAAAATGTGGATGTCTAAAATACAGTTTCTAAGTATGTGTGTCTATATATAGAGAGAGAAAGAGAAATAAGCTGATTTCTATATTTAAATGTGCTTGGAGACCATATTTTATTTTATTTTTTGCTATTTTTAAAGGTTTTTTGTTTTTAAGAATTTACTATCATTTTTTTATTTAATGAAAAGCAGTCATTTTGAATTTTTTTTAAATAGTAAAAAAAAAATGAAAAAAATGAAAAATTTGGTCTCCTAGCACATTTTGATATGGAGATCATACTAAAAAATTTGAATCGACTGTTTGAACTTTGAATCCAACCGTTTACAATCCAATGTACAAAGAAGTTATACATTGTAATGTACAACAACCCATCTTTCTTTTTCAATTTACATATATATATTCACAGACGACATCATTGTTACATAATGTTGAATACAATACGAAGTACTGCAGTCTTTAATTAATATATATTTCATAAAACCTTTAAATTTACGTGCAAGCCAAAGTTTGAAATTTGTTTTGTACATAGACAGTTAAATGAATAAGTAATAAAACAAAAAAAAAGTAATCTTCGATAAAATCAATCAAAATTAACAAACAAAAAGAAAGACTTATAATAAATAATTAGAAGATCTCATAAACATACATGATTTATAATAAATTTTAAAAAACAATGTAAATTTTAGTTGCTTCCAATATTCGAAAAAACTAATGTAATCACTGGACAATACAGTTAGGCAGTTAGCTCGTCAATTTTGAGCTTAACTTTTAAAAATAAAAGAAAAAAGCATGCTTAGAAGAATGTAATAAAATGTAAGTACTTCCAAACTGCACTGAAAGATAATACGCATGCATTAAATAGTTATTTTTTATGTTAGCGTGATAACATTATGTGGAGTCACAAAAAATGTACCGCGTAAATTATGCACTATTATCTCCTACTTTTGGAGCTCTTCCAAGTTTTCTCTCGTTCAAAATTTATGATTTAAAAAGGGAAATAGACTATAAGATGCCTGCAATTTCAAAATATTATTTTCATTAAAAAAAATTTCATAATAGAATCCTTGAAAAATATATACAATTCTTTTGTCTCAATTTCAAATTTCTCATTAAATCCAATATCACGCAGTTTCAACTTCACCAGAATCAGAAAATTAGAGCATATACATCCCAACAACTCAAATGAGTTTCTAAATAACTGTTAACCTCTTTTTAGAAATTAAGGTCTCTAAAATTTCTAACTCTCACATTTTTAAAATTAATTTTAGAGTTTCTATTAAGTCATGTCAGCAACAAATTAAAAAGTAGAAATAATTTGAACCAATCATTTAGTCAGCATAGAGTTTATAAACAGTTTCTTAATAAGAAACTTTACTGCATAGTTTATAAATAAGAAACTCTCTCACATTCATGAAACTGAATTAGAAACTGCCACATTAAATTAGAAACTCTAATAGTACGATGTAGATATTCATACCATAACATAGGAAGAGTAAGAACTAGGATTCTGATCGATACTGAAACTCATAGGTAAAAAAATAGATTTATGGATGGAATCAAATATGCAGTAGTTAAAGGAAAGTCTTCGGGAAGAATCAATCTTTCATTAAATATCAAAATCAAGATGATGTATTTGGGTCATACGCTCATTTACAGACTTATTGAGAAAATTGTGAGACATCCAAGTACAAAAATATGGGCAATAAAACAAATATATTTGTCAATATGCATTTCATTTACCGCAAAACAAAACCGCAAAACAAATCCACAATTTCGTAAAACCGAAAATTAAAATTGTGGTTTAATTAATTTGTTTCATGAAACCGTGAATTAAATTCACGGTTTTAGGTTTTTCTAATTATTTGTTTAATTAAATAGAAAATGTTATAATTTATTTATTTTTTGTATTAAAATATTAGAAATATTTTATATATTTCTTTAAAAATAGATGAAATACTATATAATTTGATTTATTAGAAAGACTGCAACAAATAATCTGGATCAATATTTTTCAGGCTTGATTTTTTACGGCTGTAAGAAAAATTAAAATATTTCTTTGTGTGTTATTGGAAAAAAATAAAAATATTTTGAATCTGAGTTATTGATTATGGTTCAAAAGTCACTCCTAGATAAATACATAAAATATAGTGGTCCTATTTTTGAAATTTTTTTATTGATTTGACAAAAGTGACATATAAGAATTCCATATACCTTGGATTAAATTCACGGTTTTATCCTAAAACCGCATTTTTTTTCCGGTTTTCCGAAACCGTGGATTTGTTCTGTGATTTTGAAGGGGCTAAAACTGTGGATTTAATTTGTGAAAAGTTGGCCAAAACCGTGAAATAAAATTGATGTTTGGACATTTTTCGAAATCTTGTCAAACAAGGTGTAGAATTCGAAATTTATTATTTTTTTAGATATTAATAAAAATTTCGGAACTATTTTTATTATTTATAATTTATAATTATGTGTGTATAACAAAGTCTCAAGTCTTCACCTTAATGTTGGATTATGACCCCATTTTGAATATTGAACCATCTAATAAATTACCTGGGCCCAGGCAGGAAGCAAATGTTTTGATGAAAATGTGAAATTTCTTTCGGTTTTTTGTATCGGATAATATGAACTGCTTCAGTAAATAGCTAAGGCATAGTAGGTGCAATATTTCAAGATAAGCTCAGCTGACTTTGTGTTATCCTTGCACAAACTAATAGCTATTTAGGATGGTCCAGTCTCTCTCTATCAAATTGTCTGCTGTCAAAATCTTACACTGGTACATTAATTCTTTGAACTGGGATATAGTTTTGAGTTTTCAGATAATTCTTTAATTCTTTAATTTAAATTTACATGTGAATTTATAAAATTTTGAATTTAATTAATATCAAGTTTAGAGTTTAAAATAATGAATGTTTTATTGAAAATAATACATTAAGATTAATATAATTGTTTTTTAAAATCAATCCAGCAGTCGGGCTCCAACAATTTGAACTCGAGCTAAGCTCTAGCTTCGTTATTGAATATTTTTGTAATATCTCAAAAAAAAATAAAACGCAAAACAAATAATTGTTCTTTTTTCTAAATATTATTTTAAATTACCATTATTTTACTCATTTGGTTAAATTTTTTGAGAAGATCTGCATTCATCTCTAAAAATTGAGCATTACTTATATATTATATTAATGTTTGGATATTTCATATTGAATAACATCATTACTTGTACAACTATTTTAAATTGAATTTGAATAAATTAGCCCAAATACTTTGTAGCTCGAGCTCGAGCTAAAACTGAGAAAAAAATCTAATTAAAGAAGTCAAGTTTGGTCACTAGCAATCTATAAAATTAAAATAGAGCTCGTAAATCATCACTATGAACTTCTTTAGTTGCTTCCAATGCTTCCAATATCTAAACAAACTAAGATACAAACTAATAATGTAATCACGTACCGAACAACACTGCTAGCTTGTCAATTTTGAGTTCAAACATTAATGATTAATGTAATTGAATGCAATTGAAAGGATCCTGCCTTACAAGAATGCAATTGAATGGACGTGCTTCCAAACTGCACTGAAAGCTAATACTACACATGCATTAATAATTATTTTTCCGTTAACATAATAACATTATGCAGAGTCACAAGACTTGTGCAGTGTAAATTATACACAATTATCCCTTATTTTTTGAGCTCTTCCATATTTTCTTACATGTTCAAAATTTCTGACTTAAAAAACGAAAAATAGACTAAAATGGCTGCAATTTCAAAATGTTATCTCCATTAAAAATAAGGGGGAATTACATGTATATCACTAAAAAACTATGAAATTATGTATTTTCCCCTTTAAATTCTATAATTACGTATTTACCATTCTAAATTCAAAGAACTCATATATTTACCTAATTAATAAAAAACTGAGATTAACTGCGTTTAATATTATATAAAATATAATTAACAACTTATTACTTCCCTTCCTCCTTCCCCTTTGGCGTATGATTTTCCCGCCTTTCTTTAGCGCTAAAATTGTGGCTTTATGTCTTCCCGTGCGCTAAAACCTCCTTATCTCTAGGGGTGGGCTAGATGTTGCTAGAAAATTTAAATTTGGCAGCCTCATCTTTAGGGGTGCGCTAAAACCTCTTTACCTCCTTATCGCTAAAACCGCCTTTGGAATATATGGAAGCATCGAAACAGCCTTATCTTTATCTTGGCAGCCGCTGCCAAGTTTTTCAAAAAGAAACAGCCTTATCTTTAGGGGTGTTGTGGTTAGTCCTGAGATCCTGGCACGTATGATTTTGGAGGAAGGCAAGTTGTGGGCTAGATGTAATTGAAGTAATTTCAAGGCCCAATGAGCATATATGATATTGGAGGAAGGCAAGTAGTGTAATTCAACATAATTTCAAGTAATTTAGTGTATTTTACTATAAATATACTAATTATATATTAAAAGAAGTAATTTAACAAATAATTTAAACAAAAAATTTGAATTTTCAGTGCTAGATTTCATTATCTTGCTCTTCATAGTGTCTCTAAAAAAAAAAGAAACCTATCATTTTGTGGCCGGTTTAGACATTTTTGACAAGTCGGGAATCGTGAGTATAATAATTAATTTGTAATTAACTTTGGATATTAATAAAAATGTCGGGGAGGGAGCCTTGTACGGTTGTACCAGAAACCAAGGTTACATGAGCAAATAGGACTGCCCCGACTCAGGCCCATTGAGTACCTCGAAACTTTTGACCTCCGGCATCCTAATTTTAATTAAAATTGAGATGAATGGCCCGGCCCGGAACTTCATCGTGCTAATATTTGGGCTGATATTTAAATATTGGATTTGTAAGAGAAGATAACTTTTGACTTTTGAGCCGATATTTTTCTGTTACCCCTTAATATCTCGAAATTTGCACTTATACCATCTTTTTATGTAAAAATAAACAACTACCACGTGCGCAAAATCAATATGCGCATGAGTTTCTTTCTTCAGTCTAATTTGAGCTGTCCCACCATGGGTAGCATGATATTGCGCATGACCTAGAAGTCATGCTCATATTGATTCTACACATGATAATTTTTTATTTTTACAATAAGAGATGGTAAAATGCAAATTTTGATGTATTGAGGTGGTGACTAAATTTTTTTCAGACTTTTGAGCTGCACATAGTACTGACCGATAATTTTTATTTGTCGTATTAAAAAAATTAATGCTTGCAAAATTTCACGGTTTATCTGAAAATTCGAATTCTAGCATAGTCGCATAGTTAGTGCTTAGTATGTGTTTCACACAGAATGAAATATAAATATTTTCTAAAAAAGATCAATATTTTTGAGTGAAATGTATAATCTGCGTTTCACCGATATCATTTCATAAATACCGATTTTCCCATAATTCATATTTCAACCAGTTAATTATTCAGTGCTCTTCATATAGATTAATTTGATTGATGGTATGGATATAACTTTTTTTAGGGGAAATTTCACGTATACCCCTAAAAAACTTCAAAATTATATATTCCCCCTGTAAACATTGAAATTACGTATTTCCTTCTCTAAACTTCAAATACTCACAAATTTACCCATTTTATTGTCTTTTATATTAAAACTCATTCTCAAATTTTAAAATACCCATTTTACCCTTTATTAAAAACATATAAAAGCCCATCAGACTCAAATTTGAATCGGAAGGCTTCCTCTACCGTCCGATCCGCGCACATCGCATTAAGATCTGTGTGCATTGCTTCAATATTCGTGCTGATCTACCATGCACGGTTCTTAAAACAATTCTGATCCGCGTGCATCGCATTATGATATGTGCATGTCGCTTCAATATGCGTGTGTGTTCGTATCAAGATTTGTGTCGATCTTGCGTGCACAGATCTAAAAGTAGTTCGGACGGTTGGTGAACCGTTCAGATTCAAATTTGAGTCTGATGGGCTTTTTATGTTTTTAAGAAAAGGGTAAAATGGGTATTTTATAAATTTAGAATGAGTTTTAATACAAAAGACAATAAAATGGGTAAATTTGTGAGTATTTGAAGTTTAGAGAAAAAATACGTAATTTTAAAGTTTTTGAGGGGTATACGTGAAATTCTCTCTTTTTTTATGCTACTGATGAAAAAATCAGTCTAACGATTGTAATTTTTTTTAATATTAATTCAGGTTGAGAAGGTGAAAAATTAAGTTATTTCGCTGCCTGCAATTCATCATTTGATGCCGAAATTTTTATTGTTACCACGGTCTAAAATCGGAATTAAATCGTTACCACCCCGCTCAACCTTTATTCAATACTACCACCCCTGCTAACCCAGTTCGCGCACTAAACTGGCTGGTGCGCGGACTGGGTTGGCGCACAAGCTTGGTGCGCCAACTGGGTTAGCGGGCCCGTGGGCTGAATGGATTTTTGGGGTTTAGGGTTAAGGTTAAGGTTTAGGTTTAGGGTTTAGGGCTGACTGGATTTTGGTGTTTATTTTTATTTTTGCAACGGGTGTCTGAAAATTCTGTTTTATTTTTAACAATGTTCATCAGACGCAAGGCAGCAGGCAGGTAAATAACGTAAAAACTAATATGTTAAATTGATTGCAGAAGAACTAAACAACAGAAAAACAAAACAACATAAGAACTAATATCAAAATAATATCGAGATAACATCCAAATAACAATAACTAATACCGAAATAATATCCAAAAACATAAACTACAACAAGTAACTCTATCCTATCTGCTCGAGGGTGTCCACGGCTTCTTCCCTCTCTTAATTCTCTTACCCCGCCCCTCCTCCTGACGCTCCCTCTCCTCCAGAGATGTGTACTGTCGTGATGGCTGTGGTGGGGTCTCCTCATGTATCTCCCCAAAAAGTGACTCCTCGTGTGGTCCCTCATCTGCACCAGGTCCGAAAATAAACTCACGTGTATCCTCTGCAGGGTACACGGGTCCATATGAGACATCCTGCTGGACAAATGCGGAAAGACGGTCCGAGCTAACACTACATCCAACCCCATATCATCATCTGCGTGACTGGTGTGCTTGGTGCCGCTGGATGACGCCATACTACAATTTGGTGCATTTCTAGTCAAATTTGGTCTTAAGTACCTCAAATAGGGTACTTTAATAATTTACTAAATTAATTTGGCATAAAATACAACATAATATAGCTAAAAACAATTTGAATCTATGTTGGACACCATTCTAATTATTTAATACAATTCTACTCTGTTTGGACATCATTCTAAATATTTAATACAATTTGAATCTATGTTGGACACCATTCTAATTATTTAATACAATTCTACTCTGTTTGGAAATCATTCTAAATATTTAATACAATTTGAATCTATGTTGGACACCATTCTAATTATTTAATACAATTCTACTCTGTTTGGACACAATTCTAAATATTTAATACAATTTTACTCTGTTTGAATCTATTTTGGACACCATTCTAATTATTTATTACAATTCTACTCTATTTGGACACCATTCTAATAATTTATTACAATTCTACTCTATTTGGACACCATTCTAATTATTTATTACAATTATACTCTATTTGGACCTATTTTGAACACCTATACCAACTACCTAATCTACAAATAACTTAAAAACAAAAGTAAAAAAAAAAATTACCTTTTACTGTGCTCGGTGCGCGGAGTGCCGTTTGCGCAACAGAATGGGCATCACGCGGCTCTTATACACTGAAAAGAGAGCTCCGCTAACCCAGTTGGCGCACCAAGCTTGTGCGCCAACCCAGTCCGCGCACCAGCCAGTTTGGTGCGCGAACTGGGTTAGCGGGGGTGGTAGTATTGAATAAAGGTTGAGCGGGGTGGTAACGATTTAATTCCGATTTTAGGCCGTGGTAACAATAAAAATTTCGGCATTTGATGTGTTGGAGGAAATGATTCTTGATTGTGTTATTTTCTACTGACAACTCATGTGCATCTATTAGTGTTGTAGGTCACTTTATAGTTATTTTATAGTGCTTTCAGTCATCTAGAAGATTTCACTCAACTATTATAAAAAACCAATATCATTTAATTCAATTCAATTAAAGATTTATATACGTTGTTTGAAAGTGTTTGTCAACATTGTAGTGAATTAACATTATTATTATATTATTTTGCACTCTATCAAACACGACATTAGTTGTGTTTTGTAAAACAATTTGTCATGTATAAATTTTAATTGACTTAAAGTATAAAGGCAACAATAGAGTGTTCTAACTTGTATTTTATGTTAAGTATAACTTCCATATATACCTTGTCTAATGAAATTTACTTGTAACAATTAAATCTTAAGAACATAGACATATAACAAGAGACCTTCATTTTTGAAATTTAGTATGCTCTTCAAGATGTAATCAACATTAAAATATATTGTAATATTGTGATTATCTAAGATTGTATATTTCAGTGTGATGGTTTTCAGTATATTTAGAATATTGAACTTGGGACATCCATATTATAGGAATTGAAATGTAAATTTTGTGATGTATCGTACCGTAATCAAGTTAAGTTTTCATGTGTCGTGTCGTGTTATGAAAAAAAATATACTAGTTACGACACGTTAGTTACGCTATGATCAAATGTGAATGGTCATATTAATTAATATTAATCTTAGTTACATGTATTATTTATGTAAACTTCAAGTTAGTTAAAATAAGAAAAAAAATAAAAAAAATAAAAAATAAAGAAGCAATTTGTAAAAGAAAATTGTGTAAAACAATAAATTTAATTTATTGTTTGTAATTTGAATTGTTATTTAAAAATAAATAATGATAACTAATTATATATAAGAACGTTTTGTTACGTTCTGCATCGTGTCGTGTTCTGTACTGTGATCAAACTAGCTTATATGTCGTGTCAATATCGTGTCGTATTTTTTTTAAGAATGTTCGCGACTTTATGACATCCCAACTAAATCAACATATAAACTTGCTACACAAATAACTACATAAAACGAACCACATAAGAAAATATTCAGCTAAAGTCTATTGGGTCTGTCCGGTGGTCCGGCAACCAGCCCCACCACCTCCCTTCCTCAGTCTCACTTTTTTTTTTTACCCCTAATCTCCGCAAACACCTAATAAGCATGTCCTCTCCCCATCCCCATCCCCATACCCATCTCCAACTGCATCCCCACTACCATCACCCGCCTCAGTCCCCCACTCAATTCCACCTCCTCCTCCCCATGGGCGAGCAAACCATCTCCCATCTCGCCCCCCAATCCACCTCCACCGCCTCTTCTTCACCTCCTTCCTGCCCTATTACTGCCACCCCCACCCCCAATCCTTCCACCTCCTCTTCCATCGTACCCTCAAACCGTTCGAAAAAACGCCTCACTCAAAACCCCTCTTCTACTGCCTCTGAAAACTCTAACCCTAAAAAATCTCGCATCCACCCTGCCACTCCTCTCCTCCGCCCCCTCTCCGTCGACGGCGAGGTCGCCGCCGCCATCCGCCACCTCCGCTCCGTCGACCCTGCTCTCGCCAACGTCATCGATTCCCATGACCCACCAAATTTCCAGTCGTTCCACCCCCCTTTCCACTGCCTCGTTAGAAGCATCCTCTACCAACAGCTTGCTTTCAAAGCTGCTGCCTCAGTTTACTCTCGGTTTCTCTCACTTTGTGGCGGTGAGGCAGGTGTGGTGCCTGCTGCTGTCCTCTCACTCTCACAACACCAACTCCGTCAGATCGGCGTGTCGCCTCGAAAATCGAGCTACCTTCATGACCTAGCCCGGAAATACCATACTGGGATCTTGTCAGACGAGTCAATTGTCTCCATGGATGATCGATCCCTCTTCTCTATGCTAACAATGGTGAAGGGAATTGGGGCTTGGTCAGTGCACATGTTCATGATTTTCTCTCTGCACCGGCCGAATGTGCTTCCTGTGGGTGATTTGGGGGTACGAAAGGGAGTTCAGATTTTGTATGGTTTAGAGGATGTGCCGAGGCCAAGCCAAATGGAGCAGTTGTGTGAAAGGTGGCGGCCGTATCGATCAGTTGGTGCCTGGTACATGTGGCGGCTGATTGAGAACAAGGCGGGGTCTGGTGGAGTGGTCCCTACTGGATCTGATGTGGTAGGAGGTAGTACTGCTGTTGGTGGTCTTGGTGTAACGGGTCCGCAGTTTGTGGATCCGATACAGATGCTTCCTAATATTGGTTAAGGCTGCATTGTCAATTTGATAAGGAGAAATTTTTGGCGGAGACAAGGACAGGTAAAGCTGCTTGTTATTTTTCCCCTTTGTTTCGGGATTAAGATTATTTCGATTCTTACTTTTGGTACTTCTATTTAGTGTAGTAATTAAGTGGAGTAATGGTAAGCTTGTGTTAATTTATGTTATAAATGAATACTTTAGAATATAGATTGAGTTCATTAAAAATCATGAAATTTAAAGGTGCACTGTTCATGCAATACTTTGGAAATTACAGGAGTGCTATTAGATATCTAATTTGTAATTTCAGGATATTTTTAAATAGACAAGTTTAGGTGTTCTTGCAGCTCTTTAAAAATTCTTGTTGTATTATTATATACCTAATTATTGATTTCAATTATGACGAGAATTTTAGGAAAAAACTGACAATGACATGATGCAATTTTAAAGGTGCATAGTAGAGTTCTAGTCCTTGTCTGCTTTAGTTTCAGTTGAGTTTGTTAATTTTTTTTCCAATTCTGATACCAAATTTGAATGAATTATGACTGTATTAATTTTCTAGATAATGATTGATTTGGTGATTCTTTCGTTATCAAACATAAGCTTTGATCAATTGGGTATTTGATCAATTACATGAACTGATCAAGATATCAAATTGGCTAAGTTTCCCAAGAAAAGTTATCTGCTATGATCTGTTTTGCTCCTTTCTAGTTACGAATTTTAAATAATTTTTATGGTTGCTACATTTGTTGATTCTATCAAAGAGTTCAATAGCTTTTTGATTCAGCTAAGTTAGATGATGAAGCAAATACAAAAAACAAAACTAATAATTTCTCTTTGAGAAGTCCTGTATGTGCCTTTTTATCTTCTTATAAATTTGTTCTCTCTCTCTCTCTCTCTCTCTCTCTCTCGCTGCACTCTCTTTATCTCTTGCTAACCCCAACTCCAGCCACCAACTCATTATTCATTTACATTAAACGGGTACAGAGCTAAATTTGCTTTCTTTCCTTAACTGGTGTATATCAGTTCTCCTATTATTTCCCATCTGTTGTCCACTAAGCCACCAAAAGTACCCAATAAGCAAGGGAGGTAAAATACCACTGTAATCATGGAGAAGGTTTCGATAGATCTTATTTGGCAGTGCTAATATTAAAGAATTGGTTGATTCCTTGTAAGGTCGTCAAGTATATATGTTAGTTCAAAGTTTCAAGTGAAATTTAAAGGCAGTGAAACTCAAGGTTTTGTTATTTCTTTGGCATCCTTTATTTTCAATTGAGGGAGGCTTAGATATCAAGACCTGTGTGTGTGTGCGCGCACGCACGCTTGTGTGCATAAACAGAAAAGAAAATAAAAAACTATTTGCTCTTTAACTGTACAATTATTTAATATAGTCTTCACTGTGACATGTTGTGAAAAGTGTAGAAGTTATAATATAATAATTTATGCACAATTATTTTACCAGTTGGTTGTAAGAGTGAACTGCGAGTTCCCTTTGTTGCTAGTTCCCATTAAGAAAGTCAAGCAATCATACAGAATGAAATAGTATTCTTGTTAGTAAAACTTGTATAATAGTTTTTAGTAGGTAGATGTAAGTTTCTGGATAAAAGGAGGAAATTCTAAATTAAATGCTTGAGTATATTTCTAACCTTTCAATTAACCTTTTGATTTTGGCAATATTCATATCAGTCCCTGTTAAAAATGCTGAAATTTCACTTTTATGAACCACTCCAGTGTCGGTTGTTCCTACAAAGACAAGTTGTCCCCTGTTTCTTGGTCAATGGTTTATTTATTTTTTTCATAAAGACAGTTTTCTGGTACTGGAAACAACATACAATTACTATTGTACCTGTTCCAAATTGTTGATTGTATTATTGATCTTTTTTTTTTTCAATTTCAATTAATCTCTAGTTAAGATCAAATATGCAATTAAGTTCCCCATAACCTTGAAGTCTAGAACTATGTTAGTAAGCGCTTTAATTTATTTTTCACTTTGCATCAATAGTTCAACAAAGGGTAAGACTGAAATGCAGCTTAAAATTGCATAATTATCTTTGTAAAAAGAGCAATTGGTGTTTTTCCTGTTTATTGAAACCAAATGGGGCAGTAACTACAGGGGGAGTTAAAGAAACCAATATTACCTCTGGCACATTAAGATACGGATAATTTGATAAATTTTATTACTCAAGGAAAAGACGTGGTGCTATTTATAGATTTCATCAAGTTTTATTATAGATAGTTAAATGAGAAATTGCTGATGGGTTCAAGTGAATAAGCTGCTTTTGGCTACTAACCCTAGTTGCCTTCCTAACTGTTACTTTTTATGCTCCTATTTATGAGTATTTTTTGTTATCTCTCTGTTTACATCTGTTTTCTTCTGAAGAATTTGGTTAAGCTTCAACTAGTATTAAAATGTTCTGATCTGCTTCTCTATAGACGTCCTCCATTTGATCTCAAGTGATGTTTGTTAAGCTGTCGAAAGTTGGTACTGGTACAAACGAATGGTTTGTACCTGCAGATTGGGGTGCTGGTACAAATGTATGGTACCTTAGGAGGCATATTAGAAACTGAAAATAGAGAAAGTTGAGAACCTATGTGGGTACTGATTGCCTTGTATTATAGCCTTATAGGTAAATAAAAATATCCGTTCCAAAGATTCTTCTGTGAGTTACTAGTTTGTACCAGCTTCTGTTGGTACATTGCTTTCCATTCTGATCCGAAAAGGCAGTATGAATGTCAAATGCGTTATCGAATTGGAATTCTGTGTCGTGAAATTTTATATTTCTAATCAAACTATTAATCTTGTTCATTTTTATAATTTTTAGAGGATTTTTATACTAGACGAAGTGGTAAAAAAAATTAAAGAATCTAATTAATTATAATGTGTTCGTTTTTTTTCTTTATAAAGTAAAAAATAAACTAAAAAAAGTAAAAATTCTACGCGAATTCATCTCTTCATAAATGAACAAGATTAATAGTTTGAATTCATTTGGGTTTCAAATTGGAAAATATAAATAAAAACATGAGGTTGTAGTGTGGCACTGAAGAGTCCGACTAGTATGACATCGGTGTCATATGACACTAACTTCAAACTTATTGCATAGATTTCAAATGATGAATTCAATCATTCAAATCGATGTACTTTATGAGTGATATGTTTACATGTAAAATTTATATTGTTTTTGAATTTTTATAATACCAAGTCAACTGGTCAAAAAATGATAAAAATGAATGTATTAAAATTAACTTAAAAAACTTCTACATTTGACCGTTTGGTTTAATACATATAAATTCGAAAAATTATAAATGTTGCATTTAAACACATAACTAATGAAAGACTTCAGTTTGAACGGTTTGGATTCGTCATTTGAAGCCGATTCGGTAGGTTTTGGAGTTGGTGGTATACTGACTAAAATGGCACTGATGTCATACTAGTCATACTCGACACTACTGAATACTTGTGTAGTCGTTTGTTTTGTGGAGGATAAATGGATAATCCATGTGTAAAAAGATAAGGCAGGACAAATAAAATAGTACGAGCTGTTGATATGCATATATATTGAAATATTTTAAATTGTCTATTTTCCATAATAACACTTTTTTTTTTTTTTTACATTTTAAATTAGAGTGATTGTTGTCATACCCATCAAAAGCTCCTAAATATTCAATTTTCTTCATTAAAACTTGAAAATTACTTATTTTCTCATTAAAAACAAATATTTTTTCTCATTTTTCATTTCTTTAATCTAATTTTAAAATTTTATTTGATAGATTAGAATAACCTGGTATTTATACTTGAACTTGGATATTTAGAAGTGTTGATGAGGAAATTAGATATTAAGAAATTGGATATTTAGAAGTTTTCAAAATTTCAAGTTCTAGTCTATATGACTTTGGGGTTTTGTAAGTTTTAGATTTCTCATAAGAAGAGTAAGATTTTACCATTCTAATATAGATCACACGATTTAAAACAAACGGATTGGATCGATCTTTTTTAAAATTCAGACTCTTTTCTATGTATCTAGTCTGTTCTTTTTTAATGGTCCAGTCTGAATTGGAATTGTAGGATTTTCCTTTTCTTTTAGTATCTATAACTTACACTAAATGTCAATAAACTAGAAGGTATGGGTCGGAAAGAAAATATGATAACAGCACATTGCAATAAAACAATTGTAACAAATAGGAATTTACATATTCATTTCACTTGCTGATGATCAATAAGTAGGATATTTATTACACTAAACAAAACAAATGTAACAAATAACATAGTATACAACACATCAATTATATGAAGAAAATCGCTCAACAAAATAACGAATGGAAAGCCAATATTACAGCCATATATCTCACATTCATCTCTTGCATATAATCACTCATTAAGAAACCATAAATCTTAGATTCATTTTTTTAATATTCAGCTGTGACCGTTGCAAGATATTCTTTCAAAAGCCTATTGAAGCGACACGGTCTTTCTAGTTGAACAAGATGTCCCGCCTTGTTTATTGATTGAATTGTGGTATTATCTCCTAGTTGCCTACATAAACCAGAGTTCAATATAATTGATTAGAAATTGAACATATAGAGCCTTAATTTATAATGAAATAAAATTAGGAAGTTAGATAAAAAAATTTAAAAAACATGCTGAAAGATTATATATGCTTACTCTTTCATGTCCCTGGCAAGTTCGACTTTAAATAAGTTGTCATTTTCGCCCCATAATAGTAGTATTTTCTGCACAAATTATGTCATAAAATAATTATTAGATTACCATTATTATAATTTTGTAAAATTATTATTACATATGATCATTAATTCAGCATAATCTCAAAGTAACATACTCTACAAATTAGCAGAGAAAAAGTTATTCTAACATATTGATTCTGTTCATATTTTTCAATTAATGTGAAGTTTCTGGTAAATCTGTAATTTACCTGGGTTAAGACCGGTATTGTTGCATCTTTGGTACTTATCACCAATCCTTCAAGCAGCTCTGCTCTTTCTTTCCTGTAGTTAAACATCACCTGTGCATCAAAAGAAAAAGGCAACCCCATTTTATGAGTAATTTGCTTTGAAAAAATTCACAGTTTAAACTGGTCTAGACTCTACGGGATGCAAACCGCCAAAATTAAACACTTGCTTCCAGTAGCATTTAACATTTTGAATTTTGAAGTAATTTTGTGTGCATATACCTTTCTAATAGGGTGTTTGCTTGAACACATTTTTAGACTGTAAAAGAGAATCAGTAACTAACTACAGAAGAACAGAGCAATCATTAACTTTTATAGTTTTGGTTTTTTGTATCACAAATTTCTTTGTTAATTACTTGAATTGTAACAATGAAACTTTTTTAGTCTTTCTTTTGATCTTCTGGGTCAAACAATAGACTGAAATACTGGTAAACACAACAGCCCAAGACGATTTTAATAGGACTGAAATTGATACCATGTCAACACTTTATAGTTATATAATTTTAACTAGATCAGATGGGAACATTGAAATTTTATTTTCCAGAGGAAATTAGTAGACATAACTGGCCATTTCACTAATGTACACATTTCAATTATCAGATATCGTTGTATAAGATGAAATCTAAGATATTTAATGTGCACATATTGCTCTTTTCTTTTTCCATGTCAGTCAAAGTCAATCATCCAGGTCGGTTGTTTGGAAATTGTTCAATAATTAATATAATATTTATTCCCGACAAACTTACCGTGGGAACTCATGCCACGAAAACATCCCTGGTATATAAATGTACCTTCTATGGATAATGGATTCATATATATTAATGCCTATCTAAACACTAACATAACAATATTATTCTGACACAAAATCCATGTCATTAATTGGATGGTCCAGGGCCTCCAGGCTAATTAATTTATGCACAAAAATTCAACAATGCACTTCGGATGATAACAAATTTGGAACTAAAATATTAAAGGAAAGGAACTTTCAAAGAACATACATACCTCAAGATAGTCTTTCATGAGGAAATTTGGGAACCATATTTTCTTGTACATTGCTAAAGATTGGAGTGCCTTGAGCCCCTTTACGGTCTCCGGCAATAGTAATTCGGAAGATGATTTCATCCCGAGCCGCTCAAGTGTGGCGTCACTGATCGAGTCGGTCATGGCAATGATTGAACCGGAAATAACCAATGAATGAACCAAGTTCGGGTTGATCTCGGCCATTTTAAATGCCACCATGCCACCGTAACTAAATCCAACAACGGTGCATTGTTTCACGCCTAGTCGCTCTAAAGCTGTAATCAGACACTGAGCCTGAGAATAAGAGTGCCAGTACATGCTTAGTCAAAAACTTAATTAAATTGGTTTGGTTCAACTTGCTTGTGCACTTTGGCAAAGCAAATTATAATGATGATGTATTATATTTGCTATTTTTGCATAAGGTCTAAATAAAAAAAATCTAGATAAATAACAATTTTGTGTGAATCAGCTGTTTGCTCAAACATGATACTGGACTTTTCTCATGATACAGAGAAATTAATACATAAAAATGGAAAGTCATTGTAAAAAATATAATACATTTTTTAACTTGAAAATTTAGATCCTGTGCAAAACCATTTTTTTTATTAATTCAAGTCCTGCAACATGCATGAAGTTGGTTTGACAGAGGTTTTGTTAACAATAACACTTACATCTAACTAAAAGAAAAACAATTTTAATTTAAAAACTTAAAGATAGCAATAAAGCCTTACCTGAAAGACCGGTGATCGGTCTTTCGACTTGGTTTCAGACCCGCCAAAGAACAACAAATCAGGTACATACACGTCATACTTCTTTGCCAACACGCCAACTTGGAATTGCCATGTCACAATACCCTCGGCTGCAAATCCGTGCACCAGCACAACCGACGGCCTCGACTTCTTGTCCTTGCCATTTTCATTTTGCAATTTTACATCGATAGATTTTCCTTCGGGGACTATTTCATTATTTATGGGACATTTTTTCTTGGTCGCCTTCTCTTTCGGTACCCAAAAGCTCATGACAGTACCGGGTTCAATCTCGACCGATTGCTGCCGGAGACCTGCCCTCTTTACTAGGAAATGTAGCAAGGGTTTTTGTGCTTCAACAAAGTTCACCATTGTTTCTTTGTCAAGTTTTTTCTTTGGCGCTCTTTGTTTCTTTAGGTTTTTTTTTTTTCTTCTCTCTGCTATCTCTAGTGCATGTGTACTTGAACTGCTGGGTCGGTTTTATATAGAGCCCGTTTGGTCTTTGTGAAATTAATTGTTTAAAAGGAGAAGCAACAGAGAATCGGAGCGAGGTAGCAAAATAAATATAATAATAAATAATAGGAGCGAACATTTAAATTTTTGCATTTCTTGTTGGTAATGGATATGTCCAGTTTATAATGTTTCTTTCTCATTGTGCAAAGATAAAATTAGAAATTAGAAAATGAAGAAATAATTACTGGAAAAGTAACCGCTACCAAAACATTATTGAAAATATATTTTATTTATTTTTTATTTTTTTCATGTCCAATTCTCTAAGATAATTTTCCCTTTCTTGTTGAAGATATTAAAAACATAACAATATACTAATAAGAATCAGATATTTTTATATTTTGAAACATTTATTGACAGTAAAATGTCAATAAGCAGGTTGGACTGCATTATTATAAAAATGGAGAGGAGGAAAGAAGCCGTAAATTTGATGGAGGGTAGTTGTTGGTAGTTGTGGTCTATTGATAGGATTAAATTGCTAGAGAATTCTCCATCAGTTGCCAAAATGATTTTTTAATGCGTCTCTGCCGTCTGATAAATGCTCCAGTCTCATTCATCTCAAAAAATTTATGCGATTTCCAAAAATATTTTTCTCATTATAATTTATAATAAATATATTTTTTATTTTTTTTCGTGAAGTACATACTCTTTTAAACTGAAAAAAAATTCTATTTCATTTTTCTATTTTTGTTTAAATATATATCAATTTTCGTTATAAATAAAAGAGTGAGGCTACGGTGCTATGCATAGCACGGATTTGGTCGTGCTACGGCTCAATATTTGAGTTTTTAAAATCCTAACGGTCAATCCAAACCGTTCAACATGATTATAAAATGAATATGTACTTGCAAACCAAATTTTACATTTTTTTGAATTTGTTTACTATTTTTTTAGATAGGTAGAAAATCACTGTTTTTGGATGGTCCAGAATTTTCAGATCAAGTTATTTTCTACCTATCTAAAAAATAGTAAAAAAATTCGAAAAAATGTAAAATTTGGTTTGCAAGTACATATTCATTTTATAATCATGCTGAACGGTTCGGATCGACCGTTAGGATTTGAAAATTCAAATATGAGCAGTAGCACGGACCAAACCGTGCTAGTACCGTAGCCTCACTCTAAATAAAATGTTGACAATTTTAAAACATTTTGACTTCTAATAGATATGAGTTTTGACTATTTGTCAACATTGTATTGAACTTTTAGTTATTATAAAAAATATTAAAGATGAAATTTCTTTCGGTCATAATGAATATTTTTAATTTTAGTTAGGATGAACATTTTTTCAACTGAATTATAAAACCCTAAAATCCTAACGGTCAATCCAAACCGTTCAACATGATTATAAAATGAATATGTACTTGCAAATCAAATTTGACATTTTTTCGAATTTGTTTACTATTTTTTTAGATAGGTAGAAAATCACTGTTTTTGGATGGTCCAGAATTTTCAGATCAAGTGATTTTCTACCTATCTAAAAAAATAGTAAAAAAATTCGAAAAAATGTAAAATTTGGTTTGCAAGTACATATTCATTTTATAATCATGCTGAACGGTTCGGATCGACCGTTAGGATTTGAAAATTCAAATATGAGCAGTAGCACGGACCAAACCGTGCTAGTACCGTACCCTCACTCTACATAAAATGTTGACAATTTTAAAACATTTTGACTTCTAATAGATATGAGTTTTGACTATTTGTCAACATTGTATTGAACTTTTAGTTATTAAAAAAAATATTAAAGATGAAAATTTCTTTCGGTCATAATGAATATTTTTAATTTTAGTTAGGATGAACATTTTTTCAACTGAATTATAAAATTATTAATTAAAAAAAAATTATATATCAACTATATTAAGCTTTTAGAAATGGAGACACCTTTCAAAAAGTAAGACAGAATGAATAATACAAACTAAAATGCAAACATTCCGCTATTAGCTTGACTCCAATTCAATTCTGTTGCCTTATTACCGTTTTTTACTTGTCAGCCGACATTTTTATTAATATCCAAAGTTAATTAGAAATTAATATTTATGTCCAGAATTCCTGACTTTCGCCAAAAATGTCCAAACCGGCCATAAAATTTATGGCCGGTTTACTTTTTTTTTTTTTTTAAACAATATGAAGAGCAAGATAATGAAATTTAACACTGAAAATTTGAATTTTTTTGTTTAAATTATATGTTAGATTACTTCTTTTGATATATAATTAGCATATTTATACTAAAATATGCTAAATTACTTAAAATTATATTGAATTACACTATATTAATTTAAATTACACTAAATTACATTACATTACGCTAAAATACGGTAAATTACGCTAAATTACATATGAATAGGGATGATATATTCACTGAAAAGGTGAAATTCGACGACGAAACTTTAAACGGTCATAAAACGGCGCTCGAGTGTCCGATTTCAGCAAATGACCACTTTTCGGAAAACTTGCGAAAAGACGCATGTGACTGTGCCGGCTATGCCGCTATGCCAGATTTCAGAATTTAGAATTGCCAAATAACTAAGGGAATAGCCTCAAAACTTGAGTTGAAGTTTCCGATTAAGATTTTTATTTCTATTATTCAATCTAAGTAGCTCAGTAAATTAGTTACATAATGAATTTGTACAATACCAATTTTTACTATTTTTCGAATTTTTTACTATTTTTAATGATTCATGAAAGATGACACAAAATCGGTCTACTTTAGGGTAATTTACCGTATTTCAGCATAATTAGCAAAGTTATTGTAATTTGACGTAATTTAGTGTAATTCAACATAATTTCAAGTAATCTAGTGTATTTTAGTATAAATATGCAAATTTTAAATCAAAAGAAGTAATCTAACAAATAATTTAAACAAAAAATTCAAATTTTTAGTGTTAGATTTCATTATTTTGCTCATAGTGTCTCTAAAAAAAAAAAAAAAAAGTAAACCGGCCATTTTATGGCCGGTTTGGATATTTTTGGCGAAACTCGGGAATTCTGAGCATAAATATTAATTTCTAATTAACTTTGGATATTAATAAAAATGTCGGACTTGTCAGTATTATTATATTGATTTGGGCATTTGGTTGGGTGGTACCGCTGCACCAAAGATTCAATGTGAGATCAGCCGATTGGTACCTAGTCAACCCCGCCAATGAAACGCCCAGTAACGTCATTTCAAACAAAATAATATCATTAAAAGTATAGGACTCAATTAAACAATTGCAAGCTTGCCAATTTAAAAACCAATGTATGGTTCAATAAACAAAATATGCATCGTCTATACGTGGTTCAAATCATGATCAGGGAAGACTCTGTTTGTCAAACATGGGACATATCCAAAACCTTTTGTAAAACTGTTAGCAAACGGGTTTGGACATCAAGGTTCACGAGTGTCCTCTGGTTGCTCTTGGAAACAGAGAAATGAGAATATCTTTTGTAGCAAGGAGTTACCACCTAAATTGTTGGCTGAAAGAGTGGTTGAGGAAGGGACCCTATGGTTGAAATTTTGTGTGGGTTCAGCAAGAAGAACAGGGATAGGTTAATAGTACTTATAGCAAGATGGTGGCATCACTGGTGTATTATCTTCTATCTTAATTGCAACATAGAATTGTAATCTAGGGTTCAAGATAAACACTATTGTAACAGTTAAACCTGCTCCATGTGCATCAAATGCATGGGGTGGATGAGATGTAATCAATGCTTAGTAGCTTCTACTAAGTTTTAAAAAAAAAAAAAGAGGAAAATTCCTAATATCTTTCGGGACCATATAATTTAGATCGAAGTCGTCTGATTCACATTAAGATTCATGTGAATTTTGATTAACACAATCTTAAAGATACCCATTCAGATGGCTCTGTCAGAGTATTGGACTAAATTTAATAAGATACCTATCGGACTGCCCCCATTCAAACAATAAGATGACATCTTGTCAAACAATTACAATTTCGCAAGTTTTCGAAAATTTAGATAGGAGGGTTCAAATTAAAAATAACAAATTAGAATTCTAACCACTATATTATAAGCACACATATAATTATTTTTGAGGGGGCTGAACTATATAAGAACTTATAAAAAAAAATCAAATTTTAATATACATAATTAATCATTTTGAAATCTTGAGAATAGTTGAGCACTCAGAATACTGACATGGATAATATCCAATTTCCATTATTTAATGGAACAAAACGGTAAAATTGTTTTTTAATTGATACAGATTATATAGACTTCAATATTAATGTCCATTTATGTGATTGACAAGCAACACTAAATTGGGATACTATTCTTTAAGCACAATTTGTTTAAACGCAACTAATCAATCTCCTATTGGCGTCGACAGTTCATACCCAGAAACAACCACTAAATAACTAAAACAAATGCTCTTGATTAGGATTTTATGGGTAGTTAGATCAACAGCCTGACCTAATTCAAACCAACTTTGTATAATTAAGAATCTGGAATATTATGGCACTTGCGTGCACTACAAATCTGCCATTCCTTGAATGATGGGAAAGAAGCTTCTATTGTGCTTCTGTTTAGTCAAACATTTAAGAAAATATTTTATTTCTTTGCAATAAATTATTTTTGCAGTTATTGTGTGTTCTCTCAAGTCTCGGTTAATAATCACCCTCTAGAATTACTTATAACATTTTTTTAGATTCAAACAGTTGATTCGAGCTATTTGATTCAATTTAATATTCGGGCATATCTTAGTATTTGATGTTCAAACAACAAATTCAAACCGTTAGATGTCCAATCTATATTAAAATGTACTTGGAGAACAAATTTTACATTTTTTGGAATTTTTTAACTATTTATTAAGCTGGTTCGAAAACCGCTGTTTTCAATGGCAGAAATTTAATAAAAACAGCGGTTTTCAAACCAGCTTAATAAATAGTAAAAAAATTCCAAAAAATGTAAAATTTGATCTCCAAGTACATTTTAATATAGATTGAACATCTAACGGTTTGGATTTGTTGTTTGAACATCAAATACTAAGATATGCCTCCGTAAGCATCTCGCCGAAATGCTTCCGGAAACAAATTAGCCATACTCTCTCTCTCTCTATATATATATTATATTTTTTCTAATATAGAGAAAATCATTCCTATTGAACGATTCAGAATTTTTAAATCTTATAATTTTTTGTTGTTACAATTTCTCAATTTTTCAATTCCCATTTACCTGCCTTTTTCTTCTTCTTCAGATTGGATTGAAATTATTTATATTTGTCATGTACATTTATTAAGATTCTAAATAGCGATTATCGCATCATCGCGGAAAGGCTAAAAAAAAATCTATCGCGAATAGCTTAGCTATAGCGAAAACTATCCTACATAGCATTTTTATTTTAAAAAATTATATTTTATATTCTACTAATTATCAACATTAATTATCTAAAGTCTTATAGAGCAATAAGTAACACAAAATTGATTAAGGAATTAGAATATTCATATTGAATCAGTACAAAGTCCAAATTGCTATTCGAAATATCCCTAATAAGTAATAATATCATTAACTATCTATCTTTTTTCATTCAAAATAACCTAAGCATCATGGCATAAACTATATATTTTTTTATATTAAAAAAAACCTAAGCATCATGGCATAAACTATCTATCTTTTTCTATTTAAAAACAAAAACAATCTGGATCTTGAAAAACATTGATCATTGAAATAAATTTCCAGTTTGGGCCTTTAAATAAAAGCCTATGTAACATACCGTGCGCTATAGCGCATTGCATGTAGCACAAATAACGGACCGCTATTACCGCTATAGCGGTCGTAGCTGAAATAACGCACTTTTATTTCATAACTTAGCGTTTAAGGTCAAAAATGCTATAGCGCCACTATTGCGTCAATATAGCGCGTGTAGAACACTGACATTTATTCTATAAATTTCGTTCAATTCTGCAGACTTTTATTTGTTTTTATATCATTTTGTTTGAAGTTTTGAGTTATTCGAAACTTATCTCGATTTCAATCAGATTTAATTTTGAGATCATACGAGCGCTAGAATTTGAGCACATGTATAATAATTCCCCCGGAGGACAGCGTTTGCTTAATAAAAGTTTCCCTTTTAATTAAGAATAATTATTTTAGTACATGCGCTACAGTACCCGCACTTAGAGAAATAATGTACTATGGTTTCCACTAATTATATAGTCCCCACTAATTATTATTCTAAAAAGATATTATATGTTCCCCACTAATTATTATTTTAAAATTTCAGCAACACCCTTCCTCTATGATCTGCGTCAACCTTCCTCTAATGAAGTAGTGGGGACCTGTATCACTGCATCAACCTTACCCAATCATCACCGTGTCAATCTTTTTCTAACAAAAATAGTTGACCACATAGTAAAAATACTTTAGTGCAGAGGTATAAATATTTGCAGTACTTGATATTAATACTTTCAGACGTCATTGTGTCATATGTAAAAAATATTTGAGTGGTCTCCTAATGCGGGTACGACGCGAGGATTTTTCAAGAAAAGGTGCGGGTACGGTTATAAAGGAAAATTCATATATCATATATGTAGTTCATTGTATAGATATAAATACTTATCTTGTTTGAGCTATATACTTCACAATGTTACTATTAATATTTGTAAAACAAAATTACAGTTTTGGAACAGTTGCGTGGTCTCCTAATGCGGTACGACGTGAGGATTTTTCAAAAAAATGTGTGGGTATGGTTATTTAAGGAAAATTCATATATCATATATGTAGTTCATTGTATAGATATAAATATTGTTTGAACTATATACTTCACAATGTTACTATTAATATTTGTAAAACAAAATTACAGTTTTGGAATGGTTGAGTGGTCCCCTAATGCGGGTACGACGTGAGGATTTTTCAGAAAAAGGTGTGGATACGGTTATTTAAGAAAAATTCATATATCATATATGTAGTTCATTGTATAGATATAAATACTTGTCTTGTTTGAATTATATACTTCACAATGTTACTATTAATATTTGTAAAACAAAATTACAGTTTTGGAACGGTTGCAGTCCCCACAAACAGTTATGGCAGTTTAGGTGCGGGTACAGTGCGGATACTCAACTGCGGGTACTCATATCAGCTTCCTTTAATTAATGACATAATTACTTATTTGGTCAATTACTTAATCTCGGCCTTAATAAAATTGTCTAACAAATGCAATTCAGTCTCAGATAAAAAGTTCAGAATTCCCAAAATACAAGTCTGGGAACAGACGTTTTTCTTTTTAATTTCTCAACCGACCTAAAGAGATCCAGCCCAATTCAGTTTATTGATTTCCAGCTGATCCTAAAAGCCCATTTTCCTTCTTCTTAAAATTAAATTCAAGGACCCAACAGCTAAGTTTATTAATTCAAAGGCCCAAAATCCAACTCTCTTTATTCCAGTTTTTAGCCGGATATGCTCGGAAGTGATCTTTGTAAGGATATATGTTGATCGGTTCACATCAACTTATTGGACTTTGAACATGAGCATATTGATATATAGTATGGATTAATATGCGGTACTAGAGTGGGAAAAATGACACGGCGGAGCCGGTTCCGTCACGGAACGGCATGGTTATGGTACGAAACGGCACGACACGCGTGTCAGTTACATGCCGTGACTCGCGTGTCCCGTGCCATGACCATTCGCGTGCCGGCTCATCTTTTGAAACTTTGGCACGTCATGGCACGGCACGTGAAAGATTTAATCACGGCATGGTACGACACGTAGTCACGCGAGTCACGTGTAATTAGGATCATTATATATTAATTTAATGGTGAATCTTGAATAAACTAACCTAAATTATGATTATGGTCAAGCGAGTCACGTATGGTCACAGCACGTTTAGGCACGGCGTGACTCACATGAAGTGACCATTCGCGTGCCGTGACCACCCCTTGACATTTTATTCACGGCACGGCACGGTACAAGACCAAAGTCATGGCTTATTAGTCACAGCACGGCACAGCACGGCACGACATGTTTTTTCCACTCTACATAGTACCATAGACTCACTCCACAACATTGTTAGACGGAGGGATGATGTTTATCAAAGATAAGTAAATAAGAAAAGACCAAGTAATCAATATTAACAGCATATAAATTATTATTTTATTTGTAAAATGTAAACACAAAGAAGGATGATAAATAAAAGTGAAGTACATGTTCATTTCACTTGCAAAAGTCACGCAACAAAATAAAACAATTGTACAAATAACAGACTCCAACACTTGAACTACATTATAAAGAATATCGCACAACAAAATAACAAATAATGTAACACCAATGTGCTCTCTTGCATATAATCACAAGGAAACCATAAATCTCAGATTTATTTCTTTTAATATTCAGCTGTGACAGTTGCAAGAAATTCTTTCAAAAGCCTATTGAAGCGACACGGTCTTTCAAGGTGAACAAGATGTCCCGCCTTGTTTATTGATTGAATTGTGGTCTTTTCTCCTAGTTGCCTATGTAAACAAGAGTTGAACAAAATTATGAAGTTAGGAGAGAAGTAAAAAAAAAATGATGTAAGAAAGATTATATAGTATGCTTACTCTTTCATGTCCTTGGCAAGTTCAATTTTAAACAAGTTGTCATTCTCGCCCCACAGTAGTAGTATTTTCTGCACAAATTATGTCACAAAATAATAAGATTTTGTAAAGTTATTATTGCAAATGATTATTAATTCAGCGTTATCCCAAGGTGACATAAAAATTATTCTAATGATTCCGTATCAAATATTTCAATTGACGCGAAGTTTCTGGTAAACCTGTAATTTACCTGGGGTAAGACCGGTATTGTTGCGTCTTTGTTACTTATCACCAACCCTTCAAGCAGTTCTGCTCTTTCTTTCCTGTGGTGATACATCACCTGCGTATAAAAAGAATAAGCAACACCATTTTATAAGTAAATTTGCCTACAAAAAGTTCAAAGTATAAATTGGAGCTATGATTCTTTTATCCATAACACCAAAAAAAAGAAGAGGAAATTAAACTTATACTATTGATCTCATAATATTTTCAAGACTATCATAAAAACTGAATTATTCTGCGGTCTGCATCACTGCATGAGATAGACGTTGAATAATTCGGAAAATGGATAATCAGTAACTAGCTACAGAAATTAAGGAGTACATATATATACTAATAACTTGTTGCTAAGCGTGAAAAACTATTTGCATTGGTGCTGATCGTGACATGTTTGTGCGTACAAATGCATGGATCGACACGACATAACTGGCAATTTCACTAATATATACATACATTTCAATTGTCAGAAGATCGTTCTAAATGGATGATAAAAAGTTAATTTGTAAAATTTAAATTCTGCACATTAACATATTTATGCACATTACGCTCAAAAGTAAAATATCATGAACACTCCAAGCATATTCACTCTCTCTCTCTTCAGTTAATTTGATTCTCTCTTATGAATTTTTCTGTTATATATTAAGGGAGGCAAGTGAGAGGAGATTTTCACCGAGAAGGCGGCCGAAGAAAAAAAAACTCCGATTTGGACATATGATAACTTTTCGAAAATCCCATGTTTCACAGCAATAAAAAGTCGTTTAGTGACTCAAAACTTCAGTTGAAATTTGTAATCAATTTGTTTCCTTTAATTTTTTATTTTCTTTTCCTTTACCATATTTGATTCTTAAGAATTGTTGGCATAATTGTATGTAGTCGTTACATCTAGGATTTTGCTGTAGTACTTTTTATTTTTAGTTAGCAAATTAGTTGTAATGAGTTAATATATATATATATATATATATATATATATATATATATATATAGAGAGAGAGAGAGAGAGAGTGTGGCTAATATCAAAACGTTTGCATCAAGGCCCTCGTGCAACCAAGTCGTTTTCGGATTTTGAAAGTCCAAACAGTCGATCCAAACCGTAAGATGTTCAATCTATATTAAAATATGCTTCGAGACCAAATTTTACATTTTTTGGAATTTTTTTACTATTTATTAAGCCACTTTGAAAATTGCTGATCCGGTTGAACAGTAAAAACAGTACAACCAAATTCTGGACCATGTGATCAGCAATTTTCAAAGTGGCTTAATAAATAGTAAAAAAATTCCAAAAAATGTAAAATTTGGTCTCCAAGCAGATTTTAATATAAAGATCACATCTAAGGTTTGGATCGACTATTTGGACTTTGAAAATCCGAAAACGACTTGGTTGCACGAGAGCCTTGGTGCAAACGTTTTGATATTAGCCAATATATGTGTGTGTGTGTGTGTGTGTGTGAGAGAGAGATGGGTATTGTGCTTTGCAAAGTAAAACACCCTCTTTACTTCGGGCCATATTTTTGTTTTGAAAATCCAAACAACCGATTCGAACCGTTGAACATGTTCTAAATATTGAAATGTGCTTGTAGACTAAATTTTACATTTTTTGGAATTTTTTTACTATTTATTAAGCCACTTTGAAAATCGCTGATCCACTGTGAACAGTAAAAAACAGTAAAATTTTCTGGACCACCGGATCAGCGATTTTCAAAGTGGCTTAATAAATAGTAAACAAATTTCAAAAAATATAAAATTTAGTCACCAAGCACATTTCAATATTTAGAACATGTTGATCTACAGTTCGGATCGGTTGTTTGAATTTTCAAAATAAAAATATGACCCGAAGTAAAAAGAGTGTTTTACTTTGCAAAGCACAATAGCCCCCCCTCTCTCTCTCTCTCTCTATATATATATATATATATATATATATATATATATATATATATATATATATATATATAAAAATAGAATGTATATTTGATTTAAGATCATGTGATATTTTCGTACCTTATTGAAAGTATTTTGATTTGAATTAATATTTATTGCTAGCCACTTCAACAAATTAACTGATTTTAAAAAGAAATTACAATTACTAACATGTTTGTAATAAAACTCGTTGGTAAAAGTTGTATTCACCAATGTTTCTTATCCATTAGTGATTATGGCATATACGAGTAAAGAAAAAAATATATTCTCACACAAAATCGCTTGTCAATATATACATTAATTATTGGATGGTACAGTGCCTCCAGGCTAATTCTATACAAATTATTTTTTTGAAGGTTAATTCTATACAAATTATTGCATGAAAGACAACAATTATTGGATGGTACAGGGCCTCCAGGCTAATTCTATACAAATTAATGCATGAAAGACAGCAATTATTGGATGGTACAGGGCCTCCAGGCTAATTCTATACAAATTAATGCATGAAAGACAGCAATTATTGGATGGTACAGGGCCTCCAGGCTAATTCTATAGAAATTAATGCACTTCGTATGATAACAAAGTTATAACTGAGGATATACTTTTAAAAGACACTTCGGATATACAATTAATGCGCCGGTAAAGGATATACTTTCAAAAGACATACCTCAAGAAAGTCTTTAACGAGGAAATTTGGGAACCATATTTTCTTGTACATTACTAACGAATTGAGTGCCTTGAAACCCTTTACGGTCTCCGGCAATAATAATTCGGCAGACGATTTCATCCCGAGCCGCTCGAATGTGGCGTCATTGATCGAGTCGGTCATGGCAATAATCGAACCAGAAATAACCAATGAACGAACCAAGTTCGGGTTGATCTCAACCATTTTAAATGCCACCATGCCACCATAACTAAATCCAACAACGGTGCATTGTTTCACGCCTAGTTGCTCTAAAGCCGCAATCAGACACTGAGCCTGGGAATAGATGTGGCATACATGTTTAGTCAAAAACTTAAATCTGTTGATGACAGTATTAAATAAACTGATTTGGTTCAACTTGCTAGTGCAGTTTTGGCAAAGCAAATTACAATGAAAATAGGTTACATTTGTTGTTTTTTGCATAAGATCTAAACAAACAGATCAAACTGTTTGCTTAAAACCTGATACATTAATTACATAAAAATGGAAATCATTGTAAAAGGAATCATGAGGCATTTCTGAACTCAGAGAATTTAGATCCTGTGAGTAAAAATATGTTATATATCAATTGAAGTCCTAGAGCATGCATGAAGTTGCTTTGACAAACGCCACGTTAACAACTTTTAACATCTAATTACAAAAAAAAATTTAAATTAAAAATAGTAATAGATCTTTACCTGAAAGACGGGTGACCGGTCTTCTGACTTGGTTTCAGACTCACCAAAGAACAACAAATCCGGTACATACACGTCATACTTCTTTGCTAACGCACCAACCTGGAATTGCCATGTCACAATACCATCAGCCGCAAATCCATGCACCAGCACAACCGACGGCCTTTCCTTCTTTCTCTTGCCTCTTTCATTAAGCAATTTTATATCGGTAAACTTTCCTGCCGGTGCTATTTCGTTATTTATGGTACCTTTTTTCTTGGTCGCTTTCTCTTTTGGTACTAAAAAGCTCATGACAGTACCAGGCTCAACCTCGACCGATTGCTGGCAGAGGCCTGCCCTCTTTAATAGGAAATGTATCAAGGGTTTTTGTGCTTCAAAAAAATTCACCATTGTTTCTTTCTGAAGTTCTCTTATTGTGGCTCTCTTTCTTTCTTTAGGGTTTTTTCTTTTTTCTTCTTCGTCTCTAGTATCTTTAGTGCATGTGTGGTTGAATTGCTAGGTCAGTTTTATATATAGAGCCTCCATATAGAATCTGGATAATATGCTACATGTAGAATAGAGGGCTTCCGTGCAACGGCTTAATATTTGAGTTTTCAAAATCCTAACAGTCGATCCGAAAGTTCAACATGATCTCCATATGGATATGTACTTGCAAACCAAATTTTACATTTTTGAGAATTTTTTACTATTTTTTTTAGATAGGTAGAAAATCACTAGATTTGAAAATTTTGTACCATTCAGATCAAGTGATTTTCTACCTATCTAAGAAAATAGTAAAAAAATTCTAAAAAATATAAAATTTGGTTTGCAAGTACATATTCATATGGAGATCATGTTGAACGGTTCGAATCGATTGTTAGGATTTTGAAAACTCAAATATTAAGCCGTTGCACAGAGGCCCTCTATGCTACATGTATATATATATGTATATCATCAACAGATTGTCACTGCAAGGTATAGACCCTTTTGTGCATTGGATCACATAAATCGATGAATTCAAAGTTCAAACAGTCGATCCAAACATTTTAGCGTAATCTCCATATTAAAATGTACTTGGAGACCAAACTTTACATTTTTTACGGATATTTTTCTTGCATCAATGGACTTCAAAAACACCGTTCCCTTTGAACATTGAGCCAAAACTAGTGATGCTTATATGGGCAGGGGTGAAACCAGGATTCGAGTATAGGGGGGACTAAATAAGAATTCACATCCTCTAAGATATCTCAAACTTTGAGTGTTTTTTTAGAATATCTTAACCGGTCAAATACGTTCTGCACGAATCTCAAAGCACAAATAATACTGCCCCTGCGCTATCCCCGAAAGGCATCGTACACGTCTGTTACGCAAAAGTTGAGATATCTCAGAGGATTAGCTATCATTAATTTGGTTTTTTCGAATAATTGCTTAGTTAGAGCCTTATATTTCCTTAGCTAAAACTTGTATTTGGTTTTGTACTATCTTTCATTGTTTTCTTATTTGAACTTTGTAATCCACTTAGTTTTAGTGAAACCCCCAGGTCTCAGCCACTACTATATATGATCCGCCCCTGTACATGGGGTTTCACCAAAACTAGTTATTCTTACAGACTTGAAACTATATATATAGTGAGTTTCTCTTCTATTGGAGAACAGACTCATGGTCTTACCTATAATCCGCTTAGTTTGTTCTCCAATAGAAGAGAAACTCACTATATATATAGTTTCAAATTAAAATGTAATAAATATTTAAAATATAATAAATATTTAATTTACGTTAGATTAAATTAAACTAAAATTTAATCTAATTACTTATGCTCAAATCGGAACCGAATCGAACTGACCGAACCGATTGAGCACATTTCAAACCGTAGTTAGTTAATTAGAATCAAACACTTAGTAAAAATAATTAAACGGGAAAAAGGGTTACGAATACCTAATTTAATATTTAATTAATTTACGTTTGAATTACAGGTCCTCAGACCCATTTCGACTCTGACCCGTGGTCTGATCCCGCTGACGGCTATACCGGAGCAGGTGGGGATCGTGCGGATTGTGGAGACTATTAGCGTGCGTTGCTTTTGGCCGACCATATAAGGTGTGGGATATCTAAATTATTTCCTTCGTGGCCTACTCTTACCAAGTCGTCCACTTGACATGACATCCGCATTTTAAATTAATTAGATGCATAGAGCATGTTTACCTTTTCAGAATTTTAAATAGGATTTGCATAATCCCTTATAAATGGAAAATTTACTGTATTCTTAGGATTAGGGTAATTTGATATATATTAATTCAGGATATTAGTTGTCCTCTTCTCGTAGAGGACAACATATTATGTAGTCTAGCATATGCATTGGTGAGAGCTGAGAAGAAGACTGCATTCTGGCTGGTTGGTATGGAACCGGTCGGCCCGTTAGCCATTGAGCCGAGAAATCACTTGATTTCTCGGGTGGTCTTTTAGGGGTATTATTATATGTATTAAAATTGTTATTATATCATTTTTGTTCATTTTACCATTACGTGCTGGCCGGACTCGAGCCCATAGGTACGGAGACGATTCGGGAGTGTTCCCCCTACATTAGGAGCTACATGCCTAGTATGGCTTCTGCGGTTGCGGTGGCAGATATTTATTTTTATTGCACGGGCCAGACTCGAGCCCTTCCCATTGGTCTGGCCGGATGGTGGAGTTCCGTTATCTGCTCATGAGGAAACGGATTAACTTATTTTTACGACATGCTTGTATGATTTCTCCTATTTTATATGTTTGGTTGAAGAATCGTCTTAGAGTAAGGAAAAACACACAAAATTTGATATAACCATCTGCTAGCGTGCCTTTCTTGTGGGGCAATGCTCGATGTTATTAGACATCGGGTATCACACCAAGAATCAAAGACTTTTTGCGAGGATAAAAAGTGACTTTTCGCGACGAAGTACCGTCATAAACGTGCTTTATCTATTTGCGACGGTACTTTTCGCGACGGAGATCCCTCGCGATAAGTGCCTACTTTGTTGTTGTGTATCATTGTACCCTCTGATCGCAGTACTTGGATTATATCGTGTAGATAAAACAATTCCAAATTGGCACGGCACGGGGTGATAAATTATCCGTATTATTATTATATTGATTCGTACACACAGTACTTATTTACTGGACCCTGATTGGATATAAATATGCATTCTCCTTGTATTTTATTTTGGGAAGATCTTAGCATGTTGGCATAATATGATAATCTCATCATTTAATCTATTATATGTATTTTTTTTTTGTAGATAATATGATAGGTTTAATTACTGCAGCATGTGCATTAAAAATGAAACATTTACCGAATTTTATGTAGATTAAGATTTAAATGTGCTTTGACATAGAGGATCCCTGAAGGGATAATTCTGGATCACATACTGAGCGATCATTCGCTCATCCACCTTTTGATGTGGGATTTCAGGTACATGGATTGGCGATCCGCAGCAGGAGACGTCATGAGTTGTCCCCGATGTCCACGCCGCTTGTTAGTTGTATTAGGGCTTTGGTTAGGATACGAGTTCCAATGTTTTTGATTTAGTACATTGGACTCGATAGATCATGTATTCCTTTGTTTAGACTATGTTATTTTATCCTGATGAGAATTTTATTGTATGAATGATATATGTATGCTATGTTTATTTGAGATTTATGACTGTTGCTTGTTGATTTTATTTTTCGCTTTCGCTGTTGCTTGATTATTATATTTGTTTAACCTTGCGTGTCTTTATGATTATCAGACACGAGGCGGAGATTGATTACACCTTAATCCAAAATTTCTGGTTTGAAGTGTGACAATATCAACTCGGTAATGAAGTCAATCATGATTAATGGGCTCAAACCCAATATAGAAAACAAAGGAAAAAAGGAAGAAGCTGCTTCAATCAATCAACTCATTTAACTTGATTCACAATACAATAAGATTGTTTACTTATTTATCACAAGTTACCAACCTTTAACCGAATCAAAGATCAAACAGAGAAGAGGAAAAAGAAAATACCCCATATCCGCACAACATGGGCTGAGGAAGAGAGCGAGCACGTACAATTGTCGATTTTCGCATCAATTAGTGAGAAAGAGAGAGAGAAGAAAGACCTCTGCTTTCATTTGTTTTCCTATTCTCGTTTTCATTTTATTTTTATTTTTCTTCTTCTTATCTCACGTAAGGGAGAGAAGGCCAACTAAGGGAATTAAGGGATGAGCACCCAGTAATGACCACGTGGCCTTATTGCCACGTTGGTGATTTTTTTTTCTTTTTTGTTAAGTTTACATTTTCATATATTTAACCTTTCACTTTTTCATTTTTGTAAATCAGTCCAAAATTAATTAAAAGAAGAACTAATCACATTACAAGGTTTTAAATATCTTGTATCTTATAAAATATCTATTTATAACATTTTCAATATTTTACTTGTAAATATTTTACAATTTGAAACTAATAAACATATCTTTTTATTAGTCAAACAAAACTCTAAATGATCACATTGATAGCAACTTAATTATTTCGTTGATCTGTTCAGAAAATACCATTTATTCGTTTATTGTTACATATTTATCTGAAAAACTATACTCATTCATTTCATATTTTATTTTCAGTCATTAATTTCATATATGTATTTTGCATAGTGTTATATTACTAGTAAAGGAGGTAGTGTTGTCCCTAACGGCACCTAGATGGGGGTGAATATGTATGTTTAAAATTTAACCCCTTCAACTTGTGACTATCGGTCGGATAGACAAGTTTCAAACTCGTTCCTGTGTGTAACTAATTTAACTAACCTATCTACTATAAGTTCTTGGCGGAATCAAAAACTTATAAATTAAATAACTAATAAATATTAAAGTGCAGTAAGGTAAATAGATAGTTAGAGAAAGTAACACAGGAGTTGGTAACGAAGTTCGGTCACTGAAGGACCTACGTCTCTGGGGCAACGCAACCTTAAGAGGTGCGCCTTTCTATTACTCAATGAAGAAAGAAATACAAGTTGTAACCGATATGAGACAACGCTCCTGCGATTCACACACACGACAGATTGAGCACAACAGCTCAAAAGAAAGAAAGGTGAGCACACAGGCTCCGGTATGAGGTGAGTTACAAGGCTCCGGTATGAGACGAGCTCGCAGGCTCTAGGTTTCACTCTACTCAAGTTAGGTGAAGTATATTTGAGGTTGTTGGAGAGATAATTCAAGTTTGAGCACAAGCAACAAAATGGACTAGGCTAAACCCTTAAAGGGATTCTAAAGTGTAAGATTTGTGAGGTATTCTCTCGTCAATGAGACAAGAGACATAACCCACTATTTATAGTGGAGTTCAAAGGAGAGCCAACAGCTCTTTGCAGATCACAAGATCCACAACATAATGGTTTAGCCTAATTTGTTTATGCCCAAGTTTCCAGTAATGATCATACCCGATTATTTGAATTTTGAATTTGAAATCTAGACAAACAACGACTAGACTCGGGTGATCTCAACCTCAGATCTACTTTACCATACTTTTGGACATAAATAAAAATTACAACACAAAAAGTATGATCTTCATAATCTTCATGATCTTGATCTTCATATGATCCTCCATATTCTTTATGATTCAACATCTCATCAATATCTGACATTCCAAAAGGCTTGCGTGAATCTTCCATCATATCATATGTATTAAATCATTCTTTATAGTTGATCAGAGTCAAAATAACGATGATTTACGTAGGGTTTTGGCTTAGGTTTTGCATATTTTCTCACACTTATATTTAATTAATTAGAGAAAAAGGCTACTGTCACCCTTCTTTATGTTTTATTGCAGAAAATAGGTTTTGGGACTATTTTACACCAAATGGAGCTAGAATCGAGTCAATCGGATCAGCGACGCTCATCGACTAAGTCTCTGTTACGGTCCGTATTGCCTAATACGGACCAGGCCTAGCAGAGACCAGAAGATAGCACTGAGAGCATTAAACCCTAACCGTCAAGGTCCTAATACGGACCGTATTGCCCAATACGGTCCATATCCGAAGGCGTCTCTTGGGGAATAACTGCCGACAGCTGTTTCCAGATCAGTTTCTTAGCCCCTACTCAATCTCCAAACGTCCCTCCACTCCTATATAAGGCCCCTGGGCAGAATGAATAGTTATCTTTGTAATTAGGGTTAGATTTGATTAAAGTGAGAAGAGAGGAGTGCTTGTAACAATGCCGTTCTGCGGCTAAGTTCCTTTTCTTAGGGCTAGGCAGTAAACCTTGTTACTCTTGATGTTTTGATATATATAATTCTGTTAATTATGATTTCTTGTTGTTGAAACAAAATACTTTTGTGATTTACTATCTCTTCATCTAACTTCAATGATCTAGTTTGAGTCCGTTAGGGTAGTGACAGTACTTTAATGGTAAGAGAAACTATTTGTATGAATTAGCCTCGTTGAGATTTATTAGGTTTATGTGAAGAAAACCTTAGCGGGGAAACCATAAACCAGACCAACAAAACGCGTACCAAATTCCATCACTTGCGTAAAGTAAATCGCAGTGATCTGTGTAGTAATTTGGGGTATTTGAGAGATCAGACATTTGCGTAAGGTAAATCGCAGTGTCCTATGTAGAATCTCGATGAAAGATCTGTCATTCTTGCGTAACATAAATCGCAGTGACCTATGTGATATCTTTCATTAAACAACAACAGGAAATCAGACGCAACAGGAATATATTGTCAAGGCGGATTGAGTGGCAATGGTGTGCCGAAACCCTAGGAATTCTCATCTCTATCTTTATTTTAATTACTTTTAATTGCTTCCTAATTTACATTGATCAAAACAACATCTCTCAATTTTCAGATTTCGTCTAGCCTTTTGAAAGATTGCGATTCGATCGCTCAAAGCATTGAACCAATATTCCATGTGGATCGACCTCGAATATACTACTCGATAGGATTGTGCGCTTGCAGTCCGAACCGATAGCATTTCCGAGTTTATAAATATTAAAAGAAACATTGCTCTCTTTTGAGTGATCAAGCTTTTTGGCGCCATTGCCGGGGAATAACGGTTCATTGTGCAAGGCCTCGCGAGACGCCCTTGTTTTGACCATTGAATCCAATTAATTAGAAACGCCTAGATTTCTTTTTATTTTCTACATTTTTATTTTTCTTTTATTTTCAATTTCGTTTTTGTTTTTATTTTCTTTTTATTTTCAGTTTTTAGTTTAATTTTCAGATTTTCTTTTCTTTGTAGGACACTGCACGCTGGCCGAATCATTAATACGAAGATCCGAGAGGATTGCTAGTCGGAGAGGACAATTCGCTTCCATCGAGTAATTCTGAAAGCGAAGAAGACTCAGATTCGATCAACATGAATATCCCACCGAACAAACCGATCAACAATGGAAGACAAAACAATGGTGATAATGAAGTTCACGATGCAGCAAGACCCAAACTTCTACGAGACTATTGCGTACCGCGCGCGAATGATCCTAATTCTAGTATAAACCCGCCAAATGTTACAAACCGTAATTTTGAGATCAAATCTGCTCTTATAAATATGGTTTCGCAACAGCAGTTTGGAGGATTTCCACATGAAGATCCACATCTTCATTTGTCAATTTTCCTAGGGATATGCGAGACGATAAAGATCAACGGAATTACCGATGAAGCAATCAAGCTAAGGCTATTTCAATTCTCATTAAAAGATAAAGCAAGAGCATGGTTGTTTTCCTTACCGACCAATTCCATTCAAACTTGGGACCAATTGTTTAATGTGTTTATTGCAAAATATTTCCCACCATCCAAAACTTCGAGGTTTAGAAATGCAATTACTAATTTTGAACAAAGGGATGGTGAAACATTGTGTGAGGCATGGGATAGATATAAGGATATGTTAAGGTGTTGTCCACATCATGGTCTAGAAAGGTGGCTGATTGTCCAAACTTTTTATAATGGTCTAAACCCTACCGATAGGTTGTCTATTGATGCTTCCGCAGGAGGAGCAATCATGAACAAGGAACCTGACGAGGCTTACAACCTAATTGAAGAGATTGCAATCAACCAACACTACTGGATCCCTGAGCAAAAGAAGCTAACTCCAACACCTGACATGCACCGAGTAGATGATATATCCATGCTGAGCGCAAAGATTGATGCTTTGCAAATGGCACTCAACAAGCAAACCAAGCAGCGAATGGTAGAAGCAGTCAATGCCGCAACAGCATGTGGCTATTGTGGAGGAGCACATGAGATAACCGAATGTATGAATGCGACGCAAACTGAGGAGGAAATGGAGCAAGCGAACGCAATCGACAATAGCTTTCGACCTCAGCCTGCTTACAATACATACCATCCGAACAACCGAAACCATCCAAATCTCTCATACGCAAACAATCAAGCCTGCTGCACCCCAACAGAACTATCAACCACAGCCCAATTATCAACCGAGATACAACAATCCTCAACAGAACTATCAACCAAGGCAATACAATCAACCACAGCAACCTGACATCACATCTTTAATGGAGAGATTCCTAGAGAAGCAAGACAAGGCTAACACCGAATTCGCGTAAAAGATCGAATTCTTAACAAACCACAACAAAGACTTAGAAGACAATGTCTCTAAGATGACAAAAGAACTCTCGAGTATTACACATGGAAAAGGCAAATTTCCGGGCCAACCAGAAGAAAACCCGAGAGAGGCTTGCAAGAGCATAACATTAAGGAGCGGTACAGCTTATCAGGGACCTCCCATGCCCGATCAAACTTCCGACGAGATGCATGCAGAGCCATCACATTCTGAAGAATACGAGCCGCAACCACCGGAGCCGCCCGTATTCGAATTGCAAGTAGACCTTACTGAGGAGCAGAATGACACCGTAGGTGGAGACAAGCGACAACCCGAACCTGAATATATTTCACCACCACCCTACAAGCCACCTCTGTCATTCCCTCCAAGGCCTGCCAAGCACAAGATGGAGCAGCAATTTGCGAGATTCATGAAGACACTCAAGCAATTACAAGTCACAATCCCCTTCACTGAAGCAATTGCAAGCATACCCTCGTATGCTAAATTTCTGAAGGAGATTCTTTCAAATCGAAGTAGGCTCCAAGAATTCTCAACAGTTCTGCTCAATCTGGAGTGTAGTGCGCTCGTGCAAAGCAAATTACCAACGAAGTTAAAAGATCCGAGAAGCTTCTCGATACCATGCACTATTGGCACCACTGATTTTAAGAGAGCTTTATGTGATCTAGGAGCAAGTGTGAGTTTGATGCCTAAGGTAGTATTTGACAAATTGAAATGTGGAGACCTATCACCAACACGGATCTCATTACAACTAGCTGACAGATCAATTCGATATCCTGAAGGAATGTTGCTTGATATCCCAATCAAAGTTGGTAAATTCTGGATACCAGCAGATTTTGTGATAGTTGATATGTAAGAAGATGAGCAGATTCCGATCATCCTTGGAAGGCCATTCCTCGCCACATGTGGGGCAATGATCGATGTTAGGAATGGAAAGATTTCACTCAATGTTGGCGAGAACAAGATGATCTTCAACATGAATGAAACTAAAGTCCCACCTGACATAAATCTTGTCTACAATTTGGAAACAGCGGACGAGTATGGCAATGATGAATTGCGAATGGATGAATTTGAAGACATCGAAGAAATGATGCACGAAGCAGAAATGGAGAGATTGTTCATTATACAAGATGACGGTCAGATCCATCCAACCTCCGTGACAACACAAACCGATGATCTGAATAAGAGCCCCAATATCGCAAACAACAGGAATTATTCTCTCTTAGCCCTTGCATTAATCAAAAACCTACGCGAAGAACTGATGCAATTTCTCAAAGACTGGACGAGGTCGAAGCAGTACTCGGTGTGAGTCTGGCATTTGACCCCGGACCTCAAACACTAACCGACTTCTTCGAGAAGGGCAATGATGATGAGACCACAGAAGACGCTGAAAGCAAACCACCTGACAAGCAACCCGCTTGCATTGATGGGAGAACATCTAGAAGAAACTAACAAGACACCAAGTCAAGCTAACGACTTTAAACAAGCGCTTCTTGGGAGGCAACCCAATGCCACTTTTATATTTTTTTCGTATAAATTTTTATTTCTAGATTGTTTAGGACTTTAACTGGGGAACGAATCACATCCACTTATTTTTCATGACCAGGTGAACATGCTAGAGGAAGGGCTCGGTTAAAAACATTGGAAAAGTCAAGAAAATATTCTCAGTTACTGACCGTATCAGCCAATACAGATTATGACAGTGAATACGGAGCAAGGAGTTGGATGAAAAAGGAAGACAACAGAAAATATGGACCGTATCAGCCAATACAGACCGTATCCAGATGAAGAGCCAAGACAGTTATCAGGATCAAATATTTCGGGTTAGATACGGACCGTATCAGCCAATACGGTCCGTAATAAAAGCCAATCTGAGAATTTAAACCCGTTAACAAAGAGGCGCGAAGTTGGGTAACCGTTCAAAATAGAAGTTTTTCTATTTTTGAGCCTCTCTCTTTCTCTCCCGTTTTTCTTCTCCTCTTCTCTTCCTTCTCTACTTCTCTTCCCCCTTCCTCTCCTCTTTCTCCCTTTTTCTTGCAAAAACTCGAGCCAACCTCGCAATACACCGCCGGCCACCAAGGAGGATCGCGTCAATCACCTCTCGCACAACCACCAACCGCCAATACGGGCCTTATCCGACCCGTATCCACCAAAAGCACTGATCTCCACCATTTTCAGTTTTTCCCCTTTCCCTCTTCAATTTTTCAATTTTATTTCAATTTCTTAAGATTAGTCTTTTATTTCTCTTTGCAATTTAGTTTTAAAATTAGTTTTCTGTTTTATATTCAGTTAAGTACCAAAAATCACGAAAAAAACAACAACAAAATTAGGTTTTTCCAGTTTTTACCAGAACCAGTATCAGTTCGATACGGTCCGTATCCGTCAATACGGTCCGTATTAAGTCCTGTACTTGGCCAAATTTCACCAGCACACGGGTCCGTAACCACTCCGTATCAACCCAATACGGCCCGTAATAGAGGCTAGTAGATACCACAAATGGCCCCAAAAACATGTGGTCTTCTTAAGGCTTTGACAGGTAGAGGCAAGAAAAAGAGGGGGGAGTCTTCTTCTCAAAATCCACCACCTGAATCACCCGAACAGAGCCCCGAACGAGAAGAATTACTGGAATCTCCTCCTCAAAACGAACCACAACCAATAGAGGGGCAAGAACATAACCCCCTGGACATAAAATTCACCTCTCAGAGCACACGCCAATGTCTTCGAAAAGTTGGAAGACAACAAAATCATCAACCACAAAGCCATTCACATCGAAACCCTTCAAGAGCTCGGCCTCCTCGCCCAATTCAAAACCCTAGCCAAAAGGGTTCACATCTGGGACTTTCTCAACAAGCTGGTAGATGTCCCAACCTATGACGATCTCACCCGCGAGTTTATTGCCACCTTCTCCTCCGAAAATGACATAATCAAGTTTCAGCTGATGAATATGGAGCAGGAGATGTCAATGCGTGACTTCTGCGACATCTTTGGCTTTAAAGATGAAGGCACGCAAGCACACAATGACGAGCGGAATTTTTGGAAGCTGATCACAAACGACCGCATCAGTGACCCCAGAGTTGCCAGCCACATTGTCCATCCAGTACTTCGGTACATGCAGGCAACTCTCAGTAATTCTCTCTTCGCTCGAGGTGAGACCTGTGCGAAAGTCACCTTCCCCGAGTTGTACATCCTCAAATGTATGCTCATCACACCAGAAGAGCCTCCGCACATCGGCCACTTCCTCTGCAACCACATCCACTCGATTGGAACAAACAAAAGGGGCAAAGGAAACATCTCCATTGGTGCCATCGCAACAATCCTCGCTCGGCAACTCAGAATCGAGGTGGATTTCTTGAAAGAAGGCACTGGCATGAGATTCTTAGATATCGAGTGCCTCACCGTGATGAGAATGATTAGTGGCAGACCTCTCGAGCCATACCTATACCACATCGAAAGCAGGAGGGTTCAAATGCCTTGCAAGCCACTACCTCTCAAAAATCAGCAAAGGTGGAGGCAAGTGGCCCCTATCGGCAGACAGGCCGCCCAGGAGAGCGATGATGAGGTTGATTTTGATGCCCTAGAAGCCGAAGCTGAGGAAGAAAATAGGGCCGAAACCGCAGCAGCCACCGCATACATGCAAGAAATGGCGGCAAATGAGAAAATGGCTCGGCAAGAGGCGCTCGCAGCAGAAGCAACGCGACAAGGGGCGGGACCATCTGATGCCCCTCAGAGTGGATAAAACCAAGTTCTCCAAGCAGTCCAGAGGGTCAACACAAACATGGAGAGGTTCTCCATCGACACTAGGACCACTTACGCCCGACTTGACCAGCAGTATGACATGGCACGTCACTCAGTAGGCTAGGTTCGTCAGGGCATGGACGAGCTACGAGGGTACGCTGCCAACAACAGGCGGGAGGCACAGCAGGACCGCTACATGTCACAGCAGTATTACCAGCATGCCCTCACCACCGGATTGCCATATCAGCCACCACCATACGGACTCTTCGACCCGTCATTCTACGAGGAGATCCAGCACCCACCACCACCTCCACCACCTCAGGATTGAGGTGCAGTGAGTTGTATCTTTCTCCGGTTCTTTTACTTTACTACTTCCTTTATTTTTATCTCTCGAGCATTGGGGACAATGCTCAATTTTATTCGGGGGGTAGGAGGTAAATTGACCATGTATCTTTAAAAAATTTCGCATTTTTAAATTCTTAGGTGCTAGTAGTTTTACTCAATTTTTGACTAGGGTTGGAGGCTTTACCGAAAATCCTAGAATGATTAGATTGAGCTTTTTAGCTAGCTTGCATTTTTACTTTTACTGAGGAGTAGGTTAATCAAATAGTGATTATTTTAAATTGAATTAGGCTAAGGATTAGACAATTGGCCATGATACAAAAAATTCAGAATTTTTAAAATGATTAGTGATCTCAAAGTGAACAATTAATGGCTAACCATGAGTGTTGACCAAAAATCGCAAACCCTAGAATTTTTATTGTTGAGTAATTTATCTTTGCAAAAGTCCTTTAAACTTGATAGTGTTTTAGAATACCCATTTATAATAGATAGACCCCTAGCGAAACTATGCAATAATTTCTTGTATGAATGAATACTTGAAATTGTGTGTAATCATGGTGCTTGTGACACAAAAATATTTTTATTTTTCAGAAAAAAATAGAAAAACACAAAAAAATCAGAAAAAAAAAATAGAATAAAAGATGGAGGATAAAAAGTGTACGGGTGCCTACGCAAGACTGGTTACCAATAGGCTCGAGAAAACCTCCCAAATTTTAATTCTTGTATATATTTAATTTTTCAAAAATAGTCACAAGTACCAACACACTTAGTTGTCATACTTTGCTCCAATCAATTGGGAAGGAAAATCAAAATTTATATCATTAGAATTCCTATTGATTGGAAGGGATCCATTTATAATCGAAGGGGAAATTAATACTCCCAACTTTAAGGATATTTGTGAAATAAATTGCTCGATGATAATTTTTCTAGGGTAAGCATAATGAGGTCAATCATGGGGTGAATAAATTGTTCAAGGGAGATGTCATGAATATTTTTAAGTTCTAAATTTTTATTGTCATGCCAATTGTACCAAACCTAAGCCCTAATTTAATTTTTAACAAAACCTTGAGATTGTATGGTTTAACCTAGACCGGATCTTTGACCAGTTGGGATGTCGTTGCTTGAGGACAAGCAACAATTCAAGTTGGGAGGCGTGATCAGAGTCAAAATAACGATGATTTACGTAGGGTTTTGGCTTAGGTTTTGTATATTTTCTCACACTTATGTTTAATTAATTAGAGAAAAAGGCTACTGTCACCCTTCTTTATGTTTTATTGCAGAAAACAGGTTTTGGGACTATTTTACACCAAATGGAGCTAGAATCGGGTCAATCGGATCAGCGACGCTCATCGACTAAGTCTCTGTTACGGTCCGTATTGCCTAATACGGACCAGGCCTAGCAGAGACCAGAAGATAGCGCTGGGAGCATTAAACCCTAACCGTCAAGGTCCTAATACGGACCGTATTGCCCAATACGGTCCGTATCCGAAGGCGTCTCTTGGGGAATAACTGCCGACAGCTGTTTCCAGATCAGTTTCTTAGCCCCTACTCAATCTCCAAACGTCCCTCCACTCCTATATAAGGCCCCTGGGCAGAAGGAATAGTTATCTTTGTAATTAGGGTTAGATTTGATTAAAGTGAGAAGAGATGAGTGCTTGTAACAATGCCGTTCCGCGGCTAAGTTCCTTTTCTTAGGGCTAGGCAGTAAACCTTGTTACTCTTGATGTTTTGATATATAAATTTCTGTTGATTATGATTTCTTGTTGTTGAAACACAATACTTTTGTGATTTACTATCTCTTCATCTAACTTCAATGATCTAGTTTGAGTCCGTTAGGGTAGTGACAGTACTTTAATGGTAAGAGAAACTATTTGTATAAATTAGCCTCGTTGAGATTTATTAGGTTTATGTGAAGAAAATCTTAGCGGATAAACCATAAACCAGACCAACAAAACACGTACCAAATTCCATCACTTGCATAAAGTAAATCGCAGTGATCTGTGTAGTAATTTGGGGTATTTGAGAGATCAGACATTTGCGTAAGGTAAATCGCAGTGTCCTATGTAGAATCTCGGTGAAAGATCTGTCATTCTTGCGTAACATAAATCGCAGTGGCCTATGTGATGTCTTTCATTAAACAACAACAGGAAATCAGACGCAACCGGAATATATTGTCAAGGCAGATTGAGTGGCAATGGTGTGCCGAAATCTCATCTCTATCTTTATTTTAATTACTGTTAATTGCTTCCTAATTTACATTGATCAAAACAACATCTCTCAATTTTCAGATTTTGTCTAGCCTTTTGAAAGATTGCGATTCGATCGCTCAAAGCATTGAACCAATATTCCCTGTGGATCGACCTCGAATATACTACTCGATAGGATTGTGCGCTTGCAGTCCGAACCGATAGCATTTCTGAGTTTATAAATATTAAAAGAAACATTGCTCTCTTTTGAGTGATCAATAGTTCGAGAAGATCATGTGACAAATTATCTTGTGCAGCTGGTCACGTTTCGACTTGTCATGATGAATACTTTGACTTTCTTTGAGCTTCGGACGCGCCTTGTTATGCCAACTTGTCATAATATGCACTGTTGACTTTTGTTGACCTATGAACATAATTCTTAAACCTGCACATATTCTTAAACATAGAAACTGTAAAATTCAATAACTATGTTTTGCAAATTAGTCAAACAGCACAGAAGATTGCTTACAATAACTAAGTAGTACTAATAATGAATAGGAGGTCTGACCAGTCAGTTTCATTGACCTCTAACAACAATCTTCTAAATTGAAGTATGTTACCCTGGGAAAAGATAACCTCTGGGACCAGGGCCTGTTTGTTAGTATATAACTGGTAGATATGAGGAAATCTAGATGGCAAAGTGCATTCCTGGTACCAGGATCATAGCTAACACTGATTTGTCCTAATTTTTCTAGCTTAATAAGTGCTACCCAAAAAGCTGACTTATATAAACTAGGGCCTGAGCAGTATTTTAACAGGATTAAAGTTTTCCAAGTACTATGATAATTAGGGTTTTTCAATTTCCACCACCATTTTAACAATAATGCAATATTCATATCTCTAAGGTTTAATATTCTCATTCCTCCAACTATTTTGCTAGACAAGCAATAGACCATTTCATTAAGATATATTTCCTTTTAGATCTATCACTGCCTTGCCATAGGAATTGTCTTCTAATTTTGTTTATTCTATTAAGGATGGTAGTGGGAATCTTGCATACTGATAAGGTGTATAATGGAATAGAAGACAAAACTGAATTAACTAGAGTAAGTTTACCTTCTAGTGACAACAACTGTCATTTTCAACTTGACAATCTATGTTCTACTTTATCTACTAAAAATTGCCAATCTAACATAGTCAATTTTTTTATTAGTGAGAGTTATTCTAACTAAGTAAATGGAAACTCACCCATTGACATCTAAATAATTGATTGAGTTCAGTTTCTCTACTAACATTGATAAGGTACATAGATGTCTTATCATAATTCATTTTAACTTCTGATAAAGTCTCAAATGTCATTATTGTCCACCATGCTGATTCTACATTCTCTTCACTGGCTTCAGAAAAAGAATAGTATCATCAGCATAATGGCAATTGGTGGAAACTTGCTGATCAATACAGGGAGGTCCTAATCCTAAAATTACATTATTCTATCTACCCTTAGCAAATATTTTACTTAGTGTATCTAAAGCTGGAATGTAAAGAAAATGTGATAAAGGGTTTCCCTATCTAACTCCCATTTTACAATAAAAATAATCTATTAGTTCACCGTTGATATTAATACAAAATTGGAAGCTATAAAGCCAAGTAGTAATCCAATGTATCCATTTTTTTACCAAAACTTTTACTTTTAAAGACCTCTAGGAGATAATTAATTCCAGTGAATTTTGTCATAAGTTTTCTCAAAAATCCACTTTAACTACTACTCCTGGTTGGTTCTTTGTTTGGTAAGAGTGTAATATTTCTTGACTTAGTATAACATTGTCTAATATGTATCTATTTTTGATAAATGCAGATTCGCTCTGATCATCTATAATCCTATACATGATGTGCTCTAGTCTAATAGTCATGAGTTTGGAGAGTAACTTAAAACTACAATTAACTAAACTAATTAGTCTATATTTATACTATTTTACTTAATTTATATAGCAAAATCATATTTAAGTATGAAAATTTTAAAATTTTTATGGAGTGACTGTCGTCTAAAATAATGTAATCGAAGAGTTTAGAAACGGACGTTTGATCTGAATCATATTAAAATCGGATCTATTTAGAAATTTAAGAAGTGATTTTAAGATTCATGCCAATGTAAAATGAATAAATCGGATTCAAACTTCAACAAACAGTGCCATAACATAGATTATATGAATTCACCAATATGGACCAAAAAAATGGGTCAACAAGATGGATAGCATGTTATATTCAAAAGAGACTTACGATACCATAATTTTTTTTATTATCATAAAGTATCACGGCTTTTTTATATTTATATCTTAAATTTTGAAATCTAAATTTTGATTCAAACTGTTAATTTAATTCATTTCCACGAGATGAATTTAATTATGTGAGATTTTACAATTTTTAAAATTCGGAATAAGAGACTAAAAAATAATTATTCAATTTAACTACGATCTAGTATAAATTTGAAATTAAAAATTACAAAAATTTACATGGATGCGTTCCTCCTAAAAAGGAGACAAGGTAAATGATTTGAATTCTAATTTTGAAATATAGATCCAACGTATCATTGAAATCTTTTTATTATTATTAAATAGTTTCGGTACCGGTACACTCCGACATTTTTTAGACTATTCTCGAAAATTGAATATGTATCTCTTCATAGAGAGACAGAAGCTCGTGCCACTACACTAAGTTTACCATTCATAACGTATCATTGAAATCTTAAAAATCGAAATTTTGAAGCAGTCACTACTACAGAAATGGTAATTCTACACTGCACATTGTACACGGTTTTGCCAATTTTATATGAAAACCGTGTACCATAAATGTTTTTCTGAAAGCCTGAAAAAACTGCTAGAATCATACACTGATATTTATTAAAGAATCAGTGTAGAATTGTTTGAAAAAAAGGCCGTGTATGATTTATTAGAGAGCTACATGGATTTTTGATAATAAATCCATGTAGAAAGACAAGAACTGTACACGGATTATCTTATAAATAGCCGTGTATTATTTGTTAGAGAGCTACACGGATTGTTAAGTATAAATCCGTATAGAAAAGTGTAGGGTTTTGGTATAAAATGCTTTCTCCTTCCAGCACCGTTTTAATCAAGTAATTAGTACTATCTCTCTGTTATATTGAAGGTTGATCTGAGATATTTGAAGTTTGTATTTTCTCCTCTCTATCTTTCTAAGGTTAGTATATATATCAGTGTGTAATTAATTATTTACCTATTCATACACCCTCAGAGCCTACATGGTAGGAAATCCGTGTAGCTCCTCTAGTTATGTCCGTGTGCAATCTCTTTTTCTGTAGTAGTGAGTAGCATTGGCCAATTAGTGCTACGCATAACACTTTGCCTTATGATTAATATACATGAACTTGAAGTACAAATAATGTTTGAAATTTGCAAAGAAAAATAAAAAAGAGACCCTCCCTATGTTCCAATAACTAATCTGATATTTAAATATAGCTTATACTATTTTTTCAGCATAGAAACAGAAAAAATTTCCTCCATTAAAATCTTAGATCACACTAAATAATGATTGGTACCGTTGAATGATGGAACAGTAAACATCAGAGAATCTTGATTTGAAATGAGACAAATTGGTTGCTCTTCCGTGGCAAAAGTGGACAGTGAATGTTTGAATTTGGTGATTGTGACGCCTCTTAAGTTTTATTTAATTTGTTATGGTTGTGATATGGGGTTTGGCAATATATGCTTCATGCATGATTTGAACGATGTATAAGCTCTAACAAACGCATATAAATGAAATGAAATCCCTTTGCTTCAAATATATGTAATTGATTATGCAAGCAAAGTACGCTTGGAAAGATTTCAAGTCTGTGGCCGGTTCAACTTTCTTGTTATTGCCGTATTGGATACAAGACATTATATTTTGAAAATGTAAGAATAATTTTCTGAATGAGATCCAGAGTCTACATTTGAAAAACTAAGAATAACTGCAATTGGAACCGGGGACGGTGCCATCGACATCAGACAGAATTTGATCAAATATCATGTCCAAGCTGTCCGATCAGCATTGTGCACGAATCATAATTCTTATCAGATGATTCCAACGTGACATCAGACTAAATTTGATCTGATACCCATTAAATCACCACTTACTTCATTGCAATTATGTTCGAATTGAAACCACATACTTTTACCGTAGAATATTACAGTTATCAATAAATCATCGTTTTGGTGACAATGCAATTTGCAAAATGCATGCTTATGTTTTGTTAGTAAAGTAGTTTTTATGATCAGAGGTTGGCTACTCTACTTATATAAGCATATGAGGTTATATGTTTATAAGTCATTTTTGTGTTTTCAAATTCTAAATAGTCGATCTAAAGCGCTCAATACGTTCTCCATATTAGAATGTGCTTGGAGACCAAATTTTACATTTGTTGAAATTTTTTTACTATTTTTTTAGAATTTTCAAAACAGTGTTTTAATATGGTAAAAAAAAAAATCTTAAAAACACTATTTTGAAAAATTCTTAACGATAGTAAAAAAGTTCAAAAAAAATGTAAAATATGGTCTCCAAGCACATTCTAATATGAAGAACATGTTAAGCGATTCACATCGTCTATTTGGACATTGAAAATATAAAAATAACTTGTAAGCATATGCACTCATTTGCTTATATAAGTACAGTAGCCAAACTCTTATGATCATACTATATATATTTTAGATATTTTGATTTGTTATATGGAATGTTTTGATTTGTAATATGGAGTTGTTTCTACTTCATTTTTATTTTGTTAAGAACATTTTATCGCAATTTTTCTTTTCTTGAAATATATATTTTTTAAACTAAAGAATGCCATGTTTTATACTAATAAGAGTTAATAAATATATTATTTTTTGAGACAAATTACTGAATTAATTTTCTAAGAGCATAAATATGTGAAAGAGAAATAATCATGCTGAAAATTGAACTGCAATTGATTTTCTGATGAAATAAAATATCAAATGCAAGAATTTAGCTGAAAGTTGCAAGTGGTTCTTTTTGCTGGTCCTACCACCTGTCAAAAATGATTTAAATTTATAATTTTATATTTTTAACTTGTCTTATAGTTGCTAAAATTCGTGAAAAAAATTAATATTTAATTACAGAACTTGATATAAACATACATGAAACTCATTAAATGCAAGTTTTGATGTTTATGTAACATCACAAAGTTAATTTATCAAGTATAAATCATTCAAATGATGACAGGTAAGTAATGAGGAACAACGATTTTGTCAGTTGCATGCTACGTCTTTTTAAAGTTTCAATTCGTAGCACAAAACATGCATAATTTTAAATGCATTTTTTTTTAATTATCTTAATAGATCATGATTTTGCTCTGAAAATGATTTTGATAGGATCAATTTATGCTCATTCCCCTTGAAAAATATATTCATGATTTATACTCATGGAGTCATGGTAGCTTCATCACAACTGAAACACAATTTCAAACGCAAACTGATGTCTCGTTATTTGACCTATAATTCCGACCAATTTCTGCACCAAACCTGTGTTTAAATCTATTAAATCAGTTGTATTTCATTGAATATCTTTAGAATGTGGTACTGCTGCAAGTTTATTCTTATTTTGCAGGATTCGGGCGAAATCGAGGAGAAATCTGGAATTCTGAAGTCTCTACACGGCCTGTGTCACATTCTACACGGCCCGTGTCAACCTCGACTCGACCACAGACACGACCAGGACACCAACTTAAAACAGTCATAACTTTTGACTCGTAACTCCGTTTTGAGTGTATGACCACTTTTCGGAAAGCTTGCGAGAAGATCTACAATTTGAGCTAAGTACACAGGTTACACGGGCCGGACCGATTTGACACGGCCCGTGTCAAGCAATTCCGGAAACAGATCTAGAAATCTGGAAAGAAGGCTATTGAAGGAAGGTCGACCAATTAAGCATATAATGGGGATTTCTCTCCAGAGAAGGTCATTCTGGAATAGGAGAGCACATTCTAGGGTTTGTCTTTGGCGGCTAAGCTTGGAGGCGAAGTTGAGAAGCGAAATACGTGAGTTTTCGATTGATCTTCTTTGTGCTTTGGGTTTTGTCATGATCAACTCTATCTTTATTTGTATTTGCTGTTTTAGAACTATGAGTGAGTAATTTACTTTGTTTCTAGGGTTTTGATGTAATCGAATGTTTTGTCTTGCATGCTAGTTATTGAATCTTTGTATTGAAATTTGTGTTTGATTGATTGAGTAGTATTTTAATTGCTTAGATTGAAGTGTTTGACTTATATTGGTTTGCCACTAGATGAATGATCACATCTATAAGGCATTATAGCCCTTTAACGTCTCTCAACCAAACTAAGTACATGAGGTAGGATTTGTGATCCGGGAGGTGAAACCAAGTAGTAACCGGAAGGTGAAAGTTACTCTCTATCGGCGGATAGGAGTTACCTTTAGTATACCAATCAAGCAACTAGGTAGTAGGGACCAACACACGAAAGTTGAGGTCTAGAACCCGACGAGGGCATATATTGCAGTTTCCGTACCAAGTTGATGAACCAACAAACGGCAGTTGAGGTCCAGAAACATTAGGTCCGGTCAGTAGAACCCTACACAAAGGAACGATACAAAGAAACAATAGCTGCTGCATTAACCCGAGACTGACACGGACCGTGTAGCGAAATGACACGGCCCGTGTCAACTGATACGGCCCGTGTAGGAAATGACACGGCCCGGACAGGATAGTCAGAGGGCAAAACTGAGATGAAGTCTTAACCCTGGGAACGCTTTTTATTATTGATTAAAACCAGTTTAATCTTCTTTCTTGCACTTTATTATTACCTTGAATCTGTAGGAAACATAAACAACCAAAATCAACCCTTCCAACTTCTAGTTTTTAATTAACCTAGGTAGAGTCCGGATAACACTTGAACCGTCCCTGTGATCGATACCCGACGATATACTACGCGGTAGGATTGTATACTTGCAGTCTGAACCAGAAGTGTATTTTAAGGTTAAAAAGTACAGCTTGTTGTACTGAAACTTTGTACTATACCTTTTCGGTGGTAACAAGTTTTTGGCGCCGTTGCCGGGGAGGGCATCATTTATTTTTCTGGATTTTTGCTTATTTTAATTAATCTAGATTTTAATTTGTATCTTTTCTTTTATTTATTTTCTCTCTTACAGGAACACGCTGGCTCACAATCCACCTCCTCCGGTCGATTACCAGCTGAGGAGCAGAGGGCCAGTACCTGACACGGGCCGCACAGAATCTCACACGACCCGTACAGCCCTTCCAGGAACCACTATTCCTGCACAGCCACCACCTGACACGGCCCGTACAGAAGAGACACGGTCCGTGCACTCGGAGCCTGACAGGAACATGAGTCAGAATGGAGAGGAAAGAGAAGAGGGGCCGCAAGGTGACCGCGACTTTGATGATGACGCAGCCGACTTCATCCCGAGAACTCTGAAGGAGTTCAATGTACCGAGATCTGGGGATGTGAGAGGAGCGATCAGACTTCCAAGAATAGTGGGGCAACAACCGAACTTCAATCCGGGAGTTGTCAACATTGTTCAACAGAACACCTTTCATGGCTTGGATCACGAGGATCCACATGCACATCTCCAAAATTTTCTTGAATGTTGCACCACCATTAAGACCAATGGGGCAACATCTGATTATATTAGACTTGCATTGTTTCCTTTCACACTTAGGGACAAGGCAAAGAAATGGTTGGGGTCATTACCAAGGGACTCAATAAACACTTGGAGAGAACTGTCTAAAATGTTTTTGACCAGATTTTTCCCCCACAAAAGAACTGCTAAGGTAAGAACCCAACTAACCAGCTTTAGGCAAAGGTCTGATGAACCCCTAAACGAGGCATGGGAAAGGTTTAGGGAGTTACAGTATTCTTGTCCACATCATGGTATACCAGACTAGTTATTGATTCAGACTTTTTATGATGGTTTGACAGAGAGTACTCGCACATCTGTTGATGCTGTTGCAGGTGGAGCCTTAATGGAGAGAGAGCCTCAAGGAGCAATGAACTTGATCGACAGCATGGCCCAAAACCAGCAGTGGTCCGGCCGCGACAATTCCAGACCTGGAGGAGGCGGCCGATTTGAAGTCGATAATATCACAGCTCTCACAGCCAAGATGGAAGCCATGCAGAGGACTATCGACAAGATGAGTGTCAAGTCTGTTGGAAACCATCAGTCACAGCCAGAATCTTGTGCCATGTGTGGTGAGGGGCATTCCTACGAGCACTGTCCATTGGCGCAAAGGGATGATGAGGAAACTGAGCAAGTCAACTCTCTCAACAGTGAGCCATCCTATTTTCCAAAACCTCCTTTCAACCGAACCTATTCCAAAGATCCGGTTGAGCAACAGAATTGGAGGTGGAAACAGAACAACTCCGCGCCATACAACAATGCTCCCAACCCCTCTTTCAACAACAATTTCAACAATTCTTCGAGCAGCAACAACAACCGCAACTTCTACCACAATGCCAATTTCAACAACAACCGCTCACCTCATTCCGTTCCACCCAAACCGTACGTGCCTCCTCATGCGACCGATTTCACACACGAGCAGGGGAAGATGAACCAGATGGTGTGGGAACATATGCAGAGCATGTCCACTCAGATGGCTGCTCAGAACAAGTTGTTGGAGCAGTTAAGTCACATTGTCACAACAAGCCAACCAGAGGTAAACTCGAGAGGGGAGGCTAAGGCAATCACCCTGCGAAGTGGGACCAACTATGAAGGTCCAGCCATGCCTACTGAACCACCATCTAAAGCTGACACGGACCGTGTCAATCCCACACGGCCCGTACAGACCCCACAGACTGAGGAAAACCCACCAACAATCTCTGAGACAACAGTGGACACGGCCCGTACAAATCTCACACGGCCCGTGTCACCCCCTGAAGAAGGAAATCCTGGCCGTGTCGAATTGACTCGACCGGCAACCGACACAGAAAACCCAGTGGACACGGACCGTGTCAATCCTACACGGGCCGTGCAGAAGGAAACTGAAGGTCAGAAAAAGAAGGAGACCTACAAACCGCCACCATACCGACCACCTGTCCCATTTCCACAGAGACTAGCTGAGACCCAATTGAACGAGCAATTCGCTAAATTCATCGATGTCCTCAAACAATTGCACATCACTATCCCATTCACCGAGGCCTTGACCCAAATGCCCACCTATGCTAAGTTCTTGAAATACATCCTATCCAACAAACGAAGCTTGGGGGGGGCACGAGACGGTGAAGCTGACTGAACAGTGTAGTGCCATTCTGAGAAGCGAATTACCACCCAAACTGGAAGACCCTGGTAAGTTCTCTATTCCTTGCACTATAGGGAAAGCCACGATCAGGAAAGCTCTATGTGACTTGGGAGCTAGCGTGAGTCTCATGCCACGCACCATCTATGATCGAATTGGGGTAGGTGAGCTCAAACCTACGCGAATGACTCTTCAGCTAGCAGACTCATAGGTAAGACTACCACTTGGCATAGTGGAAGATGTACCAGTTCAGGTTGGTAAGTTTTATGTTCCTGCTGATTTTGTTGTGATGGAAATGGAGGAAGATAAGGAAGTCCCCATTATTCTGGGACGACCTTTTCTAAGAACTGCAGGTGCCATAATTGATGTGAAGGATGGAACGCTGACCTTGAACATTGGAAAAGAGAAGGTGCGATTCCAGATTGACCGTGCAATGAAGTACCCGTCGAGAGACGAATCTTGCTTCAGAATTGATGTGATTGAAGAATGTCTGACGGATTTGAGCAAGGACTACTTTCTTGAGCAAGTCAACAGCTCACTAAGGTATTATTCTGACTTTTTATCTGAGTTGCAGGTCGAAACAAGTGAGTTAGAATCAGTATGTGCAGCAGAGGCAGAAACAGACCTGCCAGGAAAATCTGGACACGACCCGGATCAATTCGACACGGCCTGTACAGAGGAGTCCAAGCAGCTGGAGACTAGGCTACACGGGCCGGACAAAACCGACACGGACCGTGTCAAGGCCCCAACAGAGCAACCAACACTTGAGCTCAAGCCTCTACCAGCTAATCTCAGGTATGAGTTCCTAGACCCAGATAAATCTTGTCTTGTGATCATAAGTGCAGATCTTAAACCTGATCGGACTGCTACGCTCTTGGAGAAATTAAAAGCTCACAAAGGCGCGATCGGGTGCTCGATCAAAGACTTAAAAGAAATCTTGTGGATTCTTCTGATGCAAGAGTTTGATCGCATTGTCCGTGTACCTCAGAAGTGGGTGCTCCCCCCAGTGCCACCCGATCCACCTCCCACCAACCAGTGAGGCGCCCCCGCCTCATCCCTCGCTCACCATCTAGTAAGTTTCCATATTTTCTTCTATTTACTTTTTCCTTCTGTAAATTCAAGCATTGAGGACAATGCTTCATTCAAGCTTGGGGGGGTGGAATAGAAGAAAACTGTATCTGCATTTAGACATGTTTATTTTTCAATTTTTTTTGCATTTTTAGGTGATAAATTTGTGTGATTGCTAGGATTATGGACTTGTTTGAAAACTTTTGTTTGTGAGTTGGATTACCTTGAGAATTGGAAATAACCCCATAATTGATCAAAGAACTGCTTAAGATGGGATGTTTTGAGAAATTGAAAAGATGAAAGCTTGAATTGTATTGAAAAACCATTTTGAAACCGAACTGTGCCTTTTAAATAGGAAAATGGGGATGTAAAATAAAGAAAGATTGGGATATCTATTGGTATGAATGAATACCATTGGATGTGTGTATTCATGGTGTATGCGAAAAATACAAAAATGATGAAATAAATGAAAAGATGGAGAACATAAGAGTACTGGCAATAAGTCCTGTTGGGCGCCTTTGAGCTCGTCTCCCAAATTGAGAACATAAGAGTACTGGCACAATCCGGCGGGATGCCTTTGAGCTCTAAAACTTTCAAAAACTCTTGCATATATCAACACATGAAATCCGCGACTTTCTAACCTAAGCTTGTCCCAAGCTTGGGGGGGTTAAAAAGAAAAGAAAAATCACCACAATGAGGGCATAGATTCAGTGAAAGAATGAAATATTGATCAATTCGGGTAATTAGCTTTCCAAATATTAAAACATTTCAGAATTTTAAGTTTGATTAGTCAATTTGTGTGGTGAATCAAAATTGATCAAGGAAAATCCAAATTATACCAAAAGGATTCTCAAGGTTCCTGATTAAAGCAACTCATGTAAATTTTCACATTTAAGAACTTAACTTGCATTTAGGTAAGACTAGAGTCCAACCCGGTACCTAAGTATGGATCTTTGCTTGAGGACAAGCAAGATTTAAGCTTGGGGGAATTTGATGTCTCGTTATTTGACCTATAATTCCGACCAATTTCTGCACCAAACCTGTGTTTAAATCTATTAAATCAGTTGTATTTCATTGAATATCTTTAGAATGTGGTACTGCTGCAAGTTTATTCTTATTTTGCAGGATTCGGACGAAATCGAGGAGAAATCTGGAATTCTGAAGTCTCTACACGGCCTGTGTCACATTCTACACGGCCCGTGTCAACCTCGACTCGACCACAGACACGACCAGGACACCAACTTAAAACAGTCATAACTTTTTGACTCGTAACTCCGTTTTGAGTGTATGACCACTTTTTGGAAAGCTTGCGAGAAGATCTACAATTTGAGCTAAGTACACAGGTTACACGGGCCGGACAGATTTGACACGGCCCGTGTCAAGCAATTCCGGAAACAGATCTAGAAATCTGGAAAGAAGGCTATTGAAGGAAGGTCGACCAATTAAGCATATAATGGGGATTTCTCTCCAGAGAAGGTCATTCTGGAATAGGAGAGCACATTCTAGGGTTTGTCTTTGGCGGCTAAGCTTGGAGGCGAAGTTGAGAAGCGAAATACGTGAGTTTTCAATTGATCTTCTTTGTGCTTTGGGTTTTGTCATGATCAACTCTATCTTTATTTGTATTTGCTGTTTTAGAACTATGAGTGAGTAATTTACTTTGTTTCTAGGGTTTTGATGTAATCGAATGTTTTGTCTTGCATGCTAGTTATTGAATCTTTGTATTGAAATTTGTGTTTGATTGATTGAGTAGTATTTTAATTGCTTAGATTGAAGTGTTTGACTTATATTGGTTTGCCACTAGATGAATGATCACATCTATAAGGCATTATAGCCCTTTAACGTCTCTCAACCAAACTAAGTACATGAGGTAGGATTTGTGATCCGGGAGGTGAAACCAAGTAGTAACCGGAAGGTGAAAGTTACTCTCTATCGGCGGATAGGAGTTACCTTTAGTATACCAATCAAGCAACTAGGTAGTAGGGACCAACACACGAAAGTTGAGGTCTAGAACCCGACGAGGGCATATATTGCAGTTTCCGTACCAAGTTGATGAACCAACAAACGGCAGTTGAGGTCCAGAAACATTAGGTCCGGTCAGTAGAACCCTACACAAAGGAACGATACAAAGAAACAATAGCTGCTGCATTAACCCGAGACTGACACGGACCGTGTAGCGAAATGACACGGCCCGTGTAAACTGATACGGCCCGTGTAGGAAATGACACGGCCCGGACAGGATAGTCAGAGGGCAAAACTGAGATGAAGTCTTAACCCTGGGAACGCTTTTTATTATTGATTAAAACCAGTTTAATCTTCTTTCTTGCACTTTATTATTACCTTGAATCTGTAGGAAACATAAACAACCAAAATCAACCCTTCCAACTTCTAGTTTTTAATTAACCTAGGTAGAGTCCGGATAACACTTGAACCGTCCCTGTGATCGATACCCGACGATATACTACGCGGTAGGATTGTATACTTGCAGTCTGAACCAGAAGTGTATTTTAAGGTTAAAAAGTACAGCTTGCTGTACTGAAACTTTGTACTATACATTTTCGGTGGTAACACAAACGAACATTTACTCCCATACGACAAATTGATAATTAAAATGTGATTCATATAATGAATGCTTAATGCAAATGAGAGTGCTATTTGGAATACAGACATATTGATGATACATTTTTTTTTCTTTTTAATTATTATCTTAATATGGCCATCAATTTTATTTGTTACATTGCACGACAAATAGAAATCAATAGGATTTTCTATATGCAAGAATATATATGTATTAGTTTATCATAAAAATTATTCATTAATGAACATTTCAATCCTCTCTTTTCTATACGTTATTATTGTCTTCTTCTTTTTTCTGATAGGGAAAATTTGAAATTAGACTTATTTGGATTAATACCGTTCTTTAAGTAATAAATAATTTGTTGAATATTTGCATATGTTTTAAACGAAATATTTAAGGCTTCAAACTCCTAATTAATAATTTTAAAATTTTACAGAAATTCAAAGTACAATAAAAAGAAAATCAATTATGGATGTGAAGAAATTAGTGGATCCCACTATGTACAGACACATGTTCTATGCATTAATTTTTTTTTAAAGCCAGGTTGTGCTGGATGTGTCATATTATCCTCTATTCAGATAGAATATCTTGTAAGTACCTGGCCGACTGGCCGACTTATATATTGAATCGACTGTTTGGATTTTGAAAAAATGTGTTGTAAAATGTTGTAATTAATATTATAAGTGAATTCCTCCTCTCTCTATATATATGTATGAATCAATGAAATCGTCACCAAAATAATTCGGAATTATTGCTCCTTAGAACACAACTATAAATGACTGACGATAACTCTATAATATCCAGCAATTAATCAAAATTTAATCAAATTGAGACAAATGAAATAGAATAATAAATCAAAGAAATTGATTTTCTGTGGGAGCATATCACGGAAAGAAATTCTATTTTTATTTCTTTCTTATTCCAAAACACAGAGACTATAAGGCCATCAGTTGCTTTAGTACTCTTTTCCTTCTATACTAAAGAGAGAGAACGATTGATTGCTAATTAAATTGTTCCAAAATTTTTATATATATCCAAAAAAATATTAAATTTCAAAATCTACACCTCATGCTGAGAAATTTCGAAATCTGTCCAAATCGCAATTTTTTTTTTGTGGAAATTCAGCCTAAAACCGCAAAATTATTTTCCGGTTTTACATTATGGAATTCCAAAACCGCTAGGTTTAAGTTTTTCTTATTATTTTTTTAATTAAACAGAAATATTTATAATTTATTTATTTTCTGTATTGAAATATTAGAAATATTTTATACATTTCTTTGAAAATAGATGGAATACTATATAACTTGATTTATTAGAAAGACTGCGAAAAATAACCCGGATCAATATTTTTCCGGCTGAATTTTTTATTGTTGTAAGAAAAATTAAAATATTTCTTTGTGTGTTATTAGAAAAAAATAAAAATATTTTGAATCTGAGTTATTGATCCCGGTTCAAAAGTCACTTATAGATAAATACAGAAAATATTTGGATTCTTCTATTTTTTTAAAAACAAAAAGATTTGTCAGAAAAAAAAAATTTCAAAGATATTTTTTGTCAAAGAATTGTCAGAGAAATTTTCGAAGAAATTTTGAATTTTCAAATTAAAGTTCAGCAGATACGAAAAAAAAAAATTGGATGGAACATACATTTAAAATAGGCGAAGCCTCATCCCTGTTTCTTAATATTTCTTTTTTTATTCTTTGAAACCGTAGGATACAACATACTCACATGGAATAAAATATTAACAATACTAATTTGACTTAATGCAATGCATTAGCCATATACTTGTTTATTTTGACTTTATTACACTACAGCAGATCAGTCTTTCTGCTACCGGAAAACCGGTCGCAGAACGATGATTACGGTCGCTGAAACTCCGGTCGCTGTAAGCATTATCGCAGATACTCTTCTGATGACGTCACCGGTCGCTAAATGACGTCATCAGGTCACTGATACTTTTTTTTTTACCACTTTTTTTTGTCGCTGTTATTTTTTCTGACGTCAGAAAAAGGTATCTGCGACCAACAAAACGGTCGCTGATACTTAAAACCGGTCGCAGAAAGTCTTCTGTCAGGTTTTTGGAATTTTTTTTATTATTTAAATTTGCACCATTTAATAATTGGTACGACACATACCAACATACAACATAAACATCGATATATACAATAAATAAATACAAAACATCGATACATACACATAATACAAGACATCGATACTTAAATATCGGGAAATTGTATACCATATCATCAAACATAAACATAGAAATGTCAAGTAATATAAACATAAATGTCGAATAACATAAACAGATAATCTAAATGTCAAGTACCATCTAAACCAGGAATGTCAACACAAACATCTGAACAAGATATAAATACCTAAACTAAGCAGTACCATCACCGCCAACATTCGACCCCTGCCCCTCGTCATCATCGCCGTCATCATCCTCGTCATCCTGAGGAGCGGCGAAATATATGCATTTGGACCGCAACCATTTTTCTGACTAGACTCTGCTTCGTCGCCCGCCGGTGCCTTTCCTTTTCCCTTTCTACTCGGTGCCATATTTAGAGTTGAGATGATAAAAATCAATTAGTTTCACTCAAGCTAATTGAACAAACATAGCATAATAAAAGCAAATTTTTACCATTAATTCATTTAAATTGGGTCATTTTTCAAATCTATTGTTTATGTTTCATGGCTTTATAATGTGCCCCATTAACAATTTAAAAAATGAAACCTATAATCCTAGTTAAAAAGGCCCCAGAAAATGCCACATCTCAAAAACTTAAATTGCCAAGACAAAAGTCAACTCTATTTGTATTTGTTTAAAACCAAAATTAGATAGTTATTCTATAAGAATGCACAAACCCTTACGCACAGAAGATAATCCGATTATAGCAAATTTCTCCAATAAAATATTTGTGCAATAGTAGTAAAATATATAAATAAATAAATAACAAGCTTTTTCTCGGTGATCTGAAATTAACAAATAAATAATTTACATATTTGTAAGCATAACAAATGAAAAAAGCATAATTTATACTTCACTTAGTTTCCCCTTGAAATATAAAAATTGAATAATCCCTTCACTTATACAAACTCTTTAGTGAATTAACAAAGACATACTTTATCAAATCATTTGCAATTTCCAGATAATATAACAAAATACATGTAAATACAATTGTTTTCAGGGGCATATATGAGATGACTTATCCGAGAGTCAATATGATATCGCCGACGTTAATTGTTCTCACGATTTTCGTTTCTTTATTTGCATCTTTGTCAGAGCTCTCACTTCTCTAATTTTGATTAAAAAAACGATAATAAAAATAAAAATCGACAAGGAGAATGAGTACAATTTCTTTTATTACTGGAATAATGGATGCAAATGGATTGCTATAAACTTACCATTAATTCATTTGAACAAACATAGCATAATAAAAGCAAATTTTTGCTATTTTATTAATTCATTTTGGTTTCTGTAACTCACTATTATTCATAGGGCTTCATGTCTATTGTCTAAGCAAAGCTGGAATTTTCAATTAAAGCAACTCAATTTGATTAAGCAAAGTTGGAATTTTGATTTCAACAGTCCATTCCAACTAATAATACAAACTTGTGCTTAGACCCTTCTAACAAGAAGTATTTACTCCAGTTTTGTAAATCAAGGCCTTAAAAGGAATTAAAGCCCAGGAATTAAAGACAACACAACCCAAATTATCAAGCCCAGGTATTAATTGTGTGTTGACTGCCAACCGCAATCGGGTTCAAACCCGTTATAGAATCAATAGAGAAAAAGAGGAATATATTCATAATTTATGTTTCATTTGGAATCTCACAGAATCGATAGAGGTATAAATTTCAGTTTCATTTGGAATCTCACAGAAATAAAAAGGAGAACTTGGCGGCAGCGGCAGCGGGGTCGGGCGGCGCGACAGGGGCAGCAGGGTCGCGTCAGAGGGGGTCGGGCGGCAGCGGCAACGGCGTCAGGTCGGGCGTGATCGGGCGGCGCGGCAGCGGCAGAGGGATCGCGCTGTTTTTTTTTTTGGCTAAACCTAAAAAATGGCGGGGGTCGGGCGGCAGAGAAGAAAGACTTGGCGGGTTTTAATTTGAGGGGTACCCTTCAGCGACCGGGCAAAATCGGTCGCTGAAGGCTCTGAGCGCCGGTCGCTGAAGGGTTCATCGCCGAAACAATTAAATTTTTGTTTTTTTATTTTTTTTATGGGGTCTTCAGCGACCGGCGATCCTACCGGTCGCTGATGCCGGTTGCTGAAGACCGGTTTTGTTGTAGTGTTATTTGCATGTCAGTATTGTTGATATCTTGACCCCTTGCATTGTAATCGTATACTCGTACGGCAAATCTTTAATAATTTTTGTTGTACATATTTTGGTAAAATTTATGTTTTTATGTTTTGAATTAACTACTCGTGTATTGAACTAGCTTACAAAAAAGTACGAATTATCTCATTAGAACTGACATATAATATGGTCAATACTCCTAAATTATAAAAATAAATATTTTTTTTATTAAAAATCAGATCAAACTACCCAACTATTTAATATCCACAAAAAAAATATTAAATAGACAAACCATCATCTCTATTTCTTCATTTTTCTTTTTTTAATTCTTTGAAACCGTATGATACAACATACTCAATGTGAATATTAACAATACTAATTTGACTTAATGAACGCATTAGTCATATATATTTTTATTTTGACTTTATTATTTGCGCATTAGTATTGTTATCTTTACCTCTTGCATCGTAATCGTATACTCGTATGGCATATCTTTAAGAATTTTTTACCGCTGCTTTTTTACAAGTCTAGAAGATAGTACACTATGAATATTTTTTAGCCCCAAGTACAGTGTTGATCTCGATTTAGAACAAGATTACATCAGCAATTTGCCCCAAGATGTAGAAGAGGAAGTTCTTATGAAACTTTCAATTAAAGAGGCGGTCAGGACAAGCATTCTATCAACCAAATAGAAATATGCATGGATGTCAATTCCAAATTTGGTCTTCATAGAAGACTGTGTACAGTCAGACCTAATTAGGCTGGTTGACCAAGTATTATTAGTGCATCATGGTCCAATTCTACAATTTAAACTCATCGGTAGACATGCGTGCAATGAGGCAATTGGTCGATGGATGTTTATCTTGTCCAGAAATGAAATCAAGAATCTTTATATAGAATTGAGGGATTCTGTTGAAAAGTTCAAAATTCCTTCCAGCTTCTTCTCGTCTTACATTGGAACATGTGCTCATATATAATAGCATCATAATACATGTCCCTCGATCTTTCCTCAGTTTTAAGTATCTTCGCACCCTAAGGTTGTTGCGTACTGAGATTAATGTAACAAGAGTTATTTCAAGTTGTCTTTTACTTAAGAGCTTGGAGCTATCTAACTTTGTTGAGTTTGATCGCCTCGTGATCCATGCACCAAACCTCAGATGGCTGACAATTGAAGGGTCGGTCGGTGATCTCTGTTTGGAAACCCCGGCCTAAGTTGCCCTTTGCAGATATTTATCTTGAGGATTCGAATTTCATTATGACAAGCGAGGATTGTAAGAGTTATATTTTGCGAGTTGTTGGTAGCCTTTCTGCTATTGAAGAACTTGAACTATGGGGTGATTTGAACTATTTGATATTTTTAAGTACGGTTATTTTTCAAAATTCATTAAAATTATCTCCAGTATCCTGCATTTTTGTAAATTTTGTTGTAAATTTTGATTCACAGTGGTATTGGTAATTTTTATGAGATGATTCAAACAGATATAGAAAATAATAATGTATAGGAATAAGATATAATATTGAACCTACTAATGTATCACATGAGAATAATAGGAAGAAGAATAATTAGTCTGTTATTGTTTCATATGAGAGTAACTATACTTATAAAACACAAATCTCATTCAAATGTACTGATTAGGATATCAAGTTCTCGACATAATTTTCGGTATGGTTTTGACAAAGGGCTTGTGCTGTAAAGTAAAATTTCCCATGTAAAAAAATAAAGTCTATGCATTCAATTAATAAAAATATTTAAGCTAAAGGTAAAAAATTACATTTCCTAGTAAGAAGTAAATAACCAGTTACTCTCATTATAGTTATTTACTCTGCGTTTAAACTCTTCTAACAAGAAAATTATGAGAGTATGTAAATTGGGTTGAATAAAACAAATAACTCTACCAAAGAAGCATGTAAGAGAAAAAAAAAAAGAGAAGATAAAAAGGACAACAACAAAATAGAAGTTTAACATATAGTGATATACTATAACACATAATTTGCAACAAATAGTCCCACACATTTCAAGTACCCTCATACATCAAAATACAAGTTTAATATTTCTAATAGCTAAGAAAATAAACCAGCAACAAAATTAAAATACTAAAAGTTAAAATTTTAAAGCTGAATAAATTGTCGCTCGATAATTGAAAAATATTGATATATATATATATATATATATATATATATATATATATATATATATATATATATATATATATATATAGGAGGATCTAGTTACAACAATTTTGAGTTACAACAAAGTTACCACAACCATTTTCTACATTTTCAAAGTCTAAATCGTCGATCCAAACCGTTCAACATGATCTCCACAATAAAATGTGCTTCCAGATCAAATTTTACATTTTTCTGAATATTTTTACTATTTATTAAGATGGTACAAAATTCAATGGTCTGAATTTGACTAGTTTTTGTAAAATACTTAATAAATAGTAAAAAAATTCAAAAAAATGTAAAATTTGATCTGCAAGTACATTTTATTGTGGAGATCATGTTGAACGGTTTGGATCGACAATTTGCACTTTGAAAATGTAGAAAATAGTTGTGGTAACTTTGTTGTAACTAGATCCCTCCTCATATATATATATATATATATATATCAATATCATTGTTAGGATTTGTGTGTCCTAAATTCCTCTCATATGATTTTTCTAGCCTCAACACTTTAAGTTTCTTCATCTTGAATTGTTTCTGTGTTCTTATTGCATGGATTTTAAATTTCTTCACTACAATTTAATTCATTCAAACTCAAAAATTCACCTATAAAATTATAAGCACAATTAATGTAATTAGAATATTAAAATAACTTTATGACCAGTAAACGAAAAAAAAACAGAGAAGAAAATGAGAAGTCAACAAGTGTTGATCATCAATAAATGTACATATATAATAGCAAAAATTAGTCACAAATTAATAAATTGACCTGTGCAGGATGCGGCAGGTCAATCATGAGCAGTGCTCTGTTTGTGGTAGGTGAGAATGAGATAGGAGGAAACGACTACAATTATCCATTATTGTTCCTTTTCCTTTCTCTTAGCATAGTTTCAACTTTTCAAGCCCTTGAGGATTATTATTATTAAACATGTGATTGGGGCGCATGCGCTAGCTTATGTGTTACACTCTGGCCTCTGCATCAGCAAAAACAGCTTTTTAATTTGTTTTGTACTGTTTAAACTGTTTTTCTTCATGCTAACATGGTGGCACATGCATGCGCTCATGCCTTATGCCTTATGCCTTATGCCTTACCCTCTGGTCTCTGCATCAGCAAACACTTTTTAATTTGTTTTATAGTGTTTAAACTGTTTTTCCTCAAGCTGCAATCGGACACTGAGCCTGGGAATAGGAATGCCTGTAAATTTTTAGTCAAAAACTTAAATCGGTATTTTTAACTGGTTTGGTTCAACTTTCTGTTGCACTTTGGCAAAGCAAATTAAATTATAATGAAAATATGCTATATTTGTTGGTTTTTGCATAAGGTCTAAACAAACAGATCAAGATCATAAATAACAATTTCGTGTGAATCAACTGTTTGCTCAAAACCTAATGCATGACTTTTCTCATGATTCAAAGAATTTAATACATAAAAATGGAAGTCATTGTAAAATTAAGGTATCATGAGGCATTTAGTTGGTTTGACAAACGCCTCGTAATTTAACATCTAACATTCTAATTGGACAAAAACAATTTTAACTTAAAATAGCAATAAATCTTTACCTGAAAGATAGTGACCGGTCTTTTGACTTGGTTTCGGACCCACCGAAGAACAACAAATCCGGTACATACACGTCATACTTCTTTGACAACACACTGTTATAATATGAAGCCCAATTAATTTGGGCCAAAAGCCCATGTCGCTACAACGGAATTTTATTTCCGGATGAATTGAGCTACGGAGACAGAGAGGGGCAGCCGAGCTGTCACTGTCTTACTCTTCAAGGGCGCTCTCACTGTGCGAATTCTCCGAAGTTTGAAGCAGGTATTTGATTTTGCTTTCTCTTTTAGATTTCCCTTCTTCTTTTCTTACGATTTTCGGGGAAGCTCACTCCGATCAGAGTAAATCGAAATATACCGACCAACCAGATATTTTTACATTGCGTGATTGTACAGATTAGAAGTGAGAGAAAAAATTGAATTGCTATGTTTTATCGATCTAATTGTTACTATATCAGTCACAATTGAGTAAAAACAGGATGCTCTATTTGTTCCAATTGCAATTTTATGGAAAACTGGTATTGCACTTTCCTGATACCAGACTCGAATTGAGCAAAAACACAGTGCTATATTTGTCCCAATTGCAATTATATGGGAAACTGGTGTTGCACTGTCCTGTTACCAAAATCAAATACAATGTAAACAAGTTCATGGATGGTTTCAAGTTACACTTTGCTCCCTTATGCCTTTATAATATCCATAATATTGACACGGTTTCAAATTGAATGTTGTTTACATTAACATTGCTTATGCTGGTGATTAAGAGTAAAATTTAAACTTAATCTATTTAACACTTCAAACTCATCTACAAATCAACTGAGAGAAACCATCGTTTTCAATGGTGCCAATTGAAAAGGGCTTTTCCAATCGAGTGGTTTTCCCTATTTGATTTATGTCACTTGACAATTAGTACTTCTTTAAGTTGAGGTAAACAAATATAATTAATACAGTAACTGGATAAGCGAAACAACTTCCAATATTGAGATATGTTTATAGTATGACATAACATTGGATGTGCTATGTTAATTGATTATTACATATTGTTCTTGCAGAACATTGCAATCAGATCAGACGTAGAATTTTGAACATGCTGCGTTGACTGAATAGGCGATTTAGAATATCCTTGAGAATTCTGTCTGTGTGTGCATAGGTACTGCTCTTCCTTCTTTTTTCTTTATTTTGACAATTTAGTTATACATCTATTATATATACGAAACATTATTCTTATCGATAAAAGAGAATACAAAAGTGAAAGTGTACATATGTAAACTGTAATTTATTAGATTTTACGATTACAGAATTTCTATCGACAAAAGAGAATACAAAGGTGAAAGTGTATTTTACTATTACAGAACTCTTATCGAGAAAAGAGAATACAAAGGTAAAAGTGTACATAAGCCTTTGTACTTTACAAATCATGTAAACTGCAATATATTTAAATATGTTGTTCTATGTCATATTACAGTTTTACAATTTCATCCTCACAGATAACAACTCTGTATGCTCATGTACTTTACAAAACATGTTACCAGTAAACACTTTTTTTCTTTGTTTTCAGTAAAAAACATGTTACCTGTAAACACTTTCTTTTTCTTTTCTTGTTCAGTTCATTCCAAATCTAATTCTGCACTGGAATAGATACAAAGCAGTGAGCATCAATCCTATCTTACATTGGCATCAGCTATTTAATGCAAAAAGGTTAGCTTGTTGAATTGAAGAGGGGACAGATACAGACGACGGAGACGAGGAACCGATGAACTGAGAGAGAGAGAGGAGTGTATGAATGATGAATCTTCACCTGCTGCGATTGCTCCTCCTCTTCCAGCTGCTGTGGCAATACTCGTTCCTACCTGTAGCAGTATCAACCACTACAAATAATACAAATAGTAGCTGCCCCCTGGATTTCAGCCTCCTGCAGCCCTACCTGTCGCCGTCGCCCGTGCCCTCCGACCCCTCTTCTCGCTGCTCCTTCGCCTTGCAGTCCCTCTACTTCCTCCTCTCCACCTACCTCCGCTCTACCTCTCTTTTCCTCCCTCCCCTCTCCTCTGATGCTGCCTGCTGGTCTGCCCTCTCCGCCTCTCTCACCGCCTCCCTCTTCCCCTCCTTCTCCCTCCCCTCCTCCTGTGGCTTCAACCCCTCCATCTCCCAGGGTTGCATGAACATCTCCTCCCGTGCTGACTTTGAGGTTGTTGTCCCTCCCTCCGCCATCTCCTCCCTCTCCTCCGCCTGCAATCGCTCCCTTGCCCCTGTTCCCTCCTGCACCGCCTGCACCGTCGCCCTCAACACCCTCAAGGCCTCCTACCTCACCGGCCCTAACACTAACAATGTCACCACCTGCACTGCTTACTCCTCCATCTATGCTGCCGCTTTCCATGTCCTCGGGCCCACTGACCCTGCCACTGCCAACTGCCTCTTCCTCCTCCCCACCTCCAATTCCTCCTCTTCATCCTCTTCCCACCCCTCTTCGGCCTTGGTCATTGGTCTGGTCGCAGGCCTTCTCGCATTGCTCGTTCTGCTCTTGCTGGGCTTCTGCTGGTGGTACCGTTGCAAGGGATTAAAGGCCGCCTCACCCCTGCACGGGTCCTCCCTCCAGACTACTCCGCGGGCGCTGGAATCTATAACCGCCAGCTCTACGGTGATCAAATTCACTCTTGATGAAATCCGAAAGGCCACCAAGAACTTCTCCAGAGAGAATATCATAGGCCGCGGTGGCTACGGCAACGTTTACAAGGGGATTCTGCCGGACGGGACGCAGGTGGCCGTCAAGCGGTTCAAGAATTGCTCTGCCGCAGGGGAGGAGACGTTTGTACACGAAGTTGAGGTGATAGCGAGCGTGCGTCATATCAACTTGGTGGCATTGCGCGGTTACTGCATCTGCACCACTCCGCTCGAGGGCCACCAGAGGATCATTGTCTGCGACCTCATTCCCAATGGCAGCCTCTACGACCACCTCTTCTCTCCTCTTGCCCTTCCTGCATCTGCATCTAAAGATCAAGGAAAAGAGGATCAAGAAAGCCGCAGCCACAACAGCAGCCTCCCTTGGCCCATACGCCAGAAGATCGCCCTTGGCACGGCACGCGGCCTCGCCTACCTACATTACGGCGCCCAGCCTGCCATCATCCACAGGGACATCAAGGCCAGCAATATATTACTCGACTCGGACTTCGAGGCGAAGGTGGCTGACTTTGGTCTGGCCAAGTTTGCCCCTGAAGGCATGACCCATGTCAGCACACGGGTTGCCGGCACCATGGGCTATGTTGCTCCAGAGTATGCTTTGTACGGCCAATTGACTGAGAAGAGTGATGTATACAGCTTCGGGGTGGTGCTTCTCGAGTTGTTGAGCGGGAAGAAAGCTCTTATATCGATAAGAGAGGGGCAGAGCTTTGTCCTAACGGACTGGGCATGGTCACTCGTCAGGCGAAGCCGGGCACTCAACGTCGTAGAGGAAGGAATGGAGGAGTGTGATCCTCCTGAGGTGATGGAGAAGCATGTGCTTGTTGCCGTCTTGTGCACCCATCCCCAGTTGCATGCGCGGCCCACCATGGATCAGGTGCTCAAGATTCTAGAATCAGACTCAGCGCTGCCGTCAATTTCAATTCCTGACCGTTCAATCCCGATTGTGGCCAACAGAGAGGATATAGAGAGGTCGGTCTCCATCAGTAGTGGCGGGTCAGGCCAGTTGTTCAGCCCCACTGGATTCCAGACCTTTTCTTATAGGCATGATATGCAAGTTGTGGATTCCTCAGAATCATTGTCAGACAAATCGAGGTCATTTGTCAAAGATGAGTAATTATTTTTCTCTTTGCGGCATATTTGATTTGCTAGTATTCATCACTGCACTGGGTTAATCTGAGGGAAGAAGAAAATTGTAGCAAGCTTCGTTTTTTCTTTGTTTTTGTTTCCTTTTACAATAATATTGTGCCGAAAGTTTTGTTTAGTTACTGGATTAATCTGATGTGGTGGCAATTAATTCTGTCTGGGTTATTTAGATTTCATGTGTTTTTGGTGATCAACAAAGGTGGAGTATGTAACTGTACAGTTAGCTGATACCGCCACATACAAGGGTACTACTGGTTGATGCATCCTGGGACGCGAGACAGAAGGCGGGCATGGGAATTGCACTATACAATGAAGCAGGAGCCATACAACTGGTCACATACAAGCATATCCAAGCGTCGGATCCGCTGCAAGCAGAAGCTGCCGCCCTGCTGAATGCTCTTCAGTTTGCTGAAGTACATTGTCAGATAGATAAAGAGACCAACTATGCCGTATACTCCGACTGTAAAACACTTGTGGAGATCGTTGCAGAATACCGCCTGGATGACATACCCTCATGACGAGCAGCTGAAACAGTGACCAAATGTGCCAACAGGTTTCAAGGTATGCAGGGCTGGGTAACAATACACCATGTTAACAGAGGTGTGCACACCGCATGATCTGGCGAATAAGGCAAGAACAACTGGAGATAGTTATTGTGGGTACCCAAAGAAATATGAAGTAAGAAGGATGAACTTGCAACAGCACCTGGACTCCACAATTTTCACAAACCAAGATTCACAAAATGCCTGGTGCATTCACACAGCAGCAGCATGATGAAAGAAAAGAACGGGACAGTCAGCAAGCGGCACGGGTTTCTCCGCCTAGGATAGCTTCAGACAGCTTACTGGTACTTTACTGGTACCGGTTTTCATGTACCGGTTGTCAGCCTTGGTACTCGTCTCCACTTCTTGTCACTTACTGGTACCGGATTTCAGCTGTAGTACTGGTATTGCAGTTCTGTTCACTTTCTGGTACCGGTTCTTGTACCAGGGCTTCAGCTTTAGTACTGGTACTGGTCCTGTTCACTTACTGATACCGGTCCTGTTCACTTGCTGCCTTTAGTTTTATTTCTGTTCATTTACTGGTACCATTTTACATACTGGTTGTGTTTTTATTTAGTCTTGTTTTTACTCTCTTCTAGGAATGCTATTGTTTGCTTTCCAATGTTTAGACTAGCTGACAATTGAGTTTTTGTGTAATGTAAGAATTTGCTATGATTAATATATGCCTAAGGGCTTTCCCTCAAAAAAAAGAAAAAAAGAGTTGCACAGAATCAGATTTCATGTTTCTTGGTGATCAAATCCAGCAGCGAACATGCATAACTCAGTTCACGGCCTTTCTCTGCACCTCATTTTGGGGTTTTTAAATATGAATGTGCGGCTACTGATTCGTTCATGGATGTAATCAAAGCTGATGCATTGCAGAATTTGTTGGGTTCATGTAAAGTGCATATCATAGGGGTTATTAAAGCTCAAGATGTGGTTTTGTGTACGAGCTTTGCATTTTTTGGAAATTTGGTGTTGTTAAGCGACGATTACAGTTGAAACTTAAAAGTGATAACATTGTGGGTTGTCCTTTATGAAAAGAAAGATGGTTAGTAAGATTCAGGATTGTTTACTGCTATAGCTGAACCGATGGTACTCATTTTGTGATTGTCTCCGTCGAGATTCGTACCCAAACCCTTTTTGTTCGTGGCTGAACCACTTTACTTGCGATTGCCTCTCCGTATCCTCCCTCTCTCGCCTCTACTTGCGGCAATCAACTCCTCTGTCTCTGTTTATTTATCCATTTCCTTGATTATTGAAATCAATTAATGCATTTGTAGCTTCTGCGGAGGAAGATTATTGTGGTATGGACTCTTTTGTTTTTCTTTGTTCGATGAGTTCAATGAACTGAGCTCGTTGCAATTTGAGAAATCATAGGGGACAAATTTTGCTATGAGGCAATTGGTAGATGATGCTTATCTTATCCCGAAATGGAATCAAGAATCTTTATATAAAATTGGGGGGTGGGGGGGGGGGGGGGGGGGGGGGGGGGGGGGGGGGGGGGGTATGTTGAAGCGCTCTAGTGGTTCAACATATGTTCTGTTGAAATTATGGTTATTTTTTTTTTTTGGGTTCATTTTTATGCCCGCAAAAGCAAATTCCTACTAATTTAAGCAGTACAAAAAATATTGAAGGACCTTTTTCTTTGCATCTTGATATATGATAATATCTCAGTTTTAATAAAGACAATCTGATATCAAAATATATGCTGGTATCTGATCAGCCGGTATCGACAATCTAATCAAGACAATCCTTGTTTTTGAGCCTGATCAGATCAGCTGGTAGCTGAATTTTCAGAGGAAAATAAAACGCAGACAAAGTTGGAACCGAATGGGGACTGGTACAGAACAGACCTGGTACTGGTACGGTAAAGATCCGGTACGCTGACGTGAAGACATACTATACCGGACTGGTACTGGCAGACTCTGGCATGCGATAGAGCCAGATTAGATCTCCACCGATTTCAATTACAATATATTCTTTCATTTTTAGCTCTTAGGGACCTTACTGTTGTTTTACCTTTCTTTATATCTTTGTTTTAGCTCATATGTGGGGAGTGATTTGTTCTTTCTTTAAACCGTAGGTACAAACTTTGTAACTACAATAAATGTGGCAAAGACCTATATTTTTTCTCAAAAAAAATATACGCTGGTATCCAAAATTGCACTTCAGTTTTACTTGTATATCACCAGAGAAGATCAAACCATTCAAAAAGGTAATCAGTTTTGAGAATAATCAATAAATCATGTTTGTGGGATTCCAGGAATCTCTCTGTTTGTAACAGTCATGCTAAACTTCAACAAACATACAACTTTGGCATAGATTTTTACAAATGTTATATATTTATGGTGGTCTTTATTATCCCTACATAATGAACGAACGAGTTGATGATTATGTGCTTTTTAATTGAACTATTTGATATTTTGAGTACGAGTGAGGCTATGGTACTATGCCGGATTGGTCCATACCAGTGTTGTAAAAAACGTCCGTTTAGTCCGATTAATCGGCCGATTAGTCGTTGACAGTGACCAAATTGTTACGGATTTTTCCGACTAATCGGCCAATTATTCCTGATTATTTCCGATTAATTGCTTGGCAGTACCATGTCCGTCCGACTAGTGCAAACTGTTATTTACATCACATGTCCATACTACGAATCAATATTGTTGTTTTTAAAATACTAACAGTCGATCCGAACCGTTCAATATGGTCTCCATATGAATATGTACTTGTAAACTAAATTTTACATTTTATAAAAATTTTGTACTATTTCTTAAATGGGTAGAAAATCACTGTTTTTGGATGGTTCAGAATTTTCGAATCAAGTAATTTTCTACCCATCTAAAAAAATAGTAAAAAAATTCTAAAAATTCTAAAATTTAGTTTACAAGTAGATATTCATATAGAGAGTATGTTGGATGATTCGGATCAGTCGTTAGGACTTTCAAATCGAAAATTTGAATCCATAGCACGGGCCAATATGCACTATGCATAGTACCATAGCCTCACTCTTTTGAGTACTGTTATTTTCTAATATTTATTAAAATTATTTCCAGTATCATGCATGTTTTGTAAATTTTGTGTAAATTTTGATTCAGAATGGTATTGGCAATTTTTATGAGATGATTCAAACAGATATACAAAAAGAATAATATATATGAAGAAGATATGTTGAACCTAATAATGTATCACATGAGAATAATGGGAAGAAGATTGGTCTGTTATTGTTTCACATGAGAGTAACTACACTTATAAAACACAAATCTCATTCAAATGTACTGATTAGGATATCAAGTTCTCGACATAATGTCCGGTATGGTTTTGACAAAAGGGCTTGTGCTGTAAACTAAAATTGACGAGGTAAAAAAAAATAAAGTCTATGCATTCAAATAAAAAAAAAATATCCTATACAAAGGTATTTTATATAAATGAAGACGACAAAATATGTACTATATAGCATAAATATTTAGTTAATTTTATAAACACTTTCATTTAAACCGTTTTATTGATAACTATTTTTGATTAAACACGAAAGCTACAAAAGTTCCTTCACAACACATTCCTACATTACCGTGCAGAATGAGAAAGCCCGTGGCTAATCTAAAATAAACAGGAGTTGTTACAATTTTAATCCAATAAAATGAGTAAGATTTAAGGTGACTTTTGAACAAACTGATAAGATGAAAAATATAAAATTCATGGTCTGAATTCTAGTTGTAAATAATCCAACTTAAAAAAAAAGTTTTCTGCAACCGGATTCCGACTTCATCCACCATATACTGGACCACAGTCCCAATTCCACAACCCAAATCCTAGAGCAGCCGCCCCCATCCCAAACTGCTTCCCACATTAAAATTTCTTCAATCTGCTTCCACATTAAACACTACTCACAAACTGGGCCGGGCCTTAGATCCAAAGATGAAATAGGCCATACCTGTTTTTATTAATTTCCAAATATGGAGTTTCTTTTGTTATATTTCATGTACATTTGCCATGGACATTAATTTAAGATTATTTCTACAAGAAAAAATGAAGCCCAAAATACTTCTCTTGATAGTGTAGACCTCTGCCAGTTTATTATTATTTTTTTCTCTTTTTAAAGTTTGTTTAAATTACATGCTATAATCAATGATATGACAGTAAACATTTCCTTCCCCTCACGGTTACCATGTGGTGAATGTTAATTTGCTCAAGAGAAAAAGTGCAAGAGGAAAATGCTTTTCGTTTCTTTTCTACACCGTGTCGAACTTTGGTGCAATTTTAGCACCTCCACTACAAAAGTTGCCAAAATGACTTGTATGACTGATTCATAACATATCTCTCAATAGCGTACTATTAGATATTTCTTAAAAAAAAGTGTACTATTAGATAAATATTTTGTTAAGGAGGCATCACATACGTAGCTGAGACCAACAGTGAAACAATTTAAAAAACGGTTAAATTCTGATCCTAAATTTGGTACACCATGGAAACCAACTGCTGCAATGTTACTGCCTTAATGGGAAAAAATTTATGAACTGTTGTTTTATTTGGTTCCTTATTAATTTAATTATATTTTTACTTATAAAAGAAAATTGTGTTTCAGGGGCTAAAGAGTGAATCCAGTGCATGGAAACAGCTGGATCATCCTAAAGAGTACTTTAGTAGTTGTTTATTATTTTCTGCATATTTATTCAGATATTGTTTGATCAAGACTCAAATACCGTGCCTCTACTAAAGGTCAGTGCTTTAGTATTTTTTATTTTATCTTTATTTATTGTTACAAATTAAGCAGGGTCGAAACTCGAAAGCAGTCCTGGCTATCAGTCAAGATAGAAAGAATTTTCTATACAATTTCTTAGAAAGAATATTCCAATCCGCAGTCTATGTTTTCTTTAGAAGAAGTTTGGCATTAATTGTGATATGATAAAGACATCTCTTGGTAAGAAATTTCTCTTTAGTCCTTGCACTCTTAAGCTTGTTTTGCTGGTAAGAATTTTTTCTTAATTATATAGGGTCTGGTTTTGCTACTTAGAACCAACTTCATATGCATTACTTATGTTACAAAAAAATAATTAGTTTCATAAACGTCTCCCATATATGGATTAGTATTGTACGTGAGGGAGAGAGAGAGAGAGAGTACAACCAACCTCATATATCCTTTCTCTTTTTCTTTTCTTTTTTCAAGATTTAATAAAAAAAAATATAATATATGATGTTCGCTATAAGTGTCAAAACCAGACCCTATATAAGAAAAACCAAACAGACAACGGAAACAAGCTTAAAATGTAAGGACTAAGGCAAAATTTCTTAGCAAGAGATGTCGTTATTACATCATTAATTAATGGGATGGGAACCTGTTCGAATGACTTTGGACTGAATTCCTCTCCAAAGCATTTCTGTACCGTGTGATTCAATCTCATCACAATTTGTTGCTTAGAATATATTATTTTGAAAATATAGACTGCTGATTTTGAAAATATATTATTTCTTAAAATTAGGCAAGAATTTTGAAAGATAAAGAGTCTAGTCAATTAATTAGGCTTCTAAAGACCGATTGAGTAAGTCTTTGCATTTCTCTATCAGAAGAGTCTAGTCGTTAACTGACAGAGTGTTAATTACGTTGCAGATACAAGTGGAAAAGGCTGAGTCAACGAAGGCTGAGTCAACGAAGACTGAGTGTTGGAGATAAGTTCTTGATGGAAGCTGTGATGTATATTCTGCCCATTAGACCTTCTCGTCCTTAATTAACCTTTCTCTGCACATAGGAGATATCTGTACATGGTGGGGACCACCAAGGAGTGACAAATCAATTTGCAGCATTTTTCAGCATAAAAATTTGACGGTACCACAAGTGGCTCAGTGCAGATGGATGGGCCACCTAAGGAGGTAACGGGTAGGAAGCATTAATTACCTCCTTATTGCCGAAATTTTTATTAATATCCAAAAAAAATATTAAGTTTCAAAATATACATCTTATTTGACAAAATTTCGGTAACTGTCCGTGAAATCAAACTATCTGACCTGAACTAGTCGACTTGTCAAATAGACGTCAATAAATTATGGTTCAAAACTATCCTTTGACTTTGTAACCAACACCTTCCCCATGAATTTCACTGGTGGAGGTTCGATGCGATGGCATGACTCGATACTTTATGGATTACATTTCTTTTTCAGTCTAGTTTCTTTCTTGCCTAAATTATGTACCTGGATTCAAAGAGTAAGGTCATATCCCAGCCTAAGCTATATCTCCTCTTCGTATCTCGTTATCCTTTATGGCGAACATTCTGTTCTTGAATAAGCAATAGTGGCAATTGAGAATAATTTAAATCTGGCATCAGCTGGGATCAGTACTGCTTTCCTGCCCTGTTGATGCTTGTAGAGCAGAGCGTACCGCCCTGCCATAGTCGCGAGGATCTTCATAGTTGGTCGCGACTGTTGTCGATTTTTCGATTTTGGAATGAATTATCACAAATTTATTTTCTGGTTTTGAAATTCACTACTACAAAAACTGGCTTTGTGCACTGCACATTGTACACGGATTTGGCAATTATATTAAAAACAGTGTACCAAAGATGAGTTGAAAAGATCTGAACGATTTCTACACGGATAATTAGTTAACAATCAGTGTCGAATTATTAGAGAGAGCTACACGGTTTATTAGAAACCACAAATCCGTGTGTAAATAAGTGTGTGTGCAAATAATTGAGAGAGTTACACGGACTTTTAATACAAAGCCGTGTAGGAACATTACACACGGTTTTTTGATATATAGCCGTGTATAAATCTTATAATTGTACACGGCTTTATAACTAAACAGCCGTGTAGAAATAGGTGGAGAGCTACACGGATAATAACTAAATAGCCGTGTATAAATCTTATAATTGTACACGGCTTTATAACTAAAAAGCCGTGTAGAAATAGGTGGAGAGCTACACGGATATATAACTAAATAGCCGTGTATAATAGTGTAGGGTTTTATTATCTTCCCTTCCAGAGCGCCGTTTTGATCAAGTTTTTAGTTCATACATATCGAACTGAGCTTTTTATTTCTGCGAATTGATCGAGGCCAGCAGCTGAGATCTGAGATCTTTGAATTAAGTTTGTATTTTCTCCTCTCCATCTTTCTAAGGTTAGTAATATGTATTTAAATCATTTTCTTTCTCTAATTTTCTGTTATTTAGGCTTATTTAATTAGGTCATTTCATGCATATATTCTTGAATTCTTAATTTTAGATGTAATTAATTAGTGTATTGTGGTCCAATAACCGACCTTTAGATGCTTTTAGGTCCATGCCCGTTCAAAATTAATCCAATAGGGATTAATTTTGGATAGTCCCCGTTTTGGGACTGCTCTTTGAATATTATGTCTCATTTAGGATGTGAACACATATTAGCGGGATTTAATTAGTATTTGAGGAAAGTTCGACAGTATTTTCCCTTATTGCTCCTACGAGTATGTGGTTCGTACGCATACTTGGGGAGTTAAGGGGAAATGCTGCCGAATTTTTCTCAAATACTAATTAAATCTCGCTAATATGTGTTCACATATGAGACATAATATTCAAAGAGTGGGTTAGGATTGTAAACCGGCCCTTTGTAAGCCCAAAATTTTGTACACGAAGGAGAATGTTGACCATGCATGATTAATTGATCAAATCATTTTTTCAATTTAATTTACAGATGGATCGAAGCTGGATGTATGAAATGCGACGTGACAGTGAAGAATATTTGGTTCGCGTTGATGAGTTTATAAAATTTGCTGAGAGTTATAGAGTGAATAAAAAAGAAGAAGACATTTTATGTCCTTGTAAAGATTGTAAAAATTTATTAAGATTTTTGGACATCGAAGAAATTAGAGCTCATTTGATTTGTCGGGGATTTAAGAAGAGATATACATGTTGGTTCATGCATGGTGAGAAATTTGGGGAAAGTAGTAGTGCCAATAAGGATTGTAATCGTGAATTGAATGATGAGAATGTTGGAATTTCTGATAATTTTGAACTTGATTGGAACGAGGATTATGAGAGTGCCGAATATTCTGATATTAACGTCGAACCCGAAAATGACGATGATGAGATGGAGAGGAATTTTGATGAAAATGTAGAACACGAGTTTACTGAAAATTTGGAGGATATGTTACGTGATGTGGAAGATGAAATTAGTGATAAAAATTATGATAAATTTCAAAATTTGTCTAATGAATCTAAGAAGCCGTTGTATCCCGGGTGTACCAAATTTACAAAACTGTCAGCTGTGTTGAAATTATTAAACTTAAAAGCAGACAATGGTTGGAGCGATAAGAGTTTCACGTCGTTATTACAGCTTTTAGGAGAAATGCTCCCAGATAACAACGAGTTACCCGGTACAACATATCAGGCAAAGAAGTTGATATGTCCAATGGGGTTGAAGATCGAAAGAATACATGCATGTCCGAATGACTGTGTATTGTATCGTAACGAGTACGAGGCCATGCATGTCTGTCCTAAATGCGGTGTTTCACGATATAAACGTCGTAAGGACCAGGACACTGATGATTGTAACGAGGACACAAGTGGCCGACCTCCGGCTAAGGTGTTGTGGTATTTGCCGATAATACCGAGATTCAAACGGTTGTTTGCGAATCCCAAAGATGCAAAATTATTGCGCTGGCACGAAGAAGAGCGCAAAAATGACGGTAAACTAAGGCACCCGGCTGATTCTCCTCAATGGAGAAACATTGACAGACATTTCAAAGAATTTGGTTCTGAACCGCGGAACCTTAGGATTGTGGTGAGCTCAGATGGAATGAGTCCGTTTGGAAGTATGAGCAGTCGGCACAGTACTTGGCCAGTTCTTTTATGCATCTACAATCTTCCTCCTTGGTTGTGCATGAAACGCAGATATATAATGATGTCATTACTAATCCAAGGACCCAGACAACCCGGAAATGACATAGATGTATATCTCGCACCATTAATCGAGGACCTCCAAAAATTGTGGCGTGATGGCGTCCCGGTGTGGGATGCGTATATGAAAGAGACCTTTAACTTGCGGGCCATGGTGTTTTGCACCGTAAATGATTTCCCCGCGTATGGGAATTTGTCGGGTTACACTTGTAAAGGAGCAAAAGCGTGCCCGATCTGTGAAGATGACACGCAGGTGCTGAGGTTGAAAAATTGTCAAAAGAATGTATTCATGGGGCATCGTAGTTTTCTTCCTATTAATCACCCATATCGTAAGAAGAAGATGGCATTCAACGGGAAAATTGAGCTTGGAGTGGCTCGTCATCCATTAGACGGGGAGAGTGTCTTCGAACGGGTAAAAAACATTGATGTTGTTTTTGGAAAATGCGCCAAAGCACTACCGAAGAATATTTGGAAAAAGAGGTCCATATTTTGGGAGCTACCGTACTGGAAATATTTAGAAGTGAGGCATTGCCTAGATGTCATGCATGTCGAAAAAAATGTCTGTGACAGTTTAATTGGTTTATTATTGAACATTCCGGGGAAGACGAAAGATGGTATTAAAGTGAGAAAAGACATGGTAGAGATGGGAATACGACCCGAGCTCGCACCGCAGGAGAAAGGGAAGCGCACATACCTACCCCCCGCACTGTGCACAATGTCAAAGAAAGAGAAAACAAGCTTCTGTGAATGCCTCAATGGTATAAAAGTCCCATCAGGATATTCTTCGAATATTAAGAAGTTGGTGTCGATGAAGGACTTGAAACTGGTCGGTCTGAAATCTCACGACTGTCATGTTTTACTGACACATATAATTCCGGTTGCAATTCGGGGAATTTTACCAAAGCACGTTCGTCAAACCATTACGAAGCTTTGTTCTTTCTTCAATGCAATAAATTCCAAAGTGATAGACCCTCTAAAATTGGACTCTTTGCAAAAGGAGGTCGTCGTTACTCTTTGCCAACTTGAGATGTATTTTCCGCCATCTTTTTTCGATGTCATGGTTCACCTTGTTGTTCATCTTGTGAGAGAAATTAAGATTTGTGGTCCCGTGTTCCTTCGGTATATGTATCCATTCGAGAGATACATGGGCATCTTGAAAAAATACGTAAGGAACCGACATCGACCCGAAGGCAGCATTATAGAAGGATATTCTACGGAGGAGGTGATTGATTTTTGCACCAACTACTTGACCGGTGTGGATCCTATTGGCGTTCCAAAATCTCGATACGAGGGAAGGCTCCAAGGAGTCGGGACAATTGGGTTGAGAGCCGTAGTTGCTGATCTAAATGAACTACAAAAGGCACATTTTATTGTACTACAACACATGACAGATGTTGCTCCCTATATAGATGAGCACATGACAATCCTTCAACAACAAAACTACACGAGGAGTCAGAAGTGGCTTACTAACGAGCATAATCGTTATTTTATAGGATGGCTGAAAGAAAGAGTGGGGTCACACCCCGTACCTGAAATTGTTAAACTACTTGGCGCAGGACCCCAAATTGTTGTTAGAACATTCCAAGGATACGAGATTAACGGATATACATTTTATACTAAATCCCAGAGTGATAAGAGCACGATGCAAAACAGTGGGGTGACGTTGGTGGCGACCTCTCAAGAATTCAGTAGATCCGGAGATGGCCGGGCTGTAATAGCATCAAAGTCATATTATGGCGTTATTCAAGAAATTTGGGAGCTCATTTACAGTCCTCGCCTGAGCATTCCCGTGTTTCGGTGTCAATGGGTCGAAGACCGAGGTGTTAAAGTTGATAACGACGGGTTCACACTCGTTGATTTAAACAGGGTTGGGCATGTTGATGATCCGTTTATACTCGCCAAGCAAGCCACCCAAGTCTTTTATGCCACTGACCCGAGTGATGCCAGGTTGAGCGTCGTCCTATCCGGAAAAAGAAGGATTGTCGGGGTAGAAAATGTCGTCGATGAAGAAGAGTACGACCAGTTCGACGAAGTACCTCCTTTTTGTACCGACGTGCAAACTGAGGTAGCAACACTTGAAGGGGTAGACGAAGCTGACTACATGCGGTCCGACCACAATGAAGGATTATGGGCCGAGGGTACCGTTCAAATAGTGGAAAAAAGGAGAAAAAGGAAAAAAAAAGCATAATGTGTAATATTTATTTTGTTTAAGACCGTGTAGCTTTTAATATTGCAACTTTAGCTTGTAATATATCAAATAAAAAAATAAAAAAAAGAGGGAAAAAAAGAAAAAAGCATAATGTAGTAATAGTATTATCAAATATTATCAAATATTATCAAATATTAGTTTAATGCTTATAATGAAGGATTATGTTTAATGCTTATAATATTATCAAATATTAGTATTAGTTTTTGAAAATATTAGTTAAAACATTTAATAATAAAATAAAATAAATATTAGTTAAAATATTAGTTTTCACTAAATATTAGTTAAAATATTTAAAATATTAGTTAAAATATTTAAGGAAGGATTATGTTTAATGAAAATATTATGTTTAAAATATTATGTTCAACTTTATCAAACAACTTTATGAAGTATTGCGGCCCGCAACCACTCAGAGAACTTTACTGAACCTGGGACCCACCTGTCGGACCAATTTATACACGGACATTTAGCTAATAGTCCGTGTAGAAAGGGTAGAGAGCTACACGGCCTTTTAGCTATATGTCCGTGTAGAAAGGGTATTTGCACACGGCCTTTAGCGTAAAGTCCGTGTATAAAGATCTTTGTACACGGTCTTTTAAGTTAAAAGTCCGTGTATAGATGGGAATATTTGCACACGGCCTTTAGAGTAAAGTCCGTGTATAAAGATCTTTGTACATGGTCTTTTAAGTTAAAAGTCCGTGTATAATGAGAAAAACACTATTATTCGAAATCCTTCTCTTCCAAAATTTTCACAAGTCCGAAAAGAGAATAAACATCAGTTTCAAAAACCCTCACAGAGAAGATTTTGCTGAGCCTTCTCCGAGCTCTTCACCGCCTCCCCGCCTCGCCGCCTCGCCGCCTCGCCGCCTCACCACCTCGGTCTCTCTCTCTCTAACCAGTGGTCTCTCTCACCCGTGGTTAGCTCTCTCTCTCTCGTTATTTTTCTTATTGGGTTTGAACCCGTTAGACATGGTTGGTATTTGTTATTTTTCTTATTGGTTAGCTCTCTCTCTCTCAACCGTGTATGATTAGTATTGAACCCGTTAGACATGATTAGTATTGAACCCGTTAGACATGCTTGTACCATAATTTCAGCATTGTGCTTGAATACATTGTGCTTGAATATAACCTAGGTTATTTTAGCATATAACCTAGGTTATTTTAGCATTGTACTTGTTGACATTGTACTTGTACCATAATTTTAGCATATAACCTAGGTTATTTTAGGTTAATTTGTGCTTGAATACATTATTATATGTCAAAAGTTGGTTGATTAATCTAGGTTATATGTCAACAAGTGATTGATTAATCTCTTGATGAATATAGGTTATATGTCAAAAGTTGGTTGATTAATCTAGGTTATATGTCAAATGATTTGATCTTTAATTTCATGCAGCACCATGTCGAATGAAAATGAGTACGAGAATATGATGGAAGAAGAGGAGCAGCAAGCTACTGCCTCGTCAGAAAGAAGGAGAAGAGGGCCTACAATGTGCACGAGCCATTCTGAGCAGACCCATCAAGAAATCTGGTTCACAGAAGACGGGCGTGCGCAGGGACCAAAACGGCAGAAATACTCAAATTGGTGTACGAGCTTCGTGAAGCAAAATGCGAGTATCCTTGTTGAGAGATGGGATCATTTTGAGGATGAGGTGAAGAACGAGTGGTGGAACACGGTGAAGGTAAAGTGCCTAACAACTCTTCTCTTGAATTTTCACTTATGTATGATCTATACTTAAATACACTAAATTTTTGTGTCAATCAGGCTCACTGGAACATCAAGAATGATGTTCCAAAGGCAACGACTTTGAAGATTATGAACAATGGTTGGAAGCAATACAAGAGCACGTTGAAGACGGACTTCATGGAGAAAGGGAGAAATCCGGTCGGCTACTACAAATGGCTAAAACAAGAGGACTGGGATGCGTTTCAAGCTTTGAAGTCTACCGAAGAGTTCCAGGTATCTAACTCGTGCCAAATTTATGCTTATTCTTTCTCGATATGTATTTATCTTTCTAAAACTAACTGATCGTTATTGTCTTGTTTCTGTGAAGGCAAAAAGTAATAAAGGTAGGATGACCGTTGCCTTTAACAAGTATCCACACCATCTAGGGTCAGGTGGTTACGAGGGTAAGTCGGCAGAATGGAAGAAAGTCCTGGATGCGAACAAGGATTCTGACTCACCCGTGGTTAGGATCCAAAATCCTAGGGGCAAAGATTGGGTCATGGGTAGAGCCGAGGTAACCGCTGACGGGAGGATAGTACTCCCAACGGAGTTGCAAAGCGTGGCTCAAAGAATGGTAAGAGTCATTTATAACTCCGAAAGTACGTCAATTGTTCTTTTGCTTTAACTAATTCTTCTACTTGAACAGTTGGAAGTGGAGGAGGAGGTCACCTCGGGTGCCCGGAGTGTCGAACGACAAAATGATTCCTTGTCCGCAGCGCTCGAGAATCCAGAACACCCGGGTCGAGTAAGAGGTGTAGGGGTCTACAGGGGTTGGAAGGAGGTGTTCCGAGTGGAGGGACAAAAACCTCGAAGAAAATCTCGTGCCAAGGTAAACAAAGACGAGATAGTTGCGCAGATACGCGCGGAGGTGAGCGCAGAGTACGACGCAAGGTTTGCTGAGATGCATGCAATGTTGACACAAATTAGATCAGCAACTACGCAGCCTTCCGAGCAACCACCTCCCATTTCGCCGGGAATTCGGCGAAGTAGTCAAGCATCCGGCACGTGGGGCGCGAACGACGATTTGGATAATCTCAAGGTAATCAATACTTCTTCATAATCTAAAGGTATTTAAAACATGTTTGCAACCTTGTTATACAATATCGCATCACTAAAATAAACAACTTTCCTATAAATTTGCAGGACCCCAGAGCATGCGACCTCATCCTGCGGAATGGCAGTGTTTCTATTATCGTTGCTAAGGGCGTTGTACATCCACTCGCCAAAAGTGTACACCATACTCAGCTAAGACCCGACCATGCATGCGTGCAGGTTGAGTTAGTCGTGGATGGATGGCAGCGCGTACCCCTTCCTGTCCCTACCGACGAAGCGGTTGTGCTTGATGACGCACGGATGTCATTTGTCCAATGGCCCAAGAGTCAGATTGTTTTGGATCAGGTAATCCATAAAATAACTCATTTATTATGTTACATTCAACTCATTCTTTTTGAAATACTAGAATAATACATCTATAACTTGATACAGACACGAGGAGATGATGTTGCCGGTACGGCTCTCTCACCGGTACGTCAGGAGGTGGCTTGCGACGTCGCGGCTGACGCGCCACAATCACCGCCCCGTCCTATGGTCACAGAAGAAGAATACAGCCGTTTGCCCACTGATTTGCGCCTTCTCCACGACTACTTGATGACGGCGCCCGACGGCATGGAGGCTATCGTCATCCCTGTCCCACCTGGGATGTTTCTACACGAAGGCAGGGAGCTCCTGCTGTCGTTCAGAGACTTCAAGGACCTCTTCCACCACTCATCATCCGACAAATGGCTCGATGTTTCACACATCACCATTTTCCTCATGTTAGTGATATTAAAACATTTTTATTATTGTATAGAACTCAAATATATATTCTAATTACAATATGATGAGTTTTCAGGAAGCTAGTCCGAAACTGTGATGAGATGGTTGAAAGGAAGAACGTGTGCGTGTTTCTGGACCCCGAGAAAGTGAGTGGTACGGCAGCGACATATTATCCGGATATGGCTATCGAGTACATGTGTTCTGCGATGCATCGTGCTAAGGCGGAGGAGAAGAAATTCATTCTCATGCCATACCACGAGGGGTTAGTTCTAATCTTAACTTATGTGTTGTTTATATTTTAATTAAAGAATTGTATAAAGGAATTAAAAGTTAAACATAAAAAAATAAAATCACACCATCAATCATAGCAAATACTCGTGTGACTTTTATATGCTAAAGTACTATAATTCTTCTCCTCGATCCAACAGCAAACATTGGTGCACGATTCTCATTGTGCCGTACTTAAGCACGGGCATAATTATTGATTCTTGTAAGCCAGGAGGAAGGACCGCGGCTGCCAATTGCAAAGTTATCTTGCCTTTTGTGAATAAGTAAGCAATAATAATTCTATAGGTTTGCATTTCTTTCAATCATATCAAATTATAAAATTGCTAATTACATTCACTCACTTTTGTAAGGGCTTTTGTGAAATATATTAAAGAGGGAGGATCACATAGCACGGGCCCGGGCAAGAAAAGCAAGTTGAATTGGAAGTACTTGAAGGTGAGCACACGGCCTTGAGTTAGAAATTTCATATCTTGTTAAAAAAATTATTGTCATTCTAACAAATGCCGCTAAATGTAAATTTCAGAGCCCGCAACAGAAGGAGGGTTGGGAATGCGCTTATTACACGATGATATTCATGTTTGACTTTGTCGAAAGAATACAATTCGAATTCCCAAAAGCGGTATGTACTTCATATGAATTTCCTATATAATAAGCAATTGATATCTACCTTTTCTGAAATACTAACTATTATCAAATTATAATTTTGTAGAATGTGACAAAGCAAGCTCATTACTCTTGGGATCAGATCGACGATGTGCGGTGCATGTGGGCAAGGTGGTTTGCCATGGAATTTTGTAATCCTCGATATGGATTTGCATAATTTTGTATAATTTGGTGTATATGAATATTGTATAATTTATTGCATATGGATTTCTGGCTAATCTGAAAAATATGAATTTCTTGCTAATATGGATTTATTGCTAATCTGGAAAATATGGATTTCTTGTTATATGAAATCTGGAAAATCTGGAATATATAGTTCTGTAACTAAAATGGCTAGCAAAACTGGAGGCTAGCCGAAAAACAAAAAATACAAAAAAAAAAAAAAATGTACTTTCTACACGGACATTTAACTAAAGTCCGTGTAGAAAAAAGATAGCTACACGGTCATTTAGTTAAATGTCCGTGTAGAAAGAGGAGAGCTACACGGACATTTAACTAAATGTCCGTGTAGAAAGAGTCAAGCTACACGGTTTTTTAGTTAAAAGTCCGTGTACAAAAAGAATCGTACACGGTTTTTTAGATAATATCCGTGTAGCTCGGTAAATGGAGCGCGACACATTCTGGTCTTTGTACACGGCTGTTTGTGAAGTTATACGTGTAGAATCTTTAAAATTGCACACGGCTAAAAGTCCGTGTGTAGTTATTGAACTAATCGTACACCCTCGATTTAAACACGGTAGGAAATCCGTGTAGCTCTTCCTTTATTGTCCGTGTATAATCTCTTTTTTTGTAGTAGTGATTCCAGAACTGGAAAATGAATTTGCAGTTTTGGTTTTGGAATTCCAAAACCGGAAAATAAATTTCCGGTTTTAAGTTTTTTTAATTAAACAGAAAATATTATAATTTATTTATTTTTTGCATTGAAATATTAAAAATATTTTATATATTTCTTTGAAAATAGATGAAATACTATATAATTTGATTTATTAGAAAGACTGCGACAAACAATCCCGATCAACATTTTTCAGGCCAGATTTTTCGCGGCTGTAAGAAAAATTAAAATATTTTTTTGTGTTTTATTGTAAAAAATAAAAATATTTTGAATTTGAGTTATTGATCCTGGCTCAAAAGTTACTTCTGGGTAAATGCAGAAAATATTGTGAATTCTATTTTCGAAAAAAAACAAAAACTTTTAAGTTATTTAAGTATCCTTTGTCAGAGAATGTCAGAGATTTTTTTTTGTTTTTTTTTCAAAAATAGAAGGATTACAAATTTTTTTGTATTTATCTAAAAGTGACTTTTGAACCGGGATCAATAACTCAGAAGCAAAATATTTTTATTTTTTCCAATAACACACAAAAATAATTAATTTTTCTTACAGCCGCGAAAAATCCGGCTTGAAAAATGTTGATCCGGGTTATTTGTTGCAGTGTTTCTAATAAATCAAATTATATAGTATTCTATATATTTTCAAAGAAATATATAAAATATTTCTAATATTTCAATACAAAAAATAAATAAATTATAATATTTTTGTTAATTAAAAAAAACTTAAAACAGGAAATTTATTTCCCGGTTTTGGAATTGCAAATATATTTCCGGTTCTGGATTTCCAAAACCAAAACTGCATTTTTTTTTGTGGTTTTGGAATTCCAAAACCGTAATTTTTTTTGCAGTTTTGAAATTCCAAAACCGGGAAATAAATCTGCGGTTTGGGCAGTTTTCGAAATCTTGTCAAATATGATGTAGATTTTGAAATTTAATATTTTTTTTGGATATTAATAAAAAGTTACAAGTAAAATCCTTTCTGTTGGAAAAAAAGTTACTTAGTCGTAAGTTCTAAGTAAAATCCTTTCTGTTGGAAAAAAGTCACAAATATATCACTAATTTTGATTTTTAATTTTAATGTTGTGCTTTTTATTTATAATTTTAATTTTGTAATTATGTCCTGCCATTTTAGTTTATATTTTGTATAATAGCTTTTTTGGCAGATTAATTAGTAATTTAATGTTAAGAACAATATGTCCAGAACATACAAATATATGGCAAACATTCAAGTTAAGAAAATTGTCCAGAAATCTATGGTTGCGTTTGGATTGGGCAAGAATAGCTCTATTCTTGGGTTAGCTCCACTAATCTTAACTTTGGGTGATCCAAACAACAATTAGAAAATTGGGTTAGCTCAAGAATAGCTCTATTCTACTAACCCATAGAAATGGTGGGTTAGCAAGAATAGAGCTAGTGGGGTTAGTGATATTAATAAAAAAATAGTTTTCATTCCTCTCAATTAGTTTAAATATTAAATTAGTATTAAATAAATATAATATTAGATTAGATTAGTGTTAAATAAAATATTAGTTTAAATATTAAATTTAATATAATATTAATTAAAATATTATATTAGTATTAAATAAATATAATATCAAATTAGATTAATATTAAATAAAATGTTAGATTAAATCTAATCAATATTAATTTAAAATTTTAATATAATATAATATTTAGTTTAAATGTTAAGTATTAAATGTAATATAATGTTAGTTTAAATATTACATTAGCAAATATAATATCAAATTTGATTAGGTTAGTATTAAATAAAATATTATATTAAATATAATATAATATAATATTAGTTTAAATATTAAATGTAATATAATATTACTTTAATATTAGATTAGTATTAAATAAACTATTAGATTAAATATAATATAATATAAATTAGTTTAAATATTAAATATAATATAATATTACTTTAATTAAATGTAATAAAATATTAATTTAAATATTAAATGTAATATAATATTACTTTAAATATTATGTGTATTAAATAAAATATAATATTAGTTTAAATATTAAATGTAATATAATATTAGTTTAAATGTTAAATGTAATATAATATTTTAGTTTAAATATTATATTAATATTAAATAAAATATTTGATTAGTATTAAATAAATATAATATTAGATTAGTATTGAAAAATATTAGTTTAAATGTAATATTATTATAAAATAAAGATAAACAAACAATAAACAAGATAGAGAGAACACAAGATGACAATCTCTTTATTCATATATTTTTCATGTGTACAATACAAGATTACAATGCCTCTATTTATAGGCTACAAATTGTAAATGAAAAGTCATTACAATAATAAATAAGAGATTAAATTCCAAATACTAGTGGGATATAAATTCCCATAGTAGTGAGGTAGTGGGGAAGTAAATGAGGATTAATATTGGAAGTTACAATATGAATGGACCATCCATTATATTCATAACACTCTCCCTTGGATGTCCATTACATAAGAATATGCCTCATTAAAACCTTACTAGGAAAAACCCTATGGGATAAAAACCTAGTGAAGGAAAAAGAGTACATTATTCTTTTTATCATGCAACTACAACCTTATTAGCAAAATTCAATGAAAAACTATGTAGTGCATATTAACTCCCCCTCATGACAACATCAATCAATATCTTTAAGTCGGCGAACTCCAATATTACGGACTAGTTTTTCGAATATTGTAGTAGGGAGCGCCTTAGTGAATAAATCTGCTAGATTCTCACTTGAACGGATCTGCTGAACATTAATAGTATTATCCTTTTGGAGATCATGTGTGAAAAAGAATTTTGGTGAAATATGTTTTGTTCTATCTCCTTTAATATATCCTTCCTTTAATTGAGCAATACATGCAGTATTATCTTCATATATGATCGTCGGGATCATTTCTCCATAAGACAAGCCACATGTCTGATGAATATGTTGAATCACAGATCTTAACCAAACACATTCTCGGCTTGCTTCATGTATTGCTAAAATTTCTGCATGATTAGAAGAAGTGGCTGTTATAGTTTGTTTCACAGATCGCCACGAAATAGCTGTTCTACCACATGTAAACAAATAACCCGTTTGAGATCGGCCATTATGTGGATCAGACAAATATCCAGCATCCGCATAACCAATTAAATCTGATTTGGATTCATTTGAAAAAAACAAACCCATATCCATTGTACCTCGGAGATAGCGAAGTATATGTTTAATTCCATTCCAATGTCTTCGCGTAGGAGAAGAACTATATCTTGCTAATAAATTTACAGCAAATGATATATCCGGTCTTGTATGTCCAGCAAGATACATGAGTGCTCCTATTGCACTAAGATATGGTACTTCGGGACCAAGTAGTTCTTCTTCATTTTCTCGAGGTCTAAAAGGATCTTTGTTCACATCTAATGATCTTACAACCATCGGAGTGCTTAACGGATGTGATTTATCCATATAAAATCTTTTTAGCACTCTTGCAACGTAATTTTCTTGATGCACAAAAATACCATTTTTTAAATGTTCAATTTGCAACCCAAGACAAAATTTTGTCTTTCCAAGATCTTTCATCTCAAATTCTTCCTTTAAACAATTTACTGCTTTTTGAAGCTCTTCAGGAGTTCCAATGATATTTAGATCGTCAACATATACTGCAATTATAACAAACTCATTTCCATATCTTTTCATGAAAATACATGGACAAATTGTATCATTTCTATACTCATGTTTCAATAAAAATTCACTGAGACGGTTATACCACATGCGTCCTGATTGCTTTAATCCATATAAAGATTTATTCAATTTAATTGAATAATGTTCTCGAGAACCTGAATTATATGCTTCCGGCATCTTAAATCCTTCAGGGATTTTCATATATATATCATTATCAAGCGAGCCATATAAATAGGCTGTAACAACATCCATTAGGCGCAAATCAAGCCCTTCATGTACTGCCAGACTAATTAAGTATCGAAAAGTTGTTGCATCCACCACAGGTGAGTATGTTTGTTCATAATCAATTCCAGGTCTTTGCGAAAATCCTTGGGCTACAAGTCGAGCTTTATATCTCACAATTTCACCTTTCTCATTTCTCTTTCGCGTAAATACCCATTTGTATCATACTGGCTTTATGCCTTCAGGTATTGGGACTACAGGCCCAAAAACTTTTCGTTTTTCAAGAGAGTTTAATTCTGCCTCAATTGCGCCTTTCCATTTTGGCCAATCATTTCTTTGTCGACATTCATTTATAGATTTTGGTTCATGATCCTCATTATTCATTACATCTAGCGCTATATTATATGCAAAAATATCATTAATATCAACTTTATCTCGGTTCCATCTTGTTCCATTCATGACATAGTTTATCGAGATCTCTTCATTTTCATAAGTTTTATATACTTGAGTTTCTGCTGGAACTCCAATATTAGTTATAACTTGATTTTCTTCTAAATTTTTTTCTATCATATCCTCGACTTGGCCATTTTCATTATTTGCTCCTTTTCTTTTTCGAGGATTTTTATCTTTGGAACCGATTGGTCTTCCACGCTTCATGCGTGTCATAATTTCATTAGTTTGTCCAACAGGAACATCAACTTTTATTGGAGCATTAGCAGCTGGTACATGTGATTTGGTCACTTTCTTTGAATCCGTAAATGCGTCTGGCAATTGGTTAGCTAATCTTTGCAAATGAATTATCTTTTGAACATTTAGTTCACATTCTTTAGTACGAGGATCAAAATGTGATAATGATAATTCATTCCATCTAATGTCTTTTCCCAGCTGATTATTTTCTCCCCCTAATGTTGGAAATTTTGATTCATCAAAATGACAATCGGCGAATCTAGCCGTGAATAAATCTCCTGTCATTGGTTCTAAATATTTTATTATAGATGGAGATTCAAATCCAACATAAATTCCCAACCTCCTTTGAGGTCCCATTTTAGTGCGTTGTGGTGGAGCAATTGGAATATATACCGCACATCCAAAAATTCTTATATGGGAAATATTAGGTATGTGACCAAAAACTAACTGTAAAGGGGAAGTTTTATTATAGCTAGTTGGCCTGATGCGAATTAGTGCTGCTGCATGCAAAATAGCATGTCCCCAACAAGATATTGGAAGTTTAGACTTCATAAGTAGTGGTCTTGCAATTAATTGTAATCTCTTTATGAATGACTCAGCAAGTCCATTTTGTGTATGAACATGTGCTACAGGATGTTCAACATCAATTCCAATAGACATACAATAATCATTGAATGTTTGAGAAGTAAATTCACCAGCATTGTCTAGACGTATTTTCTTAATTGGATAATCAGGAAAATGTGCTCTTAATCGAATCAATTGAGCAAGTAATCTCGCAAACGCCAGGTTGCGAGTTGATAATAAACTTACATGTGACCATCTTGTTGATGCATCAATTAAAATCATAAAATATCTAAATGGTCCACATGATGGGTGTATTGGTCCACAAATATCACCATGTATACGTTCTAGAAATGTAAGAGATTCATTCTGTATTTTAACTGGTGATGGTCGAATAATTAACTTTCCTTGAGAACAAGCAACACATGACAATTCATTAGATTGGAGAATCTTTTGGTTTGTTAGTGAATGTCCACATGAATTCTCTATTATTTTTCGCATCATTATTGATCCGGGATGGCCTAACCGGTCATGCCAAACTATAAACATATTTTTATCTGTAAACTTCTGGTTTACAATAACATGTGCTTCAATTGCACTAATATATGTGTAATACAAACCGGAGGAAAACATAGACAATTTTTCCAATATGCATTTTTTCTCTGAGATTTTGCTAGTTATATAAAGATATTCAACATTTTCTTCATTAGTTGTCTCAATATGATATCCATTTCAGCGGATATCCTTAAAACTTAATAAATTTCTTTGAGACTTAGAAGAATATAATGCATCATCAATATAAAGTTGAGTTCCTCCATGTAACAACAATGTTGCTCTTCCAGAGCCTTCTATTAAATTTGTACTACCCGAAATAGTACTAACATTAGCTTCTTGTATTACTAGATAAGTGAAATATTTTTTTATCTTTAAGAATAGTATGAGTTGTTGCACTGTCGACAAGACATATCTCTTCATTATTGATGCCGTTGTTAACCACAGGAATATTCATGCTTTATAGAAACATAAGAGAAAAAAAAACTAATTAATACTAAAGAATGTAATTAATAACATAATAAATAAGTAAATAAACAAATTTATTTCCTTGATAAAAAAAAAATTACAACAGATACCCAACAACAAAAATAAAAATTTATTATTTATTATATCTTATCATCACTAATTCAACAACAAAATAAAATTTTATTAATCTATTTATTTTATATCCTATCATCTACTAATCAAGTGATTAGTTTTTATTTTCTTCAATAAAGAAATCAGCAACATCCAAATGAGTAACATCAAGTTGGCTAATATCGAAATTGTCATCACAAACAAAGTTCGTTTCGATATTTTTCTCCTTATTCTTTAGTGATGCTTGATACAGGTCAACAAGATGCTTCGGCGTACGACAAGTACGTGACCAATGACCTTTACCACCGCAACGATAGCATGAATTCTCTTGTTTATTATGCCCACTTTTTTCTTTCTCAGTTTTTTCTTCATTATTTTTCCACTTCTGGTGGAGAGATATGTTTTTAGAATGATCACCACGATAATAACCTCGACCGCGGCCTCGGCCACGACCTCGACCACGACCTCGGCCACGGCCATTACCACGTCCACGTCCTTGAAATTGTCCAGAATTATTATGAATAGCTACATTCACTTCAGGGAATGAAGCAGAACCAGTTGGACGGGATTCATGATTTTTCATCAAAAGCTCGTTATTTTGTTCAGCCACAAGAAGACAAGAAATCAATTCAGAATATTTCTTGAAACATTTTTCACGATATTGTTGTTGTAAGAGTATATTGGATGCATGAAAAGTAGAGAATGTTTTTTCTAACATATCCTCATCAGTAATATTTTCTCCACATAATTTTAGTTGAGAACTAATTCTAAACATTGCTGAGTTAAACTCACTTACAGTTTTAAAATCTTGTAATCTCAAATGCATCCATTCATAACGAGCTTTTGGAAGAATTACAGTTTTTTGGTGATCATATCTTTCTTTTAAATTTTTCCATAAAGTAAGTGGGTCTTTTACCGTAAGATATTCAGCTTTCAATCCTTCATGGAGGTGGTGACGAAGAAAGATCATTGCTTTGGCCTTGTCTTGATTAGTGGCTGAATTCTTTTCTTTGATTGTTTCTCCAAGGCCATTTGCATCTAAATGAATTTCAGCATCTAACACCCATGATAAGTAATTTTTTCCCGTAATATCAAGAGCCACAAATTCAAGTTTGGCAAGGTTCGACATAATGATACTATAACAAAAATATTAAATAAGTTAAATAATATTCAATACTGTGAAATGAAATTGAAAAAAAATAATTAAATAAAAGTTGCGTTCTTCTCTGTTTATGAAACGAAATTGAAAAAAAATAAATAAAATAAAAGTTGCATTCTCTCTGTTTATGAAACGAAATTGAAATTTTTTTTTTTTTTTAATGTTGCGTTCTCTCTGTTTTACTTTATAACAAATCAAAATAAAAAAAAAATAAAAAAATTTGCAATTAAACTGTGACTTAACACCGACATGCATTTCTAAGCAAAAATAAAAAGGGCTTCAACAATTTAATCTTATAATTAGACTTCGGGCTAATTAATAAAATTGTTGAAATGGCTTCCGGCCAATTTTATTAGCATAATTTATATTCATATGGCTTCGGGCCATTAATTAACATAATAATATAATTAGATGGCTTCGAGCCATTCCATAAACATAAGTTATGTTTAATGTAAAAAAAAAAAATAACATAATATCATCATAATATAACTTAAAAGGTAACATAATTAAATATAAAAAAAATTACCTTGAATCTTCAAATAGTAGAGCTCTCGTGCTGATAACGTATTATAAAATAAAGATAAACAAACAATAAACAAGATAGAGAGAACACAAGATGACAATCTCTTTATTCATATATTTCTCATGTGTACAATACAAGATTACAATGCCTCTATTTATAGGCTACAAATTGTAAATGAAAAGTCATTACAATAATAAATAAGAGATTAAATTCCAAATACTAGTGGGATATAAATTCCCATAGTAGTGAGGTAGTGGGGAAGTAAATGAGGATTAATATTGGAAGTTACAATATGAATGGACCATCCATTATATTCATAACAAATATAATATTAATTTAAATATTAAATGTAATATAATATTAATTTAAATATTAAATGTAAAAATATTAGATTAGTTTAATCAATATTTTATTCATTCCCTCCATTGCTATTCCAATATACAATCCAAACGACATTTTTAATTACTAACCCGAATAGTCCAAAGTTAGCACTATTCTCAAACGACTCGGGTTAGCACTATTCTCAACCACTAACCCAAAAATCGCTATTCTTACACTAATCCTTGCACGATCCAAACGTATCCATAAGAATATATGACACACAAGAAATACCGGGCTCTTTAAAATAGAATATCTTTGAATAATTTCCAACACATAATGATGATGTCATATGAAGGGATAATTTTTGGAATATTTAAGATTTTAATGTTAATTGCTGGTTTGATAGTGATGATTGTCATAAAGCATTTTCTTTGGAGTGTTAATTAACAGTCAAAAGAAATAATTTTGGATTTGGTAATTAATCTTAACATGTGATGATAAGTTATATATGGATAAAGAAAATTCTTAACAAATTAAGATAGTACGTAAATAAAACTATTATTGAACGAACAAAGAAAAAATACCTCATCTGACCCATATTGGAACCTGCTCAATTTTGTGTTCTCTCCATTCTCTATTTCTCGTCTCCCATTTGGTTCTCTAGGTTTTTCTCTCCTCACATGGCTCCAATCACACATATACTTGCAATCGCACTCTTAATCTCCTATTACACTTCTACAATTCGGGTGCATGGAAAACAAACTTATTTGAAAGATTGTCGCCCATTCAGATGCAGCAAGCACGAACCCATTGTCAGGTTCCCATTCCGCCTCGACATCCATCCACCGCACTGTGGCTATTACACCCTTGTCCTCTCTTGCTCAGGCGGAAACACGGTCTTAAGCCTCCCCTTTTCAGGCGATTACAACGTGACCTCAATAGACTACAAAAAGTCGATGCTGGCAATAACAAGATACTCTTGGACCCCTAATTGTCCATGGTCTCAAATCACTGAGCCCAATGTAACTGGCTCTCTCTTCATTCCTCCTTCTCCGGTATATCTTAGTTGGCTTGATTGCCCGAACGTGCTCACATCTTTCACTGAATATGAGTATTTAGCCCCGATCTCATGCCTTGGATCTGAAGGTCACTTCATCTATGTGGCCTGGGATAGTACCAACCCTCGGAGCCTTCCTTCCACCTGCATCAAGATTAGAGATAGCACCTTCTTTACCGGACCCAAAATACCTCCTGAAGAATTCGGCCGGTACATTCGTTCATCGCCTTCCGAATTCCAACACGTGATTACAGACTTTGCAACAAGACCAGTCATTGCTCTGTATTGGCACGATGACTTGATCAATTGCAGCATGTGTGAGAAGAAATTGTGGCATCGCTGTGAATTCAACTTCAAAACAAAATCATTCTGTCGAGGTGACCTTTCTTCTAATAAATTGGATTGAAATTTTAACTTTAATACTTCACTGCAGTTGACACGAGAGTTACAATGTTTATAAATAGCATCTAACTTGAATTGAAGAATATCTACAATTTTTGCAAGGACTCTTGGCGTATCGATCTATTTATTATATTGGGAGTCCGGACCAAAGTGTGACCCTAGCACCAGGCTTCTTGTTTTGATTTTAAGTTCTAAAATTTTAATTTTTCACTGTACCACTAATATGGCCCCTTCCATTAATTTCAAGCAAACAGATGGAAGAAAATCCTGATTATACTTTGCTTCTATAGTTTTTTGTAATCATAATTATATGCATGCCTGCTACCTACAAGTCTAACTAATTTCTTCATTTAATTTAAAATAGTTTACAAAAAGAACGAAAATGAACTTACTCTGAATACTAACATATATTTTTCTCTTTCTTTTTTAGAATCTCGGATGGTGCTGAAAGCCGGTATGATTCCTCAACAATTTGTGCTATTATGCTCAAAGGATCAGATTTTACTACATTATATTTAGCTTAAGATCGTAATCTTTTTTATTTTTATTAGGTGTATCGGTAGGCGCAACATCCCTTCTTCTCTTAGGAGGTTTTGTTTTCTTCTACTTACGTTTCCAGTCTAAGAAAAAAAATACCATTCGTCAAAAGATCGAACACTTCCTGGAAAGCTACACGGTAATGAATCCAACACGGTACACACACAAAAACCTCAAAAAGATGACGAACAGGTTCAAGAATAAAATAGGCGACGGGGCATTTGGGACAGTCTATAAAGGGAAGTTGCCTAATGGAATTCCAGTTGCCGTTAAGATGCTACATAAATCTGCTGGGGGTGGAGAACAATTCGTAAATGAAGTAGCCACCATCGCAAGAATCCACCATGTACATGTTGTTCGCCTTTTGGGGTTTTGCTCTGAAGGGGCAATTCAAGCACTTGTTTACGAATTCATGGAGAATGGGTCACTAGATAAGTGCATATTCTCCTCAAGATGGAGAAATCGCCAATTTAGCATGGAAGAGATGCTTGTAGTTGCTACGGGGATTGCAGAGGGTATTGAATATTTACACCAGGGCTGCGACCAACGCATTCTTCACTTTGATATCAAGCCCCATAATATTTTGCTTGACCATAATTTGGTTCCTAAGATCTCTGATTTCGGTCTCTCCAAGATTTGTCCCAAGGATCAGAGCTACCTGACCATAAGTGCTGCTAGGGGTACAATGGGTTATCTTGCCCCCGAAATGTACTCCAGAAACTTCGGAGCAGTCTCTTACAAATCAGATGTCTATAGTTTTGGTATGTTGATTTTGGAGATGATAAGTGGAAGAAAGAACATCGACCCTTTAAGAGGAGGGGTTCGGAGTGAGGAGGTATACTTTCCAGAGTGGATTTATGAAAAATTAGATCAAGGAAAAGACTTGTGTCTCGTTCTTAGTGTGGGAGGCAATGAAGAAATTGCAAAAAAGATGGCTATTGTGGCGTTATGGTCCATCCAATGGAGTCCAGAAGATCGACCTTCCATGACGAGAATTGTTCAAATGTTGGGGGAGAACATGCAAAGTTTACAAATGCCCCCAAACCCTATAATGCCTTCTTCATATTGTGTTGATACTTCTGACCAAGGTAGCTAGGTGTTAGTCATACATGTATGCTTTGTATTATCTTTTTCTATATATTTTTTTTATTTTAAAAGGAAGGGTCTTCGCCCATACTGTTACTGTAACACCCAGTATTTTTTTTGTATAATCTTCTTTTCATTATTTTTTTACTTATTTACAACCTTCAATAATTCAGTTTTACTAAGATTAATCTTGACACCTACTAATGGTTAAAGGCCCACCATGTTTTTTTGTATGTTATTTGATGTAATCTCTGTAGGAAAAGAATAGTATTATCGGCATAATGATAATCGGTGATTGTGGAGTTATCTATAGTTTGAGGACCTAGCTAATCCTTTTATGATTTGTGCTTGTCTTCATTTATTAAACATGTTGCTAAGAGTGTCTGCAACTAGTATGTATAAAAAAGGTGAGAGTGGGTCCCCTATCTAACCCCTCTTTTAAAGGAAAAATATGGTGTGAATGTGTTAATGGAAATTTAACAATGGCTCTGCCACATATTTTAAAAAATAAAAAATAAAAGGCTCCTGGACCATTTAAATATTAGGCTATAGATATTCACTAGAGGTCACATCAAGCATTTAGAAAAGTTCAACTCAATGACTTTGACCATCCAATTCATGTTCTGTAGTCTAAGATAATATGCACATCAACATCAAGAAAAATTCTTAGATTGATAATTATTTGACGTCATTTTAGTTGATGCTTCCTCATCATCGACATCATCTATAAAAACCATTCCTCGCAACTTGTTTATATGCTTAGCTCCTAACCAATAAAAAAAAATAAGAAGCATGAATTTCTTAAACTTACTCATTGTTCTCTTCCTCTTATACAATTTTTTTGGTTGTTCCCACTCTTCTTCATGTGGAGAGCTTGGTAACATCACTTCTCCTTATTATCTACCTGGAACATGCAAGTGGAAGGCCTATGAGTTGCAGTGTGATGGCAACGACACCGTGTTATACATTGGGGCCAGCAAGTATCTTGTAAAAGATATTTCGATGGAAAACAGGACACTAAGGCTTGTTGATCCAGACTTGGCATTGGGGAGCTGCTGCTTACCAAAGCAAACTACTTTTATGGAATACCCTGCTATTTTTGATTCCTACAATGGATCTGATTATATTATCTACTTCGTCAATTGTACAGAAAAAGTAGAAGACTCAATGTACAAGCTAATAGATTGTATGGATGGCCGTTCAAGAGTTTATGCAGCATACCACTCCAGTATTACTGGAAAGATCCCCAACTCATGTAGCTATGCAGGACACACCGTAGCCGATTATGTGGTGTACAAGCATTGGAATGACACTGATGGTGTCGATATGATGAAGATGCTGAGATGGGGAGTTATTCTAAGATGGGACATTATTGATGACGATATGTGCTCTCTTTGGTCATATTGCTGGATTTCTACCAAAAGGTAAACAAAAGTATATACTCTCTTTGAGTGAGGCTACGGTGCTATGCATAGCACGGATTGAGCCGTGCTACGGCTCAATATTTGAGTTTTCAAAATCCTAACAGTCGATCTGAACCGTTCAATATGATTATAAAATGAATATGTACTTGCAAACCAAATTTTACATTTTTTCGAATTTTCTTACTATTTTTTTAGATAGGTAGAAAATCACTGTTTTTGGATGGTCCAGAATTTTCAGATCAAGTGATTTTCTACCTATCTAAAAAAATAGTAAAAAATTTCGAAAAAATGTAAAATTTGGTTTGCAAGTACATATTCATTTTATAATCATGTTGAATGGTTCGGATCGACCGTTAGGATTTTGAAAACTCAAATATTGAGCCGTAGCACGGCTCAAACCATGCTATGCATAGTACCGTAGCCTCACTCTATATCTTTTCCCCAAAATTGTCTTGCCCAATTTACACGGCCAGCTGATTTTTGCACTGAAATTCAACCGAATCGATGCTTAAAAAATCGGATTAACTGGACGAGTTTTGTAATGGAACTCGATGGAATCGGCCTAATTGCTCAAAACTTGCTGATTTTGTAGTAGATTCATTATAACCGGTAGGGAGGAGTGAGTCGAAAAAATGGGACCATCATTTAGATTCCTTAAATCAATGGGTAGACTATTAATTGTAGGCCTTTTTCTTGTTTTCCCTATTTACTTGATCTTCTAAGTTCTGAATTATGTTGTGCTCAGCTAAGGTCCGGTTAGAACAATGTCATAAATTAAGTATCTATTTTAATTTTTCAATCATTCCTAAAGCAGTTCTAGGGTAAGTAAAAAAATCTAGTATAGCATCTAACGTTTTGGCCGAAGAAATGTATGCTAGCTCTGGCTTTATTTTTCCTATAATATAGCCTAAATGAAAAATGTTATGTGTATTCTATATATTACATTCTTATCCATTATTTGTCTATGCAATTTGTAATTAATTCTGTTAGCCTTTTTTATTATCTTTCTATGCTTCTATTTTAAACAAATGAGTTGATTATCTGTGTGAAATCCATTTTTCCTTGACATAATTTTAAACAAATTTTTTTTCTTATATTTTTAGCACAAAAGCTAATCATTTTGGAAAAACTCGGAGTTTCCGAACTAAGTGATTCTTACCAAGTAACCTGATTCTGATTCTACGGAGCCTTCTCCATTTAATATAAATCTTTCTCCGCCCCCCCCCCCCCCCCCAATCAGATTACATCTATCCGACTGCCGTAAACTTGAAAGACATTTTTGAACTGTCACTAGTAAACTCGTACTTGAAAATCACCAAAGAAATTACTTTGAAAAAGAAAGTCACCTAAGAAATAAATCAGCATATAACCCTCTCTCTTCCAAATTTTTTGGTTGTCAATGTAGGGACTTAAAGTTTATGATGAGAGATCGTGAGTTAACTACTGGCGACAAGCTCCTTGGTGTTCTTTCCGTTCAGTCATCATTTTTGTCATGCATTCATTACCCGCCGCCATATGAATTTGGAACTAATTCACATCTGGTTCTTGGTTTCATGATCATATTAGTAGCTCTGTTGGACATTCTTCTCGTTTTATTAGGTAAGCAACCTTTCTAAATGAATCCCTTCTTCTCAACGTAGCCACACATGTAAAAGCTTTTGGGCCAAAAAATATCCAAGTGGATCGACCATAGCACAATAGTACTGTGCAAGTGCTCCTTCTACTGTACTTGGCTTCCCTACTGCAATTTCCAAGTTTGTAACAAAGAAAATTGGTAGCTGTTTGATTTCAATTATCACTCTCTTCGAGTCCATTTCATTCGCGTATCCATGATCTTTTTTTTTAAACTTTTTTTTGCAGCAATAAGGATTATATTACTTCCACTAGCAATATTTGTGTTTCTACTTCACAAGTATAAGCGAGTTTCTCTATCAATCAACTATGTTGAGAAGTTTTTGCGAAAACATGAGATGCTTTTTGTTAGACGGTATGATTTCATAGAGATCGCAATAATGACAAACCACTTCAGAGAAAAGCTTGGGCAAGGTGGCTTTGGATCAGTTTACAAAGGTAAACTCTTTAGTGGTTGTCAGGTCGCAGTCAAAGTATTGACCAATTCATTGGGTGACGGTGATGATTTCATTAGCGAAGTGGCAACGATAGGTAGGATTCACCATGCAAACATAGTGCGTCTTATTGGGTTTTGCTCGGAGGGATCAAAGCGGGCACTCGTGTATCCTTATATGCCAAATGGCTCACTTGACAAGTATGTCTTCTCTTCACGTAACAATCTATTTTCAACAGAGAAAAGAAGAGAGATAGCCCTAGGCATTGCGCAAGGTATAGACTACCTTCATCGTGGGTGTCAAATGCAAATACTGCACTTTGACATAAAGCCTCACAATATCCTATTGGATCATGACTTCACCCCAAAAGTTTCCGACTTTGGACTTGCCAAATTATACTCTAGAGAATACAACTTAGTGACACTTAACACAGCGCGGGGTACAATAGGGTATATAGCTCCAGAGCTAATATCAAGGGCCTTTGGTGTGATATCGTACAAAGCAGATGTTTATAGTTTTGGGATGCTACTGATGGAGATGGCGAGTGGAAGAAGAAACGTCGATAATCATGCAGAGAGCTCGAGCCAAGTCTATTATCCGTCCTGGATCTATGACCAACTCAAACTTGCAGACGAAACACATAATTATAATTTCAACAATAGTGCTGCACAATTTGGAGAAACAGAAGGACTCCTATACAAGGTTGCCTTGTGGTGCATTCAAATGAGGGCATCAAACCGCCCCTCCATGAGTAGAGTCATAGAGATGCTGCAGAGTGATCCAGATAGTTTGGAGATGCCACCGAGACCTTTCACGACAGGCTCGCCAGATGACGTCTCCACGAGATTCTCTAAAATTGATTCATATAGCATAGAGCTATCAGAGATTTCAGAAGAAATTAGTTTGCTTTGATTATCCAAAAATAAATAAATAACATGTGTTGCTTTGATTTTGGAGGAAATTAGTATTTCAAAAATCCGAAGGTTATCAGTGTAACAGAGATTTAGAATGGGACATGCCAAACAGTGGAGATGCACTGTTCTTGTTAAAAAATCAGGCCGAAACTGAGGGTGCTGAAGTGGATCACGGGCCTGACGCTATAAGCGAGGCTCTCTCCGATGAAGACGGCCCGCCGCCGGGTTTTGAGGGGGCTCCCCGATTTGTTAAGCGCCGCAGTCCTAGACTGAAGAAGAAGGAAGGTGCTATCTACCTGTCCGCCATTGACAAAGCTCGGCTGACCCAAGGTTACGCGGAGGTGCCGCCCACCCCAACCAGATCCAGAGGGAAGAAGGTGGTGCAGCAAACAGTGCCCGCCACCTACCTCCAATCTCTGGACCCGCTGTCAGTAGACCAGGCCAGTTTAGTTGCTCACATGGCAGGAGTCGCTATTGGGGATGAGCTCGAGGAACAGCTTAACAGGGTGCTAACTGGCACAGTTCTGAAGCCGATAACTCCAATCTATGTGTGATTGGGATTACACCTACTCTGTATCACAGAATGTTTTTGTTGTTCTTATGTTGAGTTTATGTTGTTTAAACTTTTGGTTAAAGGGGGAAGTAGAGGCTAGGTTTCAAAGGGTTAGCAGGAAGGTGGTGTCACGGAGGGGTGTACCCTATCAGAGTATCTTGTATTGCTTTTCGTTCAAGGAATTGGATGGTGTTTTTTGTTATCAATGAGTACAAATCTTACTTTCAACTTCATTTCATGGAATGTAAGAGGGTTGAATGAACGGCCAAAGAGATTAGCAATTAGACAGACAATACTTATTGAGAAACCACACATTGTGTGTTTACAAGAGACAAAATTACAAGCTTTTGATGATGCCAAATTGAAGCAAACGGTGGGCCGTGCGCTGGATTGTCATTTACAGTTGCCTTCGCAGGGCACAAGAGGTGGAGTACTAATAGCATGGGCCTCATCCAGATTCACACAAGTGCAGTCACATATGACAGATCACACGGCTACGGTTCTCCTCCAGAACAATCTAGATGAATCCCAATTCTATTTTACTGGTGTCTACGGCCCATCCTCACGGGTAGGTAGAGACCGCTTTTACGGAGAGTTGAGACAAGCCAAACCAGCAGATGGAAAGCCATGGATTATATGTGGTGATTTTAATGTAACGATCCGACCAGAGGACAGAACAAACAACCAAAACGAGTGGCAACAGACAGTGTCTTTTGCAAATTTGGTATCCGAATTGGGACTGCTCAACATGACAATGCACGGTGGAAGATTCACATGGTCAAACGGTCAGGCCCAGCCCCACATGGCACGCCTAGATAGGTTTCTTATTTCAGCAGATTGGAATCAGGTCTTCCCCAACTCAATTCAGAAGCGACTGCCTAACACCTCATCAGACCACTGCCCGGTACAATACCTGGCCAAAACACAATTTCAAAAGTCAAGGTTTTTCAGATTTGAGAATTGTTGGCTCAGATCAGAAGAGTTTGTGGAAATGATACACCACAAGTGGACAAACATGGAGGTGGCCCACACACCGGCTCAAATGCACAACAAGCTCACCAAGCTGCAGAGTACAATAAAAGAATGGGCGGCAAATCGGGTGGGTAACATTGGCCGGCAGATCGTGACATGCCGAGATTTCCTGGGATGGATAGATAAGGTCAAGGAGACCAGAATAATCACTGAACTAGAAAGGTTCATGACGTGCATAATCAAAAAAAGGTACACTGATCTTGCTATTTTACAGGAGGATATATGGAGACAACGTGCAAAGGCAATATGGGAATTAGACGGGGACAGAGGTACGAGATACTTTCATGCATATGCATCAAACAGAAAACGGGCGAATAATATCACGCAGGTACAGCTCAACAATCAACTGTACTCGGACCATAGAACAAAGGCCAAGGTCTTTTTTGATTTTTATGTGGGCCTGATGGGGGCGGAGTCAAATCCCATGCCGCCGATAGCTTGGGGAAACTTATACACAGAACAAAATGACCTGGCCCAGCTGGAGGTGCCAATCTCCGTTGCGGAGATTGAAACCACAATTGCAAACTTGCCCAATGGTAAGAGTCCGGGACCGGATGGCTACACGGCAGAATTTTACAAAAAGTTTGTTAAATTGCTGCTACCGGATCTCGTGAATATCTTCCGATCGGTAACAATGGGAGGTATACCATTGGCACCTCTCAACACATCGTATATAACCCTCATACCAAAGATAGAGGCACCATCCAGACCCGAGGACTTCAGGCCGATCAGTCTGGTTCACGGTATACAAAAGGTTTTTTCAAAAATCCTGGCAAACAGGCTGCAGCACAGGATACAGGACATAATAGACAGTGCCCAAACAGGTTTTCTTAAAAACAGACAGATAACAGAGAGTTTCATTTACGCACAACAAACCCTGCATCGGGCCAGAATGGACAAGATACCTATGGCACTCTATAAAGCTGACATTAAAAAGGCTTTCGACACAGTCAGTTGGGAGTTCATGATTGAAACAATGACGCATCTCGGATTCCCACCAACATGGATAACATGGATCCAAAGGTCGGTGTTACCGGGAACATCGCAAGTCATAGTCAATGGCCTACTGGGTAAGAAAATTACGCTTAAAAGAGGAGTTCGCCAGGGCGATCCACTATCACCGTTACTCTTTGTCATTGCAATGGATTTCCTCGCTAAATACTTTGTGAAATTAGTGGCAATTGGCGCTATCCGACTGCCCTACCAGGGTATGACGCCGTGTCTTCTGTACGCGGATGATGCGTTGTTCTTTATCAAGCCGGAGATGCAGCAACTTCAGGCTCTACATATTGCACTACTAGTTTTTCAAAACATTTCGGGTTTAGAGACAAACCCGCAAAAGTCAGAACTTCTAATCTCGGATCCGCAACCTACCAATGCAGTGCAGCTGGCAACGGTAATGGGGTCCAGTCTGGGTTCCTTCCCTTTCACATACCTGGGCCTTCCACTTTCGAACAAAGCTCTTCCAAAAACAGCATATTTGCCTCTGATACACAGAATGAACCGTAAGTTGGCAGGTTGGGCCGCCAAACATCTATCGATCGCCGGTAGGTTGGTCCTGCTTAATGCGGTGTTGTCAGCGCTTCCGACATACTTCATGATGGTTCTCAGACTACCTAAATGGGTGGTAAGACAATTGGATAAAACAAGAAGACGGTTCCTGTGGCACGGGGTGGGGGCGGAATCCAAGAAAATAAGTCTGGCCAACTGGGAGATGGTGTGTAGGCCGAAAAAACAGGGGGGATTAGGGGTTGTCGACCTAATGGCATTCAACAAGACTCTCCTCATGAAATGGTGCTGGTACTGGCAGAAACCGGATCAACGGATGTGGAAACCAATTTTTCAGGGGATTTCACTCAACGAAAACCTCCTTCCGATCTCGCCTCTTTTCACAAGAGCATTGCGAGACAGCCAGGCGTTCTGGGAAAATGCGGTCACTCACATATATGGACAGGGTGATCGAATATCGCTATGGAATCATGATTGGGGACACGGATTCCTAAAATTTACTTTAAATGCGCTATACACGCATACGATGAACAGTGCGATCACACTGCAAGAGGCCATGACGACGCCGATCGACCGGCAGTTTAGACAGGTCAGAACCTCAGAGGCAGAAGAGGAACTCCAAGTGTTACAGGGCTATCTCACAAGGGTGATACACCATACAGGGACATGTCAGGATGATATCGTGTGGAGAGGGACAACCACGGGCACCTTCACTGTTAAAAGTGCATACCAAACTCTCAAGGATGTGCCGACAACAACAACCTACACACACCGTCTGTGGAAGCTGCGCGTACCACCGAGGGTCAAAGTCTTTGGTTGGCTCTTGGTCAACAACAAACTGCTGACAATTGACAACCTCAGGAAAAGGGGGTGGCCGCTGACAAACATGTGTATCATGTGTCGCGGTGATGAGGAATCAGTACAGCACTTGATGGGCCGATGCCAATTTGCATTGGAATTGTACCGCCTTATGGACATGGACCAGCAAATGAGATTGAATCCAATAAGGGCGGTACTCCGAACAACAAACAACAAAAAAGCAAGAGGAACTTTATTAGTGGCCATGTTTGTCATCTGGAGAGAGCGTTGTGCCCGAATATTTACAGATACAACAAAAAATGAGGCGGAACTCCTAAATCAGGTTTCAGAGATGTTGCATCGGTACACGGACGCGCTGTGAACCGCAGCAAGCCAAGACCGGATTCCTTCTTCCCTATAATAAACTTTCTTTTCTTTTTTCTTTTCTTTTCTTGTTTAGGTAGTTTACTTTTCATAATTTATTTCCCTTTTCTTTTCGTTTTGGCTCAAGTTCGTTTGAGCATATTGTGTTTACCTTTCCACGCAGCTACAAACCTTTGTAACCGCGATTATCAATCAAATACGGGCGAGACCCTTATTTTTCCTCAAAAAAAAAAGCTTTTTAATTAATAATGCACAAGGTAGAGATTTAAAAATTTGGAATGTTAATTTTATTACATTCATTTCTTATAAACCTAGAATATCCAAATGTTATTAGGTAATATTGAAAAGAATGTGCAAAAAATTTCTTCTCCTGTCGTAATATATAGGAGCGGATCGAGAGCAATTAATACACAGGAGGGAGGTTGAAAAAATAGAAGATGTGGGGGGGTCTGGGAACGCGGCTATCATGCCTCTCATAAATAGAAGATGTGCCTCTCATAAATTGGAACGCGGCTATCATGCCGAAGCAGTGGGGGGGTCTGGGAATTGCAGACCTGCGACTACGCAATACTTTCCTGCTGCTTCGATGGTGGTGGCGAGCATTCAAGGAACCAACCTCCCTTTGGTCGTCTGTTATTCTCCAAATCAGGTTCATTGGAGCCAATACAGACGGCCCTCTTATCTGGTCGGTACAGGGCTCTTTCTTTTGGCGTCAGCTAAGGCGAATTAAACCACTTTTCCACTGTTGCACTGGATGGTATATTGGTGAGGGTACGTCCATCTCCTTCTGGTATGATAATTGGGGCGGCAGGCCAATTATAACATCACATATAGGTGGGACCCGCCCTCTGTTCCAACGAATCTCGCTAAGAGACGCTCTAGGAATTGCTCATGAAATCGCACCCCAGCTTCAATCATTGTTACACCTAAACTTCAATTCTCAGCCAGACAGCATTATCAGGAATTTCGAAACTTCTGGGGTCTATTCCGCAAAATCGGTATATGCGATACTGACAAGCATTGGAAAGGTTAAGTGGGCAAACTGGGCAATCTGGCGATTCAAGCTACCTCCAACAGTCAAAATCTTCCTTTACCTGTTGCTTAGAGGGAAACTTTTGACACACGACGTAATGCGGCGACGCAATTTCAACTGCGATCTCAATTGCGTCCTTTGCATTGACGGCACAATCGAGACGGCTTCGCATCTGTTTTTCCATTGCCCTTTTGCAGGCCAAGTTTGGAATTCGGCTGAGGGCCTGTGGGGAACAAGACTGTTGTCACGGGGAGATACGGTTCAACAATCCTGGGACCGTTCTAGACTCATGCATCAACGGGTGGGAGGACAACGGGCTAAAGCCAGGGCTGCATGCTTCGTTGCAGTATGCTGGGCTATCTGGAAGCATAGGAATGCACGAATTTTTGAACAGCGGTCAATACGGCCGGAGATTATAGGGGGATGGGCGATACGGGAAGCGGGGTTGTGGTGTAAGCTGCTTTGAACTGTTTGAGATGTATGAAATATAACTCTGTAGTTGGTAGGATGGTAAGAGGGGCTTGTTTGGTTGGGGTAGTTTTGTGGCATACAATTTGACAGCCACTGTCAAATATCTCAAAAAAAAGAAAAAATAGAAGATGTTATAGCATTTTGCATTTATACATTCACTTGAAATTAGAAGGAAGAATTTACCAAGTGCACGTTTGCCTGGTCTATAATTGTACTGTATGAACCCTCGCCCTTTTTTTGTCCGCACGATCAGATTTGAATGGTCACGATGTGCTAATCCTAATATCGAAGGGCTGATCAGATGTGGCACTATTCTCTACTGTTCCTACAAATATGTTTGGTTGGATTGAGAATAAGTTATTTTTGAGGTTAGGCTATTCGAAATAGCCTATTCAGTCTTGGGCCATCGCTCTGGTACACCCTGCACCTAGGCCGGGCTTGCCGACACGCCTTCTGATTTATGTCCAAATTTCTCCCTGGGATATTCTTTGGCGTGGAGGGGCGAGCGAAAATTTCTAGTTATGAAGGTAAATTGTTAATGGGGTTTGATCAAATAAATTTCTTATGCTACATATAGAAATCAATATTCATAACAATTTATTTTAAATTATATAAAATATCATGTATAAATATAAAAAATTCATAAATAGATGGAGATGAGTTGATCCCACTCAATCAATATGAATCCGCCCCAGCTGACGGGAACTGTGTAGTCAAACGTGCCACAAGTAAGGATGAGAGACCTCATGGGTAACTAACTTTTCTGCTTCGTACTAACTTTTCTGCTTCGTAAAATTTGTTAATTTACTGTTGTATTTAATCTAAATGGAGAAGGGGAGAAATTTGGGTCCGATGGGCATCGGACCCAAAGTGAGTTCGACGGGTTCGCTCACCGTCCGATCTGCTTTAGAATTTGCACCCGCAACTTTCGCGTCTGCTTTAATTCGTGCGCACGAATTTTAAAGTGAACCGGACGGTCCCGAAACCCATCAGACCCAAGCCTTTCTCATGGAGAAGAGGGAAGACGTGTAACGGTCATGCTACTTTGGGACCCACACTGTCTCTATTGGCTAGTACAAAACCGACACGCAGAAGAGAGAGAGAGAGGAGTGCGTATCCTCTGAGGTATCTCAACTTTGCGTGACCAACGTCTACCGTACCTATTCGGGGATAGCGCGGCGGCCGTATTATTTGTGCTTTTTTTGGAGACTAGTCAAGTGCCCGTGCTTTGCAACGGGGAATGAAATGAATAAATTGGTTTTTGATGATATATAGAGTACTTTGTTTTATCACTTATGCTTGTGTAAATGGTTTGTGGATGAGTTTCATTACTTGCAAACTTTCTGCTCGTAATGATTCAACTAAATTTGTATATATAGTTTCATTTCTGTTGGTACAAGAATGAATATATATATATCAGCAATTGTTTGAGAATGTGTGATCCAAAGCTTATGTCAGTAATAGTGGCAAGGAAAATTTGCAAGGAGGCCCTTGTATTTGCAGATAATAACTCATCCAAACATTCAGCAACCTGGCTGATAGCGCCGATACTGCTACGAGTCGATGGAATTGCACTTGATGCACCGCAAGCTCTACTTGATATAACTCAAAACTTGAAGGGCCAATTTGATAGTATCATTAAAAAAGGACCAGCTTGAAAGTCTCAAGAGAACTAAACTGAATTTAGGTGTAAACTTGAGATTTTTTAATTAAACGCAATCCTTATTCTTAGTTCACATGTAAACTGGAAGCATCATGTGGTTTATTACTTAATCATAATGCAACAACAATGTTGGTTCATCTCGGATTCGCAACTGTTGGTATAAACTTTCACACCAGGGAAATCGTGTCAGCATATTCAAGTAGTGGAATGGAGGGCATATTTGGAATTGGTGCAAATATCAATCTTATTGGTAGCCAAACCACTCTACAACTGCATGTACATACCTAGAGAGAAAAATGAAAGAGCTAATCAACTTGCTAATCAAGCTCATTCTCAGCAAATAACTTGTGTTGGGCACAATTATCCTCTCTTTTAGTTGGGTTCATTTTACCAGTATAGTCACCATGATAGAACTTTAATTTTAGAATGTATTAATGTTAGAAATGAACCTGATTTTCCTGGATTCTAGTACGTCCTCTTATCTATCATTATTCTTGTCTTTTTATTATTCAATGACAAATTGTCAAGTTTACACTATACAAATACATGATGTTTCTTCAAAGATTGATCTACCACAGTCGAACATCTACTAACCCTACTACTAAAACAAAAGCAAAAAAAATGATACATCAAGCTAACACACCGCAAATTAGACCAAAATCAAATATCTCGTTTCATACTGTCTTTTTCGGCCAATTGAAAGCATGTAGGCCAACACAATAAAACCCAGGAATACATTGTAAAGTCTGATCCCACGGACCAGAAAAAAGAGCTTACAAAATTACATTACTGGGACTTCACTCTTTCATGAATTTTAATGTCTCCATACCAGTCAAGCACTTCATACCAGTGCTGCACTTCGTACAGTCCGAAAAGGGTTAAGAAATGAAATTAAAATTGCATTAGCAGTCCAATCAAGAAATTACACCTGTCAGTACAATCAAGTAGTTGCTTTTTTTATTGTACCAGAAATTCTTTTCATATTGTCTTTTATTTCATACTGTCTTTTTTTTTGGCCAATGGAAAGCACGTAAATATAATCAGTGTTGGCCTACGGGCTTTCAATTGGCCACATAAATATATTTGCTTGAAACTACACCTGTCAGTACAATCAAGAAATTTATTTTACCAGTACCAATTTTGATGTGAACTCGGTATCAAGCCCCTAAGCTATCCTATTAATGGACACAGAAACATCATTTTCAAGAAAATGTTACTGCATTTGCAACATATGATGCAGTTCAAAGTAAGACCAAGAAAACAAAACAAAAAAGAAGCTAAAAGCAAAAAAAAAACGAAGATCCTTAGTAAACAAGATGACACATAAATATAATCAGTGTGCTACCTTTTAATTATCTTTGATTTTAGAACCAGAAAATTCAATTTCTTGGCCATGTTTAGTGTCTGCAGATACCTAAAAATAAATAAATAAATTCGTACTGGTAAAAAAAATGGAAATCTTCACATAAAGAAAGAGATATAAGGTTCTTATTGAAAAATAAAGCTTCTGTAAATTCTTTTTGGTACAAAATATGACTCCTTAAGAATGCAATAAAACAACAATTTTAATTTATATGTATCTTAGTAAACACTACAAAATAAAAAATAAAATATACACTCACATTTTGCTTCTTCTTCACGGGAGAATCATTTGATTGGCTGACACCATCACAATCTCTTCTTCTTCTTTTTTTGATGAAAAGGCACAAGTGCTCATCATAAGGCAAATAAAATTACAATACAATTGTTCCAAAAACAAAAACAAAATATAACTTACCCCTTGCTCTGAAAGAAAACCTAGGCTTTAAGGTCTCAGTACTCACACAGTGTGTTCATCAACAAGGCTTGGTTGCTTCCTGCTCAACTGTACCAGTACTGGTACATGAGCTAATTGTGATTTTCAAAGGGAAAGAGTCTAATGTTGTGACCTGAAGGACTTTTATAACTGGGTTGTGCAAGATACACAAAATTGAGAAGGCATTGGATTTTCTATATGTCATGATTTCCAGAGGGCATGAGCCTAATGTCATGACTTACGGCACTCTTTTACCCGTGCTGTGCAAGAAAGGTGAAATTGAGAAGGCATTGGATTTTACATTATATGATTTCTAAAGGGTGCCAACCTGATGTCGTGACCTATAACACCTGTATAGATGGCCTGTGCAAGAAAGGTGAAATTGAGAATATTTCTTATTAAGGTTTAGATATCTGGATTGTGCATATATTTATTATTAAAGTATAGATCTGACTTAAGGTATAGATGGCCTGTGCAAGAAAGGTGAAAGCCAGGTACCCCTGGTAGATTGTTGATATTTTCCAATTTCATAAATACAATAGTTAGTCGGCTATAAGCCACTAACCTTAAAAAAAATTATTGAAAGCTTCATATAACATGGTGTGTTATATTGATATAGAAATATATTACCTTGTTGGTTACTTTTTGGATGGATGTTCTACAAATAGTTGTTTTCTTGCATCCTTTGCATCGATCGTAGTTGGAAGCTTTGTTCGTGCTTCGAAAGTGCAAGAACGAATTAAGTGCAGGAGTGACAATTTTTAGAGTGAAAGAGAATGATCATATGTTGTAGTCCTGCGAACATCATGATGAAACATAATTAAAGAAGGCCATTGAAGTAATCTATTTGATCAGTGATGTGCTCCAGTACAGTAAACACATGGTTCAGCACATCATTCTAAACAAATTGGAGGATTAAACACAAAAAATGTTGTCAAAAGGGAATTTAAGCAAAATTTTAAGCACCTTCTGCCTGGTATTTGTAAATTTGCGGATCAGAAATTTTAAGAAAAATCAACCATGTACCAGATCTGATAAAAACTATAAGTAAATGCCTAATTAGAGAAGAGAGATGAGGTACCATGGTTGAATTACTCTAACCAATAAAAACTCAAAAAGAAATGTAAAATATTGCTCAACAGCTCAATGCACCAACATTTTTATTAATATCCAAAGTTTAATACAAATTATTATTTATGCCCAAATTGTCAGCCAATTTCGAAAAATGTCCAAGCCGGCCAGAAAATGGCCGGCTTACTCGTTTTCTGGCTGACCCCCCCTAAGGTGGTCATTTTCTAGCCGGCTTACTATTTTTTTTTTTTTAGAGACACTATGAAGAGAAAAATAATGAAATCTAACACTGAAAATTTGAATTTTGTGTTTAAATTATTTGTTAGATTACTTCTTTTGATTTATAATTAGCATATTTATACTAAAATACACTATATTACTTGAAATTATGTTGAATTACACTAGATTACTTGAAATTATGTTAAATTACACTAAATTACGTTAAATTACGCTAAATTACAATAACTTCGCTAATTATGCTGAAATACGGTAAATTACGCTAAAATAGACCGATTATGTGCCATCTTTCATGAATCATAAAAAATAGTAAAAAAATTTCAAAAATAGTAAAAACTGGTATTCTACAAGTTCATTATGTAACTAATTTACTGAGCTACTTGGATTGAATAATAGAAATGAAAATCTTAATCGGAAACTTCAACTCAAGTTTTGAGGCTCTTCCCTTTGTTTTTTGGAGATTCTGAATTTCAAAAAATAGCAAAGCTATCACTGACGCATGCGCATTTTCGCAAGCTTTCCGAAAAGTGGTCATTTGCTGAAATCGGACACTCGAGCGCCGTTTTATGACCGTTTGAAGTTTCATCGTCGTTTTTCACCTTTTCAGTGAAGATATCGTCTATATTAATATGTAATTTACCGTATTTTAGCGTAATGTAATGTAATTTAGTGTAATTTAACTTAATATAGTGTAATTCAACATAATTTCAAGTAATTTAGCGTATTTTAGTATAAATATACTAATTATATATCAAAAGAAGTAATCTAACAAATAATTTAAACAAAAAAATTCAAATTTTCAGTGTTAGATTCCCATTATTTTGCTCTTCATAATGTCTCTAAAAAAAAACCAGTAAGCCGGCCATTTTTCTCTTTTTTCTGACCGGCTTGGGTATTTTTTGATATTGGATCATATTCTGGACATAAATAATAATTTGTATTAAACTTTGGATATTAATAAAAATGTCGGCTCAATGCATCATGAAAACAGTTGACAAAAACGATCAATTGAGAAATAGAAAGAGAAACAGTACCTAACAGGTTTGGTGAGACAATTTTGATGAAAACCTGAAGCTTTCCTTTTAACCTCCTATCTCGATGTCGCTTATACTGATTGCTCAAGTGTTTGCCTCTATCTGTCTGACTAGCCCGATCTACATCTGCAAGAATTCAAGTTTTTCGAGACAATAGATTAAAAAGAAAAATTTAGAAACTATGTAGTTATGAAGGACAATAGAAAAAGGGACAAATTAGTCAAAAAGCCCTTCATGTTTCGATCAATTCTTTTCAGTGCTTAAATTTTAAAATATAAAATTGCAGCCTCAAATGCTTCATTTTGTATCATTCTGGTGCTTAGGAATCAAATGCTAATAAAAAGACTCGTCAGAAAAAAAAAAAAACACATTTCAGATTTTGTAAGAATAAGAATATGTCATGTACAAAACTAAAATGTGAGCTAAAAGCATAAAAATAACAAAAAGCTTGAGACTGATTTTCTCAAAGTGAATGAAAAAAGAACTCTTACAATTAAATGTTTGTGTTCCACTTTGATCAATATCTATATGAATCGTAGTACACCACTTAAGGACAAACTGATGCAATTTGAGAGGAGCGAATTTGATTGATATATATAGGTAGAAGAGTCGGTTGAATTTGAATTGGCAATGGCGGGGACAATTACCTGTCAAATCCATTGAGAAGAGATCGAAGAACCAATGTCCGTTGCGGTGAGGAAGCGTCGAGAGATTGCGAATTTGAGAGCTCTGAATTTGACTTGCGCGGAAATAACCTGTGGCCCCGCTGCTCGATCGCCACTCGGAAAAAAAATTGAAGAGGAAGGGTTTCAAGTGTGGAAGCGTCAAGGGAAAAAGGGAAAAAGAAAGGAGATCGTCAGGAATCTCATCAGGAGGAAAAATTATCAAAAGCGTGTGGAGAAAAAAAGAAATAGATAGATTAATGAAATCATTATTACGTAGTTTTTCATGTGGCAGGTATGTTTCTAATTAAATTTAGATTTCTACGAGCTTGACAACATGAAATAGATGCATTAAATCAAAAAAAATTTCAAAGGCTAAGATTGAGATGTGTTTTGATGAGTGGCTGAGATTTATCTAATGAACGGCTCAGATTTTGTTTGGGTGAATAAATGGTTGGAACCTAAAATTTTTAACGTGATATTAGTAGTGAGGATATATCAGAGGATACGAATTCAATTAAAGAGAGGGGCAAAATATGTGTCAGAATCATTTATGACGGGTAAGCATGGCCATCTCTGTTGAAAATAATTAATAATTAATTTTTAAAATTGCAAAATATATTGAACATCTTTTGGGTGGCCCTTAAATTTATATAGATCACAGCAGTTTATAGTGGATTAGTATTGATTTATTTTAAACGTGTATTGGTTTTTTTAAGATACTTTTTTTCTCTATATCTCGATTTAAGATACTTCTTTTTAGAATGCTTGTCTTGGTTTTGCCAACAAAATGATGTTAATATTGAATATGTTATAAACTAAATTCTGTATGGTTTATATGAATGTTCATTCCTTTTTATTTTCTCACTGCCCATTTATTTCCACTATCTATTTACTCCCACAACTCAGTTATTTATGGAATTAATTTAGGGATCGACTAACAGTCTCTCCCATTCTGTCCCCTAAATGTCTCCCTGATTAACTGATGTGTAAAGTACAATGGGGACCACTAACTACATTAACAACTTGAGGGACCACTTATGATTGAAAAAATTTACAACTGGAGCGCATATGTATAGATACTTATGCGTGCAAGTATTACCATATAATATATTAAGTATTCATACCTAAGACATTAAGTATTAAAAAAAAAAACTGGACATCAACTTTTTTTTCTCTCTAATTACACACTCATCTTTTACACGTTTTTAGAAGTGGGTTTTTTTTCTCCGTTTAATCTCGTCAATATTTATGACGATCTGTGAGGAATTTTGCGAATCTAAAACTACGGACATCTTCTACGTAATTTTCTCTTTCAAATGAGATCCATGATGAAGTACTTTCGGGTTCTTCGTCGTTCAAGTATTCATACCTCGTTGAGCAAGTATTCATACCTTGTCAAGTATTCATCTCTAAATTGTCAAGTATTCTTCTCCAAAATGTCAAGTATTTATACTTGCTCAGTAAAGTGTGAATATTTATGTTGTAAAGTATTTATGAGAAACTCACAGATGTGTCTTAGGCATTAACTACCTGGGAGACCACTACTAACATGGGGAGACCGCAAACGTCGCTTGAAAGCGACCACGATAGGGACTACACACAGAAAACCAATGACAAGTGGATGCGTAACGCCCATCACAAGTGTCAGCGCCGTAATTGTTATAAACGTTCATTTCTAAAATATCAAGTATTCATACTTACACATTGAAGTGTGAATTTTTATATTATAAAATATTTCTGTGAAAATCCTAAATGTGCTATGTGCATTAACTACATAGGGGGGAAACTACCTACATGGGGAGACCGCAGACGTCACTTGAAAGCGACAGCTACGGGGACCACAAGCGCAAAAGCGCATGCGTAACCATCGCACAATCACCAGCACTGTAGTTTTAGTAAAAAAATTAATATCTAAAATTTTAAGTATTCATACTTACGCATTGAAGCGTGAATTGTTATGGTGTAAAGTAACTTAAATTAGTTAATTTGTTTGGTGCTTGAATGTGTTGATAAAGACTGAAGAAAGTATTCATACTTATAAGTGAAGTATGAATTGTTTATATATGACACTTGTTAACGCCTACCAATATTAATATCGACGCTTACAAGTATTCATACTTCATCATACAACATTAAATAGTACTAGTTCCAAGTGTTTATAGCTAAATGATAATCCATCAAATACAAAGCACAACTAATTAAGTACTATAACATGTAATCTGGAAAGTATCCATACCTATACGTTGACGTAGGAATATTTATATTGTAAAATATGTCACAAAGTAATACTAATACGTAACAAATTAAGAAGATAACAAATCAAAGTTTCATACAAATACTAAACAAATTTAATCACATAACATTAAAAAACATCTACTACAGACTTCATAACCATTATATACAAAGTTTCATACAAATTTTAACTATGAGTTGAAGTATCTATGAGTTGATATCTATGAGTTGAAGTATTTCTAACTATGAGTCCAGGTATTCATATCTATGAGTTCAACTATTACTACTTACGTTTTCAAGCAAGTTATCAAATGAAAATATACAAGTTTATTAAAACTAATTTTCATATCTCGGAACCAACTTCGTTCTCACAAAACAGCAAGTCTCTGAAATATGATTGAAGTGTGCATAGATATAACAACAAGTATTCATTCCTATATAAACTTATATTGATATGTAAGAAAGAAAAAAATTAAACTCCTTGAGAAACATACTAACGAAAAAAGACACTAATCCAAACAACAATTTTTCCAAAATACATCGCTTGTGCTTGTATCCAATTGAAAAAAGAAGAATCTTTGATCAAGCAACTAAAATAACAATAAACAAAAAAAAAAATACCATAATAAAATACAAAATAATTAACAGATCCCCAATTCTCTTTGTTGTATCTCCTAATTGCACCTTGTTATGCATGTACAATATGGATAATGGTCCCTCTGCCAGGTCCATACTTTCTCTGAGTTACATATCTCTTTGGATACTCAGCATTAACAACAGGAGCTGGAAAAGGGCCAAAATATAGTTAGCATGTCAATTTTTTCTAAAATATAATCTCATACGATCTGAAGAACTTTCCAACGATCTGAAGAATTCAATTCCCAGCCTTATCGGATCCCTCAAGTCGCGTGAACTGGAGTTGTTCCAGATCCGAGAAGTCCTCTTCCTTGCAATCATGCCACTGCCACGTCACCTCATCGCTCTCCTCCGCAAGGCAGCACTCCGATGGAGCGAGAAGGGAACGGCCGTCGATGCCGAGGTCCGACGCTAGCACCACCACCGATAAATCGTCACATGTACTCACCTTGAACTCCATCTCGCATTCCTCTATGCTTCTCCCCCAGGCTGGAAAGTTGGAAGCTGATCCAGGCGGATCGGATCTAGATTTTGTACCTGATAAAAGAGGTGGTGAGCAGAGGGAGAGCGCAGGGGTCGCTCAGGCGGAGGCCACTGAGGCGGGGGGTGGCGGAGGCCGCTGAAGGGGATCGTGATCTAGGTGGCCGGAGGCTGTCGAGGTTTTTTTAATAGAAAGAGGATTAAACTAGGAGAAGAGATACTCCTCCATTGAGGTGTTTTTTGTTTTTTATTTTTTATTTTCTTGTAAGATGGGAAAGGTTGTTAGACTTAGAAGACGTGATGAGATGCGTGCTAATTGGTTAGACCGTTGAGGGGGACGTTTGGACTAACTCACGGGACTAAAATCTTTACTCATTAATTTATATGACATTTCATGTACAATTTCTAATTTATAAATAGAGACTTTATAAACTTGTATTCAGCGCACAATAGAATAAAATTCTACTATTTATCTCTTTATATTTCTCTTGTTATTTATTTTATTTTTGTTGCAACTTTATTCAATTTTACAATACATTATCGGCACGACTTGTTCAGAAGAAGTTGCAAAATTATTAAGTAAAACGTATGATTTATTATTATATCTTTTATTAATTTCAATTTTATTTAAATATTTTATTTGAATTTATAAGAATCATTCCCTAAAGCAAATGATAGAATAATAATTGAAGTTATTATTCAAAATTAAAAGTTTATCAAATATTCCGAATTTATTTTTATATAACAACAAATATTATAAATTGAATTGCAATTAATATTAAGTTAATTATGTTAGCATTCAGTATCTAAATAAGTTTATTAGTCGCGCACTAGCTGCGCACCGTGGGAAAAAAATTGAGTTGGACTTAAATTTATTTCTCCCACAATTTAATACTAGATGGAGAGAAAAGATCGAAAAATAAAATCAAACCCATTTGAAATAAAAATGACCGCAGAACACATCCAAGAAAATTTATCCCTAACTTGATTAAAATCCCACGAAATCCCATGAAATTTGTGTCGGCGGGACATTGAAGAATTAGAAATTGTTGGGTTTTTGTTTCTCAATTATTCTTAACAATTATTTCGTTCTAGGCCTAAACATACAAAAAACATTGATAAGAATTCTTGGAATTCTTTTTTTTTCCACGCATCAAACTTGTCATAATTGAACTTTTCTTTCTTATTTTGAAATCTTGCCAGAGGCTGACAAGTGATAATTGAACTTTTCTTCTATTGTACATTTGAACAGTTGAACTTCATAGCTTGGGCTGAGAAAAGAATTTGAAAAGAAATTCTCGTCTGTAAAATGAAAACAATTTGGGCTTCCAATTTCTCAGCCCAAAATTTGAGCGTTTCTTCTAATATCGTCGCCCATCCCTCTCTCTTTCTTTTAATTTTTCTCTTCACCCCCTTCTGTCTCCTCTCCAGTGGTGTAGCTCTCCAGTAGTTTAACTCAGATGGAAGCACTGAGGAAGCTGGAGAGAGTGCAGAGCATGCTTGCTTTCATCGACTCTCATGGCCTCTCCTCTGGCATCGATCTCCACTCCGATCGCTTTCTGGCCGATCTACTTCTCTTCTTCGTATTTCTCTGACACCGTTTTAACCTCATGTTTTTTTTTTCTTTTCCATAGAAATGACATTTTGCTTCCTGTACCTCAAGCATCATCAAATTTACTGAACTTCAGTTGTATGTATAATTACCGCTCGAAATGGCAAAGTTAAAGGGATGCACTGGAGGTGTTCGAGGAAATGCTTATGAAATTTGTGCTGTGCAGCCATGCTTTGTATAATTGATGATACTTTCTTTTTTTTTCGTATGTAGGTACAGCCTTGTGGCATGCTAAGTGTAGAGAAGAAGTACTCTCTGGCACTAGACTTTCTCAATAAGGCAAATTTAAATTAATTTTGTAGAATATTTTATAAAAACTTGATGTAATCCAACTTTAAATATGTTAATATTTGGGGTATTGATGTAGAATGGCAATCCTTATTTAACTCTTGATTCTGCAATTAAGATTCAGTTTCCCTCAATTCTATAAATTTTTACTAGGTTAATTGTAACTTTTATGCTGTAATTAAATTCTTGATTAAACAGGACCCATATGAAAAAGAACTAACATACCTTCTTTTACCCACAATTCTCCAATTCAGAACAAAATGAACCTCTGACTTAGCCTCAATTTTTTTTAATTATCTTTTTATTCTTTCTTTGTTCTTATGAAAACAGGTTACTCCTGAAGTCATTGGAGAGTTAAGGTGCTTTGAATTTGATGAAATGGATGAAGGTAATCCATGCCACCTACTGTTCCTGAACAACCGAACCAAAATAATTTTTGGTTTGTTTGGTTGAACCGAAATAAGAGAGATTAAATTTTAAAAGGTCAAAACTCAGTACATACACAAATAAATCTAATAATCTTAGAAATAAATATGAATTATATATATAAGTTGTTGATATTACATACATTGTTCAATTCCATACAAAATATGTAGATATTCTAAAATATCCAAACCAAAATATAAGTTGTTCATATTACATACATTATATATGAAGCATGGATTTGAGCCATATAGAGTTTGGTCGGTTCGGTCTTTTTGGTTTTGCAAAATCTAAACCAAACTAAATATATAAAACCAAAGTAATTCAAAAATTCAACCCAACCGATCCATTTTTACCGAAAAACTGAACTATTTAATCCAAACTTTTTTGGTTCGGTTGAAAACCAAATAAACCGGACCCAACGAACACCCCTAGACGTCATGGTGAATTGGTACTGATTACTGAAACCCAGGAGAAGTAGATGTATACTCTGGCATTCCTTCAAAAGCTACGAAAAACGATGAAATTGAACTCAAAGGACCAGAATTTCTGGATATGCCCTTCATTTGTTTAGATTCAATGCAGAGAGCTAACTCCACCCTTGAGGATTTTGTAAGCACATCAGATCTTTTGTCTTATTTAATTGGTATCTAAACCCTTTTAAGCAACAGTAAGTGCATAATGCACCAAACAAGCCAAGAGGGGTGAAAATGCAAGTGTGATCAAATGAATTGATTACTGTCCAACCGGTGCCGTAACTTGTAGTACTATGTGGAATACCAGGATGTGAAATGTTATGTTGGAGAACTTATATTTCTCTATTATGTAATGTTTTGAGATATACAGTGCAGGTCCTACTTTATGTTTCATGACATGGATGCAAATCAACCGAAGTCTATTTTTAAGTTCCTTCCTATCCTATCATTTACTGAAAGCTATATATATCAGGTGAATATATTATGTAATCTTTTGAGCAACCAAATACCACTTTGCCAATGTAAGTTAAAATTGCTATGTTATTTTTTTGTTTTGTTTTGTGAATAAATTGTGTTTTCAAATGCCTTATGTGTAGCTTGATACTTGGAATGAAAAGAATTTGTCCAAGGGGTCTAAAAACACCGCTTCCGCTGAAAGTACATCTGATAATGTGAGTGCTAATTCTTAGTATTTGCAAGAAGTGCCATGATTTATGGTGTTACAAAAGAACCCCTATGATTGGTGTGAGCTCTAATTGAAGTCTAACATATAATGAATATGTGCACTTCCTTTGGAAATAAAAAATTTAATTAAATTATTCCTTATCCGCTAAAGTGTGCATCTATATCAGGTCCTTAGGATCTTGCATGTTGTATCTCAAGTTGGTCTTAAAAAGGAATTAAAATGAAATTAAATAACAGTGCACTTTTCTATCGGTTGATTTCAAGGTTCCCAACTTTGACCAGTAATGCCTTTTACCCAAACTAGTAATTATGGTACCTCTCTGATAGTAAGATGCAATCTATGTCCAGTTCATATTAGGACCGAATTGACTTTCACTTTAGTTTTCTATTATGTTTTGATAGGTTAATATGGAAGAGAAGATTATGGAGATTTCTCTTCCAAAAATCTTTGGTTCTGATGCATTTAATCCTCTCATTAGTCTGCTTCAAGACCAAGGGCTGATAACTGACAGGTGGATTTCCTTTCATTTTTCCCAAACTCATCAATACTAATAAAATTATTTTTTGTATCTACTTCTGAGTTCTGATCATCTTCTAATTAAATGTTTTTAATGCTTACCAAAAGTTCACCTGTACCTTTCCTGAGTTCTGTTATACCATATTTGCTTGCTAATTAGTAAATTAATTGATCCGTTTTTTAAATTCTTACTTGATTTTTTTAGTTTGTTTCTTCTCTAATTCTGTAGAATTATTGATGAACTAAAATCAGGAATTCAATACTGGGCTCTTGAGACGAAGCTTTGCCAAGCATTAACTAAAAAAGAAAAGGTTGATGCTTTTAACTGTAATTATTTGTAAAATTTTGGGTTGATGGACTAAATCAAGGTTTAACTGTACGTCTGAGGAATAATTAAGGCTGATACTGATTACATTGAGTCTTAAATGCATTATTGATTGGTACTTGATACATTTATTAGCTAAATTATGGCTTAATGCTCATTTGCAGGAACCAGTTATATTACTTCATTATATATTTTGGTAAGAAAGCTGGAAGAGCTTACAGTTATTAGTGATTATTTTACAGATATTGATTGAAGATGCATTAAAGGCCATTCATCTGAAGTCATTTGATTATCGGGTTCTGAACCTCTTGTTGTACCAGTTAAGAGGTCAAGAGGTAAATATGGTTTTTCATATTTGAAAATATCAAACATTTCTCATATTTCAATTAATAACCTGCAATGTTTGGTAATACCCAACTGTTAGATTAGGTTAATGGAAACTAACACGTTCGATTAAATATTTTGGCAATTTGTGCCTTAATCTAATGAAGTTAAGTTTCTTAAGCCATCACAACCATTTTTGAGTTAGGTGAATGAATTGCACATGGAGTTTCTTTCTGTGTCAGAATTTCTTGTAGAGGTATCTGACGACTTGTAAGTATTCTTATTTATTTTCATATATCATTGTTAAATGTAAACTTGATCTATATAGTTTGCTAAACGACATATCATTTCAACATTTTATTGTACGACTTGCAATACTCATTTGTTTATCACCAACACCAATAGTTTGAACCAATATATACCCACATCACCCCTCACATTTAATTTATGTAGTTGTTTTCTTGTTTTTTTTTCCTACTTGTAAGCTGTTTTAATTCTCAAGTCTCCACAATCAAGATATTGGCAATTAAAAAGAGGTGAAGGAAATAAGAGATCCAAAACCATCACTATACCATAGTGCATTGTGTGACCAGTAGTATTAGGTTTCTAACTAAGACTGAATTCCTTTTGCAGATATGACTATGAGGTATGATTTTTCTATTCGCTATGGATAATTTTGATAGTTGAAGTCAAACTCAAGGTGGTCCATTTTTAGGAGGATGTGGCAAACAACACCTTTAACATACTTCGCATGTTTGTGGCTGTTTATGGGTCTTCTCTTGCACCTAAAATGCTTGTAAGTTTAATCTACACTGGTTCCTTTGTTTTAATTGGGCATGATATATGCTGGTTAATATGCATTTATCTGGTTTTGATTTGATCTCATATGTAGATAAAGTGCATTACTGATGCTGAAAAGAGTTATGAGGCCGTATCAAGAAAATTAGATCCTAGCTTAGTGTTGAATAACTTCAAAAGATGTGAAGAGGCAACAAAAGAAGGTAAAATTTGGAAGTATGTTAAAGGTGTTGTTTGCCACATCCTCCTAGGGGTTGTTTTGCTTGATATCTCTTCTTTTGGAAGTATGGCAAACAACACCTAGTTTAGTGTTGAATAACTTCAGATCTTTAAAGCACCGTTAATTACCGAATTAATCTTTAAGATGCCAGATAAGGTTAATTTTCTGAGAAGGGTTATTTTGATGAAGCACATATACTGCGTAAGTAACATGCATAAAGAGAAGTATACAAGATTACATAGCTATATGTCCTTCAGAATTACTGGATGCATATGTCAATTTACATAAAAACCCTTCATACAGAGGAAAAATAATTTAGTTCCCCACAATAAATCATCTATCAATATCATCTGTATTCTTATGTAACTATGTAAGGATATAAATATCATATGACCCTCTAAAATATGTATTTTACACTCTGTAAAACATATATTTTTTTCTTCAATGGCATCCAAATTAACCTCATTTCTTTTGTTCGTGTATAATTTTTGTATTCTAGGGGTTGTTTTGCTTGATATCTCTTCTTTTGGAATTAAATGTGATGATTTTTTTTTCATATTTTTCCACGTTGAAAAATTTCCCTTGACTAGTTTCACAGCATATCTTTCCATCTGTTGACTTGTTTTTTTTTTAAGAATTTAGGTGGACTCAATAATAGCATGAATGCTTATGGAAAGTGGATCATCCCCCCTCTTATTTTGGACGAACATGCTTTTCGTGCACAAAATACCTGAGTTTCTGGTACCAGCACTGGACCTATTCATGTCATGACAGGCTGTAATTTCTCAATTTGATAAATATGGAATTTTTTTCATGTTCCATCTTTCTTCAAACGAGAAATCATGTGAAGGATTTGAATGTATCTGTTTTTTTTCCCAAAAGGTATTTATTCTTCTGGATGGCTGTAATTTGTTTTATTGAATTTTTCTATATCATACAAATTATAATAGTCTCAAAAATTCATGATTGAATTCTTATCTTAATCAAGAAGATCCTTCCTCTAGCTGCTAATACCTTTTTTCTTTTCTGTTTTCTCTTTTCTCAAATACAGTTTTACAAATGTCATGCGGAAAGGCATTACCATATTTTATATACATAGATCGGTCCCTGGTTATTGAAATGCGTTTCTAGACCTTACTTTAGTGACGACTCACGTTAATTAAACAGTCAATATTGCTCTCTTCAAGTGGAAGGACTTCATAGCATGGTTTTAAAACTGGGATTGAAATCGTAATTTGCACTATGAAGCACATAATCGTCTAGTCGTTACTTCTCAGGTGTGACATATTAGTCGTTGTTTTTCAGACGTGACAAATTTTGAAATACTGTAACATACGAAATCTGAACCAAATTAATAAACTGATTGTCTCACTGTGATCCATAACTATTTAATTGGTTTAAGACATTCTTTTTACCAGACCTAGTAAAATGGTTAAAAAAAACAAAATAAATTTTAACAATTGTTCTTAGGCTATCATTTGAAACAAGTTGTTATCTTTTAAATTTTGTTTCGGAGCATCTGCACAATTTGCATATGAATTGATAGCTTGGTGTGATACTGAAAACTAAATATTTATATTACTCAATAGAATTAATCCCTGATATGAAAGAAAAATATTAAACTGAACCTTAGACTCCAAATTTGGTTCAGATTATGAAACCATGAAATTGCAATATACATATTTGTGTTTGCATTATCATGTAGTGGTTATGCGACTTGGTTGGTATTTGTTTCAGACGAATTATACAAATTCATAAGCTGGAACTAAATACCGCACTGAGAGTCTAGATTTGAGCTCTCACTGGTTCCACTTAATTACGTGGATTCCAACTTCCAACTACCAAAGTGTTGAAGCCGGGAGATAATTTGGACTGAGATTAACAACAGTACTACCGTCTGTGGAACATAGTTGTTAGTTTAAAGCTAAATTAAGTACGGTAAAATTAACATTTAATTACTAATCGTATTTTGTTTAACATTCTCTAGTGTTTTAAATTGTGATATTAGTAATAATGCATACAAATATAAATTGCCTTTGTTTATATTAAGTATACGCAGCATACTGTTCCGCTCCGGAATGAAGTGTGATATAAATTCCAAGTCTATCTGATAGTTTTTATGATGCGAAACAGAGAATGAAAAATGATGAAAACTGTATTCTTATTGTCTGAGTTGTTGTACAGTGAGCTATATATAGCTAAATGAAAGAAAAATAACTGTTGGAAAATAAAACGGTAACTTTCTATTTTAAGGAATAAAGGTTGAGTAACTTTATAACCAAATTTAGTTGCTCCCTTTATTTCTTATTTAGCCTATGATGAACAAAACCCGTTAAGGGTAATTAAACCCGTTAAGGGCTCTGAGGCTTATTTGTTCCTAATACTACTTATTTTTCTACACTCCCCCTCAAGTTAGGTGTGTAGATATCACGTAACCCTAACTTGCTTATATTTGCTTCAAATGGTTTTGGATCTAAACCCTTCGTAAAGACATCCGTTAATTGATCTCCACTTCTTACAAACGGAGTCTCAATTTCTTTCACTTGAATTTTTTCTCTAATAAAATGACAATCGACCTCAATGTGTTTAGTTCTCTAATGAAACACCGGGTTGGATGCTATATGGCGCGCCGATTGGTTGTCGCAAAACATTTGCATTGGTAATTAAGTTCGAATTCCAAAATCTGAAAGGAGTTGATCCATGTCAACTCACTTGCGATGGATGCCATGGCACGATATTCCGCCTCGGCGCTTGATCGTGTCACAACATTTTGTTTCTTACTCTTTCATGTGACTAAATTCCCGCCTACAAATGTGCAAAAATCGGTTGTCGATTTTCGATCGAAACTTCCGATCCAATCTGCATCAGAATAGCCACACACTTTATTAGAATTATGGCATTTCATGAAAATTCCCTTACCGGGTGTTCCTTTTAAATATTTCAATATTTTACTAATGGCCTCTAAATGTGATGTTCTTGGATTATGCATGAATTTGCTAATTTGGCTTATGGAGTATGAAATATCCGGACGTGTTACCGTAAGATAAATCAACTTTCCTACAAGTCGTTAGAATTAGTTTATGTCCTCTAACGGTTCACCATCCTCGGCATTTAGTTTGTATTTGCTATCTATGGGTAGGGAGGCCGGTTTACAACCTAATTTTCCGGTTTCTTCCAACAAATCTAAGGTATATTTTCTTTGAGAAATAAATAATCCTTGATTTGAATATGCTATTTCTATTCCCAAGAAATATTTTAGATAGCCTAAATCTTTGATGCCAAATTTTTCCTTTAATTGGGCTTTTATTGTTTTAATATGTTCTTGATTGTTGCCGGTAATGATAATATCATCTACATATACTAAAATAATTGTGGTGTTTTCTCCCTCAATTTTGACAAATAATGTGTGGTCGGCACTACTAATTTTAAAATTGTAAGATATTAAATAAGAGCTTAATTTTTCATACCATGCCCTTGGAGATTGCTTCAACCCATAAATTGACTTCTTCAATTTGCAAGCTAGCTCATGGTTTTGGTTTTTTTCATAACCGGGTGGTAATGACATATATACCTCTTCTTCAAGTGTTTATTGAAGAAATGCATTTTTTACGTCCATTTGGTATAATTTTCAATTTTGGTTTACCGCAATAGAAAATAATATTCTTACGGTATTCATTTTTGCAACGGGGGCAAAGGTTTCATAATAGTCTATACCGTAGGTTTGAGTGTATCATTTGGCAACTAAACGAGCTTTATACCGTTCAACCGTGCCATCACTATTGTACTTAATTTTATACACCCATTTACAACCTACTAGTTTTTTATCTTTTGGTAATTGAACTATTACCCAAGTGCCATTTTTTTCAAGAGCACTCAATTCTTCTTTCATGGCTTTGTTCCATTTGGGAATTTTAATGGCCTCTTCATAATTGTTTGGTTCTTGTTCTTTTTCAATTGAGGTCAAAAAAACTCTATGATTGGAAAAAACATTATCATATGTAATAAAATTTTGTATAGGATATTGTACCTTGTAGGTTATAAAATCCCTAAGCCTTGTTGAAGGTTGTGTTGTTCGAATCGACCTTCTCAATGGTGTTTCTTCTATGTCATGATTTTCTTCGTTTGCGGAATCTTCTTCTATTTCTTCCTCATTCTCATTTTCACTTTCATTTTCATTCGCATTCTCAAATGGTGTTGGTCTAGCATTTTCTATTGTAAGTTGTGGTAATATAATTTCCTTGGAGGGTTCTCTCAAAAAATTCTCACAATTAGTTTCTTTGTAATATGGCTCATTTTCTAAAAATGTTACATCCCTAGAAATGTACAATTTTTTATTTTTAGGGTCATAACATTTATATCCCTTTTTTTGTGATGAATAACAAAAAAAAATAGCCTTAATTGAGGTATAATCTAACTTATCTTGTTTATTATTTTTATGTACATAACATGTATAACCGAAAATTTTCAAATGCTCAATGTTGAGTTTTCTTTGGTAAAGAATTTCTAATGGGCTTTTGTAATCTAAATTAACACTTGACAATCTATTTATTAAATATGTAGCGGTAAGAACGGCATCCGACCAATAAGATTTTGGAACATTATTTTAAAATAAAAGTACTCGAGTCATTTCAAGTAAATGCCTATTTTTCCTTTCGGACACACCATTTTGTTGAGGTGTATAGACACACGTTGTTTGATGTAAAATTCTTTTTTCTTTAAAAAAGTTTGAGAAATTTTGATTTACAAATTCCGTTCCATTATAGGATCTAAATATTTTTTATTTTAGCTTTGTATTGATTTTTTATAAAGTTATAAAAATCTAGAAATTGTGAAAATACTTCGCTTTTTATCTTTTAATAAATATAACCAAGTTGTTTTAGAAAAATCATCGATAAATATAACAAAATATTTGTATTCATTAAAAGAGTTAATTGGGGCAGGTCCCCATACATCCGAGTGAATCAAATCAAAAGGTTTCTCACTTTTACAACTTGATAATTTAAAAGATAATCTAGTATGTTTTCCTAACTTACAAGTTCCGCGACTACTATTATCTAATTTTGAGAAATTAAAAAGACTCTTTAAAATCTTGTTGGAAGGATGTCCAATTCTTCTATGCCATAGTATACTTAATTCTTCATTTTTGGTAGTGTTGAGATTGAATTTTTCTTCATTCAAAAAATAAAGCCCATTTTCTAGAAATCCTTCACCAATCATAATCTTGGTTATCCGATCCTGAAAAATCACATTGTTTGTTAAAAAAATGAGTTCACAATTTAACTCATTTGTGATTTTACTAATGGATAATAGATTTGATGAGCAATCATTTAAGTACAAGACATTTTGAATTATTTTTGAGAATATAGTTGTTGAGCCCTCTCCAAGGATTTCTATTTTTTCACTATTTGCAACCGTAATGAATTTTTTGGTTTCATATTTTTAAAATTGGTCAATAAATTTCTATTTCCAGTCATATGATCTGTTGCACCCGAATCCAATATCCATCTAAAATTATTTGAAAAAAACGATAAATTTGCAACACAAATCATACCAGTGCTCTTCTGTTTTTCCTGTTTTTGGTTGAGCATCACAGTGAGTTGTTGAAGGAGCTGCCGCATGGGATCCTGAGAGGAAGAAGATGAGGCGCCTCCAGGATTTAAAGAAGTGGACGGTTCAGATTCATTCCGCCCCTCCGCCAGAAACCCTGACCCCTTTCTTTTGCCCTCTTCTTTTCCGCCTCTGTCTCGTTCCCAGCCGACTCTCTCCCCCTTTCGATCTCCGGCTCCGCCTTTCTTATGCCACTTGGGTCGGAGGTGAGGGTTGAGGAACCAGCACTGATCCTTGCGATGCCCTTCTCTCCTGCAATGTTCGCATTTGGTTCCGGCTTGGTCTCCTCTCACCTCCGGCCGATAATTAGGGTTAGGCCTAGCCGTGACTGTGAATGCTTTGGTTTCGGGGTTTTCATAGGGTTGTGATCCCATCACTGTCCTCCTTGTCTCTTCTCTGTCTATCATCGCCGCTACCTCATCTGAGGAAGGCAATTTGGCGAGCAACAGTATCTGTGATCGCACAGCCTCGTAGCTGGAATCAAGGCTTGCTAAGAACTGAAATATGGCATCTTGTTCTTCTCATTTTTGGATTTCAGCTAGGTCAGAGGTGGGAGCACTAGTACAAAAAACCCCTTCACCGACCCTCAATCACCGACTGTTTTAATATGTAACAGTCGGTGTAGAGACTGCTAGTAAAATCGTAAATAAGAACAATCTCAACACCGACTGTTCTCTTGCAAAAAACCGTCAGTAAACCAACACCGACTGTTTTTTAAAAAAAACAGTCGGTGTTGCTCATACCCTACACCGACTGTTTTTCACAAACAACAGTCGGTGTTAAGCAGTCACCAACACTGACTGTTTTTTTTAAAAACAGTCGGTGTTGCTCATACCTACACCGACTAAACAGTCGGTGTTGAGCAATTACCAACGCCGACTGTTTTTTTAAAAAACAGTCGGTGATGAGCTAACAGCTAACAAAATTCATTTCCCTCTTCTTTGCCGAAAACCCTCCCAAAATTTTGAGTTGAGTTTCTCTCTTTCGATCAGCCTCGCGATTTCCCTCATTATCGCAGCCTTCGATTTCCCTCATTATCGCAGCCTTTCATTAATCAATCATCATCTCTCTTTCTCTCTCTTCCCAGGCGCGCCGCCCCTTAGCCCCACGCTTGCTCATCTCTACTCTCTCTCTTTCGCAAAACCCTTTAAACCCTAGCTGCCTTCTTCTCGGCAAAGAAGGCAAAGGCTGCTGGTTCGAACTCAGCTCCGGCCAACATCCCTGAGCCTGAATCGAAGCCGGTGGAACCATCTGTGCTTGCTTCTGATGTACCGGAAGCTGGTGTGAGCCTTCCAAATGGTGAAGCCAATGGAGAAATTAGAAACACTGATATGGATGCTCACACTGAGGAGGCACGAGCAGGTGTGAAGGAGGAAGAGGCAGATGAAAAATCAAGTCCGGGTAAGCAAAAAGAAGGTAGTGAGCTTGTTTACTGTGAATGTTTTTTGTATTATTTGAAATAATTTGGGTATTTTGAGGATTTCAAAACATGTGCAGGAAAAGCACGACTTTAGGAGCTCTTTGTTTATTATCTGTGCTGGTATATTATTTGTGTTTTGTACAATGTTATGCATTTTATTTTTGGATGATTATACAAAAACTACTAAGGTAGGCAGACCTTCATTACTTGCCAGAATCCCAGATTATTAAAACCTTTATTTCATACCAAATCTCTGAATATCAATTGATGTACTTTTTAATGCATATAATTATATTTGTAAGTACACTCTTGTAATTTCCAGGGGAGATGGGCCTGTATTCTGTTCAAGTAAAGGTTGTGCAATCTGGTGAAAAGCTCGAGCTTCAGGCAAGCCCATCTCATCTTATTCTCAAAATGTCATTATTATGGTGGTTGCTGTTACTTATTTTGATCAATACTGTCATCTTCCTGCTGTAGTCATAATGGAAGTGACACGCTTTCTGTATAATCTTATTGCTCGGAACAATTCCTCTTTTATGTTGAAAATTGTGACTTAAAATAGTTCTGCAAACGTAACCCTGATAGTGCACATGTGGAATGACATTAACAAAGTGGGCTTAGCCAAACTATTTCTAGTTCTTTAACCAAATTTACCTGTATCAGTGGCTTAGCCCCTATAGTCACTACCGTCTTCAATTTCTAATGCTTATCTCTGATTGTTTCTTGCAATTTTCATTTCCAGAGTAATGGGCATGTGCTTCATGCAGTAGGACATTTCAGCTGAGAGATTGGGTACTAGGCAACTTCATGTTCGTGGTATTGAACTCATCATAAAATATTCTCTCTTTCAAGAAAAGAACATCAGTTCAGTTTTTGGTCTTTTCTCTTTTGTTCTATTATTTATTATTCATGAATTTGAAATCAACAGTTCTTTGGTTCTTGCAAATTTTAGCTAAGTCACATTTTTCTTCCAATTAAATTATTCTAAATTTTGGATATTTTACTACCAGGTTCTTAACTAAATCAATCAAGGACATGTGGATGATCTTTTTTCCCCTCAAGGGTTTACCTCAACATATTCGCTACCTCCTTATTGCTAATTTGTAAGAAGACATTTTTGTTTTGTTGTACATCTATCTACTTCTGAGTTATCAAAATAATATGCACTCAAATAACTAAATAATATGCACTCAAATTTTTGTTTTGTTTTAGCTGAACTGGATCACTAACTAAATAATATGCACTCAAATATCAAAAAGCACCCAATTGTAAGCTGTTGTAACTTTTATATCGAAAAGCTCCTCTCAATAGTCAATAGTTCACCTGTGTATGGTAGTTAGGTTTCAGTATAAGATCCCTTAATGCTTGCTTTGTAAAGCCTTCTCCCAGTCAAAATTATCAAAATATTGATCTCTTGTTTTTGTTGCAGTGATTTGGACAAGTACAGATTTGAGCTTGCTTGGACTTGGTCTAACAGACAAATATTAATTTCAGGAAGTCTGTGTCTGATGCGTTTGTCTCAAATTAGTTTGAACGGAAAAATGCTGCCGTGTTGCACAATAACTAATCACATTAGGTATGCAACTGATTTTTGTTCTAATTTCGTTTTCATCAGCTCTTTTTTTGTGGAAATTTAAAAATTAAACAGAGCATTTTTGGGAATGATAAAAAACTAATTCATGGCATCTACAGTTCTGTGATATGTTAGGTCAAAATACCCTTAGGATTTATAGAACAGTAATGTAAGCTAATACAAATTAAGGTGAATCCAGAGACTTGGTGACTCCAACATTTCATATAAGTAAAGATGAATTTTGTGTTTTTGTATCTCTTGTACATTTCATATAAGTAAAGATTTGAAACCAGTAGGTGGTTTCAGCTGGGTATTAGAACTGGGAGGTTTGAGTCCCTTCATTAAACCAACAAAAAAAAAAGATACCTTTGGACTCCAAATCTATCTACTTCTGAGTTATCTTCATCATATGTCTGTATTGTATTTCTTTCAGCTAATTCCAAGAAATATGAAGAAGTCGGTTTCCAGAAAGTGCTCTACCTATCATACGAATCAGTCAGGGTATGAATTCGATTTCTCGTAGGACAGTGATATCTGTTATATATGTGAAACTAATTTCTTAACAAACTTTATTGAATAGCTGCCCCCTTCAAACCACTCCCCCTTAAAAAAAGAAGAAGAAGAATAAGTGAAACAGCAATGTGGGCTTAAACTATAGTCTTTGATAATGGCATGGCATATGTCATAGGTACATGTTTACCCATTAAGGAAGCTTCTGAAGTGATTATGAAACTACATTGATAATAAAGGTGTAAATTGCACCTCTAATTGGATATTTATGAGAAACGAATCTCCGTTTCTGTTATCTTATATTTCTCTGCTTCCTGCTCACTGTCTCTTATTGTGTCTATTTGTAACAAATGTGGTTTTCAGATAGCAAGCATAGTTTCAGATAGCAAAGCCAATTCGATATACTGGTCCAAATTAGGCAGTATCTACTGGTCCAAATTGAAACATGGAAACAGTGAAATGAGAGAAAGTCTTTCAGATCGAAGGATAGCGCCACATGTCCTTGCGGAGAAGATTTGGTATGATGCAGAGCAATGGATGGCTCATTGTTGAGTATAGAAATCTTATTACTATGTCAAATTGTTGTTTTTCCCTTTTAATTAGTTTTGTAACTGATTGCTCTCTGTAGAGAGGAAAAGATGTAAATGACGTTTATTTATCTATTAATATATTCACCTTGAAAAAAGTTTATAATTTTGTATAATTATAAATGGTATAGGAATTATATAATTATACAGGTGCAAAAAAAAAAAAAAAAAAAAAAATTCGGTGCTGGGCGCCTACACCGACGGTTTTTTCAAAAAAACAGTCGGTGTTGGGCGCCTACACTGACTGTTATTCACCCGTCAGTAAAGATATACCTATACCGTCGCCGCCATCACCGACGCCTCAATAACAGTCGGTATAAGGTTTTTTTAACAGTCGGTGAAGGGGTTTTTTGTACTATTGGAGGCCGATAAACTCTAAGTTCATCCCTTTTCTTTTGAAGGTAACCGTACAATTCCATAGATGAATGGCCTTGTTGTTGTTTTGCTTGTTGATAATCTCTTTGGATTTGGTAAATATGGAAGTAATTTTTTCTGTGGCCATATAATTATTCGGCCCTTTCCCAAATCTCTAAGGCTCTGTCTTTATAAGAAAGTAAATCAGATACCTTTGGCTCCATGGTTGCGAGGAGCCAAGTGATGACAGTGTGATCGCTTGTTTGCCATTTGGCTAGCTCCTTTTTTTCTGATTCAGTTGCGGGTTCTGATAATTTTGGGATTGTATGATCTTTGTTGATGTGGTTGTTTTTTTCTCGACCGTTTAAGGCAAACTTGACTTGTCTTGCCCATACATGGTAATTTTTACCATTGAGCACTACCCCTGTGAGTTTTTCGTGATTTTGTGCCATCTTGGTTTTTCTAGCTTTTTCTGGTAAAGGACAGTTTTACTGGTAAAGAACAATATTTACTGGTAAAAAAACTGGGGGTTTTTGCTGGTACTGCTGCCTTTTGTTTGCTGACACTTCTGGTATGTTTGCACTAGTGGGATTTTCTTGCAGTTGCTGGTACTGCTGCTGATTTTCTTATTTTGAGTCAGGATTTCATTCCTGCTCTGATACCATGATAGTTTTTATGATGCGAAACAGAGAATGAAAAATGATGAAAACTGTATTCTTATAATCTGAGTTGTTGTACAGTGAGCTATATATAGCTAAATGAAAGAAAAACAGCTGTTGGAAAATAAAACGGTAACTTTCTATTTTAAGGAATAAAGATTGAGTAACTTTATAACCAAATTTAGTTGCTATCTTTATTTCTTATTTAGCCTATGATGAACAAAACCCGTTAAGAGTTCTGAGGCTTATTTGTTCCTAATACTACTTATTTTTCTACACTATCATTCTGAAATTAAAGACAACCCAGAGTATAGTATTAAAGTAAACCCATAACTTTAGAACACAGCAGACATTTCAAGAATAGTACTTAATTTTTTTAATATCCTCGAATTCACGTCTTAATTCGATACATTTTTTATGTTCGAAATAAAATTATTTTCTCTCCCGCATATAGCCTTAATTTCAGTTTGAACGATGCTTAAATAGAATTAGTTTGTCTACTCAACATGAACAAAAAATAAGAAATAAAAGAAAAGGAAACTAACAAGAGAAAAGACATTTTACTTTTTTTCAAAAAAATAAAAAATTATTCTTCTAATCAAGTACCTACCGTAGACATCACATGGATTTTCGTGCTGTTATACTCGCCAAAATGAAAATCCAAAAGATGAGAATACCGCAACATTCCCTACTATAATTAACCTAAATTAGCTAGTTATACTGGAACAAGGTGGTTCTCTCTTGAACAGGTACAGCACTGAACCGCCATGGGAGGTACGATGCCATGTCAGCATTGTCAGATGAATCATGACCATAAATTGAGATGGGCCCACTTTTCGTTGAACCATAAAAAGCCCATGGTTGGGCTTGCTGGTAACCACATGCTGCTCCCTGTTCAACTGGTATAGCAGATGTAGTGGCAGCTCTTCTCTCTTCCTTCTTGTACCGGATACCACATGCATTGCACAAAGACTGCAGGGACATATTTGAATAAAAATAAGCAAATAATGGAAAATGAAGGTGGTTTATAAAAGGGGTATCCTGGCAATACATTATGTTTTTATGACCAGTGTTCTGAATTTTCTAATGAACGCTGTTCTTAATTAACTATCCTATTGAATCAATTAATGGATTCAGAGTATGATTCATGAGCTTATTAGAAAAATATCACTAACTGATACAGATCCAACATTCTATTTTTTTATTTGAATAAGATATATTTTGATACAACATCAACATTGCGTACCCTGACATGAGATCTATTAGTAAGATCAATATAGTACAACTACCAACAATGCAAGTAAAAGAGGCAAGCATTCGTTACTAGGATGAAATAATACAAATAGCCTTGTTTTAACCATTTGAATGGAGGTATACCTTGGGGCCACGGGGGCCGTTTCTCCAGAGAGGAGTCGAGGTAGTGTCGCAGTTGGCGCATCTTCGAGCGAGCAAAAGCGGGTCCCCACCAAGCATGCCATTACCATTACACCCCTTCAATGCACCATTATTACAAGCACTAGTTTCATGCTTAGTTGGTTCTGAGAGGATATTATCCCAATACATGGCAGTAGATGATGAGCTTTGTTTGTACCATGTACCGTCATTTTGCCGGGTCGAAGGAGTGCCGAGAGAGAGAGTGCAATCAACCGAAGAAGTAGTACTAGAGGTAGGAGATGAAGAAGTAGTAATGGAGCTGTAGTTATCGGAAAGCTCTTCATCTGTGTAATTTGATGAAGAGATGGGAAAGAGAATAGAGAAAGATGGCGCCATTGCTGATCAAATAATGGAGAGAAGTCAAGGATAGAAGAGAGAGAGGTGGTGTTTTAATAGTAGACAGAGAGAGTTTAGTAGGTAGATTACGAGGGGGTTTGTGGTATTGGGAAGAGAAAAAATTGATTGTGGGGTTTGTCTTTTGTTAGGGTTTAGTGCTTGTGTAGAATCCCTATATGAATCTAAAACATACAAAATTGATATAATCTATGTATAGATCTTGATACGCATGACAAAGGTTAGAAAAGACGGATGCACATTTATATGTGCATGGTACACACAAGTAATGTCGTGTAATATATCCTCTGAAGAAAGAGAGAGAGAGAGACAGCGAATCAGATTGGGATGTGTGCAAGGCAGAGGTGCAGTGGGAGGGTAGCTTGGGTCCGATGCCCATCGGACCCAAAGTGAATTCGATGGGCTCGAAGACCGTCCGATCTACTTTAAGATTCACGCCAGAACTTTCGCGTCTGCTATAATTTACGTGCGCACGAATTTTGAAACAGATCGGACGGTCATATAGTCCATCTAACTCACTTTGGGTCCGATGGGCATCGGACCCAAGCTGCTCTCGTGCAGTGGAGGCTAATGACTAATGAAATGAGTCGACCCGGTCTGTCAGATCATCCTATCTATGTTTCTCTCTCTTCTTTCTCTTCTGGTTATTTTGAGCTATGACTAGTAGCAATTAGCAACTAGTGTAGCAAAGCAACTCCTGCAGGGTACTCTCTCTCTCTCTTACGATGAATACAGTGAAGAGTATCAACTCTACAACAAGGCGCCAAATCTTCGGAAGTAGATATGCAACAAGATTCAAGAAAGCCTTTTTAGAGAGAGAAAAGGAAGAAAGGGATATTGTTAGTCTAACGCGGTCAAAAGATGCATGTGACTCCTGGAACAGTCTCCCATGCAATCTACATCTCTCCAATGGGATTTGTTTTCCTAGAAAAAGAAAAATTAAATATTAGAAAATCGGAAATTTCATTATAAAAATTCCCAAATTTTACAAATTAATTTTCAATTTTATAATTTTTAGATGTCAGTCCAACTATTTCCCAATCACGAGGCTCTGATCTCATTCAGGCAAAAGAGAGACACAGAGAAGAGGTCTGATCTCTGATGCCATTTCATTGCAATTATTCAATGCATGAACTGGAATCCACCACATGCATAAAATCAAACAACAATTATATGGACCGTTTTAAACTTGGCTTTAGCAGTAACGTCACAAAAAAATAGGGGTCTACGTGTCAGAATAGATAAACGACGCAACTCATTTATCAAGCTGCTGTCATGATTCTGATCTCTACCAGTAACCAGTGTACCTTTTTTTTTTTTTTTGAGTTGATCTACCAGACTACCAGTGTACCTGGATGGATCTATACAATACACCGGTTTCTGGGACGGTAACGGGAAAAGACTGGACATGTTGCAGTTGCACTGTTCTATATACAATCCTTGACATCCGAGTCACACGTGCGAGATGCCGTTTGATCACGTGACCCTCGTTGTTTAATTATTGTTAAAGCGAATTTTTGGTCTTGCGCTTGGCAATGCAAACTAATATTCGGATTACGAACACTAAATATTTCAAAATTTAAACACAGCAATATTAAATATAAACACTTTGTTATATAGCTAGCTTGACAATACAAACTTAAATAAACTTGGACGTTATATAAACACTTTTTTATAAATATATATGTTGTATGCTTCCGATCTTTAAAAAAAAAAAGAAACTTGAATGTTTATGATTATATTAGAGCAAGCAGGCAAGCACTATGAAAATAGCTACACAATACATGATTAAAAAAAAAATAATACAGATCTAAAACATTTATAAATATATTTATGTATGGGCACCATGGTACTAGTTATAAATACCCTGCTGTAAAAGTTTAAACAATTAATAATGCAACTTCAAACATTTATAGATATAAATACCCAACAGTTTATGACTAACGTTTATGCATAAATAATGTTGCAGGTGTAAGACGAGCATGCTAAGATGCAAGAGGTGTGTAAGCATTTATATCATTAGAAATTAGAATACATGGCTAGTTAGGTCAGTCATTTTTTAGTATAGACAATAATAATTAGTAGATCATATTCTGTGACTGAAAATTGATTAATTAATTTTGACCACCCGATTAAAAAAGAATTAAGCTAGCTATTTGTTTTTCTTGTAACACTATTTTTTAATTTTTTTGAAAGAAAATATTCACTAATAAATATGAATTATAATAAAATTACTCATTAATTTTTGTGTTTGATTTTAGAAAACCTCATAATATAGCTTAACATATTATCATGAAAAGAAACATGATATGTCCTAGAAATTTTTGTATTAGCACTCTATTGATTGATATTTTTGTTGTTGCTGTCAATTCCTGTCCGATCGTACTACTGTACCCATAATATATACCTGATCAAAGAAAACAATACATACAATTAATATTTCTCTTGCATGAAACAGGAAAGAAAGACACCAACTTTCTGATAACCAGGCGGCACATATCATGATTAATTGATTGATCCTCATGGTGCCAAATTATGGGTCAAGCACCAGTACGGCAAGTCCGTATTTGATGAATCAGTACTTTTAATCAACTAAACCCTGATCGGCTGCAAAAGTTGAAAGACCACATGTTTGTTGAAGTTTTGAACATTAACTTGGAGCAAATAAATATTTTGTGACGGTGCATATTTTGTTATTTTTAAAAGTTGAAAGACCAACTGATTTTTTTTTTAAATTCAAGAACAAATTCACTGCAAAAGAAGTTCAAAGGTGTAATTTGTTTTTTCAAGAACCTGAATTTTCCAATCTTAAATGTAAGTTTGAATCCGTTTAATTTATTTTGACCATGTACTGATGTACATGCGGTTTTTCTTCTTTTGTTTAGCTTTAGAAACATGCAGTTCGCATTAAAAGATCTCGTATTCTTCAACTATTGAAAAGTGATGCTGATAAAATAATTTAATTCCACGTGCATATAAAATTAAACTTTGTCAAGACTAAGAATATATTTGTGGTTGTGGCCATTATTTGGCGACCCCGGAAAAAAGTACAACAATTTCACTATTTTGGACAAAAGAGTATGAGAACTTTTATTTAGAAAATTTAGAATCAACCATTTCAGTATTGTAGTTGCTTTGCTTTGCATACAATGAAAAGTTTTTGAAGACCTTCTTTTTCATATTGATGTTATTCGTTCCACTTATAAAATTATAAACTATTACCGAATCATATTTATAAACTATTTTATGGAATTATATTTCATGACACACGATGGATGATGCGAGCTGGATCTACCATGTATGATCCATTTCGTTTCATACTATATGTTGCGTGGTATAGCAAGAGCAGCTGATGGAAGCGAGGAGATCATTCAAAAGGTATGCAGAGACCAAACCAGAGAGATAAACCTAGAGATCGCTGTCCAATCACCATCTCTCTCTCTCTCTTCCTCTCTACGTATAGATCGATATAGGTCGAAGAGAGAGAGAATCAAAGAAACAGAAGCATATTTTGGGAAGCGTATAATCGTATGGTATAAGACGCCAAAGCCGATCCAGCTTTTGCATCCAAACACCGAATCCAATTGCTGTTACAAACTACGAGCAGTGCAGTGCGCTTCAACCGAGACAGCAAAATTTTACATAAAAAATGCTTAAACCTACTTGAGAGAAGAAAAGAAAAACACAGCTCATCAAAAACATAGAAATGAAAGCTACCATCTGTTATGTTCTCATTTCATTATGTCTTGATAACCGAGATCTCCATCTCTTATATTGACCAGAGGTCGGCTCAAGTACTTCAGATCTCGTGTGATGCGCTTTGGTGTTGCTTTTTGTGTGTGGGATTATTTTGTTACTGGTTGTTACTTGTTACGACTTATGAGTTGTTCTCCTCCCATGCACATTTTTAGTGATTAATTCTGCAGAAAAAATCTTACATTTAATTTATCAAAAATATTATAATTCAAAATTCGGAGGTAAATCGGCAATATTTTTCCCTTAATTTTTGTTACAAATTGTGGAAATAATTCAAAATTTTACCTCCATATTTTTTTTAATAAAAATTACTATTATGTATCATTTTTCTAAAATTAATAAGTAATGTTATGATACAGTTTACAAATATATTATTCCGTTGGAAAATTATGCCTCCGTTTCAACTTGATATTCATTATTTTATTAAACATGCTAAAATCTCTATATTTAAGTGGTACCCTTTCCTTCCTAATTGCCTTTTAAAAAGTGTTGAAATTAATATTTTCACCAATAACGTTGATTAAAAGCCATATTTGCATAACAACCATAGCAATTGAGAAAAATAAATTACGAAAAAAGATAAACATAAATTCTTTATCAGTTTAATTATATTTTTATATTCTGTGCAACGTAAATTTTGGTTGGTCATAAATGAAGTGTCAATAAATACCGAAATTTATAAATATATCATTCGGAAAAAAAAGTTAAACAAAATAACTACGATTTGGTCAGAATTTCATTTTTGACACGACTGTAACGTGAAATTGTGGACAAAAATTAGGTTTCTGCAACTTCAATATGAGGACACATTTCATTTTTTTTCTCAAAATTTTGTTTTTCAACTCTGATTGACCAAGAAAATTTTGGATTGGACCATGAAATGTGTCATTAACGTGAAGTTCCGGACACCCAATTTCTATTTGCAATTTCACGTTGCGGTCGTGTCAAAAAAATAAAATTCTGACCATATCATAGTTATTTGATTTAACTTTTTTTAAGATGTTAAAAATAAAAATTTCGGCAATAAATATACATTCTTGATTTTTCAATCTTTTCAATATGACTAATCAGTTCTAAAATTCTACTAAATCTGATACATAAATTATAAAAAACTATGCAAAATATTTTTATAAAAATTAATTTTTTATGTTGATAATTACTTAACCGATCATCACCGTTGTTAAATACTTTGTTTCAAATATAATATGTACAACACTTGTTCATTTTTTTTTTTTTTTCCACAACGACTTTTGATGGAACAAAGCAAAGCACCTCAGTAACCATTTTTGGAGCAACGAAGTGACGGGACTTGTCTGAAAGTGGGCCCAGATGTCAGGGTATGTATCTCTCATCAACAAGTCGTTCTCTTTTCTCATGCAACAATGCAACAATGCAGTTTGCATAGTATAATACCACCTTTTCTAGTAGTTGTCGCGGTACTGCATGTACCAAGCACTGTATGAGTTAGGTAGCTAATGAGGGATGTGTTGTAATCTAACTTTTTCTATTATCACCTTGCTGCATCAGTCAAGTTTTCAAAAAAAAAAAAAACAATGCGTCCAGTTTGTTGATTACGTCTTTTGAAACTTATCTCGTGTCTCTGATCGGGATTGACCGATTTCTCGGTCCTCGAGATGTTCTTCTTTTCGAAAAGCCAACAATTACTTGATTACTCCAATCCAAACTCTTTTGTCTTTTTCCTTGTTTGGTACTTTATTTTACATTTTAAGCCCCTGAGATTTCAGATTTATGAACAATCCCTTCCTTGTTTGAAGTAACATCACAAAAACAAAAACAAAAATATTTCCACACTATAAGAGATATTTAAGAGTATGTCAAAATGTTGTGTTTGTTGCTTGTATTTTGAAAACAGGCTATTTTAGTGTGTATATATATATATATATAGGACAGTGCTACGGTGCTACGCGTATATAAGGGCCCTCCGTGCTACGGCTCACTTTTTGAGTTTTCAAAATCCTAACGGTCGATCCGAACCGTTCAACATGATCTCCATATGAATATGTACTTGCAAACCAAATTTTACATTTTTTAGAATTTTTTTACTATTTATTAAGCCACTTTGAAAAAACACTAATTTGTACACAACAGTAAACTTTTCTGGACCATTGGATCAGTGATTTTCAAAGTGGCTTAATAAATAGTAAAAAAATTCTAAAAAATGTAAAATTTGGTTTGCAAGTACATATTCATATGGAGATCATGTTGAACGGTTTGGATCGACCGTTAGGATTTTGAAAACTCAAAAAGTGAGCCGTAGCACGGAGGGGCCCTTATATACGCGTAGCATATTAGCCAGATTCTATATATATATATATTCCCAAAATTTTAGTATTCTTTCATAATTTATTGTCAAAATGTCAAAAACATTGAAATAGGCTATTTTAGTATTTTTGTTCTTCTAAATGTTGATGCCTGACATTATCAAAAGTCAAAACGTTATTAGGCATATTAAAAATATTTATGAGTATGCTCATAATTATCAGTATGATTTACTAGTATCTATTTTAATGTACATATTTATGTATATATGTATTTAACACGATATGATATAGATAAAATGGTATAAATACCGACATGGAAATAAATATGGACGTCTAATATTACTAAGAACACCTTAAAAAAAATACTTCTTCAAAAATATTACTGAGAGCACACATCCAAATTTCTTATAGTATTCTTTCGTGTTCATTAAAAGACTAATAGTTTGTAGAAGCTATTTATTTTGCAAGCCAAACAGCTTAGCAAGCTTTTGCTTTTTTAATTTAATTGTAATTCAAAAGGTATGCGTTATCATTTTTAAAACGCTTCTCAATTGTATTTGCACATGTGATATTATTAGTGTTATTATTCATAAATTGTTAGGTTTAATTGCTCCAAATATGAGTTAGTTCATTATTCAATTATTTGGTATCCAAGTTAGTTCGTATGTATTTTGTATTTGGGTTTAATATCTACATACAATTTTAACATTTATATGTTCCATTTCCGCTTTAATTTTCCATTATCTTATTTTGTTCTATAAAGGAATTATGTAATATTTTTTTTGAAAAAAAAAGTCAATAGTAATTTGCTTGCATTGTTATAAGTTGGTAGAAGAATGTCAGTTAATTTTTATTTTTTGAAAAAGTGGATAACCACCTGTTTCATTAGAAACAAAGTTGTTCATACAAATGAGAGAGCTACAAGTTCATAGAAAACATAATAGAATATGCCTAACCACAACTAATACAAGTCCATATAAAACATAATAGAATATGCCTAACCACAACTAATACAAGTCCATAGAAAACAAAATAGAACATAATAGAATATAAGCCTAACCACAAAACAACAACAATAGACTAAACAGAAGTAGCAGAATTCGAAAAGCAACATCAATATCATCAATTTCAGCTCATATTCGAAGAAATTTTGACAATTCAAACCCTTTTAAACCAAGACCAGTGTCTGTGTCCTCTGAATTCGACGGTTTGTTCTGGATATCTGAATCCGAGCTAATTATCAAGGGACCTGCCTGATGCAAAAAGGAAACATCCATAGGTAAAATTAATGTTAATTTTAAAAAAAATATCATCTAATTGAACCTTACACCAAAAAGAAGTTAGAGCAATAATATGAAGACCTAAAGAAGAACTAGAAGGGGTAGCAGTATGCTGAAAACAAACTTTATTTCTTGCTAAGCAAATAACCCAAATGGTAGTAGCTCTAATCATTTCAATAAGAAATTTATCTTTTAATGGAATCCAAGCATCTAATTGCCATAGGTCAGAAATGGAGGTACAATTAAAAGTAAAAGAATTATGTAGAGCAATCCAAGATCATAATGAACTAGCTATTGGACATTCACAAATAGATGATCAATTGTTTCAAAGGCACCACAAAATGGGCAAGATATATCACCAGGCCATCCTTTCTTAAGTAGATTTTTCTTAGTTAAAATTTTATCTTACAAGACTAACCACATGAAAACTTTGATTTTGAGAGGGATATTTGAATTCCAAAGGGTATCATAAGACTTATGAATACCCCTATTAACCAACCACAAGTACAATGAATGTACGGTGAATTTACCAGAAGGACCTCATCTCCAATTAATGTAATCAAGTCTAGTAATATCGGTAAAAACCTTGTCAAAAGTGATAGTAAAATGTAAAAGTAACGATTCATTGAGGTAAACCCCAGTTAACTGTCTATTAAAAGATGAGGACAGATTAGAGTTATGAAAAGCATCAAAAACAGTAATATTAGGATTAGAAACTATCTTAAAGAGTTGATGAAATAAGCAATATAAAGAACATTCTCCAAACCATCTATCAAGCCAAAAGGAAGTATCCTGACCTAATCATATGTTTCTATTAATGTCTAACTCTAAAATATTCTTAAATGATAGAACACCAGCCGAAAAAGCAGAACATCTTGAACAATATACTTAAATTTATTCTTTTAATCCTTAGCAGGAATATACTTAAATTGCACGTACTATATTAATATTTAAAATAGTTATAATAAAGTTTAAAAAATAGAGAGGTATGTTGAGATTGATTTTGTTATTACTTGCTATTACTCTTGACTGAATATTTCATCGATTTAATCAGAACATCCTTACACTTCAAGATAAATACATTAATTGACAACATTATAAGGTATAGAGCAAGAAGCATTAGCATCATTGGATATGCACCGCAAAATCCAATAGTAAATTTCTCAAGGGGCAATTTATAAGAATTTCATACGTGACACGTTGACAGAAGATAAATAACACTATCACCCAAAATCCAACGGTCGTTGCACGTGTGTCCCATCAATTTAAAAATTACAAACAGGACGTTTCGAAATAGAAGATTATGCAGGATTAATTAATTAGGAAAAAGAAATCGCATCAGCGATGATTAGACTTGACTGAACAATTAAATTGTTACTTTGAGCTTGGAAAATCATTACTGACTATCAGTTTATAATGAAGAGGATCTAAACTTTTTCTTATTTTTTATTAAAATAAGCAGGTAACCTAAATTTTCAACCGGAATTGCAGATTCTAATCATTGCAATCATGATTAGGCATTGTTACAAAATACAGCTGAGGGGCCGTCACTGGGCGTTGAGTTGACTGTTTATTTGTAAATAACGGTTCCAATATGACCCATGTTATGTGATGGATAACATGTCTGGAAATTAATGTCAAATTTTGATGGGGGAGAATATTTTTGTCAAATCGAATAATAAAAAAGGTGACCATTAAAAACTATTAATTAATTGGCTGCCAAAAATCAATAAATAAATAAAAATAAAATGTGCTTCCATTAGTGAAAACCCCTCTCTGCCCCTGTCTTCCCTCTGTGTTTTCATTTGACTGCCAAGGCAAACATACATTTCTTCGGCAATCAGAAGTTTTTTGCCTCCCTTTGTATTGTTCCCGTTTTTTTTTTCTTTTTACCGATCTTCTTTCTCTCTTACTCTCTCTACTAATTCTAGCTTATAGGTTTCATGGCACATTTGATAAATTAAATAAATTTTGAAGTATTTTTATTCTCTAATTGATTCTGAAGTATTTTCGTCTTGTGAGATCAAAGATGCACTTTCCTGTTTGGGGACTTTATTTTGTGGCCATCTGCTGTGCTCCTTTTGAAGCCGTGTAAAAGTATACCGTGTGATGGATTGGGGGACGCGGGGACGATTGGTTGACGATTCAGATGTGGCAATTTAAGGGATTATCATAACAAATGTTTTGCTCCTTGTTAGTATATATATATATATATATATATATATATATATATATATATATTCCCAATGGCTATTTTGAAGGTTATAAGAAAATAGCATGTTTGTTTGCTCCTTGTTTCTTTTATATTCAATTGAAGTCGTGTGATAGATTTTGAACGATTCAGATAGAAAAAAGGAGCACGTTCATTTTCTTAAGAAAATAAGCAGATTTGAATCCATAGTCATATATAGGTGTATTCTGCTGGGCAAGAGGTCGACGATTACTAGAGCTGCTTAAACAATCCCAAGCAGAACCTTTAATAGTGGAAGATCAGATAGCTACTATTTATACGGTTTAACCCCGATCATAGTTGCATATAAAAAGCTTTATTATATCACTTCAATGATATAATAAAACATTTTTTTAATGCGTCTAAGAGTTTTTTTTTTTTTTAATACCTTGATGTAATTTTGTTTCTGGATTATTTTTTTTTTTTTAGAGAGCTTCTGGATGTTTTGATGTATACATTGACAGCCTCTGTCAATATTTTCAAAAAAAGATTTTGAAGTTTTTGATCTATAATTTTCAATTAACACCATCTTTTTATCTTATTTCTTTTAAATTTTAATTGAACTCAATTATTCTTACTTGTTCCGATTGGAACCTTTACCACTTGCATTACAGTAAATCTCTTTATCACACATGACATCTCTTATGACACTTTTATGACTGTAACCACATTAGGGATGATAATTAATTATCGTATTAATATACCTACTGCTGCTTAACCTTATAATGTGCATTAAGCACGTATTCTTCATGTTTATAATTATGATGGATTTACAAAATTAAATCTTAAAGGTAAATTATACGATTGGCATGCAACATATATATCAGTAAAATATCTTATATAACACAAACAGAAAATGTACGGTGCAATGGTATCGATCAACTTATTTGGAAATTGCACTCCAACACTAACATGTGTATTGGGCAAAATAAATCATTCTTTAGGTAACAAAATTAGAATTAAATTTTAATCCACACTAAAAAGCTCATATTTAATTGTTTTAATATGTAAATAGATTCTGCAAACGCTTAATTCAAAATTAAAGTGTCTTAAAACCTGAGCATGACATGAATTAAAATTTTAGACAAAATAGGCTAAAGAAAACGATCTTAATTCTCGCTAAAATATCAATGTTCCAAAAGATTTTGAAATTTTTAGATGAGAATTGAAAAGGTTAAAAAAAAATTGTCGAACGGCCCATATCAGACTTGGGCCCCAAGTACTGCAAATCTTCGGAGTACACACACAATAAATTAAGAAGTAAATATTTTCGGGGGCCCAATGGGCTTATACTTTAACCATAGCAAATTCAGGTAGGAGAGGTAATTTTACCATCAATGTTTATCTTTTTGGGTAGAGAATTTGGGCTTCTTAGGTTGTCTGATTTGTAAATGAAATATCTGATTAACACCTTATTCCAATCAAAATCAACTAATATGAACACATCAGCTGGATTTGGACTGGACATGGGATATTTCATCTCCGATTAGAGGGCGGTTCTAGAGGGTCAGATTTTCTAATTCCTTTATCTTTTTGTTGAGATTGAGATGGGACAGGGTATCAATCCCAGATTTCATAAGATTTGACTAACTTTGAAATAAATATATATTATTGTTTTGACTTTTTTTTTTTCGAAGTTTGTAAGTAATCCATGGAGAGCCCTGCAATTATCATTACAGACAATAACAAAAGAATTAGTAGATAGTAATTTAAAACTTCAAATAGTACAAAAAATTATATAACTCATCAATTTGATACATGGACTGCTAAATGGAGCAAAACATCTCTAGATATTTTGATTGCTTTAGGTAAGATGTTATAGGATCTTGCAATATTCTGAAATTTTTTAGTTTTATGTTCTATAATTTTCATAGAATCTTTTTATTATTAAAAATTCAGGATAATACAAGGCTTCTGCAAAACATCATATTAATAATATTATGAGACCTTTTAAATATATTTTAATATCTTTTTTTATCAATTATTATATATTTTTTGACTTTTTCGTCGAAGCCCTTATATTACCTTGTCAGGTCATGAACATTTGATACATTTTGTTTGATCCAATTTTTCTTACCTCCTATGACAACCAATAGAAAACATAAAATAAAAAATACACATTTTTTTGTTTGATTTAAATAAGATTGTATCAAATTTGATAAAGTTTAATAATATTCCACAGTTTTCAATTTTTATTTTGTATTATCGTTTATGTAGTTCCAGCTAAATTTTTTTGGTGATAAAAACAGCATGGAATGAACTTTTTAAGTTCCAAATTTTTCGTTTCCGAAATTAATCATTTAGATTTATTTAAATAATTGATTTAGAAGTGGAGAGGAGGTAGAGGAGAGGTGATCTGATTGTTCAATCTATTGTTACTTGCTCTACAAATCAGAATTTTGGAAGAGAGCCTAGAGAGGAAATGAGAGAGAAAAGTATCAATATTTATCTTTAGTTACAATTATTGTAAATAGGGTTTTGGAGAAAGACCTGCAGTTTGCTACACTTGTGGAACAATGACTTGTTTTTTTCTTTTTCTTTTTTTAAGGTTAACCTCTGTATTAGCCTGGATGCTTTGTATGCTTTCATACTGGCATTTATTGGTTATTTTAACTGATACTGTGCTGGCACCAACTAGGATATGATCGATATCAGATAATTGTAGCAAGGAAAGGTCTTAGTTTTAGTATTGTAGCTTACAGGTTATATGTAGTGGTATCTTTTCTGTAAGCACAATTTTTATTTCAATAAAAACAGGTTATCTCGGCCGGTATCTTTCCAAAAAAAAAAACAAGTTCTTTTGTAAAAAAAATATAATCTGCAAATCAAGCTGTTGATTATCGACAGATGCTTCCTTTTTCTCTATCAATTTTTATAAACTCTGCTGTACCAGAAAGTAATAGACAGAGAAATGGCAAATGTAAGCACCAAAGATTTTTTTTTTTTTCTAGTGCTGAGAAAGAGTATTTATTATAAAGGCCTCAAATCCAAACTGTGACAGCACAAGGCATGCATAATTTCATTTTACCAATATTTCATGAGACAATGAGATGAGAAGTTTTTTATTATCTACATGGGTAATGAGAAAATGATTGGTGAATAAAAAGAAACTTAGACGAGTCAATGATGGTACGTAAATGGTTTAATTAAAAATCAACGTAAGGTTATATTCTATTCGTTTGTAAAATAATTAAACAATTCCATTATCATACAAAATGAATAATAATTGTAGTACGAAGAACATGTCAGACACCGAGTACCATGTAAAGAGAAAAAAATAACGGTGAGAAAAAAAAGGCAAATTTAAATTTTAAGTCAAAGTTAGAATTAACGATTTCCCCTTGCGTATTCACATGGCTAGTTGAAAGCTTCGAAAATATCAAGATAATATTTTCAATTATGACAGATCTGATACTGGATTATGTTTAAGATCTCGAATCTTTCTACGCCACCAATTTTTTAAAGATTAGTTAAATAGGTTCATTTTTAAGAAAAATTTAATAACAAAAAATATAAATTGTAAATGTCAAAATAAAAATGTATGTAATGTGTACTATTTTATTTTTATACAAATAAGTTGAAAAATCAACATTTAAAAATTATTTACACTAATATATGCCTACAATCTTTTGGTGCCGATTAAAACATAGTTGAAAAATCATAATATATTTACTTTTACATAGAGAAAATAATATAAGTTGTATCTAACTAAAAAATTAAACACTCTTCTTCTTTAAAATACTTTCCATAAAGACAACATAAATGAAAACTATTCACCATAGTGACAATTACTGATGATGATTGACAAATCTCTTTCAACGGTAAGATTCTTCTATACTATGCCAAAAAAATAAGATAGAGACTGCTCAAACTTGTTAACTTCTCATTGAGAGAGAAAAAAAAACAATGAGCACCATTAGCAACCCACCAACTACCAACCCTCGGCAGCTTATTGTATCGGTATCAGTAAGTTGCGTATAACATCCACTAAGATAGCTACTATCAATTAATAAAACACACGTGGCAGCTGCTGCCATGTTTTAAAAAAAAAAAATCCACTAAGATAGCGATTGAAAGCTGCTTTACATTAATCCAGATTAGAACATCAATGGTATAGTGCCATGCGCACCAACAATAATTTAACTATTCTATTACAATCATATCACCCCAACTAAGCAGTATTTTCTTTTGATTTTTACAAATTTTAATCATTCCCTCCAGTGGATTACCATAAAGGACCACATTACAAATTTTTGTGTGGTATCAAATAAAAATTGACTACAATCAACCAAAACAAGTGTTTTGACACATACATAAAAATCTCTACAAAAATTCCGAAGTACCAAATAATTAGAATGATACATAGCGTGATATGATGATAGCACCATACTTAATTTGCACCGGATAGAACCTGATCCACAGTAACTACCGGGTACCGCTCAATACAGTCTTTCCAGGGGTTATGTACTGATGCTTTCACATTTCTTAAAGCCTTCCATACTGCACTATTACACTTGAACCCGCTTCCAAATGCGATTTGCCAAATTCTATGATTCTTTCTAATCCTCCCCTTTCCTTCGATGTACGCTAACTCATACCAAATCGAGCTAGAAGATGTATTCCCAAATCGGTGCAGGGTCATTCTAGAAGCTTCTACGTGAATCGGCTCCAACTGGAGGTTCATCTCCAGTTCATCGATAACTGCACGCCCACCAGCATGGATGCAAAAGTGCTCGAAGGCAAGCTTGAAATCGGGAATATAGGGCTTGATTTTGAATTTGAAAACCTTTTTCAGAACAAGGGTTGCAAAGAAGAGGAGTTGCTCACTAACTGGGAGAACTAGTGGGCCAAGAGTGGTGATGTTTATTTTTAGGGCTTCACCGGCAATTGCCATTAGGTCTTTAGAGAGAGAAACCCCAGTTTTTCCCGTTTCATCTTGCTCCTGAAATTCAGCAATTACCAAATAAAAAAATTATTGAACATAAATAGAAACAACACAAGGTAAGTTCAGATAAAGTTCATATAAATTTGCAGGGCTATTATTTCTTTGCATATATAACGCCCACATTTCAATGAAAAAGCTCTGTTTCTGTTAATATTGACAGAAATAACCTCGTACGAATCAATTCAAACCAACCATACTTACAGATAGGTTTGAATTTAATTCAAACTAATTATAAAGTTGTTGAAGTTAATATAATAAGCATGCAGGAAACTTATTTTTTCCATTTTTTCTTTTTGGTTGGCTGAATCTTAGTTATGACAGTAGGAAAGTTACCAGCATGCTTAATAAACACGGTGAAGTAATGTAATGTGTAAAACTTAATGAACTGAGGAAGGCATTAACAAACTGGAGTGAGGCTAGGGCGCAATGCAAAGCGCTATTGGTCCGTACTATGGATCAATATCTCTGTTTTCAAAGTCCAAACAGTCGATCTGAACCGATCAACATGACCTCCATATGAAAATGTACTTGTAGATCGAATTTACATTTTTTACAATTTTTTTAGATAGGTAGAAAATCACTTGATCTAAAAATTCTAGACCATTCAAAAGTACTGACTTTCTACCTATCTGAAATAATAGTAAAAAAATTCTAAAAAATGAAAAATTAGTCTGCAAGTACATTTTCATATGGAGATCATGTTGAACTGTTCAGATTGACTATTTAAACTTGAAAACAAAGATATTGATCCATAGTACGGACCAATCTGCGCTATGCATAGTACCATAGCCTCACTCAAAATATAACGTAAATTATGAAACATAACCTGGTATACACAGCGGAAGGCACGATCATCGCACCCACGGTGGGTCCGGACGGTATGGATGAGTTCATACTTGGCACGGCGTTTGTCAGATGTCCGGTTTGACAGCAGCACAGCAGCTCCACCAACCCGAAACAAGCAGTTTGGAATCAGCATTGACTTGCGGTTACCAAAATACCTGTAAATATACACATTTAGCCTTAGTTCATGTAGTATGACCGACATGGAAATACTATAAATGTATCTAATTTTACTAACAGTGAGGCCAAATTTTATATATTTTTTAGAATATTTTTACTATTTTTTTAGATAGGTTGAAAATTGCTTGATCTAAAGATTCTAAACCCCCAACTTGTTTGGGACTAAAGGTTTGGTGGTGGTTGTTGTAAAGATTCTGAACCATTCCAAAGTAGTGATTATCTAAAAATATAGTAAAAATGTAAAATTTGGTCTCCAAGTACATTTTCATTTGGAGATCATGTTTAACGGTTCGAATCAGCTATTTGGACTTTAAAAATGAAGATATGTGTCCATAGTACCGACCGATGTGCACTATGCATAGTACCGTAGCCTCACTCTTTGACTAATAATGTGTTTTTATTTTTCGCAAGGATGGTCCATGTATAATCCAATATCCACATAAAACAACCCAAATCCAAAAAGATAACCTAGAGCAAATGGACTCTTATTATCCAAATATTTCAATTTAATGTTTGTTTGCCTTAATCTTACCAAATCCAAAAGGAGAACTAAATCAAATCAGGTTTCGGACATGGATCTTTCGGATAGAAACCCAAATCTGACAACACCCAATTGCCAGGAGATAGCTACGTACCAGTTCAGGGTGATGTTCTCAGTGCTCACAATCACTGCATATGTTGCACGGTGTACCTGGAGCAGCTCACGGGCCAAATCAACTGAGATTACACCAGCACTACACCCCATGCCCCCCAAATTATACGACTTGATATTTCCTCTGAGCTTGTATTTGTTTATAATCATGGCCGAGAGGGAAGGGGTTGGATTGAATAGGCTACAATTCACAACTAAAATCCCTATGTCCTTTGGTTTCACTCCCGTCGAGGCGAATAAATTGTCAAGTGCACCAAACATTACCTAAATTTTTTTTAAGAGAACAAAAACTAGCATAAGTTTCAAATTTAAATCATTTGAAAATGAGAGAAAAATGATAGATTTTTCCATTCCAATTACAATGAATAGATCGGATTTGGGAATAGTGGCAGAGCAGATAATTATTATCTAATGATTACTGTACCGGTCAAAATCAAGAGAACAAAAACTAGCATAAGTTTCAAATTTAAATCATTTGAAAATGAGAGAAAAATGATAGATTTTTCCATTCCAATTACAATGAATAGATCGGATTTGGGAATAGTGGCAGAGCAGATAATTATTATCTAATGATTACTGTACCGGTCAAAATAAAGATTGACCCAATAGAAAACTGCAAGATAGCAACAAAAGTGTTAATTGGAAAAAAATTTAACAGTTTATATCTTAGGTCTAAATAGTAATTTTTCATAGAACTAGTCCAATATGTAATAAATTAAGCCAACCAATTTTTTGGCTTTTTAGTCAAAACTCATCATTTAAAAGTCAAAACACATAAAAGATGGTTTCTTCCAGTAGAAAAATTTTCTAAGTAGTGATTTCGCAGCTAGATTCATTCATCGAATTATAAACACAATCCTTGTTATAGATGATTCATCAATCGCTTCTCAAACCAATAATCTTTTGCGTCAAATCGACCTTCCAGTCAAAAAGCAACAGACACAAAAAGGAAAAAAAAAAAACTTCTTTCGAGATTCATCATTCATACATCAAATTGTAACAATGAAGCTACTAAAAAATGATTGAAAGTTTCAATTTATCGGTGAATCAACTAAAATTAAACCACAACAGAAATCTCTTACAGATACAAACCTGCTCAGCCTCAGCCCGCGCATTAGCCATGGAAGGCTGAGGAGGAATGACGTGCATAGCCTCTGGCGCATAAGTCTCCTCCCCCAAACCGGACCTCTCCAGTATTTTCCTCTGAAACTCGAGCGCGGAGTCGTCAAACCCACACATCTTAGAGTGCTCCATGAACTCGCTGTACGGCGCTTTCAGATGAGGCGGAGGCACGTAGCACGAGTAATCGACGAGGTAAATCGATCTGGGCCTGGTGAGGAGGTAAACGGTCGAAGCAAAAACGAGGAGACCCGAAAGGGAGACGACGCTGACGAGGTTGAACTGGAGATGAAGCCATAACTGGCGGATGTCGTCTGGATCGGTCTGGATTGCTTCTAGAAAAGTCACGGCGATTAATGGGAGGAGGAGGAGGGTTAAGAGGTGGGTTATGAGGTAATGGTAACCTAATTTGACGTACTTGAGGTTAACACTCTGGAGGAAGTCGGGTAACCGGCGGTGAGGAGAGGGGGATCTCTCACCGGCGGCACCGCTTGGCATTGTGTCGGGTTTGGGGGGGAGATAAATGGAGCGCTCAAGTGCTTTGTTTAAATATAGAAAGTCATTGAGAGAGAGTCTAGAGCATAGGTCAGCTCAGTCGTCTCTTTCGGTTGCAACCGGAGGACCCGGTTCACTTGTTGTTGGATTGTTTTTGAGATTTGTGACTTCTGAGAGAGAGAGAATGGAGAGGAAGGGGATATAATGAATGGAGAGGATTGGGGGAAACAGGAGCCGACCTCGGCGGAGATTCAACAAGGTTTTTGGACAAAACGGGCCGTTTGTGGAGAAGTAGTGGACTGGATCTCCTGTGAATTGGTAGTTATGTTTGTTAGAGTAGTGTGCAAGGAATGCTATTTTTGTAATGAAATTACAACTAAAATAAGAAGAGTGTGTAACAAATTGAAGAGATACTATCAAAAAAAAAAAAACACAAATACTCTCTACGCGTTTTTTTAGTAAGTTTAATAATACTACACGTTATGTTAGAACCGTTGACCTAATGATCATTATGTAACATCATTTACAGTAAAAATAGAAAAATCAATGTTATTACAAATCTAATTATACTAGTTATATAATATTTAAATGTGTAATTATCTATCCGGAGGTCTAACGGCAGGACAAAAAAGTTGAAGTTTCCATACTCCACCATCAACTACAAAGAAAAATTCTAATTTTGCAAAAAGACTATTTAAGCCATTTCAAGCGGTGTCCGGTTGAAATACAAATGAACAAAATAAGGTGTTCAGAGGCTTCCGGTTGAATAATTAAGTTATTAAACTCGATGACTATTAAACTTTTTAATTCGATAAGTATTCTAAAGGACATTTAACATTGATACTCATAGCTGAATTTGCACATCTATTTTTCCTCTTTCTTCACTGTTTCTTTCATTCTCTGCATTTTGCATCTGTTCTTTTGACATTTGAACTCACACAGAGAATAACTTTCGTAATCCGCACATTTATTAGAATAATAGATAATTGTTTATTCATTCTCCATCTCTTGCTACCTTTTCCTCTCTTTCATTGAGAAAAGTTTAGTCACCTTTCTTTTATTTTATTTCTCAGGAAATGTGATTTTTCTTGTGTTGATTTTTGCTCCAATGTAAATATATATTTATCTAATTGTTAATTTAGATCAATTTACTTTTAGATCTGTGTTGATTCTTACATTCTTTTAGATCTGTTATTCTTTATGATATTACGGCCTTTGTTGTTCACAAATCTCCTTGATCAAATAGTATAAAATACTACATTTACTCTTTCTGCGCCATTGAGAAATTTTAGCTACATGCTTTAGCCACAGAAGATCCTAATCTAATATAAGAGCATCTCCTCAACAGCCTGGCGGCCGGACAGCTCCGGGTTCTACAACATTTATAAACAATTTAACATGCTTTACAAACAGAGAATATATTCATCCATATGTTATAGTATTTAGACATGGTGCATATTTCAAATGTAAATATCAAGTCAAAATAGGTACTTCGATAAATCATGAAACAATACCATGCATGATGCCAACTTGTATTAACAAAATTATTTTTATGTTGTCATGCATTTAATTTTATATATTATGTTCTTTATCAAAATTCTGTCAAATATGAACTATGAAATTGAATGCTATTTAAAAATAAGAACACATACAAATATGTGTTATAAATTCTTTACAAGTTGTACATTGTAAAAAACTTCTTAATGTGGTTCTCTCATTTATATAATTACTTTATTTCTAAAATCCTAAGAAGTTTCCAAATTTAAGAAAGAAATTGTGATGATTTGAATAACTTATTTTCTTTGCGTTTTATCATATAGAATATCATTTGACGCGAGAAGTATGTTATTTTAGCATAGGGAAATGTTAAACTCCTTCATCTTACCTTCAACATGTATATAGAGTTTTGACAATGCAATCTCTTACATGGACACAAAGAAAATATATTACGCATCATTTTTCTAATTTTTGCTCTCACTTAGACAATTATTTATTGTGATAATCTTGACAATCTTTGAAATAAGTCTTAATTGAAATCCAACAATACAGACATGATGATTTATATTATTCACATATCATATATATACAAAATGATGAGATTCGAAGTATACATCAAATGACTTGAAATTTCAACAATATGAAATTAACGATTTTTGATACAACATATAAATAATATTTTACATAAAATTAAATTATTAAGTTATCTATATGTCCAATAACATACTAAAATTTTCACTTTTCACTTTTTAATTTTATTTAAAAAATAAATAAATATGCATTATAAAAAACTGAGTAAAGATTGGAGGGCGGAGGCCAAATTACCCAACTATTTAATATTCACAAAGAATTGTCCTTCCGAGTTTAAAATCTGCACTCTCCCACACGAAAAACATTGCTTTTGTCACTAGAACAAATATACATTGTCAAAATTATCAACTTAATCATTATTAAGTGATTATGTATATCGTATATATGCAATTAAGTAATCATCCTTCCTGTCATGCATGTTTGTGTACGAACAAAATGCAATTGAGGTAGATGCAATGCGGATATCAATTGTTTTTTTGAAGGTTGCAAGAGGTGCTTATATACCTCTCTGAGAGGGAACTATTCCTGTGTCTGTTCTTGTGCGATCACGTTTCCATCTGGCCCGCACAATCCACAGAAGTTATAAATGAACCATTACATTTATTGCTTGTTACTTTTAAAATTAAAAGAAGACAAGATCTGACTCAAAGAGATACTCTGTACAGCCAGACTGTGAATGCAAGACAACACATCGATTTTATCGTGCGCCCAACAAGGGATTTTTTTTAAAAACCGTAAATCAAAAAATTAATTCTACCAAACCAGCAAGATGGCCTGTGTTTTTACAAAAACCATCAGAACCGAGATGCCAATTCGGTCCCAATAAATTATTTTTCTCCGGACCGAATTGGCATCTCGGTCCCCCTTTGTTTTAAATATTGGCGCACCTCGCGCCACAGAAAATCCACAAATACTTCCGGACCGAATTGGAATTTCGGTCCGGACCAAATTTCCCTCTGGACCGAGAAGCCAACTCGGTCCCATTGTTTTTTCCTCCGGACCGAGAAGGCAACTCGGTCCCATTGTTTTCTTTACTCGGGACCGAGAAGCCAACTCCCTTCTTCTTTCTCCTATTGTCCTTCTTACCCGAGAGCTTCTTCCTCTTCCTCTACCCGAAACCAAACCAAAAAAATTTAATTTTAACCCCTCAAATTTTCAGCCATTTTTTATTCTAATTACATATTTGAAAGAACAAGAAAAGCTTCAGATCTACAAGTTTCATTGGGTACGTGATTAAATTTATTTTTTGAAAAAAATATCCGAAATTTATAATTATTTAGTTTAGTTATAGAATAAATTAGTTTTTTTTAGTGTATTGTAGTTTAATTTAATGTATTATAGTGTGAATTTTTAATTTAGGAAAAAAATCCGAATTTTAATTTTTTTTGTAAAATTATTTAGTTTAGTTTGTATGTAGTGTAAATTAGTTTATTTTAGTGTATTGTAGTGTAAATTAGTTTATTTTAGTGTTATTTATTTAGTGATTGTAGTGTATTTTAATGTATTGTAGTATAAATAAAATGTATAAGTAGTTAAAGTAATTAGAGTAATTTAGAGTAATTTAGTGTAAATAAATTTAAGTGTGAATAAATATTTAGTGTAAATAAATTGTATATAAATTGTATAATTTTTTAGTGCAAATAAATTTAGTGTGAATAAATATTTAGTGTAAGTAAGTTGTATAAAAATTGTATAAATATTTAGTGTAAATAAATTTTATAAATATTTAGAGTAATTTAGTGTATAAATTTATTGTATATAGTGTTTAGTAATTGTATAATGATTTGGTTTGCATGTAGAGTAATCTTGGTCATAGTTTTTTTTTAAAATAAATGTAGAATAATTTAGGCTTTTTTTAGTGTAATTTAGGCTTTTTTTTTGTTAACTAACTGGAGTTTTTTTATGTTGTAATTTTATTTATATTGTAGTGCAAAATGGCTGCTGAACAACGCTTGTTGCAATTGCCTCCTGAGCAACACAAGATATCGTTGGTGAATACAACGGTATTTGTTTAATATCGTGTTGGATTTAAATTTCAAAATAAACTTGGAAGTTTAAATTAATTTTTGTTCTTTACATTATTTTGCATGAAATTATCATTCCAGCCTGTTCGTTCACTGCATCCTGGTCCTCGGCAAATGGGCATTCATTACCAGCCTCGGATGAAAGAAGGTTTGATTTATTTAGGCCTGTACCAGATGAAGGATGTGACGCATTGTCAGATTGATAAAGCGTTGATCACTGCGCTCGTCGAGAGGTGGAGGCCCGAGACGAATAGTTTTCATCTTCCGGTGGGGGAGTGCACAGTGACACTGGAAGATGTCAGCTGTCTGTGGGGCTTACCTGTTCAAGGTAAAATATTTTTTCTTACTAATTTATACTTTTGTGAGTAATTTATATTTAGTGCAGGTAATTTAGTGTAAATAAATGTAGTGTAAATAAATTTAGGAATAAATTAATTTAGTGTAAATAAATTTAGGAATAAATTAATTTAGGAATAAATTAATTTAGGAATAAATTAATTTAGTGTAAATAAATTCTATTAATATTTAGAGTAATTTAGTGTAAATATTTAGAGTAATTTAGTGTAAATAAATCCTATTAATATTTAGTGTAAATAAATTGTATAAATATTTAGAGTAATGTATCTTTTTTTTAGCGTATTGTAGTGTATTAAATTGTATTGTAAAAATCGAGTATATATTTATCTCTAACATCTATGTTTACAGGAAAGGCAATTGCTGGACATACAGATGATAATTGGTCACTACTGATCGAAGATTGCCTAGGGCATGAGGTCTATGACGGCAATGAAGACAGTGATGATGAATTTTTTTTATTCAAAGGTGGCCAACAATGGCGAAGTTAAGAGATCCAAATACCATATGCGACTAAAATGGTTGAAGGACCGCTTTAACGGAAACTTGGCACATGACACTCCCCAGGAGATCGTCGACCGACACACACGGGCATACTGCATGGACTTGTTTGGATCGATGATGTTTCCCGATGCGAACTCAAGTTCTGTCCCGATCATGTACTTGCAGTTCTTAGAGAATTTGGGACCCCTGGAAGAGGACTACAATTGGGGAGGTGCTGTACTTGCCTGCCTGTATCGTGAGTTGTCTCGGGCTTGCAGAAAGGCAACGGTTTCGATTAATGGTCCATTACTACTGCTGCAGATGTGGTGTTGGACTCGGTTTCCTATAGGCCGGCCCAGAGGCAGGCACGATTTACCATTTGGCGGTGAAAACCTATTGGAGAGGCTGGCTTTTGGCGCAAGATGGACTATTCCGCATCAATGGGATGGCAACCCTATTAGAGGTACATTTATTTAAACATGTATTTAAATTATATTTCTCAATATAATTTAGTGTTAATTCAATATTTATTTGTAATGTGTTCACAACTTAGGTGTATCGCAATATCGTAACCAGTTTGAGCGTCTGACTGTAAATGTTGTCAACTGGATGCCGTATACGACTTACTACCACCAACAACCTTCGCGCGGGATTAGAGATGGGCCCATATTTAGATATCGCGTGTGGTTGGTCCATTTCTGGGAGTGTGAGATTCATCTTCCTCAGAGGGTTTACCGGCAGTTCGGATTATTTCAGCTAGTTCCTCCGGCGGCTCCATTGCCCTTTGATTATCTGGAAGGCCTCCGCAGTATGAACCGTGCGCAGGGTTTAGAAAGAGGTGACGTATTAAGTGCAGACTGGAACACTCACTGGGCGGAATATATCGCTCAACCACCATGGGCAATTGCAGAGCCGGGACCGCACCACATGATGTACTGGTGAGTAGTAATGCTCCTACCTTCTATCATTTCCATACCCTCATCAAACCTCCAAGGTTTCATCTTACCCACAAACACAGTGAAAATTTGTTCAATTACTTTGTCCTTGCACAACTTGTACACATTCGCCGCAATATGGTGAGCACACAATCGATGAACTGCTTCACCCCTCTCCTCACACCACCCTAAATCAGTACGATCAAACACTGAACGGATTGCAGCATGCTGGTCTGATATAACACATATCCGACCGGGGCCGACAACTTCTTCGCGTACAAATTGCATAAACCATCCCCAATTATCTGAAGTCTCCTCTTCCGCAATTCCGAATGCTATTGGCAGTAATTGTTGTTCTGCATCATAAGCGCATGCCATGAATAGTTTTCCTTTGTACCTGCCGGATAGGTGTCCTGCATCTACACTTATAACTGGTCGGAGATATGGCCAGGATTGAATGCATGGACCGAAAGCCCATGCCACACGGATGAAAATATGTTCGCCCAACGTGCTAGATGGTATGTGATCAATTCTGTATCTTGTACCTGGGTTAGACCTCTGGATTGCACCGAGCATAGAAGGTAGCAGTTCGTAAGCTTTCTCCCAAGAACCAAATAAATCGGCAATAGCCAGCTCCCTCCCTCTCCAAATCTTGCTGTATGAAGGCTCAACCGTTTTGTACTTCCCTCTAACTGCAATTCGACATGCTTTTATTGACATCTCCAGGTCCTCCTTCAGACCCGGTTTGATTATATCAGCAATCATCCTGGCAGTCATCTGACGACTGTCTGCTGTACATGTAGTACTGTAACAATTGTGCTCGTATGGGTTTGTTGCAATTGTCCAATTGCCCGTCGCAGTGGTTTTTGCGTATACCATCCACGGACACCCCTCTACTGTACATACAACCACATATCTGTTACGATTGGTCTGGGTTTGTTGTATTTCTAAGTTATTATCCATGGCATATCCATTCAACTTCGATTTAAGATCAGCTTTGGATTCAAATATCTGTCCCACCGAAAATGGACGGTCAATTATGGGTGGATGACCAAAAAATGCTTCATCCTTGTACGGCATTGACACATCGTCATTAAATTGCGAACAAGGATGCTGCAATCCCCGATTAATAAAAGGAATAGACGATTGCCACTCATTCCTTACTTCTTCCATCCTAATCTGATCCTCAATTTCGGCCATTTCCTCTTCCTCGACAACCGTGTCATCAGGGTCAGAGCTTGTTTCTGAGTCAGTATCATTATTCAGTTGGTCAAAATAATTCTGCAAATCAACCGGGGGTGTTTCGGGGGTTTCATCACAATGTGCCGGTGAATCAATCACCGGTATGTCTCTGCTAGTTCCGGGTACACTACCCGGGTATGGGTCATAATTGGTCTGACTAACAACTGGTACTGACTCAACCACTAATTCAAGAAGTTTAAAATTCAATACCGGAGTGGCATTCGCAAGCACCATATACCAAGTCGCTTCGTGGTCTATGTTGAACAACTGGTATTTTTCTGCTGAGCCAGGTGGTGCCGTGTTCAAACGTGCGCTGATTGTCAGATCGAACCGGCTAGGGAGCAAACGAATGTCAACATATATCTGTCTTCTTAGCTCATCAAGACTAGTTGAGTTAGTAACAGGAAATGTACAGGTCGGTGCGTCTGTAATTTCGCGTCTGTGATACACATTTATTAATACTTGAGACATTTCCTGAACAAAAAGTTTCACGATTAACTTTTGATAATTTTCAATTTTACAGCAAAAAATATGATCATAATTGAAAAAAAAAACTTACTACAGTATTCAGACGAACGCTAGAGGCACAATGCAGGAGCCGATCTGTAATTTGGAAAACTGAAACTATGCACAATAGAGAGGCATGAAGGTCTCGGAAAGGTGTAAGAGAGAAAGAAGAAGCTCTCTGTCTGTCTCACAAAAAAATAATGCAGAGAGGAGAGAGCAGAATACATTTTATTTTATTGGATAGAACTTCTGGACCGAGATGGCTACTTGGTCTCGCAAAAAAATTCTCAATATAGCACAATATAATAATGTCAAAATTCTCTGGACCGAGTATCCACAGAATAAAATAATGTCAAAATTCTCTGGACCGAGTATCCACAGAATAAAATAATGCCAAAATTCTTTGGACCGAGATGGCTACTCGGTCTGAAAAAAAATTCTCTGGACCGAAATGCCATTTCGGTCCAGACGAGGCAACACGATCGGCCGCAGAGTTCGGCACTGTTTTGCTGTGAAAAAGGTAGGGACCGAGATGCCAATTCGGTCCGGAGAAAAAAAAATCGTTGGGACCGAATTGGCATCTCGGTTCTGATGGTTTTTGTAAAAACAGAGGCCATCATGCTGGTTTGGTAGAATTAATTTTTTGATTTACGGTTTTTAAAAAAAATCCCCCAACAAGAATGACCGACCTAAGGTTTTTTTTGACGGCTTTTCTTTTTTAGAAATTAAAAAAAAAATCAAAATTTGAGCAAAGGGATTAAATGAATTTTTTTTTTTTTAAATCAGATGAAAATGGTGTGGTTCCATCCATAACAGATGTATGGAATTGGTGCAATTTTAACTGTTTTTGGATAAATATGTAGTCAAGATTGAATTTAACATTTGAAAAACACTGGAATCACACCAATGATGTGGTTTCAGAAACCTACATGTGGTGAAATCGTATCATTTGTACAGTTCCATCTATTTATTAGAGAGAAAAATAATCATTTCCTTTTTCAAAAATTTAAAATTTTATTTTATAAAAAAGTAAATGTTTTGACTAATTCGCCTCCTATTCATTATAGAAGTGGATTTTGCAATCGGAGGCGATCTGATGGGCATTGAATCAACTTTTGAAGTTTATAGCACTAAAGTTCGTGCAAACAGTATTTAGATTCGATTAAGAGTGCACAATCTTAATGCAAATCGAGGTCGCTCTGATCGAACATCATAACAAATTTGATGTGATGTCCATCAGAGTGCCCCCAACTCCTGGAGTCTATCATATGAACTCTTGAAGTCTAAAATCAAGTCAGCTGAATTTTTTTAATTTAACTAAAATTAATAACATATTTATTATTGGTATAATTTGTAACGAACGGTTGAGTTTAAATTCAAATTTTGAGATAAAATATCTGAAATTTATTAAACTGGAGATCTGACTACTACGGACTGAATAAGTGGATCTTGTCTCCTCTCAAATTGTTATCATTTTGTTAGTAGTACTAAGCAGACCTGAAAAATGCACACAAGATTGAACGGTCTCAGTTCTTGTTGAAAATCTGTTTTACTTTGTACCTATAGTAATTAAAAATCAATATAGTACTAGCATAATTAGGTTAAAAGTATATTAATAAATAATTCCCAAGGCAAAATGGCTAGAAGTTACTAAGATTAAAGAATAGACATTCTACTGAAGGAAGGTTCCCAAAATAAAATAAAAAATTACATTAGAATTATTTTATCAATTTTGTTCCGAAATAAAATTACGTATTAAAAAAATTGTTTTGTAAATTAACAGAAATACTATAAAATAAAACGCAACATAAAAAAATATCTATAGAAATTTCAATAAATATTTTTAAATACTTTTTCATATTTTATCAATATATTGTTAGCGACATTTATCGCTAACCATAAAAAAGAATTTCAACAAATAATTACAATTTATCAATAAATTCAATTGTGCACACCTTACACATTAATGAATATTTATTAGTAACAAAGTTAAATAATTTTTAACTATAAGATTAACCTTGACAATAATTAATGGTTGTTTGAAAACAATTGAAAAAGTGATGATTTTGAGTGGCCATGAAAACTATAAGATTGTGATCACCTTTATGGTTATTTTTTTTCATGGCCACTCAACTCTGCCCCTACATCAAATTGCAAAATAAAATGAGTGGTTCATGTATTTTAACTTGTCCAATGAAACAAGAGTAAGTAAATAATATTTGTTTTATTTTTTATAATAAAATTTTAGTAAACAAATATTTACTAACAAATATAAATTATAATAAAATTATCATGAATCATTCAACAAAATTAGACTATTGAAGCAATCTTCTATGATTAATTTATGGTTCTACTGAAAATCTAACAAAGCATTTAATATTCGTGTCAGCATTATATAAGTCCATAGAATCAGTGAACAAAAATTACGTTTACCTCATCAGAATATATATATATATATATATATATATATATATATAATAGAGTGAGGCTACGGTGCTATGCATAGCACGGATTGGGTCCGTACTACGGCTCAAAATTTGACTTTTCAAAATCTTAACGGTCGATCCGAACCGTTCAACATGATTATAAAATGAATATGTACTTGCAAACCAAATTTTACATTTTTCGAATTTTTTTACTATTTTTTCGAAAATCACTTGATCTGAACATTCTGGACCATCCAAAAACAGCTTATCTAAAAAAATAGTAAAAAAATTCGGAAAAATGTAAAATTTGATTTGGAAGTACATATTCATTTTATAATCCTGTTGAACGGTTCGGATCGACCGTTAGGATTTTGAAAAGTCAAATTTTAAGCCGTAGCACGGACCCAATCCGTGCTATGCATAGCACCGTAGCCTCACTCATACATATATATATATATATATATATATATATATATATATATATAGGAGTAGAACTAAGGTGTTCTTACCTCATCAGAATATATATATATATATATATATATATATATATATAGAGGAGGGTTCAAATGCCTCCATTTTTCATGCCTCCACCATGCCTCCATTTTTAAAAACTTTAATAACTCAAAATTTAAAACTTAAAAATCAAAATAAAACCGTTGGATATGATTAAATCATTTTATCTATGCACGTGTAAAAAATTATGACATTTCAATTTTGTTTTGGTTGTCATCAAGAGCTTGTAAAAAACGCACTAATGTGGATAATTTCTAGACGTTGATTTTTCAACTTATTGATTCATATAAAAACAAAATCAAAATGTGATAATTTTTTATGAGCACATAGATAAAATGATGTAGATCATATCCAACGGTTTTATTTTGACTTTTAAGTTTTAAATTTTGAGTTATTAAAGTTTTAAAAATGGAGGCATGGTGGAGGCATGAAAAATGGAGGCATTGGAACCCTCCTCATATATATATATATATATATAATTATATATAGGAGTAGAACTAAGGTGGTCTTAAGCTCACCAAGCTCTTTTGTGAGCTTAATTCAAAAACCTATTGGATTGACTTCAAACGACACATTCAAACCGTTGAAACCGTTCTACTTCACTAGTGATGCATTTAAATGTCAAATTTATAATTTTCGAACTAGTTTAGTATAAAGTTAAACGGTAAAAAAATAATGAAAAATGAACTCATTAAAATTAACTTATACATCATCTTTTTTTTACCGCTTGACTTCATACTAAATTAGCATCTTTAAAATTTGACATGTAAATGCATCACTCATGAAGTAGATCGGTTTTAACGGTTTGGATGCGTCGTTTGAAGTCAATCCGATAGATTTTTGAGTTAAGCTCACAAAGGGACTTGGTGAGCTTAAGAACACCTTAGTTATACTCTATATATAGAGTCCGGCTAATATGCTTTTGTAAGCACTTCGGTCGAAATTCTTATGGGTCAAATTTCAAAATTTTACATTTAAAACGTCAAATTAAGTAACTTAGTAAATTGGTTATATATTAAAATTGTAGAATACCAATTTTTATTGTTTTTAGAATTTTTTATGATTTTTTAAATATGTCTTTTTTTTTGACATACCAACAATGCATCAATATACGCACAAATCTTCATTTTTTGACCGCTTGACTTAATACTAAATGAATTAATATATAAGGAGGGATCAAGTTACAACAAATTTGAGTTACAACAAAGTTACAACAACTATTTTTTTCATTTTCAAAGTCCAAATCGTCGATCCAAACCGTTCGACATGATTATCTAAATAAAATGTGCTTGCAGATCAAATTTTACATTTTTTGAATTTTTTTACTATTTATTAAGTATTTTACAAAAAATAGTCATATTCAGACCATTGAATTTTGTACCCATCTTAATAAATAGTAAAAAAATTCAAAAAAATGTAAAATTTGAGGAGGGATCAAGTTACAACAAATTTGAGTTACAACAAAGTTACAACAACTATTTTTTTCATTTTCAAAGTCCAAATCGTCGATCCAAACCGTTCAACATGATCTCCACAATAAAATGTGCTTCGAGATGAAATTTTACATTTTTTTGAATTTTTTTTACTATTTATTAAGTATTTTACAAAAAATAGTCATATTCAGACCATTGAATTTTGTACCCATCTTAATAAATAGTAAAAAAATTCAAAAAATGTAAAATTTGATCTGCAAGCACATTTTATTTAGATAATTATGTTGAACGGTTTGGATCGACAATTTGGACTTTGAAAATGAAAAAAATAGTTGTTGTAACTTTGTTGTAACTCAAATTTGTTGTAACTTGATCCCTCCTCTATATATATATATATATATATATATATATATATATATATATATATATATATATATATATAGTGCTTGGCTACTATGCTTATATAAGCATATGCCCACATATGCTTAAATGAGCATTTTTGCGTTTCCAATGTTCAAATGGTCGATCCGACCGTTCATCTTGTTCTCCATATTAATATGTGCTTGGAGACTAAATTTTACATTTTTCTGAATTGTTTTACTATTTATTAAGCCACTTTGAAAGTTTCTGATCTGGTGGTCCAGAATTTTGGAAACACTGTTTTTACTGTTCACCCAGATCAGCAATTTTCAAAGTGGCTTAATAAATAGTAAACAAATTCAGAAAAATGTAAAATTTAGTCTCCAAGCACATATTAATATGGAGAACAAGATGAACGGTCGGATCGACCATTTGAACATTGGAAACGCAAAAATGAGTTATAAGCATATGTGGGAATATGCTTATATAAGCATAGTAGCCAGCCTCTATATATATATATATATATATATATATATATATATATATATATATATATATATATATATATATATATCTATAAATGAAGCTCTCTAGAAGGTAGAAGGTGATTGGTTTGAGCAGTTTAAATTTTTTGTTTGAAGCTGATTAAATATATTTTAAATTGAAAACATATAGACTAAAATACTACTTAAAAGTATATTAAAAGTTAAAAGTGTATTAACAGGACTCTATATATATAGTAATAATCCACGACGTCATCATGCCATGAGTTCTTTCTTGGATGAAGTAAGGATTTTTTTTAAAAACAGTAATTTAAATAATAAAAGTTAAAGAAACGACATGATTCTTTCGTTTGTTATAAAAACAACAAAAACCGAATAGCCTATTCGGTTAAGTGGTTTTTTTTTGTTTCACCGAATAGGCTATTCGGTTAAGCAGATTTTCACAGGACCAGATCCCCGAACTATGTAACTACTCGTGTAACACCCCATTAACCGAATAGCCAATTCGGTTTAGATTATTTTTTTTATTTTTTAATGTAAACCGAATAGCCAATTCGGTTTACATTATTTTTTAATTTTTTATTCTAAACCGAATATGGTATTCGGTTTAGATTATTTTTTTATTTTTAAATCTCTCCATTCAATAACTAATGGACACTCTAGTTCTTACCACTGAGTGGGAGTCGGATGTTCAAATGAATTAATATAGAGGGTTCAAATGCCTTACTCTATTATGCCTCTATTTTTTTTAAATGTTTATAAATAAAAATTAAAATCATAAACGTCAAAATAAATCCGTTAGATGTGATCTATGTTATTTTCTCTATGTGCTCATAAAAAAAATATTACATTTTGATTTTGTTTCTATATGAATCAATCATTTGAAAAAATCAACGTCTAGAAACTATCCACATTAGTACGTTTTTACAAGCTCTTGATGACAACAAAAAAAAAGTTGAAATGTCACAATTTTTTACATGTGCATAGAAAAAGTGATGTATATCATATCTAATGGTTTTATTTTGACTTTTAAGTTCTAAATTTTGAATTATTAAAGTTCTTAAAAATAGAGGCATGGTGGAGACACAAAAACTGAAGACATTTGAATCTTTTATTAATATATTAGTATTTATTATTTATATACAGAATTGAACCTCTAATAAAAGAAATAACCTATAAATAACTATATTTTTCAATATTTTTTGCTTAAAAAATATTACCCACCAAAAAAGTATGTTTAATATTACATCCCAACACAATCAATTAATGGAGACGAAGTCAACATATTAACTGGAGAAAGATCTCAATCCCTCGCCAATCCCATGAACTACATATTAATTACTGTTTTTAAAAAAAATCTCCATGAACTACCCTACCGGATTGGCGATCCCATTAACTTCACCGAATAGCCTATTCGGTTAAGCTATAATACGGATCTTATGTGGCAATGTTTCCACAACACCTGTTAAAACCGACTGCTTAACCGAACAGCCTATTCGGTGAAGCAAAAAAAAACTTAACCGAATAGGCTATTCGGTTTTTGCTGTTTTTATGACAAACGAAGCAATCATGTCGTTTCTTTAACTTTTATTATTTTAATTACTGTTTTTAAAAAAAATCCATGAAGTAACCGAGATCTGAGAGGAATAAATTTATGATTTCAATGCTTTGTGACTTGTGAGGAGCTGACCAACTTAATTGCGACATGTAATAAAATAATTAACTAGTGAGAATTTTATTCATTTGTAATGTGTTGATTTAGCATCAGTTATCTATCTACATTCCATAATTTGAACTTAAATACAGACCGTTCATAGAAATTATGATCCTATACTAATAAGAATCTCCAAGAACATTATTAGCTATGTTTTATCGGTTTGTTCTTCATGTAAATGAGTAGAAATAGGGTGTTCTTAAGTTTATTAAGATTCTTTGTGAACTCAACTCTAAAATATATTATATGAGCTTTAAACAACAATCTGAACTGTTGAAATTCATCTACCTTACGAGTGATGCGTCTACATGATAAAATTTAAAACTTTTGAATTAATTTAGTATAAAGTCAAGCGGTCAAAATTAGAAGGTTTATAAATTAATTTTAGTTCATTTATTTTTGGACATTTTTTTTACCACTTGAATCTATACAAAATTAATTTCAAAAATTTAAACTTTTCGTATGTAGACCCATCACTCATAAGGTAGATGGGTTTCAACAGTTCGTATTCGTCGTTTGAAGCCAATCCAATAAATTTTAGAATTGCATTCACAAAAAAACTTGATGAACTTAAAAACACCCTAGTTTTACTCCATCAATATATTAATAATTGATATTGACAATGCTTAACATTTTATAACCATTCAATCAAATAAATTCTATAAAATTGACTTCAAAACATAAATTCAAAATGTAAAACCGATATACTTCATGAATAATGCATTACATGCAAATTTAAAATTTAAAATTAATTTAGTATAAAGTGAAGCGATAAAAATACTCTAAAAATGAATACACTAAAATTAACTTATACTTTTTTTACCACTTGAATTGTTACTAATTTTATTCAAAATTGTAACAACTTTGCATATAAATGCATCTTCGTGAAGTCGATCGATGAGTAGAACTAGGGTGTTCTTAAGCTCATCATGCCTTTTAGTGAACTTAGCTTCAAAATCTATCAAATTGGCTTAAAACCACGAATCCAATCTATTTAACCCGATCTACTTTAAAAATGATGAGTTTGCATACAAATTTTTTAAATTTTTAATTAATTTACTATAAAGTCAAGCAGTGAAAATGTTTAAAAAATGAATACATTAAAAATTTATTTATAAACTTTCTAATTATGACCGCTTAACTTTATACTAAATTAATTTGAAATTTAAAAACTTTGCACGTAAATGCATCACTCTTGAAGTATTTGGATTCGTAGCTTGAAGTCAATTCGATAGTTTTTGAAGCTAAGCTCACCAAGAGACTTGGTGAGCTTAAGAACACCCTAGTTCTACTTGTCGATCGATTTCAATAATTTGAATTCGTTATTTGAAGCCAATTCAATAGATTTTAGAGTTATTTTTTTGAAAACCTTTGCAGAGACTGCAAAGTCGTGCAGGGAAATCAAACTCTCGACCTGCGTAAAAAAAAAGTATTAGAACTTTTTCCTAGACAACCGTACCTCCCTTTCATATTTTGAAGTTATGCTCACCAAAATATTTGATGAGCTTAAGAACATTCGAGTTCTACTCCCTATAAATATATTAATCATTGACTTTGACAATGCTTAATAACATTTTATAACCATTCAATCAAATAAATCTGAATCATTCAACAAAATTAGACTATTGAATCAATCTTCTATGATTAATTTTATTGTTCTTCTAAAAAACTAACAAGCATTAATTTTATTGTTCAGATGCAAATACAGACAATCCATAAAAATTACTAGCTTGCAATAATAAGAATCTCCAAGAATCATTAACTAAGTTTTATCGATTTGTTCCTCCTATAAACAGTCAAGTATCGGATCAAATATTATTATCAATACAATGATCAAATTAAAAACGTAGGTTGTCACTATGAAGTTAAATAAAATAATATTCTCACAACTTTCTAGAGTTACCATTACAACAAAGTGATCACAATCATTTTCTACATTTTCAAATTCTCAAATCGTCGATCCAAACTGTTCAACAAGATCTCCACAATAAAATGTGCTTCCAGATCAAATTTTACATTTTTTAAATTTGTTTACTATTTATTAAGATGGGTACAAAATTCAATGGTCTGAATTTGACTAGTTTTTGTAAAATACTTAATATATAAATAGTAAAAAAATTCAAAAAAATGTAAAATTTGATCTGGAAGCACATTTTATTGTGGAGATTATGTTGAAAGGTTTGAATCGACGATTTGAAATTAGAAAATGTAAAAAATAGTTGTGATAAGTTTGTTGTAACTCAAAATTGTGGTAACTAGATCCCTCCTCATATATATATAGAGATAGACTATGGTGAGTTGTGAAGTAAAACAACGCCATATTTTCATTTTAAAAATTCAAACAACCGATCCGAACCGCTCAACATGTTCTAAATATTGAAATGTGCTTGGAGACTATTAAATTTTACATTTTTTGAATTTTTTTTACTATTTTATTAAGCCACTTTGAAATCGTTGATCCACTGTGAACAGTAAAAAACAGTAAAAATTTGTGGACCACCGGATCAGCGATTTTCAAAGTGGCTTAATAAATAGTAAAAAAATTTCAAAAAATGTAAAATTTAGTCTCCAAGCACATTTCAATATTTAGAACATGTTGAGTGGTTCAGATGGGTTGTTTGGATTTTCAAAATGAAAATATGAGCGTGAAGTAAAAATGACCTCTTACTTCACAACTCACCATAGCCCAGCTCTATATATATATATATATATATATATATATATATATATAGAGAGAGAGAGAGAGAGAGAGAGAGTTGGGCTACAGTGCTTCGCGAAGTAAAGCGAGTGTTTTACTTCACACTCATATTTTGCGATTTCAAAGTTCAAAATGTCGACCTGAACCGTTCAAATTTATCTCCATATTAAATTGTGCTTGGAGACCAAATTTTACATTTTTTGAAATTTTTTTACTATTTCTTTATAATTTTTAAAAAAAATTTTTATGGTCCAGGATTTTTTTAAAACAGCGATTTTCAAAAAAAAAAAATAGTAAACAATTTTCAAAAAATATAAAATTTGGTCTCCAAGCACAATTTAATATGGAGATCAACTTGAACGGTTCGGATCAACGTTTTCAAGTTTCAAATTAAAGATATAGACGTGAAGTAAAACACTCGTTTTACTTCGCGAAGTACTGTAGCCCAACTCTATATATATATATATATATATATATATATATATATATATATTTTTTTTTTGGAAAATACAAATGTATCATAAAAGTATATAATTTTTTTGATAAAACAAAAGTATACAATTAATAAAAAAAAATAGAAGACAGATTCTATCCTCTACATTTAAATCCGCCCATAAATGAGTCGTGTGACTCGTCAACCTAGAATATGCTTTTCCTATCTTTGTTTGTAAAAATTTGTGGTTAGGTTTAATGGAGGCTTTCTTTTGATATTTTTTTTAGCGAATATTGTCCTTTATTCTGACTTTATTACCCTAAAAAAAAATAGCCAGAAGTTGCGCTGCTTTTAAAGGAGCGCAGATTTAATCTGGGTCCCACCCAGAGTAGGAACGCATATTCAATATACTATTTTTATAAAATAGATTTTTTACGAAAATCTTGTCAATTCTGTTTAGAAAAGAAATTCGGAATAGCCGACACCTGGAGTTTTCCTGTGTTTTTTTTAATTATTTTTTTAATATTGCAGTGTCAATGGACACTCTTGGAAAATTTCCTCTATTTAAAAAGAGTCAAATTAAGAAAAAGAAAAAGTAGAAGAAGAATGAATGAGCTACGTTACGCAAGCTGGTTAGCACAATCATGTGATTGGTTGATTGCAAGTGCTTTCGATAATTAATTCCAATACTTTTAATTTTTTAAAAGCTTTAGGATCTGGTCCAGAGTTTCCAAATTTAAAGAGAATTTTGTAAGCTTTAAAATTCTAATTTTAAAAGATAAATATATGTCAATGAAAGATAATAATAAGAAGACTCGCTCTATATATTTTTTTCAACATTTATTCTCTTTCAATTATGAGAATGATAAGAGCTATGTTGCATGAATACGGTATGGGTATCGTATCGGATACGATACGGATACGGCGATACGACAATTTTAAAAATATAGGATACGATACGTTTATTATATATATTATTTTTTATTATTTTATATATTATATTTTGATAATCATAACTTAAATCAAATTTGTATAAAAAATTAAAGGCATAACATAAAAATATATTAAATACTATAGTTACTAGAATATAACATAAATGAAACTTTGGTGTAGTGATTAAAGTTTTGATATCTCAACAAAAGCCCAAGTTCCATTCACACAAGGAGCAGAAAAAAGGGAAATTTTCGCTGATTCACTGGCACGGCTCATGGGCGCGGTTCACCGTATCCACACGTATTCCGCTGTATCTGTGAGTTTCAACGGAGTATCGGCGACCGTATCGGTCAAGTAAGGATACGCCACGTAGGCAGATACGCCAGCTGGCGTATCGGTGCCGTATCGGGCTCGTATCGGTATCTGATACGTGTCCGATACCGATACACGGCCTAAACCGGCGTATCCGTGCAACATAGGATAAGAGTGAGTCTATGGTACTATGCATAGCACGATTTGGTTCGTAATACGAATCAATATTTTTGTTTTCAAAATTCTAGCGGTCGATCCGAACCGTTCAACATGATTTTAATATGAATATATATTTGTAGACCGAATTTTATTTTTTTAGAATTTTTTTACTATTTTTTAAGATACGTAGAAAATCACTGTATTTGGATGGTCCAAATTTTTTAAATCAAATGATTTTCTACCTATCTTAAAAAATAGTAAAAAAGTCTAAAAAATATAAAATTTAGTCTGCAAGTACATATTCATATGGAGATCATGTTGAACGGTTCGGATTGACCGTTAGAATTTAAAAGATGAAAATATTTATCCGTATTACGGACCAACCCGTGATATACATAGTACCATAGACTCACTCGAATGATAATATTAATCTTCTCTTTATTTTCTTTACTTTTTTTCCTCAAATTCGAAAGCAGACCCTTGAAAATTCAGTCATTATTTTCTTTACACTTTGATTTTCAGTCATTATTTTTTTTTATTCTAATCAATTAAAGAGAGACAATGACCCTTTATTAAGAGAAATTCTAACGGTGATAAAAATTCAAGATGTCAAAACATACATAGGCCGCGTGGCCTTAGTGCCACATTGGCATCTTATTTTTTTTTTTAAGTTTTGCAATTTTATAATTAAAACCTTTCAATTTATAATATTATAATTAAGTCTAAAATAACGAAAGAATATATATTACTGGGGTGTTACAGTAATAGAAAAGACAAATAAATTAGATAAATTTGTGAGTTTTTAAAATTTAAAGGAATAAATATGATATTATAAATTTCAGAGAGGGAATACGTAATTTCAAAAATTTTGAGGGGCAGACATGAAATTCCCCCTAACTAATGGGGGTCGAATAAGGTAAAACCCATTTACAGCTCAGTGATGAAACCATATTAATTCGACGAACAACCAATTTTTTTTCCCTCAAGTCAACGCACCTAACGCTATCTACTCCAAAATCACATTATAACGTGAGGATTCAAATGTCTTTAGTTTACAATTTCAATAAGTTAAAATTTAAAATTTAAATGTAAAAATAAATTCATTAGATATGATCTATATTATTTTTTTTACATGCATATAATTTTTTTTATCACTTTTCAATTTTATTTTTATATCACCAATAAGTTAAAAAATTAACGTCCAGAATTTATCTATATCAATGTAATTTTGCAAAGTTCTTGATACTGGTTACAACAAAATCAAAAAATCATAATCTTTTATATGTGCATAGAAAAAATAATATAGATCAAATATAACGGTTTATTTTGATTTTGAGTTTTAAATTTAAGTTATTAATGTTTTAAAAAATAAAAATAGGATAGAGACCATAATTCAACCACTGCCAAACTTTCTCAAAAATATAAAAAATAAAAACATATACATCATAATAGTGTGGTGAAGATCTTTTACAGGGAATCATAGCTTAGTTGACAAAGCTAGCCGAGACAATTTTGGTCGATAAAAGGGAAGCAAAAAAACAATAAAAAAACAAATAATAATGCAGTCATTTTGGACCTAATAGATACATTATTAGACATTTGGAGTTTTGGACTGCTGCCTCCCAATCCACTCTGGCACTCTAAATGATTTGACATATGTACCGTCGGCAATTGTTTTACTGGATGAGAATCTGGTACCATTCTTGCTGTTTTTATTTGTCCCACATGTTTAAATGTTTAAATGTTTTAACCACATGTTTAAATGTTTTAACCATCTATCTTACAACAATTTTGTTTTGTGATTTTCAAAGTCTAAACAGTTGATTCCATTATTTTATAAAACAAACATTTTTAATTAAATAAAATGATATGAAATATTGTATAAATTATTTTTGTCATAAATTACTGACTACAAAACTATATAAAATGTTGGATAAAATCAAATTTTCCATGAATTACTAAATTAAAACTGTATAAGATATCATATAAATCAATTTGATTATCATAATGAAAATTAATATAATTATATACACGAACAAAAATATCATATAGAATTTTATATTTATCAATTATCATATATGATAACGGATGGATACGGAATAAGTCTTATATATATTCTTATCCATTACTTGTTAAGTTAATGGAAAAAAAAATTATATCTATTCTCGTCTTATCGAATATGATATGAATATGATAAATAAATAAAAACAATATTGTTGACATCCCTAACAATTGCCAATTATTTATTTTAATAATGTTGATATGTTAAATTTTTTTCTTTTTGCAATCAGCATTATAGACAATGTTGTATGGAATTCAATTTGAAATTATGAGAAGATTAGAAGTTTTAACAATATGAAATTAGTGATTCTTGATGCATCATAAATGATATTTAAATTGTATAAAATTTTATTATCAGTCTATCTATATATCTAATAACATATGTATGTATAATTTTATCGTGTTAATTTTAACCTTGCTTAAAATAATGTAAAAAATTATTACTAGAATTGTCAAAAGAGGAGGGATCCACTTGTAACATTTGTAAGTTACAATATCTTACAACAATTCGGTTTTGTAATTTTAAAAGTTAAACAGTCGATCCAAACAGTTCAACATGATCTCTATATTAAAATGTGTTTGGAGACCAAATTTTATATTTTTTAAATTTTTTTTAACTAATTATTAAATATTTTACAAAACTACTGTTTTTAGACAATTTTGGACCACTAAAAAATAATAGTTTTGAAAAATACTTAATAAATAGTAAAAAAATTAAAAAAAAATTATAATATGATCTCCAAACACATATTAATATAGAGATCATGTTAAACGGTTTGAATCGACTGTTTAGACTTTGAAAATCACAAAACAAAATTGTTGTAAGATGTTGTAACTTCCTTGTAAGTGAATCACTCCTCTTGTCAAAATAACCATTATAAATGATCTCCTCTTACATCGAGCTGAGCACGATTAATTGGAGGAATGAATTTCGTTGCTGCTGATAATTGACAAACAAGTTCTTACTTCATTATTTTATCTGTAGCATTTTAAAAATTATTAATTCAAACTTATCATGATATTAAATATGAACAATTCCGAAACATAACACAATCGTTGTCACTATTGACATCATTTCACTATCTTCTTTAAATGTTTTAATTAATGTTTGTTTTAGGATTGAACAAGCTATAATTTGACTTGGATTTTCATCTTATTTGTTTCATCATTCTAATTGCAGCTTGTGTATAATTTTTTCTTTTATTAAATTGTGTATTAATTATGACAGAATTAATTGTAACAAATAAAAAAGAGAGAGTAGAAGAGTAAAATAGATATTTAGAGAAAAATGTTTGTTTTAGGATTGTATTTTTTTTTAAATGCTTGGTAGTAGTGGCTTGAAAAGGGTCCGGTTCGGTCCGGGCCGGTCCAAACCCGCCCGGTCCCCGGGTTGACTCGGGCACGGGTTAGCCGGGTCAACGGGTTGAGTCGGGTAGGGGGGGGCGGGTTGGGGTCTGACTCGGCCGAACCTAACCCGGTCTAAACCCGCCGGTTAGGACGGGGCGGGTTAGATCGGGTTGGGGGTCGGTCCGGTCCGGGTTGGTCCGGTCCGGTTTGGTTTGGTTTTTTTTTTTTTGTTTTTTGTTTTTTGTTTTTTTTTTTTTCTGTTTCCAGAGAGGCAGAGAGGGGCAGACAGAGGGCCAGCGGCAGATTTTTTTTTTTTTTTTTGCATTTTTTTTTCTTTTTATTTTATTTTAACTCAATATATTTTTTGTTATAACTTATAACAAAATCAAATTAAGTTAAAACCGAATTTTGTTAAAATCAAATTATTCTAAAACCGAGATATACCGAAATACCGAATTAGTTTAAAACCGAATTATTTTTTATCTTTAAAATCGAATTATTTTAAAACAATAGATTTAAAAACAAAAGTTACCCTCCTCCTTTATTCCGGGCTTGGGACCGGCTATGTAAAATAACATAGGCGGAGTTCTAACTTTTTTTTTGTTAGTAATTATTCTTTAAAATAAAACAATTGAAATATTTAGAAATTATAATTTAAAAAAATGTAAATAAAAATTAAAAGAGGATAGAATTTTATACCGACACTACCTATCTAGTAGTTGTTGTGCATATACCATAGGTCGCTCTCTTGCTCACCGTCCGAATCTTCGTTAGGCTCAGGTCCCTCGGTACCGCTTTCTTGAGTGTCGACACCGGATGATGACGCTTCCAATCTCATTCCATGTTGCGTGCGATTTTCAGCATCAATCCAGTCTTTCAAGCACACAAGCCTCTCGAAAACATGTGCACCCAGCTTACTTCGTTTATCGGTGAGGATCCTGTTCGCCGAGCTAAAACAGGATTCGGAAGGGACGGTTGACACGGGCACGGCAAATATGTCGCGGGCCATCATCGCCAGTGTTGGATAGGCAGTTGCATTCCTCCTCCACCAATCCATGAAGTCAACTCCTTCAATTTCGGTGGTCCCCAAATTGTAGCTGATTAACTCGTTCGTGTCACCTTGGGATCCCGTTGGGTCGTCATCATCCTGGAAATCGCCTAACAATCCAGTACTGCTGTGTGTGGATAGACTATTAAAACAATAGAAAAAATTAGTGCACAAATAATGTAGATATTATAAATAATGAATATTAAAGACATATGTATATTTATATTCATACCTCACGCCAGCGGTCGAAGCCGGTTGGTCGGCATTTCTTCTTTCGCTGTATATGGCAAACATGTCCTCCAATGCCCGTGTTACGCGGGGCTCCTCGTCCCTCCAACTTAATTTTAGATTTTTCTTGTAGGCTACGAGTATTTTTACCGTGAACTTCTTCTTGTATGCCGGATGGAGGCAGTTTGCGAGAACGGTCAAGAGGGGTACCTCTTCCCAATATTTAAGAAATTTTTTCTTCATGGCTGCTACTATCGGATGGAGAGGGGAATCCTCACTATCCCTATCTTCCATATCACGGTACACCTTCGAAATGTAGTAGAGATGGTGCAGCAACTCATGTGCCGTCGGTGTGTACGAGCAAGATAATTTCACGGTTGCGGTGAAAAAGGTTTTAAGGAATTGTGTAAGCTGTATTATTCGCTGCCATTCGGGGTCGGTGAGTTCCAAAGCAACTCCTTCGTCCGTCGATCTCAACATCTCCCCTATAGCCGCCTTGTAAGGAATGCATCGGTTGAGCATCCTGTAGGTGGAATTCCAACGGGTGTCTATATCCCAAGGTATCCTCATTTTGCCCAAACCTATTCTTTCGCACAAAGCGGTGAAATTTTGTTTTCTTTGTTGGTTTGAATAAATATGGGCAAGTCCTCCCTTGAATTTAATTATTAAGTCCTTTACGGCTTCTACCTTAAGACCATCTTTTACGGTAAGGTTTAGTATATGGCAAGCACACTTTTGGTGAAACAGTGCACCATTCATGATTGGGTTTAGGGACCGGATGAAATGATCGATGGACGCTACATTGTTGCTAGCATTATCGAATGAGATAGCAAAAACCTTGTTCCGTAAATCCCTTTTGAGATTATATTCTTGTAAAACCTCAATAATTGAATGGTAAATAATTACTGCAGTGTGCGGGGAATCTAACACCCGAAAACTTAATACCCGTTTTTGTAAAACCCATCTCTCATCAATCCAATGACCGGTAATACAAGAGTACCCTAGGCCGTGTTTACCGGCAGTCCATATATCGGAGGTAATAGAGACATTATTATTTGCATATCCAAATATAGCCCGTAGCTCGTTTTTCTTTTGGATAAACTGGTTTTTCATTTCACTAACCATTTTTCTATGATGGATTTTCTTATACAATGGTTGAGCTAACCCCCGAATGCATAGCCGGGCAAAACTACTACAATTACCCATACTAATTGGTTGTTCCTTGTGGGCAATATATCGGGCAAATTCTTCAAGCATTATTTTTCATCATATCTTTGGTGGGTTCTACTACCATCCGGGTTCATAAGGCTTTGGACTAACCGCGGGTCCGCATGTTCTTGCGGTTGCTCACCCTTTTTCAAGTGACCATCGGCATGTTTCTTAAATGTGGACATACCATTCGCTAGTTTATACTCGTAAATAACTTTGCAACCGCGTACCTTACATTTTATAGTATTGACAATTCCGCTCGCATGAAAGGTCTTTTCATAATACCGCCACCAATCGGCCTTGTATTCGGGCACCTTGGTTTTCCTCTTCTTCGGTGGTTACATGGGAATGGGTGCAACAACTTCGGCGGTGGTTGCGGGGACAACTTCTTCTTGTATTTCCGGGACACTTGTCGAGGGACCGCTTCCTATAGGGGCGGTGTATTGAGTCGATCCCGTAGAAGCCGTACCTGCTCCATATGAAGGGTTAGAATAATAGTAATTAGGTGGTGGTATTTGGGAGGGATTTTGTGGATAATAGTTAGGATATTGTTGATGATAAATAGGTGGTGGTATTTGGGAGGGATTTTGTGGATACGACGGTTGAATTTGAGAGGGATTTTGTGGATAAATAGGTGGTTCTTGTGGTTGAATCCTACTTTCTATTGCCTCCATATTTGGTTGTAGGCCATCGGGCGTAGGGTTGAAAAAATCGGCGGAAGCTCTATTAGCCATACGCATCCATTCGGGCATTTCGGGGTCCATTTGTTCTACATATTAAAACCAATTCATATCAAAATAAATTCAATATAAATTAGATTAAATGTGTATTAATTCTAAATTACGTCTAAAATAAATCTAAATTAAATCTAACATAAATCTAAATTAAATATAAATTAAAGTAATTAAAAGAAAAAGAAAAAAAAACAAAAAAGAAAAAAAAATTGCGAAATGGCCTCTGCCTCTGGTCTCTGCCTATGGCCGAAATAAAAAAAAAATCCAATTTTGTTGAACTTCAAAAGAAAAAGAAAAAGAAAAAACAAGAAAAAGAAAAAAAAAAGAAAAAGAAAAAATAAGTGTAATTAAATTTAACAAATTATAAATCTAACAAAATAAAATATATATTATTTAAATTCAAATTTATCTAACAAATTTATTTATTTATCTAACAAATTTATTTATCTAATTCAAATTTAAAAATTTAAGATAAATTCGAATTTAAAAAAAAGATTATTTATCTAATTCAAATTTAATTTAACAAATTTAAAAATAAAATATAATTTAACAGAAAAAATAAGTGTAATTAAATTTTAACAAATTATAAATCTAACAAAATAAAATATAAATTATTTAAATTCAAATTTATCTAACAAATTTATAAATTTATCTAACATATTTATTTATGTAACAAATTTATTTATCCAATTCAAATTTAAAAATTTAAGATAAATTCGAATTTAAAAAAAAAATAAGATTATTTATCTAATTCAAATTTAATTTAACAAATTTAAAAATAAAATATAATTTAACATATTTAAAATATAAATTAGATTTAATGTAAATTAATTATTAATTACGTATAAAATAAATCTAAATTAAAGTCTAATTGAAATTTAAAAAATAAAGTCCAATTCGAATTTAAAAAAATGTCTAATTCAAATTTAAAAATTTTAAAAAAATAAATCTTACTATCCAACAAATTCTAAAATAAGAAATAACTAAAAAATCTAACCTATTTAAGATTATTTTCGAATTTTAAAAAATAAAATCTAACCTATTTCAAAATAAATCCGAAAATAATAATAAAATATAATAATCTAACATATTCAAAATTCAAAATTTAAAAAATAAAATATAACATATTTATCAAACAAATCTATTTATCTAACCTGTTTATAAATAAAATAACTTATTTGAAAAAAGTAAAATATAACCTATTTCAAAATTAAATACAATAATCTAACAAATACAATAATCTAAAATCTAACATATTTGAAAATATTCAAATGTAACCTATTAAAAATAAAGATAACATATTTAGAAATAAATCTAACTATCCAACAAATTCTAAAATAAGAAATAACTAAAAAATCTAACCTATTTAAGATAAATTCGAAATTTAAAAAATAAAATCTAACCTATTTCAAAATAAATCCGAATTTCATAATAAAATCCAATAATCGAACAAATCCAATAATCTAACATATCCAATAATCTAACATATTCAAAAATAAAATCCAATAATCTAACATATTCAAAAATCTAACAAATATAACATTTATTTGAACAAACAAATAAATGTAGCTTATTTATCTAACAAATTTAAAAATAAATCCGAATTTAACAAATAAAAACTAACAATATTAAAAATTACTAACAATATCTAACAATTACTAAAAATTACTAACAATTACTAAAAATTACTAACAACTACTAAAAAATACTAACAATTACTAACAAATAACAATTACTCAAAATTACTACAAATTTCTAAACATTACTAACAATTACTAAAAATTATCTAACAATTTATAACAATTACTAAATTAACCTATTTAAACTAATTCTAATTATTTAACAATTACTAAAAATAAATCTAACCTTTTAATCTCGCGGAAAAATCTTGCGGGAGGTAGAATGAAAAAAATCCTTCGTAATTCCTCTATTTTCGTCTTTCGTATTCCTTTGCGTATTTGTATTTTGTAGAATGAAATAAATTGCAACTCTTTTTTTTTAAACAATAAAAATAAAATTTGAGAATAATAAAAATATTGAGAGTATGAGAATATGAGATTGAGAGAATGAGAGATTGAGAATAATGAGTATGAGATTGAGATGTGAAAATTTATGAAGAATGGGGGTATATTTAAGGGTGTGTTTGGGGGGGGGGGGGAATTTGCCGTTGGAAACAGTAAAAAAAATTGAATTTCGGGTTTCACGCGGGTTGGCTCGGGTTGACTCGGGTCCCGCCGGGTTAGACCAGGGTTTCGGGGGGGTTAGGTCGGGTCTGACCCGGTTTCACGCGGGTTAGGCCGGGTTAGGGTCGGGGTAGATCGGGTTCACCCGGGTTAGGCCGGGTTTGGGGGGTTCAGTCGGGTTTTGGGTCGGGTTAGGCCGGTTCGGGTCGGTTTTAGGTCGGTCCGGGTCAGGTCCGGGTGGACGGGTTGACTCGGCGGGGGGGAGGTCGGGTTTCGCCCAGAAAACCGGATCCGACCCGTTTTAGACCCGACCCATCACTCTAGGACGGGTCGGGTCGGGTTTTGAGTCGGATCCGGGTCGGTTCGGATCTGGGTCACGGGTTTGCGCGGATCGGGTTGGACCGTGCGGGTTTTGTCAATACACTACTTGGTAGTGACTTTGTTTTAGGATTGTCATTGAACTAACACTTTCCTTAAACAGGATCAAACACGGTTATGGATAACGTTTCACATCAGAAAAACAGTCATTCGATGTGTTTCGAAATTTTGCTTATCTAATGTCATATACTTAATTTTTTTAAATGCTTCATTAAAAAAATTTGGTTCACAGGCTTCTTTATAGCTGGTCCCACCATGTCATTATCTCCTCTTCATTGAAACTTAATTGTTATCTGGGCCTCTTATTTTCTCTTTTTGTTTTTCCCCGCTCAGTTTTGGGCCTTTAGAATGGGCTTAAAATTACAGCACCCGTGATTACAATTCTGGGCCACAGCCCGAAATATACCAGGTATGATTGTGCATGTTTAGAGAAGACATTTATTTAACTTTTCAGCTATCCCAAACTAAAAAAAGAGAGAAAAATACAAACCCATATCCATAATATTTACAACATTATTTGGTTAGCATTAAAAATGACACTTTTGAAGAAAATTACACTAGTTGTAAAAAATATATTTTATTTCTAATGTTAAACAGCAGAGTGTAATATGTTTAAAAAACAAAAAAAAGTACACAACCTTTGACTTAAAAATCATAAGATCAGTCTTACCAGAGAGTAATAACAAATTTTTTATATTATTTTTAATGCTTTGTTTTATCACAGCACTGCAAAAATATGAACACAGAATAGAAAGTGAATTGTACATGTACTGGTCATATATTGTCTATTGAGTGTGGTATCACCAGACAATTGGCAACAGAAAAATCATATCACCCAATTTTATAATAGGATATTTGATAATTTTAATAAATTTTATTGTCATTTAGGTATAATCCTAGCAGCATTACAGTCCAAATATTCACCTTACGCTAGAAGCCACAAAATTCTAGGCTAAGTAAACAAAACCAAACAAACACACTCTGGTTCCTGGTGAAATATTATTGTTTTGTTTTGTTTTCTATATAAGGTGGCAATTCTAGAATAATCCGTGACTCGTCTTCCTTTGAAATCTATCCACTGGCAATCACAGAAGGTTAAACAAAATATTGTTTTGGTAGAAATGGGGACCAAAATGACTGGTTGATCCTTTCTTATAACCTTTACCAGTTCCCCCGTTTATTCTGGTAATGTCTATTATTTAAAGAAAAAAAAAATTGCTCTATTGAAAGCATTAGACAAATTAAAAATGATTAGTTACATGGGATCTGTGAAGCTCTACTATAGCAAAAAGGTAGTAAAGATATTCACAGAGTTGGTTTGGCTTCATGCAGCGCATCAGACTTATATTTTTTCATTTTGACTCTACTGCTCATGCGCTGTATGAAGTCAAGCAGGCTTTATCAATATTTTTACCCAAAAATGGTACCGTAACCTGCAAACAAAAGTGTATACAGTATACTTTTCCTCAAAAAAATAAAGGTATACAGTATCTGAGTATCCTGAGTCAATGATAGATATATTCACATGCTCTAGCTATTTATGTATGGTTTAACAGTTTAGCTACTGATGCTTGTTTTGGCAACCAAAATAACTTCTCTTCTGAAAAAAAAATCAGAATTGGTTAATTCAATTTGCATGAAATAAGCCAGCCTCATTTCAAGGGTCTGGTCTGGTCCCTCTCCAAATTTGCACGAAATTAAAGGACACCAGCATTTTAGTATTAAAACTTGGTAATGTTTTGACTGGCCTTACCGGATTTTACATTTCAGCCTCTTTAATAATTTTTTTTATAGTTCCGCTCCTAATCATAGTCAGAAATTTTTTCTTTGTTGGCTTGAGAGAGGCGCTAAAGTAAATTCTATTGTAATAGCGAAAAATAAATATCTCGAAAACCTCTTATCATAGCACAATTTAAAAAAAAGGTACATTTATACAGATGCAGTCATATTGAAATTGGCCAGGCAAGGAAGCTCTCCGTAGTATATATGAATAAATAATAAAACAGAATTAGACACACATATTAAAAATAAATTAAATAAAAAGTTGTAACAATCAGGAGCGGAGCCAGACTTTCAGACTATGGGGGTCAAACGTGAATGGAGGTCAAGCATATAAAATTTTCCTACTACGAATGGGAGTCAATTTCACACTATCCATAATATTTTACTTTAAACTATATTAAAATAAGGTATAAATAAAAAAAAATTCAAAATGAATGGGGTCAATTGACCCCATTTAATGAGAGTAGATTCGCCCCCGGTAACAATGTGGGTTCCTTACAAACTTGAACAATAGATAAGGATGCACAGAGTTTGTAAGATGAGATTCTTATTTTAATTATTAATTATTTGGAGCATGAGACAAGATTCTAGGCAAGTTGGCATATTATTCCTTGCATTAAATTGAGGTAACCACCTCAATGTAAACCCAGTGATAGATTCTGCCTTCTCTGCTGCTGATAAAAAACAGTTGAGGTTTTTGAGCAGTTTCAGAGTCTGATTTCTCTGATGCTGTGTCATATGAACTGTGAAAGCCTGAATCTGAACTATTATTTCATGTGACATATGAAATGAAAATTGATAGATATGAGTACTACCTAGGACAAATAGAAGGAGAAAAGGAAGCATTTTTGAATAATTTCAGGGAAATTAAGTACTTTTGCTTAGGGTCATTATCTTACCATAGCGCTCTCAAATGTGGCTTAGCTTTAGTTTGTTATTTTGCTATTACTATCTTTTGGTGGACTGTGAAATAGAGAGTTTTCGTGTTTTGCTCTGTGTTAGAGCTTTATGGCTTTCCGTAATTGAGCTTTGAATTCATTTTACTTGTAAGTTAACTATGATTTCATCATAATGAAATGGGCATCAATATACCTTTTATCAAAAAAAAAAAAATACTTTTGCAAATAGGTTTTTACTGTGATAGTAAATTTAAAAGACTTCAATTATTTTCAGTACGCTAAAAGGATATTTTGACACGCCGACACATCATGTACGAAACGGCACATACAACATAAATATTTTGTACAATACAAGCTAGAGTTTGCACGTATCCGATATATCTAGCACCATTAAGCTTATTTAATTGCAGTATGGTATTCGCAAGTCACTGCTAAAACATGACATAACACTGCATGTGTCATGTTTATATGACGTTAGTACTTTTTTTTTCTGAATATACTTTTTATTTAGTTATCAAATTATAAAAATATGAAATAGATTGAACAGAAAAAAAAGTAATATTTAGTACCTACACATAAGGAAATTAAGTGCTGAAATCTCATGACAAGTATATTTTTGTTGATCTTTTTGTATTAATTTGTTATAAAGTTTTTGATTTTTTTTTTTATATATCTACCGTTCTTTTTCAAATTTTCACAGAAAATACAAATAAAGAAAAACAAGATAGAGATTGAAGAAATATCTACCGCTCTTCGAAAGTATCTTTTTTTGACGAAGTACCCAAACTTTGATAACTATGATCTATCACTCAATGTTACTGGTTGGGTAAATTTTAATTTAATAAATATATAAAACACATAGTCTTGTGAAGAGTTAAATTGGCAATACCGGATAGCAAATAGGGACTTCATAAATTCGTTATAACGATTATAGCTACGCTTCTTCTCAAATTTTTTTAATCACGTAACATTAGGTACTTGAGAGGTCCGATGGGCATCGGAACTACTTTGGTTCGATGGATTTAATCACCATCGATTTGCTTTAAGATTTGTGCCGAACGCTTTAAACTTCGTGCGTGTCTGTTTCAATTTTCGTGCGCACAAATCTTAAATTAGATCGGACAGTCATCATGCTCGTTGAACCTAAAAGTAGGTCCGATGGGCATCCGACCTACTCCGTTCTCAACATTAGGTCACTGAAACGTTACAATTTTGTTAGAAAATAAACAAAGCTTGGCCTTGGTTCGTTTGCCATATCTGATGGCAAATATCAACTTTATCAATTCGTTATAACGATTACAGCTACATTTCTTTTTTTTTTTTTGCAATATTTTTAGTCTCGTATTATTAGCCTATTAGGTGACTGAAAAACAAAGTACAACGTTGTTATAACCAACGGATAAAACATTGTTAGAAGATAACAAACCTTGATTCCTTTTGGTATAATTAATGAAATATTTTCTGATTGCAAACATGCATGATTAGATTATATCTGCACCGTTATTTTTTCTATTTCCTTTTTCATCCTCTGCTTGGTCCTTTGTGGTGGGACCACGATTAATCCGTCGCCCGTGAACACAAATCATTCTAAGCCACAAGTCTGAAATTCCCAAGTGCATACAATCTGAGAGAAGAGACATTTAATACTATTTCAATAATCTCAACTCAAAAACTACAAACACATAACTCCAACAATGATTATTACAAAAAATTATAATCCCAGACACTTGGAATATTTTTTTTATTTGTCCCCATTTTAATAAAAAATATATTAAAATTAACCAGAATTATGAATAAAAATATTCAATTTTAAATTTTTATTAACAGATCTAATAAATTCATTGTGATGATTACAGAGCATACATGCGTGGGTCCGCTGGATCCAATCTATATTTTTTTATTGATCTCGAAAATTAAAATAACTTTAATAATTTTAATCTTAAATTTTATAATAAAATTGTAAAGGACCAATGGAAATCTTTTTAGTGTATTACAGAATTACCCATGAAAAATAAAAATAAAACTTGCAATCTGTCTTTTTTGTGTGCTTTTAACCGATAATTTTCAATATGAAATATACTTTATAGCTTTTCTCAAAAATAATATATTGATTATATTATTATCGTGTGGTAATATCACCCATTTTTTTTTTTGGTAATATCACACAACTGTAAAATGAAAAGACTCGTATGATATATCTAATATAACCAAAAGAAATTTGGTACATTGAAATTCAACCATCTAAGTAAATGCCATTGGATAGTTTATAGGTCAAAATATAAATTGACCTCTGAAGAGCAACACTAAAAGCCACAAAAATGTCGGCCCCAGAAACATAAACAAACAAGCTAACCCTGGTTCCTTGTGAAAAAAAATTGTTTTGATCTCTAGTCAAGGTGGCAATTCAAGAATGACCCGTGACTCCTGTTGCCTTTAGAACTAACCACTCACATTTAGAAAAGGTTAATTTTTTTGTGTTGGTATATATGGCATGAAAACCTAAATTATTGCATTGGTATTTTTCTTTATGAAGTGACAAAAGAAAAGGAAAGCTGCTAGGTCAAAACTCAAAACAAAGTAAAACCTGTATACAAATTAAGCATAAATTATAAAAGAATTTACATTAGATCTAACAAGCTTTTACTACATTGAAGAAGTACACTGAAACAGGAAAGGATCCGAATCTGCTGAAATCCGAAGTCTGTACTGTTCACCCTGAAATCTCTGCAATCCGAATTCAGCCGTTGAACTGTTCCGAGATGCGTGCAAAGAAAAACCAGCTGTTTTGAGATGCGTTCTCGAAAAAAATTCGATGGCTGAATTTCGAATTGCAGAGATTTCAGGTGAACAGTATCCGATCTCAGAATTTCAGCTGATTTATTTCCAACCGGAAAGCCTGAGAGGTACCCTGTCACATATGCATACATTGATATCTTGGAGCTATCTGTGTTCGGTTTAACATTATGAAATCAGAAAATTGAGATTGTAGCATTGAAATCTAATTTACGGGTAGGAAAATTGTATAAATAAGTAAATTGTAATTTTGTTTTATGAAAAGAACTAAATAGCACTAACTTCTAAATAAAATAGTACTTCTGTAAAAATAAAAAAATTATTTTATAGGGGGAGTTAGCTTCTTCTCCTTTACGTCCCCTTTGTCATTGTTGTTCATAAATTATAGGTGAAATTAGACTTTCAAGCTATGAAAATCAAACGTGAATGAAGACCGATCATATGAAATTTATGTACTGTGAATATATTTTACCGTATTTACAATATTTTATTCTAAATTATATAAAAATTATGTATTGATATAAATCTTTGAAAATAAATGACCTTAATTTTTGAGAGTGTGCAGGGGCCAGGGCGGACCTACAGTCAAGTTAGAAAATATGTAGCCTCTCTTATGATTTAATTTTTTAATCCATGTATATTAATTTTAAATTATTTATTTTTAAAAAGTGTTTATATGATGCAACCTCTCTAATAAAAATATTAAATATGTACTTGTAATTTAATTATTATAATTATATTTTGTGTTCATGGATCGAGACTTTGGTTCAAATTCCGACTGTCACACTTTATGCATTTTATATTTCAACCCTTCTAATTTAAATAAAAGAAAGCCAGCTATTTTTTTGTGTGTTAAAAACTTGACACTGTAAAAAGAAAGCCAGAGTCATTTTCAAGTTCTGCTCTCACTTCAGTTTTGCACGGAAATAAATTTGGTGAGAGTACAAAATATCTCTATAATTGCACAACTAGCTAATTGATATGCCTCCTTGTATTTTGAAATTAACGAATACAATATATCACATCATAATTGTACAAATATTTTTTATTTATGTGCTTCGATCAAAAAGGCATTTTTACTCTTTTTAAAAAAAAAATTAACGAAATTGCATAGGCACACGTCTCTTATTTTTTTGATATCAAGTGAAAATTATCTAGCAGGTACAGCAACATTTTAATCAACCGAATTAGAGGTAATTTTTAAATTTTTTTTTTGTCATGCTTGTGTTGACCTAGAGACATGTGAACATTTCTGAACGTTCAATAATTGAATTGTTACTAAAATTAATTTTAGGCTGTTTCACGGAGTCTGAAGTTAAGTCCTTTCAAGCGCAGTGCAACACAGTGAAGAACAGTGGGAATGTGAATTAAATTCGTTTCATATGACATGAAATCGACACGTCATAAATGTAAAAAATAGTTCTAAAAGCATGTCCTTCTTTGATGGCACATTGGAAGCATTTGATTAATTTCAAAACAATATATAAACCATGGCGTCCAAAATCTACCTTAAAATCCTTTCAATGTGGGTATATTGCAGAGAAAATTAACCCAAATTTGTGGGTATAGATGGCTACATTTGCTTCGCCTCACCAGCTTGATCAATATGATCTCAAATTCTGAAAGAGTTGTAATTTGTGCTTTTTTTTTATGAACACAGATGACTGTTATTTTTTTTAGCTAAAATTTAGATTTAATAACTATATGTTTTTCGCCAATTAGGTCTTCTGTACATATAATCAGTGGCAGTAATGTTTCTTCATGAAATATGGATTTAAATCCTGAAAGGTGCAAGGTGCGAAATGTTGAATGTAATTTATATATTATGCCCATCATTCACATGAAAAATAATTATGTATGACGTAAGTTCATCAAATATCAAATGACTTAAAATTTTCAAATTGAATAATTTTCAATAAATCTGTGCCCATTTATTTAATATCTAGATAGTATCAGTAAAATTAAATATATTTTGCACACAGAACATGTACCAAATTTTATTCAAATTATAATGTTGATATACTTGTCTAACTATTTTGGTGGCAAGGCAATGGATTATGGTTGTTAGACACTTGGAGGAATGAAAGGTGTGTCAAAGGGGCCCACTTGGCCAGATACCTTCTTTCTCCTGTTTTTTTTTTTTTTTTTGAGCAAGTAGCCAAGTACTGATTGAAATATGGATTTTATGTGGTCTCAGCAGACTTTTACAATGGTATAATGTATCCCTGACTTATGGAGCCCATGATACTTAAAAGAAATAATAAATTGGGTCCGGCAGAGGATTGAAGTTTGTGGGTCCCTTTGTAAGAGACAAGAGAGACAATGCAACACAATTATCTTGGGCACAGATGACTGGGACTTGGAGACAAAAGTATATCAAAGCACGGATCTCAAACCCGTGACGATTTCATGCCAAACCAAAGCACCCAATTTGATCCCTTTTTGACTATTGCTCTGCTTTGTCTACAAGCTTAATTTTTTTTTTTTAATTATTCTCTCGCTCTCTCTCTCTAGCGTCCACAGAAATGAGTAATCTCCTCGAATACACGTCGTTGATTTCTAAGAGATTTTTTTAATGAAAAATACACGAATTATATATAATGGAGATAATACAAGTTGCACATGATATAAATATGCAGGAAGTGTCTACGGTGTGCATAGCATAGAGGTCTCTGTGCTATGGCTCAATTTTTGAGTTTTCAAAATTCTAACGGTCGATCCGAACCGTTCAATGTGATCTCCATATGAATATGTACTTGCAAACCAAATTTTATATTTTTTAGAATTTTTTTACTATTTATTAAGACACTTTGAAAAAACAGTAATTTGCACACAATAGTAAAATCTTCTGGACCATTGGATCAGCAATTTTCAAAGTGGCTTAATAAATAGTAAAAAAAATCTAAAAAATGTAAAATTTGGTTTGCAAGTACATATTCATATGGAGATCACGTTGAACGGTTCGGATCGACCGTTAGAATTTTGAAAACTCAAAAAATTAACCGTAGTATGGAGGCCCTCTATGATACGCGTAACATATTAGCCAGATTCTAAATATGCAAACATCTGGCGAAATGAAGACAAAAAAAAACGCACAAATGTATTGGAGAGGATCTAACCCCTTAAAATGGAGAGGATCAACGACGACGACGATAATTCTCTTGAACAAAGTTGCAAACTACCTTCTTTCAAAACTAAGATAACATTTTACATCAATTGTGAATTGGAAATATATAAAAAGATTAAGATTTTAATATTTTTTAGACATGTTGTATTATTCCTTTCGTCATGGTTGCAGGTTCAAAATCCTTCCTGAACAATTCTTTGTTGATATTAAATAGTTAGGTGATAGACCTCCAACCTTTACTTAATTTTTTTTTATCATAATCAAACGGTTCATGTATTTCATGGTTTTTCTCCGTTAAACAGAATGCATTTGATTGGTATAAATATAATTTTTTTCTTAAAATAATAAAACCTTTTTGAGTTGAATTTTTTCACGATTTAATATGTTATTATTTTATTATGCATGTCTTTATATTTCGAAAGAAATACTTATTTGTTTCCTAATTTTTCTGCATGCAAGATCTCTAAATTATTTTTTAAAATTTATTTTCTCGTACAAATATTTATCTTTCTTTAGCAAAATACAAAAAAAAAACAATAACTCTAGTTACTGTAAAGAAAAAAAGAAAAAGAAACTTATAAAAGTGGATAAAAAAGAAATGAATAAACTTAAGATTAACTCCACCACAATTATTAATAGTTTAATACTAATCTAAATTTGGAATATAAACAAATTCTAGGCCATTAGTTGGATGCAACATATCAATTGCAATATATAAATGTACAAACTTAAAGCTCTTATGTCAATAATCCAAAGCTTAAAATAACAATTGTCGTTTCATCGCAATAATGTCTGAAAAGAAACTATCATAGACCTATAGAAATAATTAATTTTTTATATTAAGTAAAGTTACATAGAACTAATAAAAAAGAAGCACTACAAAACTGACAACTCGTCCATCTTAGAAAAACCTAATTTAATGTTATATTTAGTTGTGGAGTAAGAGGTGGAGTAAACTCCTTATTCTATATTTAAGCAGTCAAATGAGAAGTAAAATAGAAGTAAGATGAAGTAAGAGGTGAGCTAATCCGGAGTAACTTACTCCATCTCTTTAGATGAATTAACTCACTTTACTTGTAGGGTCCACTATCATAGACATATATTTATCTTCCAACATCTTACTCCATCAATTGAATTAATTTAAGTCATAACTTAAACTATCAAATGAGGTGTAAAATATGATGAGCAATTTAATCCTTATTAATTTTATCCACAACCAAAAATGACAATTAACAACTTATTTATTGCTAAACTAAAATAATTTTCTAATTAATTATCGATTAAGAGATATAACATAAAAACAAACAATTTTAAAGTACGAAATTTGTCGTACTTAATAGCACATTTTAGTGTAACTATACACACACATATATATTATATCTACTAAAATATGTATAAAATGTACGACATTGTGCAACACACACATCTTGAACATAGAGATCACTGCGTAGGAAAGCCTTCAGAAAAACCAAAGGTTCCATTAATAATTCCACTCACGTGTCTCTCTTAGGCTTTTGGCCTTTTCCAAACCCTAATAGGAAATTATTTTATTGTTATTGCAATTAATTAATCTACCTGTCTATCTTGTAAAATCGACAAGTAATACTAACTCATAATATATGATTGCCTCATTGGCATGGTGAACTAATGGTGACCGGTCAGGTGCCAAAAAAAATTACTTTATAGAGGAAATGATTTTATATATGATCATATTCTTACTAGTTGGCTTCTATTTTTCTAATAATAAAAATCTTAATACTTTGTTCCGAAAGTATTTATATTTGAAGACAAAAAATGATTATATCTGTGTAACAAAACTTTACAAAGATTGAACAATATGGAGATTATTATATTATATTCTATTCTATATACACATGCGTGTGCACCTTTACACCACATAACTGAAATAACAATATAAAATATTATTGCTTTTTAAATTTAATAATAAATTATACAAACGATTGAAGAAGTTAGCTGGCGACAAATTAATACAAAATTACTATGAATAAATCATGTATTTTTTCTTTTGACTAACTTGAGCCTACTATTATTTATTAAAAAACAAGCTTAATTTATTAATTGTTAGTATCAAATAACTTATAGAAACTAAATGTTCTTGCAAATGTCGGAGAGGAGTAAAGATATTGCCAAAACTATTTTAACTTTTTAATTTCAGACAGTGCATGATCAATAAAAATAAAATGAAAAATCATATGTCAATTATTTTGCTGGTAGGAGAGCAATTAATCAAAACTAACTTGACAAGTGGCAGGAGTATTTTATCTTAAAACATTAAAACTTTCTAACCAATTCTCACAGGAAGAGTATAAAAAGGAGGAATGAAATAAGATAAAGGGAAGGGGCAAAAAGGAGATGAATAAGGCATTTTAAATTCTGTGGCAGTTTCAAAGCTGGAGTGTTCTCCCATAAATTAATTTGCTTCAATTAATTGCTGAGCAAAAGTTTTTTGAGTGAAGGATGAGGCACCAGTAGATCACGGGGGGACCTCTTCGTTGCCTAGTCAATTGTGGAATTTCAGAGAAATTTAATTGAGTTTATCAGAGAATAAAATAAACTTAAAATGTATTTTTTTTTTATCTATGGACCTAAATATATAATTTACTTCAATTGAGATGATTTATTCTCTCTAAAATTTATAATAATATATTTATTCTTCTAAAATTTCAAAACTCACAAAATTATTAAATTTATTACATATTTTATGAAAATTCATATTAAATTTATAAAGTACACACAATTCATCCTTAATTAAAAATAAAATAAAAACATGTAGTGTGTAAGATAATAAATTGGGTAAATTTGTGAGTTTTGAAAATTTAGAAGGATAAATATGATATTATGAATTTTAAAAAGAATAAATACGTAATTCAAAGTTTCTGAAGAGTATACGTGAAATTTTCCCCTTTTTTGTCACAGTAACTTCTGAAGAACTAACTGACTTCACAAGAAAAATAAAAAAATTATTTGATTTTTTTATTTACTGAAAATATAGAGGGACCATACTTTTTATTCTTTTGTTTTTTACAAACTGTATAACCAACAATTGCATGTCAAGATACCTTTTATATTAGTACTTAAATCAAAATTCATCAAACAACCAATCTCTTTCTTGGGTAGTTATTTAAACCCAACTTCCCTCCTTTACACACTCTCTCTCTCTCCTCTTATCCCCCTTCCCCTCCATACACTCTTTTCCATACAAGATACAACAGAGAGAAAGCACACACACAGAACAAACAAACACTAAAAGATGAGAAAATTAAGCACTAAAAGCCTGGTTTTGCTTCTTCTACTTGTCATTGCATGTTGCAATTCAATTGATTTATGTGAAGGAAGGAGAGGAAGGCATTGGAGGCCAAAGAAAGGTCCTGCCAGTTCCTTGACAAAGAAAAAAGGAAAAGGAAAACCCGGGTCTCAACATAATGGGCAAGGAAGCCCGAAACCGAGTCTGGCTCCGAAACCGGCTGTGAAACCAAAGCCAAACCCGAAACCGAAGCCAAGTCCAGCTCAGAACCCAAAACCAAGCCCTAACCGAGGTTCTGGTCCAAGTTCGGCACAGGGAAAGGCGAACCCCGCATCCCCTACTCCGATTATATATAATGTAGTTGATTTTGGCGCTCAAGGTGATGGAGTTTGTGATGATACAAAGGTGTGTTTATCTTTTTACATTTTTATTTTGCATTTTGTTGCTTGTTGTGATGTTCTCTAAGAACATTTTCAAAATTTATTGTCACATGATGTATACTAGTTAGCTGCATTGTCTACTTTATTACTTTTTAAGTTGGTATACATTTGTACCACAATTTGTTTCTTTTTCCTTCTTATATATCCCTTTTTCTTCTATCACATTCTTCAAGCTCAATTTGAAATTGCTGAGATTAGTGATGCTCTGTTTTTTGAATTTCTTTTAGAATTATTCTGCATGAATATGCTAATTTTGTAAAACCAACATTTCCCCTTGATTGTCATATTTGTGAAATTTATTAAACAAGGTTTGTAACTTTGTTTTTTTTAAATAATATTCAATCATGCTAAAATTGAAAAACTTTGTCCTAACTATTTTAATAGACATTGTTTAGTCGCTTGAAATGTCAATTCTTTAGAGATTTTAACCAATGTTTGATGCATGTCTTGACTGGAATGTACTTGTATTAAGTCTTACCATGTATACATTTTAAATTTGTACATGGTTTAAACTTTAAACATAAGACAATAAAGTTGGTACAAGCAGGCAATGTGGCATGTTTTGATTGGTGGTCGATATCACTATTTAATATTCATTCCATATATCAGCTATACTGTGTATTATACAGGAGGAAAACACATAGCAACATTCAAAAAATTGAAAATGTTCCAAGTGACTTGCATTATGTACTATATTTTCTAATTTTCAAATATTTTCACAATAATTAAATTATTTTTAAAAATGCAGCACTTAGCAAGTACTGTACACCTGTGAACTGATAACAGGGACAAACATTAAATTTTTGTTCGCTGATATCTGTCATACCTTTTCCCAGCTTGTTCCATTTTGCACTTAGATCACAATTTGCATTATTCTATTGTTATCAATTTGTCTTAAGATGCTGCATTTTTTTTTTTGGTGGTTCACTTATTTCTAATTTTTTGGAGCCATTCCATAACTAACAATTACCAAAGCAACCACCCATAATGCAATTAAGTAACTACTATATAGAACAGACAAATCAGTATACATACAAAGCCTTTTTCAGCAAATTAGGATCGCCTCCATTTGTAACTAATGGAGAAATCCATTGCCTTATCAATTTCTAAATCCTGTGGTTGAAGAGCATCTCCATTTCCTCAAAACTGAGAAGACTCCTATTTCTTATTACATCTCAACCCAGCATAAAGCTGCATCTTACTAAAACAAATAACAAATTGATGACAAATAGTAAAACATGGAAAACTTTTGTACTAAATAATGACAATACTTGTATGTTAATCTGAATTTAGTTTAAAATTTTAAAAAATTAATGTTATTCAGTTAACATAATACAGGCATTTGAGGATGCATGGGCTGAGGCTTGTAAGGAAGAAGCATCTACAGTTATGGTACCAGCTGATTACCAGTTTCTGGTTGGGCCCATTTCATTCTCTGGTCCTTATTGCAAGCCCAACATTGTTTTCCAGGTACTTTTTTAAGTGAAAAATTACAATATTGTTAAGTCACTTGTTAATAATACTAAGGCAATTCATACTTTATTTTCTTATTTATCACAATTTAGAGTATTTGAAAGAAGCATTTTGTTTTAGATTGTTATTGGGCCTCCATATAACGTCAAATTAAAAGATTTCACTTTAGCCCAAAATTGGTGAATACCAGGAGAAATGGCCCAATTAATATTTTTTATTTAATACATTTTTGAGAATTCTGCAACTAAATTAACACAATGATTTGCTGATTTGATTGAAGAATTTCTTTCCCTTTGAATTATTTTTTAAATATGTTATTTATATTTCTTGGTACCGGTGTTTCTACAGTTAGAAGGAACAATAATTGCTCCGACAAACGCAAAAGCATGGGGCGAGGGATTGCTACAATGGTTAGAATTCACAAAATTGAGAGGAATTACTATTCGAGGAAAAGGTGTCATAGAAGGCCGAGGCAGCATCTGGTGGACCAGTACCGATGATGACATTGATCCGGTACATGCCTCAATGACCTCTTTAACCCTCCTTTTTGTGTCAATAATGAACAAATCCTTGAAGAACTTAGCTTTATGAAATACAAGTTATGTATAGAAAATAAATCATACATTGTTGCCCGAATTTTTTTTTTTCAGACTAGATTTGTTAATATTTAATTATACCGTAACATGACAGATAGACGCAATGCTTACTGAGAAGTTGCCATCGATCAAACCAACCGTAAGAGCATCTGCACCTTCATTTTAATATTTTATTAACAACATTTCTAGTTATTATGCAAAATTAAATTGTTTTTGTTTCTAATTTTTATATTTTTCATACAGGCTCTGAGGTTTTATGGGAGCTACAATGTGACTGTAACGGGAATAACAATACAAAATAGCCCACAATGCCACCTAAAATTTGATAATTGTGAATCGGTCGCAGTGTATAATATCAGCATCTCTTCTCCTGGGGATAGCATAAACACGGATGGAATACATTTGCAAAATTCCAAAGATGTTAATATCCATCACAATAACCTCTCTTGTGGTGAGTTCTCTATAATTTTCTTTTAATATTGCATAATTTCTTTTTTCATATGTACTGGTGAGAATTTTTAATTTCCATTGAAAGATACTCCCATAAACAGAAAAAAGTAGAATAAAAAGGCGTTTCTCCCTTGTAAATGAAAAAAAATATACTCATTATAAAATACTCACATGATCCACCTTTAAAAAATGGCATTCTTTCAGTGGTATTAACCTCCTTAATTTTCAGTTTCTTTTTTATTTTTATCAGCACCATTTTTTTTATCCTTGCATTTATTTTTTTTCACTTTGCAGTTGTAGTTTTTTCAGTTAAAATTTATTGCAGACTTTTGATTATTTAAAAAAAAACATTTTTGAAAAATACTACATTGTTATGCTTTTCTCCAGATTTCATTTATTCCACATAATTATAGGGTGTAAAATACTACTAATGTTTTTGCAATTAGTAGTTAGATTTCGCTATTATAGACATTTTTTCTTGATATTTTTTATAACCTGTCTTTTATAAGCTATATTGGGTTGATTTGTTGCATATAAATTTCACTGGTAAATTGTGATATACTAATTTTACTTCAGGAAGAAAACAAATTTGAAAAAAAGTACAACTAAGGATCTTTCTATTCCCTTCTATTCCCTTCTATTCCCCTTGGTTAGATAAATTCAAAGGCTTGTGTAGAGGGGGATAAGTAATAATTGCCAACAATAATTTGTCTCTCTTTTTGTTTTGTTGCAACCAGTAAATGGTAGCTCCATATATGCAAGGAATAGTTCTTGTTTTTTTCTCCAGTGCATACAGATCAAATAAGGATGCAAACACAGCCTGTGTTTGTTTTTGGCTTTATTATCTTTTCCAATTATATGGAAATATTTTCAAGTGAAAAGAACATAATCAGAAAATTCTCTTGTGATGAAACTGTAACGCATGTAAATCTCCTATCTAATATCACTAAACATATGGTACTTAATAAGTAAAAAAAATTAATAATTGGTTGTTGGTATTTACTTTTTCACTGTTCCACAAATTCACAGTCAAACCATAAACCTAATTAATGATTTGTCCATGCTTAGATAATTAAATAAATATATCATATAAGTACAATTTTGTGTGTAGGGGATGATTGTGTGTCGATACAAACGGGATGTTCGAATATAAATGTACACAGCCTGGATTGTGGGCCCGGGCATGGAATAAGTATAGGTGGACTTGGCAGGGATAATTCCAAGGCTTGTGTTGCAAATGTTACTGTCAGAGACATCAACATGCATAATACCATGACCGCAGTCAGGATCAAGACTTGGCAGGTATATATGTACCTTTTAATTACCCTTCAATTTCTGTTATAATTTTTTGTTGTGTCCCCTCTCCATTTTGTAAGAAAACTGGAGACATTTTTTTCCCAATCCAGAGCACTCAATTATCTATTTTTATTGAATGTTTAGAGCACTCAATTAAGGGGAAAAAAAGTAGTTCCCGGTATCTTGATTTTTTTCTCCGAGTTTATACGTACTATGTTTTTACTTAATACTGGTCAGTACCTATAAAGTTTGATACAAGATATAATTCAAAACCAAGGAAATAACAGTAGAAAAAAAAACATAAAAAATTTACCCTTCTCACTACAAAATTTCCAAAAAAAAAAAAAACATCATAAAATTCTCATCTAAACTTAACCAAACTATCCTTTTATTTTCATAGGGAGGCTCCGGCTTGGTTGAGAATGTAAGATTTTCCAACATAAGAGTTTCAGAAGTGCAAACACCGATAATAATCGACCAATTTTACTGCGATCACACATCATGTCGTAACCAGACGCAGGCCGTCTCAATATCTGGTGTACATTATGAGAACATCCGCGGCACGTTTACGGTAAAGCCGGTTCATTTCGCGTGCAGTGACAATGCGCCTTGCTCCGACATTAGCCTTACAAATGTGCAGTTGCAGCCGCAAAAAGAGCAATTCCATATGTATGACCCATTCTGCTGGCAGGCTTACGGTGAATTATATACCCCGACAGTGCCACCGGTTTTATGCTTGCAAAACGGGAAGCCGGCTAGTAACCGGGTCTTGTCAGATCATGACACGTGTTGAGATTTGGTTTGTTAGATAGCTGAGTTTTTACGTGTGATCGTCACCATTCTTGTGACATCCATCGCACCGTTCGATAGATTGGCATGCTGTGTATATATGCATATGATCGGATGTGGTTGCGGTGATGATCGACGAGTTTAAATTGAGGGTGTACAGGGGTGATGTTAAATTTGTGAAGAATCTTAAGGGATGAATGCCAATATTTGAGGTATTTAGACCTAAATGAGTGAATAAGCAGAGCTTTATATTTGAGGTTGAAATCTGAGAGAATGCGGTAGCACTTTTTGATGAAAAAATAACATGGCCGTGTCATGAAATAAGTTGCCAAAAAGAATTGATAAATGTATGCCAATCTTTCCGTGGTCATCAAATTTAATTTTTATAATTTGATAGTTCGACATGTTATCTCAATTGAAGAACTAAAATTATGAAAAAAAAGAATAAAAATGGGCTTTTCCAAAATGTGAAAAATGAATCAAGTATTCAAGTCCCCATACTTTTGGAGGCCCCTATCCACATCTGATCCCGCTCCATGTGTGAATGGAAGTCCGTAAAGGCATGACAATATTTGAATGAATAATCATACTACAATGATTTTGCAAATTGCAGAATCCGACAACCGAGGATTTTTTTTTTTTTTTTTTTCAAAATGGGTTTGAGACAATATGACAAATCCTGTAAGTTGATGTCTTCACAGGTCTTGGTTGTAAGTACATTTTTTTTAGATACTCCTCAATCAGTAGCATACATTTATGTTGCCGCAGTTTTTGGTGAAAATAGCTAGTAATAAGAATTGGTTGAAGCGTTAAATTAATTACACAAAATTGTAGATAAATCTACAAAAAAAGATATAATTTTGCGTAAAATAACAGAAACCGTTCACTACTTTCAGTACTATTTAATTTTTTGTGACAGAAAAATTATCATGAATTAGCAAAATATTTCCCTTTTAGGAAATTACTTGTTTGCAGATAAAACGAAATTACCACAAACACAACTAACTATGAAAACATATTTCTTGTCATTCGTTACTTGTTTTGCGTCCTTGTAATTTTATTCCTTGATATATATTGAGATCAAAAGCAAAAAAAGAATCAATTGAAATAATTTTGGTGTTATACGCTGTAATGCGCATTAATATAGCATCCTGTGTCTATTTGATTTACTTTGCTTTTGTGAATTGTGTGCTTGAAAAGAATGTCCTTGATTTATAAAGTTTCAGATCTGAAAATTATTGAAAGGTCTCAATAAAAACAACCCTAGCTGTGTTATTCAGTTATTGTATTATTTTTTAAACATCAATCAAAATTGTCCCAGTTTTGATGAAGTGTTGTTCCACAGAATTTGCAATGAAAAACTGTATTGTAAAAGACTGTATCAGCAAGCATATAAGACATGCTCAAATAGCAAGCACATAAAACATAAGGGTTAAAACATTATTGCTACCCAAAACAGCAAGCATATCAGTTTTACACTCAAAACAGCAAGCATGTAAAACAAATATTTAAAAAAAAAGCATATCAGCATGCATACCATATTGACAAAAAGGCCTAGTGTAAAACAGCAACATGCATCATATTGCTTAATGTACAAATCAGCAACAACTTGCATGAGGTCTACAATAGCAGCAAGCAGAAAACAATATTCAAAACAGTATTGTACCAAATAACATAGCAAGTTGACGCAACAAAAGCAACAGTATTGTACCAAAATAGCCCTGATACATATAAATTCACTATCAAATTTACCATCATTTTCATGATCGTGCAATACAGTGGCTTGTGCTCAGCCCACGATGGTCAATACCATCCTTTATCCTCTAGAAAGGGAGAAAAAAAAATAAGAACATATCAACTCAATAATCCGAAATAGTAATATGCATTGCATGGCAAATAATAAGATAAGAATGACTAAAATTTACCTTTGGACACGCTCGCATGTTCACATCTTCTTGGCAACTTTTACTTCAGCCAGAGGCTTCAATCGTTATGATTTTCTTTTGCCCTTGCATTGTGAGACTGACGGATCATGAAATGTAAGAAAATCCTTGATATTCTCTTCAGCTCTTGGATTTTGCTTAGTAGGTCTCTCCTCAGCAATTTCTTCATTGATTTTTGTTAACCTCTCATTGAGCTCATCCAATATTGTGCAAGCCATTTCATATGCTGCACGAGACTTAGATCCCTTATTCACAATTCTGTCCATTCGCTTGGTTAGGGCCTTCGCTGCAAGGTGCTCTCTAATCTGCGCAGCTCCAACATTCTGATCTGTTAACAACTCAATATATGCTTTGTCCTCCATGGAAATCTTATTGTGGGATCTTAGGTCTCGCTTTTTTGATGTAGTGTTTTTAATTAACGGATGGTTATGGTCCTTGTGCAGGCTCGTTATCCTCCAAATTCCGTCCTTATGCAGCCTAACCTGGCACGATGCCTTGCAACCACACATCTCCATTGATGTTATCTTTTCTGGTGTCTTTTCAATTGACACCCCAACAATCTTGATATTATGTTTGTATTCCAATTGTTGTTTTTGTTTTTTATTAAACCCTTGTTTGGAACATACCAATCATATTGAAGTAACTACTCCTTTTGCATTCTTGTAGAATGTCTGCATACGAATACTAAACCCGGTTATGTATCCGTACGTGTTGTAAAAATCATAGGCGGCTTTTTTGACTTGGGAATTCCATCCTTTCGTATGGCTCAAAACTTTTCTCTCTTGTTTCATCATCTATTTCATCTACTTCCAAAACATTCATTCCATCTACCGCCGTATCATCCATTTATCTACAAAGAAGTAGACAACGTACTGATTAGTAAGTGATGTGCACAGATTGGCATAGTTTTTTTTTAATTGCAGTTAATTGAAACTATTTTGTGCCACTAATTGAATTATCCTAAATCAGCAGCAACAAATAGTGACAAAACACTAACATTTTGTAACAAAAAGTCACTAAATGAAGAGAAAGTTATGACATGTCGGCAGTCACTGACTTTGCAAGTTACAAGACACTGACTTCTTTACCCCTCATTATTAACAAAACTTGCAAAAATTTTCAGATCAGTTGTATTTTACTTTAGGTTTTTCAGATAACAAAGACTATTGGCTGGATACCAAGGACAACAAGTGGGGAAACAACTTATCTTCATTTAAACGAGATAATCCCAAATGAACTGAATGTGAACTGTCTTTTCTGTTACACATGGAAAGATCTGATCTGTCGATCAAGTAAATAGCAAGATGACCTGAAAAGAAATACCTGATTTTTTAAAAAGCATATAGCCCGTTTCATTAAAGAAACTGGAGAGATCGTATTTTACCTAGTTAATCTAATACCAAAATAAGCCTGACAATATCATCATGTCAAACACCCAGGCCCATATTGGGAGAGTGGTTCTATCTAACATCTTACTAATAGTGAACTAAAAACTAAACACAATAATATATGGTAATTTTATACAAAATGTGCAAAGCAGTGTTTTGCTATTTTCCAAAAAGAACCCTAATCTTCTTCCTTCTCTCAATCATCATCAAGGATCACCGCAAGAAAAAGAAATACCTGATTAGAAGCTGAAGCGAGCGCGAGGGGGAGCGAGAGGCACTGGCGTCGGATCGAAGGGAAAGATTGAGGGCGACTGAAGCGAGTCTGAGGCGAGTCTGAGGAAAAAAGAGGCGGGAGGAAAATAAAATAGCACGGAAGGAGGGGGAGAGAGGCGGGAGGGGAACAAAAATCGCAAACCCTGGAGCGCAGTTTTTTGTTTTTTCGTTCTGTGAATTGTGTACGGATAATAGTTGATAAAATTATCGTTGAAATCATGAGCGGACTTCTTTTACCAATTTTGTGTATGGGAGGAGTTGGAACAGAATAATTAAATTTCTCCTGCATTATCCAGAAAATTTCCCAGTTCATATCACCTAATGTAACTCAAATTTTTTTTGAGTTTAAATCCGGACCATCATATCTGTTTTGGCACGGATACTAAAGGTTCATGCGCATTTCACCTCGGCTCCGATTAACCCAGATTCTGACCGACATTTTTATTAATATTCAAATTAAAAAGAAAAGTATCAATTATATCCAGCATCAGCCGACATTTTTATTAATGTCCAAACTAACTATTTTTTGGCTGGTTGGAATAAACATTCTGACCGGCCAAAAAATACCGGTCAGGATCTTTTTCTTTTTGAAATATTTGTTAGATTACTTCTTTTAATGTATAATTAGCATAATTATACTAAAATAAGCTAAATTACAGTAATTATATTAAATTACGATGTCAAAGGAAAGTGCCACAAAACTTGAGTTGAAGTTTCCGTAATTAGCGTAATTTACCGTAATTAGCATAATTTAGCATTATTAAAGATAATTTAGATAATTTAGCGTAATTAGCGTAATTTAACGTAATTTAGCTTAATAGTGTAATTAGCGTATTTTATTATAATTATGCTAATTATACATCAAAAGAAGTAATCTAACAAATATTTAAATAAAAAAGAACAAATCCTAACCGACCATTTTTGACCGGCCAGAATTTTTATTCCAACCAGTCAAAAAATGACCGGTTTGGACAGTAATAAAAATGTCGGCTTCTGGATACAATTGATATTTTTCTTTTTAATTTGGATATTAATAAAAATGTCGGAGATTCTGATGGGAAATAAATCTGCTACCTGTTATTCTGATCTTTAACGGTTGGTTTTTATTAAGATTCGTGCATAAAAACTTACTTTGTTATGATTCACACGTAGAAAAATTTGAACGGTTGAAGTTGAGATAATAACAGGTTCCTCTTATTCTCCACGAATAACAGCAGATTTATTTCCGATGATGAGACGGTCCGAATCTGAGCTCAAATTTGAGTTACTCCAAATCTATAGCATTTATATATAGAGTAGAACTAGGGTGCTCCTAAGCTCACCAAGCCCTTCCGTGAGCGCGACTCTAAAACCTATCAAATTGACTTCAAACGACATTTCCAAACCGTTAGATGTTCAATCTATATTAAAATGTGCTTGGAGACCAAATTTTACATTTTTTGGAATTTTTTTACTATTTATTAAGATGGTTTGAAAATCGCTATTTTCCAATGGTGCAGAATTTTAATAAAAACAGCGATTTTCAAACCATCTTAATAAATAGTAAAAAAATTCCAAAAAATGTAAAATTTGGTCTCCAAGCACATTTTAATATAGATTGAACATCTAACGGTTTGAAAATGTCGTTTGAAGTCAATTTGATAGGTTTTAGAGTCGCGCTCACGAAGGGCTTGGTGAGCTTAGGAGCACCCTAGTTCTACTCTTTATATATATACTTAATTATTGATGGAGGGGTACTTAATTTTTTCACCCGGATTCTGATAGAACAGTAAAATGTACAACAAAATGAACAATGAGACTGATAAGTGAGGGATCCGACTCCACTGCTTGCCAATAGGCGAGCAGGACCCTGCTATTCAAAATCAGACCGTTGAGTTTTTTTCAAGCACAGATCTCAACATAAATGAACGGTTCGATTTAGAAAAGCAGGATCTGCTCGTCTAGGCAAGCAGCGGAGTTGGTTCCATAAGTGAGTCCCACTTTTTAGTGACACATTCGCTCCAATTTTTGTTTTGCCTTCTTCTCATGGAAATTTCTATGCGCGTCTTCTCCCCTTCAGCAACTCATCTCTTCTCTTCGTATCCTCCACCTCTCTTCTCTCTACTTTTAAATTAAATTTATTTTCATAATTCATTTAGATTTAAATTCTATATTTATATAAATTTAGGTCAGATAGATAATATGCCAGATGATAATCAAACGGTACTACGAATAACATATATTACAAAATCAATAATCAGTTAAATTTTCAAATAGACCACACAGTCAAAATTTTAAGAATCAATATTTCAAAATTTCAAATTTTCATTTGGGTCAGACATATATAAGTCAGGATATTTGTCAAACTACTTTCAGAGAGGATATTTGTCAAACTACTTTCAGATAGATTATAATTCAATTCAATTCAGACATACCACTAATAACAGACCACTAATAACACGAAATTTTTATTTATAACATAGTTAAAAAAAAACCAAATAATTATCGTTTCTGGAAATTTCGATTTTCACCACGGCCGCACTAGCATTCTGCCGACTCATTTTTTTGTTGTTGTTGTTGTTGTTTTATCGAGGCACCAGCGAGATATCTCAATTTTTTTGATTTTTTAATATTTTTTGGTTTTCTAGGAATGTGTGCCACATCATGTGAGATATCTCAAAGTTTGAAAAAAAAATAGGTCTGCAAAATGGTTCTGCGGACCCATTTAAGAGTCCGCATCGGCATTCTGCGGCCCCGCTGAAATGGATCCGTAGAATGCTGGTGCGGCCGTGGTGAAAATCGAAATTTCTAAAAATGATGGTTATTTGGTTTATTTTTTTTTGAACTATGTTATAAATAAAAATTTCGGATTAATAACAAATGAAACTTGGACCCGAACACAGTCCGAGAAACGAATGCTCCGATAAATCGCTCTATATCCCTACGTTATCATTATCAGGTGCAGGGTTACATTAATTGTTTGAGATCCATTTTTAAAAATTAATTTATTATTAATTTTTCACGTTGAACAATTGTTTCCTCTTTCTTCTCCCTCCGCATCCCTCTCTCGAGCTGCAGAAAGAATTCTCCTTGCCACCGCTGTCGCCGATGTTGTCTAAGGGTATCTCTTGAACCACCTTATAATTTATTCTCCTTTTTTTAATGAAGTTTTCATTGGTTTGGTTAATACCTTTTGGTGTTGGATTTCGATGCTCTTAATGACAGAAATCTGTATAGCTAATAATATTTATAACCTGGTTGATTTATATTACAATCACATAATTCTATCGAGTAGTATAATTAGGTATCGATCTGGCAAATAATTAGTGTTTAGGTATTGAGCGATCAAATCTCAACTTTTTGAAAGGTTAGACACAATCTGAAACTTGGGAGTTGTTGCTTGATCTTTAGATTTGGTGAAAATTAAAAACAAAGTAATTAGAAACGAGATTATAGAGTGAATTCTTAGGATTTTGGCTTACCAAGCTACTCAATCCATTTTAGCAAGTTCTTATTCGGTATTTGGTTTTTAGATGTTGTTTAAAGATTTCTAATCTAATTTAGCAACTATCCGCTCTCGTTATATAATCGCCCTATCTAACAAGGAATCCGCCTAAGGTTTGTCTTACTAAATGCAAGGAGTCCTTAGATTAGCCCAAAGATTTCTAGACTTCACTGCTACGTTTTTCGTCTATACTTCTGGTTTTATTGAGTGTCCTCATGGTGAGACATGAGAACGCGAAATTCATCTGCATATCTCGAAACTCTCATGTCTATTTTTGTTGTTCGAACTAATGGTATCTCCTACTATGGTTTCCACCACTAACCTATGATATTTATTCTCCTTAGCCTAACTCGGTTGATCTAATGATGTCAACCATCCAGGTGTGACCATCATAATCAAGGATTTGAAGGTCAAAGGGGAAATGCGGTGTTAATGCGGCTCTGATACGGTCTGTATTGGACCGTGCTCGTGGAGGAGAATGTGGAGCAGTGACGGTGAGCGAGAAGCGGTAGTTTAAGAGCAACGATAGAGGTGTGCTTCGGGTTGTGTGATCGCAAGAGAGTATGAGAGATGGTGAGGCTCAGATTGGAAGAGGAAGAGAGAAAAGAGGAAAAGAGAGAGAAAGATAGAGGGGTTTGGAGAGGTTTAAAAACAGGTTAAATGGTTACAGGACGTGTCTCATGTGGTTTTTCAAACGTCTCACCGCTAACGGGTCTGCACTGATTGGATACGGGTCTAATACCACTAGTACATAAAACACAACCATACACGGTCCGAAAAGCTAATGACACACGGTTACACGACCGTATCAGCGAGCGTCGTAGAGTCAATTTTCACAATTTTGGTACCATTCAGTGGTATTTTGCATAGTTGCAGCGTTCCAGTTCCAGTTCAGATCTAAGGAGATGGAGGACTGGACAGAAGATTAAAGAAGTCCCCAGAATTCAGATCCTCTGCTGCGCTGCACCATGCAGCCTGGAGTCTTGCTGAGTTGTTGAGATCTGCACCCAAATCCCTCCCCCCTTACAATTGGTGTTGAGCAGTGAGATGGAAGCAATAGCACACTTGAAATTGAGCATGTTTTCTAGAAATTCATTGGTTCCAAAGTACAATCTATGTAAGTATACTATATGCATTAACAATTTCTTTTCTGATCGGGTACAGGTTAATGGTACTGGCAACAACGATTGAGGAGGTTTGGCTCAATTCTCAACAGTATGCAAAAAGGAGGGGCAAACAGGTGCTTCAGTGAATGGAGACCTCTATTCTGGTGTGCTTGCTGGCAAATTTGGAAGAGGAGGAATGAAAAGATTTTTGCGGGAAAAACAATACCCTCAAGAGAATTAGCCGACAGGATAATAGACGAAGGCAGGATGTGGCTCAAGTACTGTAATGCAGGTAAAAGGGTGTTGATGGGAACTAATCTCTTAGCGGATCCAGATTAGGTTAACGGGTTTGATTCTGGGTCATGATAGATGTTTTTGAGGAAAAATAAGAGTCAGAGCTCTCATTTGATTGAAGTATAAAGGTTACAAAAGAGTTTGTAACAGTAAATAAAAAGATACAATTCAGCTCATGGTGATGAGCTTACTCAAAATAAAAGAAAATGAAAGTAGTAAAACAAACTAAAAGAAAAACAAAGAACAAAAGATGGTGTAAAGTTTCGGCTGTCTGCAGTGAATGGCACTTTTGCTGATTAGTCCCTGCTTTTTGTCTTAATACCAGAATCTCTCTCCTCAGTGCATCTTCATTTGCGAGTACTGGAAATGCACCCTTATTTGTTCCAGTAGCTCTTCCTTGGTGGTCTCTGAGTCTCTAAAATTTCGCGCACATCGTTCCCTCCAGATCACGAACTGTGCTATGAGTGCAAAGGATCTCTCGTTGTCAGTGTTTTTATTGCTCAGAACCATGTTCCTTGATGGCCGCCTAATGTGAAACGCGTTCTCAATGCTTTGATACAGCTCCCTGGTGAATTGGCACTTTTGTAAAATGTGTGAGACTGTCTCCTCTTGTGCTCTACACAATACACACCAATTTGGCAACTCCCATCCCTTCTTTTTGAGGTTATCAATTGTTAAAATTCTGTTTTGTACTGCTAACCAGCCAAATACTCTGAATCGGGGAGGCGCTTTAATGGACCATATTCTGCTGCGATTGTTTGCTATGCGCGGGAAGTCTTTCATTGAAAAATATGCAGTCTTAACCGAAAAAATCCCGGTTGACTCCCATTTCCAGTTTTTTTACTTTGCTTATTAGAGGAGTCCAGATCAGGTTGCTGGTGAATAATACTGGTAGGAGTAAACGATACAGTGAAAAGTGTAACAGGCGGTAGAAGTCGATCAGTATTGGGTTTACTGGTATGGGATTTGAAATGCTGGTACGGTTGTTGATTTTTCACTGTATTTTTTGTTTGGTCCAGTTTTGTACGCCTGGCTACTGGTTTGGGTAGAAGGCAGATAGTTGTCTTGGCTAAGAGCCATTGTAATGACGTCTCTTTAATTTTTCCTTTAATATATTCATTTGGCAGCTGCTGCCAATTTAAAAAAAAAAACAATTTCTTTTCTCACAATTAAGAGATTTGTGGATATATGTGTATCAATGGCAAATGTAATTGGATCCTCTCTATGAATTGAAGTATATAGAAACCAATCAGCCTAATATATTGAAATATTTTTTGTAGTTCTATATTTTTTCATTCTTTTTCTTTTGCGGAAGAAAACGTTTCTCTATACTGGAACGAGGTAAGATAATAATCTGTCACAATTGAAAATTGTAGTAGGAAGAGAGTATTCCCACATGGGCTGTTATTTACTTCATTTATCTTCCACATTCTTCCACGTTCTAAACTTATAATATGTGCTTCAATTTCTGCCTATGTTTTTCACAGATCTAGGTATCACTTAGTTAAATCACAATTAATTAGTCAAAATTAGAAAGATCTAGACTTTTCTTTGCGTACTCATTATTGTATACTATATTTTTAGTAAAGGTTGGAGGTCAAACTATCAAACTATTTAATATCCACAAAGAATTTTTCCTTTCAAGTTTTGAACTTGTGATCTTTCACACGGAGAGCATTGCCTTTGCCACTAGACTAAAAAATGATTCCCATTATTGTATACTGTTTTTGATCTGCTTATGTACAACTTTCGCTTTGTTAATTATACATATGAAAAATAATAGCATTCGCAGCCGGAGCAAAGCGAGGCTCACCCTAGTTTCTATTATATAATATGTGTTCAAATTTGAAGAACTGTTCTGCTGTTATATTAATAAACATTACGAATTGTTCAGTTTATTGAAACATTTGCAAAAGAGACACCATCAAATTGACCCGTTAAAATAGCAAATGCTATCGATAAAGAAAAATATTAAAGTATACCGATCAAACTCTTCCAGTTCATTTTTCGGCCAAATTAATAGCCATATACATAATTAATTAATATGTCTACGTCTATCTTGACCATAAATTCATATTTTTAATTGAAATTCGCGACTCTAATTAGCTTTTTTGTCCAAAGAAATGAAAAAAATGAAGGATAAAGACAAAGATTGAGTTAAGAACACCATTCAACTTTTCACCCAAATACATAATTGAAAATGAATTATGAAAACGTTAAATGAAATTTATCTTACACTTTATAAATATCACACAATAAATCAGCCAAATCAGGATTAAATTGAATAAAAAAACAATGATACACGCAAGAATTAATAAAATAAAGCACAAAAAAAGAAATCACGCATGCACACGTTGGTAATGCGAAGAGCTGAACACGCCTTAGTAATTCACAGCGCGACATGACTTCCTGATCTCACCCTTCGTGCCTGGGACCATCGGAATGTTGCCCATTTTCACCATTGATTCTGCAAACTTTGCCTCGAAGTGCTGAGGTGTAGTCCGAAAGTCGTTCACAAGGTTCAAGGTCTCACCGCTTGTCAAGAGGCTCCAGTCCGAGAAGAAGAGTCCTTTGAGATCAGCAACATTTTGGTAGTAATGGTTATCCAACTTGGTTGGCGTGACAAAATCCTGAGGGACAACATCATCCACCGGTGCATTTTCTGGACACTTAGTTCTCAGTAAATATCCGAAGTCTTGATTCATTGTGGAGTCGATGGTGGGGTAGAGGCGCCCTGTGAAGGATGAGCAGTGAGAGCGGCCGATTGAGTGTGCCCCAGAAAGTGCAACCACATCATCTGCAGAGAGCCCCTGGGCTGCAAAGAGGGCCTTCACTACGGTGAGATTGTGGAAAGGAGCGGGAAGCGCCGTAACCTCATCTGCGATGGAGATCCTTCCGTCGAGCCTTCCAGAGGGAATTTCGTAGGAGATCTTTCCAAGTAAGTAAGATGCATCACGTGCTGCAAAGGCGATGATATCTGCACAGGAGACGACACCAGGACAGACGTGCTCAACAGCTGATTTCGCCTCATCAATCACTTCAAAGCCACGGAGGCTAGAATTGTTCGGGGGCGCCAATTTCTCAGGGCTTGGATTTAGTGAGGATTTATCAAGTAAGACGGAAGCATCACAACCCTACATACCGGAGAAAAAGAAATATGTTACCGGCAGTCCCTAGTCCTACTGTTGGATGACAGTATATAGTAACATATTGATAAGTAATTTAGTGTAAAAAAGTGCAGGAAAATCACTTTAATGAAGTTTATGATGCCTTCTGTTATATATATGCTGATTATATTTCTCTACTTAAGAATGCTACTAATTGCCAATAGAAGAATGTTTAATTTATTCTGATATTATATAAATGATAAAAAAATCAAATGCTTGTTTGTATGACACTTCTTCACTTGCGATTGAATTTTTGAGCCAGTGGCAAAATTATTATTGTTCCAAAATTTAACCTCAAACTCAAGCACAAAATGCTGCAACATTATGGACTGCATTACGAAACACACACACACACACACACACACACACACACACACATATATATATATACTAGTATCGTACCCGTGCGTTGCAACGGAACATATATTATAAGATTTAACATTAAGATTGAATAGAGATGCAAATAATAAATAATAATAAAAAAAAACAACAACAAATGACTGTTTTAATACAACAACATTCTTTGCATGTCAGTGCATACACAATTTTTGTGTTGTAATTCAATTAAATTAAATGTGGAAAGCTGCTAGGGAATAAACAATAATATGCCTTTTTTGTTCTCTTCCAAAAATGAATAAGAGGTAGGCAATTCGGAAATGAGATATGCTATCAAAATCGGAAATTAATCTTTGTATGCGCCAATCAAATCTGGAGAGAGATATGGTAACAAAAATTTAATGCTAATTCTATTTTCTCAATTCTTGGCATTACTTGTGACAATATGTGTGGCGAGTACATCTCTAACTAATTTGAGACTTCTACACATAAAAGAGATGCATTTAATCAAAAGATGACAGATTATGTGATTGGAGGGCTGATATTAAATCTGAAATTTCATCTTTCAATCGTAGCCGTTGGCGGATCAGAACATCAACGTGCTTAATAATGGAATGGAGATATATATATGACAGTGCTACGGTGCTACGCGTAGCATAGAGCCCTCCTTGCTACGGCTCACTTTTTGAGTTTTCAAAATCCTAACGGTCGATTCGAACCGTTCAACATGATCTCCATATGAATATGTACTTGCAAACCAAATTTTATATTTTTTAGAATTTTTTTATTATTTATTAAGCCACTTTGAAAAAACACTAATTTGTACACAACAGTAAAATTTGCTGGACCATTGGATCAGCGATTTTCAAAGTGGCTTAATAAATAGTAAAAAAAATTCTAAAAAATGTAAAATTTGATTTGCAAGTAAATATTCATATGGAGATCATGTTGAACGGTTCGGATCGACCGTTAGGATTTTGAAAACTCAAAAAGTGAGCCGTAGCATGGAGAGGCCCTTATATATGCGTAGCATATTAGCCAGATTATATATATATATATATATATATATATATATATATATATATATATATATATAGATAGATAGGCTATGGTGAGTTGTGAAGTAAAACGTCGTTTTACTTCACGCAATATTTTATTTTGAAAATCCAAACAACCGATCCGAACCGTTCAACTTTTTCTAAATATTGAAATGTGCTTGGAGACTAAATTTTACATTTTTTGGAATTTTTTTACTATTTATTAAGCCACTTTGAAATCGCTGATCCACTGTACAGTAAAAAACAGTAAAATTTTCTGGACCACTGGATCAGCGATTTTCAAAGTGGCTTAATAAATAGTAAAAAATTCCAAAAAATATAAAATTTGGTCTCCAAACACAATTCAATATAAAGAACATGTTGAACGGTTCGGATCGGTTGTTTGAATTTTCAAAATGAAAATATGAGAGTGAAGTAAAAATGACATCTTACTTCACAACTCACCATAGCCCAGCTCTCTCTCTCTCTATATATATAAACATTTGTTCACGAGTCGTGGTGCAACCAATTGGTTTTCTAATTTTCAAAGTCCAATTGGTCGATCTAAATCGTTAGATGTGATCTATATATTAAAATGTACTTGTAGACCAAATTTTACATTTTTTGGAATATTTTTTAATATTTATTAAGTCAGTTTTAAAATCACTGATTTTAATAAACAGTAAAAAATTTATGGATTATCAAAAATAGCGATTTTAAAAAAGGCTTAATAAATAGTAAAAAATTCCGAAAAATGTAAAATTTGGTCTCCAATCACAGTTTAATATAGATTGAATGTTGAACGGTTTGGATCAACTATTTCGACTTTGAAAATGTAAAAACCGAAGCGTTTGTTCCACAGTCTAGGAACAAATATTTTAATATTAGCCTATATATATAGTTAAATTTATTGACAACACTACTTTGTATCTGACCTAACTATTAGGTCAAGTGGTATTATTAATTTATTATGGAAAATTTTAAGAGATTTTAGTTTCTAAGTCTTTAGTATAGGCTCAATAAATAAACATAATTGCTGCATTCATTTGTTAGGAAATATTCTAAACACAGTTAGTGCTTTTTTAGGGTAGAGATGATGCTGGTTTCTGAGGAGAAGAAACATATATAGTTGTTGTAGTTTGAATATAGTGTGATAAAGCTAACAATTAGTGATCTGATGAATGTAATAGTGTCGCAGCTTATAGGCTGTTTGTATTGGTGTGATGATTAGTTAGTATGTGCAGGGAAGGTATTTTCATATCTTCTTATGCAGAAGGATGGTAAAAAAACAGTTTTAATTTGTTTTGTAACTTAAGTTTAATTTCAGGTTAATGAAATGAGGTTTTATGCCTTATTTTTGAAAAGAAGAAGAAGATTGTCAAGAATAAAATGGATGTGTCCATTTCTGCATCAAATGGAGATGATTTATTCCTCTCTCAAGAATTCCAGTAACAGAAGGATTCTGCTATTAGCTTCTAGCGCATTCTAGTTTTACCATTTTAGTAAATTGTAATTAGGGTTTCCTTTATGCTTTACATTGTCTTAGTATAAATACTCTCTACTGTAATCACGTTGAATCAAGGAAATAAGATATAATAAAAACATTCCTCTCTTCTCTAAATCTCATATGGTATCAGAGCCGCCCTAATGGCTGATACAGTTGAAATCTCATATGGTATCCAAGCATGATGGAGAACCTTTTAATGATCCGCATATCTACCGCTCCATTGTCGGGGCGCTCCAATATGCCACTCTTACCCGTCCTGATATCTCCTATGCAGTTAACAAGGTATCTCAATACATGCACTCTCCCACCACTTCCCACTGGACCGCCGTCAAGCGGATTCTAAGATATCTCAAAGGCTCAACCAATTTCGGTCTTGCAATCAAACCCGATCCTTCTCTCAACCTTCATGCCTATTGTGATGCTGATTGGGCGGGATGTCCGGATGATCGACGGTCCACCTCAGGGTATTGTATTTTCCTTGGCCCTAATCTCATCTCTTGGAGCTCTAAGAAGCAACACACGGTTTCTCGGTCGAGCACCGAAGCCGAGTACCGTAGCCTCGCCAACACAAGTGCTGAGCTCATTTGGGTTCAATACCTTCTCACCGAACTTCATGTGTCTCTGCCCAACCCTCCCACCTTGTGGTGTGACAATATCGGAGCTACCTTTCTAGCTTCTAACCCGATGTTCCACGCTCGTACGAAACATGTCGAATTGGACTATCACTTTGTTCGCGAAAGAGTTCTCTCTCATCAACTTCAAATTCAATTTCTTTGCTCAAAAGATCAACTTGGAGATATCATGACTAAGCCTCTCTCTACACCTCGATTTTTACTTCTTCGATCCAAGCTGACTCTGGTTGACACCCCATCAGCTTGCGGGGGGGCTGTCAAGAATAAAATGGATGTGTCCATTTCTGCATCAAATGGAGATGATTTATCCCTCTCTCAAGAATTCCAGTAACAGAAGGATTCTGCTATTAGCTTCTAGCGCATTCTAGTTTTACCATTTTAGTAAATTGTAATTAGGGTTTCCTTTATGCTTTACATTGTCTTAGTATAAATACTCTCTACTGTAATCACGTTGAATCAAGGAAATAAGATATAATAAAAACATTCCTCTCTTCTCTAAATCTCATAAAGATATATTTAGGATCTGTTATCAAGCCAGAATGTTTTTACGAAAGATGTATAAATAGTTGTCATGATACATACCCTAACAAAGCAGTCATGGAAGAACATTCTGATGAGGCCGGCACCGAGGCCAGGTTCTTGTGAGACATACTTGTAGACTACGCCTTTGACAATTTCTTCTGCTTGAGGGCAAGTATTTGTGCACCTGTAGTACCCTATTTCGAGAGATTTGGTCGACATTGCACCATAAAGGAGAATACATGAGATGAATATTTGAATTTTAAATGTATTTTTTGCACCCATATTGTAATAAATATGTAATGCAAACTGTAGTGAGAGCGAGAGAGCAAGGGAGACAGACAGAGAGCTTCTAAATTTAGCTTTTGTTGGTGTATTGAAATTGATTTTTAAGGCTGCCTATTATATAGGAGATAGTGTAGACCAAGTTATACAAAAGAAAATGAAAGAAAAAAGATCAAATAAAAAAAATTATTCAGCGCTTTGGTCTCTTTCTTCATGGATATTTTAATTTCTGATTTTGACATAGCAACTGCAATTAGTTAGCTGTGTAATATATATTGGTATATATCACGTTCTTTTTATGTACTAGTTCTAACATATATATCAAATTTATAAAATATTGTATAGATAACTTATATTATTTCATCTTTATATTTTTGTATTGAGTACGTATATAATATTTCAATCATTTAAATATTCTTAATTAATTTGGTAATAAAAACAAGAGGAAATCATCAGCTAGTTCCCATATAATCCACAAAATTGTCAAACTTCTTGTCATATCCTGTAATCAGTACGGTAAGATCCAACCAAATTCTACGAAATTAATTTTTGAGTGCATTGTTCAAACTCGAACATATCTTAATTACGAAAATATTTTTAGTGCATTGTCAGTAATTCTAACATGATCCTCTTTACCATCTATCTAATATGTAGCCTCTTGACTTGAAATCTCGAACATAACTTGCTTAGCATAGTTAGTTAGTTACTGATGGATCGATAATTAATATACATATCCTAGCCATACGAATGTATAAATTATTTCATTGGCTCTCAACATAAATAGTTAATTAAAAGTTTCAAAATTTATCTTGGATCTATATTTTGTAAATAGATATTGTTGTACGTAGCATCTGAGCCAGTTCCAGTTGTTTGGAATTCGCCTCAGATTCAAGACTTTATGGTTTCTTAATGAAATCAGCGGGTAAACCCTCACTTTCTTAAAAAAAAAAAAAATGAAATTTATACTTATAGTAATCGACGTACAAGATTTTTTTAATATGGAAACCTACAATTGAATACAATATTTAAAAACAAAAACAAACTAACAAAAATTTTATATAGACTGTAAGATTATCCTGCACCTCTCTTGTACCTAAATAGCTATCAATACTTTCAGGCCTTCGTTTTCCTGTCCTCTGCTTGTACTTCTCTTCCAGGATCTATTGTCAACAAAACACAAGGATTAAAAAGATAATAAGAACTGATATATTTAAAATAGAAATATTAGTGTGCAATTAATCTGTAAATGAAATGGAACTGTTCATTATAGGAATACTTTAATTTCCTCATTACCGGTAGGCATGACAATGACTGAGTTGATTGACCCCACAGGATTATTTATATTCTGAATTTTATACAATACAATCCTAATTTTATTCTTTTAGAAATTGACATAATAAGCTTAGCTCTTTTATAAGTTGTGATTTGGTTTCTAAAACATTTAGGTGTTTTGATAGGTGTTTTGATATGAATACTTCAGATGGCCATTTGTTTTCTTCCAAGTCTTAATATAACAAGCTTTGATATAAATAATGGCCATTTAACCTTCAAGTGATTTTAATAGTATTATTCAATTGCCTCTAGTTTGCGTGCCTCCAATTTGAAAATTGCAAAAACTAAAAATCAAACTAAAAATTCAAGCTGTTAGAGGCTCCGGCATTTTAGTTTTGCAAGTCAGGTACAAAAATATTAGAAGTGATCTGTATCACTTTCTCTCTGTATAGAAATAATTGCAACACTTAAAATTTGTTTTGATGAGAAGTGCTGCATCTAGGAGTCAACAGTTTTATTTTGTTATTTCATTTTTAAATGTCAATTTAAACTGAACAAGTTGAGGCATAATAGAGGCACAAAAAAGGGCCTCCACATTATTTTTCTTTTTAATTTACTTTATGTAAGAATATGATACTCTGACCTTAAGTTCTAATCGAATAGTTTCAAGTACATCAGTAGTCATTCTATCAAAAGAACAAAATGCCCTGAAAATTAAAATTGACACCAAAAGTTGATAGAAGATTAAGAAAAGAAATAAAAACTCAAAGACTGATATTTGATTATATCATTGAACTGATAGAAAAGTAAGAAGATAGACCTTTAAATGAACAAATTCATGTTACAAATCATGTTGGAAAACGTTTCCTTATACTGGAATGAGAAAGAGATAACAATGTGTCACAATTTTAAATTGTAGCAGGAAGAGAGTATTCCCACACGGAGCTGTTATTTAATTACTTCATTTTTCTTTCACATTCTTTCACATTCTAATATGTGCTTCGATTTCTGTCTATGTTTATCGCCATGTAGGTATCACTATATGTCAAATCACAATTAATTTGTCAAAGTTAGAAAGACCATTACTTTTCTTTCGTACTCATTATTGAACTGCTTAGAGCATCTACAACGGTGATTTCTTTTAAATTGCTAATCTGATGTGTTAATTGTTAATATAATTGCTGAGATGTACCACAATTTTTAAATTAGTAAGTTTGCTTTAAAAGCAACTCTAATTAAATTTCTGGGATAGAGTGGTTTAGATATTATGAATCCCTCTAATTGCTAGCTTCAGTGATGTGGCTCAAATTAATTGCTAAACGTTTGTTGGAATGAAGATGCTCTTACGTGTACAGTTTTTTATCTGCTTATGTACAACTTTCGCTTTCTTATACATATGTAAACTAATAGTTCCATGATATATATCTGTCAAATCTCAATCATCGCACCGGAAGCAAAGCGAGGCTCACCCTAGTTTCTATATAATATGTATTCAAAGATGAAGAACGTTCTGCTGTTATATAAATAAACATTACTGATTGTTCAGTTTATTGAAACATTTGCAAAAGATACACCATCAAATTGACCCGTTAAAATATAGCAAATGCTACTAGCTAGAAAACTTATAATCCACATACATAATTAATATCCTGTACCTTTGTGCTCTTCAATTTCAAGTTTTTAATTATTAAAATTTGCGTAAAGAAAAATATTAACTCATACCAATCAAACTTTCCAGTTCAGTTTTTGGCCAATTAAACAGCCATAAACATAATTAATTGATACGTGTACGTCTATCTTGATCATAAATTCATATTTTTACTCCAATTTGCCTTTTTGTCCAAAGAAATGGAAAAAAAATGAAGGAACAAGACAAAGATTGAGTCAATAACACCATTCAACTTTTCACCCATATACATAATTGAAAATGAATTATGAAAACGTTAAATGAAATTCATCTTACACTTTATAAATATCACACAATAAATCAGCCAAATCAGGATTAAATTGAATAAAAAAACAATGATACACGCAAGAATTAATAAAATAAAGAACAAAAAAAGAAATCACGCATGCACACGTTGGTAATGCAAAAAGCTGAACACGTCTTAGTAATTCACAGCGCGACATGACTTCCTGATCTCACCCTTCGTGCCTGGGAGCATCGGAATGTTGCCCATTTTCACCATTGATTCTGCAAACTTTGCCTCGAAGTGCTGAGGTGTAGTCCGAAAGTCGTTCACAAGGTTCAAGGTCTCACCGCTTGTCAAGAGGCTCCAGTCCGAGAAGAAGAGTCCTTTGAGATCAGCAACATTTTGGTAGTAATGGTTATCCAGCTTGGTCGGTGTGACAAAATCCTGAGGGACAACATCATCCACCGGTGCATTTTCTGGACACTTAGTTCTCAGTAAATATCCGAAGTCTTGATTCATTGTGGAGTCAATGGTGGGGTAGAGGCGCCCTGTGAAGGATGAGCAGTGAGAGCGACCGATTGAGTGTGCCCCAGAAAGTGCAACCACATCATCTGCAGAGAGCCCCTGGGCTGCAAAGAGGGCCTTCACTACGGTGAGATTGTTGAAAGGAGCGGGAAGCGCCGTAACCTCATCTGCGATGGAGATCTTTCCGTCGAGCTTTCTAGAAGGAATTTCGTAGGAGATCTTTCCAAGGAAATAAGATGCATCACGTGCTGCAAAGGCGATGATATCTGCACAGGAGACGACACCAGGACAGACGTGCTCAACAGCTGATTTCGCCTCATCAATCACTTCAAAGCCACGGAGGCTAGGATTGTTCGGGGGCGCCAATTTCTCAGGGCTTGGATTTAGTGAGGATTTATCAAGTAAGACGGAAGCATCACAACCCTACATACCGGAGAAAAAGAAATATGTTACCGGCAGTCCCTAGTCCTACTGTTGGATGACAGTATATAGTAACATATTGATAAGTTATTTAGTGTAGAAAAGTGCAGGAAAATCACTTTAATGAAGTTTATGATGCCTTCTGTTATATATATGCTGATTATATTTCTCTACTTAAGAATGCTACTAATTGCCAATAGAAGAATGTTTAATTTATTCTGATATTATGTAAATGATAAAAAAAATCAAATGCTTGTTTGTATGACACTTCTTAACTTGCGATTGAATTTATGAGCTAGTGACAAAATTATTATTGTTCCAAAATTTAACCTCAAGCTCAAACACAAAATGCTGCGACATTATGGACTGCATCAGCATTACGAAAGATTTATATATAGTTAAAATTTATTGACAACACTACTTTGTATCTAACCTAACTAGTGGTATTATTAGTTAATTATGGAAAATTTTAAGAGATTTTAGTTTCTAAGTCTTTAGTATAGGCTCAATAATTAAACATACACTACAGCAAAACAGAACTTCAGCAACCGGCATCAGCGACCGGTGCTTTCGCCGGTCGCTGAAAACCCTCTCCAAAACAAAAAAAAATAAATAAAACAATATCGGCGACGACACCTTCAGCGACCGGCGTCTTTTCTTTCAGAGACCGTTTTATCCCGGTCGCTGAAGGGTTTCCGTGAAAAACCCGCGATATCAATCTCCCGGACTCGTCTCTCTCCCGCGTTTTAGGTTAGCCGAAAAAAAAATAAACCCGCGCCTCCCGCGCCTCGGTGATCCGCCGCCTCTGTGACCTTGCCGCCACAGTGACCTCCGCCGCTGGAAGACTCCGAACCCGACGCCGACCCCGAACCTCTGTGAACCCGCCGCTGGAAGACTCCCAACCTCCTCGGCTGGAAGACTCCGAACCCGACGCCGAACAAAGAGGCTCAAGAGACTCCGAACCTCGCTGCCACAGTGACCTCCGTGACCTCCTCGCTGCCACAGTGACCTCCGTCGGTAAGTTTTGCTACAATTGTTTTACTAGTTAGTCGATGTATGCTTTCTTTGTCAGAGAACTCGGTTCTTGAGAGACAGCACAGGAGCTTTCCTTTGCGTTCCAGTACCTTGCTTATGACAGGATGACAGTGGGTCCCCCACAGATGATTCAGACGAAGAACATTCTGATGCCAGTGGCAGTGGAGGCGAGAAAAAAGAGGTAACTTGTTCTTTGCCTTTATTTTGCACTGTTTGCATTCTTAGTACTTGAATATTTTCAATACTTTGGCTTTTGATGCATGGAAAACTAAAAGATGTAACAAAAAGATACCACTGTACCTTAATTTGTAAAACTTTCTTTTATTTATACAATTGTTAGCGGGCAATTCGCCTGTTGAACTTCAAAAAATAGAAAAGAAAAAGAAAAGAAAAGAGAAGATACCGCTGTTGTTGGTTTTGGAGACCCGACCATCCTCCTGTCATCGGAGACCCGACCATCCTTCTGTCAGTTCCACTCTTATCTCCTCCTGATCTCTTAATCTCTCTTAATAGTTCAATTACTTATTTCGTTGTAATTGCTTTAACTTTTTCTGTTGTTTACTAGGAATCCCGCTTTTCACAGGCATCTTGAAGAGATGATTCGGAGATCTGTAAGGATTCCCTTTCTTATGATTGCAAAGACCATATGCCACTTGCTTTATTGTTGTTTATCCTTGGTTTTACTGGTGATTAATTGCACGTGAAGAGTGATTTTAATTTAGTCTTTGATTGCACAATTTTGGGTATGTTGGGAGCAATTTTATTTGGCTTAATTGCTTATTTGTTTGTACCAGTACCATTACTATTATCGGTGTGTTGATTCTGAAATTGGTACGAGTCTGTTATGTTATGCCAATTTTATTTTAATTTAACAGGTTGACACCCGGGTTAGAGAATTGTTTCAGGAATTGTCTCCTTCCATCAATTTACCTCCACGGTGAGCTATTGTTTAATCTATCTCAACACCCAATTATACAAGGGATCGACTCCAAAAGAGATGATGAGAATGGAATAAAAAAAAAGAGATGAGAATGGAGACCCCATAAAAGTAGCAATATACCCTCCATCAATTATTTCTCCTGGCAACTCTCTCTCTTCTGCCAAAGTCAGAATTACTATGCTTGATGCTGAATATTGGAAAGACAGAGTAAATTGGAGCAGAAATGAGTGATTATTTCAGAATTTCTTCTAGTTATACAGTTTCTAAAAATAAACTTCTTTGAGTCAAAATAGAGAAGTATTGACAAAGTTTTTGTTGATTACTATAGCAATATTGGAGGAAATATTATATTCTTTTGAGAGAGCTGTTGCCTATATACATGAGCAAGGCCAGGATAGTATTTTGCTCTTAGCACTGAATTGATTAGTGGGTGTTCTATTCTTTTGTATTGGTATTTACTTTTGTAGAACACTAGTTTGTTTTATTTTAAAATGCGTTTCTGTTTTATTCAAGGTAAACAACAGAAAAAGTTATTAACTCTAAGTTATCTATTACACTTTTCCACATTTGTTATGTGTATGTCATTTATTTGTTGTATGTTTATGTTTATTTGTATTACTTGATATTACGATATCTATGTTTATGTTGTATGTTGGTACGTGTCGTACCAACTATTAGATGGTGCAAATTTAAATAATATAATAAAATATAAAAAACTTGACAGAAGAGTATCAGCGACCGATTTTAAGTATCAGCGACCGTAATTATTTGTCTCTGATAATTTCTGTATCTGCGATTGTTTCAATTATCAGCGACCGGTTTTAAGTATCAGCGACCGTTAAATTTGGTCGCAGAATGTTTTTACTGACGTCAGAAAAAAATGACAGCGACCAAAAAAAATTGGTCGCAAAAAACTTATCAGCGACCGGGTGACGTATTATCAGCGGCCGGTGACGTCATCAGAAGAGTATCAGCGACAAGGCTTACAGCGACCGGGCTTTCAGCGACCAAATTTGACTTTCTGCTACCGGAATGGGTATCAGAGACCGGCGCCTATATTATCCGCGACCGGAAAACCGGTCGCTGATGCCCCTTTCTGTTGTAGTGATATAATTGCTGCATTTATTTGCTGGGAAATATTCCTGACACAGTTAGTGCTTTTTCAGGGACAGATGATGCTGGTTTCTGAGGAATATGAGAAGAAACATAGTAGTTGTAGTTTGAATAATGTGATAAATCTAACAAATAGTTATCTGATGAATGTAATAGTGTCACAGCTTATTGGCTGTTTGTTTTGGTGTGATGATTAGTTATTATGTCCAGGGAATGTTTTGTCATATCTTATATGGGAGGCTGATTTATTATTTTCTTATGTAGAATGATGTTAAAAAAAAATAGTTTTAATTTGTTTTGTAACTTAAGTTCTTGTTGATGAAATAGGCTTTATGGCTTATTTAGAAAACAGAAGAAGATATATTGAGGTTTTGTAATTAAGGCTGGAAAAAAAAAATGACCGCCTTGGAGAAAGCCCTGGAGAAGCGACTCAGCAGGCGACTCCAAACCTTGGAGGCCGTTGCAACTCCCATGCCACCAGGCCAGCACCAACCTAGCCGGAGAACCTATGCAGAGGTGCTCTACAAGGCTCGTACAGCCTCAGCCACTGACCCACACCCGGTCTTTAACTCTGCTCAACAAACAGCCAACCACCTCCCCCTCAAAACCATACCAACCACTGTGTACCCCATTACTATTCCTAAGCCAGTAATGATCCGGGAGCCAGCAAAAGCCCAGGGTCTAAATGCTAGCTGGACGGTTGTCAGAAGGAAAAAAGGAGGGGAAAGACCTCAACAGCCAGTGAAGGAGATACACCCAGAGCTGAAAAAGCACAGAGTTGCATTAATGGCAGAGGATAGGTGCTTTAAGTGTCTCTCCAAAGGACACAAAGTTTCTGAGTGTCGAAATATTTTGAAATGCCTTAAATGCAGAGGATATGGACACACAGCAGGCAGGTGCAAGGCATTTAAGAACAACAAGCATCCCTCTATAAAGAAACCCCAGGTGCAGGTAAATAAGAGAACCGTAAACACAAACGAAACCAAACAAATTCCACAGAACTTGCACAACTCTCACATGGAGGAGGAAAACAATGAATGGGAATCCATGGAACTCTTATCGGCCTCGCTGGTTGAAGGAAGGCCAGATACGATGAGGGTCTATCTCCCTCCAAGAGAACCCCACGCCTCTAACGGTCCCCTGGACAACTCGGCTGTTGTGCTCGCCGGTCCGCACTACACTGACCCATATCTGCCTCAACGCACCGCAACGGCACTAGCGGGTCACTATGATCTCCACCCACGGGATTTTAAGGTGTCAAGGCTCGAGAGAAACATAGGAGATTTGCTGGTGGAGTTCCCCGACTACGAGCTTTGTCGGAGTGCGGTGAACGAGGGATTTTTTATATTGGCAAATGGTACAGAGATCCAACTGAAACGGTGGACGCCGATTTTAGGCATGGTTAGCGATCCCATGCAGTACCGAGCAAGAGTAAAGCTACACGATGTACCGCTACACAATCGAAACAAGCGAGACATTAATAACTTGATTGCCGGTATTGGATACGTAGACATTATGGCACCGGTCATCCGAGACGGTCAATATGAGGCATTAAGGGTTCTTATAGCTTGTCACCACCCAAAGAATATCCCCCAGGATCTGCTAATGTCCTCTGACCCACGGTCCACTCTAGTTAGAGTGGAACTTGAAGGTTTCTTTATTAAACCAGAGTTGTTGAGCACGATACCGCTGGACGATGTCCCACCCCCACCACCATTACAGAGGGATAGAGAACATGCACACGGTAATGCCTCACGGTTAGCGTATCGACGGGACGCAGAACCGACAAGGCATCGAAGGGATGACCGTACTTATGATACACACCGGGGCCACGGTAACTATGGTCGGCAAAGGCCGGAGGTCAAAGAACTGGACAACTTGCAGCAAATGGAGTCTTTCTTTGCATCAAATGGAGAGGATGCAATAATACTTTCTCCCCCTCCAGTTCTGACTCAAGCAGAAAGAGAGACAAAAAGGGATAATCTTGTCTTAGGTGCAGAAAGTGCACAGCAGGTAATCCCAACAGCTATTTCGTTGAGTGTTTTAGGGGTCACAGTACAAACCCAGTACAAGGCTGCAGGAAAATCATTTAATGTGCAATTAATGCTCATTAATAGTTGTACCCCATACAGACCTATATCACTCTCAGCCGCAGCTGGCATAGCACGCGTGCAGCAACTCAATGGGTTGGTTATAAAAAATAATGCATCTCTTTATTTAAATTTGGGCCGTAAATTCGGTGCGTTGGGTGCAATGGCCCAGCAGGTCAATTATTCTACTTCTACCACTACAGGCCTTTTTACAAGGCCGCAACTAGAGGAGGGAGAATTGATCCCGGCCGGTAATGAGGGAAATTACAGGGGGCGGTTTCAAAAATCCGAAGGTTATCAGTGTAACAGAGATTTAGAATGGGACATGCCAAACAGTGGAGAAGCACTGTTCTTGTTAAAAAATCAGGCCGAAACTGAGGGTGCTGAAGTGGATCACGGGCCTGACGCTATAAGCGAGGCTCTCTCCGATGAAGACGGCCCGCCGCCGGGTTTTGAGGGGGCTCCCCGATTTGTTAAGCGCCGCAGTCCTAGACTGAAGAAGAAGGAAGGTGCTATCTACCTGTCCGCCATTGACAAAGCTCGGTTGACCCAAGGTTACGCGGAGGTGCCGCCCACCCCAACCAGATCCAGAGGGAAGAAGGTGGTGCAGCAAACAGTGCCCGCCACCTACCTCCAATCTCTGGACCCGCTGTCAGCAGACCAGGCCAGTTTAGTTGCTCACATGGCAGGAGTCGCTATTGGGGATGAGCTCGAGGAACAGCTTAACAGGGTGCTAACTGGCACAGTTCTGAAGCCGATAACTCCAATCTATGTGTGATTGGGATTACACCTACTCTGTATCACAGAATGTTTTTGTTGTTCTTATGTTGAGTTTATGTTGTTTAAACTTTTGGTTAAAGGGGGAAGTAGAGGCTAGGTTTCAAAGGGTTAGCAGGAAGGTGGTGTCACGGAGGGGTGTACCCTATCAGAGTATCTTGTATTGCTTTTCGTTCAAGGAATTGGATGGTGTTTTTTGTTATCAATGAGTACAAATCTTACTTTCAACTTCATTTCATGGAATGTAAGAGGGTTGAATGAACGGCCAAAGAGATTAGCAATTAGACAGACAATACTTATTGAGAAACCACACATTGTGTGTTTACAAGAGACAAAATTACAAGCTTTTGATGATGCCAAATTGAAGCAAACGGTGGGCCGTGCGCTGGATTGTCATTTACAGTTGCCTTCGCAGGGCACAAGAGGTGGAGTACTAATAGCATGGGCCTCATCCAGATTCACACAAGTGCAGTCACATATGACAGATCACACGGCTACGGTTCTCCTCCAGAACAATCTAGATGAATCCCAATTCTATTTTACTGGTGTCTACGGCCCATCCTCACGGGTAGGTAGAGACCGCTTTTACGGAGAGTTGAGACAAGCCAAACCAGCAGATGGAAAGCCATGGATTATATGTGGTGATTTTAATGTAACGATCCGACCAGAGGACAGAACAAACAACCAAAACGAGTGGCAACAGACAGTGTCTTTTGCAAATTTGGTATCCGAATTGGGACTGCTCAACATGACAATGCACGGTGGAAGATTCACATGGTCAAACGGTCAGGCCCAGCCCCACATGGCACGCCTAGATAGATTTCTTATTTCAGCAGATTGGAATCAGGTCTTCCCCAACTCAATTCAGAAGCGACTGCCTAACACCTCATCAGACCACTGCCTGGTACAATACCTGGCCAAAACACAATTTCAAAAGTCAAGGTTTTTCAGATTTGAGAATTGTTGGCTCAGATCAGAAGAGTTTGTGGAAATGATACACCACAAGTGGACAAACATGGAGGTGGCCCACACACCGGCTCAAATGCACAACAAGCTCACCAAGCTGCAGAGTACAATAAAAGAATGGGCGGCAAATCGGGTGGGTAACATTGGCCGGCAGATCGTGACATGCCGAGATTTCCTGGGATGGATAGATAAGGTCAAGGAGACCAGAATAATCACTGAACTAGAAAGGTTCATGACGTGCATAATCAAAAAAAGGTACACTAATCTTGCTATTTTACAGGAGGATATATGGAGACAACGTGCAAAGGCAATATGGGAATTAGACGGGGACAGAGGTACGAGATACTTTCATGCATATGCATCAAACAGAAAACGGGCGAATAATATCACGCAGGTACAGCTCAACAATCAACTGTACTCGGACCATAGAACAAAGGCCAAGGTCTTTTTTGATTTTTATGTGGGCCTGATGGGGGCGGAGTCAAATCCCATGCCGCCGATAGCTTGGGGAAACTTATACACAGAACAAAATGACCTGGCCCAGCTGGAGGTGCCAATCTCCGTTGCGGAGATTGAAACCACAATTGCAAACTTGCCCAATGGTAAGAGTCCGGGACCGGATGGCTACACGGCAGAATTTTACAAAAAGTTTGTTAAATTGCTGCTACCGGATCTCGTGAATATCTTCCGATCGGTAACAATGGGAGGTATACCATTGGCACCTCTCAACACATCGTATATAACCCTCATACCAAAGATAGAGGCACCATCCAGACCCGAGGACTTCAGGCCGATCAGTCTGGTTCACGGTATACAAAAGGTTTTTTCAAAAATCCTGGCAAACAGGCTGCAGCACAGGATACAGGACATAATAGACAGTGCCCAAACAGGTTTTCTTAAAAACAGACAGATAACAGAGAGTTTCATTTACGCACAACAAACCCTGCATCGGGCCAGAATGGACAAGATACCTATGGCACTCTATAAAGCTGACATTAAAAAGGCTTTCGACACAGTCAGTTGGGAGTTCATGATTGAAACAATGACGCATCTCGGATTCCCACCAACATGGATAACATGGATCCAAAGGTCGGTGTTACCGGGAACATCGCAAGTCATAGTCAATGGCCTACTGGGTAAGAAAATTACGCTTAAAAGAGGAGTTCGCCAGGGCGATCCACTATCACCGTTACTCTTTGTCATTGCAATGGATTTCCTCGCTAAATACTTTGTGAAATTAGTGGCAATTGGCGCTATCCGACTGCCCTACCAGGGTATGACGCCGTGTCTTCTGTACGCGGATGATGCGTTGTTCTTTATCAAGCCGGAGATGCAGCAACTTCAGGCTCTACATATTGCACTACTAGTTTTTCAAAACATTTCGGGTTTAGAGACAAACCCGCAAAAGTCAGAACTTCTAATCTCGGATCCGCAACCTACCAATGCAGTGCAGCTGGCAACGGTAATGGGGTCCAGTCTGGGTTCCTTCCCTTTCACATACCTGGGCCTTCCACTTTCGAACAAAGCTCTTCCAAAAACAGCATATTTTCCTCTGATACACAGAATGAACCGTAAGTTGGCAGGTTGGGCCGCCAAACATCTATCGATCGCCGGTAGGTTGGTCCTGCTTAATGCGGTGTTGTCAGCGCTTCCGACATACTTCATGATGGTTCTCAGACTACCTAAATGGGTGGTAAGAAAATTGGATAAAACAAGAAGACGGTTCCTGTGGCACGGGGTGGGGGCGGAATCCAAGAAAATAAGTCTGGCCAACTGGGAGATGGTGTGTAGGCCGAAAAAACAGGGGGGATTAGGGGTTGTCGACCTAATGGCATTCAACAAGACTCTCCTCATGAAATGGTGCTGGTACTGGCAGAAACCGGATCAACGGATGTGGAAACCAATTTTTCAGGGGATTTCACTCAACGAAAACCTCCTTCCGATCTCGCCTCTTTTCACAAGAGCATTGCGAGACAGCCAGGCGTTCTGGGAAAATGCGGTCACTCACATATATGGACAGGGTGATCGAATATCGCTATGGAATCATGATTGGGGACACGGATTCCTAAAATTTACTTTAAATGCGCTATACACGCATACGATGAACAGTGCGATCACACTGCAAGAGGCCATGACGACGCCGATCGACCGGCAGTTTAGACAGGTCAGAACCTCAGAGGCAGAAGAGGAACTCCAAGTGTTACAGGGCTATCTCACAAGGGTGATACACCATACAGGGACATGTCAGGATGATATCGTGTGGAGAGGGACAACCACGGGCACCTTCACTGTTAAAAGTGCATACCAAACTCTCAAGGATGTGCCGACAACAACAACCTACACACACCGTCTGTGGAAGCTGCGCGTACCACCGAGGGTCAAAGTCTTTGGTTGGCTCTTGGTCAACAACAAACTGCTGACAATTGACAACCTCAGGAAAAGGGGGTGGCCGCTGACAAACATGTGTATCATGTGTCGCGGTGATGAGGAATCAGTACAGCACTTGATGGGCCGATGCCAATTTGCATTGGAATTGTACCGCCTTATGGACATGGACCAGCAAATGAGATTGAATCCAATAAGGGCGGTACTCCGAACAACAAACAACAAAAAAGCAAGAGGAACTTTATTAGTGGCCATGTTTGTCATCTGGAGAGAGCGTTGTGCCTGAATATTTACAGATACAACAAAAAATGAGGCGGAACTCCTAAATCAGGTTTCAGAGATGTTGCATCGGTACACGGACGCGCTGTGAACCGCAGCAAGCCAAGACCGGATTCCTTCTTCCCTATAATAAACTTTCTTTTCTTTTTTCTTTTCTTTTCTTGTTTAGGTAGTTTACTTTTCATAATTTATTTCCCTTTTCTTTTCGTTTTGGCTCAAGTTCGTTTGAGCATATTGTGTTTACCTTTCCACGCAGCTACAAACCTTTGTAACCGCGATTATCAATCAAATACGGGCGAGACCCTTATTTTTCCTCAAAAAAAAAAAAGGTTTTGTAATTAAGCAAGGTCGTTGTTACGAAAGATATATAAATAGTTGTCAAGATACGTACCCTAACAAAGCAATCATGGAAGAACAATCTGATGAGGCCGGCACCGAGGCCAGGTTCTTGTGAGACATACTTGTAGACTACGCCTTTGACAATTTCTTCTGCTTGAGGGCAAGTATTTGTGCACCTGTAGTACCCTGTTTCGAGAGATTTGGTCGACATTGCACCAAAAAGGAGAATACATGAGAGGAAAATTTGAATTTGAATTGTATTTTTTGCACTCATTTTATAATAAATATGTACTGCAAACTGTAGTGAGAGCGAGAGAGCAAGGGAGAGACAGATATAGGGCTTCTAATTTGAGCTTTTGTTGGTGTATTGAAATTGATTTTCCAGTCTGCCTGTTATATAGGAGAGAGTACGTGTGGACCAAGTTATACAAAAAAAAATTGAAAGGAAAAAGATCAAATAAAAAAAATTATTCAGCGCTTTGATCTCTTTCTTCATGGATATTTTAATTTTCAATTTTGACATAGCAACTGCAATTAGTTAGTTGTGTATTATATAGTGGTATCGCGTTCTTTTTAAGTACTAGTTCTAACATATATATCAACTTTATAAAATATTTATAGATAAGTTATATTATTAATTACATCTTTATTATTTTTGTATTGGTGCTATACAGGATGTCATTGAAAAATTATCAGCTAGTATAATATTTCAATCAATTAAATATTCTTAATTAATTTGGTAAGAAAAACAAGAGAAAATCATCAGGAAGTTCCCATATAATCCACAAAATTGTCAAAGTTCTTGTCATATCCTATAATCAGTACGGTAAGATCCCACCAAATTCTACGAATTTAATTTTCTGAGTGCATTGTTCGAACTCGAACATATTTTAATTATATTACGAAAATATTTTGAGTGCATTAATTGTCAGTAATTATAACATGATCCATATATTTACCATCTATCTAATTAATATGCACCCTCTTGATTATAGGCCCCCACTTGAAATCTCGAACTTGACTTGCTTAACAATAGTTAGTTAGTTACTGATGGATAATATACATATCCTAGCCATACGAAATGTATAAATTATTTCCTTGGCTCTCAACATAAATAGTAAAATGTTTCAAAATTTATCTTGTATCTATATTTGTATATATTTGTAAATAGATATTGTTGTAGCATCTGAGCCAGTTCCAGTTGTTTGGAATTCGCCTCAGATTCAACTCTTTATGGTTTCTTAATGAAATCAGCGGGTAAACCCTCACTTTCTTAAAAAAAAAAAATTACTTAGTAATCGACGTACAAGATTTTTTTAATATGGAAATAAACCTACAATTGAATACAATATTTAAAAACAAAAACAAACTAACAAAATTTAAAATAGACTGTAAGATTATACGCCGGGAAAGCCTACTACCTCACTTGTACCAAAATAGCTATCAATACTTTCAGGCCTTTGTTTTCCTGTCCTCAGCTCGTACTTCTCTTCCAGGATCTATTGTCAACAAAACACAAGGATTCAAAATATAATAGGAATTGATATATTTAAAATAGAAATAATAGTGTGAAATTAATCTGTAAAAGAAATGGAACTGTTCATTATAGGAATACTTTAATTTCCTCATTACCCGTAGGCATGACAATGACTGAGTTAATTGACCCCACAGGATTATTTATATTCTGAATTTTATACAACACAATCCGAATTTTATTTTTGTAGAAATTGACATAATAATATTAGCTCTGCTATAAGTTGCAATTTGTGTTTCTAAAACATTTAGGTGTTCATCACAATGTCTTCACTATTTTGAATGCCACAATGTCTTAGCTCTGTCAAGGTTCTAGTTCATTTTTAGCTGGGCAATTTTCAATAACTGTAATTTGGAATAGATTGCTACAAATTTTATACCTTTTAACACATGAAAGAAATTTTATAGCTCCTCAAGTCGGGGTGAATGTACAGCTAATGGTTTTTAATTCGTCTGGTGAACCGGGTGAAGGAGAAGAAATAGTGCTCGTTAACCCAGTCATTTATTAAGCTTATGATAAAACCACAATGTTCAACCAAGGTTGCCTTTCGTTTCCCATTTTTGCTGATATAGAGATGAGAAGTACAACTTCATTTATAAATATTAACTGTTATTTTCAGCATTTGTATCTAGTGGCTTGCATTTTTCCAGTTATTTGCATGTGGCATTCAAAATAGTGAAGACACTGTGATGAGCAAGTATAATCAATGAAATATTGACAATACTTTTGTAACTTGGCAATACTTCAAAGAGGAGGGCTCAAATGCCCCATTGTTTCATGCCCCAATCGTGTCCCAACATCTATATCTTCAAATGCAAAGTTCAAACAGATCATCTGAACCGATCAACATGATATCCATGTTAAAATATGATTGGAGACCAAATTTTATATTTTTTGAAATTTTTTTACTATTTTTTAAGATAGGTACAAAATCATTGTTTTTAGATGGTCCAAAATTTTCTGATTTTGTACCTATCTTAAAAAATAGTAAAAAAATTCCAAAAAGTATAAAATTTGGTCTCCAATCATATTTTAACATGGATATCATGTTGATCGGTTCGGATGATCTGTTTGAACTTTGCATTTGAAGATATAAATGTTGGAGCACGATTGGGGCATGAAGCAATGGGGCATTTGATCCCTCCTCTACTTCAAATGGCCATAAGTGTTCCTCCAAATCCTAATAACAAGCTTTGATATAAATAATAGCCATTTGTGTTCCTTCCAATCCCAATGACATTATAATTGCACCATAAAGGATAATACAAATTTAATTTTTTGAGTGCATTGTTCGAACTCGAACATATTTTAATTACGAAAATCTTTTGAGTGCATTCTGTATTTCTAACATGATCCTCTTTACCATCTATCTAGCCTCTTAATTATAGGCGCCAACTTGAAATTTCGAACTTAACTTACTTAGCATAGATACTGAAGGATAATAAATATATCCTAGCTATACAAATTGAATAAATTATTTCATTGGTTAGGGGTGTCAACCGCTACGATAACGGTCAGGTGGGAACGGATCGGATAAACAGATAAAAGGGTGCCACAGACACCCCTACTCTCAACATAATTAGTTGAAGTTTCAAAAATTATCTTGTATCTATAAATATATATTGTTGTAGAATGAACTAGTTCTAGTTGCTTGGAATTCACCTCAGATTCAACTCTTTATGGTTTCTTAATGAAATCGGTGGCTAAAATCCCCACTATGTTCAAAAACAAAAAAACTATACTCGGTGATCGATGTACAAGATTTTTTAAAAATGGAAGTAAACCTACAATTGAATATAAGATTTAAAAACAAAAAAAAAAACTAACAAAATTTCAAATAGAATGTCAGATTATACTTTGGGAAAGCCTGCAACCTCTCTTGTACCTAAATAGCTATCAATACTTTCAGGCCTTTGTTTTCCTGTCCTCTGCTCGTACTTCTCTTCCAGCATCTATTGTCAACAAAACACAAGGATTAAAAATATAATAAGAATTGATATAATTAACATAGAAATAATAGTGTGAAATTAATCTGTAAAAGAAATGGAACTGTTCATTATAGGAATGCTTTAATTTCCTCATTACCAGTGGGCATGACAATGACTGTGTTGATTGGCCCCCACAGGATTATTTATATTCTGAATTTTATACAACACAATCCTAATTTTAAATATTTAGAAATTGACATAATAATCTTAGCTCTATTATAAGTTGCGATTTGTGTTTTTAAAAAATTTAGGTGTTTTAATTGGAATACTTCAGATGGCCATTTGTGTTCCAAATCTTAATAACAAGTTTTGATATAAACAATGACTATTTGTGCTTTTATAACCTTCAAGTGATTTTAATAGAACTATTCAAATGCCTCTAGTTTGTGTGCCTCCAATTTGAAAAATGCAAAACTAAAAATTAAACTAAAAATTCAAGCTGTTAGAGGCTCCGGCATTTTAGTTCTGCAAGTCAGGGACAAAGTTAGAACTTAGAAGTGATTTATATCACTTTCTCTATGTATAGAAAAAATTGCAACACTTAAACTTTGTTTTGATGGGAAGTGCTGCATCTAGCAGTCAACAGTTTTATTTTGTTATTTCATTTTTAAATATCAATTTAAACTGAACAAGTTGTAGCGTAATATTTTTTTTTTTTTGAAAGACTTGGTAGCAAGCAAGTTGAAGCATAATAGAGGCACAGAATCCTCCACATTATTTTTCTTTTTAATTTACTTTCTGTTAGAATATGATGCTCTGACCTTAAGATCTGATCGAATAGTTTCAAGTACATCAGTAGTCATTCTATCAAAGAACAAAATGCCCTGAAAATTGAAACTGACACCAAAAGTTAATAGAAGTTTAAGAAAAGAAATAAAAACTCAAAGACTAATATTTGATTTTATCATTGAACTGATAGAAAAGTAAGAAGATAGACCTTTAAGTGATCAAATTCATGTTGGAAAACTCGAGCAGATAGACCCGACAAATTAAACTTGAATTTTGCCCCAGTCACATCTTTTGCATCTACTTTTATTGTAGCTGGTCTCTGCAATGTTCTTACTTTGTTTTATCAAAAACTGAAAAGAATTTAAAATAAACTTCAAAAAGGAAAAAATGACTGCCTCTGGTCAAACAAACACCAGAGATCTTTTTCGTGCTATTGTTTGAACTTCTTTTTGGAGATTTGATTTGTTATTAAATAGTCGGTGAAAAACAAGTTAAAGTCCCAACAGAGGCTTTGCAAATTAAACCCATGTTAGATATATAATATGAGCAAACAATCACAACAACAAATACAAATAAAGTTGGAACCAACATCCTACTGCACAAAACTTAGTTTCAGTTCAACTGGGGTCAGAAAAAAAGAGAACTCATTCTAGTCACAAAAGTATTGTCAGTATTTCATTATTATAGTTGCTCATCACACTGTCTTAACTACATTGAATGTCACATGCAAATAACTGAAAAAATGCAAGTCGCTAGATACAAAGCTGAAAAATAACAGTTATTAACAGGTAATATTTATAAATGAAGTTGTACTTCTCACCTCTACATCAGCAAAAATGCCGGGAAACGAAAGGCAACCTTCGTTGAACATTGTGGTTCTACCAGAAGCTTTATAAATGACCGGGTTAACGAGCACTATTTCTTCTCCTTCACCCGGTTCACCAGCCGAATTAAAAACCATTAGCTGTACATTAACCCCGACTTGAGGAGCTGCTAAACCTACCCCATCAGTCCTGAATTTATAATTAACAAATAAATTACAAATAAAAAAGCAATTAATTTCTTTCATAGAAGAGGAATGTTGTACACTTGGTCCATTGCATCTCAAATTAAATTGAATTTGGCAGAGTTCTATGGAAGAAAGATAACTACTCACTTGTACATTATATCAAACATTTCTTGAACAAGCTTCTTAAGATTATCATCAAAAGTCTTAATGCGTTTGTTCTTGGCTCTTAAAATCGGATCAGGATACTCCACTATCTTCAATGGCGACTCAAACCTTAAATCTTTCTCTACAAAGCAATCCCCAGAAAATGTCAGAATTTAAGCTAGAACCTTACTGACTCCAGGAATTAGCGAAAAGAGATTTTACCAGAAGCAAATTCAGACTCTTTAAGAGAAAAAGGAAGGTCGCCGCGGCGGGCACGAGTGGAGAGAGACACAGAAGAGGAGGCGAGGGATAGGCTTTCGCGAGAAGAGAAGCGTCGAGAATTGAGAGAGACTGAAGAGATGGAGCGGCGAGAGAGGCGAGGAAGGAGCGAGGAAAGGCAAGCGCTTGAGGCTTGGTGAAGCCTCCCTGCCATTGTTTATTTGCTGCTGCTCTGTGTGTACTGTGGCAAAAGCTAAGCCTGTAGCCGGTAATAATGGTTTCGAATCCTCGTGGAGAGATCCAGACGGTCCATTACCTGAATCGAACGGTCCGAGATGCTGTTATTGCACAGGTAACTGAATATTTTCATTTAGATCATGGCCGTCCGATCAGAATACTACGAATATTAAAGTGGCCTGTGCATTCCACCTCGGACCGTATTCTGATCGGACGGTCAGAGTCTCAATAGATATATTCTGTTACCTTACAGAAAATGGATAAAAAATATGGGCTTTATATTTCACCCGCTTAAAATGGGCTCTTCTTTACCCAGTATAAATCTGAATTAATTACTTAAAGTGGTCTCTAATTTACGGTCTCCGGCGGGTCCGGATCCCCTAAAGTAACTCAACTTTTGGGTTTTCGATCGGGACCGTCTAATTCGATTCTGTCACTCGACATCGTTTCGATCCATCGTTGGAATGTGTGCGCTCCACTTGGGATGGATAGTTCGGATCCAATCGAACGGTCCTGATATAAAATCCAAAAATTGGGTACTTCACTGGATCCGTCGTCTCGGGCCCGCTTTTTCATTTCACTACGACCACCTTGCTCTTGGAGACTCCCATCGTTTCTCTGAGATATCTCATATTTTGCGTGACTTTTTGGAATATCTCGACCATTCAAAAACGTTCTGCACGAATCTGCACCGGACACGTCGGTCACGCAAAATATGAGCTATCTCAGAGGATACGCACTCTCCACAGTCGGTATTTCTATCTTCCAACAATCTCGTCTACCAAGTCTTTCATAAAAAAAAAAAACAATATCGTCCCTTCTCGGATCCAGTGTGTCATGTACGACATATTTAAAGTGTAGTCTTTAAGACTTGTTTTAGAAATATCCATTGAAAGTTTGGAACCGCGGTAACAAGATCCGCGATAATTAGCGAATAATTTGGATTTCAGCATCAGACAAACTAATTAATAATATTTTAATATTAAAAAATTATTTCTTTTATTTACGAATTATTCGTCCATTAATAAAAAAAATTAGGTATTATTCATTAGTTTTTGAATAATTTGACTCTCACTCTTTTAATCTTTCTACAACCGAAGAATTTTCTATTTCACTTTCACGCAAGTCTTAGATTAAGCAAAACTGACAAATGTTTTTCATATTCTTTAATTTCCGGACATACATTTGTAGCTCTTTGTAAAGTAATTCATGAACAACCAAAAATATTGAGAAAACAATAAAACCATGTAATGCTCAAATGAAAAACTTGCAAGACTAACTAACATAATATTTTTTTTTTCATCTAACTATGCCATATATTTTCCTTTGGATGTAATAACAAGAATTTAAAAATATATTTATATCATGTCTATATATTTTTTTAACAACTCTATACACGAATATATCAATTAACTTGTGTGCATAAATATTTTATCTAGTATATAATTTTTTTGTTGATTTTACAAATTTTGCTACTAACATGCAATTTATACTCATATTATTCACGAAGTATATAAATATTTTTCCTTTCTATTATTAATACTTTGATTTATTATTTAATTATAATAAATAAATAATTTTCGAATTATCCATGTATAGATATAAAATTGAAACCTCACAAATTGTTTCTGAAATCTATCTCATAGTTTCAAACATAGTGACAAGATTTGCAAAGAATTCATTTTTCTGGTGTCTGCTAATTGAACGGTGAATTATTCGGTTGACCAAACTTTTACAGAATAATTTGTGAATTTTACGAATTTTCTCGAATTTTACGAATTATTCGCGAACATTTTTTTTTTGGTCCCTTGTGAGACTGAGATCTCCAATCAGACTCAATGTATAATTTCGAATCATTTCCGAATTATACCGAAGTGTTCTCAAATCACGGACTTTTAATCCCCTGAACCGAATCCGAATAATTCATTTGTGACTATGGTTTCAAATGGAAACTATGCAAGAAGTAACTGGGAAGGCACACGAATACTATGTTCATATAAGCCTCAGTAAATCTAATAAGTTACTTTATCAACATACCGACCTAATTTTTGAGACTTCGATAAAACAAAAGATCGGATCAACACTTGCCGATCAAAAAGGAAGGGATAAAGGTAAAATTATTATCAAAGTAAAAAAATGCTCAGACTTGCTCTGAAACGATCTCTTCGCCTCTGCCCCGCCACCTCCCCGGCACCGCCAGCGACGGTGGTGAATAGAGGTTATCACGAGCGGGTCGTGGATCACTACAACAACCCTAGAAATGTCGGATCCTTCGATAAGGAGGATCCTGATGTGGGAACGGGTCTGGTCGGCGCGCCCGCTTGTGGCGACGTGATGAAACTTCAGATAAAGGTCGATGATGATACGGGTAAGATCGTGGATGCCTGCTTCAAGACTTTCGGGTGTGGATCCGCTATTGCCTCTTCATCAGTCGGTATGTTTGTCTTGAAACTTCCGGTTGTTTATGAGAAAATTGATTCGTGGTATTGTGTAATACTGTAATCCATGTTGATCCTTAGGATTAGGATTCGTAATATTCTGAGTTTCAGGTCAAGTTCTAGGATTTATTGAGCTATATACAAAGTAATTATGTTTTCATGTAAGATTATGTAAAAAAAAAAATCAAGTAATATAGTGGAACTTACGATTTGTCTGTTCAATTTTTATGCAAGGAAATAGAAAACAGGGCTTGTTGTTGGGTTGACTTATCCTTTTTGTTGATGGTCAGACAGAATGAGTTTTATTTAATTGGTTTAAATCTCATATTTTATTTTCATTGTGCAAGCTTCTGAAATTGGATCTGTAGTTGCTCCTTGATCTTGTACTTAATTTTCTGTATCATTTTTCACTTTGCAGCAACTGAGTGGGTTAAGGGAAAGCAAATGGAAGAAGTTGTAACCATAAAGAACACGTAAGTCACTACTTTTCCTCTTTACACTTGATGCAATTACTTGTTACTGTTCCTACTTTCTGTTACATTTCTTATGTATTCGGCTATGAAGTTATGGTACAATTAGGGTTTGAAAGTTTATTTTGGGGTAATTTTCTCAGAATTCATAAAGCTTTTCCTATGCTTTGAATTGATCCTCCATTAGATGAGTTATTTTTCCCTGATCAGTTCACTCCATAACTCTTATCACAAAAATAAATAAATAAATAAAAATCAAGAGGAGACATTTCTGTGCATATTTTCTTCTAACTTCTCCATTATGTTGCTAGTTGCCTCTCCTCCTCCTGCTTCTACCTCTATCCTTAAAATACCTCTATTCTTTGTAAGGGACACAATCTTTTATTGGGCCTCCTGCCTTTCTCTATTGGCAACTGTGTATTATTTTTTCCATCTGAAATAGAAGAGTGAGAGTTGTGAAGTGAGGAGAGAGTGATCATTTTATTTGTTTGTTGGATGGAAGGGTAAACAGTGACCTGATGGGGATAACATGACCAAATTGTGACCTGAGGTGTAGTCTAATGACCCTCAAAACTGTTGCGCTCTTTGATAGGATTTATTTGATTGATTTTAATGGAATAGTGAATTTCATTGATTCTGGTAATTTGACGCTGTTGCTTTTTTACTTCAGTTGATTTATCATTGTTTTAAGTGGGGTAACTTTTTGCTTCCAACCAAACAAAAAAAAAAGAACAAGTTAAAAAGGGAGTTACCAAACTACTGTAGTATTTGTCTTTCTGGGGCCATCCGATGGTACCTTTTGGTACCAGCCCCCTAAACTAAAACAAAATAAACAGAAGTCCCTTGCTGAAAGAAATGTCCATCAATTCCTATTTACATTGGCACAACTTGGATTGGTTAGGAGATGCTTTGTTGTGACAATTAGGGTTTAGTAGCTCTGATTTCCATGCTTATATACTGGTTTTCACTTGAAATCAATTGGAATTGTTTCCTTTGATTTTTTTTTTTTTTTTAAATGAGGTTTCGTACTGGAATCGGGGGGGGGGGGGGGTCTCGTTTTGCTTTAGAAGCCTAATTCATGTTTCTTTTTCTTCTTGGCATGGTTTTTAAATTACATTGCATCAATGTTCTTTAGTAATTAAGTTTAATCTAGCTCCTATTTTATTCACTAAAAAGTCGTAGTCTCCCTTTGAGTATATTTGTAGCATTTATAGACCCAGCCATCATTTATTTTTCAAACTATGACATTAAACATAGTTTTTGTGGAATGTGACATCTTTTATTTGAAAATATCTTGGACATGACTTTCTCCACAAGCATGTTATCAGTTTGGCAAGTTATACTTTCAGTTTACCATCCTTTCCAACTGTAATTTTGTAGAGAAATTGCAAAGCACCTTTCGCTTCCACCAGTGAAGCTCCACTGTAGCATGCTGGCGGAGGATGCGATAAAGGCTGCTGTGAAGGACTATGAATCAAAGAAGAAGGCCAATGGGGCCCGTAATGGGAACGTTGATGTCAGCTCTCAAGAGGGCATGACCCGGACTTGATGTGAGCCTACCTGTTTTTCACGTTTAATATGTAAATATGGTTGTGTGTACTTGTGCCTTGCCTGATATAATAGGCATGTGTTAAGTTACGTGGTTGTGTGGAATTTGTATCGTATTGTAGAAGTTGGATTTACTCTTATATGGTATACAATAAAGGAAAGATAGAAGCAATCTCTCTCTAAATGGCATCAAGTACATTTCTTGAATTGAACAATATCAATTTGAAAAGGCTTTAGATGTTCCATGTGGAAACAATTGTTATAACTATGGTTCTTTTGTTTTATTTGAACTGTCAAAGTTGATTGCATATATACAACTGTTAGCAGAGTTCGTCTTTGGTAGTTCAGAAAAAGTGAAAAAAAATAAAAAAAATCTGAGAAGTGAGTTTCAATCCGAGTTGATGTGTATACTTTTAGTGAGGCCACGGTAATATCCATATTACGGATTTGAATCATTAAACATGATCTCTATATGAACATGTATTTGGAGAATTTTTATTTTTTAGAATTTTTTCACTATTTTTCAGATAAGTAGGAAATCACTTTATCTAAAAATTCTGGTCTATGGGAAAGTAGTGGCTTTCTACATATATTAAACATAGTAAAAAAATTCTATAAAAATGTAATATGACTACTTTCTACATATCTTAAACATAGTGAAAAAATTCTACAAAATATAATATTTGATCGGAGATCATGTTTAACGGTTTAGATTCACTATTTGAATTTTGAAAATAAAGATATGAATTCATAGTGCGGATTGATCCGTAATATGAATATTATCAGTCTCGGATTTATAAGCATTCTCGTTTCTTATTTTGAAACGCAAGTAGAGCTGAAATTTGAACTTCCCTTTGTACGAAGTGCAAATTAAACTGATATATATAAAAAGCTAATCAGTTTAAATTTCGTAAAGGCCTATTACACTTCGTTTTCAATTTACATGCCATGGATAACTTGATGTGGCTTTTCGCCAAACTGCTTACACACATGCATGATGCATGTGCTTATTACCTGTTTAATTGATAAAAGCTAAATCTGCTACTCATTGTTTAGGTGAATAAAGTCACATGCGCTTACAGATGTTTGTGTAAGCTCACTCTGTAAGTCTAATCAGCTTTGAGATACCTTTTATCTATTTTGTGAGTAGCTAATTTTGCATAGGTCATAGGTGTCTTTGTAGGGGACTATTTAGCATGATTATTCACTGACGGGGCCAATATGCGGGATATAAATCTGCTGTTATTCCAAAGGGATCACAGGACCCTGTTATTCCTATCTAACCGTTCAAAGTTTTTTCATGCACGAATCTCAAGAAAAATAGTTTTTCGTGCCTGAATTTCAATTAAGATCAACGGCTGGGATCGGAATAACAGGGTCCTCTGATCCCTTTGGAATAACAGCAGATTTATTTCCCAATATGCGACATCAGATAGCACTATCATATAATGATATAAGTCTGTATGGGACGTAAAGAAAAGAAATGTGCCAAAACCCTGTTTAATTTCTAATTACACAAACAAATTACATTCTAAATGTAGTTAAACTCTAAACTCAATTAGTTAGACAACTTTCAGCTCTATAAAGACCAAACCGCCTCTTTTATGTCCACCAACATTTTTCTTCTCTCTCTCTCCTTCCCCCATCCCCTCTTTCAAACCACCATGGACAGGGGATTAGATACTAAGATTAACAATCAAGAGACAGAGGTGAGAAAAGGACCATGGACCATGGAAGAAGACCATATTCTTATAAATTACATTTCAATTAATGGCGAAGGTGTTTGGAATAATATAGCTCGGGCAGCAGGTACTGTTGCTTATTTAGTTACATGTTATTTGTTTTCCTTTTTTATTTTTCCTATATTTTCAAAAGAGCAGAAGAAAACAAACAGGGTATATGCTCTGTTTAGCTAAAAGCGTGGGAAACTATATTACTTTTGAGGAAAACATTTATACATTGGCAAGAAGAAATATTAATGTAGAAAATATCAGTCTCATGCATAATGATCAAGAACTAAGATGTAACTCAAATAAGACTTTAGACACTACACAAGTTACATCTTCACTCTCTGTATGACCGCGACATGTAACAGTAAAGATACAAAAATTGGGACCTTAGTGAATTTTCTTGATGCTGCATGTATATAATATAGCAAGTTTTTGGCCAAAGAAACCTTGCAATATTTTATCAAGCTACTGCTAACAAAAAAGTTCATTAAAATTATTAGATACTGGTTTCACTTTTTAATCGTTCTTTAAAATTTCCCATGTCAAATTGGGAGAGATAAAGATCAAAATGCAGCACTGCATCATATTTGCTCCACAATTAGCACATGTTCATCTACTTGCAAACTTTCCCTTTTTCTTATTTGTTAATCCTTTTGCTTTTCCTTTACTTAAGGGTTGAATCGGACAGGAAAGAGTTGCCGGCTGAGGTGGCTAAATTATCTGAAGCCAGATGTGAGACGAGGAAATATAACGCCAGAAGAGCAGATGCTGATATTGGAGCTCCATGCTAAATGGGGCAATAGGTGAACTCTCTCAATACAAATATATAAAAATTGCATTTCCTCTTATTCCCTAGAGGCAGTATAGTTGGTTTGGACCTTACTTTGTTCTTGCAATAAACCCCAGATATGTTTATTCTAATGACCTGTCGAGTGAAAGAATATCAGAGTTCACATAATTTTTTTTTTTACTCCAGATAATTTGTATTGCTAATTATTAGTATACTTCATTCTCCTTTCAGGGTATACTCATGTTGTAACAAGAAAACCCTGAAATGGAGCTGATAGAACAAGCATTAATTAATTTGAGAACCTGAGTAAAAGAAATTAAGCACAGAATGTAACTAAATTCATACTGTTATGAAATCTTCTTTTTCATTGTTGTCTTTGCAAGGTGGTCCAAGATTGCAAAGCAACTGCCAGGTAGGACCGACAATGAGATAAAAAACTACTGGAGGACCAGAATACAAAAGAAACTGAAACAAGGCGACCTGATCGAGTACAAATCTGAAATGCTACCTGACAATACCTGCACAAGCATTACCCAGAGCAGTTACAACAATTCGACACAACCGGGTTACACCGAACCCAACCCGATGACTAGCATGGGCTCGTGCGTGACCCTGTTTAACACCGACTCGATCAATAATTTCTGGACCATTGATGAGGATTTCGAGTCAACCATGCAGTCTCTCAATGGTCATTGAATGAATTTCAGATTGGTTGGGGCTTTCAAATTGGGAAGTTCTTAACCTAGCACCACAGTAATTTCTACATGCCATATGCATGATTGTAATTCTTACATAGATAAAATGGATTATAAGATTTGTCATGTACTGGTTGTGTAAGATATATTTCTCTTAAAATTTAAGCTTGTCTCAACAGGTTTTATTGAGTTTGCTTCGTGTACATATATCTTAGTCTCCCAATGGAGATTTTTTTATCTATAGAAAATAATGGAAAAGAAGAGAGAGAAACAAAAAGAATACATGGAAATTTTCATGGGTAGCAAGATCGGTGGGCCCCACCGATCCTAAATATATATTTTTTTGCTGCAAATTTTTTTGTTTGCAGTGAGCTCTACTGATCACAAAAAAAAAAAAAATTAGAATCAGTGGGAACCATAGAAGGAAAAATCGGTATCGGAATCGGGATCGGCACCGAGCGATCCCGATCCGGATCAGAAAAATGGGTCGGGATCGGCCGAATCGGATCGGAAAATCGGACTTTTTTGGCAAAATCTTGTTTTACACTAAAAAAATAGAAAAAAATTGATAAAAAAATTTAGAAGAATTATTACAATCAAATAATCTACTAATACAATATAATACAAGTAGTACAACTAAATTTAAATGGATATATAGAAATGAGTTGAAATGGATATATAGAAATGAGTTTAAATGGACATATAGAAATGGATATATACAAATGAGTTATATCTTTAACTAAGAAACACTGTGTGGCGTGGTGGAGTTGTGTTTCCTTGGTTGTATCGCTGAAGGCTCAAGTTCGAATCCCAGAGACCGCAAAATTTTTTTTTTGAGTTTGGTTGATTAGCGTTTCGGCCGTTCGGTGGAATCGGCTTATTTCGGTCCGAAACGGACGAAATTGGTCTGAAATGAGACCGGAACGGACGAAAGTCGACCGGAATAACGCCGGAACGGCTGAAATTTAACGAAATCTTCAATAACCACGTAAATCGGCCTAAAATCGGATCGGTACCGTCCGATCCCGATCCGGAACGGCCGATTCCGCTCCGGAACGGCCGATTTTGCCTTCTATGGTGGGAACCCCACCGATCTTACTACCCATGAAAATTCTTATATACTCTTTTTGTTTCTCTCTTCTTTTCTATTATTTTCTATGGATAAAAATTCTCCTTCCAATGGTCCCAAATTGATTACTGTTGTAAAAAAATAAAATAAAAAATAATGGCCATTTGTGGATGTTGTAAACTTGTAAAAAGCTTTCAGAAGTAGTTCTTGTTTTAAGATTTACTTCAAATAGTGTGAGGTCGAGTTCCAATTTCAGAAGTAGTTCTTGTTTTAAGATTTACTTCAAATAGTGTGAGGTCGAGTTCTTGTTTTAAGATTTACTTCAAATAGTATAATCAAAGTTCATTTCAGAACTCAAGATGCTTATTTGCCAGCATAATGTAGCGGAAGTTTTAGTCCAGTTAATTATGTTTGATTGTCTTGTTCAGCTTGCATTATACTATGCCAGTAGTGAAGGTTATCGGTTCCATCACGTGTACGTCACGTCACACGTGTTGGTCACGTGACGTGACTTGCGTGACGCATGACGTGTTCATTCGCGTGACGTGTCTTTATTTGATCAAAAATAATACGTCACAGCATGTTACACAAACTGATCCGGTCACGTCACGCGACACGTTATGTAACTAATTTTTTTAACATTATTTCTTTATGTTAGATAATTTCACAATTGTTTTTTAGCATTTTTATTGTATGAACTAACTTACAATCTGAAAAAATTAAGTGCGACCAACACTACTACAGAAAAACAGATTACACACGGACATTAATGGAAGAGCTACACGGATTTCCTGCTGTGTTTAAAGCCAGGGTGTATGAATAGGTCAGGAACTACACACGGATATTTGACCGTGTGTGATTATGATGATGTCTACACGGATATTCACTAATTAACCGTGTACAAAGACCCAGCGAGCTACACGGATATCAACTAAATAACCGTGTACGATTCCTCTTTCTACACGGTTTTGTATTAAAAGTCCGTGTAGCTCTCTTAGCTATTATACACGGACTTTTGGTAAATATCCGTGTACAAATAGTTTTAGATTTTTTGTATTACGCCTCCAGCAAGGCTATCATACACGGATTTTTAACAAAAAAACCGTGTATGATTAGTATTGCACACGGACAACTGTTAAATAGCCGTGTATAAATACCTTTTTTTTTTGTATATTTTGTTTTTGGGCTAGCCTCCAGCTTTGCTAGCCAATTTTTTTCAACAGAAATACAAATATTCATTCGAAACAGATTAATTAGCAAGAAATTCATATACTAAATTTATACAAAATTCATATAGCAATAAATTCATTCGAAACATATTTTTATTACAAATTAATCTATGCAAATCCATATCGAGGATTACAAAATTCCATGGCAAACCACCTTGCCCACATGCACCGCACATCGTCGATCTGATTCCAAGTGTAATGATCTTGCTTTGTCACATTCTACAAAATTATAATTTGATAATAGTTAGTATTTCAGAAAAGGTAGATATCAATTGCTTATTATATAGGAAATTCATATGAAGTACATACCGCTTTTGGGAATTCGAATTGTATTCTTTCGACAAAGTCAAACATGAATATCATCGTGTAATAAGCGCATTCCCAACCCTCCTTCTGTTACGGGCTCTGAAATTTACATTTAGCGGCATTTGTTAGAATGACAATAATTTTTTTAACAAGATATGAAATTTCTAACTCATAAAGTGTGCTCACCACCATGTACTTCCAATTCAACTTGCTTTTCTTGCCCGGGCCCGTGCTATCTGATCCTCCCTCTTTAATATATTTCACAAAAGCCCTTACAAAAGTGAGTGAATGTAATTAGCAATTTTATAATTTGATATGATTGAAAGAAATGCAAACCTATAGAATTATTATTGCTTACTTATTCACAAAAGGCAAGATAACTTTGCACTTGGCGCCGCGGTCCTTCCTTTTGGCTTACAAGAATCAATAATTATGCCCACACTTAAGTACGGCACAATGAGAATCGTGCACCAATGTTTGCTGTTGGATCGAGGAGAAGAATTATAGTACTTTAGCATGAGAATGAATTTCTTTATACAATTCTTTAATTAAAATATAAACAACACATAAGTTAAGATTAGAACTAACCCCTCGTGGTATGGCATGAGAATGAATTTCTTCTCCTCCGCCTTAGCACGATGCATCGCAAAACACATGTAATCGATAGCCATATCCGGATAATATGTCGCTGCCGTACCACTCACTTTCTCGGGGTCCAGAAACATGCACAAGTTCTTCCTTTCAACCATCTCATCACAGTTTCGGACTAGCTTCCTGAAAACTCATCATATTGTAATTAGAATATATATTTGAGTTCTATACAATAATGAAAATATTTTAATATCACTAACATAAGGAAAATGGTGATGTGTGAAACATCGAGCCATTTGTCGGATGACGAGTGGTGGAAGAGGTCCTTGAAGTCTCTGAACGACAGCAGGAGCTCCCTGCCTTCGTGTAGAAACATCCCAGGTGGGACAGGGATGACGATAGCCTCCATGCCGTCGGGCGCCGTCATCAAGTAGTCGTGGAGAAGGCGCAAATCATTGGGCAAACAGCTGTATTCTTCTTCTGTGACCATAGAACGAGGCGGTGATTGTGGCGCGTCAGCCGCGACGTCGCAAGCCACCTCCTGACGTACCGGTGAGAGAGCCGTACCGGTAACATCATCTCCTCGTGTCTGTATCAAGTTATAGATGTATTATTCTAGTATTTCAAAAAGAATGAGTTGAATGTAACAAAATAAATGATTTTTTTATGGATTACCTGATCCAAAACAATCTGACTCTTGGGCCATTGGACAAATGACATCCGTGCGTCATCAAGCACAACCGCTTCGTCGGTAGGGACAGGAAGGGGTACGCGCTGCCATCCATCCACGACTAACTCAACCTGCACGCATGCATGGTCGGGTCTTAGCTGAGTATTGTGTACACTTTTGGCGAGTGGATGTACAACGCCCTTAGCAACGATCAGAGAAACACTGCCATTCCGCAGGACGAGGTCGCATGCTCTGGGGTCCTGCAAATTTATAGGAAAGTTGTTTATTTTAGTGATGCGATATTGTCCAACAAGGTTGCAAACAAGTTTTAAATACCTTTAGATTATGAAGAAGTATTGATTACCTTGAGATTATCCAAATCGTCTAAGGCGCCCCACGTGCCGGATGCTTGACTACTTCGCCGAATTCCCGGCGAAATGGGAGGTGGTTGCTTGGATGGCTGCGTAGTTGCTGATCTAATTTGTGTCAACATTGCTTCCATCTCAGCAAACCTTGCGTCGTACTCTTTGCTCACCTCCGCGCGTATCTGCGCAACTATCTCGTCTTTGTTTACCTTGGCACGCGATTTTCTTCGAGGTTTTTGTCCCTCCACTCGGAACACCTCCTTCCAGCCCCTGTAGACCCCTACACCCCTTACTCGACCCGGGTGTTCTGGATTCTCGAGCGCTGCGGACAAGGAATCATTTTGTCGTTCGACACTCCGGGCACCCGAGTTGACCTCCTCCTCCACTTCCAACTGTTCAAGTAGAAGAATTAGTTAAAGCAAAAGAACAATTGATGTACTTTCGGAGTTATAAATGACTCTTACCATTCTTTGAGCCACGCTTTGCAAATCCGTTGGGAGTACTATCCTTACGTCAGCGGTTACCTCGGCTCTACCCATGACCCAATCTTTGCCCCTAGGATTTTGGATCCTAACCACGGGTGAGTCAGAATCCTTGTTCGCGTCCAGGACTTTCCTCCATTCTGCCGTCTTACCCTCGTAACCACCTGACCCTAGATGGTGTGGATACTTGTTAAAGGCAACGGTCATCCTGCCTTTATTACTTTTTGCCTTCACAGAAACAAGACAATAACGATCAGTTAGTTTTAGAAAAAAGAGTACATATCGAGAAAGAATAAGCATAAATTTGGCACGAGTTAGATACCTTGAACTCTTCGGTAGACTTCAAAGCTTGAAACGCATCCCAGTCCTCTTGTTTTAGCCATTTGTAGTAGCCGACCGGATTTCTCCCTTTCTCCATGAACTCCGTCTTCAACGTGCTCTTGTATTGCTTCCAACCATTGTTCATAATCTTCAAAGTCTTATCCTTTGGAACATCATTCTCGATGTTCCACTGAGCCTGATTGACACAAAAATTTAGTGTATTTAAGTATATATCATACATAAGTGAAAATTCAAGAGAAGAGTTGTTAGGCACTTTACCTTCACCGTGTTCCACCACTCGTTCTTCACCTCATCCTCAAAATGATCCCATCTCTCAACAAGGATACTCGCATTTTGATGGGTCTGCTCGGACGTGCTCGTGCACATTGTCGGCCCTCTCCTCCTTCTTTCTGATGAGGCAGTAGCTTGCTGCTCCTCTTCTTCTGCCATCATATCGACGTACTCATCCTCATTCGACATGGTTCTGCATGAAATTAAAGATCAAATCATAAGTGACCAATAATTGAAGAGATAAATTAAAGAGATAAATTAACAAACTAGAGATAAATGAACTACATATTTTGTCTACTACATTCGACATGGTCTACATTCGACATGCAAGTACCATAATTATTTGAATAACCTAAAATTAACAAGTACCCTAAATTAACAAGTACCCTAAATTAACCTAAAATACCCTAAAATTAACAAGGACCATAAAATAACCTAAAATACCCTAAAATACCCTATATACAAATTATGAAAAACCACAATGTATTCAATAACCTAAAATTAAAGGCCGGCCATTTATTTAAACTCAAATTTCCCAATTGACATGCTCGAAATACCACTGTATGATGTGACATGCTCGAAATACCACTGTATTTAATCATCAATATGTTACATATGTTACATATGCTTAACTTTTAATTTACTAATAATGTTAATGATCTAGAACAAAATTAGAATTTGAGAGCCAAGGATACCAAAAAGGCAAAAACCATGTTACCACAAGTCCACGAAAACATAACCAATTAATTTTGTACCAATATTACAGTGGCAGTAAAACCGATAGCCAGTCAATGCGCAGTTACCACTTACCAGTACTAAACAAGGGTGCAAAATTGGACCTTAATTTATATTGGCTAACGGGTTCAAACCCAATAAGAAAAAGAACGAGATAGATAGACGCTAACCTAGGTAAGAGAGACCACGGGTTAGAGAGAGAGAGACCACGGGTGAGAGAGACCGAGGTGGTGAGGTGGCGAGGCGGCGAGGCGGTGAGGCGCGCGGTGAGCGGTGAAGATCGAGCTCGTGTCTTTGAATTGGGAGGTTTTTGGCAGAGAAGGGTTTTCGGACTTATGAAAATTTTGGCAGAGAAGGATTTCGAAATAACCAATGTTTCCTCATTATACACGGCTATTAAGTTAATGTCCGTGTGCAAATCACCTTTCTACACGGTTGTACATAAAAATCCGTGTGCAAATCACCTTTCTACACGGACATCTAGCTAATAGTCCGTGTAGCTCTCTTCCATTTCTACACGGACTATTAGCTAAAAGTCCGTGTATAAATTGTTCCGACAGGCAGGTCCCAGGTTCAGTAAAATGCTTTGAACATAAACTAATATTTATTTTAACTATTAACTAATATTTATTTTAACTAATATTAAATGTTTGATAAAGTTGAACATAATATTTTAAACATAATATTTTCATTAAACATAATCCTTCCTTAAATATTTTAACTAATATTAAATATTTTAGCTAATATTAAATATTTTAGCTAATATTAAATATTTTAGCTAATATTAAATATTTTAGCTAATATTAAATATTTTAACTAATATTTTAAATATTTTAACTAATATTTAGTGAAAACTAATATTTTAACTAATATTTATTTTATTTTATTATTAAATGTTTTAACTAATATTTTCAAAAAATAATACTAATATTTGATAATATTATAAGCATTAAACATAATCCTTCATTATAAGCATTAAACTAATATTTGATAATATTTATAATACTTTTACTACATTATGCTTTTTTCTTTTTTCCCTCTTTTTTTCCTTTTTTATTTGATATATTACAAGCTAAAGTTGCAATATTAAAAGCTACACGGTCTTAAAAAAAATAAATATTACACATTATGCTTTTTTTTTTCCTTTTTCTCCTTTTTTCCACTATTTGAACAGTACCCTCGGCCCATAATCCTTCATTGTGGTCGGACCGCATGTAGTCAGCTTCGTCTACCCCTTCAAGTGTTGCTACCTCAGTTTGCACATCAGTACAAAATGGAGGTACTTCGTCGAACTGGTCGTACTCTTCTTCATCGACGACATTTTCTACCCCGACAATCCTTCTTTTTCCGGATAGGACGACGCTCAACCTGGCATCACTCGGGTCAGTGGCATAAAAGACTTGGGTGGCTTGCTTGGCGAGTATAAACGGATCATCAACATGCCCAACCCTGTTTAAATCAACGAGTGTGAACCCGTCGTTATCAACTTTAACACCTCGGTCTTCGACCCATTGACACCGAAACACGGGAATGCTCAGGCGAGGACTGTAAATGAGCTCCCAAATTTCTTGAATAACGCCATAATATGACTTTGATGCTATTACAGCCCGGCCATCTCCGGATCTACTGAATTCTTGAGAGGTCGCCACCAACGTCACCCCACTGTTTTGCATCGTGCTCTTATCACTCTGGGATTTAGTATAAAATGTATATCCGTTAATCTCGTATCCTTGGAATGTTCTAACAACAATTTGGGGTCCTTTGCCAAGCAGTTTAACAATTTCAGGTACGGGGTGTGACTGCACTCTTTCTTTCAGCCATCCTATAAAAGAACGATTATGCTCGTTAGTAAGCCACTTCTGACTCCTCGTGTAGTTTTGTTGTTGAAGGATTGTCATGTGCTCATCTATATAGGGAGCAACATCTGTCATGTGTTGTAGTACAATAAAATGTGCCTTTTGTAGTTCATTTAGATCAGCAACTACGGCTCTCAACCCAATTGTCCCGACTCCTTGGAGCCTTCCCTCGTATCGAGATTTTGGAACGCCAATAGGATCCACACCGGTCAAGTAGTTGGTGCAAAAATCAATCACCTCCTCCGTAGAATATCCTTCTATAATGCTGCCTTCGGGTCGATGTCGGTTCCTTACGTATTTTTTCAAGATGCCCATGTATCTCTCGAATGGATACATATACCGAAGGAACACGGGACCACAAATCTTAATTTCTCTCACAAGATGAACAACAAGGTGAACCATGACATCGAAAAAAGATGGCGGAAAATACATCTCAAGTTGGCAAAGAGTAACGACGACCTCCTTTTGCAAAGAGTCCAATTTTAGAGGGTCTATCACTTTGGAATTTATTGCATTGAAGAAAGAACAAAGCTTCGTAATGGTTTGACGAACGTGCTTTGGTAGAATTCCCCGAATTGCAACCGGAATTATATGTGTCAGTAAAACATGACAGTCGTGAGATTTCAGACCGACCAGTTTCAAGTCCTTCATCGACACCAACTTCTTAATATTCGAAGAATATCCTGATGGGACTTATACCATTGAGGCATTCACAGAAGCTTGTTTTCTCTTTCTTTGACATTGTGCACAGTGTGGGGGGTAGGTATGTGCGCTTCCCTTTCTCCTGCGGTGCGAGCTCGGGTCGTATTCCCATCTCTACCATGTCTTTTCTCACTTTAATACCATCTTTCGTCTTCCCCGGAATGTTCAATAATAAACCAATTAAACTGTCACAGACATTTTTTTCGACATGCATGACATCTAGGCAATGCCTCACTTCTAAATATTTCCAGTACGGTAGCTCCCAAAATATGGACCTCTTTTTCCAAATATTCTTCGGTAGTGCTTTGGCGCACTTTCCAAAAATAACATCAATGTTTTTTACCCGTTCGAAGACACTCTCCCCGTCTAATGGATGACGAGCCACTCCAAGCTCAATTTTCCCGTTGAATGCCATATTCTTCTTACGATATGGGTGATTATTAGGAAGAAACCTACGATGCCCCATGAATACATTCTTTTGACAATTTTTCAACCTCAGCACCTGAGTGTCATCTTCACAGATCGGGCACGCTTTTGCTCCTTTGCAAGTGTAACCCGACAAATTCCCGTACGCGGGGAAATCATTTACGGTGCAAAACACCATGGCCCGCAAGTTAAAGGTCTCTTTCATATACGCATCCCACACCGGGACGCCATCACGCCACAATTTTTGGAGGTCCTCGATTAATGGTGCGAGATATACATCTATGTCATTTCCGGGTTGTCTGGGTCCTTGGATTAGTAATGACATCATTATATATCTGCGTTTCATGCACAACCAAGGAGGAAGATTGTAGATGCATAAAAGAACAGGCCAAGTACTGTGCCGACTGCTCATACTTCCAAACGGACTCATTCCATCTGAGCTCACCACAATCCTAAGGTTCCTCGTTTCAGAACCAAATTCTTTGAAATGTCTGTCAATGTTTCTCCATTGAGGAGAATCAGCCGGGTGCCTTAGTTTACCGTCATTTTTGCGCTCTTCTTCGTGCCAACGCAATAATTTTGCATCTTTGGGATTCGCAAACAACCGTTTGAATCTCGGTATTATCGGCAAATACCACAACACCTTAGCCGGAGGTCGGCCACTTGTGTTCTCATTACAATCATCAGTGTCCTGGTCCTTACGACGTTTATATCGTGAAACACCGCATTTAGGACAGACATGCATGGCCTCGTACTCGTTACGATACAATACACAGTCATTCGGACATGCATGTATTCTTTCGATCTTCAACCCCATTTGACATATCAACTTCTTTGCCTGATATGTTGTACCGGGTAACTCGTTGTTATCTGGGAGCATTTCTCCTAAAAGCTGTAATAAGGACGTGAAACTCTTATCGCTCCAACCATTGTCTGCTTTTAAGTTTAATAATTTCAACACAGCTGACAGTTTTGTAAATTTGGTACACCCGGGATACAACGGCTTCTTGGATTCATTAGACAAATTTTGAAATTTATCATAATTTTTATCACTAATTTCATCTTCCACATCACGTAACATATCCTCCAAATTTTCAGTAAACTCGTGTTCTACATTTTCATCAAAATTCCTCTCCATCTCATCATCGTCATTTTCGGGTTCGACGTTAATATCAGAATATTCGGCACTCTCATAATCCTCGTTCCAATCAAGTTCAAAATTATCAGAAATTCCAACATTCTCATCATTCAATTCACGATTACAATCTTTATTGGCACTACTACTTTCCCCAAATTTCTCACCATGCATGAACCAACATGTATATCTCTTCTTAAATCCCCGACAAATCAAATGAGCTCTAATTTCTTCGATGTCCAAAAATCTTAATAAATTTTTACAATCTTTACAAGGACATAAAATGTCTTCTTCTTTTTTCTTCACTCTATAACTCTCAGCAAATTTTATAAACTCATCAACGTGAACCAAATATTCTTCACTGTCACGTCGCATTTCATACATCCAGCTTCGATCCATCTGTAAATTAAATTAAAAAAATGATTTGATCAATTAATCATGCATGGTCAACATTCTCCTTCGTGTACAAAATTTTGGGCTTACAAAGGGCCGGTTTACAATCCTAACCCACTCTTTGAATATTATGTCTCATATGTGAACACATATTAGCGAGATTTAATTAGTATTTGAGAAAAATTCGGCAGCATTTCCCCTTAACTCCCTAAGTATGCGTACAAACCACATACTCGTAGGAGCAATAAGGGAAAATACTGTCGAACTTTCCTCAAATACTAATTAAATCCCGCTAATATGTGTTCACATCCTAAATGAGACATAATATTCAAAGAGCAGTCCCAAAACGGGGACTATCCAAAATTAATCCCTATTGGATTAATTTTGAACGGGCATGGACCTAAAAGCATCTAAAGGTCGGTTATTGGACCACAATACACTAATTAATTACATCTAAAATTAAGAATTCAAGCATGCATGAAATGACCTAATTAAATAAGCCTAAATAACAGAAAATTAGAGGAAGAAAATGATTTAAATACATATTACTAACCTTAGAAAGATGGAGAGGAGAAAATACAAACTTAATTCAAAGATCTCAGATCTCAGCTGCTGGCCTCGATCAATTCGCAGAAATAAAAAGCTCAGTTCGAGATGTATTAACTAAAAGACTTGATCAAAACGGCACTCTGGAAGGGAAGAGATAAAAACCCTACACTATTATACACGGCTATTTAGTTATAAATCTGTGTAGCTCTCCAACTATTTCTACACGGCTATTTAGTTATAAATCCGTGTACAATTATAAGAATTCTACACGGCTATATTATCAAAAAGCCGTGTGTAATGTTCCTACACGGATATTTAGTTATAAACCGTGTAGCTCTCTCAATTATTTGCACACACACTTCTTTACACACGGATTTGTGGTTTCTAATAAACCGTGTAGCTCTCTCTAATAATTCTACACTGATTATTAACTAATTATCCGTGTAGAAATCGTGCAGATCTTTTGGACACATATTTGGTACACTGTTTTTAATATAATTGCCAAATCCGTGTACAATGTGCAGTGTACAAAGCCAGTTTTTGTAGTAGTGCAATTATGTCCCGTTTGATCACATGATGTGTGATCACGGCATTCTCACATGTAACGTGACTATCCTCTGTCATTTTAGTCACATCACGTAAAGACTATTTTTCATCATGTATCGTGACATGATCAAATCACGGTATATTAGTCACGTCATGTTAAAGTTATAATTAATAGAGTTTAAATAATTACAAAAGGTACTGCCAACTTGACCTAGCTAGATAGTCCTTTCAGAACAAACTTCAAATTATTAGCTTTTATTTATGTTCATCCACGGCATCTGTACGATCTCTCATCTTTTGTCCCTAATATTGTCAGTCATTTTCAATAGTCAATACTTTAGCAGAGCGTCTATTATCCCTCGTCTAACACATAAAAAAACCATCTAGAAATCACTGACCTGAAACCAATAACATTTTTTCTGGTGATTTTTTTATGTATTATGTTAACTTTTTCACACTTCTCTCCGATTCAATGTGAGGAGGATCATGTATATATATAAAAAAGCCTGGAAAAAGGAAAGACACCAACTAAATCTATTTTTTTTATGAAAGATAGCATAAAATTGTTCTATTAATTAGTAATAATTCAATTAGTACATCCATATTATGGACACTTGATTTCTTCTATGAAAACCAGATGTGAAAAGGCCTAAGAAAAGCAAACTTTAAATTTTGATAATTTCACAAACTTTGAAAACGAAACCAGTATAATAGTCTTTTTCTGGTTTTTAATTATGACCATCATTGCGTTCAGACTATAATTAATCTACAATGTAAGATTTTTTTTCACAGGCTAGGGCATTTGTGAGCCTTTAAAAAATTGCATTGACAAGCACACTAGTGCGCACATGCACACACAAGTATCACAACTGTACTTGAGACGTATGTGCCCCGAAATAACCATTTAGGGAATACCAGATCTAGTCTTTAAGGATTCAGATCCAGTTATGGTCCAAACCATACACAAATTAGATTTTGAACAGATGCCTAACACTTAGGCATGAGAAAGTGACTGAGCAAAGAATCTGATCCTCCACGTGTCGCATGGAAAACTAAATAGTTTTTAGATTAAGTGCGGTGTTGTTGCACAAAATCATTTTTTTTTTTTTTTTTGAGTCGACGGCCCTTAGGCTTTAATTAAAATGAAATTGTTTCTGTTACATAGAAGTTCCTGAAAATAACAACACTCTAAGTGCTAAAATAAAACTACCTGCTTATAGCAAATTTAAAACCAAGTTACATGATCTACTCCTACTATTGCTGCGTTCCAGTATTCAAATCTACAGCATAGATAAACCCTGTCTCTCTTTGTCAGTAAGGCTGATATGCTGCATATACTTTCCTCCCTTCTGCACTTCAGATTTCCTGTTGGCATCTGAGATTCTGCTGAATAGAGAAGTTCAACTCCGAAACTTCAGCTATTGTTCCTTGAAATTGTCTTCCCGTCCTCCTTGCCCAATTTGCCAGATTATGCGGATCCTGTACCATGTTGCGTGGAGCCTTTACAATGGTTGTGTATGTATTGCAGTATGAGAAAATTCTTCCACATTCCGCCACTGTGTGTGCTGCTTGCCAACTCGGTAAGTCTTCTACACAATTGCTTTGGATTGCCTTGATGAGAATCAGACAGTCTGACATAATTGTGATTTGAACCCCCCGTGTCTCTCGGTCCCGGTTTGTTGCCATTTGTAGAGCTTTTCTCATTGCCATGGCTTCCGCGTGTAATGGATCCATTGCCCGTATTGCCTCGTATCGTATCCCCACCAGTACCCCTTTGTCATCGTACCATGTTAGTCCCCATCCTGCTTTGTTTGATCCTTCCCAGGATGCGTCTACAAGCATCACCTCCGTACCAGCCGGTACCATGGTATCCCCTGTTCCATCTATGCCTGTCCCCTTGTTGCTCGTATTTGCCCACTGCCTGCTGTCTGTATATTTTACTTGCGCCAGTACCGTACCTGGTGTCGCTTTCTTGTTTGCAAAAATCGACTCGTTCCTTGCTCTCCACAAGTACCACATGATATTTGCGATGATGCTAACCTGGTCCGGCGTGCGGCCCTGCATGAGGTGCAGTAATGATGCTGAAACTGACAGTGGCAGGCCATTTACATCTATACCCAATTCTGATTCTCTCCATGTTTCGCATGCAATTTTACAGAAGAACAAAATATGCATTAGATATTCGTTTTCTAGTCCACATCTCGGGCATCTCGGATTGATGGCACTTATCCTCCGGTGTAGCTTTGACAGGGTTGGTAAGCCGTCATGTATTGCACGCCATAGAAAGAGTTGGACGCGAGGTATGATCAGCTTATTTGCCCAGACCTCTTTCCATGCTGCTAGTTGAGCCGGGTCGAATTGAAACGAGGGTTGTACTTGGTTACACAGAACTTCATACCCTTCCTTGGCCGTATAAGTCCCCTTTTTACTATTCAGCCATATTAACCGATCCTTTATCAAAGGATTTGCACTCGGTTTTGGGGCCAGATTTTCTATATCTGTCAGCGCTGCTTCTCCCATCAGTATTTTGATTTTCTGACAGTCCCATTGGCCCGTTTCCTCATTTATTAGATCCGCCACCCGGCAATCTCTTTGGATGTTTGTAGTTACCGTTCGCGGCATCCACCCATCGTACCACGGCTGATTTATCGCCCCAATTTTGGTGCCATCGCCTACATGCCACATTACTTCATCTCGAAAGAATATTTTTAGCTGTTGGAGTGCCCTTCCTAGGGGGCTGTACCCTGTTGCGCCTGTTCCTGCCCATAGCCCCTTTCTTGGATAGTATTTCGCTCGGAAAATGTGTATCCACAGTTTGTCTTGTTCAGATGCCAATTGCCACACCAGCTTAAGTAATAAAGCCTCATTAAACATCTTGATCCCTCTCACCCCTAGACCGCCCTCTTCTTTTTTGAGGCAGACCTTGTCCCATCCAATGAAAGACACATATCTTGCTCTATCAAGCTTTCCCCACAGAAACTTACGGATAATTGATGTTACCGCCTTGATTGTTCTTGCCGGTATTTTTGCCACCGACATATAGTACACCGGTAGGGAGAGTAGTACCGCCTTTATCAAGGTGAGTCTCCCTGCATGAGATAGCATGTGAGCCTTCCATCCCGCAAGTTTGTCTTGCACCTTCTCCAATAATTGTTTGTGCGACAGGTCTTTTGCCCCTCCTTGTTGGGTTACTAGGATGCCAAGATATTTTTCTTGTTCTTGTGCCACCTTTGCTTCGAATTCTGTCATAATTGTTTCCCTTGTCTCTTGTTCGCATCGTTTACTAAACCAAATAGTGGATTTCTGCGGGTTTGCCACCAGACCCGAAAACTCCCCAAAATGGTCTAGTATCCCTTTAATCCGTCTAACTTCCAACAGTGTTGCCTTGCCGAAAATTATTAAGTCATCCGCGTACATCAAATGTGATATTTTTGGGGCCGTGTGAGCAAGTTTGATGCCTTGTATGTTGCTGTCTCGTAAGGCTTCATTAAAGTGTTTAGTCAAGAATTCCATGACTAGTATAAAAAGGTATGGAGACAACGGGCACCCTTGCCGGAGTCCCCGGGTCGGCTTTAGGAAACCGTCACCTTGGCCGTTGACAAGCACCGTGACTTTGCTCATTTCCATGCAGTTTCTGATGAGATTAATGAGAGAGATGGGCAATTTAATGGACTCCATGGCTCTTATGACGAACCTCCAATTTACCGTATCGAAGGCTTTTGTTATGTCCGCTTTTAGGGCAAACGATTGTTCCTTGTAACTATGGTCTTGGAAGGAATGTAACACCTCCTTGATGAGGATTGTGTTGTCGGCGATGTTTCGACCTTTGAGGAAGGCCGTTTGGCTATTGGAAATAATCCGCATCATGTGAGGTTGTATTCTTTTCGCGATTATTTTCATGAGAAGTCGGTACATCATATTTCCAATGGTAATAGGCCGATAATCCTTTGGCCTTTGTGCTTCTTCCATCTTTGGAATGAGTACTATTTGACTTCGTAGCCAATCGTGTGGTGGTTTGCCTTGTTGAAAAGTCTGAACCATCGCCGTTGTTATCCCTTCTTTAAATGTATCCCATGAGGTTTGTAGCAACCTGGCTGTTATTCCGTCTGGGCCCGGGGATTTGTCCGGACCCATTTGGAATAGAGCCTCTTTTATTTCTTCTTGTGTCGGCGGCCTGGATAGGTGCTCCTGGTCAGCACTTGGAATGGTTCGGCCTTCAGTTTCGGTTGCATGCAGAAAATATTCGCTAAACTCTTCTTCATTTTTCTGCAGTGGTGATTGCGTGTAGAGATTTTTAAAGAAGCTAACAAATTCCCCTCTGATTTCAGCGTCAGTTGTTGCCACTGTTCCATTTTCTCTTTCTATGTGTGTTATCATATTTCTTCTTCTCCGGTTGGTTGCCATGATGTGAAAAAAGGCAGTATTGCGATCACCCTCTGTAAACCATTGCAAACGCGACCTTTGCCTCCAATAATCTGATACATCAGTTTCGGCCTGATAGTACTCGTCCGCTAGACGACTTCCTACCACCCGATCCTGCATGCTGGGGTGTTGAGATTGGAACGCTAGTAGTCGGGTTTGTGCCTGGTTGAGCCTGGTCTGAGGGTTCTGAACATTTCGAGCCCAACTAACCATGTTCTGTCTGAGTATCTCGGCCCTAGCTGGCCACTGCAATCCTTCTGATTCCTTCCACTTTTCCTCACACACCTCCTTGAATCCTTCATGGTTAAACCACCACTTCTCAATCTTGAATTTGGATTGATTTTGCGGCTTTCCTTGCGTTCTTAGAAGTATTGGTGCATGATCGCTATGCACTCTCGGGAGATGATTTACATAAGCGAGAGGGAATTGTAGTGTCCAAGTTGCCGTGGCCACCACTCTATCTAGTCGCTCAAAAATCTCCGTGTCCGGATCTTGCCCATTTGTCCATGTATACGCAGGTCCTTTGAAACCGAGATCTATCAAACCCGTTTCAAATAAGAAGTCCTTGAAGTACTTGTTATTTGAGTTGAAATTTGGGTTTCCTCCGTATTTCTCATGCATCTCTGCTATAGCATTGAAGTCCCCCATGATACATACCGTACCCTCATTTTCTACTATCTGCCGAATTGTCTCCCATATCATCCTATTGTCGGTGTGAGCCGCATCCCCGTATACACATACAAGGGACCATACCGGCTTATAAGGTTGTTGCACTCTCGCATGAATTAAATTTCTTGTTTTGTAAACCACTTGCACATTCACACTGTGATCCCACAAAAGCCATGACCCCCCCGATCGGCCCTGAGCCGGTACACACTCAAAATTTGGGAAAGGTTGGTTTTGCAAGAACAAATTAGTTTTTTGTAACGAGCATTTTGTTTCTACAACAAAGGCAATGCTAACCCGTGTTGCATGGAGCATTCTGTACAGGAATTCTCTTTTCCGTGGCGCTCCAAGACCACGGCAATTCCAACAGACCAGATTCATAGTGCTGGCGGAGACGAGTCCCCGCTCGCCTCCACCACTCTTTTCTTCCTTGCCTGGGTTGCACCCCCTGTGGCTAGCCTTTGTCTGGAAATTGAAGTGTTCCTGGGAAGTCCTTCTGTTTCCATCAGCTGCAAACCTTCTGTTCTGTTACTTCTTTTCATTCCAACTTGCGTGAGGTCAGTGGGTGTGGGTTGGGCTTGGAAAATAATTGTTTGGTTGTTTGGGTTAGGTTCAGTCATTTCGTGCGTTAGGCCAGCAGTTTGAGCGGAGTGGTTTGGGGAAGGCTGTGGGTTCTGTAGCAGGCCCGTTTGTGGTGCATTTAGGCCTGGTCCAGCTGGCGATAGTGGGGCCGCATGTGTTGGGCCGGCTGCTGTGTTAAGGCCTGGTCCCGAAGTCTGTCCATTATGTTGTCTGGTTTCGGTTGTTGGGTCTCCTTCTGTGTTTCGGTTTCGGCCTGCACTAGTGTAGCTGTGTTGGGCTGGCGGCGGGATTTTTGTGGGGTCATTTATCCAGGGGCCGAAAATCGGTTTGCTCAACCGTTTCATCTCCGGGTTATCCCGGTATCTTGCATCCACCGTCAATCTCTCCATCCTTTGTTTATCCTGGCAGTTGCCATGCTCATGCCCTATACGTGCACAGAAGGTACATACCTTTGGTAATCTCTCGTACGAGAGGAGTACTGGAATATTGCCAAATTCCGGGTGTGTAGCCTCTATTGTGTCCATAACCGGTTCATCAACCGGAATTAAAATCTTCACTTTATAAAAACTTGTGTTGGCCGAGTATTGTTCAGTGACTTCAGACATTGGCTCCCCAAGTTGCTGAGCAAGCTGCATTATACCTTCATGTGATAGGACTTCCGACGGGATTCGGTGAAACTGTACCCCTACTTCTATTTTTGACACTGTGCGATTCTCTAGATCTCCCGGTCCCTGCACACGCCTTGCTATTACTACATCTCCGCGATACAACCATATGCCCCTGTTCATGACATGGTGCATGTCTTCGTTGCTATGAAACTGCACGAGGAATACATTTTTCGCTAGGGGTATAATTTCGGTGCTTGGGTGTGCCCCCCATATTCTGCGCATATTTGTCTCAAAACTACTTTCCAGTATCTGTCTCTCCGTGACAACCCTGACCATAATAGTCAGACTCCAGTCCCGACTACTTACTCCACTTTGGGATATGAGCACTCTGCTCGGCCCTGCCTGCCCTGAGCTGAGAGCTGCGAACCTTGCTATGAATTCATCATCAGACCCAGCCATTGTGGTTTGTTGGTGAGTTTGGGTATTAAGGATCTGTTGGGGGAGGTGTTTGTTCGGGTGTATGTAAGTGTGTGTGGTATTTGTTGGTTCTGTTGTGGATGTTTTTTGTGAGATGGGTTTGGTGGGTAAGAGGCTAGATTCATTTAAAGTCCGATAGTTCTCCTTAATGGGCTTAAGGTGAGACTGGGTAATAATGTGTGGAATGGAGTTAAGGAGATTTCCCGTATCTGTATTTACGGCAGCTGGTACAGTACTTTCACCTTTTTCCTTTGGGTTGTCGGTTTGTGATAGGCTGAGGAGGCTGTTGTACTGGTCAGTGTAAGAAATTTCTGGTGTAATGGTAATTTGCCCTATGTTGATGGTGACAGATATTTGGTTTATGATAGAAAATTCTCCAACTGTAATTGAAACTTTTTTCTCTGCCCCAGCACAGGTTCTCCAGTTTCCATTCTTATCATTTGTTTCCAACTTTGTCTCATCTTGCGACAGAGCCTCTTGCACCTCTTTTTTGGTTGCACCTGGTGTATTCATGTTTGTGAGACTTACATGGCTGTGCTTCGGTGTACGGTGGTCCACTCTCTCTTCCTCCATGGTTGTCGAGGAGGACTCTGAGTCAGCTAGTCTCTGGTGGTATTGCACCCACCGGTCATGAGTTCGGAGAAGTGACGTCCTGACCCGGGTTTCTGCCTGCACCCCAGCCGGATTGTGATGTAGGAGGTCCTGATCGCCTCCGTCACCTTGTGGAGATCCTGGGGGTACCCATCCCGTGTGGTACCACTGCATGATCTGAAAGAAACATTCCTTCCAGCGTCCATCGAATAATATTGCTGATGAGAAAGGTATGCGGTAGGGATCCACACATTGGAGCCAGACGTGTATGGCTTCACGTTTGGTTCCCCTTAGGTCAGCCTCCTCCACATAGCATGCTTCTCCAAATTGCGCAACCACCTGCTCAACGAAATGTACCAGCCAGAATTCTCTTGGGAAATTTCTAATTTTCAATTTTACCATATACGGTTTCCGATGGTCATGTTGAACTTCCATCTCTTCCCATGTTCTGAAGTACCATCCCTCTCTCTGTCCCCATGTCGATCCCCTTTCTATTATGCTGGCAATGGGGAAATTTGACTGGAGTTTTATCATATAAGCGTTCTTGGATATACTCCAGTAGGGATAGTCTTCCCTGCATCCGCCGTAAGTCGTTGCCAGGTACTCCGTTACGACCGTTATCGACACTAGTCCATCTCTGTTTGAGCACCCGGCGGCTTGTACCACTATAGTTGTCTCCAGTTCGTGCCTTCTGCGTGCATAATCCTCATCGGCCTTGAGGTATATGCATCCCCTCTCCTGTTGTTGGGTGAGGTAAGGGAAAGGTCTTTCCATTTTGGGTGATTTGGTCTTGGAACTTAGAAATTGGGTGAGAATAGTTTACTGGTTAGATAGATCTGAGGTGGTAAAGGTTAATCTGTGTATTGAATGCAGAATAGGGAAATCCACTGGAGAATAGGCTATTGAATGCTGTAAGGGGTAGATCGAGATAGTAAATGAAACCGGTAATAAATTCTGTTATGTGGTCAGACCATATGCCTTGAATGTTGAGGAAGAGAGATTGTTTTCCGAGGAATCGCCTTCAATCGCCTGTAATCGCCTCTAGCGTTGCCATCCTCTTCCCTTCTCTTTCTTGATGCATAGAAGCTGTTGCACAAAATCATACCCCGGATTGTTTACTTCTTGTTTAGCAGCGGTGAAGGAAATTAGTTGTCTTTATCGGTTCCGTTATTGTGCGTCATATCATGAACTGATTCGGTTACATCACATTATGTGACACGTCGTGTCACATGACTAATTTTTCTAACATTATTTTTTTTATTTAATTTATTTTGCCATCTTTTTTTTATTTTTAACATTTTTATATTCTTTCTGTGAAGTAATTTAAAATATGCAAATATTAATTAAGCACAACTAGTTATGTCAAGTTTGATCACGTAATAAGTTATTACGTATGTATGATTATAGTAATTACACGTGACGTGATTGTTCTCCACCAATTTAGTCACATTAAGGAAAAATACTTTTTATTACAACGTGCTAGTTATGTCACGTTTTTCCTTCATTGTTTAGCCGTGTTCGGAACGAGAAGTAAATTGAAAATGTCTAGTAATACTATAGGAATAAGCATGGTCCGAGTCCGGCTAATGTCATAACGTTATAATTTAAGTCTAAGTTATAACGAGTCAGATTTTGCAATTTCAAAATCCGAACAGCTGATCCAAACCGCTCAACCTGATTTTCACATTAAAATGTGTTTAGAAACCAAATTTTATATTTTTTTGGAATTTTATTTTTTATTTTTTTAGATAGGTACAAAATCACTGTTTTGGATGGTCCAGAATTATCTGAAAACAATGATTTTGTAACTATCTAAAAACATAGTAAATAAATTCCAAAAAATAAAAATTTGGTCTTCAAGCAAATTTTAAGATGGAGATCATGTTGAGTGGTGTTTGGATCGACTGTTCGAACTTTTAAATCGCAAATTTTGACTCGCTATAACATAGGCTTAAATTATAGCATTATGATCATTAGCCGGACTCAGCATGGTCCAATCAATATGTGATTAAATTAACTGTATTTTATTTTTAACAGTACAACAGTGGCATGGATTGGCAAACAAATAATAAAATTTTAATAACGAGGATAGATTTATTGACAGTTAATTTATAATAGAGAAATATTGTACGTAGTCCATAGTTCTGGAAATGTTATAATCGTTATGCACATGTTTGAATATTGTGGATTAAAGTTATAATGAGATAAGTTGTTTATTCTAATTTATAATATAAGATATTTTTATTTAGTTGTCACTTAAAGTTATATCATGGCTTAAATTATTTTTATTTAATTAGAGCTAGTTATATACTTAAAGTGCTTAAAATATTTGTTTAATTGTATATTGCTATACTTTATGTTTGTAATATTGTTTAGAAAATATATTGTGATTGAGGCTATGGTACTATATATAGCGCATATTAACTCGCACTATATATGGTCTCAAATTTTATGTTTGAAAGTCCTAATGATCGATCCGAACCGTTTAACATGATCTCTATATGAATATGTACTTGTAACTAAATTTTACATTTTTTAAAATTTATTTACTATTTGTTTAGTTAGGTAGAAAATCACTTGATTTGAAAATTCTAGACCATCCAAAAACAGTGATCTTCTTTCTTCTTTTTTTTGAAAAGCCCGTAGGCAAAACAGTGATCTTCTACCCATCTAAAAAAATTCTAAGAAAATATAAAATTTAGTTTACAAGTACATATTCATATGGAGATCATGCTAACTGGTTCAGATCAACCGTTAGGATTTCGAAAACAAAAATATGGATATGTAGTACGGATCAATCCGTGCTATGCATAGTACCATAGCCTCACTCATAGCACCTAGAGGGGGGGGGGGGGGGGGTGTATATGGGGTCTTTTAAAATTCTAAATCTTTTTTGGTCGATTGTTCAAGTTATGAAAAATCTCAAGTGCAAATAAAATAAATAAATGAGTAAGAGAAGTGATATAAGAGATGTTAACGGAGTTCAACAAAACAAGGCCTACGTCTCCGGGGTGCAGTGGCGAGGCTAGGATTTGAGGTAGGGGTAGGCAAAAACCGGATTCGGGTTCGAATAAATTAACGGGTTCGGATTTGGGATCGGATTCAAGACACAATTCAAAAAAATAGCAAGAAATTAACGGGTTCGGGTTCGGATTTGAGTCGTTGTCTCGCTAATTTTTTTAATCACGCTGTGTCCGCATCCGCTTGTTTTTTGAGAATTTTAGTTATGGGCTTCGGAGTTCGGACAAATCACGCTGTATCATTGCGCTCAGGGGTAGGCAAGATCAACCAACAAGGGTAGGCAAGATCAAAGAAACCCGGTTCTAAAAAAAAAAAAAATTCAGGGGTAGGCAAGTGCCTACCCCTGGGAGTATGTAGCCTTGCCTCTGTTGGGGTGTCGCAACCACTATTCTTGGTGCACCTTTCTATTACCCAATGAGAAAGGTTATAAAATCGCATCGATGAGCCCTTACAATCCTTCAGGAAGTCACACAGCCTATCAAGCGAGCACTAAAGGCTCTAAAGTTCAAAAAATCAAGAATCAAAAGAAATTAACTCTAATCCCAATCTAGATTAATATTGATGAAGTGGATTTGAGGTTGTTGAAAGTATATTTAAGTTTAAAGCACAAGCAACAATGGAGAATATTGATCTCTCAAAAATTTCGTATTTTGCAGTTCAAAGGTAGCTGGGATCGAAGATAGAAGGGAAACAACCAAACCTTCTTTTTTTACAAAAGAAAACAAAATCAGGATTTTGCCCTCAACCTTTATAAGAGTTGATAACCGTTACAACGGTTGGAGCAATTCAGCTGAATTTCGAATTATTATTTGAATTCAACCGTTATGAGCAGTTAGCAAATGATATAACGGTTGACTTCAATATGCATGTTTTAGACCTTGACTGCACAACCTTAAATTTACTTTATCATATTTTTAAAGTATAAAATGATAAATAAAATGTCTTGATGCTCTTCATGATTTATCCAATCCATATAGCAATTGTTCATCATCATGATTCATATATGTAAATATCTCAAACAAAGAAATCATAAAATTTTATATTAATATGTTTTTACAAATTAGTCAAATAAAGCATTAGATTGCTTACAACAACAACAATTTGATTAATACGTTGTATTTTTATGGCTAGTAATTTGGTTCACTTTTTTTCTTACGCATTTGATAACAATTAGCGAGCTTTTTCAATACAAACTAATTTAAAATTAAAAAAAATATAGATGATATAGTTTAGTTTTACGTATTTTTGGAACTGGTTGGATGGACAGAACTAAGTTCATTCTTACAAAACAAAAATTTAAACGTAGGTGGCATACTAATGAGCAAACAAAAAAATTATAATTGAAGATTTTTAAAATTAAAAAATAACATTATATAATTTAGAACACAACATACTAAACTAGATGTGAAAAATATAATCAAGCAACATCATATATTATATTACACAAATTTTAATTTCTCTGTCGAGTATGATTTTACAATATATATTCTTAATATTATATTAAATAATATCTCCTGCAACAATGTTAGTAACACCAGACAACTTCAATTGTAAAGTATATATATAATTGTAAATGGAAAAAACACAACCACTAAGATCAATATAATTGTAAACGGATAAACACAACCACACTTAGATCACAAAAAAAAAAAGAAAAAAGAAAAAATCAAACCTGTTACAACGGATGAAGGATATGTTGTAACGGACTAGGGCGAATTTTATTTAATTTATTATTTAATTAAACTAGATTTACAGAATGAGAACATGCACTTCTTAAATAGATATAATATAACTAATATATCGCCACTTAACGTTAAGTTATGATAATGTGACTAATTTTTTTGAAAAAAAATTCTGGTGTATTCAGACAAACTTTCAAAATAGTCCATTTTCTCATAAAAACATCATAATATTCAATATATCCATACACAATCAACATTATTTCTTTTATTTCCTTTTATTTATTTAATTTTCTATTTAATTATTTTTAAAATAAAATTGACAAAAATACCCTCCTTTCTCCTTTTTCCTCTTCCTTCTCCTCCACTATTCAAAGTTTTCTCCGGCATCAATCAGCACACGAGAACAGCTTGAGTCCGATGCCCATCGGACTCAAATTTGGGTCCGATGGGTTTAGGAACCGTCCGATTCACTTTAAGATTCGTGCGCATGAATTTAAAGCAAACACGCAAGTTGCGGTGCGAATTTTAAAGCAGATCGGACGGTCATATAACCCATAGAACTCACTTTGAGTTCGATGGACATTGGACCCAAATTGGTTCCTCAGCACACACCCCGCTTTGCGGCATTGCCTTCTTTTTCTTTCTTTTCTTTTGTAATGATGAACGACTTTGCATGGAAGAATTAAATTGTTAGAAGAAATTAAATCCCACGAATCAGTCACTCCAAAACAAACTGGAAAGCAAGAATCTGCTCGAATATAAGGTTAGTTTCTTCCGATTCGACGGTTCTCGCTCAAAACGCTTTTGGCCAGTCGGCTTAAAAAATTGCCCATCTATTAAAATTCGTGGATTTCAGTAGATTTTCCAAACCATGGTAGTAACCCAACAATGGACTGACTATTGGTTGCAATGGTAAGGTTAGAGGGGGGGAGGGGGAATCGCTCCGTCTCTTCCTCCTTTTACTAACTAAAATTAATTCTTGAATTTTTAAAGAAGGGTTTTGCTTCACAAATATGTAACAATTACTCAAGAACTCTGGCCCAATTTTATTTCTTGTACTGCATGCGAATTAATTTCAACGGCAGACGATGCCTTCCTGTGTGCCCCATATGATTCAAAAGTGCACTCAGCAAAACCCCTTGCATGCAAACCTTGTGTACGAACTTGTTAAGTAATTTTGTTTGAACCCTTAAAAATATGCACAAAAAATTATAATGAATGTGTACTACTCTTTGTTTAATGCTAATATATCTTGTAAATTTTGTCAATGGAGTTGGCTATGGTGCTACGCGTAGCATAGAGGGCCTCCGTACTACGGCTCAATATTTGAGTTTTTAAAATTCTAATGATCATCCGAACCGTTCAACATGATCTTCATATGAATATGTACTTGCAAATCAAATTTTATATTTTTTAGAATTTTTTTACTATTTTTTTAGATAGGTAGAAAATGACTTGTTTTGAATGGTACAGAATTTTCAGATCAAGTGATTTTCTACCTATCTAAAAAAATAGTAAGAAAATTCTAAAAAATGTAAAATTTGGTTTGCAAGTACATATTCATATGGAGATTATGTTGAACGGTTCGGATCGACCATTAGGATTTTGAAAACTCAAATATTGAGCCGTAGCATTGAGACCCTCTATGCTACGCGTAGCATTGAGACCCTCTATGCTACGCGTAGCATATTAGCCAGGTTCTTTGTCAATTATTGAAATGAAAGTGTTGTGCATTTCTTACCGTTTGGGTCTTTTTATGCAATTACTAGACAAGTTTGTACAGTGAAGGAGATAAAGGAGAAGGCCAGGAGAAGGAGATTGAAGGGGAGAGGAGAAAGGAAGATATATTTGAGATATATTTGTAAATTTTATTTTTAAAATAACTAAATAAAAATTTAAATTAATAAAAGGGATAGAAGAAATGATGTTAAATTTGTATGGAGATATTGGATATTATGGTGTTTTCATGGGATATTAGTCATTTTGAAAGTTTGTATGGGTACACTAGATATTTTTTCAATTTTTTTTTCAATTTTTTTTTCATGTGACATAACATGTTGCGATTTTAATAGTAAAAGATTGTTATATTACGTGAATAGTTACGTTACTTTACTCATGTCATCAACGTGACTGGTCACATTTAAATTATGTTCTTTAGATTTTATGTTGGTTGATAGAAAAAAAATAAAAAATGAGAAAACATAAAAAATATTGCAAAATAAATTAAATTAAAAAAAACAATTAATGTTGAAAAGGTTGGTCATATAACGTATCACGTGAGGTGAAGTGACTAGTCAGTTTGCGTGGCGTGCCGTAACAGTAAAAAAAGACATGTTTCTTTCACATCACGCGATACGTGTGATATAACATACTGTCTCGGAACCGATAACGACAAAACTAATTTCTTTCACTGATTAATGATATCAATAATTTAATTTGCTATTTGATTAAAAAAAAAGTTTTCTCTCTTTTTTCATGCTCTCAATTTTCTATAATTTATTTGACAATCTCAACAAATTTGTCAAATCAATCGATATATGATTGGAAATAAAATAAATACATAACAATGTGTTGTTGGACAGATAAATATTCTTATAAAATGAATATTCAATATGATAGATAATAAAAGAATGTTAATTTAGATCATTCAAAGGCTCAAATAATTCAATAAATGAAAAAGAAGTGAACCAAATGTTAAATATTGAAATTTTAATCTTTCATGATAAATTTTAAGATTGTCTTATATAGTTATATATATTTATTGTCAATTGATATCCTCTTAATAAATTTTACACGCACGAAACGTTGCATAATTAACTGATACAAGGAATCTAGCATTCTTCTGAGTTGGAATTGATTGAAAGTCATTGAAATGACAAACGGCAATGGGCATGTTAAAGTCAAATGATGAGTGTAACAAAAAAAAAGTTGATGCATGTCATGTGTGAGATTCTAATCTCGACATTCGTTGCTGAAAATTACATAAATTTAGAGTTCTTTACCTCTCCATTTTAGAACTTGAATGATATAGTACCTCATGTATTATACATTTATACTATAGATTCTCATATAATCACAGGGGTAATGCCAGCAAATTTTCTAAATTATTAATTTGTTATAAATAGCTTTTCAAACTTTAATTCTTGACCAATCATTCTTCCTCTCAAACTTTTTTATTCAAAATAATTAATTCCTCAGATGTTAGTCTCACGCACAATTAATAAATTTGAACTAAAAATAATTAAACTATCTTAAATTTCTTTTTTATTTTTAAATTAGTACCTTTATATACCTACTAACAATTTCATTGATAAAAAACATATTTACAATGAGTTAAATGACAATAATTCCTAATCTACTATTTTATTCTCATGAAATTTTCTAAATTACTCTAATTTTCTAATTCTACTTATATATACTCTTAATCACTCTAATACCTTATTCTTCATCTCGTTTCATGACCGGATTCGCTTTTTCGACCGCCGTCGCGCTCCGATGACGACCGGATCTGCTCACTGTCGTGCTCTGATCGAGATGGAAACTCTATGCTCCGAGCTCAGATGATACCGCACTCTCAGTTCTGGTCGGCTCTACTCGGCTTTGGTCCCTCTCCTCTCCCTCATTATCCTCTATGCTCAAAGAGGTAGAATCGAGAAAAAAGGAGGTATTGTGTCGAAGATGAAACCTACAAGAAGTGGAAGGACGGAATTGAATGGAGAAAGATAAAAGGGAAGGCGACTGCTGCTCAAACCCTAACTTTTTTTGAATCGCCTCTGGAAAAGAGGTAATACTGTAATACTTCAACTATCCTTAAATTTCATAAAGTGGTTATTTAAATATTAATATTTTATAATTTAAAAACAAAATAAACTATATTTTAAGTTATAAAAGATTGAATAATGTATCAAAAAAAGCATCAGAATGTTTTAGGTTCTGATTTTTGTGTTTTCATATTTCACTTTTACACTTTTTTCTAATGCCATATACTATATTACATTTTATAAATAACCAAAATTTATGTACTTAAATTATATTGTAAAGAATAATAGTAAATAATATTAATAGTAGCTTTTTTAATTTTAAATATCTACAAGAGTCATCAGCTAAATTTCAAACTTGTGATTATCGATCAAAGACTAATTCTCAACTTTATTTATTATTTTAAAATTAGAACAGACGACCAAACAAAATCCCTTTTTCCATTCTGGGTAAGATGGAGTACACCTAGGGGTAGACACCAATTGGGGCACGTTGGTGTGAAGGATTTTTTTTAAAAAACATAATTAAAATAATTAAATTTAAATACACACATGATTGCGCCCAGATTTACAAAAACCATCAATACCGAAATGCCAATTCGATCCGATCGCATTTTTTTCCTCTGGACCGAATTGGCATTTCGGTCTGGCTGTTTTTTACCGGGTTGTAGAAAGAACGCCACAGAAAATAAAAAAACAGGCCAGACCGAACTGGCAATTCGGTCCAGATGCTTTTTTAGCCTGGACCGAATAGGCAATTCGGTCCAGGTTTTTTTTTTTTTTTTGTAGAGACGAGCAAAATAAAGAAATTAAAATTTGAATTTTTTTTTTAAATTATTTGATAGATTACTTATTTTGACATATAATTAGCATATTCATACTAAAAGAGGAGGGATCAAGTTACAACAAATTTGAGTTACAACAACTATTTTTTTCATTTTCAAAGTCCAAATCGTCGATCCAAACCGTTCAACATGATCTCCACAATAAAATGTGCTTGCAGATCGAATTTTACATTTTTATGAATTTTTTTACTATTTATTAAGTATTTTACAAAAAATAGTCATATTCAGACCATTGAATTTTGTACCCATCTTAATAAATAGTAAAAAATTCAAAAAAATGTAAAATTTGATCTGCAATCACATTTTATTTAGATAATCATGTTGAACGGTTTGGATCGACGATTTGGACTTTGAAAATGAAAAAAATGGTTATTGTAACTCAAATTTGTTGTAACTTGTCCCTCCTCATACTAAAATACGCTAAATTACTTGAAATTATGCTGAATTACACTATATTACATTAAATTACGCTAAATTATATCAAATTACTTTAAAATACGGTAAATTACATATGAATATGGATGATATCTTTACTGAAAAGGCGAAAAACGATGGCGAAACTTCAAACGGTCATAAAACGGCGCTCGAGTGTCCGATTTGAGCAAATGACCACTTTTCGGAAAGCTTGCAAAAATACGCATGCGTCCGTGCCCGCGATACTGGATTCCAAAATTCAGAATCGCCAAAAAACAAAGAGAAGAGCCTCAAAACTTGAGTTGAAGTTTCCGATTAAGATTTTCATTTCTATTATTCAATCCAAGTAGCTCAGTAAATTAGTTACATAATGAACTTGTAGAATACCAATTTTTACTATTTTTGGAATATTTTTACTATTTTGTATGATTCATGAAAGATGGCACAGAATCGGTCTACTTTAGCGTAATTTACCGTATTTCAACATAATTAGCGAAGTTATTGTAATTTAGCATAATTAGTGTAATTCAACATAATTTATCGTAATATAGTGTAATTCAACACAATTTCATGTAATTTAGTGTGTTTTAGTATAAATATGCTAATTATAAATCAAAAGAAGCAATCTAATAAATAATTTAAACAAAAAATTTAAATTTTCAGTGTTAGATTTTTTTATTTTTTGCTCTTCTTAATGTCTCTATAAAAAAAAAAAAAAACCTGGACCGAATTGCCAATTCGGTCCAGGCTAAAAAAAGCCTCCACATGAAAGGCAACACAGTTTTATTGTGAAATTGAGCTGGACCGAATTGCCAATTCGGTCCGGAGGAAAAAAATGCGTTCGGACTGAATTGGCATTTCGGTATTGATGGTTTTTGTAAATCTGGGCGCAATCATGTTGTTTAGTTAAATTTAATTATTTTAATTATGGTTTTTAAAAAAAATCCTGTTGTGAAGGTGTGATTAATTCCCCTGACACGTGTCAAAGAGCACCTTTGTTTGTAGGATGTGCAGTCCGATGTTTTTATTAAGAGTAAAGTTGTTGTCCCCGCACTTCAGTGCCCTAAACGTCCCCTCCATTGTTACTAACTATGTCAATCATTAAATTATTTTGAAAAACGTGTAAAAGATGAATCCAGTTTTTTCTTTAAATACTAGATATTTTAGGTACGAATACTTGATGAATTATATATGAATATTTGATATCTTAGGTATGCATACTTTCCATATATGAATATTTGATATCTTGAAAAACGTGTAAAAGTATGTCATCATGGATCTCATTTGAAAGAGAAAATTGTGTAGAACACGTTCGTGGTTTTAGATTTGTAAAATTCCTCATAGATCGTCAGAAATATTGGTTAGATTGAACGGAGAAAAAAAAACCATCTTGAAAAACGTGTAAAAGATAAGTGATGTGTCCATTTTTTTTTAAATACTTGATATCTTAGGTATGAATACTTGATAAATTATATATGAATATTTGATATCTTAGGTATGAATATTTTTCATTTTGTATGTGAATTAATTTAATCAATGGATGTAGCACTGGTGGTGTGATCCACGTGACTTTTTGGTTGTGGTCCCCAATGCAGTCTGACAGTTATTGGCCCCAATGCAGTAATGGTCCCCAGTTGAATAGATGTTTGACAAATTTTAGTGATGAATACTTCATTGAGTAGGTATGAATGCTTCATTGGGTAGGTATGAATACTTTAAATTTTATTTCCTTTGTCTGACAGTTGAATAGATGTCTGACAGTTGTACTTTGACCGTTAGTTAGCAGGGGAACGTTTAGGGGACTGAATGGACTGTTAGTCGATCCCTTTTATTAATACCCTAAATAAAAATAGCAAATATGTCCTATTTATAGAAATATTTTTAAAAATAATCTAACTGCCCACTGAGGAGCGGTCCACTCTCTATACCAAACCGCCCCATAGTGGGGCGGTCAGCTTATAACCAGGTCGCCTCTCAGTGGGTGATGAAGCCAAAAAATATAGAGAAAATTTATATCTTTTATTCCGAAAAATGACTAAAAGCGAATGCAAAGTAGTTATTTTTCAGAATTATTTGCCGCAAACGTGTTTTTAGGTCTTTTTGGCAGGTTTTTGAGAAAGTTGCGTATTTAGACCAAAAACAGAGCAAAAGTGTCATATTTAGGCGATTTCCGGAGATAACACCAAAACAGGGCATCACATGGAGCATGCAACACCTAACACGAAGTACACAACATGCGAAATGACGAAATTTACAGAAAATCTGCTAAGTCAGAAAGCCGTGCGGCCTCCTCTATACTGCATGCGGCATAGACTTATGCCGCACGATCAATGGACTCAATTCGTGGACTGTTTCCTTTGGATCAGATCATCCACCGTTGATGTTATTTTTGGCATAATTCTTCTGAAAGGACGCGATTGCTTCAGCGGCAAGCTTTCATAGCTATTTTTGACTTTATAGATGCAAACTTGAAGTGCACTCCAAGTTTGCACTGCCTCCACTACTCCCACTACTCCATCTCTGTTGAGTATTTTAGATATAGAGATTTTGTACTCTTTTTGCCTTTAAATTTATAAACCTTCGTACTCAATAAATATGTTAGTTGCAAGCGCACAACCTATCGATCGTAGTATTTAGGTGTCGATCCACAAGGAGATAGGGAAATACTAATTTTTAATAAAGAAAACTACTTCTAAACTGAACAATAAAAGTAAAAAGGGGGGTTTTGTGTAATTTCGTTTTTAAAGGAAAATTAAAGTAAACTAAAAGTTCGTAACAAAAAGCAATAAAGTCGGGTGAAAATCAAGTTTGAGAAGTCTAGGGGTATTCGGTCCACAATCCCTTGCTAATTCTATCTACTCGGTTTGTTTAAATTCATGTTTGATTATGACGAGGTTTCTAACCTAAGTTAGCCTTTGGAACAAATATTAATACAAATACTTTGGGTGGACGGATTAATGTGCCTTGAATTCTAGGGCTGTCACTAACCTACAGGGATATTTAATCACGTGCTTCAAATGTATATATCGATATTTGTTCTAAGGTGTCCTAATCAAGTTTTGACTTCACCGCTAAGTCTTTCACCAAACCTTAACCTTAATTTCTGTTTTTCCAGATTTGAATACAAAAGTACGGTCGCTTATAATTCAAATCCTAAGGTATTTGCAATCACAATTTATACTATCCTATATGATCCTAATCTACTTTTAATCAAGAAGACTTAAGCGGGACGCTACAAGTCAAACACAACAAGTTGCACTATCCTATATGATCCTAATCTACTTTGGGTCTAAATGATCAAAGCGGGACGCTACAATTCAAGTACAAATCATGGAACATCACAAATAATAAATCACAGAAATTAACATCAAATCAAACAATCATAATAAAAACTAAAATCCGAGTAAAATAGAATTAAACAAGTTCATGCTAGATGACCTAAACCCCTAGAAAGAGAACTACTCTCTCTTGGAGAGATCCATAACAAAGATTGGCAAAAACAATAAGAAATAAGATAAAGAAATGATTACACCCTTTCTTAGATCTAAAATCTCGATCTTGCCGACTCCTTGCTTGAATCTTCTCCTTCCTCTTCCTTGAAAAGCTTCGAGAATTTCTGCAGGATCTCTCTCTCTCAATATGTGGAAAATGGATATAATAATGGATAATAAGAGAGACGAAATTCTTCTCCTTTTATAGTCAAAGGCCTTGCCCAATTTAGAGGATAGAAGTGGAGTTAGTGGGTGCACTCCTCAGACTGCCATGGCTATTTTTGGCCTTCTAAAACGTGTTCCTTGGAAGCCCAGAATAGAAAACCTCTTGAAAATGCGAATTTCTGGCTGTCTGCGAGTCCAGTGTGTCCGCACTGGAGTTGAGTGCGGGTGGTCTGGGTCGCACCGACTCCAAATCTCCTTTGGTTCCAAGTTTCCTTTTCTGGATTTTCTGCAAAATTTCCTGAGTGCGTCCGCACTGACATTTAATTTTCTGTTTTCCAAGGAATATGAAAAAATCGATCAAGTACTGAGTGCGTCCGCACTAGATGTGAGTGCGTCCGCACTGACCTTGAACTTCTGTTTTTCTGGAAATTCTGGAAGTTGCAAAAATCGGCTATGTAGTGAATGCGTCCGCACTGAAGGTGAGTGCGTCCGCATTACGCTCGGACTTTTCATCTGTGAGGTCTGTGACGCTGGAAAATTGGCTAAGTACCCAGTGCGTCCGCACTGGCTGGGAGTGCGTCCGCACTGGGCGGTTTTTCTTCGTTTTGCACTGTTTCCTGCATTGAAACATCGAGCGAACGCAGTAACTTGATTCTTGGTGTATTATATTCGCTTTATATCCCAAAATACAAGATATTTGGTGTTATTTTATGATAAAAACTAGATCGATGGTGTATATAAAATACACCTATCAAATACCCCCAAGCTTGAAATTTGCTTGTCCCCAAGCAACATTTAAACTTGAACTATAATTCGATCTACAATTCAACCCTATATCAAGTATACATTTCTCAAAATGAAAAACTTGTATGATCTTGCCAAAATTTAAAAAAAAACTCCATGCATATTTCCCAAATCCCAAGTTCAACCCTCGAATAATTATGAATCAACCCACAATTCGATTACTCTAACTTTTATTTCCTTAAAGGCTTTTGAATTTGTGAACTTCGTATACCCAAATTTAAAAGATATGCCATTTAAAATTTAGAATTTTCAAAATACCCCCAAGCTTGAATCAAACTAGGGTAAGAATAATTACGGACTTCGTGTGTTGATACATGTATATTCTTTTGTCTTTGTTGCTTTTGATTTTCTCACTTTGAACACTTTTTCACGATTTTAGCATTATTTTCCCCATCCTCATCTAAGCACCGGTTAGTTACAAGTAGTTAACCGTACCCAACCGTTCTAATTCAAGAGTGCTTTGCATGCTCTTAGTCTAACCCTTCCACTAACATGAATGTCAATTTTATCGGGAGACTAGCGGAGCAAGAGTGCTAAGGACTCATAACCATAAGTACGTCATGAAGCCGTAACATAGGTCATTGGAATCTCATTTTTATTTTCCAAAATTTTTCAATTTTATCTAATTTTTCAACATTTATGCACATATCATGAATACACACATCCTAAGTATTCTTTCATACTCACGGATATCCCAATTTTTCCTAATTTAAAATTTCCAAATCTAAATGGCTTCTCTAATAAATTTGAATTTCTAATTTCTCATTTTCAAATACCTTTATTTCCACAAAGTTTTTCGCCGAACTATGTCGTCATTTCAAATTTATTTTAAGGATTTTACCGAAAATTTGAAAAATCGTGCAAGAATACTTTTAAGTTTTGTCAATCACTCAAGTTTATCAAAAATTTTATTTTTGCCAATTTTTTTACAAAACTTTTAAACATTATTTTATACTTTATGCATTTTTAGACAATTAAGTCCAATTATGCAAGACTCTATTTTTCATATAAAACGTCTTGACAAATTCGTAATCGCAAGCAATTAAGTTCAAAATCACAAATCCTATTCATGGTCAAGTAAAAAAAACAAGGTTATAAATCCTAAAAAGTTTCGAAAAACTGAATAATAAATATGCATGCAGATACAATTTCTTCCCATCCCCCAAGCTTAAATAAAGCAGTGTCCTCAGTGCTAAAAATAAACTAAAAAGAGAGAAGAAACATGAACTACTTTACTGGCGTAATATGGTGGTGGTGCTGCGCTGGATCAATCCTCGTCACGATCCATGTCTTCGGCCTCATTCTCCTCTTCTTCATTGTTGCCGGCCTCTTGTGCTAGTCTCGCTGCCTCACGCTCCTGCGCCATCTCGTACTCTCTCCTTTGAGCGGCCCGTCTTTGGTACGGCGGTGTCGGTGGATCATCCTCAAAATGCGGGTTTGCGTGCATGCATCATCGGCGGGAATAGTAGGTCGCTCGGGCGGCCTCGGCCTCTACCTCATCAAATCGGCGGTCAAAGACATCCATACGCCCATCCATGCGATCCATGCGATTACCAACATTGATGCTCAAATTGTTGATGGAGGTGTTCATGGTCTGCATAAAATTCCAGATTTGTTGGTTGGTTGGCATGCCTTGTGCTTGTGCGGCATCGGGTGCGGCTTGCTGTGGCGGCTGTTGCGGTTGCGGTGGCTGTGGTAGCGGTGGCTCGAGCGGCTCATCGACAATTTTCCAAGTATCGGTATCCAAGGGATCGATTTGAGTTTCTAGAGGCAACCGGTGCCGGATGTTGTCCTTTGGACCCAAGTTGATCCAAGCCTCTTGAATATCATCCCATCGGATTAGCCTCGCCCGAAATAGACCATCTAGGTCGACAAGCGTGTACCCGAGTACCACATCTTCACCGGTCGGTATTTGCAAGTGCCGGGTAATCTTTGTGACGATACCGCCAATTCGAATCATTCCGCCCGATCGCATGTTGTGCGACACATTTTGCATGTGTTTGGCCAAGTTGTACCCAATGTGCGGCATGTACGCCATCTCGCCATTGTTGCGCCGAAGCATGCTGCAAACATATACCATATCTCCGAGGTTGAAGACCGATGCGCTCTCCCCACGGGCAAAGAGAGTGTGAGAAAGTACCCGCTGGAGATATCGGAGGGCCGGGTGGAGAACATTCTTGACCCTCTGCTGGCCGAGGATCCCGTCTTGGCATGTTAAGACGCGGAACTGGGCCTCGCTCATGTCATGATAGAAGTCGAGAATGGTGCGCATCTCGCTGACATTGTCGGTGGATAGATCGAGTGCGGCCATGAGTTTGGTGGTGTGCAACATATGTGAGAAGCCCCCAAGGTTGAATGTCAGCGTTCGTGAACCCCGGTCGAACTCGTAGGAGGAGAGGAATTCGATAGTGATGGCTTCATAAGTGTTGACCTCGTCACATATAAACTCCCACAAGCCAAGCCGCTCGGTGAGCATTTGCACCGACTCGAGGAGTCCGAGTGTTTCGAGTGTTTCTCGGCATATCCATCGAGATGGCTCGAGGGTCCGGCGGGACTGTAGAAGGTTACGCCTCAATTCTTGACCTTCGTTGAGTGGCAAGGCGGGTGGGTAAGGAGGTGGTTGGCGACTGCCCTGTCCTTTCTCAAACCTTTGCTTCTTGGCACTTGATTTCTTCGGCATTCTAAAAAAACTTGAAAGAATTAAAATGTCGAAATTTTTGATATAATTTGGGCTGAGTGCGGACGCACTGATGGTCAGTGCGGACGCACTGTGTACAAACAGTTCAATTTTGGTTCAATTCAGGGCCATTTCTGATTTTTCCCGAGCGCAGTGCGGACGCACTGGCCCTCAGTGCGGGTGGTCCTGGCCGCACTGAGTACTTAACCAAAAATATGAGGTTTTTCCTGGTCGCAATGCGGACGCACTGGTGGTCAGTCCGGACGCAGTGGGTACTTAACCAAATTTTTGAACATTTCGGGGCTGCTTCGGAAAAGTCCGAGGGCAGTGCGGACGCACTGGCTCTCAGTGCGGACGCACTGGCGTCGAATTTGAACCGTTTGCATCATTTTTGGTCGATTTCTCCGATTTTGGTACCAATTTTCACAGATCTAAGTAGTAATTGACAAAATTAGAGTAAGGAGAGATCAAACCTTGTTGTAGATCGCGAAAATTTCGAGAAAATGCGAAGAAATCCGAGTTTTAGCGAAGCGGCGCTTAAAAAGGTTGAGAAAAGTTGGGTTTTCGGTTTTGAAGAGGAAAAGAGAGAGAAAAGAAGAGAGAAGTGGTAGAGAAGAGAGAGGAGAGGGAGATTTTGAAAGAAAAACGAGGTTTTCGGGTTTTGGGATAGATAAAACAAGTTTTTCGGTTTTAAAATCCAAAAGGCGCGAAGAAAAATGAAGAGAAGGGGGTTGGTTTAAGAAGGAGAAGGAGCCCGAGTGCGGACGCACTGGGCCTTAGTGCGGGTGGTCATCCGCACTCACCCAAAAAATTCGAATTTTTCTGATTTTCCGAAAAAATTGAAAATTAAATGTAGCGTACCTCGGGTGCGGACGCACTGATCCTCAGTGCGGACGCACTGCTCTTGGGTAGAAAGTTCAGGATGTGCAGACCTGCAGTCGCTGTCGGTGCGGACGCACTGGATTTGTGTGCGGACGCATTACGCTCGATCTGGCCAGTTTTTATGGTAAAACCTGTCTGAAAAATTTTCTAAGTAGGTAGTGCGGACGTACCGAAGTTTAGTGCGGACGCACTCAGGTTATTTTCATGAATTTTTGACCTGAAAAATTGGCTGAGTCATTAAAAATGTAAATTTTTGAGAAAGTAAAAATAAAAGTGTAAAGAAAGAAAAAGTAAAAACTTGGGTTGCCTCCCAAGAAGCGCTCAATTTTACGTCGTGAGCTCGACATGGCTTTTGCTTATTGACGAATAGGGTTGGCTAGGTAGGAACCGTCCACCTTTTCTATTGGATCTTCATGGTTGAAGTGCTTAAGGCGTATTGTTGCTCCAAATCTCGATTGCTCCATTGTTAAAAACTTTCCGGATTTGGTATGGGCCATTCCATCTTGACTTCAACTTTCCGGGAAAGAGGCGGAGTCGCGAATTGTATAGCAAGACCATATCTCCTTCGTGAAACTCTCGCCTTATGATGTGTTTGTCATGCCACCTCTTTGTCTTTTCCTTGTATAGCTTGGCATTTTTGTAGGCATTGAGGCGTAATTCATCCAACTCATGTATGTCGAGAATTCGTTTCGCACCGGCTGCTTTTAGATCGAAATTTAGCGCTCTTATCGCCCAATATGCCTTTTGCAAATGACATGGTTTGCCATAGACCAATTTAAAGGGAGTCATACCTATTGGTGTCTTGTAGGCGGTGCGGTATGCCCAAAGTGATTCATCAAGTTTCAGCGACCAATCTTTTCTCGATGTGTTGACAACTTTTTGTAAGATGCTTTTTATCTCACGATTGGAAACTTCTACTTGCCCGTTTGTTTGAGGGTGCTAAGGTGTGGCTACCTTGTGCTTGACTCCGTACTTGAGTAGAAGATTGTCGAATTGGCGGTTGATGAAATGAGAGCCGCCATCGCTAATCACCACTCGAGGTACTCCAAACCTAGGAAAAATAATTCTTTGAAAAAGCTTTCTTACCACGGCAGAGTCGGCGGTTGGGCTTGCCACGGCTTCTACCCATTTTGACACATAATCGACCGCTACAAGGATGTACTTGTTGTTGCATGAACTCGGAAAAGGGCCCATGAAGTCAACTCCCCATACATCGAAAACCTCCACTTCTAGGATCCCTTGGAGAGGCATCTCATGTCTCTTTGATATGTTGCCGGTTCGTTGACATTTGTCACACTTAAGCACATACTCTCGCGCATCTTTAAAAACCGTCGGCCAATAGAATCTGGCTTGGAAAACTTTTGCTGCAGTTTTGTCGGTTGAGGCGTGTCCTCCATAGGCGGATGAATGGCAACATTGGAGAATTTGGTTTACCTCTTCTTGTGGTACACAACGCCTATGTATACCGTCTACCCCCAATTGAAATAACAAAGGTTCATCCCAATAATAGTTTTTACATCTGAAAAGAATTTCTTCCTTTGTGTGTAAGAGAGCTCCGGGGGTACCAACCCACATGCTAAGTAATTAACATAATCCGCATACCAAGGGGCTTCTAAGCTTTGAACCGCGTATAGTTGCTCATCAATGAATGAATCGTCGATTGGCAAGTCCCCTTCTTTCGATTCGTTGGTAATGCGTGATAGGTGGTCCGCCACTGAATTTTCGGTGCCTTTCTTGTCTTTGATTTCTAGGTCGAACTCTTGGAGTAGAAGAATCCATCGGATTAGGCGTGGTTTGGCATCTTTTTTGTTGAGGAGGTATCGGATTGCCGCGTGATCGGTGTACACAATCACCTTGGATCCAACCAAGTAGGATCGGAATTTGTTGATGGAGAATATAACGGCCAAGAACTCCTTTTCGGTGATTGTGTAGTTCATTTGCGCCTCATCTAGGACTTTGCTTGCGTAATAGATCACATGTGGCTTATTGTCGATCCTTTGTCCTAGAACGGCTCCAACGGCGAAATCGCTCGCATCACACATGATTTCAAAGGGCACATCCCAATTAGGAGGTCGGAGAATTGAGGCTGAGATTAGCGCCTTCTTGATTGAGGACATGGCGATCAACCAAAGGGAATGGACGGCCGAAAGAGGTGGGCGAGCCCAAACCACACCGGGAATCTTGAAAACCGATGAAGTCACCGCCTTGAGAGCCCAAATGGAAGCCTTGCAACATCAAATGGCGCAAATGCAAAACGTCAAATCCGTGACGAACAAGGCTTCATGCGGCATTTGTGGAGAATCGACTCATATCACCGCCGATTGCAAAGTCCTTTTGGAAGGAGAGGACGTCGAGCAAGTGAATGCAATGTTTTACAATCAAGGTGATAAGAGAAACGATCCGATCTATAATAAGGTTAGGCCCAATGATAATTTTAATTCGAATACATATAACCCTAACACAAGGTGGAATCATCCAAATTTCAAGTGGAGGACTGAAAATGAAAACTCAAACCAATATCAAGGCAATTCAAATCAATACCAAAATCGGTCAAACCAAAACTCGTACCAAGGACCTTCTCAAAACAACAAATTAGAAAAATTGATAGAGGGCCTTGTGATTTCTCAAAACGAGTTAATGAACCAACAAAGAAGTACCAATACCGATATTTCGGATTCCTTGAGAAATATGAACAATAGATTTGAGATTTTAGAGACCAAAACAAAGATGCTAGAAACATAAATTGCACAACAAGCATCTTCATCCTCCCGTCAACAAGGGACGCTTCCGGGCAAACCCGACATCAACCCGAGAGAGCATGCGAATGCCGTGACCTTGAGGAGCGGCAAGGAGTACGAAGGACCTACCATGCCCAATGAAGAGGAGCAGCAACCTCCCAAGGAAACACACGACGTTGCAACTCCCCTTGATGCGAAGGCAGCACCTACAAGTGCGGATGCACCGCCATCGGAAAAGCATCAAACAACGGGTAATTCAAGTTCTCCAAAGGTAAAAAATGCTGAAACTCCTAAGTACATTCCCCCGCATAGGTTTGTACCTTTTCCTCAAAGGTTAGTAAAGCATAAATTAGACCAACAATTTGCCAAATTTGTAGACCACTTAAAGAGATTGAATATCACCATCCCTTTTACCGAAGCGATTACCCAAATGCCCACTTACGCAAAGTTTTTAAAAGAAATTTTATCCAACAAAAGAACACTTGAGGAAGTGGGTACGGTGTCCCTAAATGAGGAGTGTAGCGCCCTCTTCTTAAACAAGCTACCTCCAAAACTTAAGGACCCGGGAAGCTTTGCAATCCTATGTAAGATAGGTGATACCAAATTTGATAGGTATTTATGTGATTTAGGGGCAAGTGTTAGTCTCATCCCAAAATCGGTATATCTAAGATTAGACTTAGGGGAATTAAAACCAACGAGAATGTCCTTGCAATTGGCCGATAAAACGGTAAGGTTTTCCGAGGGAATTGTGGAGGATGTAATTGTCAAAATAGGTGAATATTTTGTGCCTATTGATTTCGTGGTTGTGGAAATGGAAGAGGACACTCATACCCCTATCTTGTTAGGTCGTGATTTCCTTATAACTGCAGGTGCCAATATCGATGTTAAAGATGGAAAAATTTCCTTTGACATTGGTGGAGAAAAGGTTGACTTTCACATGTTTAAATCTATTAAATTTCCTTCTAATGATAATGACTCAATATGTAGGGTTGATGTTTTAGACTCTATAATTGATGATCATCTAGATAGGATGATGAAAGGAAAGTAACTGGACGAAATCCTGGAAGAAACCGACCTCGAAAACGGCAAAAACTTCGAAACAACCCTCAGTGCGTCCGCACCAATCCACAGTGCGTCCGCACTTTCACAGAAGAGGAGTCAGGGGCACTTGACCGAGCGCAATGCGTCCGCACCAGCCCACAGTGCGTCCGCACCTTGCCCGATTTAACCTCAGTGCGTCCGCACCAATCCTCAGTGCGTCCGCACTCAACCCGCAATGATGCCGCATATTCCTAAATTTTGCTTACCCAGGCGCAGTGCGTCCGCACTGAATATGAATGCGTTCGCACTCAGGCCCAAATAGCTCAAATCGAAGCCAATTCGACCAATTCCGCACCACCGAAGGTCGAACTCAAGCCATTGCCACCTACTCTTCGCTACGAGTACCTGGGGACAGATGAGACATATCCGGTGATAGTCAATTCCGAGCTCAACAAAGATCAAACCGAGAAGCTCCTTCATGAACTAAGATTGCATAGGAAGGCTATCGGATATACAATCGATGATCTAACCGGAATTAGCCCCTCCCTTTGCATGCACAGAATTTTAATGGAGGATGATCACAAGCCTTCTATCGAATCTCAAAGGCGGCTCAATCCGAATCTAAAAGAAGTGGTGAAGAAGGAAATCCTCAAGTTACTTGATGCCGGCATCATCTATCCAATCTCCGATTCTAAATGGGTAAGTCCGGTCCATGTAGTACCAAAGAAGGGAGGCACGACGGTGGTGAAGGGCGAAGGCGACAAAATGATATCCACAAGGGTGATCACCGGATGGAGGATGTGCATCGATTACCGAAAACTTAACAATGCAACAAGGAAGGATCACTTCCCTCTACCATTCGTGGATCAAATGCTAAAAAGGCTAGCTAATCATTCACATTTTTGCTACCTAGATGGGTCAAATGCCCCAGCTACATTTCAAAGAGCCATGATGGCTATTTTTTCAGATTTATTAGAAAATTCCGTGGAAGTATTCATGGATGACTTTTCAGTTTTTGGTACTTCTTTTGATGATTGCTTATCTAATTTGATCAAAGTTTTAGAACGTTGTGAGCAGGTCAATTTGGTGCTAAACTGGGAGAAATGTCATTTCATGGTGCAAACGGGGGTAGTTCTAGGCCACGTGGTGTCCTCCCAAGGCCTAGAAGTCGACCAAGCAAAGGTGGAGGTGATCGAAAAATTGCCATATCCAACATGTGTGAAGGATGTGAGGAGTTTCTTGGGCCATGCGGGATTCTATCGGCGTTTCATCAAAGATTTTTCAAAAATCTGCAAACCACTTACTAATTTAACAATGAAAGATGCAGAATTTATATTTGATGAACCGTGTATTGTTGCTTTTGATAGGATCAAGAAGGCGCTAATCTCAACCTCAATTCTCCGACCTCCTAATTGGGATGTGCCCTTTGAAATCATGTGTGATGCGAGCGATTTCGCCGTTGGAGCCGTTCTAGGACAAATGATCGACAATAAGCCACATGTGATCTATTACGCAAGCAAAGTCCTAGATGAGGCGCAAATGAACTACACAACCACCGAAAAGGAGTTCTTGGCCGTTATATTCTCCATCAACAAATTCTGATCCTACTTGGTTGGATCCAAGGTGATTGTGTACACCGATCACGCGGCAATCCGATACCTCCTCAACAAAAAAGATGCCAAACCACGCCTAATCCGATGGATTCTTCTACTCCAAGAGTTCGACCTAGAAATCAAGGACAAGAAAGGCACCGAAAATTCAGTGGCGGACCACCTATCACGCATTACCAACGAATCGAAAGAAGGGGACTTGCCAATCGACGATTCATTCATTGATGAGCAACTATACGCGGTTCAAAGCTTAGAAGCCCCTTGGTATGCGGATTATGTTAATTACTTAGCATGTGGGTTGGTACCCCCGGAGCTCTCTTACACACAAAGGAAGAAATTCTTTTCAGATGTTAAAAACTATTATTGGGATGAACCTTTGTTATTTCTATTGGGGGTAGACGGTATACATAGGCGTTGTGTACCACAAGAAGAGGTAAACCAAATTCTCCAATGTTGCCATTCATCCGCCTATGGAGGACACGCCTCAACCGACAAAACTGCAGCAAAAGTTTTCCAAGCCGGATTCTATTGGCCGACGGTTTTTAAAGATGCGCGAGAGTATGTGCTTAAGTGTGACAAATGTCAACGAACCGGCAACATATCAAAGAGACATGAGATGCCTCTCCAAGGGATCCTAGAAGTGGAGGTTTTCGATGTATGGGGAGTTGACTTCATGGGCCCTTTTCCGAGTTCATGCAACAACAAGTACATCCTTGTAGCGGTCGATTATGTGTCAAAATGGGTAGAAGCCGTGGCAAGCCCAACCGCCGACTACGCCGTGGTAAGAAAGCTTTTTCAATGAATTATTTTTCCTAGGTTTGGAGTACCTCGAGTGGTGATTAGCGATGGCGGCTCTCATTTCATCAACCGCCAATTCGACAATCTTCTACTCAAGTACGGAGTCAAGCACAAGGTAGCCACACCTTAGCACCCTCAAACAAACGGGCAAGTAGAAGTTTCCAATCGTGAGATTAAAAGCATCTTACAAAAAGTTGTCAACACATCGAGAAAAGATTGGTCGCTGAAACTTGATGAATCACTTTGGGCATACCGCACCGCCTACAAGACACCAATTGGTATGAACTCGAGCACAAGGCATATTGGGCGATAAGAGCGCTAAATTTCGATCTAAAAGCCACCGGTGCGAAACGAATTCTCGACTTACATGAGTTGGATGAATTGCGCCTCAATGCATACGAAAATGCCAAGCTATACAAGGAAAAGACAAAGAGGTGGCATGACAAACACATCATAAGGCGAGAGTTTCACGAAGGAGATATGGTCTTGCTATACAATTCGCGACTCCGCCTCTTTCCCGGAAAGTTGAAGTCAAGATGGAATGGCCCATACCAAATCTGGAAAGTTTTTAACAATGGAGCAATCGAGATTTGGAGCAACAATACGGGTTCCTTTAAGGTAAATGGACAACGCCTTAAGCACTTCAACCATGAAGATCCAATAGAAAAGGTGGACGGTTCCTACCTAGCCAACCCTATTCGTCAATAAGCAAAAGCCATGTCGAGCTCACGACGTAAAATTGAGCGCTTCTTGGGAGGCAACCCAAGTTTTTACTTTTTCTTTCTTTACACTTTTATTTTTACTTTCTCAAAAATTTACATTTTTAATGACTCAGCCAATTTTTCAGGACAAAAATTCATGAAAATAACCTGAGTGCGTCTGCACTAAACTTCAGTGCGTCCGCACTACCTACTTAGAAAATTTTTCAGACAGGTTTTACCATAAAAACTGGCCAGATCGAGTGTAATGCGTCCGCACACAAATCCAGTGCGTCCGCACCGACAGCGACTGCAGGTCTGCACATCCTGAACTTTCTACCCAAGAGCAGTGCGTCCGCACTGAGGATCAGTGCGTCCGCACCCGAGGTACGCTACATTTAATTTTCAATTTTTTCGGAAAATCGGAAAAATTCGAATTTTTTGGGTGAGTGCGGATGACCACCCGCACTAAGGCCCAGTGCGTCCGCACTCGGGCTCCTTCTCCTTCTTAAACCAACCCCCTTCTCTTCATTTTTCTTCGTGCCTTTTCGATTTTAAAACCGAAAAATTTGATTTTTCTATCCCAAAACCCGAAAATCTCGTTTTTCTTTCAAAATCTCCCTCTCCTCTCTCTTCTCTACCACTTCTCTATTCTTTTCTCTCTCTTTTCCTCTTCAAAACCGAAAACCCAACTTTTCTCAACCTTTTTAAGCGCCGCTTCGCTAAAACTCGGATTTCTTCACATTTTCTCAAAATTTTCGCGATCTACAACAAGGTTTGATCTCTCCTTACTCTAATTTTGTCAATTACTACTTAGATCTGTGAAAATTGGTACCAAAATCGGAGAAATCGACCAAAAATGATGCAAACGGTTCAAATTCGATGCCCGTGCGAGTGCTGCCACCTGCACTGCCATTTAGTGCTTCCGCACTAAGCTTGGGGGAAAACCTAACCATACCTATTTTTCGGTTTTTTGTCCAAGTCCCCAGTGCGACCAGACCAGTCGCACTAAGAGCCAGTGCGTCCGCACTGCCCTCGGACTTTTCCGAAGCAGCCCCGAAATGTTCAAAAATTTGGTTAAGTACCCACTGCGTCCGGACTGACCACCAGTGCGTCCGCATTGCGACCAGGAAAAACCTCATATTTTTGGTTAAGTACTCAGTGCGGCCAGGACCACCCGCACTGAGGGCCAGTGCGTCCGCACTGCGCTCGGGAAAAATCAGAAATGGCCTTGAATTGAACCAAAATTGAACTGTTTGTACACAGTGCGTCCGCACTGACCATCAGTGCGTCCGCACTCAGCCCAAATTATATCAAAAATTTCGACATTTTAATTCTTTCAAGTTTTTTTAGAATGCCGAAGAAATCAAGTGCCAAGAAGCAAAGGTTTGAGAAAGGACAGGGCAGTCGCCAACCACCTCCTTACCCACCCGCCTTGCCACTCAACGAAGGTCAAGAATTGAGGCGTAACCTTCTACAGTCCCGCCGGACCCTCGAGCCATCTCGATGGATATGCCGAGAAACACTCGAAACACTCGGACTCCTCGAGTCGGTGCAAATGCTCACCGAGCGGCTTGGCTTGTGGGAGTTTATATGTGACGAGGTCAACACTTATGAAGCCATCACTATCGAATTCCTCTCCTCCTACGAGTTCGACCGGGGGTTCACGAACGCTGACATTCAACCTTGGGGGCTTCTCACATATGTTGCACACCACCAAACTCATGGCCGCACTCGATCTATCCACCGACAATGTCAGCGAGATGCGCACCATTCTCGACTTCTATCATGACATGAGCGAGGCCCAGTTCCGCGTCTTAACATGCCAAGACGGGATCCTCGGCCAGCAGAGGGTCAAGAATGTTCTCCACCCGGCCCTCCGATATCTCCAGCGGGTACTTTCTCACACTCTCTTTGCCCGTGGGGAGAGCGCATCGGTCTTCAACCTCGGAGATATGGTATATGTTTGCAGCATGCTTCGGCGCAACAATGGCGAGATGGCGTACATGCCGCACATTGGGTACAACTTGGCCAAACACATGCAAAATGTGTCGCACAACATGCGATCGGGCGGAATGATTCGAATTGGCGGTATCGTCACAAAGATTACCCGGCACTTGCAAATACCGACCGGTGAAGATGTGGTACTCGGGTACACGCTTGTCGACCTAGATGGTCTATTTCGGGCGAGGCTAATCCGATGGGATGATATTCAAGAGGCTTGGATCAACTTGGGTCCAAAGGACAACATCCGGCACCGGTTGCCTCTAGAAACTCAAATCGATCCCTTGGATACCGATACTTGGAAAATTGTCGATGAGCCGCTCGAGCCACCGCTACCACAGCCACCGCAACCGCAACTGCCGCCACAGCAAGCCGCACCCGATGCCGCACAAGCACAAGGCATGCCAACCAACCAACAAATCTAGAATTTTATGCAGACCATGAACACCTCCATCAACAATTTGAGCATCAATGTTGGTAATCGCATGGATCGCATGGATGGGCGTATGGATGTCTTTGACCGTCGATTTGATGAGGTTGAGGCCGAGGCCGCCCGAGCGACCTACTATTCCCGCCGAGGATGCATGCACGCAAACCCGCATTTTGAGGATGATCCACCGACACCGCCGTAACAAAGACGGGCCGCTCAAAGGAGAGAGTACGAGATGGCGCAGGAGCGTGAGGCGGCGAGACTAGTACAAGAGGCCGGCAACAATGAAGAAGAGGAGAATGAGGCCGAAGACATGGATCGTGACGAGGATTGATCCAGCGCAGCACCACTGAGGACACTGCTTTATTTAAGCTTGGGGGATGGGAAGAAATTGTATCTGCATGCATATTTATTATTCAGTTCTTCGAAACTTTTTAGGATTTATAACCTTGTTTTTTTTACTTGACCATGAATAGGATTTGTGATTTTGAACTTAATTGCTTGCGATTACGAATTTGTCAAGACTTTTTACGAGGTTATGAAAAATAGAGTCTTGCATAATTGGACTTAATTGTCTAAAAATGTATAAAGTATAAAATCATGTTTAAAAGTTTTGTAAAAAAATTGGCAAAAATAAAAATTTGATAAACTTGAGTGATTGACAAAACATAAAAGTATTCTTGCACGATTTTTCAAATTTTCAGTAAAATCCTTAAAATAAATTTGAAATGACGACATAGTTCGGCGAAAAACTTTGTGGAAATAAAAGTATTTGAAAATGAGAAATTAGAAATTCAAATTTATTAGAGAAGCCATTTAGATTTGGAAATTTTAAATTAGGAAAAATTGGGATATCCGTGAGTATGAAAGAATACTTAGGATGTGTGTATTCATGATATGTGCATAAATGTTGAAAAATTAGATAAAATTGAAAAATTTTGGAAAATAAAAATGAGATTCCAATGACCTATGTTACGGCTTCATGACGTACTTATGGTTATGAGTCCTTAGCACTCTTGCTTCGCTAGTCTCCCGATAAAATTGACATTCATGTTAGTGGAAGGGTTAGATTAAGAGCATGCAAAGCACCCTTGAATTAGAACGGTTGGGTACGGTTAACTACTTGTAACTAACCGGTGCTTAAATGAGGATGGGGAAAATAATGCTAAAATCGTGAAAAAGTGTTCAAAGTGAGAAAATCAAAAGCAACAAAGACAAAAGAATATACATGTATCAACACACGAAGTCCGTAATTATTCTTACCCAAGTTTGATTCAAGCTTGGGGGTATTTTGAAAATTCTAAATTTTAAATGGCATATCTTTTAAATTTGGGTATACGAAGTTCACAAATTCAAAAGCCTTTAAGGAAATAAAAGTTAGAGTAATCGAATTGTGGGTTGATTCATAATTATTCGAGGGTTGAACTTGGGATTTGGGAAATATGCATGAAGTTTTTTTTTAAATTTTGGCAAGATCATACAAGTTTTTCATTTTGAGAAATGTATACTTGATATAGGGTTGAATTGTAGATCGAATTATAGTTCAAGTTTAAATGTTGCTTGGGGACAAGCAAATTTCAAGCTTGGGGGTATTTGATAGGTGTATTTTATATACACCATCGATCTAGTTTTTATCATAAAATAACACCAAATATCTTGTATTTTGGGATATAAAGCGAATATAATACACCAAGAATCAAGTTACTGCGTTCGCTCGATGTTTCAATGCAGGAAACAATGCAAAATGAAGAAAAACCGCCCAGTGCGGACGCACTCCCAGCCAGTGCGGACGCACTGGGTACTTAGCCAATTTTCCAGCGTCGCAGACCTCACAGATGAAAAGTCCGAGCGTAATGCGGACGCACTCACCTTCAGTGCGGACGCATTCACTACATAGATGATTTTTGCAACTTCCAGAATTTCCAGAAAAACAGAAGTTCAAGGTCAGTGCGGACGCACTCACATCCAGTGCGGACGCACTCAGTACTTGATCGATTTTTTCATATTCCTTGGAAAACAGAAAATTAAATGTCAGTGCGGACGCACTCACATCCAGTGCGGACGCACTCAGGAAATTTTGCAGAAAATCCAGAAAAGGAAACTTGGAACCAAAGGAGATTTGGAGTCGGTGCGACCCAGACCACCCGCACTCAACTCCAGTGCGGACGCACTGGACTCGCAGACAGCCAGAAATTCGCATTTTCAAGAGGTTTTCTATTCTAGGCTTCCAAGGAACACGTTTTAGAAGGCCAAAAATAGACATGGCAGTCTGAGGAGTGCACCCACTAACTCCACTTATGTCCTCTAAATTGGGCAAGGCCTTTGACTATAAAAGGAGAAGAATTTCGTCTCTCTCATTATCCATTATTATATCCATTTTCCACATATTGAGAGAGAGAGATCCTGCAGAAATTCTCGAAACTTTTCAAGGAAGAGGAAGGAGAAGATTCAAGCAAGGAGTCGGCAAGATCGAGGTTTTAGATCTAAGAAAGGGTGTAATCATTTCTTTATCTTATTTCTTATTGTTTTTTCCAATCTTTGTTATGGATCTCTCCAAGAGAGAGTAGTTCTCTTTCTAGGGGTTTAGGTCATGTAGCATGAACTTGTTTAATTCTATTTTACTCGGATTTTAGTTTTTATTATGATTGTTTGATTTGATGTTAATTTCTGTGATTTATTATTTGTGATGTTCCATGATTTGTACTTGAATTGTAGCGTCCCGCTTTGATCATTTAGACCCAAAGTAGATTAGGATCATATAGGATAGTGCAACTTGTTGTGTTTGACTTGTAGCGTCCCGCTTAAGTCTTCTTGATTAAAAGTAGATTAGGATCATATAGGATAGTATAAATTGTGATTGCAAATACCTTAGGATTTGAATTATAAGCGACCGTACTTTTGTATTCAAATCTGGAAAAATAGAAATTAAGGTTAAGGTTTGGTGAAGGACTTAGCGGTGAAGTCAAAACTTGATTAGGACACCTTAGAACAAATATCGATATATACATTTGAAGCACGTGATTAAATATCCCTGTAGGTTAGTGACAGCCCTAGAATTCAAGGCACATTAATCCGTCCACCCAAAGTATTCGTATTAATATTTGTTCCAAAGGCTAACTTAGGTTAGAAACCTCGTCATAATCAAACATGAATTTAAACAAACCGAGTAGATAGAATTAGCAAGGGATTGTGGACCGAATACCCCTAGACTTCTCAAACTTGATTTTCACCCGACTTTATTGCTTTTTGTTACGAACTTTTAGTTTACTTTAATTTTCCTTTAAAAACGAAATTACACAAAAACCCCCCTTTTTACTTTTATTGTTCAGTTTAGAAGTAGTTTTCTTTATTAAAAATTAGTATTTCCCTATCTCCTTGTGGATGGACACCTAAATACTACGATCGATAGGTTGTGCGCTTGCAACTAACCTATTTATTGAGTACGAAGGTTTATAAATTTAAAGGCAAAAAGAGTACAAGATCTCTATATCTAAAATACTCAACAAGCTTTTTGGCGCCGTTGCCGGGGAGAATAGGATAGATACTAGCTTTTATTTTAGGAAAGTACTTTTAATTCTTAGTTTCCTTATTTATTTTTCAGAAAATTAAAAATCCAAAAATAGTTTACTTCCCTTTTTACAATTTCTGAAATTTACTTTCCTTATTTAGAAAAATCCAAAAACATTTACTTTCCTTATTTAATTTTCTGCACTTTACTATTCTCTATTTCTATTCTCTCTCTTTCACATCTTTTCTTCTCTCATAGGTTTGAGCGCTGGCACCAGTCACAAGAAGTCAAACCGCGAAGATAAAAGCCGGCGAACTCTCTCTCTCTCAACCAATGGCAGGTCTAGATCCTAATCTAGGCATGCCTCGCAGTTTTGAGGTAGAAGTGGAAGACTATCCGGAAGGCCTTCTCAACCAAAACCTTCACGATAACATTCCGCCTCCTCCTCCTCCAAATAACAACCAACCACCACCACATCCACACAACAATGATCCACCTATTCTCAATAATAATCCTCTCTTCGGTGTCAATCCAAACAACAACGGCGCCAAAAAGCTTGTTGAGTATTTTAGATATAGAGATCTTGTACTCTTTTTGCCTTTAAATTTATAAACCTTCGTACTCAATAAATAGGTTAGTTGCAAGCGCACAACCTATCGATCGTAGTATTTAGGTGTCCATCCACAAGGAGATAGGGAAATACTAATTTTTAATAAAGAAAACTACTTCTAAACTGAACAATAAAAGTAAAAAGGGGGGGTTTTGTGTAATTTCGTTTTTAAAGGAAAATTAAAGTAAACTAAAAGTTCGTAACAAAAAGCAATAAAGTCGGGTGAAAATCAAGTTTGAGAAGTCTAGGGGTATTCGGTCCACAATCCCTTGCTAATTCTATCTACTCGGTTTGTTTAAATTCATGTTTGATTATGACGAGGTTTCTAACCTAAGTTAGCCTTTGGAACAAATATTAATACGAATACTTTGGGTGGACGGATTAATGTGCCTTGAATTCTAGGGCTGTCACTAACCTACAGGGATATTTAATCACGTGCTTCAAATGTATATATCGATATTTGTTCTAAGGTGTCCTAATCAAGTTTTGACTTCACCGCTAAGTCCTTCACCAAACCTTAACCTTAATTTCTATTTTTCCAGATTTGAATACAAAAGTACGGTCGCTTATAATTCAAATCCTAAGGTATTTGCAATCACAATTTATACTATCCTATATGATCCTAATCTACTTTTAATCAAGAAGACTTAAGCGGGACGCTACAAGTCAAACACAACAAGTTGCACTATCCTATATGATCCTAATCTACTTTGGGTCTAAATGATCAAAGCGGGACGCTACAATTCAAGTACAAATCATGGAACATCACAAATAATAAATCACAGAAATTAACATCAAATCAAACAATCATAATAAAAACTAAAATCCGAGTAAAATAGAATTAAACAAGTTCATGCTACATGACCTAAACCCCTAGAAAGAGAACTACTCTCTCTTGGAGAGATCCATAACAAAGATTGGCAAAAACAATAAGAAATAAGATAAAGAAATGATTACACCCTTTCTTAGATCTAAAACCTCGATCTTGCCGACTCCTTGCTTGAATCTTCTCCTTCCTCTTCCTTGAAAAGTTTCGAGAATTTCTGCAGGATCTCTCTCTCTCTCAATATGTGGAAAATGGATATAATAATGGATAATGAGAGAGACGAAATTCTTCTCCTTTTATAGTCAAAGGCCTTGCCCAATTTAGAGGACAGAAGTGGAGTTAGTGGGTGCACTCCTCAGACTGCCATGTCTATTTTTGGCCTTCTAAAACGTGTTCCTTGGAAGCCCAGAATAGAAAACCTCTTGAAAATGCGAATTTCTGGCTGTCTGCGAGTCCAGTGCGTCCGCACTGGAGTTGAGTGCGGGTGGTCTGGGTCGCACCGACTCCAAATCTCCTTTGGTTCCAAGTTTCCTTTTCTGGATTTTCTGCAAAATTTCCTGAGTGCGTCCGCACTGGATGTGAGTGCGTCCGCACTGGCATTTAATTTTCTGTTTTCCAAGGAATATGAAAAAATCGATCAAGTACTGAGTGCGTCCGCACTGGATGTGAGTGCGTCCGCACTGACCTTGAACTTCTGTTTTTCTGGAAATTCTGGAAGTTGCAAAAATCATCTATGTAGTGTATGCGTCCGCACTGAAGGTGAGTGCGTCCGCATTACGCTCGGACTTTTCATCTGTGAGGTCTGCGACGCTGGAAAATTGGCTAAGTACCCAGTGCGTCCGCACTGGCTGGGAGTGCGTCCGCACTGGGCGGTTTTTCTTCATTTTGCACTGTTTCCTGCATTGAAACATCGAGCGAACGCAGTAACTTGATTCTTGGTGTATTATATTCGCTTTATATCCCAAAATACAAGATATTTGGTGTTATTTTATGATAAAAACTAGATCGATGGTGTATATAAAATACACCTATCAAATACCCCCAAGCTTGAAATTTGCTTGTCCCCAAGCAACATTTAAACTTGAACTATAATTCGATCTACAATTCAACCCTATATCAAGTATACATTTCTCAAAATGAAAAACTTGTATGATCTTGCCAAAATTTAAAAAAAAACTTCATGCATATTTCCCAAATCCCAAGTTCAACCCTCGAATAATTATGAATCAACCCACAATTCGATTACTCTAACTTTTATTTCCTTAAAGGCTTTTGAATTTGTGAACTTCGTATACCCAAATTTAAAAGATATGCCATTTAAAATTTAGAATTTTCAAAATACCCCCAAGCTTGAATCAAACTTGGGTAAGAATAATTACGGACTTCGTGTGTTGATACATGTATATTCTTTTGTCTTTGTTGCTTTTGATTTTCTCACTTTGAACACTTTTTCACGATTTTAGCATTATTTTCCCCATCCTCATTTAAGCACCGGTTAGTTACAAGTAGTTAACCGTACCCAACCGTTCTAATTCAAGGGTGCTTTGCATGCTCTTAATCTAACCCTTCCACTAACATGAATGTCAATTTTATCGGGAGACTAGCGAAGCAAGAGTGCTAAGGACTCATAACCATAAGTACGTCATGAAGCCGTAACATAGGTCATTGGAATCTCATTTTTATTTTCCAAAATTTTTCAATTTTATCTAATTTTTCAACATTTATGCACATATCATGAATACACACATCCTAAGTATTCTTTCATACTCACGGATATCCCAATTTTTCCTAATTTAAAATTTCCAAATCTAAATGGCTTCTCTAATAAATTTGAATTTCTAATTTCTCATTTTCAAATACTTTTATTTCCACAAAGTTTTTCGCCGAACTATGTCGTCATTTCAAATTTATTTTAAGGATTTTACTGAAAATTTGAAAAATCGTGCAAGAATACTTTTATGTTTTGTCAATCACTCAAGTTTATCAAATTTTTATTTTTGCCAATTTTTTTACAAAACTTTTAAACATGATTTTATACTTTATACATTTTTAGACAATTAAGTCCAATTATGCAAGACTCTATTTTTCATAACCTCGTAAAAAGTCTTGACAAATTCGTAATCGCAAGCAATTAAGTTCAAAATCACAAATCCTATTCATGGTCAAGTAAAAAAAACAAGGTTATAAATCCTAAAAAGTTTCGAAGAACTGAATAATAAATATGCATGCAGATACAATTTCTTCCCATCCCCCAAGCTTAAATAAAGCAGTGTCCTCAGTGGTGCTGCGCTGGATCAATCCTCGTCACGATCCATGTCTTCGGCCTCATTCTCCTCTTCTTCATTGTTGCCGGCCTCTTGTACTAGTCTCGCCGCCTCACGCTCCTGCGCCATCTCGTACTCTCTCCTTTGAGCGGCCCGTCTTTGTTACGGCGGTGTCGGTGGATCATCCTCAAAATGCGGGTTTGCGTGCATGCATCCTCGGCGGGAATAGTAGGTCGCTCGGGCGGCCTCGGCCTCAACCTCATCAAATCGACGGTCAAAGACATCCATACGCCCATCCATGCGATCCATGCGATTACCAACATTGATGCTCAAATTGTTGATGGAGGTGTTCATGGTCTGCATAAAATTCTAGATTTGTTGGTTGGTTGGCATGCCTTGTGCTTGTGCGGCATCGGGTGCGGCTTGCTGTGGCGGCAGTTGCGGTTGCGGTGGCTGTGGTAGCGGTGGCTCGAGCGGCTCATCGACAATTTTCCAAGTATCGGTATCCAAGGGATCGATTTGAGTTTCTAGAGGCAACCGGTGCCGGATGTTGTCCTTTGGACCCAAGTTGATCCAAGCCTCTTGAATATCATCCCATCGGATTAGCCTCGCCCGAAATAGACCATCTAGGTCGACAAGCGTGTACCCGAGTACCACATCTTCACCGGTCGGTATTTGCAAGTGCCGGGTAATCTTTGTGACGATACCGCCAATTCGAATCATTCCGCCCGATCGCATGTTGTGCGACACATTTTGCATGTGTTTGGCCAAGTTGTACCCAATGTGCGGCATGTACGCCATCTCGCCATTGTTGCGCCGAAGCATGCTGCAAACATATACCATATCTCCGAGGTTGAAGACCGATGCGCTCTCCCCACGGGCAAAGAGAGTGTGAGAAAGTACCCGCTGGAGATATCGGAGGGCCGGGTGGAGAACATTCTTGACCCTCTGCTGGCCGAGGATCCCGTCTTGGCATGTTAAGACGCGGAACTGGGCCTCGCTCATGTCATGATAGAAGTCGAGAATGGTGCGCATCTCGCTGACATTGTCGGTGGATAGATCGAGTGCGGCCATGAGTTTGGTGGTGTGCAACATATGTGAGAAGCCCCCAAGGTTGAATGTCAGCGTTCGTGAACCCCCGGTCGAACTCGTAGGAGGAGAGGAATTCGATAGTGATGGCTTCATAAGTGTTGACCTCGTCACATATAAACTCCCACAAGCCAAGCCGCTCGGTGAGCATTTGCACCGACTCGAGGAGTCCGAGTGTTTCGAGTGTTTCTCGGCATATCCATCGAGATGGCTCGAGGGTCCGGCGGGACTGTAGAAGGTTACGCCTCAATTCTTGACCTTCGTTGAGTGGCAAGGCGGGTGGGTAAGGAGGTGGTTGGCGACTGCCCTGTCCTTTCTCAAACCTTTGCTTCTTGGCACTTGATTTCTTCGGCATTCTAAAAAAACTTGAAAGAATTAGAAGTCGAGGATACTTAGAATTGATAGCCCAAAAGCCGATCGCAAGATGAGAAAACCTTTCAAATTGCATAAGCAAGAACCCAGCAAGCCCTGCGGGGTAGTGACAGTGCTGCATGCGGGGTAGCCGTGGGACAATCTAGGCCGCATGCGATAGTGACAGTGCCGCATGCTGGTAGAGAGACGTCGAAATTTATACTTTGCATAATTAAGAATGAGAGCACATGATCCCTAGAGAATCTCAATTTAATTGTTTAAACCCCAAACCTTAGCACAATTAGCGCCACCGCATGAACCTTGAGGGTATTGAACCCTACCTTGACTATTTTAAACCTATTTCAAAAGGGGAGTGCTATTTTCAGATCAATAATTACAAAATTAAGGTCTAAGAGAAAATTTTATGTTTAAATGTCTATTTTACCCTTTTACCTCTTATTGCCTCAAACTCTCAATTAATAAGTAATAAATGAAGGTCCTTCTTTGGATATATAAAAAATCTATTCTAAACCCATATCTCTCTTTCTCTTTCCGGTATCTTCATTATTCTTTTCTCATTAATCACTTCAAGCTGTACGCATAGAAAAAAAATGGAATTAAATCGAATCTTAGATGCAATCAGAGAGAAACTCGCTGTGAAATCAAATTGTGCCATTCTCATCTTATGCTGAAATTCTCAACACAAGCAAGAGAGCAAGATAAAGATGTTTATTAGAGACGAGCTCTGTCGCTACCTACAAATTCTTGACCGAAAGCTTAGAAGAAAGTAAACTATCCATCTTATTTTTTTAATTTAGCACATAAATGAATTTTTATCTTTCATAATTAAAATGATTAGATTGTATGTTGTTTCCTAGCATTTGAATTGGTTAAATTAAGGTTCTTCATGTACTAGTCAGAGATTGAATTGGTTTAATTAAGAGGCATTTTGCTGCAATTGGTTAAATTGGAACTTCGGTTTTTTTAAGATGAATGACACTCACAATTTCATTAATTGTAGACCAACACAATTTGCTTAGCTAAACTATAATTTTAGTTCAGTGGTACATACCTCTGAGCCACTAGATGCAAAGGAAGACCTCCTCCTTATCTCTCTCGAGTGGCCTGCACATACCTTTGAAAATTACTTTTCATACAGAACTGTAACTGTGAGAAGTTCACTTATTTACCAGTAACAAAAAGCTATTTACAACGCCTCTATTTACCAGTAATATAGTCTAATATTCTTAGAACAACAAGTGTATGCTAAATTACAAGAATAGAATGAAACTTCAATTTTTACTGAACCAACTGCAACAGACAGGTAATGAAATATGTGATACTCTATTTGCTTAAATCAACAGGGCCGCGCCAATTAACTCTGCATAAATTTTTTTCATGAAGTACCAATATTTCTGTTGTAATATTCTATTTACTTACATATGAAAAGCATTTTTGGTTCATCTTAGATCAATTTTAGTTTGCATGATAAATGCCCTTCTCTTGATCCTAGCATTGGTGCTAGATCAGTAACAGGTGTCAAGAGGTTCATACTATGCACTTTGTTAACAGATGAATCTTAACGAGCCGATCAATAATGATGACATAGAGAATGAAAAGCTTGAGTTAATAAGATTAAGCTTCGAGACTTCTGATGAGTTGATCAAGGGAACACGCGTTTTTCTCTCCGAAAGAGGCTATGGTTTATCCATTCGTAGCTCAAGGAAAGATAAGTAAGTACTTTTGGGGTGTGATAGAGGTGGTTGTTACCGAGACTCCCGCAATGTTTCGATAGAACAAAGAAAAAGAACAACCACAAGTCGTTTAACAAATTGTCCATTTAATATTAAGGGAAAACGACAAGATAATGGGTTATGAATTATTGAAATAAAGAGCTACGAACACAATCATGAAGCTTCAATTGATGTAACCAGGCCTGCTATATGTCGTAGGCTATTGCAAGAAAAAATCAGAGGCGTTGATCATATGAGCAAATTGGAATATAACCAAGACAAATTCTTTCTTCTCTTCGGCAAAATAATCCCAACCTTACTGCAATCTCAAAAACCATTTATAGCTCTCTTGGAAGATACAAGGCGTTGACCAAACTTTCAAAATACTTATTTATTTGAACAAAAATAATGTCAGAATCAAAATTAACACTTACTAAAACCGAAATTGATTTTGTTCTTCAATATCGAAATTTATTGTTTAAAATAAAAATGAATATTCGTCTGAACTGAAATAAATACTAATTTGAAATAAAATGAACATTCGTTTCAACAAAAATGAAAAATTATATTTTTTTTAATTTTTGTAAAAGGCTCTCCAATGTCAATTAAAAGTTCAAAACTATAATATTCCGGGGCTCCGGGTGGTAGAACAACAACAGGATTGGCTCTGAATTTGAATGTAAATTTGTGTCGTCTGGTGTTGTGACTAGTTATGTTGTGATTGAAACATGTATAGTGTCTTGCTATTTTTAAGTTGAAGTTTTCACGTGTCGTATTCTATCGTGATCAAAATCAAGAAAAATGATGATGATACGCAAATGGTCGATCAAACATAACATGATTGATCACGTGTAAATATATTTTACGAACTTTAAGTTTGTTTAAGAAAGAAAAAATAAATAATATTAATATTTCCGTGGTGACATGACTATGTATCGTTCCGTGTCATGTTCCAAAACATTTTGTGTTGTTATTAGGTTGGTTAGTGTGTTGTGTCGTATCATATCATCATTTTTCGGAAGATAGTACACACAAATGAATATAACACTGGACACAACACACAACCAACATACGTATTGCATCATAATGAAATCGTGCTGCATCGAGACGTGTCCGATCAACCTTTTTACATCCCTACCCTGAGTATGAAACCATGGCAGGGATCATATATGGCTATATCCATTTATTCATCGTGATGGAGAAAAATAAAGCCCGCAAACTTTGACGTAATTCAGCCCAATAACCTATTCTTTAGAAAATGAAAATCCAGCTGAACTAATTCAGCCCAATTTAGGAACTAACTCAAAAATATATCTGCGGTCCACAGGCTAAGAATTACTGGGCTTGTACGATTACAACATTGTTCATAATTGGTGCAATGTTTTCTCGGCCCAAAATTTGATTAGCCTCACAATTTCTTTATAGTGCTTTCTCAAGGGGAATTCACATCACTCCCGGTACCGTAATAGAGAATCTTTTACAATTACTTGATCTGGACCGTTCTTTTTAACTTGGCACGAATCTCAAAGCCCAATAATTTTGTCCCCTCTGTCAGCCCGAATCCCAAAGCGGCTGGGAGATAATCTCAAACCGTAAAGTGAAGGGAATCTTTTATGGTACCGGGGAGAATATTTGCCCTTCTCAAGGATCAGATCTCTCGGACTACCAACTTTTTTTTTTTTCGTAATTTAAAAACTCATAATTTCTAAAGGTCAAGTCTCATAATTTATTTACAGTGCTTCCTCAGGGGTCCGACATTTTTATTAATATCCATAGTTAATTAGAAATTAATATTTATGTCCAGAATTCCCGACTTCCGCCAAAAATGTCCAAACCGGCCATTTTATGGCCGATTTACTCTTTATTTTTTTTATTTTTTAGAGACACTATGAAGAGGAAAATAATGAAATCTAACACTGAAATTGAATTTTTTGTTTAATTATTTGTTAGATTACTTATTTTCATTTATAATTAGCATATTTATAGTAAAATACACGAGATTACTTGAAATTATATTGAATTACACTATATTACAATAAATTATGTTGAATTACACTAAATTACGTTAAATTACAATAACTTCGCTAATTATGCTGAAATACGGTAAATTACGCTAAACTACGCTAAATTACGCTACAGTAGACCGACTTTCTGTCATCTTTTATGAATCATAAAAAATAGTAAAAAAATTCGAAAAATAGTAAAAAATGATATTCTACAAGTTCATTATGTAACTAATTTACTGAACTACTTAGATTGAATAATAGAAATAAAAATCTTAATCGGAAACTTCAACTCAAGTTTTGAGGCCTTCCCTTAGATTTTTGGCAATTCTGAATTTTAAAATCCGGCATCGCCCCGGTATCGCCGGCACAAACGCATGCGTTTTTTCGCAAGCTTTCCGAAAAGTGGTCATTTGCTGAAATCGGACACTCAAGCGCCGTTTTATGGTCGTTTGAAGTTTCGTCGTTGTTTTTGGCTTTTTCAGTGAAGATATCGTCCCTATTCATATATAATTTAGTGTAATTTACCGTATTTTAGCGTAATGTAATGTAGTTTAATGTAATTTAGAGTAATATAGTGTAATTCAACATAATTTCAATTAATTTAGCATATTTTAATATAAATATGCTAATTATATATCAAAAGAAGTAATTTAACAAATAATTTAAACAAAAAAATTTAAATTTTCAGTGTTAGATTTCATTATCTTGCTCTTCATAGCATCTCTTAAAAAAAAAACGAGTAAGCTGGCCACAAAATGGCCGGCTTATGGGAATAGTAAACCAGCCATAAAATAGTCGGTTTGGACATTTTAGGCAAAACCCTAGAATTCTGGACATAAATATTAATTTCTAATTAATTTTGGATATTATAAAAATGTCGGCTCAGGGGTCAAGCCTCATAATTTAGAGCACTATAATTTCTGATAGTGCTTTCTGAAGGACCACAACTTTTTAAATTGTCGTATTTCTATACATTTTGATGGCTGTTGACAGCTGTCAATATATATTTTATTTTGATTAACAACTTTCAGTACCAACTGATTAGGCAAATTTCAACAACATTTATGCAATATAACGTACTGCATATATAATAGTGAAACTAAATTTTGGTTGATTTACTCTGTTTAATTAAAAAATACTGGATATTTCGATTTTATTTTATTTAAATTCGTTGGTTATGCAATTACAAAATTGCGAACTTGTAGACCACTAATAAAATTAGGTTTCTTGCTATGTAATAATTGCTCAACTGTACTGCTGCAATCGTATTTAAAACTGACGATGCAGTGATGTTAAACCTCTCAATTCCATTAAAATGCATAATAGTGACATGCGCAATTACTTATTCTAGAAGCAATTTGAACATCATGTGCAGTGGGGACCAAAACTGGTACACACCTAATCTCTGAAATTTCTCTTGTCACTTTATTTAAATTTCCATGTTTCATATTGACCATATATATTATAACCTTTCCTTGTATAATTAGTTGGAAATTATCTAACTAAACCCCTCAATATTGCCATGGCAACTCAATCTTCCCCACTTCACATACTCTTTTTCCCTTTCCTCGCCCATGGCCACCTCCTACCAATGGTTGATGTGGCGAGATTTTTCGCCTTACGTGGCGTCAAGTGCACCTTCCTTACCACCCCTGCCAATGTCACCTACATCGAGCCGACAATCGACCGGACTAATAAGATCATCAAAAGCAAAAATGAGCCCCATCTCGTGCCGATCTCCGTTTCTTTGATATCTTTCCCCTCTGCTGAGGTGGGCCTACCGGAAGGGCTAGAAAATGCCGCATTTACCAGCAACCACCAAATGCGTCAGAAGTTTTTTCAAACCTGCTTACTGCTAGAGAAACCATTTGAGCAAGTGCTCAAGGAGGTAAGTCCTGATGCGTTCGTCTCGGCCACCTTCTTCCCTTGGTCTGCTGATGTGTCGGCAAGAACCGGTATTCCTCGACTGGTTTTCAATGGTACGGGGTTACTGGCACGTTCTGCGCAAGAGAAACTTCAACAAATTATAGAGTCCCTCCCTGTTGACACAGACAAGTTTGTTCTACCGGGCTTGCCGCACCAGTTGGAGATGCACCGAGCTCAGTTTATGTCTCCTACGACAAACAAAGAGATGGTCTCTCTGTTCAAGCGCATGAGCGAAATGGATGTCAGAAGCTATGGTGAGATCGTTAACAGCTTTCTAGAACTGGAAGCTGATTATATGGTACACTGGCGTGAGGTGGTCGGCCGAAAGGCGTGGCTGATTGGACCGGTTGTGCTGTGCAACGAAGAATATATTGAGAAATCCAGTAGAGGAGGGAACCCATCCATAGGAACCGAGGAGCTTTTGCAGTGGCTTGATAGCAAGCATACTGGTTCCATGGTGTACATCTGTTTCGGTTCAATAACAAACTTAAATACCTCTCTAGAGCAATTAATGAATATTGCAATTGCACTCGAGGAGTCAGATCGGGATTTTATTTGGGTTGTTAACAGTTCAAACCTGGAGGGATACCACGATTGGCTGGAAGGATTCGAGCAAAGAATGCATAAAGAAAAAAGGAGTTTGATTATCAGAGGATGGGCTCCACAGCTACTTGTACTAAATCATCCCGCCATCGGGGGTTTTCTGACACACTGTGGATGGAACTCGACACTTGAAGCAATCAGCGCCGGTGTACCGATGATAACCTGGCCAATGAGTGGCGATCAATTCTTCAACGAAAAGCTGATCGTGGAGATGCTGCAACTAGGAGTGGCGATTGGAGTGAAGGAGGGTCCATATGTTCAAAACCGGCAATTGATCGAAGCAGAGACGATAAAGAGTGCGGTTGAAAGGGTCATTGGTGAAGGTGTTGAAGGCGAGGCGATGAGGAAACGAGCCAAAGAACTAAAAGAAAGGGCAAAAGCAGCAGTGCTAGAGGGAGGATCGTCTTATGCTGAGCTTGACAATTTGATAGAGGAGTTGATAGCTAGGAGAAATTCAGTGTAGATTTTGATCATTGGAGCCTATCTTATATATATTTAACCTTGTTGTTGTACCAATTATGTAGAGATATGCAGCTCCATATATTGATTTGACACTGTGCTGATAAGATCTTTTTAATGATTAATTAATGGTTTCTGTTGAAAATAAGAGAGAGATAGGAAAATAATGAACTTAATTTCTTATTCAAGTTCTTAAAATATAAGTAGAATACAAAATCATTTATACACAAATCTCTAACGGTAACTTTCTAAAATGGAAAAAATTAGTTGAGCTTCATTATATTAAAAAAAGATGGCTCCTGTTTTTTCTTTAATTAGCCGATGATAAAAATAAACCAATATGGCTCTGAAGCTGATTCCAATCAGTGTTGTAAATAACAGTATGCGCTCGTTGAACGGACAGGTACTATTAAGCAAGTAATCAGTATGCGGCCGATTAATTCGAATTATGCGGACAATTAATCATTTTCATTAAAATTAGGCATATATATTTATAATTTATTTAACTCATCAAACTCATCAAATAAACTTAATTTAACTTAGTTCTATTATTATAACATGACACTACACTTATTTCTTCTTAACAACGCATACACATTTTACATGTGTAAGCAACACATTTATTTAATGAAAAATAAATTCGAGAATTAAGTTTTTTCAAATACTAATAACATATTATTTGAAAAAATAAAACATTCAAACATAAAATCACTAAATTTAGTTTATGATACAACTTAATTTCATATATGAACATGTCGTACTAATTGAAAAAATTACATCAGTAAGTACAAGAAATATATGATATATAAATAATATATGAATTAATCAATTTCAAAGTAAGAAAATAATATAGAAAATAATATTGAATGTATGTCCAAGCACAAATAAAATTACAATACAAGATTTATGAAACTTATTATCACACACAATCACAAACAAAAAAAAACAATGTGAAAATAAATATTCACTGGAATAAACAGGAATAAACGGAAATAAATGGGAATAAGTGGACGATTAAACGGAAATAAACGGAATAATCCGGAATAATTGGCTGAATAATCGGAAAAATCCGTTAACATACCTCTGATTAGTGTATTCGTAACGGTTTAGCCACCGTTAATGATTAAATAGATGTTTAATTGGCTGTTAAGACCATTTTTTACAACACTGATCTCAATTATTTTAAATCATATTTCTCAACAGTTTCTTTAAATTTATATTTTTCTTTAGAAAAAAAATAACAGTAAGGCCCTCTTTTCATTAATGAATGAAGTACCCGTACAAGAGTACGACAGATCACTGTCACGCATAAGCCCCGCCGCCGGTCACCCCATCACTACCAGCTCACTGTGCCAAGCACCCGCCGTTGGCATGTCACCAGATAAACAATCATACCAGTTCGTTGGAGATTCTTAACAAAAGATATACAATTGAAGTCTGTAGTATTTTGTGACACTTAGGATAGACCATAAGCATTTTTAATATACCGTGTATTTCTCTGTTACAGCCTAATGACTCTTTACAACCTTTACAGTCTAACGGCTCTTTAGTCTCTGTTTTTTATTCTCTGTTTGTATATAAATAGAGTAATAGTTATTCATTGTAAATCATATGATATATTAATAAAATTAATTATTCTATTAAAGATTGCTCAAATTAATATGGTATCAGACCAAAATTGATTCGTACCTCTAGTTTGTGTACCAGGAAGTAATGCAAAAAAAAAAATTTCAAAAATGGTAAAATCATGTTGTTCGGTCAGAGGCGACGATGCCCATGATGGAATCAGCGACCAGTTAGTTCTCAACACAGATGAACCATCCCCGGTGGTTACTTCACAACATAGCCGGTTGTTGGAACTCACCACCGGCACTCAGAGTCGGAGCAAAATTATCAATCAGGTACTCAATATAATCGTTCTGAGCACATTAAAAAAACGAATCCGCACCCGTATCCGTTCCTTAGATTTAATTTTTTGTCCCCATCCTAGTCAAAGTTTGAATTTCATTCCTCTTGTGAACATTTCCACTAGCAAGTTCATCTATTGTTGGGGTTCCTTGAACTGAGGGAGAGGGAATTAATCGAGGACTGCAAAATATCTCCATTGCTTGAGAGTCATCCAATGGTGACTAAAAACTGTGCACCACAGGCACTAAGAGAAATATAAATGCAACATAGCAAGATAAACTATGATAGCAACTAAGCCACAACAGGGCACTAAGAGAAGTACAAATGCAAAACAGCAATATAAACTATGACAGCAACTAAGCCACAACAGGGCAACCAAAGTCTAGATTAGCATTTTTAATCAGATTCCTCAGAAAGCCAATCCACCATCTGCGCCACTGTAGGAAATGCAATCTGCAAAGGGACCTCATCCAAATCCGTAGGCATCTATTTGTTGGTTTCCACCTTGATATCCATTGGTAGTTTGCCTGTCCAATATACAATAATAGAGATAATTGTGAGTATTACAGATCGACATGGTTGCACAATAGAACTATTAAAATATAGATCATTGCGTTGTTTCCAAATCCCCTAAATGACAGCCCTAACCACCACTAACAAGGCCTTTCTTTTCAGTTTAGGGAGGGTAAGGGAAAATTGCACAACATCCTCAATAGAATGCTATTGTTGAAAGTGATCTTGACATTGACCCATATAAAACCAAATTTGTTTAGCAAAGAAACCTTGAAAAAAAAAGGTGATTAGTCTTCAGGATCATGACAAAACTGACAGCTAACATCTCCTTGCCATCATTTTTTTTGAAGATTAAGCTTGGTAAGGATTTTATTCTTGTGCAACAGCCACATGAAAACCCGAATCTTGGGAGGGACTGGCAATTTCCACCATAGCAAAGGCTGGATAGGTTGTTCACCCCTGAAATTTAAAAACTTACTTAATTGGGTGTGCTAGAAACTGGAATCTCAGAAAAATCAAGGTTTTGACTAAGCATGGAATTTGGTGAATCCACATCTGGATTGAATGCTTTCTTCTCAATTGAGGTTTGAAGCTCTAGAATATTAAAAAAAATATATAATTAGAGTAAATCAAAAGAAAAGTTGTTCGTGGGAACAAACTAAAAGTCAATTAAGCTTGAATTAGTACCGTTTTTATCCATCTCCATTAGAAAAATGAGAAGCCATTTATAGCTGAAAGAGCCCGGTACCTGTAGAAAATCGTAACTCTTTGTACGGTCCGTGTATAATAGTACACGGCCTGTGTATAAGTATACAGAAAGTGGAAATAGAGAAAGACACAAGATTTAACGAGGTTCGGCACCAATTCGGTGCCTACGTCCTCCACACCCAAACTCACAATTTTTCTATTATTTTTCTGATGATTATTACATAGAGGAGAAGAGAATATATAGAGAGATTAGAGAGAATAAATAGATTTGTTTCCTAATACAATTATCTAAAATGGGAATGTAATAACTCTGATTGATTCCCCCAATTGTTGCTCCTTCTTTGAAGATATGGTCCAGATAGGCAACGATATGGACCACCATTTATTTCAACACCCGCCCTCAAGTTGGTAGGTAGACATCTACCATACCCAACTTGGCAATCGAATCTTCAAAGCACTTGGTTGACACCGCCTTTGTTAACATGTCTGCCAACTGTTGTTCTGATCTTACAAATGGAAATGAGATGATCTTTTCTTCCAAATTTTGTTTGATGAAATGTCTATCAATTTCTATGTGCTTGGTCCTGTCATGTTGTACTGGTGGGCTATCTCAATTGCTGACTTATTATCACAATGTAGTCGCATTTCTCCTTTTGGCCCATATTTTAATTCATTCATAAGTTTTCTCAACCACAACAACTCACATAGGCCATTCGACATCCCTCTGAATTCTGCTTCTGCACTTGACAGTGCAACCACATTCTATTTCTTACTTCTCCATGTAACCAGGTTTCCTCCCACAAAGGTGAAGTATCCTGACATGGACTTTCGATCTATTTTGTCTCCAGCCCAATCAACATCTGAGTATCCCCAAATATCCAAGTGTCCATTTTTCCTAAACTGAATGCCTTTCCCTGGAGTTTTCTTTAGATACCGCAAAACTCTTATCACAGCATCCATGTGTTGTTTTCTCGGGTCCTGCATAAACTGACTCACCATGCTCACAGCATATGCAATATCGGGTCTAGTATGGGATAGGTAAATGAGTTTACCTACTAATTTCTGATAGGCTTCCCGATCCCACCTCCGGATCTTCTGGGTCATCTTCAAACTTTAGGTTCAGAATTGTGGGTGTATCAGCTGGCTTACAATCGAGCATCCCCATCTCTGCATGTAAGTCAAGTGTATACTTTCTCTGTGATAGAGATATATACCTTCCTTTGAGCGCAGTACCTCTATTCCCAAGAAGTACTTTAGACCGCCTAGATCCTTCATCTCAAATTCCTGTGATAACTTTTGCTCGAGCCACTTGATTTCCATAGTATCGTCCCCTGTAATTATCATGTCATCAACATAGATAATTAAGATGGTTACCTTGCCTTGACGATGCTTGAATAACAGAGTATGATCAGAATCACTTTGATTGTAGTTATAACTCTTCATGGCCTTACAGAACCGCCCGAACCATGCCCGGGGGGACTGTTTTAAGCCATATAGACTCCGTTCCAACTTGCACACCAGTTTCTTGTTGTTTTGGTGAGAATATCCTGGCGGTAGATCCATATAGATTTTCTCTTCTAAATCACCATGCAGAAATGCATTCTTCACATCAAACTGATGTAGGGGCTAGTCAAGGTTTCCTGCAAAAGATAATAAAACTCGAACTGTGTTAAGCTTTGCAACTGGGGAAAAAGTTTCCTGGAAATCTATACCATATGTCTGAGTGTACCCTTTTGCAACCAATCGTGCCTTATAGGGCTCAACTTTACCTGTAGCATCATATTTCACAGAAAACACCCACTTGCATCCGACTGTTTTCTTCCCAGTCGGAAGTTCTACCAAATTCCAAGTTTTAGTGGTTTCTAGGGCTTTCATCTCAGTTTCCATGGCTTCAACCCATTTGGGATCGTGTAGTGCTTCTCTCACAGTGTTTGGTACTCGAATTTTCGATAATTCCTTAGTAAAAGTTTGTACCAAGTTGGACAACCCTTCAGTGCTGGTATAGTTAGATATCGCATACCCTTCTTCGTTATACCTCTTTGGTCATACATTTCGGTTGGCTCTAATGAGATACCTTCTTTCAGAGATGAGAGAACTTACCTCAAGAGCATCCTCAGGAGAACTTGAGAGTGGTATGTCTTCTGAATCCTCGTGGGACTGTATCACTCTGCCTCTGGACTTTCTGCTTCATCAACCCATGTACGGTCCGGATCCCCGGATGCACGGTCCGTATCCTCTGATGTACGGACCGTGTAGTCGGCTGTGCGGTCCGCGTCATCAGACGCATTTTCTGGTGCCTGGTCATTGTCCTCTGGTATATGAACTGGGTTGGTGTTCTCCTGATTATCCCACCATACTTGGTAACCTGGTTCCCCTTGTACTGGTACTGGGATTGGTTGGTTTGGGAAACAAGATTCACTCTCTAAGAAAGTTACATCCATTGTGACATAGGTCTTTCTGGTTTCTAGATCAAAGCATTTGTACCCTTTCTGATTAGTTCCATACCTAATGAACATGCATTTAATGGCACATGGTTCTAACTTTGTTCTCTTCTCTCGCGGAACATGCACATATGCTACACAACCAAAAATTTTAGGTGCCAAGGTCAAGGTTGAAGAGATTTCTACAAATGAGGCCAGTTTTTGTAATGGAGTGAGAAAATTTAGGGTTCGTGAGGGCATTCTATTCATGAGGTATACAACAGTAGATATAGCGTGGTTCCAGAAATTCTGGGGCACATGACTTTCAAACAATAATGACCGTGCAATTTCTAAAATATGCCTATTCTTCCTTTCGGCCACTCCATTCTGTTGGGGAGTACCAACACAGGATGTTTCATGGACAATTCCGTTATCTCTAAAATATTTTCTCAAGAAATTATTCACATACTCCCTCCCATTATCACTTCTAAGAATCTTAATCTTTTTCCCAAACTGTCGTTGGACCAAATTCAAAAAATCTAGAAAGCATGTGGCAACTTCATCCTTAGTTTTTAAAAGATATAACCAGGTCATTCGGGTACTATCATCAGTAAACAAAACAAACCATCTTTCTCCATTAATAGAGGTAACTGGGGCTGGACCCCACACATCAGAATGAACTAAATCACCAAATTCCAAATTCTTAAAACAAGCACTAGGATACGTGTTTCTATGACTCTTACTTTTAATACAAGTTTCACATGAAATTTCAGAAATTGATACATTAACCCATAATGACGGAAACATCTTCCGCATATAACCAACAGAAGGGTGCCCTAACCTCTTATGCCATAACAAAATATTATCTGTCTGAACACTCCGTACAGTCAAACATGCGGAGCTAATACTCTCATCTTCAAGATGATACAGTCCATTGTGCTTAATACCACGCCCAAGTATCTCCTTCGTGAGGATGTCCTGAAAAATGCAAAATTTTAGGTACATTAGAACAGCACAGTTTAAGTCTTCAGTTAATCTTCCCACTCATATGAGTCTCGTGGTCAGCGAAGGGACTAGTAGTGTTTCTTTTAGACATAGAGATGAAGTAGCAGAAACATTTCCCGACCCTATAACTGGTGATTTAATCCCATTTGCACTCACAATTTCTTTCCTGTTTGATTCGTGGATTTTATCTAGATCAGAATCTAGATAGGTCATGTGATCAGTTGCTCCCGAGTCTATTACCCATTTTTCTATATTATGTGCAATAAAAGCATTACCTTTCTCAGCACCACCCTCTGTACCTTCAACAAAATTTGCTAGTGTCAGAGATGCTTGTCCGGTGTTGCTTTTGTGGCTCGGGTTCTGACCTGTACGGTCCGTGCTCCCTCCTGCACGGTCCGTGTACACCATCTAGTGAGCCTGTCCCTTCTTACCTGCTCCTTTTCTCTCCTTCAATTCATGCCACCAGTTTGGGTAGCCATTCAGCTGAAAGCACGTCTCTCTAGTGTGCTTTGGGTTGTGGCAGTGGGTACATCCACCTCCTTCAACTCGTTTCCCTTTTCCCTGGTTTGTTTCAGTTTTAAGAGAAAGAGATACCTCAGATGCACGGGCCGTGTGATTACCTGTGCGGTCCGTGTTCCAGTTTGTCCGGTCCGTGTTCCAGCCTGCACGGCCCGTGCCCTTCACCGCCATAACAACAGAGTTTGAGTTACTGTTGTCACACATCACCTTTTGCCGCATCTTCTCCCGTCTAATTCTGGCATATGCTTGCTCGATAGTTGGAAGGGGCACCGTCTGGATTATGTCGGCTCGAGTGCTATCCAAACGATCATCTAGTCCGGCAAGGAACTTGTACACACGATCTTGCTGGACCCATAGGTTGTGCCTCTCGATATCCACCGTGCATGTCATGGGATTTGGCCTCCTAAAGTCAATTTCCTTCCGCAACCCCTGTAATTCATTATAGTATTTCTCCAACGACCCCCCCCCTTTTGATACAACATATAAACCCTCTGTTGAAGATCATAAATTTGAGAGGAGTCACATCCATCAAAAAATGTTGTAGCTAAAGCATCCCATACCTCCTTTGATGTGGGATACCGATGAAAATTACCAATCAAAGCTGGATCCAAGGAATTTAGAATCAAACCTTTCACCATCGAGTCGTGCATCTTCCACTGTTCATGCCCCACATCGCCTACTAGAGGTGCTTGTTTGTCGCCCTTCACATATCCCAACTTGCCTTTGCCGGCCATATGCGTCTCCATTATGGACAGCCACAGGCCATAGTTGTTTCCATCGAGTTTAACAGTGGTTGAGTTAATTGGTACGTCAATCGGTACGGCAGTCGCCTTTTGTGAGGAGAGAAGTTCCTTCAGCGCTTGAAGCAGGGTCATGTCAGCGCTGGGGTCTGGGATCTTCTCTCCATTCGTCTTCATGCTAGGGTCGTCCATCTCAAAGTTCCCCTGTTAGATCTACACCTACGCCTGGTGCTCTGATACCATGTAGAAAATCGTAACTCTTTGTACGGTCCGTGTATAATAGTACACGACCCGTGTATAAGTATACAGAAAGTGAAAATAGAGAAAGACACAAGATTTAACGAGGTTCGGCACTAATTCGGTGCCTACGTTCTCCACACCCAAACTCACACTTTTTCTATTATTTTTCTGATGATTATTACATAAAGGAGAAGAGAATATATAGAGAGATTAGAGAGAATAGATAAATTTGTTTCCTAATACAATTATCTAAAATGGGAATGTAATAACTCTGATTGATTCCCCCAATTGTTGCTTTCCTTCTTTGAAGATATGGTCCAGATAGGCAACGATATGGACCACCATTTATTTCAATAGTACCTGTACCAGTTTTTGCCTTAAGTAAGGTACAACTTTCTGAAGTAGTCAAATAGAGAGGGAGCCATTGTGGCGTTCCCAATCAAGCCTTGGTCGAGAGAGAAGACGAAGACTATCGGAACAGATTCACTAGGGGTTTTATTTCTTCAAGAGAAGAGAGAGGGAGAAAGTGAAAGAGCGGAGTAGAATGGGAGGTGAATCTTCGCTGACGCTTGTTCAATTAATTAACGGAGTTGCTTTGTTAATGGCTGATCTAGCGCATCTCTGAACACGCGTTTTGACAAAAATGCAACAACTCAGGTTTCATCATACACTTGATAGGCAGAATTTTCCTGCATGTGGGCAGAGGATTCGATTCCGAGATAAGAGCCTGTTCAGCCGTTTACTGTGCACGTGGGAAAAAAATTCACACAGATTTTGCGAAAATCAGCCCATTTCCGTTCAAAAATTTCCATTCCATCACCCATTTCCGTTCCCATTCTACGGCCGAAAAGTAAATATGGGGGTCCACAGGCATTTTGTCAAGAAAATTGAAGAAAAAGGTAATTTTTCTGATTTTTTTTTGAAGGGAAGATTAATTTGTAAAATTCTCCAATTGCTCGATTACTAATTACGTACTTAGGGTATCCTTAGATTGGAAGAAATTAACTGTAGAATGTTGGAATTCTTTAGTTTACAAGATAGAAAAAAGGCTGCATGGTTGATGTACCCTATTTAATTAATAAAAATTTCTGGATATTTCGATTTGATTTTATTTAATTCGATAGTTCTGCAATTAAAAAATTGCAAACTTGAACTTGTAGGCCACTAATTAAATTATGTTTCTTGCTCCGGAATTTTTACTGATCCGAAATTTTCGCGGTACAGTACAGGAGGTACAAATTGTATATCAAAATCATAAAAGACATCCTTGATATTAACGAGTGAGCCTATGGTGCTATGCATAGCACGGATGGCTAGTGTACTACAGCTCAATATGGTACTTTTTAAAATCCTAACGGTCGATCCAACCGTTCAATGTGATAATCATATGAATATGTACTTGCAAACTAAATTTTATATTTTTTCAAATTTTTTTACTATTTTTTTAGATACATAGAATTTTGATGGTCCAGAATTTTCAGAAAACACAGATTTTTCTACCTATATAAAAAAATAGTAAAAAAATTCGAAAAAATATAAAATTTAGTTTGCAAGTACATATTTATATGGTTATCACATTGAACGGTTGGATCGACCGTTAGGATTTTAAAAAGTACCATATTGAGCCGTAGTACACTAGTCATCCGTGTTATGCATAGCACATAGGCTCACTCATACAAGTATACAACCATAAAAGATCACGATCATCCTTGTACATGCGTTACAAGCAATGACGACCACAAAAGTTAATAAACAGATAAAGTTTAAATTTTTTATTTTTCTGCTGATTTTAGAAGAGACCAAATTCCACAACCACCACTTATGAGTTATGATTGCCAAAAATAATAACAAAGACACAAAGGCTGGAGTCCTTAATTAATTTAAAAATGGTGATGCACAGATGCAGTGATGTTTCACCTCTCAATCCCTTCAAATTGCATAATAGTAACATCCGTGATTACTCGTTCTTCTGGAAACGATTTGAAATTCATGTGCAGTGGGGACCACAAAATGATACACACCACTCCAGACCCCTAATCTCTGATCTTTCTTCTGTCACATTGTTGAAATTTCCAAGTTTTATATTGTATATTATGACCTTTTCGGAGTATAATTCCTTGGAAATTATCTGACTAAATTCAACACCTCAATATTGCCATGGCAACTCAATCTTCCCCACTTCACATACTCTTTTTCCATTACCTCGCCCATGGCCACCTCCTGCCAATGGCTGATGTGGTGAGACTTTTTGCCTTACGTGGCGTCAAGTGCACCTTCCTAACCACCCCTGCCAATGTCACCTACATCGAGCACACAATTGACCGGACAAGCAAGTTCATCATAAGCAAAAATGAGTCTACCCTCGTGCCGATCTCTGTTTCCTTGATCTCTTTCCCCTCTGCTGAGGTGGGCCTACCGAACAGGCTAGAAAATGCCTCATTTGCTAGCCACCCCCGAAATGCGTCACAAGTTTTTTCAAGCCTTTTTGCTGCTAGAGAAACCATTCGAGCAAGTGCTCAAGGAGATAAATCCTGATGCGTTCATCTCCGACACCTTTTTCACTTGGTCTGCTGATGTGTCGGCAAGAACCGGTATTCCTCGCCTGGCTGTGCTGTGTAACGAAGAATTGATTGAGAAATCCAATAGAGGAGGGAATACATCGATTGGAACCAAGGATCTTTTGCAGTGGCTTGATAGCAAGCGTCCTGGTTCCGTGGTGTACATCTGTTTCGGTTCATTAGTAAACTTAAATTCCTCTCTAGAGCAATTAATGAATATTGCAATTGCACTCGAGGAGTCAGATCGGGATTTCATTTGGGTTGTTAAGAGTTCAAACCTAGAGGGATACGACGATTGGCTGGAAGTATTCGAACAAAGAATGCATAAAGAAAATAGGAGTTTGATTATCAGAGGATGGGCTCCACAGCTACTTGTACTAAACCATCCCGCTGTCGGGGGTTTTCTGACACATTGTGGATGGAACTCGACAAATGAAGCAATCAGCACCTGTGTACGGATGATAACCTGGCCAATGAGTGGCGATCAATTCTTCAACGAAAAGCTGATTGTAGAGATCTGCATATAGGAGCGGCTATTGGGGTAAAGGAGGGTCCATATCTTGAAAAACGGCGCCAATTGATCGAAGCAGAGACGATAAAGAGTGCGATTGAAAGGGTTGTTGGTGAAGGTGTCGAAGGCGAGGCGATGAGGAAACGAGCCAAAGAACTAAAAGAGAGCAAAAGCAGCAGTGCAAGAGGGAGGATCATCTTATGCTGACCTTGACAATTTAATAGACGAGTTGGTAGCTAGGAGAAGTTCAGTGTAGATTTGAGCCTATCTTATATGTATTTAACCTTGTTACTCTACCAATTATGTAGCGATATACAGCTGCATAGAGTGAGGCTACGGTCCTATGCATAGCACCAATTGGGTCCGTACTACGGCTCAAAATTTGATTTTTTAAAATCTTAACGGTCGATCCGAACCGTTCAACATGATTATAAAATGAATATGTACTTGCAAACCAAATTTTACATTTTTTTTGAATTTTTTTACTATTTTTTTCGAAAATCACTTGATTTGAACATTATGGACCATCCAAAAACAGCCTATCTAAAAAAATAGTAAAAAAATTCGAAAAAATGTAAAATTTGGTTTGCAAGTACATATTCATTTTATAATCATGTTGAACGGTTCGGATCGACCGTTAGAATTTTGAAAAGTCAAATTTTGAGCCGTAGCACGGATCCAATCCGTGCTATGAATAGCACCGTAGCCTCACTCCAGCTGCATATATTGATTTCACTGTGCTGATAACAGGGGCGGACCCAGTGTATTCCGGGGGGCAGCTTCCCCCCTGGATTTTGAATTTTAGTGTAAATTTATCGGTTCCGACCGACTTTATTCCCCTCTGAATTTTTTTTTGCCCCCATCTGAACGTTTAATTTGTAATTCGAGTTAAGTTTAGGGTTAAAATTGAAATAAATCTGTTAAATTTTGATTGGTAATTATTATTATAAGTCAGAGCATCAGAAATTACAAGTCAAAGCATTGGAAAGTATAAGTTAAAGCATTATTTTTTGTCGAGTATCCAATTGGTTAATGGATTTAAACCCGATTCGATATTTTTTTGCCCCCTCCTGACGAAAATCCTAGATCCGCCCCTGACTGATAAGATCTTTTGAATGATTAATTAATGGTTTCTGTTGAATATACGAGACAGAGATAGGAAAATAATTAATTAATTTCCTATTCAAGTTCTTAAAATATAAGTAATATACAAAATCTATTTATACACTAATCTCTAACGGTGACTTTTTAAAAAGGAAAAAAGTGGTTGAGCTTCTTTATATTTAAAAAGGATGGCTCCTATTTTTTCTTTAATTAGCCGATGATGAAAATAAACCATACGGCTCTGAAGCTAATTCCAATTATTCTAAATCATATTTCTCAACAGTTTCTTTAAATTTATATTTTTCTTCAGGAAAAATAAATAACAGTAAGAACCTCTTTTCATTAATTAATGAATTACCGGTACAAGAGTACGGCAGATCGCTGTCACGCATAAGCCTCAGCTGCCCGGAATTTTTTTAGTTGACACCTCCAAAAATCAAATTAAATGAATACCACATCTGGCCAGAGCCTGATTTTCAATCCTACTACTCTCGCTAACCCAATTCGCGCACCAAATTGAACGGTGCACGGACTCGGTTGGCACACCAGCTGTTTTGCCGAAACAATTTGAAAACACACTGCCACTTTATTTTATAAGTTTATGGGGTCCACCTCTTATTGTTTTATAACTTTCAACAAATAGAGAGAGGAGAGAGAAGGTAATATGGGCCCACCTCCATTTTTTAATAAGTTTCAAAGGAGGAGAGAGAAGGTATATGCTGCATTTTTATAATAAGTTTCAAATGTAATACAGAAACGGAAAAAAGGTGCGCCAACCCAGTCCGCGCACCTGGTGCGCCAACTCAGTGCACGCACCTACCAATTTGGTGCGCAAACCCAGTTAGCGTGGGTGGTAGGATTAAAAATAAGGCCCCAGGAGTGGTATTCATTTAATTTGATTTTTAGGGGGTGTCAACTAAAAAAATTTCAGCCTCGTTGCTGGTCACCCAGCACCACCAGCTCACTGTGCCAAGCACTCGCCGTTGTCGTGTCACCAGATCAACAATCATACCAGTGTGTTGGAGATTCTTAACAAAAGACATACAATTGAAGTTGTTGTATTTGTGACACTTAGGATAGCCCATAAGAATTTATAGAATATACCTTGTGTATTTATTTTTATTTCTCTGTTACAGCCTAGGGATTCTTTACAACCTTTTTAGTCAGGGACGGATTCAGGATTTTCATCAAGAGAGACAAAAAACTATCGAATCGGATTTAAATCCATTAACTAATTGAGTACTCAATAAAAAAATAATAGTTTAACTTATAATTTCCCATACTTTGACTTGTAATTTCTGATACTCTAACTTATAATTCTAATTACCAATCAAAATTCAACAATTTTATTTCAATTTTAACCCTAAATTGAATCCGAATTACAAATCAAACATCCGGAGGGGGGAGGGGGGATTTCAGAAGGGACAAAATCGGTCGGGACCGATAGATCTCCACTAAAACTCAAAATCCCCCCTCCCCCTCCCCCCCAGGAACCATGTGGGTCCGCCCTTGTTTGTAGTCCAGTTATATGTTCGCTTGTTGTAGTGAACAATGGCATAGAACATGCTTTCATCCGCTTTGTGATGACTGGTATATTACTAGATGATGCATACTCGGTCTAGTTTCATCCCGTACTAGATAAAAGATTTTGGCCGAGAATTGAAGGACCAACTGTGCTCCCTCCTCTACATAGGTATAAGAAAAGTCGTATGAAGTCAACTCACATATGTAATTTAATGGACATGAGAGAAAAAAATTGATGCAACAAAGCGCAACATTTATTGAAGTCAACTCGCATTACAGTGAACTTATTGTAAGATGGCACAAAATTGGTCTAATTTAGCGTAATTTTGCATAGTTTAGTATAATTTACAGTATTTTCAGCGTAGTTAGCGAAATTATTGTAATTTAGAGTAATTTAATGTAATTTAGTGTAATTCAACGTAATTTAATATACTTTCAAATACTTTAGCGTATTTTAGTATAAATATGCTAATTATACATCAAAATAAGTAATCTACCAAATATTTTAAAAAAAAAACTCAAATTTTTAGTGTTAGATTTCGGCATCTTGCTTTTCATAGTATCTCTAAAAAAATTAAGGGTACCGGCCATTTAATGGCCAATAATTAGATAAACAAGGTACCAGCCATTTAATAGTCGGTATTTAAATAAATAGAGTACCGGTCAGAAAATAACCGGTATAGGTATTTTTATACTCAGGGATCTGGATATATTAATTAATTTTTATTAAACTTTGGATATTAATAAAAATGCCGGAAATAAACCCTCCAAATATCTCTCTAAATTAGGGGTGTCAATGGTTACGGTGTTGGTCGGGTGGAGGCATTTTCATACCCATACCTATTAAAATTGACTTTACTCATACCCTACCAATACCCATTAAAAATTGACCTTACCCTACCCTACCGTTAGATATTAATACTATCGGGTAACGAAACGGTAGCGGATGAATAACATATATTACTAATATAATAATTAGTTTTATTATATTTTACAAATTAAATATAAAAAACTCATTCATTTCACACATATGTAATTACATTTCTAATAAAAAATAAAAATGAATGTGCAATCAATTCTAACTAAATTGTTTTTTATAAAGGAAAAAAATTCATCAACACGAATACATATTTAGGTGAGATGAAAATTGAATTGAATATATATTTAGATTTTATATTTACCCTATACGGTAACGAGTACGAAATAGTCATTACTCATACCCTTACTCATTTAGTTAACGAAAAAAATTCTTATCCATACTCAGATCCAATAAACTAACGAAAAAAAATCTTATTCATACCCGTCTTATCGAATACGATACGGATCGGATAAATGACTAAAAAGCTACCATTGACACCCCTACTCTAAATTATTGTTTCTCTTTCTTCAATGACGTCTTAAAGAAGGGAATCAGAGTCGAATGGTATTTTTTTTTTTTCCGAACCGAACGTCTGATCCAATTGTGATTTCAGATTAATTATACTTTCTCCGTCCTTTACCCTTTGTAGGAGAATGAACGATCGGACGAGCTTTGTGCGAACAAGTGAAGTGATAACAGCAATTTCAAAGATATATATTTATAGAAAGGAAATGTTCTCACTTGAATTCTTCATGATTAATTATTCAGAAAATTGTGCAAGGGAATACACCAGGTCTATTTTTTTTTCAAATTGTCTACAATAATTTCAATATATGTTTCTTCGTTGGTGCCTAAGATTGATATTATTTCTATCAAGTTTGAAGTCTGGTTGTTCAACAAAGTTCTTTTTGAGAGCTGAGTGGTTGCTTAACAGAGTCGTGGATTGAAGGAAGAAGACGAATAGACAGAAGGCATTACGAGCGAATTTTTTTTCTGATTCAATGGTCATGTAAATTCTATCCGTTACAAACCTAACTTAATTGACACCTCCATAATTCCATTTAGAACTAGAGGTCATCTTGGTCAATATAATTTTATGGTCAATAGAACTAGAAGGGGGAATACGTAATATCAAGGTTTTTCAGGGGATACGTAAAATTCCCACTAAATTAAACAACCTCCACTTATGATTGCCAAAATAATAACAATGGCTGGAGTCCTTAATTTGAAAATGATGATTCAGTGATGTTTCACCTCTCAATCCCTTCAAATTGTATAATAGTAACATGCGTGATTACTTTTTCTTCTAGAAATGATTTGAAATTCATGTGCAGTGGGACCAAAAATGCTACACACCACTCCAGACACCTAGTCTCTGATTTTTCTTCTGTCACATTGTTTAAATTTCCAAGTTTTATATTGACCATATTATGATCTTCCCTTGTATAATTGGTTGGAAATTATCTGACTAAATTAAACACCTCAATATTGCCATGGCAACTCAATCTTCCCCACTTCACATACTCTTTTTCCCTTTCCTCGCCCATGGCCACCTCTTGCCAATGGCTGATGTGGTGAGGGTTTTTGCCTTACGCGGCGTCAAGTGCACATTCCTTACCACCCCAGCCAATGTCACCTACATCGAGCCGACAATCGACCGGACTAATAAGTTCATCAAAAGCAAAAATGAGTCTCACCTCATGCCGATCTCTGTTTCCTTGATCTCTTTCCCCTCTGCTGAGGTGGGCCTACCGGACGGGCTAGAAAATGCCTCATTTGCCAGCCACCCCGATATGCGTCACAAGTTTTTTCAAGCCTTTTTGCTGCTAGAGAAACCATTCGAGCAAGTGCTCAAGGAGATAAATCCCGATGCGTTCATCTCGGACACCTTCTTCACTTGGTCTGCTGATATGTCGGCAAGAACCCGTATTCCTCGACTGGCTTTCAATGGTATGGGGTTACTGGCACGTTCTGCGCAGGCGAAAGTTTATGAAACTTTAGAGTCCCTCCCTGTTGACGCAGACAAGTTTGTCATACCAGGCTTGCCGCACCAATTGGAGATGCACCGAGGTCAGTTTATGTCTCCTACGAAGAACAAAGAGCTGCTCTCTATGTTCAAGCGCAGCAACGAAATGGATGCCAAAAGCTACGGTGAGATCACTAACAGCTTTCTAGAACTGGAAGCTGATTACGTGGTACACTGGCGTGAGGTGGTCGGCCGAAAGGCGTGGCTGATTGGACCGGTTGTGCTGTGCAACGAACAATTGATTGCGAAATCCAGTAGAGGAGGGAACACATCGATTGGAACCGAGGAGCTTTCGCAGTGGCTTGATAACAAGCATCCTGGTTCCGTGGTGTACATCTGTTTCGGTTCAATGACAAACTTAAATATCTCTCTAGAGCAATTAATGAATATTGCAATTGCAATTGAGGAGTCTGATCGGGAGTTCATTTGGGTTGTTAAGAGTTCAAACCATGAGGGATACGACGATTGGCTGGAAGGGTTCGAGCAAAGAATGCATAAAGAAAATAGGAATTTGATTATCAGAGGATGGGCTCCTCAGTTACTTGTATTAAACCATCCGGCCATCGGGGGTTTTCTAACACACTGTGGATGGAACTCGACACTTGAAACAATCAGTGCCGGTGTACCGATGATAACCATGCCAATGATGGGCGATCAATTCTTTAACGAAAAGCTGATCGTGGAGATGCTGCAAGTAGGAGCAGCAATTGGGGTAAAGGATGGTCCATATCTTGAAAAACGACAATTGATCGAACCAGAGGCGATAAATAGTGCGATTGAAAGGGTCATTGGTGAAGGCGTTGAAGGCAAGATGATGAGGAAACGAGCAAAGGAACTAAAAGAGAGAGCAAAGGTAGCAGTGCAAGAGGGAGGATCGTCTTATTCTGACCTTGGCAATTTGATAGAGGAGTTGATAGCTAGGAGAAATACAGTGTAGATTTGAGCCTGTCTTATATATTTATTACTTTGTTATTGTACCTATTATGATGCAGCTACATATATTTATTTGACTCTGCGCAGATAAGCTTTTTTAATTCAATAAAAAAAAGATAAGCACTTTTTAATGATTAATTAATGGTTTCTTTAAATTTGAAATTACTAACACGGATTCAAATGATTCATCTACCTTAGAACAAGAACCACGGAGTGTCTACGCCGTGTCCCAGTTGCAATAGCCGTGTCGCCTGGCATGTTCAAGTAAAATGGGGGACCATCGACCTTTCCTCAATAATAACATTCCACTCACTTCATTTGTGTGGAAATAAATCTGCTGTTATTCTTGAGGAATAAGAGGAACCTGTTATTCCGATTCCAGACGTTGATATTGGTTGAGAATTGTGCATGAAAATGTTTTTCGTTCAGCTTCGCGAATAGAAAATGTGAACGGTTGGAATCAGAATAACAGATTCCTGTTATTCCTCAAGAATAGCAACAGATTTATTTCCTGTTTGTGCTGGTAATTTTGTGGTTTTTGTCATCGTTTGAATTTTCTCATTGACTATGGCAATACCAGATAGCCTCTTCGGTCTCTTCGGCCTCTTTTGCCTCTATAGTCTGTAGCCTCTTTCCTATAATAGGATGTGATGAAATGTCTTCTCTGATGGCCCTATTTTTCTTTTCAAAAATACTGCCTCTTTATTTCTGTTAAAAGGACAACAAAAGAGAAAATTAAATTACTTATTATATTCTTTCGTCTGACTAAAATTTCTTTTGGTTATGTATTTGTTTTACAATTGGGCCTAGTTTAGACGTGTTTCGGATTTTGGGCCCGTTACCTGGCATACACTGTAATAGAGCCCATCTGGCCTGGGTCGGCTCTTCTCCAATAGTAGATGCACACTTGGTGAGTCGATCAGAACTTCAGGAGCATATTCTATCGGTAAATAGTCAAAAAGACTTGATTTGGGATTTAGATGCTCCGGATTTATCAGAGATAGGATTCTGAAACCAACTGAGGTGGAGGAGCTCTTTGCTCTCCCTCATTTTGAATTCTAAATTTTAATTTTTCTTAATGATGTGTAGGCTGAGGCTTGTATTTTATCTGAGTATAGATAAGAAGAATTAGAGGAATAGAGTAGTTTAAATTTTTTTATGAAAATAAAATAATAAATCTAAGAATGAGAATTAAATCTCATAAAAAAATCAAAGGGGGACTTGTGTAAGTCGATGATCATCTGAGACGAGCGTTCTTTTGTATTGTAATTTTGTAAAAAGTTCGTTTGTTGCGACGTCTGGATGGATATAGATTAGGGTCACAAGTATAACAAGTTTTCTCATGTATGAATGAAACAGGTGGTATGATGTATCACTTTTTAGTAAGGTTATGAATAGCGATTATTGTATCATCGCTTTTAAGGTCTAAAAAATTTATAATGCAGCTATTGCACAGTATAGTTAGTTATTTAAAATTATAATAAAAAAAAACAGTTGATAGCGTTACAGTTTTTAATGACCGAAAAACTATAATATAGTTATTGCACAACTATATATAGTTAATAATTTAGAACCTTACTTTTTAGAAAACAAAAAAACATATTACCACAAGTATGTACGGTCCTGATAATAATATTTCGCAAAAAAAAAAAAAATGAAATCGAGTTGGGATCTCTCGCCATTTAGTTATCTTAGCGTCCTTAAAATTACTTTTCAAATTAAATTAAAATAATTTTAACAAAAACAATATAAACATTTTGTTGGCTTTATAGATTAATTTTGTATAAAATTTCATAATAATTTGATATTTCATTAAAAATCGTTACGTATAGATCGTACCAAGTTTTAAGTCTGACGAACTTAAAATTACATTAAATTATCAAATTTACATATTTTTTCATGAGGAGGATTCTAATATTTTTTATACCTCATCATGCCTCATATTTAATATTTTTGTTTCAAAGTCTAAATTGTCGATCTGAACCACTCAACATGATATCCATATTAAAATATGCTTGGAGACCAAAATTTATATTTTTTGGAAATTTTTTACTAATTTTTAAGATAGGGACAAAATTATTGTTTTTGGACTGTTCAAAATCAGTGATTTTTTACCTACCTTAACAAATAGTAAAAAAATTCCAAAAATTACAAAATTTGGTCTCCAAGCATTTTAATATGGATATCATGTTGAGCGGTTCGGATCGACAATTTAAGTTTTGAAAACAAAGATATTAAATATGATGCATGATGAGATATGAAAAACATGAGGTATTGGAACCCTCCTCATTTTTCATATACATAATATAATATATAGAACAAATGATAAAGACTAGATTTATACCACTGTTAATATTGTTAAGATAACTATTTGTAAATGAATTCCAACTCCAAGATAGTACTTGCATGTAAGGAGGCAATGTAAATTGAGTAAAGTTAGCATGCACTATGTTTATTAACAAGGTTTGCTGAACATAACTACAAAATCTATCAAATTAGTTTCAAACGACGAATCTAAACTGTTGAAACCGATCTACTTCATGCACATGCAAATTTTCAACATTTAAAATTTATTTAGTACAAAGTGAAACGATAATATATAAAAAATGAAGGTTTACGAGTTGTTTAAAGCATTTATTTTTCATCAAATTTTTACCACTTGATTTGTTACTAAATGAATTCGAAAATTTAAAAATTTTGCATTTACACACATCACTTATGGAGTACATCAGTTTCAATATTTGAAATTCGTCGTTTGAAATCAATCAAATGAAAACAAGCTTCTTGGTACATGCTCATGTGAATTACTTATACCGCATAATAACGGATTTAATTTTCAATTAGTGTCATATGTTTAATCAAATAAATTCTGGATATGACTATTTGATTTTGTTGTTATGTAAATAAAAAAATTCGAACTTGTAGGTAGGGCGGATCCAGAAATTTCGTCAGGGGGGCAAAAAAGTATCGAATCAGGTTTAAATCCATTAACCAATTTGGTACTCGATAAAAAACAATGCTTTAACTTATACTTTCCAATGCTTTGACTTGTAATTTCTGATGCTCTGACTTATAATTCTAATTATCAATCAAAATTCAACAAATTTATTTCAATTTTAACCCTAAATTTAATTCGAATTATAAATCAAACGTTCAGAGGGGGAAAAAAATTTCATACGGGTAAAGTCGATCGGAACCGATAAATCTCCACTAAAACCCAAAATTCAGGGGAGGCAGCTGCCCCCTCCCCCTGAAACCACCTGGGTCCACCCCTGTTGTAGGCCAGTAATTAAAATAGGTTTATTGCTATGGATTATTGTTGAACTTGGACCGGTGCGAAAGTTTACCGGTACATCAGTACAACGGTACAACCCTATGTTGCACGGATATGCCAGTTTAGGCGGCGTGTCGGTATCGAACACGTATCGGATACTGATAGGCACTCGATACGGCACCGATACGCCAGCTGGCGTATCCGCCTAATTGATGTATCCTTACTCAGCCGATACGGTCGCCGATACTCTGTTGAAACAGCTGGATACGTGTGGATACGATGAACAGCGCCTGCGAACCGCGCCCGCATCCGTGAGCCGCGACCGTGAACCGGGCTCGCACCCGTGACCCGCGCATACACCGAGTTTTTTTTGTGCCCAGCAGGATTCGAACTTGGGACCTCTTGATTGGAAACCAAAACCTTTAACCACTCCTCAACAATTTTGTTTGTGATATATCCCAATAACTATAGTATTTAATTTATTTTTGTAGCCTTGATTCAGTAAATAAGACTTTTGTAACATATTAACCATTTTAATTAGAATTTTTATGATTATCTAAATACAATATATAAATAATAAAAAATAATTAATATATATATATAGAGTAGAACTAGGGTGCTCCTAAGCTCACCAAGCCCTTCGTGAGCGCGACTCTAAAACCTATCAAATTGACTTCAAACGACATTTTCAAACCGTTAGATGTTCAATCTATATTAAAATGTGCTTGGAGACCAAATTTTACATTTTTTGGAATTTTTTTACTATTTATTAAGATGGTTTGAAAATCGCTGTTTTCCAATGACGCTCACGGAAGGGCTTGGTGAGCTTAGGAGCACCCTAGTTCTACTCTATATATATATATATATATATATATATATATATATAGAGCTGGGCTATGGTGAGTTGCGAAGTAAGATGCCATTTTTACTTCACGCTCATATTTTCATTTTGAAAATTCAATCAACCGATCCGAACCGCTCAACATGTTCTAAATATTGAAATGTGCTTGGAGACTAAATTTTACATTTTTTGGAATTTTTTTACTATTTATTAAGCCACTTTGAAAATCGCTGATCCGGTGATCCAGAAAATTTTACTGTTTTTTATTGTTCACAGTGGATCAGCGATTTCAAAGTGGCTTAATAAATAGTAAAAAAATTCCAAAAATATAAAATTTAGTCTCCAAGCACATTTCAATATAGAGAAAATGTTGAACGGTTCGGATCGGTTGTTTGGATTTTCAAAATGAAAATATGGCGTGAAGTGAAACGATATTTTACTTCACAACTCACCATAGCCTATCTCTCTCTATATATATATATATACAGAGGAGGGATCAAGTTATAACAAATTTGAGTTACAACAAAGTTACAACAACTATTTTTTTCATTTTCAAAGTTCAAATCGTCGATACAAACCGTTCAACATGATTATCTAAATAAAATGTGCTTGCAGATCAAATTTTACATTTTTTTTTGAATTTTTTTACTATTTAATAAGATGGGTACAAAATTCAATGGTCTGAATATGACTATTTTTTGTAAGATACTTAATAAATAGTAAAAAAAATTCAAAAAATGTAAAATTTGATCTGCAAGCACATTTTATTATGGAGATCATGTTGAACGGTTTGAATCGACGATTTAGACTTTGAAAATGAAAAAAATAGTTGTTGTAACTTTGTTGTAACTCAAATTTGTTGTAACTTGATCCCTCCTCATATATACATATATATGAGGAGAGATCAAGTTACAACAAAGTTACAACAATTATTTTTTTCATTTTCAAAATCTAAATCGTCGATTCAAATCGTTCAACATGATCTCCACAATAAAATGTGCTTGAAGATCGAATTTTACATTTCTTTGAATTTTTTTTACTATTTATTAAGTATCTTACAAAAAATAGTCATATTCAGACCATTGAATTTTGTACCCATCTTAATAAATAGTAAAAAAATTCAAAAAAATATAAAATTTGATCTGCAAGTACATTTTATTTAGATAATCATGTTGAACGGTTTGGATCGACAATTTGGACTTTAAAAATAAAAAAATAGTTGTTGTAACTCAAATTTGTTGTAACTTGATCCCTCCTCGTAGCCAAATCATAAAAACATCCTTATACAACCATAAAAGATCATCATCACCATAGATGCGCTAACGCAAGCAATGACGACCGATTCAAAAGGACAAATATCCTCTCCAATACTGTAAAAGATTCTCTTGATTTTACTGTTTGAGATTAGCTGTCAGAGGCTTTGAGATTCGGACCAGCTCAGGGGCCGTATTATTGGGCTTTGCGATTCGTGTCAAGTTACAAAGAACGGTTCAGATCCAGTAAATGTAAAAGATTCTCTATTACAGGACGGGGAGGATTTAAATTTGATTCAAAATGCATAATGGGACATGCGTAATTTCTCGTTCTTCTAGAAACAAATAATTTGAACTCATTGTGCAGTGGGGGATTAAATTATTAAAATTGGTAGAAACCTAATCTTTAAATATTCTTTCGTATTGACCAAATTATATTCTCCTTGTGTAATTGGTTGGAAATTATCTGACTAAATTAAACCCCTCAATATTACCATGGCAACTCAATCTTCCCCACTTCACATACTCTTTTTCCCTTTCCTCGCCCAAGGCCACCTCCTGCCACTGGCTGATGTGGCGAGACTTTTCGCCTTACGCGGCGTCAAGTGCACCATAGTTACCACCCCTGCCAATGTCACCTACATCGATTCGACAATCGACTGGACTAATAAGTTCATCAAAAGCAAAAATGAGTCTAATCTCGTGCCGATCTCTGTTTCCTTGATCTCTTTCCCCTCTGCTGAGGTGAGCCTACCAGAAGGGCAAGAAAATGCCTCATTTGCCAGCCACCCCGAAAGGCATCATAAGTTTTTTCAAGCTATTTTGCTGCTAGAGAAACCATTCGAGCAAATACTCAAGGAGATAAATCCCGATGCGTTCATCTCAGACACCTTCTTCACTTGGTCTGCGGATGTCTCGGCAAGAACTGGTATTCCTCGACTGGCTTTCAATGGTATGGGGTTACTGGCGCGTTCTGCCCAGGAGAAACTTCATCAAATTTTAGAGTCCCTCCCTGATGAGGCAGACAAGTTTGTCGTACCAGGCTTACCGCACCAATTGGAGATGCACCAAGGTCAGTTTATGTTTCGTACGAAGAAAAAAGAGATGCTCGCTATGTTCAAGCTCAGCAACGAAATGGATGCCAGAAGCTATGGTGAGATCGTTAATAGCTTTCTAGAGCTGGAAGCTGATTACGTGGCACACTGGCGTGAGGTGGTTGGCCGAAAGGCGTGGCTGATTGGACCGGTTGTGCTGTGCAACGAAGAATTGATTGAGAAATCCAATAGAGGAGGGAACACATCGATTGGAACTGAGGAGCTTTTGCAGTGGCTTGATAGCAAACGTCCTGGTTCTGTGGTGTACATCTGTTTTGGTACAATAGCAAACTCAAATATCTCTCTAGAGCAATTAATGAATATTGCAATTGCACTCGAGGAGTCAAATCGCGATTTCATTTGGGTTGTTAAGAGTTCAAACCTAGAGGGATACAACGATTGGCTGGAAGGATTCGAGCAAAGAATGCATAAAGAAAAAAGGAGTTTAATTATCAAAGGATGGGCACCTCAGCTACTTATATTAAACCATCCGGCTATCGGGGGTTTTCTGACACACTGTGGATGGAACTCGACACTGGAAGCAATCACTGCCGGTGTACCCATGATAACCTGGCCAATGGCTGGTGATCAATTCTTCAACGAAAAGCTGATTGTGGAGATGCTACAAGTAGGAGCGACGATTGGGGTAAAGGAGGGTCCATATCTGGATAACCGGCAATTGATCGAAACAGAGACAATAAAGAATGCAATTGAGAGCGTTGTTGGTGTAGGCGTTGAAAGCGAAGCTATGAGGAAACGAGCCAAGGAACTAAAAGAGAGAGCAAAGGCAGCAGTGCAAGAGGGAGGATCGTCTCATTCTGACCTTGGCAATTTGATAGAGGAGTTGATAGCTAGGAGAAATACAGTATTGTAGATTTGAGCCTATCTTTTATACATATATAAATAACTTTGTTATTGTACCTGTACTATGTTGTGATATGCAGCTACATATATTTATTCGACTCTGTGCTAATAAGCTATTTTTAATGATTAATTAATGGGTTTTTTTAAAATTTGTATAACATTTTTCTAGTTACTAACATGCAAGCGGTTTCAAATGGTCCTTCCTAATTTTTGGTTTCAAATGGTTCATCCACCTTGAACGACAACTCTTACACGGAGTGTCTGCGCCGTGTCCCAGTTGCAATAGCCGTGTCACCTGATATGTTCAAGTGAAAAGGACAACAATATTGCCTCTGTTTTGCTGTTAAAAGGAGGACAAAAGAGAAAGTTACTTATTATTCTTTCGTCTGACTAAAATTCCTTTTGGTTATTTATTTGTTTTACAATTGGGCCTAGTTTAGACTTGTTTCGGATTTTGGGCTCGTTACCTGGCTTACACTGTAATAGAGCCCATCTGGCCTGGCTCGGCTCTCTCCAATAGTCGATGCACACTTGGTGAGTCGATCATAACTTCAGGAGCAAATTCTATCGGCAAACTAAATAGTCTCGCCACATCAGCCAGATACCAGAGATAGGATACTGAAACCGAGGTGGAGGAGCTCTTTGTTCTCCCTCATTCTGATTTCTAACCCCTGTTTTGCCAAAAGAATCATACATAGAATCCTAATAGTAAAATGAAGTTGCATAATTCCAGCAAGAATCTTTTTCTCATTATCAAATGTGCGGTTTTGTTTTGAGGATCCTATTATGCTTAATAATAACGATGATGTGCAAAAAAATTGTTTAGAAATATAAAAAATACTAGACTCAGATTTTTGGGACCCAGATGATAAACTCTTAGCTCTAGAATAATGGAAATTAGAAAGGCCATTTACAGAGGAGGAATTAAAAACAGCTGTATTGGAATCTAACCCTACTAGAGCCCCTGCCCAAATGGATTTACTTTCAAATTTTATCAATTCTTCTGGCCTCTTGTTAAAGAAGATCTGATGTTACTTACACACTTCTTTTATGAAAATTCATTAGACCTTCACAAAATTAACAAATCATGTATTTGCTTGATTCCCAAGGAAAAAGATGCCAATATCATTAAGAAGTTCAGACCTATTAGTTTGGTTAACTGTAGCTTTAAAATGCTTTCCAAATTACTTACTATTAGATTAGACCAAGTAATGTCTAGACTCATAGATCCTAGTCAAGCTGCATTCATTAAACATAGGTACATTTTAGATAATATGATAGTTAGCCAGGAAATTATACACTCTTGCCAAACTAATCACCAACCAGGGGTTATTATCAAAGTAGACTTTGAAAAAGCTTATGATAAAATAAATTGGGAGTATTTGTTAGAGGTATTACAGAGTAGGAATTTTGGTCAAAAATGGATACAATGGATTACAAAATGGTTGTACAATTTCCAATCTTGTTTGACAATTAATGGAGAACTTACTGACTACTTTTATTGTAAGAGGGGGTTAGGCAAGGAGATCATTTATCTCTTTTTCTTTATATTCTAGCTGCAGATACACTAAGTAAATTTTTTAATAAAGGTATAAGAGCTCAGGTTTTGCAAGGATTAGGACCTGTTTGCATAGATAATACAGCCATAACTAATTGCCATTATGCAGATGATACTATTCTCTTCTTGGCTGCTCAAGAAGAGAATATAAAATCCGCATGGTGGGCTATGATGGCTTTTGAAGCCCTCTCTGGTATTAAGGTGAATTATGACAAAACTGTCATGTATCCTCTTAACATAGACATCCAACATGTAAACTACCAACAATTATTTAGGTATCCATGGGGAGAATTTCCTATTACTTATCTAGGTCTCCCCCTTCATAATAAAAAATTAGCTATTAGTGACTGGCAATTTTTAATTGATAAAATAGAGAATAGATTACCTAATTGGCAAAGTCAGTTACTATCTATAGAAGGTAGAATTACTTTGCTAAATTCAGTTTTATCTTCCATACATTTATATGCTTTGTCAGTCTTTAAGATTCCTTTAACAGTGATAAAAAGAATAGATAAGATTAGGAGGAGATTTTTGTGGCAAGGTACAGAGAAAAAACGAAAATATGTACTTGTATCTTGGGAAAATGTTTGTCTTGCTAAGAATTTTGGGGGAATGGGAGTTTTAGATCTATATGAAATGAATACTTCCCTCTTGTTAAAATAGTGGTGGAAACTTAAAAATAACTCATATCATAGCACTTGGAAAATGTTGAGTATTTTAGATATAGGAATTTTGTATTCTTTTTGCCTTTAATATTTATAAACCTTCATACTCAATGAATAGGTTAGTTGCAAGCGCACAACCTATCGATCGTAGTATTTAGGTGTCAATCCGATGGAGATAGGGAAATACCAATTTTTAATAAAGAAAACTACTTTTAAAACTAAACAATAAAGTAAAGGGGGAGTTTTGTTCTAAAATCCTAAATTTGGGTTCAATACCCGGAAGAGAGGAGTTTTAAACAATAAATGTAAATAAAATAAAGAAAAGAAAGATTGGTTTGTTTGTTTTCAAGTTTGAGGAGATCTAGGGGCATTCGGTCTACAATTCCTTGCTAATTCTACTTATTCGGTTTGTTTGAATTCATGTTTGATTTGATGAGGTTTCTAACCTAAAGTGTTAAAAAGGGTCACGGTCGTGAATTAATAACGTGCCTAGATAGTTTCGGACTTCACGGTCGTTCTTCACCCTAGCTATCTAGACCCATTAAGCTCTTATTAGCCTTTGGAACAAATATTGATACAAATACTTTGGGTGGATGGATTAATATTCCTCGAATTCTAGGGCTGTCACTTACCTAGAGGGATATTTAAGTCACATGCTCCAAAGTATATATCAATATTTGTTCTAAGGTGTCCTGATTATGGGTTTGACTTCACGGTCGTTCTTCACCAAACCCTAACCCTAATTTCTGTAGTTCCGGGTTGGATATCAAAATACGGTCGCTTCTAATCCAAATCCTAAGATATTTGTACTCATAATTTGATACTCTCCTATCCCATCCTAACTACTTTGGTTCTTTCGAATCCAAATCGGGACTTGTCCAATTCAAGTACTAAACTATGTAATTAGCACAAATGATAAATCACAGAATTAACAATCAAATTCGATAAAACAATCATAATAAAAACAAATATCTGAATAAGATAGAATTAAACAAGTTCATGCATTGACCTAAACCCCTAGAAAGAGAACTACTCTCTCTCTTGGAGAGATCTATAACAAAGTTTGGCAAAAACAATAAGAAATGAAATAAAGAAATGATTACACCCTTTCTTAGATCAAAAACCTCAATTTTGCCGACTTCTTGCTCGAATCTTCTTCTTATCTTTCCTTGAAAAGCCTTCGGAACTTCGAGAATTTCTGCAGATCTCTCTCTCTCAATTTGTGAAAAATGAATATGTAATAGTGGATGACTTCTCCTGTGACCTCCTTAGCCTTATATAACATTTTCTGAACTTGGAGATCAAGTCATTTTATTTTTGGTGCCCACTAAGCCTACTAACTTCTATATTTCTAATTCTGTAATTCTGAACTTGGAGACCAAGTTATTCTAATTTTAGCACCCACTAAGCCCACTAACTTTCCATATTTAGCAGTTTTTTAGGCTGATGCGGCCATTGATGCGACTGTACAGAATTATACATTCCGAATTTGGATTTTTATTCTTCATGAAAGTTGTAGATCTCTTTATCCTGGTTCCGTCAAGCTTTGAATCACCCAAATCGGAGTTCGTATGACCATGATATGACCAAAATACGAACTGTGTGCCGCTGAGTCCGGGTGGCTGATCCGCACTCCGGTTCAGTGCATCCGCACTGTGCTCGGACTTTCCTGTTTTCATCTTCTGATGGCTGAGTGCGGGTGGCTGACCCGCACTCTGGGTCAGTGCGTCCGCACTGGGCTCTGTTTCCCCTGTGTTGTGCTCTGAACTTCTGAATTTCAAACAGGCATAACTTATGATCCGTAACTCTGTTTTCAGTGTTCTACCACTTTTCGGAAAGCTTGCGAGAAGATCTACAATTTGCTCCATTTCTTGTAACTTAAATAGACTTTGGCAGTAACTTAATTTTTGGATATATTTCATTCTATTCTCTACTAAAATACAAGATATTTGGTGCTATTATGTGGTAAAAATCAAACCGAACATGTATATAATTTAGGCCTATCAGAAAACTATTATTATGTACAAATATTATGATCACACTACTACCTACTCTCCTTTTTGGGGTAGTGTCTCCAAATTAGAATACATAGGTGATATGAGTGTGCAATATACACCAGGTCAATATTCCAATTGCCAATTCTGGACTGATATTTGGGACTCTAATTGTAGCTTAGCCAATAGGTATCCTATAGTTTATAAAAAATGTAGTACTAAACATATTCTGCTAGGTGAAGTTATAGAATCACAAGGGATGAAGGTTAAATTTAGAAGACAATTGGAGGGATTTGATCTTATAAAATGGGCTGACATTCTAGCAATCATTAGCTCAATTTCTTTCACCTCTCACCAAGATCAACTAATATGGAGGTGGAACCATTCAGGGAAGTTCACAACTAAATCTCTTTATACCTTTTTAAATTTTAGAGGGGTTATACCTTTGGAACCAAAGATAATATGGTGGGGCTTACCAGTCCCTCCAAAAATTAGGGCTTTCATGTGGTTAATTAGTCATAATACTATTCTCACTAAAGACAACTTAGGTAGTAGAGGTTGGGTAGGAGATCCATCGTGTTATTGTTGTAATGATGATGAAACAGTGAATCATTTATTTTTGCACTGTTCCCTAGCTCAACAGGTCTGGTTTTGGCTTGGGAAGAACCAACAATATATGTCTAATTGGACTCACTTTCTAGATATTGTCAATTTTGCATTGTCTTTACTTGTCACAGAAAAAATAGGATTTTTGATAGTTATTAGTGCTGTTTGTTGGATACTGTGGAAACATAGAAATGCCATATGTTTTAATTCATGTAAGGTTAGCTCAGCTAGAACTCTAACACTCCAAATTAAATCTTTACTTTCTTATTGGGCATGATATGTGAAAACTACAGTGAAGAAGGCTGTTGAAGAGTGGATGCCTGTTCTGAAAGATGTTATCCCTTTAGCTCAATACATGCCTTTAGACATGGTGTTGTACCAACCTCCAGAGTCTCCTCCTCACCCATGAAGATGAAATATAAACAATTTTTGTATCTAGAATATAGATTTAGCCCTTTGTTATGTGGCTTAGTGCTTACTACTTTAGCATACTTTGGAGCCTTGTAGTAGCTCAATTTTGGTTAAATCCCTTGCTATTATGTTTAATTTCGGTTTGCATGATGGCTGTGATTACCTAATGTGTGGTATCACAACATATTAACTGTGGATTTTTGTAATTATCTGTTAAAAAATATATATATATATATATATATATATAAAATAAATTATCGCAAAAGGCACAAAACCAATCATGAGATGGAAAAAAAAAAGTCTTTCATCTGTTTTTCGCTAATATAAATTTTATATTTTTGAAAATAAATTAGTTTTTATTGATGTACGTATAGCTGAGGCTTGCATTTTTTCCCCTTTTTTTGTAGTCTTAAAATCTGATAAAAAATCAAAGGGGGGACTTGTGTAAGTTGATAATGTCAAATTATAAAGGCTAGATTTTAAAGTTATATATTATTTTGACGATTGCTTATATTGTTAAGTTAATTATTCTTGAATGAAGTTAAATTCCATGATAGTACTTGCATATAAGGAGGAAATGTAAATTAACTTGTAGCACATATAACATATTTATCATGTATTTAAATTTTGATTGATGTCCTCCGATCTGTTTATAAAAAAAAATTGTGGATATGTCCATATTATTATAGTGTTATGCAAATAAAAAATTACGAACTTGTAGGTCACTAATTAAAATAGGCTTCTTGCTCTGGAATACTGTTGAACTTGGACCGGTGCGAAAGTTTACTGGTACAGTGGTACACCAGTACAGCGGTACGGGAGCTACAAACCATGCATATATGCAAATCATAAAAGAAATCCTTGTATAGGCTTATACAACCATGAAAGATCATCATCACCGTAGATCCGTTAACGCAAGCAATGGCGATCGTCCCTATTAAAAACTATTGATACAGTGATGTTCACTTCTGCATCATTCTCACAAGATCACGGAGGGATTTGTATACGCGCAGCAGCTACTGCATCATTCTCACAAGAATAAAATACCAATTGCGGTCTTTAAGGCGGATATAAGAAAGGCGTTTGATACTCTAAATTGGGAATTCCTACTTCAGATCTTATCTCACCTTGGATTCCCAATGCAATTTGTCCAGGCAGTCCAGAGAGGGGTATTGCAGGGCACCTCGCAGGTGTTAATAAACGGTTTATTGGGGAAAAAAATAATACTTAAGCGAGGCGTACGGCAGGGGGACCTGCTATCCCCACTCCTATTCATCATTGGGATGGACTTTTTGGGAAGATGGATGGATAAACTTGTTGCAACTGGGGCTATAAAACTGCCATACAATGACATGAAGCCTTGCCTCTTCTATGCCGATGATGCAATACTCTTTATAAAACCAGAATTGCAGCAGCTACAGGCGGTCAAGGTGCTCATCTTGGCTTTTGAAAGAATCTCGGGCCTATCGGTCAACCTAGAAAAGTCAGAATTGCTCTACTCACAGGTACTGAACGAGCAACGGCAGGCAATGACAGATGTCTTAGGGTGCAAAGAGGGCACCTTCCCTTTCATATACCTCGGGTTACCACTATCGGACAGGAAACTACCAAAAAGTGCGTACATGCCGTTGATCGAAAAGATGAATAAGAGATTGGCGGGATGGGCGGCCAAACATCTTACAATTGCGGGAAGACTTGTTCTATTGAATGCGGTGCTATCATCTTTACCGACCTATTTCATGACGGTTTTCAAAATGCCTAAATGGGTAATAAATGGCATAGACAGGATACGGAGACGATTCCTGTGGCATGGAGTCACTCAGGAAAATAGGAAAATAAACCTTGCAAAATGGGAACTTGTGTGCAAATCAAAGACTGATGGCGGATTGGGGGTCATGGACCTAACCATCTTCAACCGAGCACTACTACTAAAATGGCATTGGTATTGGGCAAAACCTGAAAATAGATCGTGGAAAACAATATACAGACTCACAAATACCACAAAGACTTCGGCCATAGGTGTATCACTAAGTGATGTTGATCTACAGCAGCTATTCAAGGCATCGGTGCAGTTCATACCGGGCAATGGTGCCAACATAAGCTTCTGGGATAATAATTGGGGGGTTGGCATACTAAGGTACAAATTTCCAATTCCCAGTACTTATGTGGTGAATGCCAATATTACACTGTTGCAGGCCAAACAAGCACAGTCACTGCAGATATACTTACGGAATGACCTCTCACCTCAAGCGCAAGACGAATTACAAGGGGCAATGCAGCTTCTGGCAAATCAGACGCTAATTGAAGACGCAAGAGATGAATTACATTGGATCTCGGACACGACGGGTGAATTCACAGTACGGAGTGCCTATAGAACAATGGTCAGTGGCCCCTCGATTACCTCACAACTCAGCCGACTTTGGAAGCTCAGGGTGCCGCCAAGAATGAGGGTCTTCGGATGGTTGATGAGATTGAATAAAATTCTTACACTGGACAATCTCATCAAAAGAGGTTGGAGTATGGCCAATAGGTGTGTTCTCTGTAAACGTCAATCAGAAACGATCAATCACATGTTCAACCAATGCTCACTGGCTAAAGAATTATACCAAGAGGTGGCGACATTATCAAACAGCACAAGCGAAGCCAATCGGATAATGGAGCCTCACACGGATATCATCACGGATACAAACTACAGTAAGAGATTGTGCAGGATTTGGTTAATTACACAATTTGTGCTTTGGCGAGAAAGGGGTGAGCGAATATTCAGAGACAACAACAAGGGCGTGCGGGAACTGGCACAGCAGGTGCAGGATCAGCTAAAGTATACAAAGTTGAAAGATTTCACATAGCGCAGCACAGTGAGACTGGTACAGGGAGGTCGGTACTGGTGCGATATGGTACTGGAGAGGGTCAGATACAGCATCAAAAACACACACCGGGGGGTCCTGATACGGACGGACTTGCTGCTGGTATGGGAGAATAACTGGAATGGTTGCGGTGAGACCATGGTACCAATGACGGTACGAAGCAAGTGGCACTGGTACGAGAAAGAAATTACATGAAACAGAAAGATGGCGGATCCGCAACAATGCAGCATTCCTTACTTTAATTTTTATATTTTGCTTCCTTATTTCATTTTCTTCAGCTCAAATGTTTTGAGCTAATTTGATCTTTTTCTTGCTGTTACAAACTCTTGTAACTACTTCATATCAATTAAATGAGGGCTTGACCCTGATTTCTATTCAAATAAAAAAAAAAGTGATGTTCACTTCTCGATCGATTCAAAATGCATAATGTGAAGTGCGTAATTTCACGTTCTTCTAGAAAAAATTAATTTGAACTTCTGTGCAGTGGAGATTAAATTATTAAAAATGGTAAAAAATAATCTTTGAATTTTCTTTGGTATTGACCAAATTATAACCTCCTTGTATTATTAGTTGGAAATTATCTGAATATTGCCATGGAAACTCAATCTTCCCCACTACACATACTATTTTTCCCTTTCCTTGCCCAAGGCCACCTCCTGCCACTTGCTGATGTGGCGAGACTTTTCGCCTTACGCGGCGTCAAGTGCACCATCCTTACCACCCCGGCCAATGTCACCTACATCGGCCCAACAATTGATCGGACAAATAAGTTCCTCCACAGTAAAAATGAGCCTCACCTTGTGCCGATCTTTGTTTCTTTAATCTCTTTCCCCTCTGCTGAGGTGGGCCTACTTGATGGGGTAGCAAATGCCTCTGATGCTAGCTTCCCCGAAATACGTCAAAAGTACTTCCAAGCCTGCTCACTGCTAGAGAAACCATTTGAGCAAGTGCTCACGGAGATAAATCCCAATGCATTCGTCTCGGACACATTTTTCAATTGGTCTGCTTATGTGTCGGCAAGAACCGGTATTCCTCGACTTGTTTTCAATGGTAGGGGGTTACTGGCATCATCCAGGGGTTACTCTAATCAAGTGGTCAAAGGCATGTTTAGCATTAAAACAATGGAGGATTATGAATTCTTTTAGGAAATGAATATATTATTATTGTTGAAATGATGGTGGAAATTTCATAATAATGATTATTCTACTCTATGAAAAACTGTCATCGTACATAGTTATTACACTGGTGCACCTTTACCTTACTCCCCTTTTTGGTCAACAATTTATAAACTCAATCCTTTAAGACACATGAGTATTACTTATAAACCAGGAGCTCATTCTCAAATAGAATTTTGGAATACCATTTGGCACGATAACTGTTCACTTGCTACTAGATTCCCAAAGCTATATGAGATATGCTCTAACAAACATATTTCAGTCAATTCAGTAGTTCTTTCTCAAGGTAGTAGTATTCAATTTACTAGAAGCCTTACTGGCATTCTAGCTGAAAAATGGAAAACAATCTTATATATACTTAGTTCATCTAGTTTTACTCACCATACTCATAAAGTAGCATGGCGATGGGAACCCTTAGGGGTATTTACAGTTAGATCCATTTACAAACTATTAAACTTTAGAGGTGTTAATGATAATAAGTATGCAATCAAATGGACACTGCTAATTCTCTCAAAAATTAGAATTTTTTTCTGGTTACTTCTCAATAATAGAATTCTCACTAAGACAAACTTAAGTAAAAGAGGCTGGACTAGTAACATGAATTGCCAATTCTGTCACTTCCAAGAAGATGTTCATCACCTTTTCTTTCATTGTCAACAGGCACAAAAAATTTGGTTTTAGTTGGGCCAAAGTCAAAATTTCTTCTTGGATTGGCTTAATTGCCATGCTATTTTTCATTTTTTCACTACCCTCTCTCAGTCTGTTGGTCAATTTGGAAACATAGAAATGAATTGTGTTTTCAAGCTAGTTCCATTAAAACAGTTAGATCTCTGATCTTTTTTTTTTTGAAGGACAACTGGCAAGTAGCCGGCCATCGATGTATTAATTAAAAAAAAATTATTTACATCTCCAAAATAGAGCTTTGTCCTTAATTACATGCAACTCAACTAGTATAAATAACACTAATGAATACTGTGAAGGAACGCGCTTGGTCCTCAATGCCAGGCCATTCTTCCCTTGACCCTTCTTCTACTAACAATGGGAAGCCCAAAGAGAGGATTCTTCCGTTCCTTCATTTATTAATCTATGCATTTGTCGGCGGTCGTGAGAGAATATCTGCCGATTTCTCTCCCTCCACAGCGTCCAGAGGCCAACCGCCTATGCCCCGTCCCATTTTCTTCTCTATTCTCCTTACAGTGTAACTCTATGGTTCCACCATTCTTCGTAAGCCACCTTGGTATGAGTAGGTGGTCTTATGTTCAGTGTCGCAAAGAGGCCCATCCAAAATCCTCTGGCGAATAGATCTATTATCTTAGTTATAGTTTCTGTTGTTGAATATTGGTCAGGTAACATGGATAAGAGACTAAAGGCGGCTGCTGCATATTGGCTCCCTGCTGAGCTCCATGCTATCCCTCTGCGGGTTTGGGATCCAAAAGATAATCAGGTGGTATTCTACCAAGGTGAAAAAAAACTAGCACTAAAGGGCAGCCAATGTTGTTGCTGCCATTGGAAAGGGATGCTGGATCTCCAACTGAATAAAACACTACTAGAATTTCCGCATTTTCCATGGGGAGGAAAATGGCTTTTTCCATGGGCTTCCGCATGGAAAAAGCCCAAAAATGGCTTTTTCCATGCGCTGCCCATGGAAAAAGCCCCGTCGCAAATACCCTTGTTGGAAATAGTCAGTATTTCCAACAGGGCCGTTGGAAATACCTGATTCCGGCGTTTTCCATGAGCTGGCTCATGGAAAAAGGGCACATGGAAAAACTTTCGAACTTGGCCACCGTCTGGATTATTTCCAAGGGGAGCATCGGTGGGGCCCACCTTAGTTTTTCCAAGGGGATCAAACGAGGGACCCACCGAGTATTTCCAAGGGGATCAACCGAGGGACCCACCGAGTATTTCCAAGGGGAGGGAGCGTGGGTCCCACCTGTATTTCCAAGGAAGACGCCCGAGTATTTCCATGGCAATCTACGTGGGACCCACTTGAGTATTTCCAAAGGTAGTTTACGTGGGACCCACTCCAGCATTTCCATGGCCAGTGAAAGTGGGCCCACCTGGTCAGATCTGGGCACTATTATTTCCTTGTATATACCCACGGAAATACTGACCTCCTTTTTTTGCTACCAGAATGCCCACATATGAACACTCCTCCCTGTACCGTCCCGATATCGACCCAGTAGTCCATTACAATCCCCACTTCTCATTGAACCTGATAAACATAAATTCATCTTACAAATAGATAGAAAATACAACATACAAGCATTTAATAGGCATAAATCATTAACATAGCATAATCTACATACATTGTACCAACAAAATGTGAAAACCCCATTAATACACTATCCCTGTGTAATTGCACATTGCTAATACACCCAAAATATACCCACTATGAGTTAACAAAAATTCACATAATTAAGTTACGACCTAGTTTGCTGATATGTTAGAGCTTGTAAATTCACAAAAATGTGCACTTTCCTACACTAAAAGGTCAGGTTCATGTTGAAGGTAGATTGTCCCACCATCCATCCTCCCCTGCAATTGCCTCATTTCCAGGTGGAGCTTGATTCAAGAGTGCTTGGAAAGCCCCTCCCTGACTTGGTTGCATAGGAAAAGAAAGACCCTATGTATACCACATAAAGAGAGACAACATGTTATATTTATGAGGGTTTTTGCATGTACACCCTCAAAATAATAAATTTAGCAATTTAAGCATCGGAATATCTAATTTATTCTAACAATAAAGGATTTCATCAAATTTTGCACCATACAATTATATCTTGTGATTGCACTGGGTGGTTGTTAAATGGGTTTTTGTTAGAAGTTAATTTTAAAGTTGAATGTGATTATACTTCACCTTTTATATTTAAATCTTAAAAGGTACAAATATTAACTTGACATACTTGTACCAGTAGGAATATGAACCCTTCATTTGGGTGGTTGTTTTGGTAATGATTTAAATGCAGGGAAAAAAACATTCTATAACCACTTACATGGGAGATGGGCATATTCATATCTGAAGCTCCATCTTTAGAGTGTTGAAAGGGAGGCCCTTGACCCTAACAATAAAATACAAAAATCACAATGTTATAATTCATATATCCCAATATTTGGTCAGTTTATGAAATTTAAATCATTCAGTTCACAAGTCAATAGTTGTACCTGAAAAGTAGGCAAATTCCCCACACCTTGCTCAGTTCCAGAACCGTTTGCTTGAGCCTAAGTTTAACAATGCACAATGTGTATTGTTAGTGTACCTCTATTATCTAAACTCCTGAGACAAGCACAACAGGATCAAATAAAGAACTACAATTTATTGCAGAAATGCTCCTGTTCTGCACTTAATCCTTTATTTTACATTTTGGCACCTGTCAGTTCAAGGGCTGGTAAGAACACACAACCGATTCGAAGCCAGTACCATTAGCACCCATCGATCACACCGCCAACACAGAGCACTAGCACAAGCAATCACTCAATCAAGCAACAAATAAAGAGGGTTTGGTTACAATAACAGATACAACAATATTTTGTCAATTATCGTATATGTTGGAATTTCCTAAACAGAAACCTAATTCAATTGGAATAATATAAATCACGTCCTTACACCCCTTCTCCTTTTCTCCTTTATACCCAAAGATAAACAACCTGAAACTTAGTGATGGCCAGGTATACGATATTCAGATCGACACAGCGGGAGTTATGTAATAAAAGGTTTCTACACAAATTGGAATTACGTACCTGCAAAGTAGGTTTTTGAGCACCACAAATTGAGAATAATTGGTTCAAGTACAAGTCAAAAGTTGCCATTTTTCTGTCCCTCTCGGCCTTCTCCTCCTCATGACGACGGTCACGGTCAGCTAAGAGCACTGCTACGTCTGCGCGAGAGAACATTGTCTGCACTCCATTGTTTGTCACACCAGAAATAGAAGATGCTGTGTGGCTGGTCTTGGCTTGGGTGGTTGTTGTTTGCCCCTCTTTTTGAAGCATGCTTCCCAATCCTCGGACCCTACCGTCTTTTGATCCGCCCACAGCTGAGAGAAACATGGTGCTCTCGTCGAGGTCAGCATTGGCCTGATCAGCCATCATGTCTCTCACCTTGTGCTATGATTTGTTCCAAATTTAAAATATGAGAAATTTAGATATATGCCCATCATAACTTCATCAATTAGAAACACTTAGATAAATTGTAGGATGTAAAGTTTTTTGCTTACTGAATGTGAAAAGATTGTGGGGTATGTTTGTCAATATTGTTTTTAAAATAATTAAATTAAAGATTAATTAAATGAATGGGGATAAAAGAAAGGATGTTGAGTTTTTATGGCGATTTTGGATATTATGTTGTTTTTATTGCATGGAGATTGGCTATATCAAAAATTTGCATGGGTATACTAGAAATTTTCCCTATTATTAATATCCCCATTTTTTCCTTTATTCACTTAAAAAAGTAGTTATTTACCCATCTAAACTGTACTCCTGTTCTCCTAACAAAAATCAAGTCTCGCATAAGTAAAAAAAATGAATACAATGTAATGTACGTAATGCAACTTACATAAACCGCCTCTGATTCTGTGTTGGAAAATTTTAAGGTGTTGGTATCCAAATCCGGAATGTGTGTGGAAACTTCCTCGGTACTTGCATCCATTAGCCCGTTGCCATCACTGTTGGCATTGTTTTCCTCCTGTCCAGACACAGCCTTCATGGCAGCTTCAATTTGGGCGACAACCGGTGATTTGCCATTTACTTTACGACAATGAATATGTGCATAAAGTTGTACTTTAGAAGGCTCTTTGCCCTTGCACAAGGTTGTCTCCACAATAAAATGAATAAACAAGCAGTGGTAAAAGGTCAGATTAATCTGTAAATTACAAGTACTAATAAGTAAATAGCATAAGTGTTCATGCAGCTTACCAGCATTCGATGGTGCTGGTGTGAGCTTGCTGACCCACCGTGGTGTGACGTGCGTCCGCGAGTTGTGCGGTTAGCATGGTTTCGTCTACTGACCCCTTGCCAATCCTCGGTGAAAAACATATCACACAAGCCATGCCAGTTGGGGTGGTCAAGGCACCAATGCGGAATCGCGGCCTTCCATGCTTGTAAGTTTCTGCCAAATTTTTTGATGCAGCTATCCCTCGCCTCGTGAAGCTCCTCGCTGTACCTTTTCCTCGCTATGGCCTCCAGAACATCCCGACAATGGTCATTGTCTTCCCCGTCACGGTACGTGAATTTCTTCTGCAAAACATATATATGCACTGTCTTAATAGTGGTCCATGACCCTAAAATTTAAATAATGGCAACTGATCTTGAATGTATTTGATGAAGTTCACTTATAAATTGTTCAGATTGACCTTAATTATTCAAGGACATTTTCATAAATTATCCAATCAATTTGTTTTGGGACCTCAAGGTGACTAGTAATTACTGTTGACTAGTTTGGGACCTCAAAGGCTTAGATGATTAACTTTTCATCACTTATCCAATCAATTCCTGGTTGTGAATCCATGATATACTATAATTAAAATAAAGGGTACCAAAAAGAGAAACTCGATATTATTCTTTGTGGCGTCATCAAAGGCAAGGAAGCTTCTCAATGGTCCCGGCATATTCTGTAGGGCAAGCCTATTGATAGCAACATGTGAACAAGTGAACAAGGGTATATAGAATAAGCATAGTGAAGTACCATTTCTCAGAGGAAACTTTGATACAATAATGCTACCAATTTTGATACCCTCATTTGGTAGCATAGAAATTTTAGAAATAAGGGTATCAAAATTTTGATAACATATAAACTCTGTGCATAAAATAAGGGTAACCCTTAGAGGATAAACTCTGTGCATATAACTTATTTTAGAAATTTTGATAAAATAATCATAGACAACATCAACACCCTTGCCTTCTGTAATTTCATGATCCGCCTTGTACCAATATTCATAATATAAGAAAATTTCAACTTCTTTTTCCTAATTTAAATTCCCTCCTAAATATCAGAATATATAGCATGAAAGTGAATTTCCAAGAGATATAGAGGAAAATACTGTGATAGAAGAATCTAGAAGAGAATCAAAGAATAATAGTGGTGCTTATTGGAGTACCCCGGGAAAAGATCTCTACTTGAAGGGGATTGAAATATTTGGAGGAACAGGTAATTCTTGAATGAACAATTAGGCTGAATACAGAATTTAAATTCTAACTAATATTCAGTCATTAACAAGTCTAACCATAGCACCCTCTCTTTTATCTTTCTGAATCTTATGTTAATTAGTCTCTTTCTGTTTTTAGTTGCCTAATTGCTAGAAACTTGCTTTCTGGCATGAAGACATGCATGGAGGTATCAAGTTACATGTTCAGCAATGGTTCTTCTATGTCAAGTCGACCTCTCTTGACAACATCAAATTTTGATGATTTTGGAACATCTGATCAAGATTACATGGTATGAAAACCTTATATATTTACTAGTAGTAGAAAATCAACATTTATAAATTTTTTTTTTAAATTATTCCCAAGTGTTTTTATCAAGTCTAACATATTTACTGCATTCCTGATCAGTAAGGCAAGGGTGTTGATGTAGTCTAGAAATTTTGATAAAATAATGCTACATTGGAAGCACCTACATTGGTAGCATATAAACCCTTATTTGAGAAAATTTCTAGCACTTTCTATGCTACATTTCAGAACCAGCAAACATTATTTGATCACATTGGTGCTTATATGCTACATATCAGAAGTTGATAAAACAGAACTATTACTCTTTTTTTATTTTTCAATGAAGGAGTGACTTATAATTTTCTAAATCAAACCAGGTTTGATATATGATTTATCGGAGTGATGAAAATTTTCTAAATTTCAATTCCTCAAACTCCTAATTTGATTAAAATTGAACTGTACAATGGTATTGATGTGAATGTTCAATGTGAGTGTTCAAAAGAAAACAGGCACAGCCAAGCAATTGAGGGGAAAGGACATGTTACCTAGTGATTGCTGCGCTTATCTGATTTGGATTGTCGTCGCATGTGAACTCGCGAGGCCCAACGGGCCAGATTATTGGGCGGTCTTCCAGTACATCCGTCGATTTTCTGATAATTCCAGGACCTCGTCCCTTCTTCCTTGGGGGTTCCGGTGGTGCAAGTTCACGGTCTGGGCTAGCATTTGAGCACTGACCATCATCAGGTACAGCCTGTGAACTCTGCTTTCTCTTTGAGTATTTTTTGCAATTTGCTCTTCGTAGACCAGATTTTCTGGGGGCCATGTGTGCTGTGTTGCCAACCTACATTTCGAAAGGGTTCATTACTTTTTCAGTTAATGTCTTGTATACCAGATGTGTTGTGTTGCAATTTGCAATTTGCTTTTCGTAGACCAGCCTTAAAAGTTAAAATGTAGATTATGTACAAAATAGTCAAAATACGGCAACTCTGACAAAGAAAATTATTTTTGTAGACCAGATGTGTCTGGTGGTATTCCATTTGCAATGGTCAGATACGGCAACTCTGACAAAGAAAATTATTTTCTTGACGTGAAGAATTGAATGTATACCAGTAAAATCCAAAATGCTGTTACAAGAAAACAAAAATGAGTGCATTAAATTATGTGATGCACTAAGTAAACTATATGGCAACAAATAGTCAAAATTATAAAACAAATGCCTGCCATGCTAATCTACCTATCTTGGTCATTATATTTACCTCCTTTGTAAAAACAGGCTTAGGAGACAATTTTGGGCTTTAACAGGGTTTAGATAGTCATTGCCTACATTTTTATTTCAAAATAAATTAAGTAAACTTAAAAGCATCTTAACTTTTAAGGCTGCAGCCCACTGTCATAAAAAGAGACACATTTCCCTACATCTTACTCCACCGAGTGAATTAATTTAGATCATAACTCCAACTATCAAATAACTACCAAATAAGATGTAAAATATAAGGAGCAAAATGAACATGAACATGAAGTAAACAATTTAATACTGATTAATTTTACTCCGCAACCAAACGTAACATATAACCAGTGTAACTTTAATATTTGACGAATGACAGGACTGTTAACAAACCATATAACCAGTGTAACTTAAAATTTGACGAATGAGTGTAATATCATGCAAAACCACAGAACCATATCCAGTCATCCTGACAACAACTGGTAGCAAAGTACTTTGTCGTTTCATTTCTGTATAGTATGTTTAAGCAATAGTTTATTAGTTATGAGTGCTGTCAATTTAGGTAAACAGCAAACATTAGAACAAAACTATAACAACAACTGGTAACTTGAATATTGGTAACTTGAATATTGATGAATGAGTGTAATGTTATACAAAACCACAACCCTATAACGGTCATCCTGACAACAACTGGTAGCAAAGTTATTGGGTGTTGATCTTTTCAGTTGCAAAATGATAACCTTTATATTATCCAACAATAATAGAAATCCTATTTCTTTCAAACATAGGAAACTTAAGACTCCATTAACTAAATAAAGAATAATCTTAAATCAATAACTAATTTGTACATCGGTTTTTGCCCAAAATTTTAAAAACTCAGCTTAAAACCTTCTTTTAAGCTGCAGCCCCTGACACAAGAAGCCTTTAATTGGAATAGAAGAGAAAGAATTTCAGAAGGGGTATAAAGGAGAAAAAGAGAATGCAGTTGATGTGTAGAGAAAAGGAGAAAAGTATATGCAAAACCCTAGACTGAAATGTCGCCTCATTCTCAAATAAATGCAAATCAAGGAAATTTGAAGGATTTTAGGGAGAATTACCAATTTAGTTCGAATTCGATCAAGTTAGGAAGCACCACTTGCATATACTTCTCTCCTTTTCTCTACACAAATCCTTCTCTGAGTTTGTAACTCCGATTTGCTTTTCAATGTTTCTCTGATGGTGTACCTCCGATTAGTGTGCATTTTAGATCTGAGCGATTGAGAGAGAGTGGGGATATTAGAGGATGGCGAAACTAATGGGGAAAATGAGGGGGAAATTTTGGCGGCCATCGAAAAATTTCGGAGCATTCGGCGAAATTTGGATTGAAATGCGGGGGAAATTCGGGCGGCCATAGGGTTCTGGATGAGATTGGGGGGGCGGAAGCGGCTGGTGTAAAACTAAAAGGCTAAAATTCGGAGCATGCATCTTCCTGTTCGAATTGTAATAGGCAGGGATGGTTAAATCGGAGACTGACCGTCTGATCATGATCAGAGCCATTCCAGTCTCCGCCAAAATACGCACTTTTCCTTTAATATTCGTGCGGATGTCAATTAAACGGTTTAGATATTTTAACGCACCATCCACCATTGCATCAGGCGAAAATTGTGCAGGGTGAGCGCTGCTTCCTTACAAAATAAATGAAATGATCAATTGATGTTCAAATGGACAGAGCTGTTTATTCTTTGTGCAGTTTTTTATCAGTTTCGAACTCTTGTGATGTTATATTATGAGAATTGCTTCCATTGAATTATGCTCTGTTAATAAATCTGCCTGAAATATGTATACATCAGAGAATTGTGATTTTGCAATTTGCATACATTAGTGATGTTAATTAAATTACAGTGCCATGATTAAATGGATATAAGAACTGATAAATTGTTACAGTTTTAAATTTTGAAGATATTATAATATTTTATAGAATTGTTTATTTTAACTTATTTGAATGACCAAATGTTGTTAATGTCAAAATGGTTATTAAGTAAATTACATGCTAGTGAATTAATGTATACAGTTAATTAGAAGAAAATATTAAATTTGCAAATGATATTAGATCTAATAATCATGTTATGATTGAAATGACATGTTTATGAATTATTAATTGATTTTGGAAAAAAAAATATGTATCATAACATGTTTGTTGCATCATTAGCTCATTGCCTCAATGTTGAACATAGCACATGAACTCTCGAAGTGTGACATAATGAAGATCCACAGGTATACAAAGTCCGATGGTCAATCGAAACCGTTAAATTTGAAGAATAACACATTATAATCACTATATTGAAATTTCAATAAATTTGATGTTCATTTACTCACCGATCAAGCTCACGTAAAATACATTCATCGTATGGCCACAAACTCTTCACGATGGATCGATGCTTCGACATATGAAAAAGTTGGAAATTTTTGTTTGGTTACGTTCAATGTTTGCCCTTGATCGTTTAGAACCTGATTTGGTATAATTTCATTGCGGATCGACCGTTGATCGAGCACGTCAAAATGAACGGTCCTCAATTATTCGCTCAATTTTGAAAAGTAATTAATGTTGAAATTATATGAAATTGACTATTTCAAACATTATTTGATCACATTGTATGTAAAAATGTATGAAATGTATTTTAGGTAATTTATTTCTATTATTTTCTGTACAAAATTCTCTAATTTCATCAATCTCTGATGTGGAACGTCTGATAGACGATGAAGAGTTAGGATTAACAATGGATGTGTCCATTACAGCTCTGGAGGTATATTTCTCTGAGGTAAGACAATATTTCTGTTTGCATCGTACCATCTTGGAACACATGCTATCTGTTAATAATCGTGCGCACCCTAATCTTATGGCCCTGATTTCACATGATTTACTACTTTACCGTAGAGGATAAAAATTTTGGTAGGTGCGCTTCAAATGCGAAACAGAAGGGTTTGATATACACTCTCTGTTGTGAGCCCGGGACTTAGTCGAATTTTTGAAAAACCCTTCCCTTTCTAAACCCTCTCCCTCCCCCCGAGGCGCCCCTCTCCTCTCAATCGCCAACCCGCCCCTCTCCTCTCTCAATCGCCAACCCGCCCCGTCGCCGTTCAATCGCCAACCCTCTCAATCGCCAACCCTCCCGATCGCCATCCCCTCTCCTCTGAACAACCCCTCTCAGGCGCCAACCCTTGCCTCTCAATCGCCGCCCCGTTGCGGTTCCTCTCAACATGGAGGTGATCGCCCCTCTCCTCTCTCAACCCACGGGTAAGTACTAAAGTTCCTCTCAACATTTAGTGAAAAAATATTATTAGAAGGGTTTCTGTGAAAAATGCTTTGAGAAGGGTTTTGAGAAGGGTTTTGCTATCAATCTTAGAAAAATGCTTTGATGTGGTGGAAGATTTCAGAAGGGTTTCACTGAAAAAATACTTTTAGAAGGGTTTCTGTGAAATCCATTATCCTTTATTAGGCTGTAATCCATTATAGTGAAAAAAATACTTTTAACAGCCTAATTAAAATCCCCTATCCTTTCTGTCTCTAGGAATTTGCTATCAATCTTGGTGCTTACCGCCAATACTTTGACGGCCGTGAGGCGAGGCAATTCCTTGGTGCCGGACATTTTCTTGACTCTTTGCGTTGGAGCCTCTTTCGGGTAATTACACATGAATTCTAATTGCAGGTTTTATCTCTGTTGTTATAGAATAAAGTATGAGATTAGGCCAATTGCGATGTCATCAATTTTTCAGTTATTCCGCCAGATGAGTGGAATAAAGGCCTCAGTATTCATGTCACATGTGATTTAATTGAGTCAGAATAAGATGAAATAAGCCGATCTTTAGGCTAGCCTAAATTGACCTAAATAAACTCACCTATTTAGATGTCTTAAGTTTAATCCATAGTTGGGACCCACCGTCAATCTATAAAAACAAGAAATGCATGTTTATTGATTCTTGCTTCTCTAATTTTTATTTTCTATGTACTGACTAGACTTGAATATTGCCATGATCAATCAGATTATATACTGGGTTAAATGTTTATTAATATATATATCAAAATGAATAAAATAACTGGAAAGATAAAATTTTAATTTTGCAATTTTTTCTTTGTATAAACTACAAGAATTTTAACTATTTCTTTGTGACTAGATAATGTAAGTATTAAAAAGAACACAGTACAATCAATTAGATGTATAAATAAATTGCGATATGTCATTCATTCTCCATACTAGACAGTTTTTTATAACATAGACGAATCTCTAAACTTGAGAAAAAAAAATTAATTGTCTAAGTATTTCCAGAAATCTTAGTTAAAAATATATATATTTTGTTACTTTTCTTAAAAGTTTTCTCTGCACACAACCTGACTTTAATTTGTTACTTCTCATAATCTTAATCATCTTTAAATTGATTTCATAAAATGACAGTACATGAAATTAATTAAAAAATTCAATCCAATAAAAATCCTTTTTCTATTACAGTTATCAAAATATGACTTAAGCCATCAAACTCCTATCAAATAAAGAATAACTTGAGTCATGATATAATATTAGACATCAACCAAACTTTAATAATTTCGACCGACCTAAGTTGAAATAACCAATTTAAACCTCCTTAGTTTTAGTTCACAACCAAACACCACCATAGAAAACTAAAACCAAGCTTTAATTTCATGGACAATTAATTCAATATAATAAAAAAAATGAATTGTGTTAGAAAATTATGAGAATGGTTGAACACCTCTAGACTATACATATATCAGCCCCCCCTTTGATCAGGTGCTTGTGTTGTATTTTTGTTGCTTGGCTGTGCCTGTTTTCTTTGTTGCATTCCTATTATAAGTCTCAGAAAAACAACAAAACCAGCCTCTGAACCTGTGATGTCTCTAAACCAAGCTTCTTCTTGATTATAAGTCTCTGAACCTGTGATGTCTCTGAACCCTGTGATGTCATCTAATTTGATATTATATTTACCCAAATTGGTTATGTTAATCTAATTTTCTTATCAGATTAACCAATCTAATAATATAAAATTAGATTAACAAGACTTATAATCTCAGAAAAAACCAGCCTTAGTGCTGCGATCGATCATCAAGTTAGGTGTTTTCAACAAAAGTCTCTTCTCCGATCGATATCCCCAATTCCAAACGTAATTAAGATAAATCTTTTGGAGCAAAAATGTAACCCTTTTTGTGTGTTTTCTTTTTTGGAGCTAATAAATAATGCTTGTAGAGTTATGTTAAGTGTGTTTTCTTTTTGTGTTTCCTTGAGCAAAAATTGCACACATGTTGTTTTCTTTTTATGTGTTTTCTTCCTTTACTGGTTGTATATGAAAGTTAACTTTTGAATATGCACCACACAATCAACGCTCCTAATTAATACTCTCATATGTCTCATGCAATTAATAGAATTATATGATTAGAATTTTTGAATAGAGATGCATATACCCAGTCATGTTTAGTGATGTTATAGTTAGTTATGATTAGAATTATATGATTAGAATTCTCGGGGATTTAGTGATGTTAATTATGATGTATTGTTTAATTTATTGCTGTTGCACTACGTACCATCTTTCAAAGCTTCTTAATATTGCTGTTGCACTATTAATTAATAGTTATTGTTTAATTTAAATTCAGTATTATCTCATATATGTTTGCTTCACTTGTGTAATTTTTGTTAAGATTGACTCTTTATAAATTATGTCTGCCATATCACCATACCTTAAAGTTTTTATAGGCTGTAAAAGTTAGTATATTTTAGTTGTAAAGAAATGTCTCTATATAATGAATTTACTGTATAATGAATTGTTTCTTAATTGTAAAAATGTCTCTACATTCTTACCCTTTTATTTTATTAATTCTTGATTTATTGGTGTTCATTGGCACAGAAAACATGTCCAGTGACGATGATGCCTCTCAGTTCATGGTCGTACCTCGCCGTAAATCCCCGAGAATCAATCCGAGCGCCACGAGTACGATGTCAGCTAGTCCCCCGCCAGAGGAGTCTCACAACCCGCGACAACCGATTCATCCAGAGGAGTCTTACAACCCGCAACCACCGATGCAACCCCAGATTCAGCCAGAGACTCATGCACGTGCAGCGAAAAAATCACAAGCCAAGTTGAGCACCATGCCAAACCCTAGGAGATCTGCGAGGCTCAATCCCGGTGTTTTCGGGTCCCTTACAATGCCACCGACTCAGGGCCATACACCGGAGCAGGCCAAGACATCCTCAAAATCCAGTGGGACGAAGATATTTTTTGGCCCAAATCCATCTTGGCCACCAGGTAAACCAGGATTTAAGAAGAAAATCACAACCGGCAAACCACCTGGAGATACTCATCCATCTCCAGAGGGAGTCGGTGCCCAGTCCACGCCACCGGATTCATCCACTATTGTACAGGGATGTGACTCGCCACCAACTCGTGCAGAGGCATCGGGTCCTGCCATGTCACCGACTCCCTCTAAGGCAGCACCTCCTACTATGTCACCGACTCGTGCAGCTGACTCAGGTCCTGCTATGGCACCGACTCGTGCAAAGGCATCGGGTCGTGTAGAGTCGAGTCCCGCTATGTTACCGACTATTGCAGAGGAGTCGGGTCCTGACTCATCACCGACTCGCACAGAGGAGTCGAGTCCCGCTATGTCACCGACTCGTGCAGAGGAGTCGGGTCCTGACTCGTCACTGACTCGTGCAGAGGCATCGGGTCCTGCTATGTCACCGGCTTCGACTAACACCCGTTCAGCTGAACAAGAAAGGTCCTGGTCTTCGTGGGAAGATATTAACATGTTTTCAAATGAGTGGGATCCATGGGAGAATGCGGGCCAGACAGACACACCAGCTCCGAACGATGCACATGCTGGTGATGGAAGTGAGTCTGGTCAATTGATTGCGCAACAGTCGCTATTGGATGACGATGGCAGTAGGAGGTGTCTCCTCCGTCGGCCCCTTCGCTGTTGTCCCAAAGCTTTTACAGCACACGGGCAAGAGTTGGAACATGCGCCAGCTGCTGGCAAGGGAAAGAGAAAGCGAAACAAGGGTAAATCTACCGTGAGGGCAACGCGGGGTCTTGGCAAGCCTCGTGATCTAATGCGTCCGGAAGACAGACCAGAACTCCAAGTGGCCGGCGACGGGGTGTTCGCAACCTCGCCCGATGACACAAAGGTTATAACCACGATGCGGATCCTGACATTAGAGAACATGCCGGGACCGTATAGGTCTTACAACTTCTTTCCAAGTAAGACAAGGTTGTCAATTTTAAAACATTTCCTGCAGAGGTATTCGTGGGGGCCAGTGAAGACATCGGGCGTTGTCTCGCTGTTTTTGAGAACATCGCAGCGGACGCTTACAGTCGGGAGTTGGCAGAAATACGGGCTTGGTATACGAGGAAATACGGGATGGATAAGATGGCTTGGAAAGAAATCCCTCCCAAATGGTGCAAAAATGTAGAAGCTTGGAAGGGGCTGTGCGACATTTGGTCCACTACCAAATGGGACCAGCAATCGGTGACCAACCGTAATAACAGAACAAAAGGAGGTACCCCGGTCCGGCACGTCACTGGTTCTAAGAGCATGTATCGACACAAGCTAGCCATGGTATTGATTTACTACAATAAAAAGAATTAGTGTGCTTAACAATGATTTAATTCTAATAACATCATCTACATGGTTGTTTGAACTTGCAGTCTAGGGAGAAGGGCACACCAGTGGGAATGAGGGAGGTTTTCGATCGAACTCACATGCTAGATACGGAGGAAGGGAAGAAATACGTGTCCGAGAGAGCGGAAAAGGCAGCGGTGAGTGCCTCATCCCTCCACTTTAAATTCTAGTCCATTGAGCATCTTGAACTTAACAAATCTATTAATTGATGGTTACCTTAGTAATATAAACATTGCAAAAATACGTTGCTTGGTATCCATTCTAAAAGGCCATAAATTGCAATTCAATTATCAAAGTCAAACCTTTAACTTTGCTGTGTAGAGCCATATGTAAATCCAAAAGGTTCCGAATAATCATTCTGACTTGACACCAACTACAGGAATGAAATCCCTAAATTTTTTAATGTGATATTAGTAGTGAGGATTAGGATTAAATGAGGTATTGACAACTATTTGCTGTAAATTACAGAAAACCTATTCCGATCTTAAGGAACACTACGCGGGTCAAAAGACAGATGAGGAAATATGGGAGCTAGCTGTCGAAGGAGTGGACCGAGGGAGGTTATTCGGATTTGGCAAAAAATCAATTACCAGCAAGGCCACCCGCGTCTTGGAGACACTAGAGGCAGACATTTCTAATCCAACAAAGAGCACTGCCACCTCTGCTAGTGATGCAAAGAGGAAATACTCAAAGGACGAGGTGGCAGATTTACTAGCAACTGAACGTTCTCGGTTTGCTGCGGAGATAGTTGCCCAAGAGAAGCGACACAAAGTTGAGATGGAGGAGGTTCAAAAAAACCACGAGTACTCAAGGGAATGTTTTGCAAGGCTCTTCGCAGCAAACGGCCTACCATTACCACCTTTTAAAGTAAGCACATCTCCTATGATGAAGTTATAAACTATTAGCATCGAAGGATTATATGTAATCTTCGATAACTCTAATTAATGTTTTTGTCCTCACAGGGTTCGTCAACAGAGGGCAACGCTGCTGCAGGCCACAGCGGTGGAAGGGCGGATGACACTATACCATCGAAGGGGAATTCTGGAGGGGGAGATGTCTAAATAAACTGATTTGTAATAACCATTTAATTAAGTAGGATGTGATGTAATCAATTATGTTTTAAATGCTATGGTTGAACTGCAGGGTTATATGTGATGCTATGTCTGTGTTTATAACCATTTAATTAAGTAGGATGTGATGTAGGATGTGTTTTATTTAACTTAGGATGTGACTTTAATTTGTACTGGGTACATAGGCAATTTCAAAGATCTTTGTGTTTGCAACATGGGTTTTATGTGGGATCAAACATGGGTACTGTGGTTAGATGGAGAATTACATCTATTTAAGCGTACACTGGGTACGCAATAAAAATATAAATTGTATTCAAACAATTTATGTCACTATTTCCATGGGGATACCGTCAGAAATACCATCACTACCTATTAATCCCAACGTCTCGCCCCATTTCTAGTCTACCTACTGTCGTGTTTCCCGTTTGTACCTCTTTCTAGTCTCGCCCCATCGCCATTCTGGGACTCAACAGGGGAACTGTAGATCTCCACATTTTCAGCCACTGGTCTCGCAGGTGTGTTGCTATTTTCAGTCAGTGGTCTCGCCAGTGGTCTCCCTCTCACATTTTAAGGCAGTGGTCTCAGCTAGGTAACTCTCACTCTATCTCCACTCTCAATCTTTGGACCAGGCTTTTAGAGCTCTTAATTTGCTGCTAGTGAGCAATAGAGCTGCTAGTGAGCTGCTGGTGAGGGAAATTTATGTAAGTATTACTGCTGGTTACCCACTGTCTTGTGAAATTGTTCAAAACAGCCCCTGTCCTCTCTATGTTTAAGCCTTCGGTTATTAACTCAACTTTAATTTGTATAGATCGCTCAATAGATGGCCACTGATAGGGGATGGATGTACAACAGTCGATCAAATACGGGAGGAAGTCTTGAACCCGACTTTATTGCAGGTGTTACCGAATTCATCGCTTCAGCTGTATCTAAGCCATCGGTTGTGAGTGTCGACACTAATGGAAATCAATGTATCCCCTGTCCGTGTGAAAGATGTGACAACCTACAAAGCAAAGATTTGGAAACCGTCGAACTACATCTTTATCAACATGGTTTTTGCAGCTTATATGATGTTTGGTACAAACACGGGGAGCCACATCCGAATTTCGATATCAACCAACCTCTAAGTCCACCAACCACGAACGATGCCAACGATCAAATGGGTGAAATGGTGAGGGATGCCGCTGGTCAACAATTCAATTGGAATGAGGAGGCACCGGCCGGTGCGGCAAAAAAATTCTTCGACATGATGGAAGCGTCAAAACAACCCCTATGGGAATTGAACTCGACGGGTGAAATGAAATGCGAAGCACACACTGTATTGTCGGCTGTGTCACGTGCCATAGCTTTGAAGTCTAAACACCAATTGAGCCAAAAATGTTTTAATGACATGTTGGGACTCATGAAAAGCACGCTTCCGCCGGGTGAAGAAATGCCGGAAAATTGGTACCAAGCTAGACGATTGGTTGATGGATTGGGCATGGAGGCTAAGAAAATAGATGTATGTCCTAACTTTTGTATGCTATATTACAGTGAGGTGAACAAGAAGAAGACACGGTGTGATGTATGTGGCATTTCAAGATATAAGCTATCCGGAACTAATAAGAAGGCTAAACCAATTCCACAAAAGCAACTTCGTTATCTCCCTATCACCCCACGATTGCAAATGATGTACATGACCGCAACATCTGCGAAGAATATGAGATGGCACAAGGAAGGTGTGCGTCAAAAAGCCCCGATGATGGTGCACCCGGCGGATGCCGAGGCTTGGAAGCATTTTGCTCGAAAACATCCCGCCTTCGCAGAAGAGCTTAGAAATGTTTGGTTGGGAATCACAACGGATGGGTTCATGCCATTCAACTCGAGTGCAGCCCCATATTCGTGTTGGCCGGTATTTGTTTTTCCGTATAACTTACCACCTGGGATGATAATGAAAGAAGATAGCATGTTCCTCGCGCTAGTCATCCCTGGACCAAAGCATCCGGGTCGGGACATTGACATTCTTCTCGAACCTTTGATCGATGAATTGAAGCATTTGTGGTTAGATGGAGAAATGACATGGGATGGGTATAAGAAAGAGAATTTCAAGATGCATGCACAACTACTTTGGACGGTGAGTGATTACCCGGCTTATGAGATGCTATGTGGCTGGGGTACAAAAGGCCGGTTGGGGTGTTTTTATTGGATGGAGAAGACAAAGGCATTTCAACTTCAGTTTGGTGAAAAAGCAAGTTGGTTCGATGGTACGAGGTGCTTCCTACCTCCGGATCACCCATTCCGTCGAGATAGGAAGAATTTCAAAAAAGGTAGAGTCGAGAATGATCCGCCACCACCGAGATTGACAGGAGAGCAGTTGCTCGATATAGTGAGTTTGATCCCAGATATTAAATGGGGTAAAGAGGGAGGATTACAACAGATTCCGGGTTATGGTGAAACTCACCCTTGGCAAAAGAAAAGTATCTTTTGGAGTTTACCCTATTGGAAAGACAATATGTTGCAACACAATTTAGATATGATGCATTTGGAGAAGAATTTCACCGAAAATTTGCTATACACGCTATTAAGCATAAGTGGCAAAACCAAGGATAATGAAAAAGCAAGGAAAGATTTGGCTCTTTATTGTGATCGTCCCACCCAACACCTAATTCCGGCGGGTGACAACAACCCGGGAAAGATGAAAAAACCAAATGCCCCCTTCGCACTCTCTCCAGGTGATAAGAAGATTGTTTTAACATGGCTCAAGGATGTAGTAAGGTTTCCAGATGGCTACGCATCCAATTGGTCAAGGTTGGTTAACCTAACCACTAGCACCTTCATTGGACTTAAAAGTCATGATTTACATGTGTTCATGGAGCGCCTCCTCCCGGTCGCTTTTCGAGACTTTGTCCCGGATTCCGTATGGGAGGTTTTATGTGAGATTTCAGCTTTCTTTAGAGAGATTTGTGCCAAGGAAATTGATCCAAATCGCATTGCGATATTAGAAAAGGATTTTGTTGTCACAATGTGCAAGGCAGAAAAAAATTTTCCTCCTGGTTTCTTCGATTCAATGGAGCATCTTGCGTTGCATGTAGCATACGAGGCAAGAATGGGGGGGCCAGTAGGGTCCCGATGGATGTTTCCATGCGAAAGGTTCGTTGTGGTTTGGAATTTATTTTTATTTTACATGAAGGAACACTAAGCTTAACTATGTCTTCTATTTCTATACCATCATACAATTATTGTAACAACTAACACTTAACCATTGTTGCAATTACAGGCGTAACAAAGAACAGAGGATGAGAGTTACAAACAAGGCACGGGTTGAGGGTTCTATTGTAGAGGCCACAATTGCCAAAGAAATCGGTACATTTTCCGCACACTACTTTGCCGAAAAATCTAACATTGGCCAAGGAGTTGAAACAAGTAATCGTTCAGCGGGACAACTGTTGATATTCGATACTCTGACCCGTTGTATTGGCAGGAGAAGACGAAGGCCTCTCTCTGAAACAGATTTTGATGCTGCACACACCTATGTCATCCTCAATTGTCCAGAGATCTGTGAGAAGTACATGGGGTACAATCTTATAAATTTTACTTTGATGATCTCAAAATTATCTATTCTAGAACCTATCACAATCTAATATTTTTCCATATTCTAAAATGCAGAGAGTTTGATACATGCATGCTCAACTCTGGAGTAGCCATAAGCCCACTAAATCTGCCAAAAATTCGTCAAGAGGGTTTCGCAACTTGGTTACGTAAAAAGGTAATAAATTCTCGGGATGAAGGCGATTACTACATACGAATGGCAGGAATCAAGCCTAGCAAAGAAGCGTACTTCTACGAAGGGTGCGAAGTCAATGGGTATAGATTTCACACACAAAAATATGGGCAAAACATGTCAACTAAAAGTAGTGGTGTTTGCATTAAAGGAGAGTGGGATGCAAACAACACACAAATCGACTACTATGGAATTCTCCAAGATGTCATTGAGCTACAATATGATGCCCACAATGTAATTCTCTTTAGGTGTGATTGGTTCGACATAATAAATGGTGTAAGGGTCGACCGCAAACATGGTATTATTGAGGTTAAGCATACTTCTCGCCTTACAATTACGAGCCGTTCGTATTAGCGGCAACTCAAGTATGCTACCTACCTTATGCATCGCAAAAGGCCGAAAGACGCCCATGGTGGGTGGCAATGAAAACAAGTCCGAAGTCAAGGTTTCGTGCCGAGGGCGACGATACAAACATCGAATTTTACCAAGAGGAAAGACCGGATAATCCAATTGAACCAACAATTGGACAAGACATTGATTGGGATGGTATGGTCCTTCGAGAAGATGAGTTTGAGCTAGTGATCGATATGACGAACCTTCCGCCGGCAACATCAAATGAACCGTCAAGTTTGGCGAGGGACGAAAACAACATAGGCGAGGGTGAGAATGAGCATGACATGGAGCAAGACGGTGAAGAAGATTGCTTAGGCTCCGATGATTCCGATGAAGAGTATTAATTAATTGGTAAATCAACATACATGTGTTAGGTTTTTCATTTAAAATTTCTATACATTTTACTAATCCGGCATGCTTCACTTTTGTCAAATCCCTTCTCTAACCTTGTTCTCTTTTTTTTGGTTTGTAACAGGTGTCTACACAAGACCTCAAATATTATTCTATTTTCTTGGTTTGTCATAATTTTTGAATCTAAATTAAACTTAAATATGTCTTGTAATTGGCAAAGACCTCAAATTTATGTTTAAAGATGTTTTCATTTGTATACTTCATTTTAAATATCACAATTGAATATTTGTATGCTGCTGTGATTTAATTTTGTTGAGCATTCAAAGAGACATATCCAATAAACAGAAACGTTGCTGTCTCCAGGAACTTAACTTTTCCAACGGTAGCCTCATGGAAATAACAAGTCCAACTTTAAAATAATATAAACTGAATCCATAAAATATTTCCATGAGCACAGTGCTCCACTATTTCCATGAACCTCCACTATAATATAATATAAACAAACTAACTACAACATTTCCAAGGGCCGCTCATGGAAATAATAGGTCTCACAACTTTCATTTTATTTCCAAGGGTAGCTCATGAGGTATTTCCATGGGACATCAATAAAATATAGTATTCGGTCTATTTGGCGGGTCATGGGTCATGCAAAAGTATTTCCAACGGCGGATAGGTAACATTTCCATAGGCAGACATCAGGGATTTCCATGCGCTACTATTTCCATGGAACCCCCTTTGGAAATGATTGAGTGTGTCAGAAAACTCGATTTCTTTTCCAAGGGCCCTTCCTCACCATGGAAATAACATTGCTACGCATGAAAAAAGCGGAAATTCTAGTAGTGAAAGATGATTTCACACATATTTTGTATAACTCCACTGTTAAGGATCTTTTACTTACCTCAGCCCTAATACAAGTGGCTTAATCTTAGGGAACTATTTTTCTGTTACTGTGTTTTGGTGGATCATTAAGCGTCGAGCTTTTATCTTTTGTTTTGTCTTGAACTTACAGAACTGATCTGATTAGTAGTTACGTGATATGTGGTCATGGATGGTTGTAAGTTAACTTTTGATTTCATGGAAATGAAATGGGCGTTATGCCTTTAGATGAAATGAAATGGGCGTTATGTCATAAATTTATATTCATACAAGTTCTAGACTGATCTAAAAAGAAACGAAAGGAAGTATAAAGTTAAAGTTCTTAAATGATAATTAAGCTAGAGATAAGTTTAGATAAATCTCAAATTCTAGGTGTTCCGATTCAAAAGACCACGTTGACTTCTTCAAATAAGTACAAAGAAAGAGTATTTATTTCTATAAAAAAAAAAAAAAAAAAAAAAGAGGAAAGAAGTTCAAAGTTTTTGCTTTGTCCAAAAGAACCAACGGTCCAAATCAACTTGACTTTATTGTAAGACCTCAAGTACACGGCCATGTCTCCTCTTGAATTACGAGACAAATGTGCGTAATGGGCCGAAAAGAATTGTCAAATTATAATGTTGGATCCATAATTCGTGAAAAGTTCTATATATACAGACTACAGAGTGAGGTTATGAGGTCATGATACTTGACTGAAAATGAGTAGATAGGTACGTGTTATAAATTTATATCTTTATTTTTAAAATTCAAGCAGTTAGTTCAAATTATTTAATATGATTTTTACATGAAAATATATTTATATCCAAATTTATATTTATAAAAATATATTTTACTTTTTATAAAAAGAATACTACTTTCGAATGGTTCAGAATTTTGAAATCAAGTGATTTTCTAATGAACAAGAAGCTAGAAGCTGATTAATAAAGCAGCATATATACCGATGTCAGAGATATTATATAGTACAAAATGACAAGTATGAACTTTGATAGAGATCCCTGCAAAGTCCAACATTCACATAAAAAAATGCGGACCATCTATTGGTGATTTCATAGTACAATTTTTTTTTATTAATTTGTAAAGCATGACTTATATTTTTTTAGATCCGTTTTTAGTCATCAATATATTTTATATTTTTATTTAATTGACTTTAGCTCCGCCCATTGCAAAGTGCTCTCAATTTTACATTGCATTTTTGTTTCAACTTTTTTTATGAATACCTCCGTCATCTTCGCACCCACTATTTTTCAATCTTGATTTTTTTTTTAATCAATGGTGTGGTGGCTGAAGTTTCACAAGATAAAATTTTACAATCCTTTGTTTTTTTTTTCTTCTAATATTGATCAATCTTATTTTGATAGTGAATTACGTAGGATTTTGACTGAAGTTTTGCTTATTTTTCTCACATTTATGTTTAATTATTCCGTGAAAAAAGTTATTGTTATCCTATTTTATGTTTTAGTGCAGGAATCATGTTTTGGGGCTATTTTACATCATTAGGAATAAGAACCGGGTCCATCGGAAAAGCGCAGCTCATCGACTAAGGCTCTGGTACGTACCGTATTAGCCAATACAAACCAGAACCCCAATACGGGCCAAAGATGGCCGAATACGCATTAACTCCTGCAGCGACACAGTGGGAGTACGGTCTGTATTAGCCAATACAGACCGTACCCGACACGCCCTTTGGTGAATAACTGCAACAGCTGTATTCAAATCAGATAACTTGAACTCCACTCATCTCCAGGCACCCCTTCACTCCTATTTAAGCCCTCTGGCTGAACTAAAATATCATCTTTGTATCTTTGATTTTATATTTTCTTAAGTGAGAAGAGAGGAGTGTGTAGAGACTAAGTAGGAGGATACTTCGTGTATGGTTGTATCTTTCTCTTATCTCTTTGTAAACATGTCGTTCAGCGGCTAAGTTTAGATTTTTAGGGGTGGTAGTAAACCTTGTTACTCATGATGCTTTGATATATATTTTTATTTGATCATTGTTTAGTCTTTTGTTGTACGATTGCTTTCGCGTTTTATGTTCTATCTTACTTAATTTTATTTATTAGTCTAGACCATCATGTGATAGCCACACATGGAAGTTAGTCATCTTTAGGATAATCGAATCGAGACAAAGGAGTACAAAAAATACTAAATTAGTGGTGGAAACCTTAACTGGAGATACCACTAATTAGATCAACAAAAATACACATGGGAGTCTTGACATTCGCAGACGCATTGTCATGCTTTACCATTGGGACACCCAACATGATCAAGATAGTAGGGCGACGTACCCAATAAGTGAGGTCTGAATTCTTTTGGACTAGTCACAGATCTCCTTGCATTAGTCAAGACACGCCTTAACAGGATCTCTTGATTAGTAGGGTGGTTGCTAGGCGAAAGCGGTAATCACTAAATTAGATTACAAACCCTCAGACAATCACTGAAAACCAACATCAAATAAGGAAAGAATCAAAGCAGATTTAAGTAACAACTGTGTTCCAAAACCCTAAGAATTCACATCTCAATCTTAATTACAAATTAATAAATATATGCAGCTCAGATGGTTTTGTTAAAAATGTCCAAACCGGCCATTAAATGGCCGGTTCCCATTTTAATTCAAAATCGGTCATTTAATGGTCGGTTCCTAATTTTTTTTTAGAGAGTATGAAGAGCAAGATGCTGAAATCTAACATTAAAAATTATTTAAATATTTGTTAGATTACTTCTTTTGATATATAATTAGTATATTTGTACTAAAATACGCTAATTATACATCAAAATAAGTAATCTAACAAATACTAAGTTTTAACCATTTCACTAGTTCAGGTTGATACAATTGATTTAATGTAATTCAGGTTTCCTATCTTTTCTAATCATCAGTAATTTTGATACAAGTTCTGACTTTCTACTATGCTACATATGACACCATCACTAGCCGCATACGGGTCGTTGTGTGTCTACCGATGATAAAAAATTAACTCAATTTTTGAGGCACTAAACGATGTTTTTTTACAATTCTGATTCCGTTAGCTCCCTAGGGATGACCCCGAGGGCGCCATTTATTTGAGTTTCCTAGCCAAAGTTATGGCCGTTTAAAGTTAAAAAAAATGATGCTTTCGTGCAAAAATACTGATGACACACCGATGCTTTATGTAGGGCTTACGACGGCAGAAGTGCATCGATGTTTCATTACAAAAACATTAGCGACGCACCGATATTTTTTTAGCACTACCCTGCTTAATTGTCAATGCTAAGGCTAATAAAACATCGATGTTTCATTACAAAAACATCAGCAACGTATCGATATTATTTTAGCACTACCTTGCTTAATTGCCAATGCTAAGGCTAATAAAACATCGATGTTTCATTACAAAAACATCAGTGACGACCGATGTTTCTTTAGCACTACCCTGCTTAATTGCCAATGCTAAGGCTAATAAAATTGCAAAAATATCGATGATGCACCAATACATGCAACCGTTGTAACACACGCATCCAACCAAATGTATTTGTTTGATCTTAGCTAACCGAGTGCAAACTTCATTCCGAGTTTCCTACGACTTTCTCTCTCTCCCAATCCCTCTCTCTAAAACAAAATTAGGTACCGGCCATTAAATGGCCAGTTTTGAATTAAAATGAGAACCGGCCATTTAATGGACGGTTTGGACATTTTTAACAAAATTAGTATATTTATTAATTTGTAATTAACTTTGTGTTATAAACTAAAGATAAACAAATATAAACAAGATAGAAAGAATGTAAAAGATAACAATCTCTTTATTCATATATTTCTCATGTGTACAATACAAGATTACAATGCCTCTATTTATAGGCCACAAATTGTAAATGAAAAGTCATTACAATAATAAATAAGAGATTAAATTCCAAATACTAGTGGGATATAAATTCCAATAGTAGTGAGGTAGTAGGGAAGTAAATGAGGATTAATATTGGGAGTTACAACATGAATGGACCATCCATTATATTCATAACACTCCCCCTTGGATGTCCATTACATAAGAATATGCCTCATTAAAACCTTACAAGGAAAAACCCTATGGGATAAAAACCTAGTGAAGGAAAAAGAGTACATTATTCTTTTAATACGCAACTACAACCTCACCAGGAAAACCCTGTGGAAAAAACCATGGTAAAGGAAAATGTAATGCATATTAACTCCCTCTCATGACAACATTAATCAAGATCTTTAAGTCGACGAACTCCAATATTACGAACTAGCTTTTCAAATATTACAATAGGAGCGCCTTAGTGAATTAATCTGCTAGATTTTCACTTGAACGAATTTGTTGAATAATAATAACATTATCATCTTGGAGATCATGTGTGAAAAAGAACTTTAATGAAATATATTTTATTCTATCTCCTTTAATGTATCATTCATTTAATTGAGTAATACATACAATATTATCTTAATATATGATCTTCAGGATCATTTCTCCAGAAGACAAACTACATGCCTGACGAATGTGTTGAATCACATATCTTAACCAAACATATTCTCGGTTTGCTTAGTGTCTTGCTAAAATTTCTCAGAGTTAGCGAAGTATATATTTAATTTCATTCCAATGTCTTCGCATAGGAGAAGAACTATATCTTGCTGATAAATTTACAGCAAATGATATATTATATCTTGTATGTCCAGCAAGATACATAAATGTTACTATTGCACTAAGATATGGTACTTCAGGACCAAGTAGTTCTTCATCACTTTCTCAATGTCTAAAAGGATATTTATGCACATCTAATGATAGTGCTCAATGGATGTGATTTTATCCATATAAAATTATTTCAACACTCTTGCAATATAATTTTCTTGATGCATAAAAATGTCATTTTTAAATGTTCAATTTGCAAGCCAAAGCAAAATTTTGTCCTCCCAAGATCTTTCATCTCAAATTCTTTCTTTAAATAATTTATTGCTTTTGGAAGCTCTTCAGGAGTTCCAATGATACTTAGATCGTCAACATAAACAGCAATTATAACAAAATCATTTCCATATATTTTCATGGACAAATCGTAATTATTATATCCATGTTTCAATAAATATTCACTTAGACGATTATACCATATGCGTCCAAATTTCTTTAATCCATATAAAGATTTTATTCAATTTAATTGAATAATGTTCTCGAGAACCTAAATTACATGCTTCAGGCATCTTAAATCCTTCAGGGATTTTCATATAAATATCATTATCAAGCAAGCCATATAAATAGGCTATAACAATATTCATTAGACACAAATTAAGTCCTTCATGTATTGCCAGATTGAAAATTATTGCATCCACCACAGGTGAGTATATCTCAAAATTTCACCTTTTTCATTTTGTTTTCACGTAAATATCAATTTCTATCATTCAGAATTTGTGCCTTCGGCTAGTGGGACTGCAGACCCAGCACTAATAATTTTTTTTTTCTAAGAGAATTCAATTCTGTCTCAATTGTCTTTCTATTTTGGCCAATCATTCCTTGTCGACATTCTTTTATAAACTTTAGGTCATGATCCTCATTATTCATTATATTTAGCGCTATATTATATGCAAAAACATCATTGATATCAATTTCATCCCGGTTCCATCTTATTCTATTTATGATATAATTTATCGAGATCTCTTTATTTTCATGAATTTCAGATACCTGAGTTTCTGCTGGAACTCCATTATTACTTATAATTTGATTCTCTTCTAGAGTTTTATCTGAAATTATCATATCCTCAACTTGACCATTTTCATTCTTTGCTCCTTTTCTTTTTTGAGGGTTTTTATCTTTGGAACCGATTGGTCTTCCACGCTTCATGCGTGTTATAATTTAATTAGTCTATCCAACAGGGATATCGACTTTAATTGGAGCATTAGCAGCTGGTACATGTGATTTGGTCACTTTCTTTGTAAATGCGTCTGGCGATTGATTAACTAATCTTTTCAAATGAATTATCTTTTAAACATCTAGTTCACATTATTTATGAGGATCTAAATTAGACAATGATAATTCATTCCAACTAATATAGTTTCCCAGCTGATTATTTTTCTCCCCCTAAGGTTGGGAATATTAATTCATTAAAATGATAATCGGCAAAACTAGCCGTGAATAAATCTACCATCAATGGTTCTAGATACTTTATTACATATGGAGATTCAAATTCAATATAAATTCCCAACTTTCATTGATGTCCCATTTTAGTGCGTTGTGGTGGAGCAATTATAACATATATCGCACATTCAAAAAAATTTATATGAGAAATATTAGGTATGTGACCAAAAACCAATTATAAAGGGGAAGTTTTATAATAGCTTGTTGGCATGATGCGAATTAGTGTTGTTGCATGCAAAATAACAAGTTCTCATTTTTGTGTATGAACATAAGCTACATGATATACAACATCAATTCTAATAGACATGCATTGTCTGAGAAATAAATTCACCAACATTGTCTAGACGTATTTTCTTAATTGAATAATCATAAAATTATGCTCTTAATCAAATCAATTGAGCAAATAATCTTGCAAACGTCAGGTTGCGAGTTGATAATGTGACCATATTATTGATGCATTAATTATAACCATAATTATCTAAATGGTTCACATGGTGGATATATTGGTCTACAAATATCATCTTGTATACGTTCTAGAAATGAAATCAACATAAATATTCATAAGATTAAAGAATCTTCTGGTTCTTTAATGAATGTCCACATTAATTCTCTATTAATTTTCGCATCATTATTGATCCGGAATGGCCCAACCGGGCATGCCAAACTATAATTATATTCTTATTTGTAAGCTTCTAGTTTACAATAATATGTGCTTCAATTGTACTAATACATATGGAGTACAAGCTGGAGGAAAACATAGGCAATTTTTTCAGTATGCATTTTTTTTTATCTGATATTATGCTAGTAATATAAAGATATTCAATATTTTCTTCATTGGTTGTCTCAACATGATACCCATTTCAGCGGATATCCTTTAACAAATTCCCTTGAGACTTAGAAAAATATAATGCATCATCAATATAAATTTGTATTCCTCCATGTAATAAAAATATTGCTCTTCCGGACCTTTTAATCAATTTGTACTACTCGAAATAGTACTAATATTGACCTCTTGAATTACTAAATAAATAATATTTATTTTATTCTAGACTAATAAATAAAGCATAAGCAAATGAAAAGTAAAGACATTAAAAGACTTAAAAGGTATATTATGCTGCAAACAGTTTCTGATTGCAACTTTGATGATATACCATGTATTGAGCAGTTATTATAATGATTTAGCTAATGGTTAAGAATCATGAATTCTGGGTAACCGTCGATCCACAGATCGATCCTATGACAATTATTTTAACCAATTCTAAAATAGATTTGAGTCTTATTTGCTTTTGTTTCAAATTTTGAAAAAAGAATAAACAAATACATTTCAAAAGTTATTTGTCAATTATACACAATGAAATAATAAAATTGTTGATTCCATAACTACCGGTAAGATTCATTTATTAACCAACATAATACAAACATTCATTGAAACAAGAAAAATAGACCAGTGCCAAATACTCAAATTAAGAATATAATATAAAAATGTCATTTTTGACACAAAATTACTTTGCCATTTATCACTGAAAAAATAAAATATAATATAAGAATCACAATCTTTATAACCGCTTAATTAATTTCTAAGTTACTTAATTAAAAGAAAATATGTTAAAATATATTTCCAATCAATTCTGTTTTACAAGACTAATCTGGTTTTCATATAATAATTGACTCTATAATAAATACTACTTCAATAAAAATAAAAATAATTTATTTTTACTTTAATACTAATTAAGTAATTAGTTTTTATTTTCTTCACTAAATAAATCAACAACATCCAAATGAATAACATCAATTTGGCTAGGATCGAGATCATCTTCACAAACAAAATTTGTCTCGATCTTTTTCTCATTTTAGTGATGCTTGATATAAATTAACATGATGTTTCGGCGTACTGCATGTATGTCGACGTACGACAGGTACGTGACTAATGAGCTTTATCACCACAATGATAACATGAAATTCATAATTTTTCATCAACAGCTCAATATTTTTGTTCAATCATAAGGAAACAAAAACATTATTCAAAATAAGTAATATTACCCAGCCTCGGTACAAGATAATAAAAAGGCAAGCTTAATACAAACCATGTGCAGAGCCACTCAATCCGAGCAAAGGAGCAAATAGGTTTTGCTTTTGGATACCAAGCAATAATTAATTTTATGCTTAGACAAGTAGCATGGTTTTCTTTCTGCTAATGCTAATCCCACAGGAGCATATATAGCAGGGAGTTCAAGAGTCACCATCCAACTTAGATTAGATCCTACAGTTAGGATGAAGTCTCATATTTGAAACCGAAATTTTTGAAATCTTCTTCAGGAGATTTAAATTATTGAAAAATAATAATATAAACACCATGTAAAATTTGCGCATCATACAAATTTTCTTGGAATTTTCTTCAGAAAAATTTCTTAAAATTTTCTTGAAATCTTCTTCAAGAAGATTAAATTATTGAAGAAAAAAAAAATATGAACCACTATATAATATTTTTACATCATATAAATCTTCTTGGGGAAGATTTCTTGAAATCTTCTTCTAGAAGATAAAATTATATATAAAAAAAATTGCAATTCATATAAAATTATATGAACCAAATTAAACATCTTAAAATAAATGTACATAAACTGATAACTTATTCCATTTAGTAATTACTTATTAGAAGTATTATTTATTTAAATAGAATTGAAATAAAAGATATCAATGTTACATCGAATCTTCAACTAGTAGAGCTCTCGTGCTGATAACGTGTTATAAACTAAAGATAAACAAATATAAACAAGATAGAAAGAATGTAAAAGATAACAATCTCTTTATTCATATATTTCTCATGTGTACAATACAAGATTACAATGCCTCTATTTATAGGCCACAAATTGTAAATGAAAAGCCATTACAATAATAAATAAAGATTAAATTCCAAATACTAGTGGGATATAAATTCCAATAGTAGTGAAGTAGTGGGGAAGTAAATGAGGATTAATATTGGGAGTTACAACATGAATGGACCATCAATTATATTCATAACACTTTGAATATTAATAAAAATGTCGGCACCAAGGCAGGAGTCCTTAATTAATTTAAAAATGGTGATGTAGTAATGTTTCACCTCTCAATCCCTTCAAATTGCATAATAGTAACATGCGTGATTACTCGTTCTTCTAGAAGGATCCATATCCTCGACGGTACCGTGAAAGATTCCCTTTTACAGTTAGCTATTTACGGTTTGAGATTAACTCTCAGCCGGATTGGGATTCAGGCTGACTGAGGGGCAGTATTATTAGGCTTTGAAATTCGTGCCAAGTTAAAATGAACGGTCCAGATCAAGTAATTGTAAAAGATTCCCTATTACAGTACCGGGGAGGATGTGACTTCCTTCTAGAAACGATTTGAAATTCAAGTGCAGTGGGGACTACACCCTTATTTTTTCTCAAAAAAAAAAAGTGCAGTGGGGACTACAAAATGATACGCACCACTCCAGACACCTAATCTCTGATCTTTCTTCTGTCACATTGTTGAAATTTCCAAGTTTTATATTGACCATATTATGACCTTTCCTAGTATAATTTGTTGGAAATTATCTGACAAAATTCAACACCTCAATATTGCCATGGCAACTCAATCTTCCCCACTTCACATACTCTTTTTCCCTTTCCTTGCCCATGGCCACCTCCTGCCAATGGCTGATGTGGTGAGAGTTTTTGCCTTACGCGGCGTCAAGTGCACCATAGTTACCACCCCTGCCAATGTCACCTACATCGATTCGACAATTGACCGGACTAATAAGTTCATCAAAAGCAAAAATGAGTCTAATCTCGTGCCGATCTCTGTTTCCTTGATCTCTTTCCCCTCTGCTGAGGTGGGCCTACCAGAAGGGCAAGAAAATGCCTCATTTGCCAGCCACCCCGAAATGCGTCATAAGTTTTCTCAAGCTATTTTGCTGCTAGAGAAACCATTCGAGCAAGTGCTCAAGGAGATAAATCCCGATGCGTTCATCTCGGACACCTTCTTTACTTGGTCTGCGGATGTCTCGGCAAGAACTGGTATTCCTCGACTGGCTTTCAATGGTATGGGGTTACTGGCGCATTCTGCGCAGGAGAAACTTCATCAAATTTTAGAGTCCCTCCCTGATGAGGCAGACAAGTTTATCGTACCGGGCTTACCGCACCAATTGGAGATGCACCGAGGTCAGTTTATGTTTCGCACGAAGAACAAAGAGATGCTCGCTATGTTCAAGCTCAGCAACGAAATGGATGCCAGAAGCTATGGTGAGATCGTTAATAGCTTTCTAGAGCTGGAAGCTGATTACGCGGCACACTGGCGTGAGGTGATCGGCCGAAAGGCGTGGCTGATTGGACCGGTTGTGCTGTGCAACGAAGAATTGATTGAGAAATCCAATAGAGGAGGGAACACATCGATTGGAACTGAGGAGCTTTTGCAGTGGCTTGATAGCAAACGTTCTGGTTCAGTTGTGTACATCTGTTTCGGTACAAACTCAAATATCTCTCTAGAGCAATTAATGAATATTGCAATTGCACTCGAGGAGTCAGATCGCGATTTCATTTGGGTTGTTAAGAGTTCAAACCTAGAGGGATATGACAATTTGCTGGAAGGACTCGAGCAAAGAATGCATAAAGAAAAAAGGAGTTTAATTATCAAAGGATGGGCACCTCAGCTACTTATATTAAACCATCCGGCTGTCGGGGGTTTTCTGACACACTGTGGATGGAACTCGACACTGGAAGCAATCACTGCCGGTGTACCCATGATAACCTGGCCAATGGGTGGCGATCAATTCTTCAACGAAAAGCTGATTGTGGAGATGCTACAAGTAGGAGCGGCAATTGGGGTAAAGGAGGGTCCATTTCTGGATAACCGGCAATTGATCGAAACAGAGACAATAAAGAATGCAATTGAGAGCGTTGTTGGTGTAGGCGTTGAAAGCGAAGCGATGAGGAAACGAGCCAAGGAACTAAAAGAGAGAGCAAAGGCAGCAGTGCAAGAGGGAGGATCGTCTTATTCTGACCTTGGCAATTTGATAGAGGAGTTGATAGCTAGGAGAAATACAGTATTGTAGATTTGAGCCTATCTTATATATAATTAACTTTTTATTGTACCTATTATGTAGCGATATGCAGCTACATATATTTATTTAACTCTGTGCTAATAAGCTCTTTTTAATGATTAATTTATGGTTTTTAAAAATTTTATTTTTCGGATAAAAAATTCCTAATTACTAACATACATGCGGTTTTCAAATGTCCTTCCTAAGATTTGGCTTCAAATGGCATCCACCTAGAACTACAACAACTCTTACACGAAGTGTCTGCGCTGTGTCCCAGTTGCAATAACCGTGTCGCCTGACATGTTCAAGTAAAATGGCATCTTTGCCTGGGGACCATCAACCTTTTCTCAATAACATTCCATTCACTTCACTTGTGCTGCTAACTGTGTGGTCTTTTCTCAATAACCTTTTCTCAACATGCCTCGTCCGCAATCTATGAAAGACTAGACCGCGCTGTAGCAACAGCAAATTGGACCCGTATCTTTCCCCATGCCTATGTTAATCATTTGCCAAGGATCAGGAGCGACCATGCGGCCATCCTGCTTAGACTGCAAGATAGGCCGACACCCCCGCCCAGATTTAGATTCGAGAACTGGTGGTTAAATATTGATGGTTTCAATGAGGCCTCGGAAGACAGTTGGAGAAGCACAGCCGGCAGGCCGTGGCAAGACCGAATTGCAACCATGACCAGGAGTATAAACCAGTGGGCCCGAAACCAGCCAACTCCCCAAAACCGACTTTGCCAACTTCAGCATAGTATTTACCATCACCAGCTGCAACACCCCATTCTGCAACACCCGAGAGTTGAAGAATTTCTGCTTACGGAATATGCCAAGGCGGAAAAGGACCTGGAAGATTACTGGAGACAGAGGTCGAGAATACAATGGCACTGCGAGGGTGATAGAAACACGAGTTTTTTCCACACAATTGCCTCCACGCGAAGACGGTACAATATGATCACTCAAATTCACACAGGTGAGGGCTCGGTTGTAACCGGTGAGACAGAAATTAGGAGGGAATTTGTGTCCTTTTTCAAAAATATCTATTGCCCGCCAGTCACACAAGGCAGTCAAGATCACGCCGACTTTTTACAACAATTTTCGATGCTACCGGCTCAAACAATACCACAGACAGCCCATCCCTTTCTCATGAGACCACCATCCATGGAGGAGATCAGAGACACATTGTTCCAAATGGGACCCGACAAGGCGCCGGGTCCTGACGGACTCACCGCTAGACTTCTTCAGCAACACTGGTCGATCTTTGCAACGGATTTGACAGCTGCAATGAGAGATGTTTTCACCACTCAAAAGACACCTGCCAACTGGCTGCACAGCCGGATCGTACTCATCCCCAAAATAGAAGAACCCAAAACCCCGAAGGATTACAGACCTATAACTGTTGGTAACATAATTTATCGTTTGCTTATGAAAATTATCGCCAATCGGTTACAGCCGCATATGTCTGCCCTGATTTCGAATAACCAAACAGCTTTTCTCCGCAATAGAAATATTGCCGACAACACGATACTGGTTAGAGAAGTACTTCATTCATTTCAATCTAGCAGCTTCAACCAGAGAGCCTTTATGCTAAAGGCAGATGTATCAAAGGCATTTGACACTGTCAAATGGTCCTTTGTGGTGGCAGCAATGAAACTAGTTCGATTTCCACCTACCTTAATCAACCTCATCGAATCATGTTGGAATCAGGGCCGGGTCACAATTCTAGTAAATGGTAGCGGGCAAGGGTTCATTTCCCCGACAAGGGGTCTGCGACAGGGATGCCCTTTGTCACCCTACCTCTTCATTCTGGCCATGGAACTCCTAACAAAACAGTTCCAGATACAGTTGCAACAGGGCTGTATAAAGGGTATCCAATTGGCCAGGTGTGCTCCTCCCATTACACATACTCTCTATGCGGATGATCTCATGATCATGGGAAAGGCAGATATGGTGGAAGTGCGGGCGATTAAGCAAATACTGCAAGTTTTTGAAGACCACTCGGGTTTGGCAATTCACCCCGAAAAATCAACCATCTGGTACAGTGCGAGTTGTGATGATGACCGCAGACAACTACTTACTCGGCAATTCCGGGCCAAACTGGCTGGCATTGATGAGAAGTATCTCGGCGTCATTGTTACCCAATCGAATCGCCAAAATGATCTCACACACAACCTCCTCATTGACAAGCTATATGGGAAGCTGTCGGGTTGGAAAATCAACATGCTCTCACTTGCAGGTAGGATTGAACTAATTCGGTCCGTTTTAGTTTCAATACCTGTTTACTACATGTCGGTGGCCGCTCTACCGACCAGAACGATCAAAGAAATAAACTCGATTCTTCGACGCTTTTTCTGGGGCAAGAAGGGTACGGACAGATACCTCGCATTCATCTCGTGGAAAAAGGTCTGTGGTAGCATTGATACGGGTGGCTTGGGAATTAGAAACATCAAGAATTTCAATCACGCCCTCCTCCTCAAACTGGTTTGGCAGTTGGCCTCTGGTTCGGACAAGCTTTGGGTGCAGATCTTCCGGGCAAAGTATTTCCCCAGAGCCGGCTTCTGGGCAATTAAAAGGAGGACAGATGCAAGCCCGCTTTGGAGGGCAATTCAAGACCTCAAAGGATTTTTTACTGATCGTGTGACATGGCATGTGGGCCGTGGTACTAGCATAAGAGTGTTGAATGAGCCGTGGTACCTAGGATGGGAACTCAAATCAGTACAGTCGCATGCCCAAAGAGATACAACAGTTGCTGAAATTTTCGATGCATCTAGCCTTTCCTGGATATCGGACAAAATCCGAGATTTGATGGGAACGCAGGCACTCCAACAAATTGTGCAATTGGGACCTCATCCATCCTCCCATCCTCTGATACAAGATCGTCTCATTTGGTCCGAGAGTAAGTCCGGAAACTACACCACAAAGGACGGATACCTGCTGCTGGAGCAGCGAAACCAGTACCAACCGCTGGGATGTGAATTCAAAATCAAAGCCTGGCAACATATTAGGGCCTGGAAAGAGGTCATTCCGCGGGTAAAGACTTTCCTCTGGCGTGCTATTCATAACGGACTCGCAACAGCATCCACCATGCACACCCGGATCAGATCCGTTAACCCTATTTGTCCCAGGTGTCAACAGGAAAATGAATTCCTAACACACGTCCTCTTCTTTTGCCCTTTATCCCGAGCTACATGGTATGCCTCTGTCTTTGCTCTCCGATCTGCTGATCTACCACTGGATTTCACAAGGGCTCTCCTTGAGATCACTGAACACATGGAGTCAGCTCAAATCCCAAAATTCTGCAATATGATGTGGTGCCTCTGGAAGGGAAGGAATGAAGCACTCTTCCAAGGCAAGAACCATACACCGCAAGAGATTCTGGCAAAGGCTAATCGGATGAATCCCCCAACCCAAATACCGGCAGTGCGGCCCGAAATACCAGTCAACAGACTCGGTTATGCAATCACCATACCGCCCGAAACGGAGGTACTTTTAATCGATGCCTCATGGGATACTACCACAAGAGCCGGGTGGGGGGCTACTCTGTATGACACACGGGGGATGCTCAAGGAGGTGGGATACAGTCACATGAATGCCGCCGACCCTTTTCATGCGGAGGCAATAGCCTTGCTCCAAGTACTGCAAGCGGGTCAAGCAAGGACGGGTTTGGATGCACAACAGCAGGTGCTGATTTTCTCGGACTGTAAAGCACTGGTAATGGCGGTTAATACCGGGAACACGGATGCCTTGCCATCCTGGCAGGCCGCCCAGACAGTGGCTTCGTGTATACAGTTAGTGGTGGAAATGCAAAGGGTGGTTTCACTTCGGCACATCCTCAGGGAGGCATTGCTAAGTCCACACCGGTTGGCAAATTGGGCAAGAAAAAATACACAGCAAGGAGGGGGGGCACAGATCATCGCAACAGCTACCAAATTTCAAATTCCGCATACCATCCAATCAGAATTTTTCACATTCCGGTCTTCCTAATTCAGACAAATTCCCATCTTGGGGGGTCTTATTAATTTTTGTAGCCTCCGCTAGCCGGGCTGCAAGGGTGGTTTCTCTGCTTTACTACCTAAGTTAGGCTGTAGTTAATCTTTTTAAGAGCAATGTTTTTTCCTTTTCTTATTTTTTAGGGACCACTGTGTAACTGCTTTTAAGTTTCAATATATTCATACCTACGGGTTTTCACTCAAAAAAAATAACTGTGTGGTCTTTGTCAGCTTTTGAATTTTCTCATTGACTATGGCAATACATCTAGATAGCCGTTTTAGCCTCTTTTTCCTATGATGTGATGAAATGTCTTCTCTGATGGCCCTATTTTTCTTCTCAAAAATATTGCTTCTGTTTTGCTGTTAAAAGGACAACAAAAGAGAAAATTACTTATTATTGTTTCGTCTGACTAAAATTCCTTCTGGTTATTTTTTTTGTTTCACATTTGAGCCTAGTTTAGACTTGTTTCGGATTTTGGGCTTGTTACCTGGCTTACACTGTAATAGATCCCATCTGGCCTGGCTCGGCTCTCTCCGATAGTAGATGCACACTTGGTGGAATTCACATCCCCTCAGTTACCTGACTGAGGACAATTGAAACAAACGGTCCAGAATCGTTCTATAATTTTGCATGAATCTCAAAGCAAAAATAATACTGGACCGGCTGAGAATAAATCTGGACCGTCTGTTTCAATTTGCTTGAGTTAGGTACCTGGGCCCACTTGGTGAGTCGATCAAATCTTCAGGAGCAAATTCTATCGGTAAATTGTCAAAAAAAGTCGATTTGGGATAGATGCTCCGGATTTAACAGAGATAGGATTCTGAAACCAACTGAGGTGGAGGAGCTCTTTGCTCTCCCTCATTATGAATTCCACCCTTGTTTTGCTTAAAGAATCATACATAGACTTTACAGTGTAAACTCCGTAGAATCCTAATTCCACACTACATTATCTTCTTTGATAGTCAAATGAAGCTGTTGCATAATTCCAGCAAGAATCCTTTTCCTATTTATGCTTAATAATAAACTTCGATGATGAGCAAAAATTTTTGGTACAGAAATATAAAAAATAAATTATCGGAAAAGGGACAAAACCAATAATGAGATTAAAAAAAACAGTATTCCATCTGTTTTTCGCTAATTTAATTTTTATATTTTTGAAAATAAATTATTTTTAGTGATGTGTAGGATGAGGCATGCATTTTTCTTTTTCCTTTTTTTGTAGTCTTAAAATCTGATAAAAAATCAAAGGGGGGCTTGTGTAAGTTGATGATGTCAAATTATAAAGGCTAGATTTTATAGTTATATATTATTTTTGACGATTGTTTATATTGTTAAGTTAATTCTTCTTAAATGAATTTCAATTCCATGATAATACTTGCATATAAGGAGGAAATGTAAATTAACTTGTAGCACATAAAAATCATGTTTTTAAATTTTGATTGATGTCCTCTGTTTAATCACAAAAATTTATGGATATGTCCATATTATTATACTGTTATGCAAATAAAAAATTGCGAACTTGTAGGTCACTAATTAAAATAGGTTTCTTGCTCTGGAATATTGTTGAAATTGGACCAGTGCGCGAAAGTTTAATTACTGGTACATACGTACAGCGGTACAGGAAATAAACCATAACCATGTATCCAAATCATAAAAGACATCCTTATAGAACCATAAAAGATCATCATCACCGTAGATCCGTTTAACGCAAGCAATGACGACCGTCCCTATTTAAAAACTATTGATACCACGATGTTTACTTCTCGATAGATTCAAAATTCATAATGTGACATGCGTAATTTCTCGTTCTTCTAGAAACAATTAATTTGAACTTTCTGTGCAGTGGAGATTAAATTATTAAAATGGTAAAAACCTAATCTTTGAATTTTCTTTCGTATTGACCAAATCATAACCTCCTTGTATTATTGGTTGGAAAATATCTGAATATTGCCATGGCAACTCAATCTTCCCCACTTCACATACTATTTTTCCCTTTCCTCGCCCAGGGCCACCTCCTGCCACTGGTTGATGTGGCGAGACTTTTCGCCATACGCGGCGTCAAGTGCACCATCCTTACCACCCCGGCCAATGTCACCTACATCGAGCCGACAATTGATCGGACAAATAAGTTCCTCCATAGCAAAAATGAGTCTTACCTGGTGCCGATCTGCATTTCTTTGATTTCTTTCCCCTCTGCTGAGGTGGGCCTACCTGACGGGGTAGAAAATGCCTCTGATGCCAGCTTCCCCGATATACGTCAGAAGTTCTTACAAGCCTGCTCACTGCTAGAGAAACCATTTGAGCAAGTGCTCACGGAGATAAATCCCGATGCGTTCGTCTCGGACACATTTTTCAATTGGTCTGCTTATGTGTCGGAAAGAACCGGTATTCCTCGACTTGTTTTCAATGGTAGGGGGTTACTGGCACGATGTGCACAGGAAAAACTTCTTCACATTATAGAGTTCCTCCCTATTGACACAGACAAGTTTGTCGTACCGGGCTTGCCGCACCAGATGGAGATGCACCGAGCTCAGTTTATGTTTCCTCTGAAGAACAAAGAGATCCTCCCTATCGTCAAACGCAACAGCGAAATGGATGCCAGAAGCTACGGTGAGATCGTTAACAGTTTTCTAGAGCTGGAAGCTGATTACGCAGTACACTGGCGTGAGGTGGTCGGCCGAAAAGCGTGGCTTATTGGGCCAGTTGTGCTGTGCAACGAAGAATTGATTGAGAAATCCAGCAGAGGTGGAGCGAACACATTGATTGCTACTGAGGAACTTTTGCAGTGGCTTGATAGCAAGCGTCCCGATTCTGTGGTGTACATCTGTTTTGGTTCATTGGCAAACTCTAATATCTCTCTGGAGCAAATAATGAATATTGCAATTGCACTCGAGGAGTCAGATCGGGATTTCATTTGGGTCATTAAGAGTTCAAACCAAGAGGGATACAACGAATGGCTCGAAGGATTCGAGCAAAGAATGAATAAAGAAACAAGGAGTTTGATTATCAAAGGATGGGCACCTCAGCTACTTATATTAAACCATCCTGCTGTCGGGGGTTTTCTGACACACTGTGGATGGAACTCGACACTTGAAGCAATCAGTGCCGGTGTACTGATGATAACCTGGCCAATGGGTGGTGATCAATTATTCAACGAAAAGCTGATCGTGGAGATACTGCAAGTAGGAGCGGCGATTGGGGTAAAGGAGGATCCATCTCTTGAAAAGCAGCAATTGATCGAAGCAGAGACGATAAAGAATGTGATTGAATGCATCGTTGGTGAAGGAGTCCAAGGCGAGGCGATGAGGAAACGAGCCAAGGAACTAAAAGAGAGAGCAAAGGCAGCAGTGCAAGAGGGAGGATCGTCTTATGCTGACCTTGGCAATTTGATAGGGGAGTTGATAGCTAGGAGAAATACAGTGTAGATTTGTACCTATTTGTATATCTCTGTCATGAAAAATAAACAGTAATCTACACATTTGAGGGACGTGGAGTTGTTGATGTGAGAGTAGGTTTTTTCTTCCTTTTTTTGGAATTTTGAAGCAAATCTCAAGTCATAGTTGACAACTTGACAATTAATAATTATTATTACAATATATAAAAGCAATAACAATAATCATAGTAATAATAATAATTGCACTACATAAACCAGGAAACAATGTGTCAAGAATTTGATATTTTTCCGTATAAAGGTTAATCTCAATTTAATGATGTATTATTGTTTTTGAAATAATACAATTATAGAAATTATATGAGACGTCAGCTATGTTGCCTCTTAGTTACCACTTATCAGATACATGCGCGCACACTCCGATTTAGTGTTGGAGGCGTACTTATTTACGGAAGAGGTGCCGGGCTCCTCTTTGGTTCTAAAGCTTTAGACTATATTACGTGTTTGTTTAACTTCAACTCAAGTGTCATGTCCGTAATCTTATAATAATCCGGTAATATTTGTGATTCAGGTATCATGGTATGAAAGAGCTATAATTAAAGATTAATTTGTTATTATATATCATTCATATAATATATATAATATTGTACAAAAATATCATATCAAATAATGTAATAAATGATTTCGCTAAATATATATATAGAGAGAGAGAAAGAGTGTCTAATATTTTAGCCATATACTTTCAATAAAATTCATATGATGAACTTCAAACGAAAAATCCAAACTGTTCAAACCGATCTCCTTCTAGAGAGCTTCATTTACATATAATTTTTTTTAATTTTTGAATTCCTTTAGTATCAAGTCAAGTGGTAAAAAAATGGAGATTTATGCGCATATTGATGCATTGTTGGTATGTTAAAAAATACCATCTTTCAAAAATCATAAAAAATAGTAAAATATTCTAAAAAAATAAATTTTAGTATTCTACAAGTTCAATATATAACCAATATACTGAGCTACTTAATATATTGAATGTAAGATTTTAAAATTTGACCCGTAAACATTTGCACTAAAATGCTACTAAAAGCTTATATATATATATATATATATATATATATATATAGAGAGAGAGAGAGAGAGAGAGAGAGAGAGAGTTGGGCTACGGTGCTTCGCGAAGTAAAGCGAGTGTTTTACTTCACACTCATATTTTGCGATTTCAAAATTCAAAATGTCGATCCGAACCGTTCAAATTGATCTCCATATTAAATTGTGCTTGGAGACCAAATTTTATATTTTCTGAAAAAATTTACTATTTCTTTAGAATTTTTAAAAATTGTTGTTTTTGATGGTCCATGATTTTTTGAAAAACAGCGATTTTCAAAAATTCTAAAGAAATAGTAAACAATTTCCAAAAAATGTAAAATTTGGTCTCCAAGCACAATTTAATATGGAGATCACCTTGAACGGTTCGGATCGACGTTTTGAAGTTTCAAATTGAAGATATAGACGTGAAGTAAAACACTCGTTTTACTTCGCGAAGTACCGTAGCCCAACTCTCTCTCTCTCTATATATATATGTGTGTGTATATATATATGTATGTATATATATATATATATATATATATATTAGAACTAGGGTGTTCTTAAGCTCACCAAGTCCCTTTGTGAGCTTAATTCAAAAACTTATTGAATTGACTTCAAACGATGCATCCAAACCGTTGAAACCGATCTACTTCACGAGTGATGCATTTACATGTCAAATTTATAAATTTTTGAATTAATTTAGTATAATATTAAACGGAAAAAAAAGATGGTTTATAAGTTAATTTTAATGTGTTCATTTTTCATCATTTTTTTACCGCTTGACTTTATATTAAATTAATTTTAAAATTTTAAAAATTAACATGTAAACTCATCACTCGTGAAGTAGATCGGTTCCAACAATTTGGATGCATCGCTTAAAACCAATTCAATGAGTTTTTGAGTTAAGCTCACAAAGAAGCTTCTTTGTGAGTTTAAGAACACCCTAGTTCTGTTCTAGTGTGTGTATATATATATATATATATCACAAAACGGGTCGCACTTCTCAATTGACGCCGATTTCAATATAATATTTGTGTACTAGATACATATCTTATGTCATGTTATTTAGCATTAGATTTTTACCTTCATTTAACTAGAAATTTTGCATCGTTAATTTTTATATTTTTTTACCCGCGCGCCTATAATAAAATCTTATCTCCGTCCTTACTTAGCTACCTCTTCTTTCCCCCTATTTTCAAGAAAATATCATTCAATTCTATTGTTTCTTCTCTCAAATGGCAAAATTGCATATCTTCTTCTTCCCTCTAATGGCGCCCGGTCACATAATCCCCATGATAAGCCTCGCAAAACTCTTCATAATGCACGGCGCAAAGACTACCATGCTCGCAACTTCGACATGCACTTCTCTCCTCCACGACCAAATAAACCAATTACGACACTCTGGACATGTAATAAACCTCCTTGTCTTGTCCTCCTCAGCAAAAGGGGACGAAAACCTAACTTCGCCGGAGCTATCATCAGGTTTTTTCGGGGAAATGGAATGGTTGCGGGAGCCATTTGATCTAGTTCTTAAAGAGCATCAGCCAAATTGCGTCGTGACCGACATGTATCTACCATGGACACAAGAGATATCCTCTAAAAATAGTGTACCAAGGCTAGTGTTTCACACAATGGGCTTCTTTCCTCTTTGTGTTATTGAAACCTTGGATAACCATGTAACCAACGGTTGTGTGTGTGTAGACAATGAAGAAGAAAGGGTAACGGTTCATGGGCTACCTCATATTTTGGAGATGACTAAGTCACAATTGCACGACTCGATCTTTACACGGAACGAATTTAGTGTGTTTATGGAAAGTGTAAGAGAATCTGAGCTCAGAAGCGATGGTGCAATCGTGAACACATTTTATGAGCTAGAACCGCAATATGTCGATCACTATAGAAGCAAAATGGGAAGGAGAGCTTGGCATGTCGGCCCGCTCTCGCTCATTAATCTACCATCTCTCAAACAAGCAAATTACAATGAGAGAATCATGGCATGGTTAGATAATAAACTGATGAATTCAGTCATTTACATATGCTTTGGTAGTTTATCTCATCCAACAGAGACCCAATTAGAAGAGATAGCTCATGGTTTGGAAAAATCAGACCATCATTTCATATGGGTTATAAGAGGTACAAAAGAAGAAGTACAAGAAAGAGAAAGCATGACTGAGCAAGGGAAGAAGGGATTACTGATAAAAGGCTGGGCCCCACAATCTGACATTCTGAGTCACAGCTCCATAGGTGGTTTCATGACACACTGTGGATGGAATTCGGTATTGGAAAGCATAACCAGGGGTGTGCCGATGCTGACATGGCCGATGTTTGCCGAGCAATTTTATAACGAGAAGCTCGTGGTCGATGTGCTTCAAGTCGGGGTAAAAGTCGGGGTGCAACAATGGGGGAAGAAAGAGGAACAAAAGAAGATTATAGGAAGAGATTTGGTGGAGAGAAGTGTTAGAAGATTAATGGATGAAAAGGAGGAGAAACAGAGGATTAGAGAGAGAATGAGCAGTCTGAAGGAGAAGGCAAGGAGAGCAGTTGAGAAAGGAGGGTCTTCTAGCGTGGAAATGGAGAGATTGATTCAAGATATTCGTTCTTGGGAGAGGTTAAGGGGTGCTACTATGGAGTAGCAAATCATTTCAAATCTTAATGCTTCCTTGTCCATTGAACCGCCACCGCTCATATCTTAAATAAGATATAATATAGGGATGCACCGAGTGTCCGAGTTCCACTCGTAGTCTATCCGAAGCTCTCTTTCTCCAAGACCCATGTGTCGCTGTCCGAGGCGGCGTGCTCATATTTTTCTTTGTTTTTTTTTTTTGACTTAGTTTTCAAATATTTATTAATTTCTTTGAAGTTTGAACTTTGTGAGAATAATTTAATTTGTTCGGGGAACGTATATAGTTGACGCCAATTATAATTGTATCCTTAATAATAGTATAAGGTGTATGTAGGTGACCACGATCAATATCTTTTCTATATATATTCCAATGTCCCTGCTGTGGTTTTCTTTTTTAACATTTAGTCTGACTGTGATATTTGCATATTAATTTTGAGGAGGGATCAAGTTACAACAAATTTGAGTTACAACAAACTTACAACAATTATTTTTTTCATTTTCAAAGTCCAAATTGTCGATCCAAACCGTTCAACATGATCTCCACAATAAAATGTGCTTGCAGATCAAATTTTTCATTTTTATGAATTTATTTACTATTTATTAAGTATTTTACAAAAAATAGTCATATTCAGACCATTGAATTTTGTACCCATCTTAATAAATAGTAAAAAATTCAAAAAAATATAAAATTTGATCTGCAAACATATTTTATTTAGATAATCATGTTGAACGGTTTGGATCGATGATTTAGACTTTGAAAATTAAAATAATAGTTGTTGTAACTTTGTTGTAACTTGATCCCTCCTCATTAATTTTTTATTTTTATTCACATGCTTTTTGTTACATGCAAATTCGTGGGTGCGGGCCTGCGGGGCATATTTGAGGGGATATACCGAGCTTTTTATTTGATAGATTTTTATAAAAATATATTTTGTTTTTTATAAAAAGAATACTACTGGTTCAGAATTTTGAAATCATGTGATTTTCTAATGAATAAGAAGCTAGAAGCTGATTAATAAAGCAGCATATACACCGATGTCAGAGATTATATAGTACAAAATGACAAGTATGAACTTTGATAGAGATCCCTGCAAAGTCGAACATTCACATAAAAAAATGCGGACCATCTATTGGTGATTTCATAGTACAATTTTTTTTTATTAATTTGTAAAGCATGACTTATATTTTTTAAGATCCGCTTAGTCATCAATATATTTTATATTTTTATTCAATTGACTTTAGCTCCGCCCATTGCGAAGTGCTCTCAATTTTACATTGCATTTTTGTTTTAACTTTTTTTATGAATACCGTCATCTTCGCATTTTGGTTTAAAGTTATGTCTTATTTTCTCACAATTATGTTTAATTATTTCGTAAAAAAAGTTATTGTTCCTCTATTTTATATTTTAGTGCAGGAACTATGTTTTGAGGCTATTTTACATCATTAGGAGTAAGAATCGGATCAATCGGAAAAGCACAGTTGATCGACTAAGGCTCTGGTATGTTTAGCCAATACGGACCAGAGCACCAGTACGAACCAAAGATGATCGAATACGCCTGCAGCAACACAATGGGAGAGTATGGTCCGTATTAGCCAATACGAACCATACCCGACACGTCCTTTGGTGAATAACTGCAACAGCTGTATGCAGATCAGATAACTTGAACTTCACTCATCTCCAGGCTCCCCTTCACTCCTATTTAAGCCCTCTGGGCTGAACTGAAACATCATCTTTGTATCTTTGGTTTATATTTTCTTAAGTGATAAGAGAGGAGTGTGTAGAGACTAAGTAGGAGGGTACTTCGTGTATGGTTGTATCTTTCTCTTATCTCTTTGTAAACATGCCGTTCAGCGGCTAAATGTAGATTCTTAGGGTTGGCAGTAAACCTTGTTACTCATGATGCCTTAATATATACTTTTATTTGATCATTGTTTAGTCTTTTGTTGTTCGGTTGTTTTTGCGCTTTATGTTCTATATTACTTGATGTTGTTTATTAGTCTAGACTGTCATGTGATGGCCACACATGCAAGTTAGTCATCTTTGGGCTAATCGAATCGGGATAAGAGAGAATAATTAGTGGTGGAAACCTTAACCGGACATACCACTAATTGGATCAACAAAAGTTCACATGGGAGTCTCGACATTCGCAAACGAATGTCGCATTGTCGTGCCTTACCATAGGAACACCCAACATGACCAAGATAGTAGAGCGACGTTCCCAATAAGTGAAGTCTGAATTCTTTTGGGCTAGTCATAGATCTCCTTGCATTAGTCAAGACACGCCTTAACGGAATCTCTTGATTAGTAGGGTGGTTGCTAGGCGAAAGCGGTAATCAATAAATTGGATTAGAAATCCTCAGACAACAACTGAAAAACCAACATCAAATAAGATAAGAACCAAAGCGGATTGAAGTAACAATGGTGTGTCAAAACCCTAAGAATTCACATCTCAATCTTTATTTTACTTACTTTTAATTTTGGCCAAATACATTGATCAAAAACCAACAACTCTTTGATTTCAGATTTTGTCTAGCCTTTCAAAAAATTGTGATTTAATCGCTCAAGATCTTAAATCTTATTCTCTGCGGATCAACACTCGTTTATACTACTCGATTGAATTATACACTTGTAATTTGACTCGATAGCAAATCAAATTATAAATTTTATTAGCCTGATTACATTTACTCAAATATTCAACATTATTAAATTTGCTTTAACACAATCGGTAAAGAAAAGCTGTCAACATATTTATTTGGTGGCACGGTAGCAACCATTTATAGGCATAAATTGGCGCGTGCATATATATATATATATATATATATATATATATATATATATATATATAATAATAACTTTTAATTTGAGGACGATTCAATTCTCTCTTTTTTTCTCTTTCATCATGACACTTTTTTTATTTTTTAATAATAAAATTTGTAAAATAACAAAATCAAAATAAATAGTTAGATGTTATATATATTATTTTCTTTATACGTACATAAAAAATATTATATTTTAATTTATTTTGATATGAATTAATACGTTGAAAAATCAATGCACATACAAAAGTTCTTTTATCAGCTGTCAATCAAAATAAATTCAAGATGTCGTGATCATTCACATTTGTGTAATTTTAATTTGCTGTATGTTTTGCAATAATCTAGTAATTCAGGTAGTCGGATCGAATTTTAAAATGCTGCATATCGAAATTTTATTGAATAACAAATTGGGCTTCATGCTTAATTAATTAATTAATCGCGCACTACAGTACTGAGACCCTTCTGCGACCGGCCAAATCGGTAACAGAAGGGTATGACGCCAGTCGCAGAAGGATAGCGCCAGGTGCAGATGATCGAAATCTGTCGCAGGTCTCCGGTCGCAATTGCTCCGTCGCTGATGACCACCCCGCTGACGTCACTGGTCACTGAAGGGTCAGGCGCTGCTCGCAGATGACCCTATAACGATCGATGAAATCTATCGCTGATGATGTATGCTGACGTGGCGGAAGACCATCAGAGACCGATTGGCCGGTCTCTGATGGGTCCAGAATCGGTCGCAGAAGGGTAATTTTTTTTTTTTGTTGTTATTTTTCTTTTCTCCAATTGATACAAAACGTACCGAGCACCAAGCAATTTAAAAAGAATTAACAAACAAATATACAATTCACAATATAGCAATACAATTTAATTATACAACACCAGTCACAATATAGTGTACAATTTAATTCTAACATACAACAGGTCAAAGCAATATAGCAGTACACAAGCAAATATAACATACAATAGGTCAATTCACAATATAGCAGTACAAACAATATACAATTCCAGTCACAAGCAAATATAACATACAACACCAGTCAACACTAGTCACAAGCAAATATAACATTAAATTCACAATATAGCAGTACAATCTCAAAGCATTCAACAGGTCAATTCTAACATACAACACCGATCGATAGCAGTACAATTTAATTATGCTTTATGCCTACTGAACAAAAGTGTTTTGTGTTTATTTTTGGAAATTAACAAAGTAGCTGGGAGTGGTACATTTTCATCGAAATTATCAAAATAGTGAGTTAGTACATTACAATTCACATGATAGTTATAAAGTCTTCGCACTGTGAGTGTGCTCACGACGGCAATGAGAGGGGTCGGGCGGCGGCAGAGAAGAAAGTCTTCGCAGAGGGGTCGGGCGGCGCGGCAGAGGGGTCACGCGATGTTTTTTTTTATTTTTGGCTAAACCTAGAAAATGGCGGATCGGGCGGCAGAGAAGAAGAAAGACTTGGCGGATTTTTGAAGGGGCACTCTTCAGCGACTGAGTCAAATCAGTCTCTGAAGGATATGAGCGCCGGTCGCTGAAGGGTTCGTCGCCAAAACAAATTAAATTTTAATTTTTTATTTTTTTATAGAGTCTTCAGAGACTGGCGACCTTACCGGTCGGTAATGCCGATCGCTGAAGACCGGTTTTGTTGTAGTAGCTTGTGTGGCTTACCAACTTAATTTTTAAAAACCGCATTGGTTATCTTTTGTTTAATTACGACAAAAAGGCCAACCTGGTTGACCCAAAAAATAATTAATTGTTATTGTTTGGATGAATTATAAAATTGTTCATGACTTATTATTGTATTAATTTCATATAATATACAAGAAAAGACAACTCAATGGTCATCAGATAACCATTCTTTAATCACAATGCCGGTGTTAGTTCTTATAAGAAACTTATATTACAACCATTGATTCGGTTGGTACAACATGTATGATCTCGTTTGCTCGGATAAGCACCAAACCTCTTGTCTCTTTATCAAAATCATAGGTTTTGTCGGAGACCGGAACTTTTAAATATAACATACCTGAAAAAAAAATTTAAATAATCACAATTTTCTGTAAATTCTAAATTTACAAGTTCGCCATCTGTAGTTGAGTGTCCGCAATCACACATGGCGGACACCAATTTCTCCAAATTTTCGAATTCAACGTAGATGTTGAATAGATTGTTTTATTAATTTTTAAAAATTAATGGAGCAACTTATACTTTGAATATATTAGAAGAAATATTAAACAAAATAGATAAAATATCTTATAATTAGATGTACTTCAAATATTTTTCAGGCATGATTTTTAGTGGCTGTAAAAAAATTAAAATATTTCTTGGTGTGTTACTGGAAAAAAATATTTTGAATATGAGTTATTGATTCCTATTTAAAAATCACTTCGGATACATAAAAAAATTATCGTGGTTTTTCTAGTACATTCAAATTCTAAGGTACTCCATCTATTTTAATATATTCCTAAAATCACTTCTAGAGAAATCGGTGGAATACCTTAGAATTTGAATGTACTAGAAAGACCATGATAATTTTTTATATACCCAGAAGTAATTTTTGAACCCGGATCAATAACTCATATCCAAAATATTTTTATCTTTTTCCAGTAATACACCAAGAAATATTTTAATTTTTTTACAACCGCAAAAAATTATGCTTGAAAAATATTTTTCTAGTAAATCTAAATTATAAGATATTTTATCTATTTTGTTTGATGTTTCTTCTAATATATTCAAATTATAAGTTCCTCCGTTCATTTCGAAAATTAATGAAAAACAATCTATTCCACACGGTTGTTGAATTCCAAATATTTGAGAAAATTGGTGCCCGCCAGGTGTCCGCAACTACAGGTGACGAACATGTCAAATTTGAAATTTACATAAAATTGTGGTTATTTGGATTTTTTTAGGTGTTATATTTAAAAATTTCGGCTTAGGAGACTTCCAGAAGCGATTAGATCTGGTTCTCTTTTAGGATATTTTTTTTTTAAGTCGCACTAAGTTAAAATTGTTTATATTATGCTAAATATTTAAAAAGAGATCATTTATAAAGTAAATTTACAATTAACAAATTGTATGCAATTTTTTTAAAATGTTAAAAACGTTTATAATGATAAGATATACAATTAGTCACATGATAATTTATTTAAAAAAATACAAAAAAATATATTATTTAAGAGTTACATCAAACCTTAATTATAGTATGTATATTTTTTAAATGAGAAAAAATAAGCATAATATATGAGTTATCCAATTAAGATAAATGAACACAGATAAATTCTAGGGTAAATTTCGCTGGAGGTCACTAAACTTTGTCCTTTGTCACGAATTGGTCACTCAACTTTGATTTGTCTCTCCATAGCCACTGAACTTTTATTTTGTCCCAATCAAGTCACCCTATAACTTTTTCATCCAAAATATTAACGGAATATAACTTTTCCGTTAGTATTTTGGACGGAATGAGCATATTCCGTTATAATTTGGATGGAAAAGTTATAGGGTGACTTGATTGGAACAAAATAAAAATTCAGTGGCTATGGAGGGACAAATCAAAATTGAGTGACCAATTCGTGACAAAGGACAAAGTTTAGTGAACTTCAGCGAAATTTACCCTAATTCTATTTACATATCAGCTATGCGGAAATTGAATCAGAACAATAACAAAAAAAAGACGAAGTTCAAATATTTCAATAATATACTATGTGTCTTTCTGTTAAAGGGAAAACATATTTACGTATTTGCCACTCAAAAACTTTGAAATTACGCATTTACCACTCCAAAATCTATAATCACGTATTTACCACCCTAAATTCTAATAACTCACATATTATCCAATATATTTTAAACATATTACAAATATACACAACACTCAAATTAATTATATTAAAGATTCTAAAAATTATAATTAATTAAGTATTAACTAAAATTGGATCAATTCCCCACATTCATATTTGACTCTTCTCTTCTACAGTTCTTGTTTGCGTCCATTATATGTCTTTTATAACCTCTCTCGTTGTCTCTCGCATGACTCACTATCTCATTATTACAACCATCTTCTGACAGCAGGAGTGTTAACGGTGCGGTTGGCTGCTTGCGCGGGGTGGTAGGAGAAGACGTAGCCAAGACAACTGTCGTAATTGGGCTTGAATGAGATGGTTGCAGGGGACACGTCGTTGGGGTGATCAGAGAAGCACGACTTAATGCTATTATCCATTGTCAGAGCGGATACAGGGTGAATGAGTGCAGTTTTAATTAATCATTAATTAATTGTAGTTTCTAAAATCTTAAACATAATTAATTTGAGTTTTGAGTGTATTTAATATATATTTAAATTATATTGGGTAAATATATGAGTTATTAGAATTTATGATGGTAAATATGTAATTATCGAATTTGGAGTAATAAATATGTAATTTCATAATTTTTGAGTGGTATATATGAAATTCCTCCTTTATTATTTACATGTAGCGGCACCCGTACCTTGGGTTTTTGAAAATTATCTTACAGTGTATTTGTATAGTATGACATATGATATCTATATCTGTATCCGTACAACATAGTGATATGACAGTCTTTAAGGTAAAGGTTGCCATTTAACAAGACACGTTTTCCAATTTGTTTAATATTTATTTGTTGAGAATGGAGTAGATTCGATGACATCATATCTACTTTTGGGTCCAATGAACTTCAAGATCATCTGATCCGCTTTTAGATCTGTATGCACGAAAATTGAAACATACACAAATTTTAAAACGAAGCGCGCGTATTTTAAAACAGATCAGACGGTGATTGAGTCCATCAAATCAAAGTAGGTCCGATAGACATCAGAGCTACTCTCAAATTTTATTTGTTTATATATATACACATTATCAAAATGAATCCCAAACAAATTTAACAGTGATGGACATTATTTTGCCCCAATCCAAACATGTGAGACGCTCCAATAATTGGACCAAACCCCAATAGATAAACAAAAAAAGTAACAAATTAATAAGTAAAACCGGGTATTAGATCCAGATCTGGTCGTGCTAATGATTTACAATCAATAAACTTATTTCAGGCGCTCATCCAACTATTATTTTTGGTAATTTCATGTACACCCCTCAAAGCCCTCGAAATTACCTACTTTCTCATCTAAAATTTATAATATCATATTTACCCCTCTAAATCTAAAAAACTCGCAAATATATCAAATTTCTTGTCTTTTCTATTAAACTCATTTTAAATTTACTAAGTTCTAATTTAACCTTTTATTAAAACAATAAAAATATGTAGTTAGCGTTAGAAAAATATTTGATCTTCTAATTAGTATATTTTCGAAGATAAATAGTTTATTTCTCTACTTATAATACATACACAGTGTCATTTAGAAAAATATTCAGTCTTTTTAATTTGATATTATGAAATTTTGAGAATAAATATTAATTTCAAGGTTTTTGAGGGCACACATGCAATTCCCCCTTGTTTTAAAAATAGACTAGCTAGGTACTTTATTGTTTCAAAAGAATATTCCTTTAGTTCGGTTTGTGTAGAGTTTTGACAACGGTCCGGGACGGTCCAAACGGTCCACGGGTCCGGCGGTTTGGACTGGTCCACGGTCCCGGTCCGGACGGGTCCGGTTTTCAGAGGCCAACCCCGGTCCTTGGTTGAACCACGGGTCCGGCGGTCCCACGGTCTGGGACGGTCCGGTCCACGGGTCCCGGGGGTTAACGGTCCGGTCCGGAGTTTTTTTCAGTTTTTTTTTTGCTGTTTTTTTTTCTGTTTTTTTTTCTGTTTTTTTTTTTCTGTTTTATTTGCTGTTTTTTTTTCTGTTTTTTTTGCTGTTTTTTTTTGCTGTTTTTTTGTTCCAATTCAATAGTTTGTTTTAAACCAAACAATTTATATTACAAAAATTCGGTTTTGATATTACAAAAATTCATTAAATCAATTGTTTTACGAAAAAAAAAACGAATTACTTGATCTTAAAAACCGAATTATTCTAAAACAATAGATTTAAAAACAAAAGTTACCCTCCTCCTTTATTCCGGGCTTGGGACCGGCTATGTAAAATAACATAGGCGGAGTTCTAACTTTTTTTTTTGTTAGTAATTTTTTTAACAATGAATAATTTAAAAAAGTAATTGAAATGTTTAAAATTTTAATTTTAGAGAAATAATAATAAAGATTGAAAAGAGTTTAGAAAATTATACCGACACTACCTATATATTACTTGTGGTGCATATACCATAGATCGCTCTCCTGCTCACCGTCTGAATCCTCGTTCAGCTCGTCGGTTGGAGGAGTTTCGACACCGGATGCTTCTTCTGCTCAGCATGTTGATTGCGTTCTTCCGCATCAATTCAATCTTTCAAGCACACAAGTCGCTCGAAAACATGTGCACCCAACTTACTTCGTTTGTCGGTGAGGATCCGGTTCGCCGAACTAAAACATGATTCGGAAGGGACGGTTGACACGGGCACGGTAAATACGTCGCGGGCCATCATTGCGAGTGTCGGATAGGCACTTGCATTATTCTTCCACCACTGTAGGACGTCAACGGACTCATGTTCGGTCATCGCCAAACAATAGCTTATTAATTCATTGGTGCTACTGTGGGACAATTGCGGGTCTTCATCATCCTGCAAATCCATTAGCAATCCACTACTGCTGCTGGGTCTGTCATTATTAAAAAATTGTGGTCAAATAACATTTAATTTATAAATAATAGAGATTAAAAGCATATGTATATTTATATTCATACCTAGAACCGCGACGGGTCGTAGACGGTCGATCGACATTTATTCTTGCATTGTATATGTTGAACATCTCATCCATGCCTTGGTCACGCGTGTCTCCTCTTGTGATGTGTTTAGTTTAAGATTGCGCTTGTACCTTTGAAGCATTTTTACCGTTAACCTCTTCTTGAACGCCGGATGGAGGCAATTTGCGATAATGGTCAGGAGGCGTACTCCTTCCCAATATTTCAGGAACTTCTCTTTCATGGCAAGTACGATCGGTTCGAGGGCTTCATCCATGTTTGGTACTTGTTGTTCAAACTGACTATATACCTTGGAAATATAGTAGAGATGATGAAGCAACTCATGTGCCGTAGGTGTGTACGAGCATGATAGTTTTACGGTTGCAGTGAAAAATACTCCAAGGAATGTTTTTAGGTTTGATATTTGTTGCCAGTCGGTCTCGGTAAGTATCAATGCATCGTTATCGGTTGAGTTCCTCAAGGACTCGTTTATAGCCTCCTTGTACGAAAGGCATCGGGCGAGCATCCTATAGGTAGAGTTCCAACGGGTATCTGCATCCCAATGTACTCTCAAGTGACCCAGTCCCAACCTTTGACACAATTCGGCAAAACGTTGTTTTCGTACCCCGTTTGAGAAAATAAAGGCAACGGCTTGCTTAAATTTAATAATTAATTCTTGTACCGCATTTGTTTTTAAGCCCGCATTTACAGTAAGGTTTAGTACATGACAAGCACATTTTTGGTGAAACATTTCACCATTCATGATCGGGGTTAGTGACCGGGTGAAATAATCAATGGATTTGATGTTGTTGCTGGCATTATCGAAAGAAATAGAAAAAATCTTGTTCTCCAAATCCCTTTTTAAGTTGTACTCGTGCAAAACATCAATAATTAATTGGTAAATAATTTGTGCGGTATGCGGAGACTCAAACACCCGAAAGCTTAAGACCCTTTTTTGTAATGCCCAAGTTTCATCAATATAATGCGCGGTAATACATGAGTACCCAAGACCATGTTTATCGGCCGTCCAAATATCGCTTGTAATTGAGATCTTATAGTTTGCAACCACAAATATGGCTAGTAGGTCATTTTTATACTCGAAATACTGGCTTTTCAACTCTTTTACCATTTTTCTATGGTGGAACCTCTTGTATAATGGTTCACCACACCCCTGAATAATTAACCGGGCAAAACTCAAACAATTACCCATACTAATTGGTTGTTCTTTATGGGCAATGTACCGGGCAAATTCCTTAAGCATCCGTTTTTCATCATATTTATAGTGTGTTCTAGTACCGCCCGGGTTCATAAGAGTTTGGACCAACCCCGGTGTAGGATTTTCTTGCGGTTCCTCATTGTTTTTCATGTGGCCTTCGGCGTGTTTTTTAAATGCGGACATGCCATTGGACTTAACATAAATGAAAGTTTTTCTGCATATTCTAACCTTACATCTTGCGGAGACGAGGACACCATTGGCATCTTTGGTCATGTCATAAAATCTCCACCAACTAGCCGAGTAATTGGGTGCTTGCTTCCTCTTCCTCTTTTCTATGATCGGTTCTGCATTAGTTGGTGGTGACGGCGGGACGCTTGTGGAAGGAGACGCTGTGGAAGGAGTTTGTGACGGCGGGACGCTTGTGATCTCAGGATGCGGTGCTAGCGGTGGTAGAGAAGGAGTATAATGAGAGGGTGCCCCGGTCCACTGACTCGATGCGTTGGAAGAAGAAGTTCCCGGTCCACTATAGCAGAGGTTAGGATTTTGCGGAGGATAAAACTGTGGAGGATGATTTTGCGGATAATAATTTTGAGGATTAGGATAATACGGTTGAGGATTTTGCGGATACGGTGGTTGATTTTGTTGATACGGTGGAGGAGGATTTTGCGGATAATAATTAAGGTCTTGAGTTTGATACGGTGGTATCGGTTGATTTGGATTAGTTGGTGGCGGTCCAAATATATCTTCGCCAAAAGACTCAATTACTTGCTCAACCGATTGACGGGGAGGAGAAGAGGTCATTTTCTACATAAAATTAGAACAAAAATTAGAACGGAATTAAATCTACATTAAATATACATTAAATCTACATCTAAGTTAAATCTAAATTAAAGAAAAATAATAATAATCTAATTAGAACCGAATTCAATATAACCTAACATATATAACAAATAAAATAATAATCTAATTCAAATTTCATTTATGTCAGATAGAAGAGTGAGATTTTATTTCGGCAGAGGCCTATTATTTTATTTCATGTAAGATTTTATTTTCATGTGACCTAACATTTGTAAGTAAGTTACATATATGATATATCACAGAGGTCGAATTCAAAAAAATAATCTAATTCAAATTTAACAACCTATTCATACATAACCTATTTAATATAACCTATTCATATATAATAACCTATTTAAAAGTGAAAATCAAAATTAAATAATAAATCAAACTTATTTATAACCAATTGATAATTAAAAACCTATTTATTCAAAACCTATTAGAAACCTATTTTAGAATTCAAAACCGAAAATAATTAAAAACCTATTAAATCTAAATTAAATATACATTAAATTAAATCTAAAATTCTAAATCTAAATTAAAGTAAAAAAAAAAAAAACAAGATACCTCTGTCTCTGAAATTCCGAACCATTGAGCACCAAGCTTAAATCCCTCTGTCTCTGAATCTCTGTGACAGAGGGATCCGAAATTCCGAACCCCAAAAAAAAAAAAAAAAATATAACTCTTAAAAGTCTCTGATTCTCTGTGACAGAGGGATCCCAAATTCCGAACCCAAAAAAAAAAAAATCTAACTCTAATTTGAACAAAAAAATATAACTCTAATTCAAATTTAACTTATTCAAAAAAATAATATAACCTATTCATATAACCTATTCAAAAAAATTTAACTCTAATTCAAATTTAACTTATTCAAATTTAACCTATTTAATATAACCTATTCATATAAATTAAACTTATTGAAAACCAATTTATAATTAAAAACCTATTAGAAACCTATTTTAGAATTCAAAACCGAAAATAATTAAAAACCTATTAAATATAAATTAAATTAAAAACATATTAAATCTAAATTAAATATACATTAAATTAAATCTAAAAATAAAAAATAAAAAAATAAAATAAAGAGGCACCGAGGCAGGCAGCAAGCTGCAAGTGCAAGCCTCTGTGGCTCACTGGCTGTCTCTGACTCTCTGCATATTCTCATTTAGCAAAAGTCCAAAACCGCTGCATATTCTCATTTGAATAAAAACCGCTGCAGCTGCTGGCTGCCTGGCCGCCTCTCTGTCACAGAGGGATCCGAAATTCCGAACCAAAAAAAAAAAAAAAATCTAACTCTAATAGTCTAATTTGAACAAAAAAAATTATAACTCTAATTTTAAAAAATCAAATTTAAGAAAATATAACTCTAATTCAAATTTAAATCTAAATTAAATCTAAATTATCTAACATATTCAAATCCAACATATTCAAAGTTTCAAACCCAATATAACCTACTCAAAACCGAATTAATATAACCTATTCATATATAATAACCTATTTAAAATTTAAAACCGAAATTAAATAATAAATCAAACCTATTGAAAACCAATTTATAAAAATAAAATATAACATATTCAAAAAAAAATCTAACATATTCAAAAAATTAAATCTAACCTATTAAATTTAGATCCGAAATTAAAAAATCAAATATAACCTATTTGAAAAATCTAACATACTAAAAAATTCCAACCTATTTATAAATAAACCTAACATATTTCAAAAATTAATCTAACCTATTCAAAAATAAATCTAACATATTTTAAAATAAATCTAACCTATTCTAAAAATACATAGAACTTATTTAAATCTAACTTACTTACAAATAAAAACCGAATTAAAAATTAAATCTAACCTATTTAAGCTATTTTGAAAATAAATCTAAGCTATTTATAAATAAATCTATGAAAGGATAAAAAATTGGAATCTATGAAAGGATAAAAAATACATAGAACTTATTTAAATCTAACCTATTCTAAAAATACATAGAACTTATTTAAATCTAACATATTTTAACTTACTTACTTGCTTACTTAAAAATAAAAACCGAATTAAAAATTAAATCTAACCTATTTAAGCTATTTTGAAAATAAATCTAAGCTATTTATAAATAAATCTAACCTATTTCAAAAATAAATCTAACCTATTCAAAAGTAAATCTAATATATTTTGAAATAAATCAAACCAATTCTACAAAATTAACAATAAATCTAACATATTTAAGCTACTTTAAAAATTAGTCTAACCTATTTATAATAAAACTAACAATAAATCTAACATATTTAAGCTACTTTAAAAATTAATCTAACCTATTTATAATAAAACTAACAAAAAATCTAACATGTTTAAACTATTTAAAAATTAATCTAACCTATTTATCATAAAATTAACAATAAATCTAACTTATTTAATCTATTTTCAAAATTAATCTAACCTTTGCGAGATGAAAACTTGCGCCTTTGCGGGATGAAATAATCTTGCTCAACCGTATCTCGCGCCTTTGCGGGATGAAATAATCTTGCTCAACCGTATCTCGCGCCTTAAGCTCATCTTTTCTTTTCTTTTTCTTTTTTTTTTCCTTTTATAAAAATTGCCATATATATGTTCAATTTTCTTAGTGCATCAATCAATAGGACATTACAAAATGTATATTTACATAATATAAAATTCTAAAAAGAACATTAATTTACGACGCTTAGAAGTTGAAATATTGACGTAGTTTTTTCACACTTACTATTTAATAATTACTAATGTTAATATTATTATGATCAACTACATTTTTTGTTATTGTATCTGCTTAATATGAAAATAATAAATTCTTCCACCCGGAAGCTAGGAAACTTTCGAATTAATTAATATGACTCATACAAATATTTGAGGTCTCGCTTTCTAATAGATTTATTATGTGCCCATATCTAACATCATATTAGATATTAATAAGTACATGCAACCAAACAATTTTGCGTCAACGCTAGCTGCCAATATTGTCTCTATCGTATACTTGTCTTGTAAGAAAATACTTAACTATATATATGATATTTTGAAAATGCTCTAGGTGGGATCATGTTTTATTTATTTAAATTTTTAAGTCCTGTTTATTTCATTTGATCGTTTTTCATAGGGAAGACATTTATAGGCGGATATAGGATTTCTCTTGAGATATAAATTGGGTTCAAATAATTTATCGAATTCAAAATTATTAATTAATTGAGTACTACATAAAAAAACAATTAACAAGATAAAATTCAAATTTATGATACAAAAACAATATAAAATAAAAGTTTGGTTTCAATTCAACAAGATAAAACAGAAGTCTATTTGATACCTGATAAAGTCCACTTGCCTTTGAATGTGTTTTCAATTAGTACTTGATACCTGATAAAATAAAATTGGAACCAAACTAGAATGATTTGCAGAATTAGAAACCCAACAATATTTTAATTAGGGCTTATTTACAAAGTTTTACAAATCAGTTCATATCTAACTGATGGGTACCTTAACATCAGGCACAACTGGTACTAGCCTGATACCAACACCAACATAACAACAATTCAACGGGAAACAAATAATATTGGTACGGGATAGCATGTGATTGGTAACAATAGCAGTGAAATGGGCGAGAGGAGTGTGTGTGGTATTCAGATTACAACCCGATATCTTCTCAAAATCTCAACTAATATAGCAATATCAAAATCAATTAACACACAAGTTCAAAGGAGCACTTTAGTCAAACCTGAAATCAAACTAAATAGATCCAAGGGAATTCGATTTTCAAGTTCAATTTAAGGTAACAAGCATTGTTATTGTTCTTCTAATTGACAAGGAAAATTCACAGTAAAAAAAAAAAAACTTAAAAAAAGTTCACATTTGCTGCTATAGAAGCGGAAATTTTTTATCGGCAGTAATTGTTAGAAAAGAAGAGAGACAAACAGTAAGAGTACAGTAATATTTATATTGGTAGTAAGATCGGTACAATTTTATCGATCTTAAAAATAAAAAAATTTAGATCGGTAGGAATTTTACCGATCTAAACCAGTTTGTTTTTTTTTTCCTTTTAATTTTTTCTAGTAAAATATTTTTTTACAAAAATAGATAAAATACCTTAAAATTTAGATATATAAAACATTTCATCTATTTTTTGAAAAACTTTTCATACTAGAAATCAAATATAAGAATTCTCTCTATCTATACATCAGATTAAAAAAAAATTAAAATCGGTAGAATTCCTACCATTTTTACTACCAATATAAATATTATTATACTCTTACTATTTATATCTCTTCTTTTCTATTAATTACTACCAATAAAAATTTTCCTAAAGAAGCTCTCCGGACACGTGTTACGTGACTCTCGTCTTTTGGGACTGAGTCCATGACAGTGGACCCTACACGGCTTTGGTTTTTTATTTCCCTTTTTAATTCCCCCATCACCTGTCATTTCGGCCCCTTTTTTTTTTTTTTTTAGGAGACCATTGCCACCTGTCAATTCATCGACTCTGACGCAACATGGCTAAATCTAATGTAACAAAATAATTTTGTTTTGCTGAGATTTGTTGTACACTCGTACTTGTTTAATTGCTGACGTCTGCCACAGTTGCACATCTCCGCTAGTACAGACCCTCTCCATTAGTTGGTAAAAAAGAGAGATACCTTTCTCCATAAAGTCAAGCAGTTCAATTTTCTAAAATACAACGGAAATAATTACACAACTTCTAATATTATTATTTTAATTAATGACAATCGCAATATAAAATTAAATATATTATATTTTATACTTTTTCTTATGTTGCATTTTTGTAAAACTAATTAGCATTTTTTATCGGAACTTTAATCATAATATTCATAGATATAAGTGAATCCATGTAAATCTTTTTTATTACCTATTTGATCATTTTTATTGTCAATAGTACTCACATATTATAATATATATTTTATTCTTAATAAAAAGAGTTTTACAAACATATTATTGGTACCTCAAATTTTTTTTGGACCTTTTAGCAAGTAGATGACAATAATTACATATATATCTAAAGATTTTATGATTCACACATGTATTTTTTTTTTAGAAATAGTCATTATTCTTGTGAACGACAATGTAAAATTATAATTTTAAATTTCATTGAGATACTAGAATCAACCTTTCAAATTAGTATTAGTATATAAATAAAAAAGAGTGAGTCTATGGTACTATGCATAGCACAGATTAGTTCATACTACGGAGGCATATTTTCATTTTGAAAATCCTAATGGTCGATCCGAACCGTTCAATGTGATCTCCACATGAATATGTACTTGCAGACTAAATTTTATATTTTTTTGAATTTTTTTACTATATTTTAAAATAGGTAGAAAATCACTTGATCTGAAAATTCTGGACCATCCACAAACAGTGATTTTCTACCTATCTAAAAAAATAGTAAAAAAATTCTAAAAAATAAAAAATTTAACCCACAAGTATATTCTCATATGGAAATTATGTTGAACAGTTCGGATGGACCGTTAGAATTTTGAAACGAAAATTATTAATCCGTAGTACGGACCAATCCGTAGTACGAACCAATCCGTGGTATGCATAGTACCATAGACTCACTCAATAAAAAATATGTTTGGTATTTGTAAACAAAAATATAGGACAAGTTAGCATCACTTTTTAGAAAAGAAATCAAATCAAGAAGGTAACGTACTGAAGTAGTTATTTAGTAACAATAACTGGAGAAGATGACCGCAGCTTGATTGTGCCCCTAGCTTTATTTGTCCGCTTTAGCCTACCTGTTTGTCTCTTATTGCAGGAACACCAACGAGAACCCCAGTTCGGATTCTTAACAAGAACCCAAAAAAAAAAAAATTGAGAGTAGGTCCGATGGGAATCGGACCTTCGATGGGTTTAATCACCATCGATTTTCTTTTAGATTCGTGCGAAATGCTTTAAATTCCGTGCGTGTATGTTTCAACTTTCGTGCGCACAAATTACTCCGTTCTCCTACGGTAGATTTGCCCATCGGAACCAAACTAGATCCGATGGGCATCGGACCTACACTTATCTAAAAAAAAAAACCAAAAAAAAGTTCGGATTCTTAACTAATCAGAATCCGTACAAATGTTAAAAAAATCACTGTAAATTCTAATTTGAGTTGAATTGATCTGAATTTTATGGGACAATCTGGATCAAAATTCAAATTTGAGTTACTTTAGGCAATCTGGACCCCAAGAATCTATTGATTTAACATATATATAATATTCTAATAATCTTAATAATATTTTTTCAGAAAACTATAAATAGTATTAATTACTTAAATGTACATATAGACAACCTAATAATTAAGTTTCATATAATTTTAGTATTGTACCACGAATCTTTAATTTCATATCATTTAAATTTTAAGACATTTGACGTACATTAAAAAATACACCAAATCTCATAATTTTTTTATAATATAAATAATACATATCAAGACGATAATGTTAATTTAAAATTTAAACATTATCTTTAAAAGATGACAAGTCACTCGTAAAAAACAAAAATGACTTGCCTAATTTTTTTTTCTAAGTTTTAAAATCTAGTTTATCCATTCTTATATTAAGTACGTAGATGTTCTGATTTGTCAATAATTATGATTAAAAAATAAAATTTCAGATTGAATATCAGCCCTCCAATCAAATAATCTGTCTTCCTTAGATTCAATGCATATTTTTGATGTTTTTCTACGTGTAAAAGTCTAAATTTAGTTAGGCACGTACTCACCATAGTGACAAATCAAAAGTTCGGGTTCGGTTCGGCGAGGTCAAAAATTCGTGATTCGGGTATAATTCGGGAATGATTCGGTACAACAAGGAAGCAAAAAAAAAACGTAAAAAAAAAAAATTTTTTTTTTTGAAAAAATTCAAAAAATTTTTTTGGCGTTTTTTAGCCGTTTTTTTCGCGAATAATTCGTAACTCGCGTTTTATTCGCGAATAAAACGTATTATACGTTTTTCCGCGTATTAAACGGAGTTCGGTGCGGTTATGTGTAAAAAACGAATTATACGCGTATAATTCACGTATTATGTCACTATGGTACTCACCACACGTGTTGGGCACACCATATGATTAGAATTAAATAGACTTAAATTAGCGGTGTGTAATGAGAAAGCTATTGATATCTTACTTTTTTTTTTCTCCTTCAAATTTTTCTTTGATTTCATGTTCTTTCCTTCAATATATATAATCTCACGAATAAGAAATATTTCCTACGAAACTGAGAATATGTAATCCTTTCTTTATTTGTTACATGTCATGAAACTGAGAATTCTAGCTAGACAATTTCATTACATTCATGCTACATTTAAGTTGTACCTGATTTTTAAAGAAATAACACAATTTAAGTTAAGAGCCACTATTTTTATATGAGATGAAAGTATTGATAATTAAATTATTTGCGGTTTTAATAATCTTTAACATTTCAAATTTTCTATTTTTAAGTTGTACTAGAGTTCAAAGAAACTTTTACCCTTCCACATATATATTTTACTTCTCCACCCTTACATGCATTATTTTGCTGAGCAACATCCTCTTAACATCTTGAGATAAATTTTAGAGCAATTAGAGAATAATGCAGCTTAATGATCCAATTTGCCGTCTATACAATAACTTTAGATCCAATTTTGATGATCCAATTTACCGGTATATACAATAACTTCATCATCAGTGTTAATGAAGAAATAACAGAATTATGTGTTTCTATTCATCTTTGAATTTAGTATATATGTTTCATTTGTGTTGTAAATAATCTTGAAAATATAAAAACAATAAAAATGTATACGCACTGACATGTACAAAAATTTGTTGAATTCAAGCCGTCATTTGTTGTTGTTTCTTTTACAACTATTTATTATTTCTCTATGTTCAATTTTATAATATGTACCCGTTGCAATGTATGGGCACAATACTAATTATTGTAATATGATTTTTAACTACACTTTAAAAAAAGAATTATCGTATATGTTCAAGGTTAAACAGATACGATGTTTGTTAAACAAAAAGTAACTCTATAAAATTCTAGATTAATAGTTAAAAAAACCAATTCAACTACTGATCTACAATCAATAATAAAAATGACTAATCGAGTATACATAATTAGTAGTTTTATAATTACTCTCTAAACAAATTCCCGAGCACCCTCCACTCCCCATATATTTTATGTCCAGTGTTCATGTTCAATCCTTCAAAATTATGTTTACAACTATTTAAAATGTTACTCTTAAGCATTTAGATCTCTGCGTACAAGCTCTTAATTATTGATATCTGGATAGTTCAACTCTTAACTATTTTTGTCTTCAAGTCAAAAAAAAAAAAAACATCCCTTTCACTCACTTTTTTTTTCCTCCGATCATTCTTGTTCTTTTTCCCGAGTATATATAATAGATTTTGCGAATCTAAAAATACGAATGTTTTCTACTCGATTTTTTCTTTCAAATGAGATCCATAAAGACGTTTTTTTACTGTAAAAATCCATAAGCACTTTTAATTCTCAAGCCTTTAAATTTTTGTCTATAATCTTTTAAAGTATTTGTGTCAAACCTTAACTTATCAATTTTTTTTTATAGTTTCAATCTCTGATTTCAAGTTTTCTTTTGAATTGTCTATCACAAACCCTCAAATCAGACCCAAATCTAGTACCAAAGGTTCTGTACCAGCATACCAATCCAAATCTGGTGCCAACAACAGAGTCAAATCGAGAAAGAATCAGCCTCAGCTGCCAACAGTGAAGGTCAGTGGCAGACCGTTTCGGCGATCGACCGCGCAAAGATCGATCATCTAGATCTCAGATCGTATTGGTGGAAGAACGGAGGTGGAGGCGGAGAAGAGACGATAGAAGAGATGAAACAGAAAGGAGGCGGAGGCGCCCTCCACTCCTCATATATTTTATGTCCAGTATTCATGTTCAATCCTTCAACAGTGGAGGAGAGACGATAGAAGAGAAAAGGGAGCGTGATTCAAAATTGTGAAAAAAAACAGAGAGGCAACAATGGAGGATAGACAATAAAAATGAGAAGGGAGCGTAATTTAAAATTGAAAATCGGTTGGAAAAGTTAAACTAGTTGAAGTACTGAATGAAGAATAATGACTTCGGAATCCGAACATTATTCATATAATTATATACTTATGACATCGTAGACTTTACAATCACTTTATATTTTGACATATGCCGTGTAATTGTAAAATTGAGAGAAAAGGGTTATTGAGAACAAAGAATGATGTCTCTGTCAAGCCTTTAAAAAAAAAGAGAGAACAAAGAATGACGAGTATGAAAATTAAAATAAAAAGTTCTACTCAATCATTTATTTTTTTACGGATAAAAATATTGAATGTAGAAATTAAAAGAGAAGACCTTCTATGAATCGACCCTTTCTTTCTTTTCTTTTTAACAATTTTAATATTTTCTGTTTTAAATTTTACAATTCAGTATTCGATTTTATAATTTTTTTTTTCTCTTCTTTCGAAAAAAAAAACAAAGTACGTTGTACCTGTTTGGGGATGAATATAAAACCGATATTTTTATTAATATCCAAAGTTAATTAGAAATTAATATTTATGTCTAGAATTCTCTAGTTTCGCCAAAACTGTCCAAACCAGTCATAAAATGATCGGTTTTCTCTCCCCAGAAACCGGTCATTTATGACCGGTTTCCTCTTTTTTTTTTCTTTTTTTTTAGAGACACTACGAAGAATAATGAAATCTAACACTGAAAATTAAAATTTTTTGTTTAAATCATTTGTTAGATAACTTCTTTTGATTTATAATTAGCATATTTATACTAAAATACACTATATTACTTGTAAATTATGTTGAATTACACTATATTACATTAAATTACGCTAAATTATGTTAAATTACGCTAAAATACAGTAAATTCCGGTAAATTACTATGTCTCTTCATAGTGATGTATAAATTAGAAACTATTTTTTGTTTTTCTTTTATCTTCATAGTGATTTATAAATAGAAACTATTTTTTTTAAGAGACACTATGAAGAGCAAAATAATGAAATCTAACACTGAAAAATTAAATTTTTTTGTTTAAATTATTTGTTAGATTACTTCTTTTAATGTATAATTAGCATAATTATACTAAAATACGCTAAATTACTTGAAATTATGTTGAATTACACTATATTAAGTTAAATTACGCTAAATTACGTTACATTACGTTAAAATACGCTAAATTACGCTAAATTACATATGAATAGGGACGATATCTTCACTGAAAAGGTGAAAAACGACGACGAAATTTCAAACGGCCATAAAACGGCGCTCGAGTGTCCGATTTCAGCAAATGACCACTTTTCGGAAAGCTTGCGAAAATACGCATGCGTCCGTACTTGTGATACTAGATTTCAAAATTCAGAATTGTCAAAAAACTAAGGGAAGAGCCTCAAAACTTGAGTTGAAGTTTCGGATTAAGATTTTCATTTCTATTATTCAATCCAAGTAGCTCAGGAAATTAGTTACATAATGAACTTGTAGAATACCAATTTTTACTATTTTCAGAATTTTTTACTATTTTTTACGATTAATGAAAGATGACACAAAATCAGTCTACTTTAGCGTAATTTTGCGTAGTTTAGCGTAATTTACAGCATTTTTATCAATTTAGCGTAATTTACAGAATTTTTATCAATTAGCGAAGTTATTGTAATTTAGTGTAATTTAACGTAATTTAGTGTAATTCAACATAATTTATTGTAATATAGTGTAATTCAACATAATTTCAAGTAATTTAGTGTATTTTAGTATAAATATGCTTATTATAAATAAAAGAAGTAATCTAACAAATAATTTAAACAAAAAATTCAAATTTTCAGTGTTAGATTTCATTATCATGCTCTTCATAGTGTCTAAAAAAAAAAAAAAAACCGGCCATAAAATGACCGGTTTCCGAAAGCCGGCCACAAAATGGCTGGTTTGAACATTTTTAACGAAACTGGAGAATTCTGAGCATAAATATTAATTTCTAATTAAATTTGGATATTGATAAAATGTCGGAATATAAAACCAAGCAACACAGAACTCAGATTCTCTGATACAGTTACAAAACCCACCACACAATGTCCTTTCTCCTGACAAATTGACAATAGGCAAAACCCAACAAAATTAGATTCGCTGCATAATATGCTTCATTGAAATTTAGCACAGAAAACTTTGACAAATAAAATATATACCATCGGTTTATCCATCTATGCCTCTATGGGGACAAGTCAACTCTGTAATTTGCTGGCTTCTCTCTTAACTGTATCCATTTCCAGCTTATTCACCTCTCTCCTCTCTCCTGATATATTATAAAAATCAAAGCAAAGAAAAGCATTCAAAAATCAATGAAAAGAATCCCCCCTTTTTCTTCTTCTTCGATCCTCTTGTAATCTTCTTCTTCTTCTACCATGCATTTGTAGCATTTAAAATCGGATGAAGACGGAGATTTGAGAAGGTCGATCGGAACCGTGCCATCAGTATTTCTTCTTGACAGTTCAATTGAGAGCTGATTCTCCATTCAAATCCAAGTAAGTTTTTATATAATCCAACGGAGATTTGTTATTATTTCTGTTCGCATTTTGAATTTGAGATCATTTCATTGGCATTGCGAGCCACATTTTGGGTTTAAACTCTTCCTGGTTGTATTTATTCAAATTAGCATCATTTTGAAACAGGTTCATATTGGTTTAGATCGTGTTCTCACCATAAAGAAAAGAAAATAAATAATTTGGTATAATACTGGTTTAGATCGTATTCTTTCCATGAAATATCCGTAGTAATAATGTGAAATAACAATTTTATTTTAAAACCTTCAAGAATATGTAAATTAATTTCACATAGAGTGCATAGACCAATAAATGCGACTTCTGTTGATTTTAATTATTATTTAAAAAAATCATCAAGCTGTTTTTTCTATATAAAGTACACAACTGTAGCTGCATTATTGTTAAAACTATATATCTTTATCCAATTTCATGGCAATGAAATGGGCATCATATGCCTTTTATCAAAAAAAAAAAAAAACTATATATCTTTGTACTTTCTGACCATGAGAAATATCACCAGGATGGTATCAAAATAAGATAAAACCATTAATCCAAATTTCATGCGGCACTGCTTAATTATGTGCTGATTTTTAAGTTATGAGATTTGAGTAACTGATTGCCACATTTTTTTTGTTACACAAAAATGCCACACAAAATCAAAAGTCCCATGTGAGCTAATTAAGCATTATTTTCTTGCATTAGTATTTAGAAAACCATGCTTATATATAGCTAGCGGGCATTCGAAAAAAGAAAAATGTGAAACCATGCTTAATTATTCTTTTTAAGAGATCCTACTGACAACATCGGAACAATATTAGATCATCATTACAATCTTGAAACAAGTTCAAGAAAGTATATTGGGTTAACAATTTAAAGAAGCATATTTAATTAATTGTTAGAACTCTACACAAAATATGTATATTGTGGATTAATGGAACTATGTGAGCATCGAGCCACTGACAGAATTCAATTTTCGAATTTCAAAATAGGTTTTCTTAAAAAGTTGATTTACAGAAATGGGACTACTAATATGGGCGACCATTTTAGATAGGAACTGATTTGCTGCATTATTTTTTTTGAAGAAAAATGGGGGTCATGCCCGCATTTGTATTGAAAGAACGGTTCGTTACACAAGGTTGGTAACCACCAAAATAAACACAATTTAGCTCAAAACAGTTGAGCTGAAAGTTAATTAAACTGAAAAGTGAAAGTGGTAAAAATGATGGCCGGATGAACATCAAATTGAAAGAGTAATAGGAGGTGAAATGCACTGGTTCGCTGCTAGTGTCTTCGAGCTTGTGTTGCTATCTTGTCAGTCTTTCCTCCCATGTTAATTAAGCATATTAGTCCTTCCTTTTATTGAAATTCTGTTCTTCACTCATAACCGAACTGCAGCTGCAAACTTCGTCTCGGAGCTGTTTCGCCTCTTTGTTGCGTTCTGTAAAAATTTGCGAGCATCTTTCTCTCCAGATGGTGAATTGCGTAATGAGGACAGTGGATCTTTGGGTTTTGGGGGTCTGTGAGCTTAGTATTACTTCTGTGTATGATGTTGGGCTGTTTGGCATTGGCATCCGATCCGGCCTCTGTAGCCATACCTCTTTGTAAGTCTCCAGTGAGAATGGACATGCATTCATCATGTGGTTGACGGATTCAAGTGCCGCTTTGCAAAGTATGCACCGGTTTACCAATGGCCAACCTCGCTTGTTTAAGTTGTCGATGGTTAGTAACCGATTGAGCGACATAAGCCACCCGAACACTTTCATGCGTGGTGGTATATTTAGTTTCCAAACTTTGTGTGCTCGAGTTGCTAACCTCGGGAAGTTTTTCATTGCACGATATGCACTCTTTACCGTGAACAATCCGGATTCCGTCCAAATCCATTTTATATCATCTTGAGTGTTTGGTTCGAGGTTGGTTTGCGCCAGTAGTTGTTGGAGAGCCGCAAATTCTGATAGGGCTACGTCGGATGTGATTAAGTTGAAAGAACTTGTGAGTGGGGTCGCTGTCTTGACTTCTTGAACTGTGGCATTCTGCTCGATTGCGTGTGAGTGTAAGTTCAGTAGTGTATGACATAGGGGGGTTCCGGCCCACTTGTGATTCCATAGTTGTATTCGTGTTCCGCTGCCTACGGTGTGTGTGAAGGACATTTGGCAGAACTGTCTCTGATTTTTTATGGCCGAGGTGAAAATTGGTGAAAGTGGTAGACCGTCATGGCCTATGCTGAGTTGCATTATGGGCTTCCATAGATAGTTTTGGGGCCGGGTCCAGTGCCAATACCACTTCATTAGTAGAGCTTGGTTGAAAACCGTTAAATCCATAACACCTAAGCCTCCAAAATCCTTCGGTGTGCACACTAAATTCCAATTTGCCAAGTTCATCTTTCTTTGGTTTGGTGCCACTCCGTGCCATAGGAAGGATCGGCGTATCTTGTCTATATGTTGAATGACCCATTTTGGTAACCGTAAGCATGACATGAAGTATGTCGGTAGTGATGATAGTACCGAATTTATCAGAACTATTCTCCCTGCGATGGATAGGTGTTTTGCCGCCCATCCTCCCAATCTTTTGTTCATTCTATGTATCAATGGTAAATATGATGATTTTGGGAGTGTTTTGTTCGAGAGAGGAAGGCCGAGATATGTGAAGGGTAATGTGGCCAAACTGCAACCTAATACGCTGGCGAGTTCTTGTTTTCGGGGTTCTGATGTTTCGGAAATGAGGAGTTCAGATTTGGAGAGATTCACCGAGAGGCCTAATATTTGTTGAAACACCGTCAATACTATCTGCAGCACTTGTAACTGTTGTATTTCAGGTTTGATGAAGAACATTGCATCATCCGCATATAACAGGCAAGGGGTCATATTCATAAAAGGGAGCCTCAATGCCCCTGTGTCGGCTATTTTTTGAGTGTATCTTGCCAGGAAGTCGATGGCTATTATGAATAAGAGTGGAGATAGAGGATCGCCCTGTCGCACTCCTCGTCGCAGCGTTATTTTCCTTCCAAGTAGGCCGTTGATCATAATCTGAGATGTTCCAGCTAGTATGCAGTGTTGGATCCAAGATATCCATGTCGTTGGCATTCCGTGTGCCCGCATTACTTGGATGATGAAGTCCCAGCTCACCGTGTCGAAAGCTTTGGTGAAGTCCGCCTTGAACAATGCTATCGGTAGTTTCCTCGCTCTTGCTACATGCAACACGTGTTGTGCATATATGAAGCTTTCGCAAATGTACCTGTTTTTCATGAAACCTGTCTGGGCCTTATGTAGTAGTTGAGGCAGCATGTTCTGAAGTCTGTTTGCTAATATTTTGGAGAAGATCTTCTGTACTCCGTGAAGCAAGCTGATTGGTCGATAGTCTTGTACTGTCGCCGGTGCCTCCTTTTTTGGTAGAAGCACTATGTATGATGAGTTGAGTGGGGCAAGAGATATGTTATGTGTCGTGACATGCTGGAAAACCATACAAAGGTCAGGGGAGATGAGATCAGCGAAGTGGTTGTAGAACTCTCCTGAAAAGCCATCCGGTCCCGGACTTTTATTCTTGGGCCATTGTTTAATGGTGTCGCTTACTTCCTTTATTGTGAAAGGTTCTGCTAGTGGCTGAAAGTCTACAGGTGTGGTTGTGTTTGGGTATAGGTTTGGCCAATGCAGTTGAGGTACTGCCGCGGATTGTGTGCCAATCAGTTCGGTGTAGAACTGAAAGAACGCTTTAGCTTTGTCTTGTTGATTCGTGTAAGTAGAACCGTGGTGCTCAATCTCCATGATTGTGTTGGATTTCTTTGATGCGGATGCGATGCTGTGGAAGTACTTGGCTCCCCTGTCCCCGTGTAGTTCCCATTTGGTGCGTGCTCTTTGACGCCATACGTCCTCTTCGAGTACGGATAAATCCGTGAATCTCTTCTTAATTAAGGCCACAGTGAATTTCTCTAATTCGGTTGTTTGTCTTCTTTCTTTAACCTGATCGAGCCAACCAAGATAGTCCCGGCAAGTACCTATATGTGTCTTCATAGTGGATATTCTTTGTTTTGCCCATTCTTTTGTTTGGTGTTGTATCCTGGTTAGTTTGGTGTTTAAATGACCTGGTGTGTGCGCTAAACCTAGTTGCTGCCATGTCTGTGTGATCAGGTCTCTGTATTGTTCGAATCTCAACCAGCAATTCTCGAATCTAAAAAATCTAGATTTTTTGTACCTTGTTGATGCTATGAGTGAAATCGGACAGTGATCTGATGACGTGTTTGGAAGAGCTTTCTGTGAGGCATTGGGGTAGGTTTGATTCCATTCGTCTGAAACCAGGAAGCGGTCTAGCCGTGCCATGTGCGGCCGTTGTCTTTCATTTGACCATGTGAAGCGTCGTCCATGTAGAGGGATGTTTATTAAACCTAGTGTAGAGATTAGGTTGGCAAACTGGAGTGTTGTTCGCCATTCGGCTTGATTGTTGCTGCTTCTATCTTCCATCGAGAGTGTGATGTTGAGGTCTCCTCCCACGACCCAAGGTGTGCCGTCTGTGGGTTTGAGTAGAAGTAGTTCTTCTTTGAAGGTCGGTCTACCAATTACTGTTGATGGTCCGTATATACCGGAAAACCAGAATTTTTTTCCATCTAGGTTGTCTTTGAGAAGTACATTGACACTATATGTTTGGATTGAGGATTGCATCAAGGTGTATCTTGTCGGGGTCCATGCGACAAGAATTCCACCCCTTGTGCCTTGCGCCAATAGTGTCTCATGCGCAGTCAATCGATTGCCACATATTTCTTTGAGGATTGTAATGTTTAGTGATGCAAGTTTGGTTTCTTGAATGCATATTAAGTCCGGTTTCTCGAGTAATACGGTTTGCCTTATCGCAAGTCTCTTGTTTCGCTCGTTCAAACCTCGAACGTTCCAAGAAAGAAATTTGATTCTAATGTTGTGACTCATTGCTTAATAAAAACTCCATCTTTTTCCCTTTCAAGATACAAAGCACAGCCTGGCTCAAGGCCGAAATACCTCTAATACATAGATCCTTTCCAACTGCTAACCTCTCTAGAACCAACCACATTCCCAATTTAAATTTGGAATTTAAACTAATCATTAAAAATTAAAACACTTTGCAGCCTTGAGCCTCTGTCTATGACCGAATCTCAAACAGTGGTGTGAGTGGCCAATGCCACCTCTGTTGCCGCTGTGATGATGGTACTGATTTTGCTTTGGAGATGGCCATCAAATTCTGCTCCGGCCGCGTTAATCAGTATCTCCGCTTGGGTAGCCGTGAGAGGGTCATAAGTCTGTAAGTAAGTCAAATTGACAGCTTCCTTGGTGCTATTCCTCCTTTTGATGCGTTTTGGTGAGATGGGACTACAATCAAATCCCAATACCGCTCGAGCTTTGTCTTCTGCCGAGATGTACCGACCTCCCGTTTTTTCAGACAGTCTGGGGCTCCTGCGAGGCTCCCTTCTGTGGTATCGCTGATCTTCAAACCCAGGTGGCGGACCGAATTCATTTGTGTCTTCCGGGCCATTAATTAGGAGAGGCTTTGGTAGATGTGCCTGAGGTGTTATATTAATGTGATCTGGGCCAGCAAGTGTTTCTGGGCCACTGACCAGGTGTCGGTCTTTAATCATGCAGGAAATTGGGCCGTGCGCACCAGGGACGAAGGCCGAGCTTGTCTGTCCGCGAGATGGACCAAGACCAAGGCCAGGGTTCTGAGTTGGGCTGTCCGCGACCAGGCCTGGTGTGTCTGCACTAGGGAACATGGCTGGGCCCTTCACGCTGTTGATCACTTCTGGGCCTCGGAATTTTGGGCCGTCTGCAGCAGTGTTTCTTGAGGCCGAATCCGACTGTGGCAGAAGGGTTACTTTGAATTTAATTTCGGATGGGCCTTGGTTTTTGTTGTTTAGAAGCAGAGTCCAAGTGCCAGCATATGGGTTGAACTTTGGATTTTCGGTCTGTAGTGTCCATAACGGCAGTGTTTGGTTTTGTGTTTCTCCGTACTGCGCGTGCATGGAGAAGGACGCGGAGTCCAAGGTTGGTATTAGTTTAGTAACTTCCTGGTTTCTCTTTTCCTCTCTGGTATCGAGGTTTGCCTCTTCGTTATTTTGAATTTCTGTGATCTCTCCAGTTGGTTTCTCTACTATTGTCTGCAGTGGAGGCGCTAGGGCCCTGTGCTGCTGGTTCTCTGGCCGGGTTCTTCGAGAATACGCGGAGTCGGCTCCCCTATGGTAAGTGTCTGAAAGGGAGCGCGAGTAGTCATCGGAATCGGTGGAGCGCCTTGCTGGGCTTGGTGGTACCTGTCTGCTCGTTGTCCCATTATTGTGTAGTCTGCCGTCATCTCCACTGGGTGGTATCCCTCCCGTAGGTGTGTGTAGCCAACCCTCAAGTTCGATGGTGGCTACTGTAGAGAATGGGTATATTGACAGGAGCAATGATGGTGGTATTTGCGCAGGGTTGTGGCATTGTAGTAAAACTCTGACCGTGTCATAGTTGCCGTTGACGATGACGGGGGCGACCTTGATAACATGGCCGAGGCCCGAAAGGAGCTGGTCGAGGTCATCTACGTTCCAATTCTCCGGTGGGACCCCATACAGCCTAAGCCTAGCTTTTTTAGCATGAGAATTATTGTACATGCATTCTCTGTTTCAAAATCTGAAGAAATTGAGATTAATTAAAAGTAGAAATAGATAATGCTCTATCTCTGAGTAAAATGTTTAAATTCTGATGTCTATAGACCTCTGTGCATGAATGCACTAATCTATCTTGTATATATCACTGTTTAATTTTCAAGACAGTGTTTTCCGAATTTTGTTAGGATCATTTTGGGCATCTTGATACTGTCAAGAGAAGCTTGTTTCAATATACAACTTGAATTGGCTTATCAAGCATTGCAAATCTAGATTCTTCAATGAACTGAAACAAGTTTATGTTTACCCTAAGTTTGGTTGAAGTACAGCAAAAAAATAATAATTTCTTTGTAAAATAAACTCTTTGCCTCTGGCTAAATTCGGGAGCATCTAGCTAATTGCTAAAAAAAATAATTAGTAGATAAGAGAATCTTTTGGTAAGCAATCAATTCAGCTGTTCTTGTAATTTACCTACCAGCTACAATTAAATTTTTTAAGGCTAACATGGAAGATGTCGGTAGGTGTGGTAATCCAGTGATATAAATATAGTTTATAATCCATGTTACACCATTAATTACAGTCAAAATAAGTTAAATATTCAATCCTTTTTGCATATTAATTTGATGTTTTTATCATTTCAAGTCATTATAAATGTGGCATTAAATGGCACCCATGAGGGAGCATGCTCCTTATCCAGAACTAATGTAGACTCATAAATACACATTAATTGTTCTTCTTTTTTGAGAAAAAATGTGAATCCAGCCAACATTTGATTTCATTTATAATGACTTTGCTACAAGAGTTTTGTAAGCAGATAAAAACACAAGAAAGCGCTCAAACAGCTGAGCCTAGGAAAATAAACAAAGGAAAACTTAAAGCTAATAAAAAGTGCTCAAACAGCTGAGCATGAAAAGATAAACAGAAAAAGAAAATGTATGAAAATTGATAAAATTAAAATTAAATGCCATCCGGATGTGCTTCCTTTTGGTCCAGTAGTCCCCTCCTGATTTTAGCTTTCCTCACATTAATTGTTCTTCTTCTTTGTTTCCTTATAAACATATGTTCTAATTTTGCAATTGGTTCGTTTTTGGTCCCATAATTTCAGATAGAGAAACTGGATCTCACAATGCATTTAGTTTATTTTATTTTTTGAGGAAAAATAAGGGTCACGCCCATATTTGATTGATAATCGCAATTACAAAAGGATTGTAGCTGCTTGCCAAAAGGAAAAACAATTTGCTCAAGAAAAGTTGAGCTAAAACAAAAATAAAGCTGGAAAGGAAAATTAAAAGAGAGAAAAAGAAACCCAAATCCTAAGAAAGTATGGAAAAGAGAAATACATTAAAAGAAATTTTATTTGCTTCTTAAACTCCTCCCGTTTGTTGAGCGTGGCTCTGCATGAGCTGTGTCACTTCCTCTAGCAGGTTCGTCGGTGTCTTGTTGGAATCTCTGAAGATTCGTGCACATCTCTCCCTTCATATGACAAACATCGTAATCAACACAGGTCCTCTTGCTTGTTTGTTGGTTTTGACTTGCATGAATGCCTCAATTAGTTGTTGCCTTATTTGCGGATCGATATCCATGATCTAGTATAAATTCTTTGCAAACGAGCATTCACCCATCATGTGTCTAGCTGATTTCTCATTGCGACAACACATGATACACATGTTTGTGATTGGCCATCCTCTATTCCTGAGGTTGTCGATAGTGAACAACTTAGATGCCAACCGAAAACTTTTATCCTCGGTGGCACCCTCAGGTTCCATAAGTGGTGACCATTCGTTGACACGTATGGACCATTTTTAATGGCCAGATATGCACTTCTAACCGTGAAGATACCTGTTTCTGCTATGTTCCATTGAATGTCGTCCTGATCTTGATTTGTGTTTGTCTCCACCCCTGCCAGGTATTCTCTTAACAAAAGAAGCTCCTCGTTTGCCTCTATCGTGAGTACCTACTGGAAGAGAGACGCGGTTGTTCCTTGCAGGGCGTCCTTCAAGGTCGTATATGTATGGATGGCATGTGTGTATAGTGAAGGCAAATGGTGTTTCAGAATTCTGTGTCCCCAGTTGTGGTTCCATAGCGATATCCGATCCCCTTGACCATAGCCATGCATGACTGCCACTTCCTAGAAATCTTGACCAGGTTGCAATGCGCCAATGAATAGTGGAGATATCAGAATGAGGTTGTTGTTGAGTCTTGTTCCTTGGAAGATTGGCTTCCACATTTTCTGTTCCGGCTTTTGCCAGTACCAACACCACTTCATGAGTAATGCCTTGTTAAATGCCACCAAATCGACTACTCTAAGACCACCATAGTCCTTCGGTGTGCAGACCATGTTCCAATTAGCTATGTTCATTTTGCTAGATTGTTCCCCCACTCCGTACCACAGGAACTTTCTCCTAATTTTATCAATCTTCTTGATCACCCATTTTGGCAATCGCATAACCATCATGTAGTATGTAGGAAGCGAAGCGCTGAGAGTATTGCGTTTAACAGATAAATCTGCTTGCAATAGAAAGATGCCTGACCGCCCATCCTGAGAGTCTCTGACTCATTCGGTGTAAGTATGCCGTTTTTGGGAGTGCCTTGTTGGATAGCGGCAGACCTAGATACATAAAGGGAAAGAAGCCTTGCCTACAGCCCAGGATCGTGACCAAGTCAGTCTTGTCCTGTGGGTGAGGTTCTGATATGAGTAATTCTGACTTTTGGGGATTTGTCGCCAGGCCTGAAACTCTGTGAAACACCATGAGAGCTATATATAGAGCTTGTAACTGTTGTGCCTCCGGTTTGATGAAGAAGAGGGCGTCATCAGCATACAGTGGGCATGGTTTCATGTCTTGAAATGGTAGCCTAATAGCACCTGTAGCCGTGAGCTTAGCAAAATATCTTACCAAGAAATCCATTACGATGATAAATAGTGGAGAGAGCGGGTCACCCTGTCGGACCCCTCTCTTTAGAATGATTCTCCTCCCCAGTAGGCCATTGACGATGACTTGCGATGTTCCTGGCAGTATTGACTGTTTGATCCATGTTAACCAGGAAATCTAATGTTCTTTTAGCCCGTAGCGTGAAATCCCAGCTGACCGTGTCGAAGGCTTTTTTAATGTCTGCCTTGTAAAGAGCCAACGACACTTTCCTCTGTTTTGCTCTGCTTATGGTCTGTTGAGCATACATGAAGCTCTTTGTTATTTGCCGATTTTTTAAGAAACCCGTCTGTGTATTGTCAATGATGTCTTGCATTCTCAGTTGCAACCTGTTAGCTAGTATTAGGAGAATAATTTCTGAACTCCATGTACCAGACTAATTGGCCTGAAGTCATCCGGCTTTGTCGGGCCTTCCATTTTCAGTATGAGGGTTATGTATCATGTGCTGAGTGGCGCCAACGGAGTTCCTGTATCAGTCACCGTAGCAAAAATGGATGATAGATCAGGGAGTAGTGTCTTTATAAAATTCTTGTAAAATTCCACCGTGTATTCGTCAGGGCCAGGGCTCTTTCTGTTTAGGAGCTTGGCGACCATGGTCTCTATTTCTTCGGGGGTGATAGTCGATGCCAGCTGATTTAGATCTGTTTGCTCCGGATATAGATTATCCCAAGCAATGTTTGGAGTTGGTTGTGGTTTTGTCCCCGTTAGATTTACATAAAAATCAAAGAAGGCCTTTACTTTTGTCCCGTGGTCAGAGTAGAGCTGTCTCTGGTGTTGTACCTGTGCAATGTTGTTTGCCCTCTTTCTGCCTATTGCGTACGCATGAAAATATTTTGTGCCTCTCTCTCCTTCAAGGTCCTAGTTTGCCTTTGCCCATTGTCTCCAAATGTCCTCCTACATAATAGAGAGGCCAGTGTACGTTTTTTTATAAGTCACGCAACTAGTTTTTCGAGACCGGTGATTGATCTGCTCTCATAGACCTTATCAATCCATCCCAGGTAGTCTCTACAAATTGTAGCCTACTTTGTGATGTTGCGCACTTTACTGGCGGCCCATTCTTTTATGTCCTTTTGAAGGGTCATCATTTTCTCATGGAATTGCTTCGATGTGCGAGCAAGCTCCATGTTATTCCACTTCCCTTCTACCATAGTACTGAATTTCGGCGCCCTTAGCCAAAAATTTTCAAATCTATAAAACCTCAACTTTTGGTAATGTATCTTGACCTCGTATTGTATTGGGTAGTGATCTGATGATGTGTTTGGCAGTCGCTTCTAGGTTGAGTTTGGGAATGACTGGTTCCATTTTGCCGAGATAAGGAACCTGTCTAGTCTTGCCATGTGTGGTTGGTCTCTCTCATTGGACCAGGTGAATCTTCCACCATGCATTGTCATATTTAACAGTCCTACTTCCGACATGAGGTTTGCAAAGGCCAATGTTTATCGCCATTCATTGGTGTTGCTAGTTTTGTCTTCTGGTTGTATTGTCACATTGAAATCGCCACATGTGATCCAAGGCTTTCCATTTGTGGGCTTGGCTTGTCTTAACTCCTCATAAAAGTTATCTCTTCTTACTCTCGTGGCCGGCCCATATACTCCCGTGAAGTAGAATTGGGATTCGTCTAGGTTATTCTTCAGTAGCACCGTGATGGTGTGGTTAGCTGTCTGTGACTGTATGAGAGTGAATCGGGTGGTTGCCCAGGCAACTACGATGCCCCCTCTTGTGCCCGAAGCCGGTAGCTGGACATGGCCGTCTAAAGATCGACCCACTGTCTGCTTGATTTGCGTTTCATTCATGTTTTGCATTTTCATCTCTTATAAACATACCATCTGTGGCTTCTCGATTTGAATAGTTTGCCTTATAGCCAACCTTTTGGGTCTTTCATTCAATCCTCTAACATTTCACGAAATGAAGTTAAGCTTGATGTTTATACTCATCTATAACAATAAACTCCTTCTATTGCCTTTGACTTAAAGCGATAAAACAAGATACAAAGGTCAAAGACCCAAAAACTAAAATCCACCCTTCTTCTAACCATTTGAAACCTGTCCCCTTTCCCCACAACCTACAATTCAGATATATAACTAATGTGGTATAGCATCTGAGTTGAAAATTGTAAATAAACCTAACATAACAACTGAAGTAACGGTCTCTGTTGCTTGAGGCTTCAATCTCTGCCTATGCATGGATCGATGTCTGTAGCTCGGGCATGATCAGACCATTGATGTGGTCCTGTAATTGCTGGTCTGCTACTATTCCGGCTAAGAAAACAACTAAAGTTGCCTGCGTGCCTATTAGCGGGTCTAGTGTTTCAAGATAAGACAGATCAGTGCCAATTGTTGCTTTCCTCCTTTTTAGCTTGCTCAAATTTGTTGCCGCCTCTTCATAACCTTGGGTGATGCGTGCCCTGTCCATGGCAAATAGGTACATTGGACCTTGTCGTGCCCAGATTCTGTTGCTGTGGCACCTTGTGCCATGTGGCGTGTCCTCAAAACCTGGCGGTGGCCCCTCCAGCAGCGACGAGCCTTCCCCTTTCAGAGCAACATCTCCTTCCTGGTAATCAGGTAAGGTCGTGTATTATTGACCCTTGTTGTCAGTATCTCCTTCTGGAGCAGCATCTCTGATCTGTGAACTAATTCCTGTAAAAAAAAAATCGTTGTCTAAATCCACATGAAGGTCTGCCTTAAGCGGGCTGCTTTCCTTGGCCTAATGGGGCTCAACTAACTGGCCTTGATCCACCTAAACCCGAGCCTGGTTGTCGGGGTTATCCGCTAAGCCCGAAGATTTCTGCATAATTCCTCTAATAGAATCCTCCAGTTGGGCCAAGTACACATCTTCCTGCTGGGCTTTCCTTGGTGGGACAATATAAGCCTTTGCGTTGCCTAATTCCAATTGGGCCTCGGTATGGCCCGCCAGTGGCTCCTAGTCCCTGATTGCTGCCTTGCTCGAGCCTGTCAATGACTTTGTGCTGCCTATACCGTATTTTGGCCCTGTCTCGGATTGGGCCCCGTATGCCATGTCTCTTGAGAGAAGGCCTTGTGTGTTAACTTGTTCTTTTAGCCCAAGAATGAACCAACTTGGTATCTCAACGGTAGGAATGCTAGCTGTAAATGACAATTCAAAGGATATAGGCGTGCTGTTACCATTAATGCATTGCAGTGTTGCATTAAAACCCCTATCAGCTTCGTACTCTTTGGTCATAGGCGTGACTTCAAGCACACTCAAAATATTCCGTTATCAACCGTTTCTGCTAACTCTACTGGAATTTGCCCATCCCGAGAAACTTGGTTTTCGTGTTTTCTGGTTTGAATTCTAACTGGAGGCAGTGCAGCCGTTTGTTCTCCTCCATTTATGCGGACCGGACTCTCCAGTTCCTTTCCCCGCCGCCAATTTCGACCTTCACTGTCCCGGTACCGGCGATCATTAGCATAATAGTCATCTCTCCTTTGCCTTATGTATTCCCTATCTCGCCTATGTTCCGGCCGTGGTTCGTACTCTTCATCATGCAATTCTCTTGATGTCCATAGAGTAGGTGGTGGTGGATAGCTCTCCGGTGGCCTTAGGGTCAAGAGCTCCGTCTCAATGTTGATAAAACCCTCTAGCTGCACCCTAACTAGCCTTGCATGTGGGTCTGTGGTCATGAAAAGGTCATGCGGTATATTTTTTTGGTCATGGCACGCAATAAGGTGGTTGATGTCTCTCTTGTTCCTGTTGTACGTCGGCACGTCGTATAGTTTGACTCGCGCTCTGTACGGCATGGAGTGACACACCATGACCAAGGCCGAGATCCATCTCTTGAGCTGCACTTTTGTGCCATTGGCGAGAATAAGGTATCCTCCATGCCCCGCTTCTCTACATGTATCATTATCAGGGAACTCAACTAGCAGATCTCTGATAGTCTTGTCCGGCGCGATGACCCTAAAATCTCTTGGGTGTAAATCATAGCGACCGGCAAGAGCCGTAGAGATCCTTTGAGCCAAGTATAGATCGTCACGATGTGGTCCAGCTATAACAACTACTGAATAGTCTAAGACCCGTAAGAAGCGTTGTGCTCTCGAGGTGGCAAGTATACCCTCATGGTACCCGGCCTTCCTTCTACCAATGATGGAGACAGTAGCTCCATTGATTCCCACGCAGTATTTTGTATATCCATTTTTGTGTGTTGTTTAATTAGGGTGGTTTTGTTCCTCTGGAATCCTTCCTTTATCTCTGTTGTTAACCGGAGGTATTTTTGTAGTTGGTTTTGTCCTGCTTTTAATGGCTTTGCACCTTCCAACAATATGCCCATAAGCCTTGCATTTGAGGCACCTTATAATATCTTTGCAAGCTGATTGCTTGTGCCCTTTGAAGAGGCATTTAAAACACTTGTTCTCCTTTATTAATACTTGCTTGTGTTTTTTGAGCTCCGGGTGAACCTTTTTTATCTGCGCCTTGATGGCTTTGGGTACTTTCTTTTTGCTCACTAGGGTCCAACTGCCCTCTAGATCCTGACTGTCATCCTTCTCTAGAGCATTGAACTCTTGGCGTGCTTGAGAGATTATGTGTTGAGCTGCTTGATTCTGAGCAGCCATGAATGCAGGGACTTGAGGCGTAGCCCCTTGAGCAAAGCCTTGAATGCCCTGTTCCATCTCTTAAATGCGCTGCAGCTTCCTGTGAAGCAGTACCTCTGCATACGAGAGATATTCGTGTGATCCAGACTGTCTAAGGCACAACTCCGGTGTGGTAGCAGCTATTGCCTCCAAGGTTGCATTTCAGCTTTCCAGTCACTCCTTGAGAGAGGTCTTCCAAGCGTCCATCTTTCGCACCGTTTTGTTTTCCAATGCATTTATTTTGTACCATCATATACATATATAAACTCTCTACACATGGTATATTGACAGAGAAATCACATGACACACACATGGTGATGAAAATAGACCTAATAAATTAGAATATGTTCTACATTATATCTATCATAAAAATTTATGTGTGAGACCATCATTTGTCAACATTTCCTATTTTATCTTTTGCTAACATTGTAACAACAACATGCAGGGTTTTCCATTAAAAGAAAGCACAACAAACAGAAGCAATGGAGAGATCCAACAGCGCTCGCATGATGGCACGGTACCGGTTCCCCATCCCCGATACCTCCTCCGACGACCATATCGAGTGCGCCGAATGCTCGACACAGACATGTCGGTCGTGCTCTGCATTTGTCATGGGCGATTGCATTGCTCTTTGCTGTTGCCCCTGCTCTTTTGTTCACCTCTTAGCCTTCTCCTTGGTTAAGGCTCCCTACTTAGTAGGGAGGCGTTGTTTCAAAAGACTCACAAAGAAGAAGGGCCTTTTACAAAAAACACGTGTAAGTGATTCCGGGGAAATTAGCGACGTCGGGGAGATGGTGATGGGGTTTGATAGTAAGAGTGGTGAATTGGGGATGGGTGTATGGGGGATAGGTTTGGGGGAGTATAAGAGTGTCAGTAGTAATGGGAGATTAAGCACAAAAATGGATGCAGATAAAATTTGGATGGATTTGTACCAGGTTGGGAATTGGGGTTTTGGAAGGATCTCATTTTCATCAAATCCCCTTGGAGGAACTGGTTTTGGAAAAGATGTGGTGGTTTATCAAAATTTGAAAGATTTGAAGGACGAATGATGAACAATGAGTTGATAAAAAAAAAACAAAAAAAAATGAATGAAAAATGAGGTGTTGTGTTTGTTTATATTTTGTGGGGATTTGGTGAGGCTTTTCTGTACAGTTGGGTTTTGGATTGTCTGAAATATTGAAGTGGTTGTCTAAATTGGTCCTTGCCTTCTAATTTGTGGGTTTTCTTTCCAGCTTTAATTGTATCTAAGAGATCATGTTAACTCCAAAACAAATGTGTGTATATCCCGCTGCTAATTGTTCTTTTGTTGTTTGTTGGTGTTTTTGATGAGATTGAATCATTGTAATATAAAAATTTATTTTTCTTTTATTGGTTTTTAAATGGGTACTCCTTTTATTGCATAACGAATTTTCTTATTCAAGGCATTGCCTAAACCACATGCAAAACACAGTAGAATTTCACTAGTTATGAAGGTGACATACTCAGGTCTTAAGTGTTTCATGATAATAAGTTCATCCCCAGAAACATTTTAAAGTTCAAAATGATTTTTTCCTAGTCTCTAATTTTGGGCTTCGTAAATATATTGAGAAAAGTGGGTTGGAGGCCCACTATCTTTATTAGAAGCCGTAAATTATAATACATACTGCATCAGTTCACCGGAACCAATTTGGGCATCAGACTCAAATTTGGGTCCAATGAGTTCCACGTCCCTTCGATCTGCTTTAAGATCTGCATGCACAAATATTAAAGCTGACATGCAAATTTATTGAAGCAGTGTGCACAGATTTTAAAGCAGATCGGACGGACGTGGAACCCATCGGACCCAAATTGGTCCCCAGTTCACCTAGTTTGTCGCACAGAGTACATAGAGTCGACTTTTTATTTTTCAAAAGAGTCGACTTTCGGTACCTGCAATTACACTCGACTACTGCTGACTGGTACCACAGAGAACGCAGTTCTCCTGTAAAAACAACCCAAAAGCCCCCACAAAAGTGTAAAAGAAACTACATAGTACAAACCAGCAAATATCAAAGAAAAATAATAAGTGTCACTCTGATGATTCCCTCCTGCAGCTGATGTACTCATCATCATTGCTGGTAATATCATACTCAGGAGCAACACCTTTCATATTTTAACTTGAAATTATTTTTATCTATCTCATCAATACATGCTTATGCGTTGGCAATACATTTCATCTACCAAATAAACAAAAAAGACAAAATATATCATCTCCATCAATGAACATGTTTTGTACTATCATGCTTTTGCGCTCTCGAGATTTACTGAAGAAAGTAACAGTGGATAGAACTTCATATTAGGCTATCGAGAGAATCTACCATTTCTAGTCAGTATCACTGTATATCTCTGTTTCCAGAAACAGGAGCGGAACACTACAGTTCGAGTTGAATTGACTGAGATTAATCCCAACTTAGTAATTTAACTGAGGTTAATTTATTTACCATGTTGAGAAAATAAAGAATTTAGGATCCGATAACCCTCAGACCCGTTAGGGATTAGTCTTCATTGAGTTTAATAGTAAATAAGAGAGTTACTAATTAGAGAATAAAAAGCAACTCAATCTTAGTACTATTTTTAGTAAGTTACCGTTATGTATAGGTAGGCAAGTAGGCAACCGTTATATATTTTCTTTCCTCCAAATTATATAAGGAGCTCACTGTACAAGATATAGAATAGGATGAAATAATCAATTTTTTCCTTCATTCAATCAATCTCTCTGTTTCAATCTCTTTGTTTCATAAATTCAACATGGTATCAGAGCAAAATCCAACAAAAATCAAGAACAAAATCTGTTAAGCTCAAGGTAGCACTTGTTCTTATCAAGAGCAAAATCCAACAAAAATCAAGAACAAAATCTGTTCTTACAAACAAAAAACAGCGAATCCTCAAAACCAGCAAAAATCGCATCAATCATTGAAGTCCATCTTTCAACTCTCAAATTAGCAAACCTCAAGAGATGCAACTTACTTCCAACCGAAACCCTAGCTTGAGACCGGAAACGAGTAGAGCCGTCAGCACCATTCGATGCACCCACTGCAAAAAGGAGGGACACGAGCAAACATGGTGCTGGTTCCTCTACCCGTCGTTACGACCAAGTAGGAAGGGAAGAGGTGGCGATCGAAAGGGGGAGCTTCGCCCAAATAGCGAAGGAAGAAAGAGGGAAAAGAAAGAGGCGCTGGGAGAAAAGAAAAGAAATGAGGCGCTGGGAGAAGAGGATTCCTCTGGATCCAATGTCACAAGGGATCCGAATTCAGATCCTGTGCAACTGCTCCTCTTACAACTTTTGGTGCAGCTACTTCAACAATACAATAGACATAATTCTGGTATGGCTACAAATTTAATTCATAATTGTCAAAAAACCAAATGGATTTTAGATTCCGGTGCAACGGACCATATGACCGGGAACATAAACTTGTTGCATAACTATAGAACCTGTAAAACCAAACAATTTGTGACCGTAGCTAATGGTGAACAAATGGAAATATTAGGAATTGGTACAATTAACCTTTTTTCCAAAGAAATACCAAATGTCTTGTATATTCAAAATTGTTCGTCAAATTTATTATCCATTAGAAAAATCACGGATGAATTAAATTGTGAAATTAATTTTTCATCTAAGAATGTGTTCTTTAAAAAAGGAATAACCAAGGAAATAATTGGTGAAGGTTTTGTGGAAAATGGACTTTATTTTTTGAATTGTGAAAAAGTAAATCTAAATGTTAAAAAACAAGATAATTTAGATATTCTTTGGCATAAAAGAATTGGACATCCTTCGGACAAAATTCTAAAGCATATTATTGATTTTCCTAAATTAGATTGTAGTAATTGTGAAGTATGTAAATTAGGAAAACATACTAGATTACCATTTTATTTATCAAATAGCAAAAGTGAAAAACCTTTTGAATTAGTTCACTCGGATGTATGGGGTCCCGCTCCAATTGAATCATTTAATGGATATAAATATTTTGTTATTTTTATAGATGATTTCTTTAAAGCAACTTGGTTATATTTACTAAAAAATAAAAGTGAAGTATTTTCTCACTTTCAAGATTTTTATAATTTTATAGAAAATCAATATGAAGCAAAAATTAAAATATTTAGATCCGATAATGGAACGGAGTTTATAAATCAAAACTTTTCAAACTTCTTCAAACAAAAAGGGATTTTACATCAAACAACATGTGTCTATACACCCGAACAAAATGGTGTTTCCGAACGAAAAAATAGACACTTGCTTGAAATGACCCGAGTTCTTTTATTTCAAAATAATGTACCGAAGATTTTTTGGTCGGATGCCGTTCTCACCGCCACATACTTAATAAATAGATTGCCAAGTGCCAATTTAGATTATAAAAGTCCATTGGAAATTATTTACCAACAAAAACTTAATATTGGTCATTTACGTATTTTTGGTTGTACATGCTATGTACACAAAAATAAACAAGACAAATTTGATTATACCTCGGTTAAGGCTATTTTTTTGGGATATTCATCACAAAAAAGGGGTACAAATGCTATGATCCAATCAATAAAAAATTCTACATTTCTAGAGATGTAACTTTTCTAGAAAATGAGCCATATTACAAAAATGTTGATAATAAAATCAACATCCAAGAACCACCAAACATATTCATACTACCTCAAATTGAGTTACCGGAGGGAAATAGTACACCGGTACAAAATGAGAATGAGATTGAAGAAATCTCACAAAATGAGGGAGAAATAGAGGAAATTCCTCAAATTGGTGGTGAAGAAGAAATCATAGAGGAAACACCTTTGCGAAGATCAATAAGAACAACACAACCTTCAACAAGATTAAGAGATTTTATCACATATGAGGTACAATACCCTATTCAAAATTTTATTTCTTATGAAAATGTCTCCTCAAGCCATAGAGCTTTTTTAACGTCAATTTCAAAAGAGCAAGAACCATATAACTATGAGGAAGCAATTAAAAATCCCTCATGGAACAAAGCTATGAGAGAAGAACTAAGAGCCCTTGAAAAAAATGAAACTTGGGTAATTGTTCAATTACCAAAAAATAAAAAACCCGTAGGATGTAAATGGGTGTACAAAATTAAATACAATAGCGATGGTACCATAGAACGGTATAAAGCTCGCTTAGTTGCCAAAGGTTATACCCAAACATATGATATATATTACTATGAGACTTTTGCACCGGTGGCCAAAATGAATACCGTGAGGATTTTATTTTCTATTGCGGTAAACCAAAATTGGAAATTATACCAAATGGACGTCAAAAATGCCTTTCTTCAAGGAACACTTGAAGAAGATGTATATATGACGTTACCACCCGGTCATGAAAAAGAAAAAAAATCATGGATTAGCTTGCAAATTGAAGAAAGCTATTTATGGATTGAAGCAATCTCCAAGAGCATGGTATGGCAAGCTAAGCTCTCATTTAATTTCTTGTAATTTTAAAATTAGTAGTGCCGACCATTCATTATTTGTAAAAATTGAAGGAATTAATACTACCATTATATTAGTATATGTTGATGACATTATAATCACCGGAAATAACCAAGAAGAAATTAATAAAATAAAATTTCAATTGAAAGAAAAATTTGACATTAAGGATTTTGGTTATTTAAAATATTTTCTAGGAATAGAAATTGCACATTCTAAGAAAGGTTTATTTATTTCCCAAAGAAAATATACCTTAGATTTGTTAAAAGAAACCGGTAAACTAGGTTGTAAACCGGCCTCAACACTAATAGATGGTAAGAATAAATTAAATACCGAAGATGGTGAACCTTTAGAAGATATAAATCAATTTCAAAGACTTGTAGGAAAATTAATATACCTAACGGTAACGCGTCCGGATATTTCTTTTTCGGTAAGTCAAATTAGCAAATTTATGCATGCCCCTAGAACACCGCACTTAGAGGCAATAAATAAAATTCTAAGATATTTAAAAGGAACACCCGGAAAAGAAATTTGTATGAAAAATAACAATTCTAACAATGTGTGTGGCTATTCCGATGCAGATTGGGCCGGGAGCTTCGATAGAAAATCGACAACCGGTTTTTGCACATTTGTAGGCGGAAATCTAGTCACATGGAAAAGCAAGAAACAAAACGTCGTGGCACGATCAAGCGCCGAAGCGGAATATCGTGCCATGGCGTCCACCGCAAGTGAGTTGACATGGATCAAGCAACTCCTTTCGGATTTAGGAATTAAAATTCATGCGCCAATGCAAATGTTTTGTGATAATCAAGCGGCACGAGATATAGCATCCAACCCGGTGTTTCACGAAAGAACAAAACACATCGAGGTGGATTGTCATTTTATTCGAGAAAAAATTCAAGCAAAAGAAATTGAAACTCCCTATGTTCGAAGCGAAGACCAATTGGCGGACATATTCACCAAGGGACTTGAGCCGAGGCCATTTGAAAACAACGTGAGCAAGCTAGGATTAATTGACATCTACAATCCAAGCTTGAGGGGGAGTGTTGAGAAAATAAAGAATTTAGGATCCGATAACCCTCAGACCCGTTAGGGATTAGTCTTCATTGAGTTTAATAGTAAATAAGAGAGTTACTAATTAGAGAATAAAAAGCAACTCAATCTTAGTACTATTTTTAGTAAGTTACCGTTATGTATAGGTAGGCAAGTAGGCAACCGTTATATATTTTCTTTCCTCCAAATTATATAAGGAGCTCACTGTACAAGATATAGAATAGGATGAAATAATCAATTTTTTCCTTCATTCAATCAATCTCTCTGTTTCAATCTCTTTGTTTCATAAATTCAACATACCAAGCTACCGTCTCTGCACGTTCTTTTTTATTGAAGACAAATGCATTACAATTTTCTTTGGATAATGCAAACTATGTACATATGCCAGCAATACATCAAAACCTCATCAAAATTCTGTACAAAGTGTCACCGGTGCTACTCCCGCAAGCAACGCCTCTACTATTTCAAATACACCCAACCAATTCTATATATCTAGTTTAGTCAAACCGATATGAATAGTAGATATCATAGGTGCACCTTCGCCGAGCTGACAATAGCCGAGACATTTTTCGGTTGCACAACTCAAACCACACCAGCCGGTCAGAAGAGTTCTCAGAGAAGTTTCTATAGGGAATCCCGAGCTGCCTGTCCAGCTGAGCGGCCTCTTCAGCCTGTTGGATTATGTGATCATAGCAAATGTACCTTCCTCCTGCTGTGGTATTCATTGCCTCGTAGATGGCCACATGGGCCTCCGCCACTTTTTCTACGTTGACAGTTGCTAGTAGCCCCTCTGAGAACATCTCATGGGCCCCTGAAAATTATGTAAAACTAACTATTAATACAATGTTTGCATTATGAGGTTCATTTTTTTTTTCCGTAGTTCTCAAAGAAGAGTGTCTATAATTAATCCCACACATTAGGGGGTTATCTGGAAAAAGAAAGAGCACAAGGGGTTTACCTTTTAAATAAGCAATAGACGAGGTAGAGTTGCGGCGCCTAAATCCAGGCCCAGTGACCAAAGCAGGGCAAACAGTGACCAGCTTCAAGTCCCTTCCTCGAGCTGCTCTCCATGCAGCCTTCTCAGCCATCGTCTTTCCCAGCGCAAACCACAGCTGCCATTTTTAATGTAGTCTCAATAAGTATTTTGTATGATATAAATCAATTTCTTATACTTCAACTTTCGAGTAATGAATGGAAAGTGAATTTTTGTAATTACCTTTTTGTCACGGCAGAGACTCTCATCACTCCAGCAGTTCTCATCAAGTCTTGTGGGGAGGCAGCGGTCATGGGGGTAGCTTTGCCGCCACACACATGCTAATAGTGAAGATGTGAACACACATTTTCTGACAGATGGGGTCCGCACACAGGCTTCTATCACTCGGTCAGCAGCCTTCGCTTCCAAATCAGCCATGTGCTTCTGTGATTCACAATTACCAATTAAACATGTAAGATTTGAAATCCTTCTGATTCAATTTTATCTTAAATAAACAATGAATAGCTAGTGTAGCAAGGAGATGTCAATTAATTTACTGGGTCATGCACCAGTACACTTTAGATTTTATTTGACTGTTTAAATTGAATTAAACTCGCTCCAAGCAGACCCCATGCATATCTAGCTCTCAATTATCACAATCCAATCTATAAAATTTGTTACCAAAAGAAGTCAAGAGTAGAAGTTCCATTTTTTCCATAATGCTCTTGTTTAATCAAACGGACAAAATCAATTCTAATATTTTTCCTATCAAAAAGTGGTGCACTTGAGCAAAATTTTAATTTACTTTTGGCAATATAAGTTTACATATATACGCGTTCCTGTAGATGTCGAATGATTCAGCTTTTGAGAAATTTTCTTTGGTAACCAAAGATTTCTCTTTTCTTTTTTTTTTCTTTTTAAAAGGGTGGTATACAAACAGTACCACTTGTTTCAATTGAAAGGAACAGGTTTTACCTACTTCAAAAAAAAAAGGTGGTATAATTTTCATCACAGAGATATATTTTTCTCTTTAAAAGGTGGTATAATTTCCCAAAGATGTTGCTCTGTTTCATTTGGAGTTCTTTTCCTTGTGTTTACAAAACCATCATAGCAGTTGTCCGATGCAAAATGGTTATGAAAAAAAATTTATACTGATTGAGATATGATTAAGACACTCCAAAGATAGAAAGGTATCTGCAACACTTTTCCTTTAATCAGTATCTTAACCACCTTATCTTTTCCTTTACCAGTTGTCTTATGCAAAACGTACATGACAAAAGTTTATACTGATTGGGGTAATTAGTTATTAAAGACGTGATTAGATAAGACACCTTTAAGATTGAAGGAAGTACCAGCAACATATTTCCTTTAATGAAAGAATTTTGTTATCTTACTGTAAAGCTGTTGTTTTTTCAAAAATAAAAACGACGGGGAGAGAGAAAGAAAGGAAGAGAGAGAGAGAGAGAGAGAGAGACTTTCTACCTCCTTTACTCTTTTCACATTTCCTTTTTAAATTATTTAAGGAGAATGTTATGTTAATGTTATATCATCAAGTAGGTGCGCCTAAATCAACTACAGAAAGAAACTTGGAAACAACAATTACAGCTGCAATACCTCTAAATGATTCATCTAAATCATTCACCTACCCAATTAATGTTTGACCTAAATGAATCATGTGAAACATGACAAACTAAAAAAGAAAAATTATATCCAGATTTGTGAAAATTTGGTGTCTATTGCCAAATGATGGCCAAATAATTCTCTAAAGATATGTATTTAGTAGCTAGACAGCAGCAAAACAGAACAGTCGGTGATAAATTATCTATATAACCTCAAGTAATTGTAATTACTAGTAAGTGCTTGGTATATACCAAAATATTCATTCTTTCCTATCTTATTTATATATTTAAATTTGGTATGAAGTGGTCCAACAGTTTCATATTTGCAACTATAGCGATGAGATTTTTGAACTATACGTGAGCTCATATTTCTAGAAGGACAATATTGTATTGTTGTCCATACCTAATCAATTGAGTAATGTTACTTTCAAATGTCGACAGCATAAGAATGTCAATTCTAGGAAAGAAGAACGCACCATTGTTCGAAGAACCACTAAAGGATTAAATTATATATATTTGTATAGTAATTCCAAGTTTTTCGTTGTACAGATAAATATATGTTAATTTTAGTAATGTCACTTTGAAATGTACTTAGGAATTGTGATTGCGGTATAATGCTATTAGCAATATATATGCAATTAAATATACATTAAGCCTTTAATAATACAGAACCAAATAAAAAGATGGTCAAAGTTATCAACCCACCTCTAGTTCATACCTACCTCTTCCACAGTCAACAGTAGTTTTCAGATTTTGAACCTAATACTAGAATATTGACTTCTTATTTATTGATCCTTTTATTTTCGTGGAAATTAAAGCCTTCTCTAATTGTTTTATACAAGGAAAAAAATATTTTAGCCAATAGAAAAAAATATTTAATACAGAAAAAGGTGGCGGAAAAAGGACCTATTATGCAAAAGAGTGCTTATGTAAACTATTTATTATGTCAGGCAACCAACGGGAAGTAGAATACTTGTGAATAGTCTCAATTTGACCCACAGGTCTTGTTAGAAAATGCTACTAAAACAACATGTACTCTGACGCGACATCAATCTCTTTCACTTGTAAGAGAATGGGAGCAGTTACATTCAGTAAAAAGAAAGTTCGAAAAATTGAAATAAGAGACCGGCAGATATCACGTTTTTTTTTATTGTACCCACGTGGTTGTATCAGAACCATAAACTGTACCTACCCCACTGTACCTAACCCCTGTATGTGTTCCCTTGATTTATCACTCGAGAGAAACTACCTACATGACTAGTCCGTTTTTATGTAGTGATTTTTTGTCTACGACAATTTGTGCAATTTCCTGGCCAATAGATTGTTGCAATGTTGCTATCATTTAAATAGTATTACAAACGCTATTTTAATTGCTGTATGATCCAACTATATAACAGTGGTTTGACTCGCTATATTAACAACTACAAAAGAGATGCCTATAATTCGAAAAAAATATTAACAACTACAAAAGAGATGCCGTCATCTTAATTTTTCATCATATTATTTTCATCATCACTTTCAATAGAAAATATTATAATTTCCCATTATCTAATTAAACTTCCAACTTCATTTGTAAGGAATATACTCTACTTTCAGCATGCAAGTTACAAATAGCCGAATTATAAACTGCTGCATATAATTATTTATTTTGATCAACTACTAATATGAAATCCATTTGCTTGATTGGTACTGGGGAACTTAAAAGGAATATTTTATTAATGAAGCCATATAACAATAGTTAAGGTGTTATTTTCAATGCCCCCATTGTGCTACCAATATACTTTTATAAATTAAGAAGCATGTTTGCATAGGTTTAGTATTACATTGTAAACAAAGATGCAAAAAGGAATTGAGATTCTCTACTACAAATTAACTTCTTACATAATTCTTGTTTAAAGTTATTGACGTGTAAATCCATTCATTAATTAAAACTTTCATCAAGTTTGCTCAGCAGTGACTTTGTTATACAAAACATCCATGACAAGGGAGCAAATACCGAAAACAGAATTTGAAAGTAAAAGACGTAAAACATAAAGCGTATTTTAAGGCTTGAAAAAGTGTTCTTATAAGCTATAAACGACAATGGAAGAGGAAACTGTTGGGAAAAATATAGAAAAAGGAATTTAGCATACCGAATAGCCAGACACTCCACTGGGGTCCACAAAGGCAGAGGTATGGAACACACCAACGCACCCTTCGAAGGCTCGGCACAGACTATCCAGATCCATCACATTTGCCATCACGGTCCATACGCCATATCTACCCATCTCACCAAACATCCCCATTTCCCTCAGTTTGTCCAAATCCTCTGTCATTTTCGTAAATGAAAATCAAACATAATTAATATGAATATTTGACATATTATAGGAGTAACCCGAGGTGCAAAATTAAACACCACAAAGTTTCTCTAAAAGACCTTTCTTTCCTTTTCGAACATTCCTTAATCTTAGTATAGTGCGCTCATGAAATAGAAAAACATTATATGCCAAGAAAATTATTTCAGATACAATTTTTAAAATTAATGAAAAAGAAATGAAAATGCAAGGTATCGTGCATTTCCCTGTCTACTTTTAAAGAATGAAAGAAACCTATTACCTCACCAAAAAGATAAAAGAATATTTTAGTTTCCATGATTTGTTCTATTACTTCACCAAACCTATAATTATAGCATGGTACGTTGTAGGAAAGGACATCTAATTAAGGAAATGGTTGTGGGTTGTGGGTGCCCACATGTCCAAAAAATATCTCTATTTCCTGCTCAGCAATCAAGGTAATTTGCTGAAATATTATGTTTCTCCAATAATAAAGGGACCAACTAGGATTATACCAATTAAATACACTTCGTACTTCTAGGATTTAAGAAGTTTAATAAGTTAAAGAGCAAAATTTATGATCAAGATTTTGTATGTACTAGCTGGGATTAAGTTTTGTTTTTTATGGCCCTGGAAATTGCGATTAAGTTTACTGTATATGAGTAGAGATAGATATGATGTAGGACACATCCCCCCCCCCCCCCCTCCGAATTCACATCACCTCCGGTACCGTAATAGGGAATCTTTTACAATTACTTGATCTGGACCGTTCTTTTTAACTTGGCACGAATCTCAAAGCCCAATAATACTGCCCCTCTGTCAGCCCGAATCCCAAACCGGCTGAGAGTTAATCTCAAACCTTAAAGTGAAGGGAATCTTTTACGGTACCGGGGAGGATATGGGTTCCCCCCCTCCCCCCTTGCTATCAGAAAATATCAGATTTTAATCAATTTATAATTTTATTTTTCTTCCTTTAGAGAGAAAGATTTGCTCAAGTAATTTAATCAACTAAGTTTGTGCAATCTTGCTGTGATGTTATGATAATTGACATATTCTATAATCTATATATAGCAAGTGGCTTCTGCTATACAAAGTCATTATTGAAGTGAACCCTAACCAACCAGCATTATCCAGCTTGTCAACTATATTCACAGTTGTAATTAATCATTTTTTTCATATGTGATTAAACTAGTTATTGGAACCCCCACTAAAATAATACAACATGTGATATTTTATAAAAGATGAAGATACGGAGTATCTAGTAGGTCCAGTAAATAATTGAAAAGTACGTCAAATACATTTTTACTATTATTTATTTATTTATTTTTGCAAACATGAAAGACCCCAGACTGACGGAAGGAATGACAGTATTTTCTTTTATTTTTTTCTGGATACGCCTGTCAGGTTCATGCCACATTATGTGGTGCATATACATGAAAATTAAATCCTGACCAAGCTATAAAAGCTGAAAAATAAGTAAAATAATTTTTGGCCAAATAGAAAAAAAAATAAGGGATAATTCTGTTTAATCTCTTATTCCCTTACATGATAATTGTTATTGACTCAATGACTCTGACTCTGACTCTGGTTCCTACTGTCTAAAGGCTATGTCGCACAAAAGAAAAAAAGAAAAGAAAAAAGAGGCAAAAGATATGACCCCAGTACTATTAAATAACCTGTATGGATAAACTCCAGAATAAAGCCATTAATTAAGGCTGGGAATAAAAAAGTCAAATAAATTTCTATTTCGATAAATAAAATGAGTGAACGAGAAAAAAAAAAAAAAGGAAAACTAAGATATAATCTTAAAATATCTCATTCCTTACAGTGGTGATATACTCTGATTCAAGTGGTGATTCTGTAATTGAGCTTTCAAATCGTACAAAAGAAGCACTTGAGAGGCCCATCGGACCTACTTTGGTTCGATGGTTTTAATCACCGTCAATTTGCTTTAAGATTCGTGCAGAACGTTTTAAACTTCGTGCGTATCTGTTTAAATTAGATCGGACTGTCATCATGCTCGTTGAACCTAAAAATAAGGTCCGATGGACAACGGACCTACTCCGTTCTCACAAAGAAAAATTCAAAAGAAAACAAAAAAGGTCACTGGACCTCAAAATACAAGGTCAATCCTAAAAGTTTGAATTCACCAAACCCCCTTATCAGAGATGCTAAGGCCTCACTTTTTGGGCACAAATATGAAAAAATACCCACAAATATCATCTATTCTTCGCATATAAACCCTCCACAGGTTGAGAGCCACAGGTTTAAGCCATTGCCACCAGCTTGAACGAAAAATGAATGATTTCAACTTTCAAGGATAAAAACATGGCACCAAACCTTTTTAAGGGCAAATATTTAAATGTCCTCTTAACGTCTGCTTAGTTTTTGCCTAATTAATACATGCGATTCTAAACTTCTCCGTATGATTACGTAGATATTAACTAATCACAACTTATGAGGATTAAGTTGCAGTTTTATTCGGATAACAATTGCGCCGTTGATATTATTTTACCCTTTTATAGCCACGTAACTAAACAACATCATGAAAAAAAAAAATTTCAACAAAAAGACAAGAGATCAAAATTACGAAACTGACCTTGCGTCTCGAGCGCCAATCTGACAGTGTACCCAACCTCGAGAAGTCGATTTACCACGGCGAAACCAACAAACGAGATCCCTCCAGTGACACACACAACCCTCTCATCTCCCTCGAGTCCGTCGCCTCCAGTCGACCTCTTCACCGAGGCGGGTTGCATCTTCAACCCGTTCCCACTGTTGCTCCCAACAGCGCTTCCTCGTAGCATCTCGCGCATCTCCTCCACCTCCGCCTGGAGCGATTGTGTGCTCCGTAACACACCCATGCGGATCGATTATTGATTTCGCGATATCGAAAGTGAAACTTTTACTGTTTTTGTATCGATTGAAATTGGATGGGGAACAGAGGGGTTTGGTATGGTAGTGAGAAACTTGAAAAAGAAAATAGGTCCGTTTCGAAGTATATATACTTGTAGATTGCAGCCATGGAGGTTGGGGAAGGTGGGATGTTTGATATTATCTGAGGCCTCTTTTCTGTAGTGTATGTGTAACGAATCACTTAATTAAATACTACATACTAGTGTAATAAAATGCGGCCGCATGAACCGCATATGCGGCCGCATATGCGTATGCAGCCAGGAACCGCATAGAAAACGACTATGCGGACCGCATATACTCCAGTCCAACTAAAAAAAATTTAATTAGAAAAGAAATCCTAATTAAATCGGATCCAAATACATTTATTAATAAAAATGCAAATCAGATCAGTTAATTATCTGTGCATCTCTGTTTATATATACAAAAATAGTACGGTTGGATTATGAGTTTTTCATTTTAAATTTATTTATCCAATTTGCAGTAGTATTTGATCATTTTACGTGTCTAATCCGCATATATAAGTCCGTATTAAAATCCGCATATACGGCCGCATACCGCATATGCGGTATGCGGTGACCTTCAGCATACCGCATGAAAACCGCATTTTATTACACTGCTACATACAATGGTTAGGTACATCTTAGGAACAGGAATTGTTATGTATTTAATTAGATGCTTGGAGGAACTGACACGTGTCCAAAGCTGCAAAAAAAACCGGGTCACACGAAGAGGCAGGGAAGATCTGTGTGGCCCTTTGTTTTGTATGCCTCATTATTAGACATTATTGGTCGCGCCTCTCAAAAAATAAATTTTGTTGTGAATTGGATACAAAGTACAAACGAAAGAAAACGGCATAAAAACGGCATGGATAATATCTAGGGCTGTAAACGGATACGGATAATTATCAATTACCCACAGAAAATGTGGATACGGATACAGGGTACATATATGGTTTTAAATTTTAATATCCGTTTACTATCCGTATCCGTATCATGTGAGGTTTTAAATTATTTTGCCTTCAAGGAAATTTGAACCCATGTCATGTGAGGTGAAAGTCTAAGCAACCAAGATGCAAACCACTACACCACACTATCTTTTGTTACTACTTCTTTATTTTGTTTATTTTGTTCTATATTCGTATTCGAATCCGTATCTGTAAATTATCCGCTCCGTATCCGTATCCGTTTAAGGCGGATATGGTTTTAAATTTTGATATCCGTTTACTATCCGTATCCGCTCATTGAAAGACGGATACGGATTTGGTATTAGCATTATCCGTTCTGAATCCGCTCCGTTTACACCCCTAATAATATCTGATCATTATTTGATATGTGTTCGAAAAATTAGATGTAAATATTTTATATTTAAATATTTCTCTGAATATAAATACTGGTATGATTTTATGTTTTAATTATCTATATTCAAATAGTAAATATATATCATATATTTTAATATATTATGAAAAAATTATCGTTAAAATTAGATAAATATTATGAACTTGAATATTTTTTAATATTATTTTAATAAATATCCGATTCGATGCGTATCCGTATCTGTATTCGGCTGATATCCGATTCGTATTCATATCCAGAAATAAAAAAAAAATTTAGATATGATTTTTCTGCTCCGTATTCGCTCCGTTTTCACTCCTAAAGAAAACCCTCAAAATGTATCTGATTCGTATTCATATCCAGAAAATAAAAAAAAAATTTAGATATGATTTTTCTGCTCCGTATTCGCTCCGTTTTCACTCCTAAATAAAACCCTCAAAATGATATATTTTTGTTTAGTTCATTAAATAAGCAAAAAGAGTGAATAATTCTTATTTAATAAGTAAAATGGAAGGATGTACCAGTACCATTGGCGATTCACTTGATGATAATTTTGATAGACGTAACAAATAAACTTATCACTTCAATAGGAAAAAACATTTTACATAGTTTGCCATCTATCACAAATATATAGGAATGTTCCAGCGACGAAAGTAGAAAATTTATATTAGAGACTGAAAAAAATGCAGTGTATAATATTCAAGATTTAAATCCAAATCTCCATTATTACAAAGTTAATTTCTAACCACTAAAGTTGCATTCACACATTTCATAAAAAAAATATCAATTAAATTTCAATGAGAGAGTTGAAATATCTTCATTGTGCCTCTATTTTTTAATGTTGATAACTTAAAATTTAAAATTCAAATATCAAAATATACCCTTAGATTTGATCTATATCATTATTTTTATGCACACATAAAAACTTATGATATTTGACTTTGTTTTGATCGGTATCAGGAGCTTGCAAAACTACATTAATATGGATAAAGTATGGACGTTGATTTTTTAACTTATTCATATAAAAATAATACCGAAAAGTGATAAAAAAAATTATGGTCTATAGAGAAAATAATATATATCTCATCTAAAAGTTTTGTTTTGATATTTGAGTTTTAAAATTTTAAGTTATTAATGTTTAAAAAATAGAGATATGATAGAGACACAAAAAGAAGGCATTTGAACCCTCATCAATTTCAGTATACATAATTAAAAAAAAAATCATAGAAATAACTCAGCACCTCATAGCATCTAAGCAACGGAGATTCTTTTAGATTTGTAGTCTGACAATATAATTACAGGGATATATGACAATTTCTAAATTAGAAAGTTTTCTTTAAAAGAAAACGCTTTCTTATTGACAGCCGGCTAATTTTAATAATTAGTTTCAACAATAGAGTGATTTAGAAATTATGTAATCCTTAATTTCTAAACTCAGTGACGTGGCTAATTTTAATTTCCAAAGTTTTATGAGATGAAGATGCTCTCAAGTCAAACAGCTGTCATAGAGTAATTAAAATTAATTTTATTTTTTTTAATTTCAGAAGTCTTACATCCATGCAATTGATTAGCAATTGCTTTTAATGCAAGAGCATTTAATTTGATTGACGGTGAAGAGTGAAAGTGGAGATAAAAACTTTTATTCAGTCAAAACTTTCAAAATTTGTAATTGCACCCGAAATTTTTATTTATAACATTTTTAAAAAATAAATTAATAAAATAACCATCGTTTTTGGTCAATTCTAAATCTAACACGGCCGCAGAATACCGGAGCGGACCCATATGGGGGGTACCGCAGAATGCCGGAGCGGACCCTCATATGGGTCCGCAGAATGCCGACGCGGCCCCTGGGGCCGCAGAATGCCGGAGCGGTCCCCAGCCTATATAAGGGGCCGCTGGGTTCCGATTTCATATCATTTCATTTGAAGTTTCAATCCCTTCGACCTCGGGTAAGTTTTCTTCTTCTTCTCTAGTTTTAATTTTTAGTGTAGAGTAGTAATTAGGTTTAGGTTTAGGGTTTAGGGTTTAGGATTAGGGTTTAGATTTAGAGTTTAGATTTAGCATTTAGAATTAGATATTAATTTAGGATTTAGAATTAGAATTGTACCCAAATTTAATTAGAATTGTACCCAAATTTAATTCGATTGTACCCAAATTTAATTCGATTGTACCCAAATTTAATTAGATTGTACCCAAATTTAATTAGAATTGTACCCAAATTTAATTCGATTGTATCCAAATTTAATTAGAATTGTACCCAAATTTAAACCGGACTTTGACCAAACTCTCATATTTGACCAAAAATTATCCAATACAGCATGAGTACCAGTAGACCATCCTCCAGTAGACCATCCTCCAGTAGGGGTACACATCATGCTCCTACAGCCACGCCATACGAGATGTCTCAGTACATCGAGACAACATTGGCGGATGTTCCGGGTATCCGGAGTCGCACCGACAGGGTCAGCGACTTCTTGTGGTATCCGAATGCGGAGCATCGGATTTTAGAGGCTGCCACTAGGGTAAGTAAATTTGTCATATTTATAAATTTGTCATTCCGAATTTTTGATGAATGAACTTGATCTGATTATTTAATTAAATGCAGGGTTTGGATGCGGTTACGGTTCGTCACAACCGCCAGCATCTACGGTACCAGCCGGCGTACGGGGGGATTTTACGCTCGATGGGATTGTACCAGATATCCCAGATGGCCGAGGAGAATGCTGACGAGGGTTTATCTTTTGGCCTCGTTGAGCGATGGCGTCCCGAGACGCACACCTTTCATCTCCCCCATGCTGAGATGACAGTCACCCTACAGGACGTCAGTTGCCTGTGGGGTATGACCATTATTGGGGAGCCGGTCACGGGCGTCGAGTACGGAGATTTTCGTGCATTGTGCTTGGAGCTGCTGGGTATCCCGCACGAGGATCTCCAGAAAGAGAAGAAGAGAGGTGAGAAGACTGTGGTCTCGCCCAGCTGCATCAGCTTGGCAAAGCTGGGGCGAGATTCCAGGTCTTTCCGGATCGACCATATCAGGTATTTGCTTGTACAAGATTTAATTTAAATAGTATTATATTTATTTTCTTGTAAGTAATGTTCTAATTTAAATCTATAACAGGTGGTTATTGACCGATATCTACGCGCCTATATTTTGGAGATGATCACCTGTCGGTTGTTTCCGGATTCGCATGGAGATCAGGTGCGGCTGTGTTACCTCGAGCTTCTGCGCGACCTGTCCACTGCGGGCAGGTTCAACTGGGGAGGTGCCACGCTGGCATGCCTATATAGGTAAGAAACACCTTCTTATAAATATTTTCAAATAGTATACATCGTAGTGTAGTAACAATGACTTTGTTTTCTTGTAAAGGGGTCTTAACACAGCCTACCTGAAGAAGAACAAGACCTTCATAGGACCGTGCATGTTACTACAGCACTGGTCCTACGCACATCTGATCGTTGGCCGTCCAGTCCTGGCCAGCAAGACAGATGTGCCGCAGTGGGGCAAGCCCGAGCCGGACAACTGCCCTGCATTTGCCGCCAAGTACTGCTATCCCAAGATTTGGGTGGGTGCAGGGCATGGCGCGTCTCTCGGCATCACATTCTGGAGACAGGAGATCGAGCATCTCAGAGATGATGCCGAGTTTGTCACTTGGGAGCCCTACAGAGATTATGTAAGTTTACTTTTGTTTTTTATTTTGATTTAAATTGTTTCCAGTTCGAATTGATATATGATATTAAATCTATACTTCCAGGTCGAGGTGGATGGCGCACATCGGTCATATCTTGAGATATTGCCGGAGCGATGTCGTCAGCAGGAGCGTTTCTGGCGTGCAGAGGTGCCACTCATATGTTTTCAGGTACTGTAATTTCTTTATGCTAGTTATTTACACAAGCGACTTAATTTAATAAAAACAGTCTAACGTATTAAAATATATAGATCATCGAGCACCATTACCCCGGACGGGTCATGAGACAGTTCGGGATGCGCCAGCTTGCTCCGCCCCCGGCACCGATCAGCGAGGAGGTCTGGCGAGGGCTGCACCATCCCAGGGAGACCACTGCAGGCAAGGACTGGGGGATTACCCGTGCAGATTACGTGTTCGAGGCAGGAGCTGCAGATCCCCCATTGGCCGAGCCCGACCGTCAGATGGATGTCGCGCCAGTGTAAGAATTTTTTTTATTAATTCAAAACTTCAACTATAGTTTTTTGATTGGAATATCTAACATTTGTTGTAATTCGTACAGACCTTACAGAGATTGGTACCAGGATCATGGCGCGTACACCATATTTCTCGAGGGATGCATCGGCGACAACCCACATGAGCGGGTACCGAAGCCGAGGGATCGTATGGGACGGATCCACGGTATTATCCCCGCCGGCGCACCTTTCGCAGCCACGGTATTTTTAATTTGAAGTTTCAAATTCAAAACTATTAATATTTACAATTGTACAACTACTTCATAATTTTTTCAATTTTCAGGCATTATATCTTGTCAAGAGTTGCGTCATAGGGGCTACGATGGCCGTCACCAGGGGATGAAAGAGGCTCGGGAAGGTCATTCTCAAGCACAACGTACCTGCGGTGTGCCAGTGTGGGTACAGGGCACGCCTCGACTCTCTACTGAGGTGCGCTGGCTTGGGCGGTGTTGATGCAGTGGACGACATATCTGACGAGCCCGATGTCTATGTCCCCTACACTGGTGATGAGGACGTGTTTGCACCCGTCCACGGCGCTGAGACGGTCGGTCAGGCGTTCGACCGAGGTGCCGAGTTGATGCGCCGAGCCGCACAGGACGCCATGGGATCCCAGGCTAGGATGCCTACCGAGGTATAATTAAAATTAAAATACATAACTGTGATTTTTTTCTTATTCAATACATTATCTAATTTGTAAGTTACTACAGGGTGGACACGAGGAGGACCTAGGCTTCGATATCTCCACTGATTATGGCACAGAGGGAGATGGACTGTATTCCCCGGGTTACAGTCCCACTCAGACTGCACCTCCTGCCTATCAGCCAGGGTATGTTTAAACAGAGCCCATCCCGCCGTTCCCTGGCCAGTCCTCACCGCAGGTACCTCACCCTTCCCTCCACGATGACCCCATTGCCAGACAGGCGTTTTTATTCATGCAGGCTGAGTCTAGACAGACCACAGTTTTTGGTCCTGGGGTCCAGCAGACATCCGAGATTGAGGAGGTTCGCCAGGAGCCGGTTCAGTCTACGGATGTCCAGGCAGATGACTCTGCATCCTCCGCAGATACTGACGAGACGCCACTTTGCAGGCGGGGTCGGGGGTATAGGAAGAAGAAGGCGAGGACGGTGTTTAGTCCAGAGCCGTAGATTTTCATATGTTGTACTGTTAGATGTTTTGTTAGATTCTTATTTGTAGTATTGGTAGATGTTTTGTCAGATACTTATTTATTTAGTTGATTAGTTTCTTGTTTGTTTGATTTTATTGTTATTTATTTATTTTGTTGATTTCATTATCTCAGAGTACACAAAAGAATTTCAAAGAAACCACATATCTAAAATATCTAAAATATTTCAAACCAACGACATATCTAAAATACGATACGACCAAAATCAATTTAAACAACATTCGAAACTAAATTACAATTTTGTATTTCTAAAATAAAAAATAAAGGGTCCGCTCCGGCATTCTGCGGCCCCAGGGGCCGCTTCGGCATTCTGCGGACCCATATGAGGGTCCGCTCCGGCATTCTGCGGTACCCCCCATATGGGTCCGCTCCGGTATTCTGCGGCCGTGTTAGATTTAGAATTGACCAAAAACGATGGTTATTTTATTAATTTATTTTTTAAAAATATTATAAATAAAAATTTCGGTAATTGCACTGCATCTTATGAAAATGAAATTGAAAATGCCAACGGAAATTTTGAAATTGCCAACTAAAATTTTACAATTCAATTTACAAAAAATGTTTTCAAATTGCTTAAATTGAACACATAGGCTAGTATACAATGTTCCACAGACTTACTCTTAAGATTTGGAGCTTTTGTAATTAATTTTAGAACCGGATTAAAATTTTAAGAGGAGGTTCAAATGCCTCCATTTTTCATGCCTCCACCATGCCTCCATTTTTAAAAACTTTAATAACTCAAAATTTAAAACTAAAAAGTTAAAATAAAACCGTTGGATATGATCTACATCATTTTATCTATGCACGTGTAAAAAATTATGACATTTCAATTTTGTTTTGGTTGTCATCAAGAGCTCGTAAAAAACGTACTAATGTGGATAATTTCTAGACGTTGATTTTTCAACTTATTGATTCACATAAAAACAAAATCAAAATATGATAATTTTTTATGAGCACATAGATAAAATGATGTAGATCATATCCAACAGATTTATTTTGATTTTTAAGTTTTAAATTTTGAGTTATTAAAATTTTTAAAAATAAAAACATGACAGAGACACCAAAAAATAGAGTCATTTAAACCCTGCTCGAATTTTAATATTCACGGGAAGCTGTTGAGAAACTGCTTTTAAGTGCAAGGTCGGGGTCAAACAGTAGAAGGGTTGTTCAATCCGCAGGCGCTGACCGTAGGAGTTTGGATAGAATAGGGACAGAATGATTATTATATTATAAAGAAGAAGAATTGAGAGAGTGATTAAATGAAGCAACGAGAGAAGTACACTGTGAAGGGTAGTTGGGATCTGGGAGCATGATAAGAAATGAAGGAATTCCAACAGGACGGCTCGCCATCGTTGGCTGTGTCATCGGTTGATTTTTCTCTACTCCGTCAAATTTTACTGCTTATGTCCACGTCAATATCAAATTGTACAAATGTAGCATGTTTTAATTAGGGGAAATTGAAATTGTCGGGTTTTTTTTTTATAAATTATCGAGGTACTTTAAAATTTTAAATAAAATGTCTTTATATCACCATTCACTATTCTCTTTATTTTTCATATTACCTCAAGTTCTCTTGTATTCTCTTATGACTTTATGAGAGAAATAATATATATATATATATATATATATATATATATATATTATTTTTCTTAATATTATTGATTTAGTTTTTAATATTAACTTATTTATCATATAGGTTTTTATACAACATTAAATTTTTTAGATATATCAAAAAAGTTTCGATACGAAAATGCAAAACTTTATAAAGATAAAAACTTGAATTTTTTTATTTAATAAATATTAAATTATAAATTAAACTTCTAGAAAATATTAAATAAAATTACTTAATTCTTTAAAATTTTCGGTGCTTATTAAGTTTTGTTATAAACCATCAGCTTAAAGAAGTATAAATGTGAAATTATTATTTTAAATGAGCAAACTAGAAAAATATGAGATGTAAGAAGATGGCTTGCAATAGAATTGTATGTATATTAAACTTTTGATGGGACAATAAGATGTATTCTATTTTAAAAGAAGGAAAAAATGTAAAATATCATCATGCAGTTTGTTGATCCTTCAAAACTTCTAAATAAATTTTTCTTGTGTCATCTTCTTACATCCATTTTATGGGTTTGCTCCTTTCAAACAATAATGTCAAATGGCTTTTTAGACCAATAGTTTTAATGAAACTTTTTTTTTTCGGGTAGGTTAGAAAAAAAAATGACAAGTACCGTAAGTTCACATGAGTTTCGGTCGAAATATCAATTTTCATTTCATATTTATGAGTAGTTTAATGTAGAATTTTATATTTGTTAACTAAAAATTCTATTTTTTTTAAGTTTTGCATTTACGTATAGAAATTATAATATAAGTACAAAACTAATAGTTATATAAAAACTATCTTATAGAAACTTAAATATTATATAAATAAAAACTAAGTCTGTAACAACAAGTAAAGGGGGTCCACAAGGACTTTGTTTAAAGTATTGGAGGGGAAGATAATTGTTTGAAGATTTTGTAAGGAAAAACCAAATATGAATTTTCTTTCCATGACAAATGTAAGAATGTTTTTTTCTTTCTATGGCAAATACTATGGATAATTAATTAAATATTTTTTTATAATAATCGTTACGTTGTTAACAATTTAATTTTTACGATTTTATTGAAACTATTTTTTTAGTCGCATCTCATAATTTAGTCTGAATCCGAACGCATACATAAAATAAGTTGTGTACTTGTGTGTGATTATTTAAAATAAAGATATATTTGTTATATTGAAAGTGATTAGTGGACAAATGATAAATCAAATACAAAAAATGATTGTTAGTTTACATTTATGACTACATTAAAAACGTTATACATAATACGCTTATAATACACACACTAAGTTCGAGTCAAGACGGACGGACATAATTCAGCTGGATTCATGTCCGGTAAGGCCCTTCTCTAAAGCAAGTAGGACAAATTTTTTTAATTGCCACCTCAAATTTCAGAATTATAAATATATCGACTTATAAAAAAACATTAATATTGCTATCCACGTAGCCTCAAACTGCGCAGAGCCAAGGGGTTCTACGCTGCCTTAGGCTGCGTGAATTCTTTTTTTTGTTTTGGAAAATGAGGTTGCACGCAACCTTAGGCTGTGTGGAGTTTATTGTTTTTTTTTGTCTCGAAAAATAGAGTTGCACGCAACTTTAGGCTGTGTGGAGTTATTGTTTTTCTTTTGAAAATGGTTAATTTTAGAGGAGAGTCTGTACCGAAATTTTTATTGTTACCACTCAAAAAATCAAAATTAATTCATTACCACCGTTTTCGGCTTTTATTCAATACTACCACCCCCGCTAACTCAGTTCGCGCACCAAATTGGCTGGTGCGCGGACTGGGTTGGCGCACCAGCTTGGTGCGCGGACTGGGTTAGCGAAGCTCCCTTTTCACCGTATAAGAGCCGCGCGTTGCCCATTCTGTTGCGCAAACGGCACTCCGCGCACCGAGCACAGTAAAAGGTAATTTTTTTTTACTTTTTTTTTTAGTTATTTGTAGATTAGGTAGTTGATATAGGTGTCCAAAATAGATCCAAATAGAGTAGAATTAGAATGGTGTCCAAAATAGATTCAAATAGAGTAGAATTGTATTAAATAATTAGAATAGTGTCCAAATATAGTAGAATTGTATTAAATAATTAGAATGCTGTCCAAATAGAATAGAATTGTATTAAATAATTAGAATGCTGTCCAAATAGAGTAGAATTGTTTTTAGCTATATTATGTTGTATTTTAGGCCAAATTATTTTAGTAAATTATTAAAGTACCATATTTGAGGTACTTAAGACCAAATTTGACTAGAAATGCACCAAATCGTAGTATGGTGTCATCCAGCGGCACCAAGCACACCAGTCTGCCTCATGATGATGTGGATTTGGATGTAGCGTTAGCCCGGACCATCTTTCTGCATTTGACGACCGAGTATATCAGTCCCGTTTGCTGGTTCCCGTACAAGGACCACAAGATCAGAAACTCATATGTAAGTTTACATCTCTATACGACATGCAAATAATATACATTTTTATTTGAATAAAATAATAAATTGTATTTGTGTTTATTTTAAAATTAAATGCAGACGCATACTCTGACATCGACGAGGAACAACCAGATGATTCTGCGGAGCCTATGAGCACGCTAGAGCCGAATTTTTCAGACCTACATTCTGCAGCGACTGCTGAGGCCGCATTTGAGGCTGCTGGGCTTGCAGCGGTACGTAAATTTTTGTAATCATTTTTATAATCATCTTCATTGTGAAACCTAATTATCTATTTGTTTCAGGGAGATATACCCCGCAGAGATGAGGATGACGAGCAGGACCCCTCACGAGATTTTACGTTTCACTTGGGTTCTCAGTACGGGGCTTACACGCAGGATGTAGACTCTCCTCCGTTTTACACACAGGAGACGCCACTCCCACAGTCCCCTGCAGCAGCTGTTCAGCAGGATGTCTCATATAGACCCGTGTACTCTGCAGAGGATACACGTGAGGTTATTTTTGGACCTGGTGCAGATGAGGGACCACACGAGGAGACACTTTTTGAGAAGATACATGAGGAGACCCCACCACAGCCATCACGACCGTACACACCGCTGGAGGAGAGGGAGCGTCAGGAGGAGGAGGGGCGGGGTAAGAGAGTTAGGAGAGAAAAGAAACCGTGGACACCCTCGAGCAGATAGGATAGAGTTAGTTGTTGTAGTTTATGTTTTTGGATATTATTTCGGTATTAGTTCTTGTTATTTGAATGTTATTTCGATATTATTTTGATATTAGTTCTTATGTTGTTTTGTTTTTCTGTTGTTTAGTTCTTCCGCAGTCAATTTAACACATTAGTTTTTACGTTATTTGTCTGCCTACTGCCTTGCGTCTGATGAATGAACACCGTTAAAAATAAAACAGGATTTTCAGACACCCGTTGCAAAAATAAAAATAAATCCTAAAATCCCGTCAGCCCTAAACCCTAAACCCTAAACCCAAAAATCCATTTAGCCCACTGAGCCCTCTAACCCAGTCCGCGCACCAGTCAATTTGATGCGCGAACTGAGTTAGCGGGGATGGTAGTATTGAATAAAGGCCCGAAACGGTGGTAATGAATTAATTTTGATTTTTTTTTAGCGGTAACAATAAAAATTTCGGGAGTCTGGGCCATTAGTGTACCAATAACAACCTATTATGGCGAAATTTTTTTTGTTACCATAAGAAAAAAATCAAATTAAATCGTTACCACTCTGGTTTGGCCCGTATCAATTCTACCACCCTCGCTAACCCAGTTCGCGCACCAAATAGGCTGGTGCGCGCACTGGGTTGGCGCACTAGGTGGTGCGCTGACTGGGTTGGCGCACCAACCTCTTCTGCCTATTAAGGCACCAACTCAGTATACTGTGCTCATTTCATTCGACCCAAGGCAGCAGGCAGCAAAGAAAATTCTCGCAAAGACTAAAGAGTAAGTTTTTTTCACTCTAGTCCTTTATATTTTTTTAATTATTTAATTACTTTTTTATTTTTTTGTAAATTTGCGAAATGTTGGGTTTGCTCTGTAATTCAGGTAACTATGATTGGAATTGCTTGTTATTTTGGTGGTGAAGTACAACAAGGGCCCAATGGTGCTTATTACAGTACCCAACCCCAGAAAATGTTCAATATCGGCTCGGATTTAGATTTCGCCGGTATAACTAGGAAAGTGTACCAGGAACTTGGTATTGACCCGAATTATTACGAACTGGTAATTTCTGCCAGAATTAGTATTGGCCAAGGCAACCAAACATGGTTCCAACAACTCCCTGTACTAGACAATAGCAGTTGGGGGTTGTATACCCAAATGACATTGAATTTGACAACACCTTTCAAGTTCTAGAGTTATATGTGGTTGCCAACCCCAGAGAAATCCGGGAACTGTGTATGATGTTGTTTCGAAGCCTTCAGAAAAGGAACATTACCGGTATTTCATGAGGTTGGCATGGGCATGGGGACCGTGTATGATGTTGGAGGGGTCTTACGGGCTTATTGTCCCTTTGTTGGAGGCAATAAAAAGGACAAATCCGGGAACTGTGTATGATGTTGTTTCGAAGCCTTCAGAAAAGGAACATTACCGGTATTTCATGAGGTTGGCATGGGCATGGGGACCGTGTATAGAAGCAGTAGGTCACCTCAGACCCGTCATCAGTATCGATGCTTGTTTCTTGTCAGGTAGATACAAGGGCAAGTTGTTGATTGTCACCGGATATGATGCGGAGAACCAGTTAATCCCACTAGCATTTGGATTGGTAGAGAGCGAAGAGTTTGAGAATTGGGGGTGGTTTATGAAGTGGGTGCGGGATAATGTAATTGGTCCGAATAGGTTCATGTGTGTGGTCTCTGACCGGCACAAGGGCATAAAAAAGGTGTTCATTCAAGATGATTTGGGTTGGTCAGAGGAGAACGGGCAGTGTGCCCACAGGTTCTGTTCTCAACACGTGTTTGAGAATTTTGGAAAACACACTCAGGATAAGGTTGCTTCTAAATTCTTCAAGATGATGGTTAAAAAGAAGAAGCGAAGAAGATTACATGATGGCCTTGATGCAATCGGAAGGCGAAATCCTGATTAGCTGACATACTTGGATACATGTGGCAAGTATAATGAAAATGACGAGGAAGAACCAGCTAAGCCATGGAAGGTTTATCAAGCTATGGACGACGGGAGTCGTTGGGAAATAATGACCAGCAATGGTTCTAAATCGCTGAACAATGTCTTCAAAACTTCTCGCAGGTTTGTTATTCACAATTTCCATAGTTTACTATTAATGAAATATTTTAGGTTATTTTTATTTTAACTGTAAATTGCAATTCTCGTAGGTTACCGGTTGCTGCAATTATTGAGGAGACGTTTTATAAGTGTGTCACATGGTTCGTTGAAAGAAGAGAGAAGGTCGTGCAATGCCAACAAGAGGGTCAACTTTTCTCCACTCGTACGCACTTGAAGCTGAACAAGCACATCCGGAAGACTAACAAAATGAGCGCGGTTCCATTCAATAGATCCGGAGAATTCATGGTGACATCACATGGCGAGAAAATCCCATTTGACATAGAGGCAGGCAAATGGGTGTACACGTCCCGAGACTGTAGGTACCAGGTCGTTGTGCAGAACGACCATGAGGTGCAATGCTCGTGCCAAAAGCCTCAGCTCACCGGAATACCATGTGTTCATGTGATGACAGTGTGTCAAATAAGGTACGAATGTGTGTTAAAATTTCATAATAATCTTGGATGATGAAACTTACAAATGTGTGAAAAATATAGGAACTACGATCCAAATGTCTTCGTCAATTACTACTACAACATCCAAATGCTTATCGACACATGGAGTGGAGAATTCCACGTGTATGACAATCAAGGTGATTGGCCGCCGCACGAAGGGGATATCTTAACGCCAGAGCACCGGTTAGTGAAGTTGGGTCGGAGAAGACACAACGGGATCCCAATGTGGATGGACATACTGGAAGGAAGGAGAAGGGGTCACGAGACCAACAGAGCTACTCTCGAAAGGAATGCGAGAAGAAGAAGGGATGCTAGGAACCGTACCCAATAATGTCATGGTTAGGGCTTTCTGTTTATGTATTAAGGTTAGGGTTTTCGGTTATGTATTATGTATTATGGTACAAACTTTCGGTTTTGTATTAAGGTTAAGGCTTTCGGTAATGTTTTATGTATTGTGTGTTATGTTTTAATATACTATCGTTGTGTGTTATGTTTTATCTATGGTGTGTTCTTATGTTTTAATGTATTATGTATTGCGGGATATGAGATATAAAATACGCAACATAAGAAGTAATATGAAAATAATATCTAAATACGCAACATAAAACTAATCGAAATAACGATCTAAAATACGCAACATAAAAATAATACTAGTTGGTGCCTTAATAGGCAGAAGAGGTTGGTGCGCCAACCCAGTCAGCGCACCACCTGGTGCGCCAACCCAGTGCGCGCACCAGCCTATTTGGTGCGCGAACTGGGTTAGCAAGGGTGGTAGAATTGATACGGGCCAAACCAGAGTGGTAACGATTTAATTTGATTTTTTTCTTATGGTAACAAAAAAAATTTCGCCCTATTATGTGCCCAAAATGACTATTATATATTGAATGAAATCGGCTGCTACTAGAAGAGCACTGTCTTACTAATTATCTTGTCGCGTTAACTATGTTTTGCCAATAAACATCATGCATGGATATTAATCTTTAAACGAACATGACTATTGGTAGGAAATTCTAATTTGAGCATGTGACCCCAATACATAAAGCTCATAAAGAGTTGGAGGGCGTGGTGTCCAGTAGGGGTGTTTATCGGTTCGGTTCGGTTAAAACCGAAATAAAATAGGCAAACCAAAGTTTTATTCGATTTTCAAAAATAGAACCGAACTGACCAAAGTAAACATAGCAATCGATTAAAACCGAACCAAAGTAAATTTCGGTTTGTTCGGTTAAACCGAACAAACCATTGTTTAGTTGAGATTAATACACTGTAAACAATAAATTCAACAATAATATGAAACATTGTACCACTGTACCACCATGTACCACACTGTAAAGATTAATATCACAAGTTGACTTTTATGGGTACTATAAATTAACACAAAAAATTCACAAGCAGCTGCCAATATATATCAATGATAAAACTACTTTACAACATGGTTTAATACTAAATAACAACCCTCTTTAATTATCCTTCTATTTGAATAAATAGGATATAACCAACTGCAATAAACTAAAACAAACAAAAAAATGTGAAAAGGGCACATGCGCCAGAACTTCTCTTATCCCTTGAATTTCCTCAATCAGGTACCAGCAGATACCAGTAGGTACCCAATGTCTAATTAAAAGTGAAAAGAACACATGCGTCTAATTACCACCTCATAAAAGTTGAGATTATACTTGATAAGCAATCAAAATAAAGATTAAATTCACAATCAGAATTGAGTAACAAAATTTACCTAATTACCTCCTCAGGTTGCAAAATTGCCACACAACACAAATTTTTGAGTGTCTCGGTAATTGTTGCGCATAAATGAATCCCTCTGTTATGTGTCTGTTACTGACAAATCCAGTTTGCGCACAATCTACCAAACGGTGTAGTACACTCTGAACTCTGTTTGTCAAAATCTTTGAGAATATATTACCCTACTTCGAACTTGATTTATGCCTATAACTCAAATCTATACTGAAAATAGACCATCAGAAATCAATCACACTCAAATAATGTAACCAAATGGCAAAAATTATTAAGCACATACCGCATTGCATGTACACCTATAATGGATCAAAGAATGTAACCAAATGGCGCAATCGACCGGGGATGCTTCGTGGCGTAGCACAGTTGTAGCTGCACCACTTCCAGGTACAATAAATCTATTTTTGTTGATCATACCTTCATAATGTTTTAAATGCAGCCTTAGATGTCAAGGTACACAAATATAAAACATGATAATAGTATCAAATTGTAAATCCAATATTTTCCATTATAAAAAGTCATACAATAACAACGAAAAGCAGTATGCTGTATAGTATATTTTACGATTTGTAATTCAAATTCAACACAATTCTGTTCTTTTAAAATTCTAGGCAAGACTCTTTTTTTGAACTAATAGTTTCTGAGCCACTCACGTTCAACACTCGAGCCGTCGAGCGAGTCTCCTTCTCCTCTTTCCTTTGTAATTGTAGTTCTGACCCTGACATAGAAACAAAAAAGTGAGAAATAATATTTTCTTAATGATTTTTTAGTGTGACCCTAAACAAAAAAGCATGTCGAAAGAAACTTAATATTCAAATTAAAAGGGCTAAACTCTGACCGGAGACGAGAATCCAACAAATTAAATTCTTTTGCTAATTTCTCATCTTTGACTGCTTTTGTTAGGTTTGTTGGACCAAATAGATTTAGAAAGAAAAGCAAAAAAATGAGCTTACGTGAGATAAATTTCTTTCAAAGCAATAAATAAATAAGAGAGAAAAGAGGGAAATTGATTAATTGAAGTATTGAACCGCGAGAGAGAGAGAGAGAGAGTCAGAGAGATGGCAATTTAGCGAAAGAATATCGAAAAGGAGTAATTTTGATGGGAAGGTAAACAAGGAATGAATCGTACCTGTGCTGCGCGCAACATCGTGCGACAGGGGCTGTTGTTCGGCGATTTGGTGGATGAGCAGGGTAGGGTGAAGCGAAGGAAGGTTCGGTGGGAGCAGGGTTCGTCGATTTGACCCACCCGGGCGAAGGAGCGAAGACATGATTTGGAGAATAGGGGGACGGTTCAGATTTGGATAGGGTCATACGTAATTGGTCGGTTCGGTTTATTGTAGTTTTTAATATTATAAACCGAACTAAATTAATAAAACCGAACAGTACCAAAATTTAAACCGAACCGGACCAATTAAACCGAAAAACCGAACAGTTTAGACCAAATATTTTCGGTTCGGTTAAAAACCAAATAAACCGGCCCCGATGAACACCCCTAGTGTCCAGTGTTATTGCCATTGGAAGCCGATAGAATCAGAATTGTAAAAGTTCGTCATATAGAGCCTCTAAACTTCAGTTGAAATTTTTGATTCTCAGCAATTATATATTTTCTTTTATTTCAACCAGAAACGGCATGTTAATTATTCATCAGGATTTTTAATTTGACAATAACCAACATCTTCAAACTAAGTACTAATATTTGAACTAATATTTTATTTTACAATAACCCCATTTTCCAAAAAAGAAAAGATAACATCCATACAGCCTAAAGTTGTGTGGAAGTGGAACCCTTGGCTTTGCGCAGCTTGGGGCTGCGTGGATGACAAGATTTGTATTTTTCAGAAGACAATGGTAAGTTTAAAATTCTGAAATTTGAGAATAGTAACTAAATAAATTTCGGCAGCGACGAAGCTTAAGTGGAGTTAGAGGTGGGCTTTTGGATTCAAAATTAAATCTAAAGAATGTACTTTTATTTTATTTTTGTCTTTTTCAAAAAATATAAAAAATACTTAAGTGTCAAAAAGTTATAAAATTGTGTCTAAATCTGAATTTTTTTCTCTAAAATATACTTATATTTTTATATTTTTTGTAAACATAAAATAAAAATATAATTACTATTCGAAATAATTACAAAATTATGTCTCATCCATAATTTTTGTCACACCATGCAAATTATCCTGATTTTGCCCCTGCATACTTATTAAATATTACATTAATCAAATAAATACTTGCTACGTAATATCAAAGTGATTTTCAATTCGATGGCAATGAATAGACTTTTGCACAACTTCCGTTGTAAAGAATGAATTTTTCTACTTATCATATGGTGTTGGTACTTCGAGTCGTGAACCAGGCGCAAGGATCAATCTCCATATGTAATTGGTTCATAAGATTTTATAAAATTAGAAAAGGGATTTGTTCCTAAGACTTGATCTAAACTGTATAGGTGTTGTGTCAAGATTACTGCAGATCAGACCCTTTCGGTAGAATAAAAATGATGCACTTGAAGATTGTTTGAAGTCGATCGAAATCCGAAATTTTTATTTATAGCACATCTTTAAAAAAAAAATAAACCAAAAAATTACCGTTTTTGGATATTTCGAAATGCACCATGGCCGCATTTCGAAATATTTACCGTACATTATTTCGAAATGCACCATGGCCGTACATTACGGTAATTTCTAAAACCCTAAAAATTACCGTACAAGTCCGGGTTAAAGGTAATTTTTAGGATTTAGGACAATTTATAAATATGTTATGTGAACATTGTAAATCATTTAATGTACGGTAATTTTTAGGGTTTAGGATTTAGGGTTTAGAGTTTAGAGTTTAGGGTAATTTAATGTAATTTAATATAATTTCAAGTAAATTTAGCGTATTTTAGTATAAATATGCTCATTATACATCAAAAGAAGTAATCTAACAAAAAACCCAGCTAACGTGGGTATATTTATTAATAAAAATGTCGGAAACTAGGGTTGAGGGTTTAGGTTTCTTTTAAATATCACTAATTTTTATAAATATGTTAAGTGAAAATTGTAAATCATTTAATGTACGGTAATTTTTAGAGTTTAGGGTTTAGGATTTTAGAAATTGTCCAAAATAAGAGTTTAGGGTTTAGAGTTTAGCGTAATTTAATGTAATTTAACATAATTTCAAGTAATTTAATGTATTTTAGTATAAATATGCTAATTATACATCAAAAAAAGTAATCTAACAGATATTTTATAAAAAATCCAAATTTTTAGCGTTAGAATTCAGCATCTTGATATTCATATTGTCTCTAAAAAAAAAAACTGTTCATAGCAAACCGTCCCACCGTGCGGCGGTTCGGTATGAACAGTAAAAAAAAAAATTTATTGAACCGCCCCACTGGGGGCAGTCTGCTATGAACAGTGGACCGCCCCAGGGAGGTAGTTAGGGTAGTTTTAATAAAAAATTTGAGGTGACAACAAATTTGCTAATTTTTTTTTTTTTTGGGTACTAATAAAAAAACCGGCCCAATTTGAATTTGCATGTGCTGTGGATAGTTTCATTTTATTATGAAAGCACACGCTGAGCTGCTAGCTTTTAATTGTTGTTAAAAGCAATGGGGTCAACAAATTATAATATAATATTTTCTAATATCAATATTTTTTAATTAATTATTTTAAGGATAAGAAGCTACTATCTCCTCTTTGCAAAAATTAATCCAAGAGTACTATTTTTCGCTCAACAAAAGTAACACTGGACTAGTTCGTAATAATTAATGCATCAATTGAGAATCAGGTTTTAGTCCAACAACAAAAATAATACTCTTTGCGTGAAAAGTTGCACATTCGAAATCTGAAAAGAACAATCATTTATAGATATTTAATAATTGGATGGTTTGATCTTTAATCATTACTTACAAAAATTAATGTACAAGTACAGTCTAATAGACATTTATGTACAAGTAAGATGGGAACGTCTACGAATTGAACTAAAAAAATAGAGATAATTTTGTAAATATCCCTAAAAAATCTCAAAATAACATATTTCTCCTTCTAAGATTTCATAATATAATATTTATCCTTCTAAATTTCAGAAACTCACTAATATTATGCTTTAACTTATTATTGCACTTGATAGAAATTTTGCAGATTACACACAAGTATCTGACCTGTATAAATTTATGCAAGTACAAATTTAGACCTGATAAATTGTTTTTATGGATGTCACAATTAAATTTGTACTTAAAAGAAGCAAATTGACAAAGCAATTTAGGTGATCAATCACCGGGGGGCAAAAATGTCTCCAAGGATTTGGACCATCTAATTTATATAGATTGGTGAGTTTATACGGACCATATTTATATATTGGTGATGTATATATATCCACTGCTCAAAATCACAGCCAATCACTGACATGCTTATTTACCCTTATAATTTTAATTTTTTTATTATGTGTATTGAAATTTAATTAAACTTTTTTTTATTTAGTTTTTATGATTTAGCCCCTTACAAAATGTTATATGTGTGTTTGCAGTTTAGTAGTTAAAATTTTAGTTAGAATTTTACTTTTTAATTGTAGAGACTTGAATCAAATCTTATATGTATTTTACATTTTAATTTTCAGTCCTCCATTTAAAAAAAATTAGTTTCGCCATTGCCAAAATCATCATATTTTCGTTTATAATGTATGTCACTCAGCTTAATTTATCTCTCATTAAATTGAATAATATAATAGTTGTCTTCGAAGACATGCAAATCTATTGTCTAATATTTCATATAGATTTATTTCTGATACACTGCAAAGTTATCTCGGAAAATTGAATTTGTAATTACCCGGGAGATATATATATAGCTCAACTGATTAAATTAAAACGTAATTAACTTAATCTCTAAAACTTTTTTATTTAATCAAAATTAACTGCAAAATTATGTTTTTAAGAATTCTCGTGAAATAGAAAAGTGGAGCTTATCAATGTACCTCGTGAGATTACACTTGCCAATCATAATTTTAGGATGTATCAGACTTCTCCAGACTTAACCGACACTTCTCGTGTCTTGATTAATTTAATATAGAGGCTAGACTTCTAGGTTTCTTTGTAAAAAAAAAAAAGACTTCTCTAGGCTTACCCAATTTATTCCTCTATTTTTTTTTTTTTTGAGATAATAACCCTCCTTATCCCTGTGGTGTTGAAAAAAAACTTATGACGGACTTTTGGAGTAAAGATATTAATAGTGTTGTTTTGATTTCATGCAGCACTGTGATAATATAATAAAAAATGTAAAAAGAACATATGAATTCATGCGCTGCATGAAGTCAAAATAACATTATCAATATTTTTATTAGATTTTTGATTCTCGACCTTTCTATTATTTAAATTTTCTAATAATTTAATTTGATATTATATTCTGATTATGTTTAAATAATGAAGTTTCGGCGTTAATTTCGCAAAGCCTACACGTGCTTTTGTAATGCGAATATTCGAAGTCATAGTCTCAAAAAAAGACTACAAAAGAAAACAATCTGACTTCTGGTCTTATGAGAATTCAACAATTCACATTCAAAAAATTAATCCATTTGCTTTGACCAGCATCCTTTTTCGGAAGTTATTTTACATCGAATTGATTTTCCTTCTGACTATCATATTTACATTCAAGTTGTTTTCATTTTGGATTTAAATTACTAAACTTTGATTATGTACATATAATATAGCCAACAATTAATTTAAACCTCTAATATAGAAGTTGAGCTTATAACGACTGCTCAAAATATTATCAACACAGAACAAAGGTTTTTAGCCAAGTGACAATACAAAGTATATTGGTCGGAAGTGGAGATGGTTCGATGTCATGTCTGAGCCGTACGACCAGTATCAATATTTGCGCGAATAACTTTAAGATACATGCGGATTAAGTATGCACAAATATTGGGTAAAGATTTTAACAGTGAAGTTGTGGCTTCATGCAGAGCAAGACCCATATTCAGCGCTAGTTTGATTCTACAGTTTTGTACGCTGCATAAAACCAAAACTGCTATGTTAAAATCTTTAGCCCAAATATTAATACTGATTGAACCGAAATTTTTATTTATAACATTTTAACAAAATAAATTAATAAAATAACCATCGTTTCTGGTCAATTCTAAATCTAACACGGCCGCAGAATACCGGAGCGGACCCATATGAGGGAGGCCGCAGAATGCCGGAGCGGACCCCCATATGGGGCCGCAGTATGCCGGAGCGGACCCGGGTCCGCAGAATGCCGGAGCGGACCCTGTTCTTTATATCCCGAAAATGACAGAGAAATTTCATTCCACACTCTCACACCTTCTCTCTCCTGAGTTAGCTCTCTGATCTGTAAGTTTTTTCTCTCTTCTTTTAAATTTTTATTTTTATTTCAGTAGATTAATAATTTAATTAGAATAATTAATTTAGCAATAATTAAATTAGCAATAATTTAATTAGAATAATTAATTTAGAATAATTAATTTAGTTAATTTTTAATTGTAGGTTTTTTCTGTATTGAATTGGAAAAATGGCTCTTATGGTATCCATCTACACTGGTGGGGATGTTTTAACAGGTCATAACGGGGTTTACTATAGTATTGGACCTGTTACTGTGATCCCGGTATTGCCGGGTACTGATTATTTGGGACTTAAATCAAGTATAAGTCAGAATTTGGGGTTGGATCAGGGTCAGTATGACCTCAAAATTGATGCCAAAGTTAGCATGCCGACTAGTTCGGCACAAACCTGGTTCCAACTATTTCCAGTTCAGAATGAGGGAGTCTGGCAGGTATTGTACAACCAAACCATTAGTTTTTCTGGGGGTGCATACAAGATAATTGACCTATATGTGGAGGTTACCAGAGCCCGGCGTTCGAACCCAGTTATGAGGTTAATCCAGGGTCGTAGTCGGGGTAACTCATCCGGCTCTAGTCCGTCCCCTGTCCAAATTGACCAACCATCCAGTAGTCGGGCCCCAGTTCAGAGGGACCAGCCTTCATCTAGTCGGACCGCTCATTGGGGTCAAACTTGTGATCCGGATGAATCCGATGAAGAAGTGGATCCGGAAATACTAGAGGCAGAGGAAAATTGGGGTCATGTTGATCCTGAGGGTATGAGCGATTATTCTGACCAGGAAGATACCGGGCCTGTGCTCGGACTATCAAGGAAATTCAAGATGGATCGCGGGTTTCGGATAATGGATCGCGGGTTTCAGCACCCGATTAATGCTTTCAACGACACATCAGGGTTTATGGAAGCCAATTCGGGTTTGTTTGGAAGTAGGGCAGAGTATGAGAATGAATTGTCCGAGGGACAAACATATGACTCAAAAGAGGAAATGAAGAGCGCAATTGCCAGGTTTCACATCCTTTTGCAACAAAGAGGTAAAACCTACGCACAGTGACCGCACAAGAATGAGGTTCAAGTGCAAGGACAGTTACTGTGGGTGGTACATACTCGCAAGGGCCACCGGTTATGGAACACAATGGCGTGTCTCCAAGTGCCCAACACAACATTCATGCCACGCGGATGCGACAAGAGCAGATCACGCCCAGTTGTCAGCTGCTATGGTTGCCGAGTGTATATCCGCTCACATGAGGAACGATATCGACTTGAGTATTCAGGCTGTCCGAATTGCTGTTGTTGAAAGGTACAACGGTCAGATACCGGCGTACAACAAACTATGGTGTGGCCGTGAGTTGGCAATAGCCCGTCAATTTGGCAGTTGGGAGGGGTCATACGCTCTTGTAGTTCCATTGTTGGAGGCAATCAAAAGAAGCAACCCAGGTACTACATTGTTCCTTCAATTTTTATGTCATTTCATTCTCAATCAAAAATTGAACTTATTTTTTTAAAATTTTTGACAGAAATATTGTTTGAGGTGACCTCATATCCCACTGGTGAACCTGGACCATGGAGGTATTTTCATAGGGCGGCTTGGGCATTTGGACCGTGCATAGCTGCTTTTCAACATATCAGACCGGTCATCACAGTTGATGCATGTTTCCTGTCAGGCCGGTATAAAGGTAACTAATTTGGTTGTTTTCACTTTATTTATTTTAGTTGATTTCGGCTCTTACAAAAATGGGTTTTAACCATAGGCAAGCTGTTGATTGCAACCGGGTACGATGCTGAAAATCAGCTCCTCCCGTTGGCTTTTTCACTGGTAGAATCAGAGAGTTATGACGATTGTGCATGGTTCATGAAATGGTTGCGCCGTAATGTAATCCGCTCCAGATTCATGTGTGTCATCACTGATAGGGGAAAGGGTATCAAAAAGGTGTTCAGACAAGATGATATGGGGTGGAACGAGGAGGATGAGGATCAATGTGTTCACCGTCTTTGTGCTACTCACATAGCCGAGAACATGAAGAAGAACGGTTGCAGTGATAAGGCAATCCGTTTTTTTAGAATATGTGTGGCTAAGAGGAAAATGAGGAGGTACGAGCAAGGAATGCAAGCAATGGGGCAGGCATGTGACATTGCCCTCAATTGGCTGGACGGGGTGGGTAAATATTTGGATCAAGATGAGAACGAGTGCCCCAAACCATGGAAGATATTCCAAGCACTGGACGGTGGTTACCGTTGGGGCATCATGACTACAAACGGGTCTGAATCGCTTAATAAGGTCTTCAAGTCCTCTCGTAGGCTACCGGTTGCAGCAATAATTGAAGACACATTTTACAAATGTATGACATGGTTTGCGCAAAGGAGGGCCAAAGCAGAATGGGAAGTCAGTCAAGGTCAACAATTCTCGTGTCGTGAGCATCAGGTACTTTTATTTGTAGTTCTTTCTTCATAATTTTTAATTTAATGAACTTTGTTAAAAAAAATCTGACTTCTTCATTATTTTTTAATTTTTCGTAGCTGATCAACAAACGATTCGAGAGGTCCGATAAAATGAAGACGCTGGGGGGCTTTGGAAACAACAACGAGTTAGAGGTAACCTCCACACAGGAGAGAGTTCACGCTTTCATACCTGACGATTCTGGTCGGTTTACCAAGGCCAATTACAAATACACGGTGATAATCGGGGATGATCACACGGTAACTTGCACTTGCCAGAAGCCTCAATTGGAGAGAATACCGTGCTCTCATGTTCTGTCCATGTGTCGTCTCCGAGGCATCGACCCTGGCGTATTTGTAAGTCACTACTATCACATCCATACACTGATCAACACATGGAGCGCACAATGGCATGTCTATGGAAATCAGTCGGAATGGCCTCAACACGATGGCCCGGTCCTTGTTCCAGAGAAAAAAATATTGATGTGGGCAGAAGACAGCACGACAGAATTCCGATGTGGATGGACGTTCTACATAATAGGAGAAGAGGACACCAAGCCGGCCGAGATACACAAGAAAGACAAAACAGAGCTGCTCGAGCTGCACGAGATTGAGAGTTAATGTTGCTTTTTTAATTGTACTCGTAGAAATGTTGTTTATTTTCGGTTAATTAGACGTATTTGTAATTTCCGATAACATTAGCATTATTCTATTGTATGCTTCTTTATATGGCTTTCTATTGTAATGTTTCTTTTGATCAAACAAACGACGAACAACAATTTCAGATTAAACGACATTTCAAACATAAGTAATTACACACAACTTCCAGTACAAAATTTACATTTTTGATAAAAATTTCCAAAACAAAATCATAATCAACTTCAGAATCAGATTAAAAAAAAAAAACAGGGGCCGCTCCGGCATAGTGCGGACCCGGGTCCGCTCCGGCATTCTGCGGACCCATATGGGGGTCCGCTCCGGCATTCTGCGGCCGTGTTAGATTTAGAATTGACCAGAAACGATGGTTATTTTATTAATTTATTTTGTTGAAATGTTATAAATAAAAATTTCGGCTGATTGAATGGTTCTAGCTGAGTATTAAATCAAATTTGATATGATACCCATCGTACCACTCCCCACCGACATTTTTATTAATATTCAAAGTTAATTACAAATTAATAATTATACTCAGAATCGCTGAGTTTTTCCAAAAATATCTAAACCGGCCACAAATGGCCGGTTTCCTCTTCCCCAGAAGCCGGCCATTTGTGGCCGGTTTTCTATTTTTTTTTACCGTAATTAACCCTATAAATAGAAAGTTTATGGTTTGAGATGTTGAATTAATATTTTAACATAAAATTCCATCATGACATTTTGTTTTTTACAATAAGAGTTCTTATTTGAAAGGTTGAATATATTATTTTAATATAATAAAAGTTAAAATATTAGAAAACGATTCAGAAATTCAACAATTTGGTTTGACCTTTCTGTTTTTTATATTAAAATAATATAAAGTTTGTGGTTTGAGATGTTGAATTAATATTTTAATATAAAATTTCATCATGACATTTTGTTTTTTTTTTACAAGAAGAGTTCTTATTTAAAATATTGAATAGATTATTTTAATATGAAAAATGTTAAAATATTAGCAAAAGATTCAGCAATTCAACAATTTCGTTTGACCTTTTTGTTTTTATATTAAAATAATATAAAGTTTATGGTTTGAGATGTTGAATTAATATTTTAATATAAAATTTTATCATGATATTTTGTTTTTTTACGAGAAGAGTTCCTATTTGAAAGATTGAATAGATTATTTAAAAAAAAATTATAATATTAGAAAACAATTCAACAATTTTGTTTGACCTTTTTGCTTTTTATATTAAAATAATAGAAAGTTTATGGTTTGAGATGTTGAATTAATATTTTAATATAAAATTTTATCATGACATTTTATTTTAATATGAAAGTTTCTATTTTAATATGAAGTTAATAAATAAATTATAAAAAATAGGAAACCAGCCACAAAATGGCCGGCTTCTGGGGAAGAGAAAACCTACCATTTTGTGGCCGGTTTGGATATTTTTGGAAAAATCCAGCGATTCTGAGTATAATTATTAATTTGTAATTAACTTTGGACATTAATAAAAATGTCGGCACTCCCCACTCCATACTGTTCGCCTGATTCTCAGGAAAAGAAAAACACCATAAACAATAAAAGGTTATTAGGATATGTGAATATCATGATACAATTTTTTTTTTCATATTTCACTAATAATTGCAATATAATAACATGCTAGGGTATATTTGACCTAGTGGTAATAGTATATAGTCTCTTACAGTAGAGATCTAAAATATAAAATTCCAATAGAGGTCGATAAAGACTTTAATTTGAGACAGATGTATGAAACTGTACTATAAAGTTGCATGTAAGAGTGTCATTCGAATTAGTTAAGAATATTTGCTTAGGACTGCAAGTTGTTCACGAAAAATAAATTATAACTAAATAATTATGTAATATGAGGTCGGTGGTATCCCGTGATTTTTATTTTTACCCAAAAAAAATATATTTTAATATAAATAACCAGGGTTTAAAAAAAATTTTATTTCTACCCAAAGCGCTAGGAAATCCAGCGCTCCGAATTAAAAATTCGGAACGCCAGGAATATTAGCGTTCCGAATTCTTAATTCGGAACGCTAGAAATCCTAGCGTTCCGAATCTCTGTTTTTTTTTTGAAAACTTATATAAGGAGCTGCGTGGAGAAGGGAAGAGAAAAATAAAATTCCTGGCGTTCCGAATTTTTAATTCGGAGCGCTGGATTTCCTAGCGCTTTGGGTAGAAATAAATTTTTTTTTAAATCCTGATTATTTATATTAAAATATATTTTTTTTTGGGTAAAAATAAAAATCACGGGTGGTATCTGACCACTTCTATTAAAAAAAATTGTAATATGAGAAGGATTTAAATGCTTCTATTTTTAGAGCTAAATAACTTTAAATTTAAAAATTATATGTCAAAATAAAACTATTAGATATGCTATATGTTATTTTTTCTATGCATACGTAAAAGATCATGAGATTTCAATTTTTTCTTGATTAGCATCAAGGACTTACAAAAAAATATCGATGTGAATAAATTCTGGACGTTGATTTTTCTACTTATTTATTCTTGTAAAATATAAATTGAAAAGTTATAATTTTGTATGTGCATGTAGAGAAAATAATATTAATCACATCTAACAATTTTATTTTGACATATAAATTTTAAAAATATTACTATTAAAAAATTAAAAAAGTGAAAGATATCGAAGATATAAAAATTAAAGATGGTTGAACTCTTCTCATGTAATACGTAATATAGATAGAGAGAGAAAAGAAAAAAAAAAAAGGTAAGGAGTTAGTAGCATGTTATACCGACATTTTTATTAATATCCAAAGTTTAATACGAATTAATAAATATACCCAGAATCCGGCCCAATATCGATATATACCCAAGCCGGCCATTTTCTGGTCGGCTATGTACCCTCCCTAAGTCGGCCAGAAAATGGCCGGCTATGTACCTTTTTTTTTTCCCGCATTAACCCCTATATATACCCTTTTTTCTCTCTCTCCTCTCACAATTCTCTCATCCCAACCTAATTCCGAATTCTCTCTTCTTCTTTGAGGTAAATTTTTTTTTTATCTAATTTAATTTTTAATTTATTTATTTTAGAGTTTAGGATTTAAGTTTTAGGTGTTATAATTTAGATTATGTTGTTGTAATTTAGTGTAATTAGCTAAGTTAACCAATATTTAGTTTAATTAGCACAATTGACCAATATTTATGGTATTTTGGGCTTTTTTACCATAATTATGCTCATTAAGCGTAATTTTACCGAAATTAGCACGTTTGACCAATATTTAGGATATTTTGGTCTTTTTTACCATAATTAGGCTAATTAAGCGCAATTAGTGTAATTAGCACCGATAACCAATATTTATGGTATTTTGGTCTTTTTTACCATAGTCATGCTTATTAAGCGTAATTTTACCGAAATTAGCACGTTTGACCAATATTTAGGGTATTTTGGTCTTTTTTACCATAGTTATGCTGATTAAGCGTAATTTTACCGAAATTAGCACGTTTGACCAATTTTTAGGGTATTTTGGTCTTTTTACCCTAATTAGACTGATTAAGCGTAATTTAGTGTAATTAGCACAGATAACCAATTTTTAGGGTATTTTGGACTTTTTTACCATAATTATGCTGATCAAGCGTAATTTCACCGAATTTAGGTTATTTTAGATATCAGGATGCCTAGAGCACGGCTTACCCAGCGTCCAGTAGTGGACGAGCCGATCAGTACTAGCAGCACGGAGCACATCAGTTCTCTCCTATGGATTCCCCACAGCGAGCACCGAGTCTCACTGGCTTCTCGTGAGGTACGTTCCTTTTCTTATATTTTCATTAAATTTTGTTGGATTTAAATTTTATTATGTTGTCACCATGCGGATTACATTTTTCAACGCAGGACACGAATCTTCTAGATGTGAAGTTGAGGTGCGTTCACATGAGGTACTACGAGGTGATGGAGCCGTACCTCGTCAACCTGGGTCTCTACCAGGTTGTGGACATCGTGCGGACAGAGAAGAGCATCATCAATGCATCTCTCATCGCTGGACTGGTGGAGCGATGGCGTCCCGAGATGCACACGTTTCACATGCCATTCGGAGAGATGACAGTGACTCTCCAGGATGTGAGTGCTCTCTGGGGTTTGTCTATCCGTGGCACACCCGTCGGCGGCGTCTCTGACAGCACCAGATTCGCAGGTTATGTCGATGAGTTATTGGGAGCTGATCCTTCCTATATCATTGGGGAACATGGGAGATCGAAGTTCCATTTGCGGATGACGAGGTTACGGCAGCACTTCAGCTTTTGGCCGCGATCAAGGAGTGCGGGCATGGGATCCGCATGCTGGGAAAGAAGAACTGGAGACGGCTTGGGTACCGCACCCTCAAGAAGAATGCGAATGTGGTTGAGGATGCCGGGCACGGTGGAAAGATCATCGGTATGTTGCGAGACGCCAGAGAGAACATCAACTGGCGTGAGATAGATCCGCAGGAGCCCGATCCGAGCCCGGTTCTGTTAGATGATATGCCATCTTCCCCCGATTCACATCCAGAGTGGGACTACCATCGTTGGGTATTGTCCGACATTGGGTGGACGGCATGGTACGACGAGCATGGACGTCCGGTGCAGCCATATGTATGTCATACTTCAGTATCTGTCAGGTTTTAATAAATTTCTTCATTCAGATCAAATTTAATAATTTATGTGTATGATTGCAGGGTCCAGCAGAGATGCCACCACAGCCACCACCTGCGGAGACCGATACTTCTGAGTACGAGTCCCTCTCGTGCAGTCTCCATGAGTTCGATGAGAGTTTCATGTCGGCACCGGCATGGCCCCGATATGGCACAGAGATGCCGCATGATGGAGAGGCTAGTGGTAGCGGGTCTCATACTTAGCCTGCCTTTGGGACTGGGTTTGCCGCATCTATCTTCGCTACACCTCCGCCAGTACCGACAGTCTCCACGGGCGATGCCAGATGGGATACTGCCGAGCAGATACTGAGGTCTGCCGATGCCCCAGATGAGCCCGAGAGAGACGGAGGCTGGCCGCGCTGGCGCCGGGCGAACGCCGGAGTACCACCTCAGCGATATTCCCCCTCTCCGTTTTAGTTGTATTTTTACTAGTTTTGTACTATTTATATTTGATATACTATTTATGTTTGGTATATTTGGATTATCCTATATTTCGGTTCTTGTGTTTGAGCTTAGTCAGAAAACCATCATATGGGGTTTCAAAAGTTCGAATATGAAAATGTGATCACGCCTTGGTTGTAATTAACCAAAATAAATGCTGAAATTTTGTAAAAATAAATAAAATATGAAAATAATGCAATTAAGTCAAAATTCACCCTTTATATATCATTTTATTTTCGAAACGTATCATGTTATAAATTATTTTGAAAAAAAATTCGATTATAAATCGTAAGTCGTAAATTATAGAATGCCGTATATCATGTAGTTATAAGAGTATATGTGCTATATTGTTTTATGGCAAATTTTTCTATGAACTAATACCCGACATTTTTATTAATATCTAGAAGTTGAATAATGTGGGTTAAAAAAAAATAGATAGGTACTGTCGTCAGTCAATGTGATGATATTGATGTTATTTTTGAGGTATTTGTTTTCACTATGAGACAAGTCCCATCAATATCATTACATTAATATCATCAGTCAATGGTTCCGACAAGAGTAATAATTAAGCGTGTCCTTCATATTGAATTGTCATATGGTTACAAAAAATTTAAACAAAAAATTTCAAATTTTCAGTGTTAAATTTCAATACTTTGATCTTCATAGTGTCTCTCTCTAAAAAACGGAAAAAAAAGGTACATAGCCGGCCATTTTCTGGCCGGCTTAGGGAGGGTACATAGCCGGCCAGAAAATGGCCGGCTTGGGTATATATCGGTATTGGGCCGGATTCTGGGTATATTTATTAATTCGTATTAAACTTTGGATATTAATAAAAATGTCGGCATGTTATAGATCATAGTGGCATTATTTAAGTTGGAACACGTTAAATATTATTTGAAGTAGGACAAAAGGAGAGGTCATCGATTTTACATTCTAACAATAGTGGCATGTGTTTTGAACAGTTGACTATAGAGGAGAAAAGAGGGACAAATTGGGCACCAAACTTCCCTTAAGATTTGGAAATTTGTTTTTTTTTTTCTGTTCCTTTGAATTTTGCTTATATTCTTTTATTTCTCTCACAAGAATTAAAATTATACTAGTTATTCGATCCTCTAATTTTTTTTTTCAGTCTCTGACTCTCTTGACTCATCAAATATCAATAGAGATTATGAGAAGAATCACAGTGTTGACCAAGTCAACAAAAGTAAACAAGATTTGACCAAGTCAAACAAAAGCAAGCAAGATTGATTAGGACTCTTAACAGTAATAGGCTAGTTTGTTTATTAGAAGATTATTATACTTGTAAACCGTAGCTATAAATACATGATGTATCTGTACTAAAAATTGAATCAATAAAATACAATTTTATTCTATCTCTTTCTAAATCCTTTATGATTAAATTGATTTTTTTTTTTTAATTTGAAGGAGAGAGTGTATTTTGTGTGCCAACTGGCAACCAACTTTGTTAAAGAAAGAAAAAAAGTTGTGAAGCAATGCGACCTGTTACCCAAATGATACCTACAAATAAAATGCCATTGAAAGCAGCCAGCACTCGCTACTAACATATTTTATATCTTCAAAATTTAGAGTTGGCGCACCATATATCCGAATAATATAATTATATAAGTAGCAATATTTTCATTTAACGATGTTAATAGTAATATCTAAATGAGTTAGAAGATGTTAGAACTAATATATGGATTTATGGACCATTTATTATTTATTGATCGAGGCTATCATTGAATGTCGTATTTCTCCTGAGTTGAAAGAAAAGATAGGAAATTTGTTTTTCCAGAGTTATCGTTCGAATAAAAAAAATATTCATGTTATAGGTCTTATTCCTGGTCAGAAATATAGTGAAATTGTCTTTCCCATTCTCTCCTGACCCTTCGACGAAGAAAGACATTCACTTTTTAAAATATCCCATATATGTAGGGGGGAACAGAGAAAGGGTTAGATTTATCCTGATGGTGGGAAAAGAGTAACAATACAGTTTATAATGCTACAACAGCGGGTATAGTAAGCAAAATAATACGTGATATGAAATAACCGTAGTTAATGCGTTAGATGGACATCAATCGGTTTGATGTTATACCTCCAGGGCCAGAGCTTTTTGTTTCAGAAGGTGAATTCATCAAGCTTGATCAACCATTAACAAGTAATTCTAATGTAGGAGATTTTGGTCAGGGAGATGCGAAAATAGTTCTTCAAGATCCATTACGCATCCAAGGCCTTTTGTTCTTCTTCACATTCGTTATTTTGGCAATATTGATCATTATTATATATTTATATTGAATGATATACAACAAAACATGCAACTTACCTATATGCAATAAATTTAGTATCTGTAAAAATACAGATGTCAATTAATTAATTCATGTTTCCATTTACAACGGTACTCATTCATTTACAATAGAATTAACTTGATATGTTTGACAATCTATATATATATATATATATAGAGTACGGCTAACCTCTAGTATATTAACAATATGCTTATGGTTTCCAAAATCTATCAAATCGGCTTCAAATAACAAATCCAAACCGTTCAAATCAATCTTTTAATGAGAGCTTCGTTTCCATATAATTTTTTTTATTTTTGAATTTATTATCCATCAAGCCAAGCGGTCATAACATAAAGGATTTTGTGTGCATTTTAATACGCTATTTTGTTCATTTTTTTACCACTTGACTTGATAGTAAATAAATTCTAAAATTAAAAAAATATATGAAAACGAAGCTCTCGTTAAAGAGATTAGTTTAAACTGTTTGAATTTATTGTTTAAAGCCGATTCGATAGATTTTGAAGACCGGAAACATATTGTTAAAATACTAGAAGAAACGCGTTAGCCGTACTATATATATATATGGTAATAAATTGAAAATCTAACATTATATTCGAGACATATATATGATGCCTACAAATGACGACATTCTTGATGCATGTTTTATTGTTCCTCAAATAAAATGAAATTTACAACAATAAATATTTAAAGATAATTTATGAGTAGGGTTAACATGTCTTATTGATTTTTTGTTTCAATTATGTCTCACATTATTATTTTTATTTTGAAAATTTAAATAGTCGATCTGAACCACTTAATATGATCTCCATATTGAAATGTGCTTGGAGATCAAATTTATATTTTTCATTGATTCTGAACCATTCAAAACAATGATTTTGTACCTATCTAAAAAAATAGTAAAAAAAATTAAAAAAATTATAAAATTTGATCTCCAAACACATTTTAATATAAAGATCATATTGAGCGGTTCGGATCGACTATTTACACTTTGAAAACACGACAAAAATATGGAACATGATTGCAACACAACCAATATGGCATAAATGAGATCTCAAATAATAATAAAAAGTTAAACTAAATAATTAATTATAGGAATGCTATATGATTACCAAACAACAAGTTAGAAGGTTTATTATATAGTTTCATTTGTAATGTCGGCTTACAACATTTTTATCTATTTGCAACTTAGAAATTATATATATATATATATATATATATATATATATATTTAATTATTCCACAATTCAAGTTTTTCTACGTCAGTATATAACAAATGTTGACAACTCTCTCATATATTTGACCATGACCAAGTCAAAATGCATTATGATACCTGTTGATACGTGTCTTGAGCTTGTTGTCAGAATCCTCAAGAAAAGAAATGAAGATTATAATTAAAATGCACATTTTTATGAACCGAAATGGACATTCGTATATATTTTAAACTTTCATATTTATTTTTTAAAATTATCCTAATGTATAATTAAGAGTTGTCTATTCCACAATTTATACTAATTAATTATGTCAAAATAAGCAATTGGTTATTCATTTTTTTGTAAGTTGGCCGAAAATATTATGACATGTTTTTCACAATGATTTTTTTAGTGAAAGTAGGAATTGATTGGAAATTTGTGATAAAATTGACTTGACGAATAAAGAAAGGTTGAGTGCAAACACATGACATGGACTACGGCATTAAAGAACAATATAATCTACAATTAGGAATAAAATTGACTTGACGAATAATGTAAGGCCGTGTACAAATTCAAATTGTGACCCATTTCCCCTGCTAAAAGGAGCCAAGGACAGAGACTATACGGCTATTAACGAACAATGAAATTGACAATTACCAGGTAGTACTGGACTATACCATAAATATGAAAATAGTTAAAACGCAACTATTGAGTATAGACTAGATTAATGCAGAAAACTAGTTACATTAGCCCATCAATTAAACGTGTAGACTCCGTAAAATATATTTTTAGGAGTACTGATTTTTAATTTGTTGCTGCAGGCAATTTAATTTCTAGCTTGTTTACTCACCAAAGCAAAATTGTTCTATTAAATATTTTATTTTTCTTAGACTAATCACAATTACTAATCCAAAATTTTCATTAAACTGAATTCGGATCAGGTAAAGTACCTTACTCCGTCAGGTTACATTCGAACCATTCAATGTAAGTTTGCATGAATATTAAAGAGTTATCCCTATATTCCAAATAGGTCCGAATTCATTCTATCACATGCGATGCAGGGAATATTCACTCAGTAAAACCATCCTCTATGTGCCGACATTTTTATTAATATTCAAAGTTAATTACAAATTAATAAATATACTCACGATTAGCTGGGTTTTTTTAAAAATGCCCAAACAAGCCATTTAATAGCCGATCCCCTTTTTTTCTCCACTGGCCATTAAATGGCCGGTTCTCAATTTTTTTTTTTTGCTGTTTGAGGCACTATAAATATCTATCTTTCTCTCTCCTCCCTCTAACAACTCACTCAACTCACATAGAGGAAAATAAAGAGAGGAAGAGAAGGCAATTTCTGAGGCGATTTGAGGCGATTTTCCGGGCGATTTTGAGGTAATTTTTTTATTTAATTTAAATTTATTTATTTTAATTTAATTTTTTATTTATTTTAATTTTTTTCAGTAACCTATATATTTAAATTAGTAATCTGACAATTGTTTACCATTTATCAAAATGTAGTTTGTTGGCCATGGCCATGATTTCATTATACTGTAGTGGAAAGTTTCTTACTAATACATATAGGGTTTATTACTCCAAAGAGCCAGTTAATTCATTCATGGTTCCCGATGATATCTCACTTTGGGACTTGAAAACCATGATTTACGAATGCACCTATTATAACACAGAAAGGTAGAACTTAGAATTGGCAACCCGAGTGAACGATGGAACACCCCCGACCTATACCATAGTGAAAGTACTAAGTGATGCTGCATGGAGAGGCCTATACGGGCGGTTAAAGGTCACTGAAAATTTTATCATAGAAATCTACATCAAGAGAGTTCCGATAAAGTCAGAGGTTGGAAGTTCTGGCCAAAATTTAGTTGCGCCAAATTATATAACACAACCAGAACCATACACTCCTATGGTTCCTTTATTCGTACCTGACCCAGAAACATACAGTCACTTCACTCCACTATCACCCCAACCACGACCCCATATAAGATCCCCACCTAGACCCGTGCATGTGGCGCCTTTACCATTACCACCACCATCACCTCACCCCAGACCAGCACCATTAGACGACGAAACTGGGTCGGATTTGAAAATATTAACAAAATTTTGAAGAAAGATCTACAATCTGGGGATAAATTTGAGGGAGAAAACTGGAACTCTGATCACCTAAAGGGTTGTGATGAAGATGGAATAATGCCCATTCGAAGAGAATATGGGAATATGCCGCTTAGTGGCCGGACTGATACGCACCCGTTCGTAGACTTCAATGATATATCTTCTTTTCGAGAAGCAGATGTTGCTTACTATGGGAGACAAATTGAGTACAAAGGTGACCTGGCGCCAGAACACTTTTTTCAAGGCAAAGAAGAGTTTATTAATAAGATTATAGAGTACCATATTGATAAGAATCAGGAGATTATAATGAAGAAAAGTGATAAGGATCGGATTCAGGTGGTGTGCAAGATTCTGGGTTGTGATTACGAACTTAGAGGAAAAGCAACGGGTTTTGGAGATGCAAGAGTTATAACGAGGCAACACAAGCCTCACATATGTAGATCTGAGTATACAATGACCGACCATAAATGTCTCATGGCATCAATCATTGTCGATGTCATTGAGACCAGCATTAAGGATGACCCATGTATGATGATGACTCAAAAGAGAGCAATGTTTCTTTTAATATTTATAAACTCGGAAATGCTATCGGTTCGGACTGCAAGCGCACAATCCTATCGAGTAGTATATTCGAGGTCAATCCACAGGGAATATTGGTTCAGAGTTTTGAGCGATCGAATCACAACCTTTCGAAAGGCTAGACGAAATTTGAAAATTGAGAGATGTTGTTGCGATCAATGTAAATTAGGAAGCAATTAAAAGTAATTAAAATAAAGATAGAGATGAGAATTCCTAGGGTTTCGGCACACCATTGCCACTCAATCCGCTTTGATAATATATTCCTGTTGCGTCTGATTTCCTGTTGTTGTTTAATGAAAGACACCACATAGGTCACTGCGATTTATGTTACGCAAGAATGACAGATCTTTCACCGAGATTCTACATAGGACACTGCGAGTTTCCTTACGCAAATGACTGATCTCTTAAATACCCCAAATTACTACACCGATCACTGCGATTTTCCTTACGTAAGTGATAGAATTTGGTTCGCATTTTGTTGGTCTGCTTTATAGTTTCCCCGTTAAGGTTTTCTTCACATAAACCTAATAGATCTCAACGAGGCTAATTCATACAAATAGTTTCTCTTACCATTAAAGTACTGTCACTACCCTAACGGACTCAAACTAGATCATTGAAGTTAGATGAAGAGATAGTAAATCACAAAAGCATTTAGATTCAACAACAAGAAATCATAATCAACAGAAATATATATGTCAAAACATCAAGAGTAACAAGGTTTACTGCCTAGCCCTAAGAAAAGGAACTTAGCCGCGGAACGACATTGTTACAAGCACTCCTCTATTCTCACTTTAATCAAATCTAACCTTAATTACAAAGATCACTTCTTCTTCTGCCCAGGGGCCTTATATAGGAGTGGAGGGACATCTGGAGGTTGAGTAGGGGCTAAGAAACTGATCTGGATATAGCTGTCGGCAGTTATTCCCAACAGGCGCCTTCGGTTACGGACCGTATCACCTGATACGGTCCGTATTAAGACCTTGACGGTTAGGGTTTAATGCTTCAAGTGCTATCTTCTGGTTTGTGCTAGGCCTGGTCCGTATTAGGCAATACGGACCGTAACAGAGACTTCGTCGATAAGCGTCGCTGATCCGATTGACCCGATTCTAGCTCTATTTGGTGTAAAATAGTCCCAAAACCTGTTTTCTGCAATAAAACATAAAGAAGGGTGACAGTAGTCTTTTTCTCTAATTTAATAAACATAAGTGTGAGAAAATATGCAAAACCTAAGCCAAAACCCTACGTAAATCATCATTATTTTGACTCTGATCATATGAGCATCCAAAGGGTGGCAAACTGTGTGAGGGATAGGTATGACAATGTAACTCCAAAATACAACCGACTGTGGAGGGGCCGTGAACTTGTAATAACCTGATAATTTGGAAATTGGGAGGGTTCATTCAACTTGTTGAAACCACTACTTATGGAAATCTGCGACAAGAATCCCGGCTCTAAGTACCAATTTCTGACTTGTCCGATATGAGATAAACACGGAGTGCTTATTGAAGGTGCTATTTAATTCAGGGTCGTAGACTGGACTTTTGGTCCATGCATTGCAGTGTTCCAGTACTTGAGACCAGTGATCAGCATAGATGCATGCTTCTTGTCTGGTCAGTATGAGGGGAGGATTTTGATTGCTTGCGGCTATGATGTCGAGAACCAATTGCTACCTATTGCATTGCAGTTGTGCAGAAGGAGAATAGTGAGAATTGGGGTTTTCTTTTGCAGTGGTTGAGGAATGAAGTGCTTGGAGCTGATAAATTCGTCTGTGTTATATCGGACCAGCACAAGGGGATCAGATGTGCACTGACAGCAGAATACGGATGGTCTCCAGACTTTTTGTGCATAGGTTTTGTATGCAGCATGTTGCTGACAACCTAGTCCAGAATTGTGGAAATGACAAGTGGTTCAGATAGAGGTTCAGACAAGGAGCCAAGAAGAAGAAGCCAAGAAGGTTGAAAGAGATGTTCAAAGAGTTTGCTGTAGTATGTCTAATTTATAACATTTTGTTTAATTATTTTATAAAAATATGAGGAAAATGAAGTAATACATCCTTATTTTTGTGCATCTAAATCTAAGGTGTAATGCATTTTTAAAAAAAGGTAGGCAAAATACGTCCCAATATGTGATTGAGTCGTCCAATTATGAGAAGATTTTTCAAACTTGTGATGGAGGATACCAATTTGGTATCATGACAACAAACGGCTTCGAGTCGCTCAACAATGTCTTCCGAGTTAGCCGTAGAATGCCCGTTTCTACTATAGTAGAGGATACGTTCTATAAGTGCAACATATGGTTTGTTGAGTGGCGGAAGTGAGCAATGGATTTAAGAGATGCAAATCAGTTATTTTCTGACCGAATTTTGCAAAAGATCAGAAAACGGTGGACCAAAGCTGCAGAAATGCATTTGGTCCCTTATACGCACGGCGAAGGTTAGTACCAAGTTTCATCCCCAAATTAGTACGTTCCAGTCACCCACGACGCTAATGGAAGTATGGACATCATTCATAGGGAGTTCATGCCCGGCAACAAAATGAAATGTACATGCAGAGGAATCCAATTAACATTTATTCCGTACACTCGTGTCTTAGCGGTTTGTCGTGAATGAAACTGGAGCAAGGACCAATTTGTTACAGACTGGTATACTCTGAACTATCTTGAAAATACTTGGAGTGGAGTGTTTGTTGTTTTTGGCAATATGAAAGAATGACCTACTTGTAATGAACCTAGAATTATTCCTAGCAAGGTCTGAATTAGGATTAGGAGAAGAAAACACACTCGTCATGTAATGACCATGGATGAAATGCAAGGTAGGCGAATGGGGCATCAGGCTCACCGTTCCACTACCGACAAAAATCGAAGAGGTATGTAACATTCATACAAAATTGTATTTCTTTTCAATTGAGACCAACTTACTAAGTAACAAATGCAATGCAGATGCCAGAAATGCTGCAAATGCGGTAGAAAATGAGCGAGTTATCGCAAAGGCAATTGAGTCACAAAGGTCACAGCGAAGCGCAACTACATGTTGTTTAGCTGCATCTGCTATGTTTGCAGAAGCAATATGAGAGACAGTTGCCATAGGAGGAGAGACGGTTGGGGTGCAAGGAGCCATCTAGAAGCCAACCAAGGAGGTCAACTGGTAGGTGTATAAGGGCATCTGAAAGCCAAGCAGAGCCATCTGGTAGGTCATTTTCTACAACTGGTCGGTTTCTCAGATTTAATTTAAGGCATAGTAGTAATAGGTGATTTAAATTCTTCTCATTTGATGCATGTTATGAACTTGTTCATTTAGATGCTGCTTTCAGAACTATTTTATTTGCAATTTATGTGGACTTTATTAAGACTAAGTTATGAGTTAGTTAAATATAAGTTTTTATAACTTTACTGTTTTTTACCATATTCAAATGTAGAGAAACATCAAGTCTACATGCATGGTAATATATTAAGTCTAAATAAACTCTAAATTGATAAAATAAAATCTACAAAATAGACACTAAAGAAACTCAAAAAATTTATAATCCTAATTTTACAACCCTAATTCATCCAACTAAAATACCTCCAGCTCAAATGCATCCAATTTTAAATCCTAATAATACTACTTCTTAGAACGAGCCTTAAAAGTACATAGAATAAACTCCTCATCCGATATTGCCGGATCTGGATCAATCATAGTAGACGAAGTGCTAGCCTTACCAATATAAGTCACGGAACAAACTCATCGTCCGATGTTGGAGGCTCTGGATCAACCTTCTTTTTTTCAAACCAGAGCCGTAGACATTTTTCACAAAGTCATTGTCTGAAATTTCATACCGAATAGGCAATCTAAGAAATTCCTCCATCATACATACTTGACAGTTCTTTTTATCACGGCATACTTGACAGTTGTTCTTTTTTATCTCATTTTTACCTCGATCACTAATTGATCCTCCTCTCGCTAGGCCACGATAGGACGATCTACCTCGGTTGCTATTGTTCATCCTTTTGGCTCCCGGAAAATTGCCTTCTCTTTCTCTCTTTCTCTTCTTCTCTTTCTCTTCTGTAAGCTGAGTGAGTTGTGAGAGGGAGGAGAGAGAAAGATGGGTATTTATAGGGTCTGAAACAGCAAAAAAAAAAAGTTTGAGAATCGGCCATTTAATGACCGGAGGAGAAAAAAAGAAAACGGCCATTAAATGGCCGGTTTGGACATTTTAAAAAAAATACAGCTAACGTGAGTATATTTATTAATTTGTAATTAACTTTGGATATTAATAAAAATGTCGGCTCTATATGAAAGGAAAACCTTAGAAAATCAACAAGTTCATTTAAATTCTAACAAAACAAAATCCATCTTCTAATCTCCAAGTCTGCAAATCAATTCTAAAACAAGATTCAACACATGTTCTCCTTTTGCTAGAAAAAATCTTCTATTGCTTTCTTTTCACAAAGTCCGACATCCCAATATCCAAATAGAATCAATCACCATCAATAAATTTGTATTCGTATAGAATTAGATGCTTGTGGATATTTATGAGCGCTTTGGCATGCTCTACTCGGACATATTCTAGATGAAAATACTTCCAATAATTGATAACACGGCTTTTATAATATATATCATATTTTAATATTGAGTCTTTTAAAAGAATTTAAATACGGAATTAACTTATTAAAGTGTCTCTTATCGGCCAAGAAGCGTCCTCTTCGTTTTGGTTTTGAATGACATTTGTCTCTCTAGTCAAACTAAATATGTTCAGATGAAATGGTAGGACAAGATAAGTATAAATTTAATTTTTGGAACTTGTCTTAGATTTACGGAAGGCTTTTACAATTCATCTCAAATTAAAATAAATTATTTGGATCTCATTCTACCAGATCAGTTATCTGAATTGATCTAAATTCCAAGATAAGGATATACCCTTTATCTTTGATAAATGATGTATATCTTGTCAGAATAAGTTGCATGATTAGACAAAACTTATTAAAATCAAAGTGAAAGGTCTGGATATGGAATGAAGAGGTGTTTTCAAACTACTGAAACAAAATACACCTAAAAAACTTCATTAAACATTAGTTAATTAGTATCATATTTTTGTAGCAGTTGAAGAGCTTGGTTGAGTATGATTCTCGGAACATCGTCCAATTATTTTCAAATTTGATAAATTGTACAGACAGTGTGATAATATTCCATATTATTCATAAAATTAATGAACCCTTTAATTTATTTTATTACAAATATACATATTTTGATAGGTGACAAGAGCAAATTGCGCCAATTTTTTATTTGTGTGGAAATTTTAATATTGTCGGATAATTTTTATATTAATCTAGTTGCATGTATATGAAAAAACTATGATAAACTTTTTTGAGCCATCAAAGAGAACAAAAAATGACTACTGGATTTGTTTGTTTTGCTAGCTCATTATGTCAACAGATTATCAAAGTGAAAACAATACAATTTTATTGGGGTTGTTCGGTAACAAGGAATTAAACTTCCTTAAGACTTAATCCTCTTCTTTTAGCTTCCTTAATCGCTAACTTGCTGAACACCGGTTCGTTAGCGCTGATTAAGATCACCTTCTTTAACCTCATTTTGCCTGAATCTTAATTCTCTGCACGGACCTTAAAGTACCTCTACCCCTTTCTTTAGCTTCGTTAGCTTTCACCCACAAATTAAGACAATCGAATATCAGTTCCTTAGCGCTCCTTGAGCTCTTAATCCTTCACTCTTAATCCCTTGTTGCCGAACAACAACAATAGAATCTAGGACCCATGATAGTCAGGGTCTAATCCTCTAGGGTAAATCAAACTTTTGAGTTTGGATTGGGACCGTCTTATCAAAATTTGGATCAATCCGACTCGTACTAAATCACGGGATCCCATAATATTCGTGCAGATTTTAATTGGACGGTTCGAATCAAAACTCATGATAGCAGGCCTAGCATACTCATCTTCATCCTTAGGAGCATGGATGGTGACCAGATCAGGCAGAGGTGTCTTTGGGCCTTGCATTCCCATGCGAATTTGGGCCTCGCTTTCTTTTGTGTCTTTGGGCCTTGCTTTCTTTTGTGTGTCTTTGGGTCTTGCTTTCCCTATCACACCCTGCATTTGTTTTGATACCACCCAGTTTCAGTTTTCACATTAAGGTACTTGTTATATTTAATAAATTTATTCAAATTCTAGTGAAGGCCTGAAGTGGAAATGCGTCTAGGTGTTTACAAACTGAAACAAAACCTACCTCTAAAACTTCATTAAACATCAATTAATTAGTTCCACATTATTATTCATAGCAGTTCAAATTGGTTGACTATGACCTTGGACTAGGATACAAGAGCAAGAGGTCGCTTTACCTTAAGAAATTCAGATTTCCTGAGAACCATACAGATAATATTAACTTCAATTGTCAATGTGACTCATTTTAAAACAAAACAATGCTGACTCGTTACCATTTCATCAGTGCATATCTCCCACCTACAATGGATCCTTGGATCCTTGATACCTATTTTGTCACTTTATCAATCAATCTCACTGTGCACATAAAAAATTTAACAAGTAAAATAGACTTAGCGCCACCTGAGGTTGTAATTGTAGAAAGCCAAAATTGTCTTCGTTTTTTAATCTAATGTCTTGCCTAATTTCGAGAAATCTCCATCTCTAATATCATCTTCAACATGAAATTACGGAAATCGACATTCAGATCAGCTGATTCCTTCTGTTTAATTACCTGTTATGAAATGTTAAGATTACCAACATAATTAGAGTGGGAAATATAAAGAACAATATTCAAGAAATTTTCATATGTTTAGGTTCAGTCTGGTACCAAATGTTGTACTGAAATCTTACTACGGGTTTTGTTCCAAATCAGATAAAAAAAAGGAGATAACAAAGAAAATCAAGAAGCTTGACAAATTGTACCCATCTTACAGTCTCTTTTCAGAACCAGCTAAAACAGAATTAAAGATCCGTATGGCGACTTCCGTGATTCTAGGTTGGAGATGATTATAAGATGAAAATTCCACGGAAATTTTGACAAGTGATTAGAGAAAGAAGAAAACTGGCTTGGTTTCATTTAACTACAAGAACTCAGATTCAATAAATTTCTTTGATTTCTCGGACAAATTTTTTTATTTTTTCAAAAATAAAAGGATCACAGTATTTTCTATATTTATCTAGAAATGACTTTTGAACCGGAATCAATAACTCAGATTCAAAATATTTTTATTTTTTTCCAATAACACACAAAAAATATTTAATTTTTCTTACCGCTGCAAAAAATTCAGTCTGAAAAATGTTGATCCGGATTATTTATTGCAGTCTTTCTAATAAATGAAATTATATAGTATTTTATCTATTTTAAAAAAATATATAAAAATATTTTTAATATTTTAATAGAAAAATACAAAAAATCATAAAAATTTATAAGATATAAAAAACTATAAATATAAAAAACAGTTTATGACAGACACCGAAGTTATAAAAAAAAATTATGTTACTGGGCCGCTGAAAATTTTGGCGGCCCAATTCTTTTCTCGCAGAGATTTTCACGGTCTTGACATTTTTAAAATTCTTCAGAATACTTAGGCATTTGTATTATTTTTTATTTAATGTTGGATATTAAAAAAAAATCGGTTAGAATCGTTAGGTGTTCTGCTCTTCTATTTAGAGAGTGCTGCAGTTTCGAATCAAGATTTTAGAATATTTTTCTGTGTACTTATTGGAATTAATTATATTTTTTATTATTTTAAAAAAATATATATATTTTTTTAAATTGACTCATTAGGAAATTTCACACCTGGCTTCCCGCCAATAGAAATTAGAAACGCAACATTACAGTGCTTAGCATTTCAAAAAAAATGTGAGGCATGTAAATAATTAAATTTCTATAATGACCGTGCTTTATAAGATATTTTGAATAGAGTGTACTACAATTGTTAGCAAGTCTCTTTAATTTATTTAAGAATTTGAAAAAAAAAAAGCTATGTTTGTGAGAGATTGGCCCCCTAAATTACATGTATATGCATTTTTGGTCCTTAAAAGTGTCTAAATTAATTTACAAAGCTAATTTATCAAAATTAACTACATCTATTAACGATACGAAGTTGAATAACTACGTTTACTGCATCAAAACCTGATATATGCTAAATAGAAGTAATCATACTAAATATCAAGTTGTAATGTAATTTCTCGAAAAAGAAAGTTGTAACAAATATAGGAAAATTGGAATTGGAATAAAAGGTTTGGTGCAGATTGGAGTTGGAATAACAAATTCCGGTCTTTTCGAAAGATTGGAGAACAAATAACAACACACGTTACGGTTGTACTTCACTAACATGATCTAAAGAAAAATAATGTCGCAATTGTAAAGTTGGAGACTAATTATGGAATTCGGATCACTTCAGGTACCTGACTCAAGCAAATTACAAACGGACAGCATACAACTGTGCTTTTAACTTGGCATGAATCTCAAAACAGACCCTATAGTTTTTATAGGCACCAAATTAATTTTGATTCGACTAAAAATTGTGTTTTATTTTTCCGAACTATTCTGTCAGAAAAATAAAATTAATCCAAGTTCATATATAACTAAATCTAAAAAATTACTAATTATTCTTTTAGAGATCTATATTTACATTTTAAAGAAATTTATATATATCTCCATCAAAACTTCTCTTTTTAGATATATCCCATCACAACTGTAAATTTAGTTATAACCCATCAAAATTAAATGGTTTTATTTATATGCCATTTTTTCATTTAACCACTTAAAATTTAAGATAAATATTAATAAATATTTAAAAGACTGTTTTGCCCTTCATCAAAATTATTGTCCTAATCCCTCATCTTTCTTTCCCACTGAAGCGTCTCCCCAATTTTTTTTTCCAGCTAACCTCTCCCTTCATGCCATGCTTGAATTCCATACAGAGACATTTTTTTGCGAGCTTGGTAGTGGCTACGATTTTGTTCTTTTGTTCAGTTCTTGCACTCTTTGATCAATTACAAAGCACATATGCCATATTGGGTCCTCGTCTATGAGCTCACTTATTAGCCCAATATAAAGATGAACTGTACTGTTTTTCCAAAAAAAAATTGTCAGACAAAAAAAAATCACAAAATATGAAGTTCATTTCTTACGTCTGGTCTAATTGCTCGACTTCATTTATCTGGGTATTAAGCTGAAATTCATGTCAGATTATGTTCTCTCTTGATGATCCTTAATTTGGTTTTTATAATGATATTGCAATTACATTAGAATTTTTTTTATTTGCTGGCACCACCAGCATGGTCAATGCCTCTCAAGATTTGATTTGAGGTACAACTCTCTCTCAGGTACAATACCAATGTCTATATCTCTCGTTGAGGATAAGGGGTGTGTTTATCTGGGACATGTTGCTTGTTTAGGTGCTAGAAACTAATCCATTCTGTTATTTTGTTGGTAGTGCTGACAGTACAGTGGGATTGGTATAGCAAGTTGCTTGTACTATCCTTAATTATTTTGTGACAAATATGGTGAGTTATTAGTTTGTTTCATATTTTGTTATTTGTTGCCTCCAATTTTGTGTAGTTTAATGATCAGTTTTTACAAAAATCGATGCTATTTGTTGGCTCTTATTTGTATCATCCAGCCTCTGTAAGGTCTCAAAACAAAATCGATTCTAAAAGAATGCTATGAAATTTAATTAGATTACAACCAAGCTATGAAATTCAAGTAAAACAGAAAGATTTTAAAAGAAAGCTATGAGCCTCTGTCTGCTAAAGAAATATGTGCTGATTTTGACAAATTCATATGAGAAAGCTGTATAAAGTGCTAGAGAAGTATAGTAAGTATTAAAATAAAACAAACGCCAAATTCCTAAATAAAATAGAAATTTTCAATTCTGACAAGATTTTAAAAGAAAGCTATGAGCCTCTGACTGCTAGAGAAATATGTGCTGATTTTGACAACTTCATATGAGAAAGCTGTATAAAGTGCTAGAGAAGTATAGTTTGACACCTTAAAAAACAGAAATTTACATTTTGCGTGAAACAGACAAATAAGCAATATTTGTTTGTACCAGCACCATCATCTCACATCTGATTAGTGATTTGTGAGTTAGATTAGTAAAGATCCAGTCCGCCTCCAGCACATGCCATGTTATTCCAGTACCGGTCATAGCCGTACCAGAACTGTGTCTTGTAATACCAATAGCCCATGTTAATTATTCTCCGAGGTGAAACAGGTTCGTACTCTTGTAAATTAAGTGAAGCTTCTAGCACATACCGGTAACACATATTTCTTCTAGTAAAACATCCGTACTCTTGTTGATTCAGTGAAGCTTCTAGCACATACCTCACATCTAAAAACCTTGTTTCTCATCAAATTCAAACAATAATGAGTCAAGTGATAACAACTTGACCCTATGAAATTCACCTAGTTGTAAAATTCAGATAAAACAGAAAAAAATTTGTTCCAATTTTACCCTTGTAGTCTCCTTCATATAGAAAAAGTTGTGACAAGAAAGAAAAAGTTGCTTTTAGTAGAAAAAAGAAAGAAAAAAAATCATGGGGATATAAATTAGTGCATACCTTAGATGAATTATTTGTTGTTAAATTTAGAACAACGAAAGGGTACAAATAGATTCTCAAAATTCACCATATTTGCAAAGAGATTATCTTTTTTTTCTTCTTGTCCTTGAACAGTGCAAAATGAAACTCCTCCTGCAAATAGGCATTTGAACATGAAATGCTTCAATTCAATTGCCGGAGCTTAGAACATGAATTACTTCAATAAACCATGACAAAAAATAATCCTTATAAATTCAGCCCTCTTTTATCATTGACTAACTCCAATACCCTTGACAATTGAATTAGAACAATTCGAACCAATAGATGTAATTGACTTGATTAATATCAGGTAAAGACAAAATAGTTATTAGGAGACATAAATTTTTAGAATAAGGATGACAGCAAACGGTCAAAACAATTTTTTTTTTTTGTCTTTCATTTTCTTCTATTTGTCTTTTATGTTCTACTAGTTGCCTTTCATGTTCTTGTAGTTGTCTTTCATCTTCTTCTGGTTGTCTCTCATGTTCTACTAGTTGTATTTCATCTTCTTCTAGATGTCTATTATTTACTACTAGTTGTATTTTTTCTTCTTCTAGTTGTATTTCATCATCTTCTAGTTGTCTTAAATGTTCTTCCAGTTGTCTTTCATATTCTACTAGTTGTTTTTCATCTTCTACTAGTTGTTTTTCATCTTCTACTAGTTGTCATTCATCTACTACTAGTTGTCTTTCATCTACAACTAGTTGTCTTTCATCTGCTACTGGTTGTCTTTCATACTCTATTGGTTGTCTCTCATGTTCTACTGGTTGTATTTTATCTTCTTCTAGTGATCAATGAAATCGTGTGCTTTTAAAATTTATAACTCAGTTTGCTATCGGGTCAGATTACAAGCGCATAATCCTATCAAGTAGTATAAACGAGTGTCGATCCACAGGGAATAAGGTCTAAGGTCTTGAGCGATTAAACCAATATTTCGAAAGGCTAGACAAAATCTGAAATCAAAGAGTTGTTGTTGTGATCAATGTATTTGGCGAAAATTAAAAGTAAGTAAAATAAAGATAGAGATGTGGATTTCTAGGGTTTTGACACACCATTGTTACTTCAATCCGCTTTGATTCTTACCTTATTTGATGTTGGTTTTCAGTTATTGTATCAGGGTTTCTAATCCAATTTAGTGATTATCACTTTCGCCTATAACCACCCTATTAATCAAGAGATCTCGTTAAGGCTTGTCTTGACTAGTGCAAAGAGATTTGTGACTAGCCCAAAAGAATTTCGACTTCACTGTTAGGTACGTCGCCCGGTCATGTTGGGTGTCCCCATGGTAAGGCACGACAATGCGACATTCGAGACTCCTATGTACACTTTTGTTGATCCAATTAATGATATCTCCGGTTAAGGTTTCCACCTAATCTAGTATTTTTATTCTCCCTTATTCCAATTCGATTAGCCTAAAGATAACGAACTATCATGTATGGCCACCACATGACGGTCTAGACTAATAAACAAAATCAAGTAAGATAGAACATAAAGCGCAAAAGCAATCGAACAACAAAAGACTAAACAATGATCAAATAAAAATATATATCAAAGCATCATGAGTAACAAGGTTTACTGCCAACCCTAAGAATAAACTTAGCCGCGGAACGACATGTTTTCAAAGAGATAAGAGAAAGATACAATCATAAACGAAGTACCCTCCTACTTAGCCTCTACACACTCCTCTCTTCTTACTTAAAGAAATAATAAAACCAAAGATACAAATATGTGTTTCCGTTCAGTCCAGAAGGTTTATATAGGAGTGGAAGGGCGCCTGGAGATGAGTGGAGTCCAAGTTATCTGATCTGGATATAGCTGGCGCAGTTATTCACCAAAGGGCGTCTTGGATACGGTCTGTATTGGCTAATACGGACCGTAGTCCCACTGCGTATTCAGCCATCTTTGGTCCGTACTAAGGCTCTGGTTTGTATTGGTGAATACGACCCGTACCAGAGCCTTAGCCGATGAACTGCGTTATTTCGATCGACCCAATTCTTGCTCCAAATGATGTAAAATAGCCCCTAAACATATTTCCTGCACTAAAACACAAAGTCGAGCAACAATAATCTTTTTTATGGATTAGTTAAACATAAAGGTGAGAAAATAAGGCAAAACGTAAGCCAAAACCCTACGTAATTCACTATCAATTTGAGCTTGATCATGCCTCCCAACTTCAATTGTTGTTTGTCCTCAAGCCACATATCAGTTGTTCAAAATCCGGTCTAGGTTAAACCATACAATCTCAAGGACTTGCTATAAATTCAATTTAGAACTCGGACTTGGTACAATTGATATGGTTTTCAAAAATTAAAACTTCAAAAATATTCATGACCTCTCCCTTGAACTTTATTCACCCCATGATTGACCTAATTATGCATTCCTTAGAATAATTATCCTTAAAACAATTCATCTCACAAATATCCCTAAATCCGAGAGTGCTAATTTCTCATTCGATTATAAATTGATCATTTCCAATCAATGGGAATTCTAATGATATAAATTTTGATTTTCCTTCCTAATTGATTGGAGCAAAGTATGACAACTAAGTGTGTTGGTATGACAATTTTTTTGGAAAAATAAACTATATACAAAAATTAAAATTTGGGAGGTTTTATCGAGCCTATTGGTAACTAGTCTTGTATAGGCACTGTACTCACTTTTTATCCTCCATCTTTTATTCAATTTTTTCTTTTTAATTTTTCTATTTTTTTTATTTTCTTAATTTCTGATTTTTTTTGTCTTTTTCTATTTTTCTGAAAATTTAAAATTTGCGAAAATAAATATTTTTGTGTCACAAGTACCATGATTACACACAATTTCAAGTATTCATTCATACGAGAAATTATTGCATAGTTTCGCTAGGGATCTATCTATAATAAATGGTTATTCTAAAACACTCTTAAATTTAGAAGACTTTGCAAAAATAAATTACTTAATTATAATTTTCTAAGGTAGTAATTTTTGGTCAACATTCATGGTTAGCAATTAATTATTCACTTTGAGGTCATTACTTATTTTAAAAGTTTAGAATTTTTGGTACCATATTCAATTGTCTAAACTCTAGCCTAAATTAATTCAAGCAATTCCTATTTGATTACCTATATGCACGCTACTCCTAAATTAATTTATATGCTCCTAACAATGCAAAATGCAATTCTACATGCATGCTAGATAAAAACCTTACCCATTCATCCTATCCCTCAAAGTTAAGCCTTGAGGAATAATCGTGACTAAGTAAAACTGCTAGCAAAAAGGAAAAATAAAGGTCATACATACCATGATCCTAGATACAATGCAATCATAAACTAGGTTTCTTACCCCTACCCTCAATGCTTCAAATTAATCAAGAAGAGAAGATCTCACAGATTATTCATTAGGATAGGGATGGTGGCGCGAATGGAATGGGTGTGATGTATGAAATTCCCTTCGAGAAACAATATTCGCAGAAGTTTACATACGCCTTGTTCATTCTTTCCATGTAATTCTCCAAGTATTGCGTGCGCTTGTTCAGATTTTTGATCATGTTGGTGGCATAGCGCGAGCTTGGGTCGTGTCTTGGTTGATCAGTTTCTTGAGTGGTCTCTTGATCCCAGCCGGTGGGGGGTGATGGTGTGCATTGAGTGTGTGCTCGCCCTATTGTTGTTGCTACATGGAGGGATTAGATGCCTCACAAAGACCGTTGTTTTATGGATTGGTTCGCTGTTTGTCTCCTCCATTGGTTCTTCTTCAATTGAAGCACGGTCTCTCCTTGTTGGATCTTTATTTTCGGATTCATATCCGAATTGGAATGAGCCTTTGTTGGTGCCCAAGTGCATGGTCATGCCTTCGCCAATTTTCAGCCTGTAGTTGATATCTCCCGTCAGTGTGTTGAATGTGGCAAGGATGTGGTTGTTGTTGACTAGGAAATTGATGTTAAGGCGAGGTAATCCGAACACTTCTTTCTCTCCTCCTAGGCCCAATTGGTGGTAATGCGCTATGAGGGGAAACTCCCAACGGTGATCACATGGTTGTTTTTCTCATCATCGGCCACCGCTTTTAGATGGTGGATGATGTGATAGCCAAGATGTGGTTGGTGTTTGTGACTTTTCATGCATCTCATGAGATAGATGTCCCTCTCCTTGACTTCCGTGTTGTCCTCACCAATTGGGAAAATTGAATTTGAGAGTATTATATGAATGTACCTTAATTCAATGCTCGTGATAAGGCGTGAGTCCTTTCGATAGACCTTTCTTTCGTCCATTGCAATGTCTTTTCGATACTAGTTGTCTTTCATCTTCTACTAGTTGTCTTTCAATTTCTACTGGTCGTCATTCATCTAATACTGGTTGTCATTCATCTACTACTGGTTGTATTTCATCTTCTACTGGTTGTATTTCATCTTTTTCTAGTTGTTTTTCATCTACTACTGGTTGTATTTCATCTTCTAGTAGTTGTGTTTCATCTTCTTTTAGTTGTTTTTCATCTTCTACTAGTTGTTTTTCATCTTCTTCTAGTTATTTTTCATGTGGTTGGTTGTCTTTCACATTCTACTGGTTGTCTTTCATCTACTACTAGTTGTCTTTCAATTACTACTAGTTGTATTTCATCTTCTTCTAGTTGTCTTTGATCTTCCAACTAGTTATTTTTCATCTTCTACTAGTTATTTTCCATCTTCTTCTAGTTGGCTTTCATGTTGTACTAGTTGTCTTTCATGTTCTACTGGTTGTCTTCATCAACTTCTAGTTGTAGTTTATTTTCTTCTAGTTGTCTTTCATATTCTACTGGTTGTCGTTCATCTACTATTAGTTGTTTTTCATCTTCTTCTAGTTGTAGTTCATGCTCTACTGGTTCACAAAGCTTCTTCTATTTTGATCTTTTCGAAATTTGAAATTTATTAAACCATTTAATTAAATCCATAACATCATATAATTATCTCCATAATTGTTTGTCTCATGTTGAGGTGGAGAACTCAATTTATCAGTCATGTCATACATGTTAAATAAATTAAGGAGCATTTCTAATTAATTCCTTATTAGTGTGACCATGTGGGATCTATGTCATTTGGCAATATAATCTGAAACTCCTTCCGATTCCATAAATTATAAGCGACATCTAGCAATATGCATTGTAATTACCCAAAAGACATAGATGATAAGTACCTGCTATATCACGATCTTTAAAGCAACAATTGCCTCGTGTCAATTTCATGTCTCATGATATCATCAATAGATCCAAGGTAGGAATGTGTCATTCTTGCAAATCCATTTGTTTCTTAAGTCCAAAATAATTCAGTAATTATGATTAACTCCTTAATCATATGTGCACATACTTGTATTATTTCATCAAGGGGCCCAGTGATATCATCACTCATTTTCATGAAGGACATTTGTATTCTTGATGATATCTATCCACATAAGAGACACATACCGAGGTAGAATATGTATGACTGCCAGTTACAGACAATGTTGAATAAAACCCACGAATACGTATTCTCATGTGAGAGAAACAATCATCTCATACCTTAGAATTTCAGACACAAATAAAAACATTAATGACACAAACACAATCCATATTAAATGTTTTACTTTGGTCACGTCCAATTCCCTGATCTCCATCAGGTATCCAGTTGATTAGATTCACAACTCTTTGTCATATGATCTTCAGAACATTATCATCATCTAATCCAAATGCTAATCTTATACCGGTAATTAATTTTCCTTGTTAATTACCAAAACTAGGAACACTTTAGAGTATTTATTAACTCTTTTATAGAGTTCCACAACTCCAAGTTCTCAACCTGAATGATCTATAATTAACAAAAAAACTCAAGGAACAATATGATAAACATAATCATTCAATTACATAAAAAAAACTTAGAAAACAATTATCCTATGATTGGCTTCTAGATCACAACACAAACAGTCTTTCATCTACTACTAGATGTATTACATCTTCTTCCTCTTCTTGTTTTTCATCCTCTTCAAGTTCTTTCATGTTCTTGTAATTGTCTTTATCTTCTTGTAGTTGTCATTATTTTCTACTAGTTGTTTTTCATCTTGTCCTGGTTATTATTCATGTTATACTAGTTGTCATTAATCTACTACATGTTGTCTTTCATCTACTACTAATTGTTTTTCATTTTCTACTAGTTGTCTTTCATCTTGTACTGGTTGTCTTGCATGTTCTGCTGGTTGTCTTTCATCTACTTCTAGTTGTAGTTCATCTTCTTCTAATTGTCTTTCATATTCTACCGGTTGTTTTTCATCTATTAATGGTTGTTTTTCATCTTGTACTGGTTGTATTTCATGTTCTACTAGTTGTATTTCACGCTCTACTAGTTGTATTTCACGCTCTACTAGTTGTATTTCACGCTCTATTGGTTGTCTTTCATGTTCTTGTAGTTGTCTTTCATCTTCTTCTAGTTGTCTTTCATCTTATACTAGGTTGTCTTTCATCTTCTTGTAGTTGTCTTTCATCTTCTTCTAGTTGTCTTTCATAATCTAGTTGTATTGGTTGTCATCTTCTGGTTGTCTTTCATTTTCTATTAGTTGTTTTTCATGTTCAACTGGTTGTCATTCATCTACTACTGGTTGTCTTTCATCTACTACTTGTTGTCTTTCATGTTCTACTTGTTGTCTTTCATCTTCTTCTAGTTGTCTTTCATGTTGTACTGGTTGTATTTCATCTACTACTAGTTGTTTTTCATCTTATTCTAGTTGTTTTTCATGTTGTACTGGTTGTTTTTCATCTAATATTGGTTATCGTTCTTCTACAACTGGTTGTAATTAATGTTCTATTGGTTGTCTTTTAAGTGCTTCTAGTTGTAGTTCAACTTCTTCTAGTTGTCATTGATGTTCTACTTATTGTCTTTCATCTTCTTCTAGTTATTTTTCATGTTCTACTGGTTGTCTTTCATCTACTACTAGTTGTTTTTCATCTACTACTAGTTGTCTTTCATTTTCTTCTAGTTGCCTTGCATCTTCTTCTTCTTGTCTTTCATCTTCTTATAGTTATCTTTCGTCTTCTAATAGTCATTTATCTTGTCATGGTTGTCTTTCTTGTTTTACTTGTTGTCATTCATGTTATACTAGTTGTCACTCATCTACTACTGATTGTCTTTCATCTACTACTGGTTGTATTTCATATTTTTTTAATTGTTTTTCATCTTCTACTAGTTGTTTTTCATATTCTTCTAATTGTTTTTCATCTTCTACTAGTTGTTTTTCATCTTATTATAGTTGTGTTTCATATTGTACTAGTAGTTTTTCATATTCTACTGGTTGTCTTTCATCTACTTCTAGTATTGTTCATATTCTTCTAGTTGTCTTTCATATTCTACTTGTTGTCTTTCATCTAAAACTGGTTGTCACTGAACTTCTTCTAGTTGTCTTTCATGTACTACTGGTTATTTTTCATCTTGTATTGTTGTCTTTCATGTTCTACTTGTTGTATTTCTTGTTCTACTTGTTGTATTTCTTGTTCTACTAGTTCTGTATTTCATCTTTTTCTAGATGTGTTTCATCTATTACTAGTTGTATTTCATCTTCTTGTAGTTGTATTTCATACTCTTCTGGTTGTCTTACATCAAAGTATTAGTTGTATTTCATCTTCTTCTAGTTGTATTTCATCTTCTACTAGTTATCTTTCGTCTTTATCTAGTTGTATTTCATCTTCTTCTACTAGAATTCATTCATCTACTACTGGTTGTCATTCATCTACTATTGATTGTATTTCATCTTGTACATGATGTTTTTCATGTTCTACTTGTTGTCTTTTATCTACTTGTAGTCGTAGTTCATCTTCTTCTTATTGTCTTTCATGTTCTATTGATTGTCTTTCATCTTCTTCTAGTTATCATTTATGTTCTACTAACCATCTTTCATCTACTACTAGTTGTGTTTCATCTTCTTCTAGTTGTATTTCATGTGGTTTTCCTTTATGTTCTTCTAGTTGTTTTTTATCTTCTACTAGTTGTTTTTCATGTTCTACTTGTTGTCATTTATGTTCTACTGGTTGTCATTCATCTACTACTGGTAATCTTTAATCCATTACTGGTTGTATTTCATCTTTTTCAAGTTGTCTTTCATCTTCTACAAGTTTTTTCTCATATTCTACTAGTTGTGTTCCATCTTCTTCTAGTTGTATATCATGTTTGTACTGGCTGACTTTCATGTTTTATTAGTTGTTTTTCATCTACATCTAGTTAGTTCATCTTATTCTAGTTGTCTTTCATATTTTATTGGTTGTTTTTCATCTAATACTGATTGTCATTGAACTTCTTCTAGTTGTCTTTCATGTACTATTGGTTGTCTTTCATCTTGTACTGGTTGTCTTTCATCTTATACAAGTTGTTTTTCATGTTCTACTGGTTGTCTTTCATGTTGTACTAGTATTTCATGTTCTATTGGTTGTCTCTCATGTTCTACTGGTTGTCTCTTATGTTATACTGGTTGTATTTGATATTCTTCTAGATGTCTATTATTTACTACTAGTTGTATTTTTTTTCTTCTTCTAGTTGTATTTCATCATCTTCTGGTTGTCTTAACATGTGGAGGTCCTAACTCTTTTTGAAGCTGTTTTTTATTTTTCAGAAGAAATGGATAGAATTTTTTTTTACAAGAGCTTCCTAGTTCTCTACGAATTCTATAAGACCTATTGATTCAAGATTTAATTCTTTGATTTGTTTTTTTTCTTTTATGTTAATACAACAATTTATATAATATAACCTATATCAAGAATATAACCTACCCTTCATCCCAATTTTTTTGAATTGATGATAGGATATCCAATTTTAATTAAAGCAATTAAGATATTCCCCCATTGATAAAAAATGGATAAGTGAAGTGATAGAAAAAAAAAACCTTTTTCTTTGTTAGCCATCTATAAGAGGAGAACATATGAAAAATGTAATCGATTCTTTTGTTTTCTTAGGTCACTGGTCATCTTTTACTAGTTGCCATTCATCTACTACTGGTTGTCTCTCATCTAGTACTTGTTGTCTTTTATGTTTCACTAGTTGTCTTTCAAGTTCTTCTAGTTGTAGTTCATCCTTTTCTAGTTGTCTTTAAAGTTCTACTTGTTGTCTTTCATCAACTACTGTTGTCTTTTAATGTTCTACCGGTTGTTTTTCATCTACTACTTCTTTCATCTTCTACTATATTCCACTTGTTGTCATTCTTATTTTATTGGTTTTCATTCATCTACTACTTGTTATCTTTCAACTTCTTCTAGTTGTCTTTAATCTACTACTGGTTGTCTTTCATTTTGTACTGGCTATCTTTCATGTTTGACTTGTTGTCTTTCAGGTTCTACTGGTTGTATTTCATGCTCTACAAGTTGTATTTCATTTTCTACTGGTTGTATTTTATGTTCTACAAGTTGTATTTCATGTTTTTCTAGTTGTCTTTCATCTACTACTAGTTGTATTTCATCTTCTTCTAGTCGTCTTTCATCCTCTTCTAGTTGTTTTTCAAGTTTTTATAGTTGTTTGTCATATTCTTCTAGTTGTTTTTCGTCTTCTACTAGTTGTCTTTCATCTTCTTCTTGTTGTCTTTCATTTTTTCTAGTTGTCTTTCATGTTCTACTGGTTGTCTTTCATCTACTACTGGTTGTCTTTCAACTTGTACCGGTTGTCTTTCTTATTCTACAACTTATCTTTCATCTACTTCTAGTTGTAGTTCATTTTTTTCTAGATTTCTTTCATGTTCTAATGGTTGTCTTTCATCTACTACTAGTTATTTTTCATCAACTACTTGTCTATCATTTTGTCCTAGTTGGCATTCATGTTATAGTAGTTGTCATTAATCTATTACATGTTGCCTTTCATCTACTACTAGTGGTATTTCATCTTCTTCTAGTTGTCTTTTACATTCTACTAATTGTTTATCATCTTCTACTAGTTGTCTTTCATCTAGTACTGGTATTTCATGTTCTGCTGGTTGTCTTTCATCTACTTCTAGTTGTAGTTCATATTCTTCTAGTTGTTTTTCATATTCTACTAGTTGATTTTCATCAACTACTGGTTGTCTTTCATCTTATACTGGTTGTCATTCATGTTCTACTAGTTGTATTTCATGCTCTACTCGATGTATTTCATGTTATACTGGTTGTATTTCATGTTCTACTGGTTGTCTTTCATATTCTTGTAGTTGTCTTTCATCTTCTTATAGTTGTCTTTAATCTTCTACTAGTTGTCTTTCATCTTCTTCTTATTATCTTTCATTAAAGTTGTCTTCATGTTCTTGTCGTTGTCGTTTATCTTCTTGTAGTTGTCTTTCATCTTCTACTAATAGTTTTTCATCTTCTACTAGTTGTCTTTCATATTGTACTGGTTGCCTTTCATGTTCTGCTGGTTGTCTTTCATCTACTTATAGTTGTAGTTCATCTTCTTCTAGTTGTTTTTCATGTTCTACTGGTTGTTTTTCAACTACTATTGGTTGTCTTTCATATTGTAATGGTTGTCTTTCATGTTCTACTGGTTGTAGTTCATGCTCTACTAGTTGTAGTTCATGTTCTACTTATTGTCTTTCATGTTCTTGTAGTTGTCTTTCGTCTTCTACTAGTTGTCTTTCATCTTCTTCTTATTATCTTTCATTTTCTTCTTGTTGTCTTTCATCTTCTAGTTGTATTGGTTGTCATTCATCTTCTGGTTGTCTTTCATGCTCAACTGGTTGTCATTCATCTGGTTGTCTTTAATCTATAACTGGTTGTCTTTCATCTACTACTTGTTATATTTCATTTTCTACTCATTTCAAGTACTTCTAGTTGTAGTTCAACTTCTTTTAGTTGTCTTTGATGTTCTACTTGTTGTCTTTCATCTTCTTCTAGTTGTTTTTCATGTTGTACTGGTTGTCTTTCATCTACTACTAGTTGTTATTCATCTACTACTAGTTGTCTTTCATCTTCTACTAATTATTTTTCATCTTCTACTATTATCTTTCATCATGTACTGGTTGTCTTTCATGTTCTGCTGGTTGTTTTTCATCTACTTCTAGTTGTAGTTCATCTTCTTCTAGTTGTCTTTCATATTCTACTAGTTGTTTTTCATCTACTACTGGTTGTCTTTCATCTTGTACTGGATGTCTTTCATATTCTACTGGTTCTATTTCATGCTCTACTAGTTGTATTTCATGTTCTACTGGTTGTCTTTCATGTTCTTGTAGTTATCTTTCATCTTCTTCTAGTTGTCTTTCATCTTCTACTAGTTGTCTTTCATCTTCTTCTTATTATCTTTCATTTTCTTCTTGTTGTCTTTCGTCTTCTAGCTATATTGGTTGTCATTCATCTTCTAGTAGTTGTTTTTCTTGTTGAACTGATTGTCATTCATCTACTACTGGTTGTTTTTAATCTATAACTGGTTGTCTTTCATACTTGTTGTATTTAATTTTCTACTTGTTGTCTTTCAAGTACTTCTAGTTGTAGTTCATCTTCTTTTAGTTGTCTTTGATGTTCTACTTGTTGTTTTTCATCTTCTTCTATTTTTCTTTCATGTTGTACTGGTTGGCATTCATCTACTACTGGTTGTCTTTCATCTTTTTCTAGTTGTCTTTCATGTTCTACTGGTCGTTTTTCATCTACTACTGATTATCTTTCTTCGACAACTGGTTGTCTTTTAAGTACTTCTAGTTGTAGTTCAACTTCTTCTAGTTGTTATTGATGTTATACTTATTGTCTTTCATCTTCTTCTAGTTGTCTTTCATGTTCTACTGGTTGTCTTTCATGTTCTACTTGTTGTCTTTCATCTTCTTCAAGTTGCCATTTATGTTCTACTGGTTGTTATCTTTCATCTTTCTTCTAGTTGTAGTTCATCATCTTCTGGTTTTCCTTTATGTTCTTCTAGTTGTCTTTCATCTTCTACTAGTTGTATTTCATGTCCTACTTATTGTCATTCATGTTCTACTGATTGTCATCCATCTACTACTGGTAATATTTCACCTACTACTGGTTGTATTTCATCTTCTTCAAGTTGTCTTTCATATTCTACAAGTTTTTTTTCATATTCTACTCGTTGTTTTTCATCTTCTTCTAGTTGTATATCATGTTGTATTGGTCAACTTTCATGTTTTACTAGTTGTCTTTCATCTACTTCTAGTTGTAGTTCATCTTCTTGTCTTTCATATTCTATTGGTTGTTTTTTCATCTACTACTGGTTGTCATTGAACTTCTACTAGTGGTTGTCTTTCATCTTGTACTGGTTGTTTTTCATGTTCTACTGGTTGTCTTTCATATTGTACTAGTTGTATTTCAAGTTCTACTGGTTGTATTTGATATTCTTCTAGATGTCTATTATTTACTAGTAGTTGTATTTTTTTCTTCTTATAGTTGTATTTCATCCTCTTTTTGTTGCCTTAAATGTTCTTCTAGTTGTCTTTCATGTTTTACTAGTTGTTATTCATCTACTACTGTTTGTCTTTCATCTACAACTGGTTGTCTTTCAACTTCTTCTAGTTGTCTTTGAAGTTCTACTTGTTGTCTTTCATCTACTACTGGTTGTCTTTTAATGTTTTACTGGTTATTTTTCATCTACTACTAGTGTCTTTCATCTTCTACAATGTTCCACTTGTTGTCATTCTTATTTTTTTGGTTTTCATTCATCTATTACTGGTTGTCTTCCAACTTCTTCTAGTTGTCTTTCATCTAATACTGGTTGTTTTTCATCTTGTACTGACTGTCTTTAATGTTCTACAGGTTGTCTTTTATGGTCTACTGGTTGTATTTCATGTTCTCCAAGTTGTATTTGCATGTTCTACAAGTTGTATTTCACGTTCTACTGCTTGTCTCTCATGTTCAACTTGTTGTATTTCATCTTCTTCTAGTTGTCTTTCATCTACTACAAGCTGTATTTCACCTTCTTCTAGTTATCATTTATCATGTTCAAGTTGTCTTTCATCTTCTTGTAATTGTCTTTCATTTTCTACTAGTTGTTTTTCATCTTTTTTTAGTTATATATCATGTTGTACTGGTTGTCTTTCATTTTCTTCTAGTTGTCTTTCGTTTTCTTGTTGTTTTTCATATTCGGCTAGTTATTTTTCATCTTTTATTAGTTATATATCATGTTGTATTGGTTGTCTTTCATCTTCTACTAGTTGTTTTTCATCTTGTACTTGTTGTATTTAATGTTCTACAGGTTGTCTTTTATCTACTTCTAGTTGTAGTTCATTTTCTTCTGGTTGTCTTTCATATTATACTGGTTATCTTTAATCTACTATTGGTCGTCTTTCATCTATTATTGGTAGTCTTTCGTCTAGTACTGATTGTCTATCATGTTCTACTGATTGTATTTCATGCTATACTAGTTGTATTTCATGTTCTAATGGTTGTCTTTCATATTCTTGTAGTTGTCTTTCATGTGCTACTAGTTGTTTTTCATCTTCTTTTAGTTGTCTTTCATCTTCTACTGGTTATTTTTCATCTACTACTGGTTATCTTTCTTCTACAACTGGTTGTATTTCAAATTCTACTCGTTGTCTTTTAAGTACTTCTAGTTGTAGTTCAACTCTTCTAGTTGTCATTGATGTTCTACTTATTGTCTTTCATCTTTTTCTAATTGTTTTTCATGTTCTACAGGTTGTCTTACATCTACTACTAGATATTTTTCATCTACTACTAATTGTCTTTCATCTTCTTCTAGTTGTCTTTCATCTTATTCTTGTTGTCTTTCATCTTCTTCTAGTTGTCTTTCATCTTCTACTACTTATTTTTTTATCTTATCCTGGTTGTCTTTCACGTTTTACTTGTTGTCATTCTTGTTATACTAGTTGTGACTCATCTATTACTGGTTGTCTTTCTTCTACTACTGATTGTATTTCATCTTCTTCAAGTTGTTTTTCATCTTCTACTAGTTGTTTTTCATCTTCTACTAGTTGTTTTTCATCTTATTCTAGTTGTCTTTCATATTGTACTAGTTCTTTTTCACATTCTACTGGTTGTTTTTCATATACTTGAAGTTGTAGTTCATATTCTTCTAGTTGTCTTTCATTTTCTACTTGTTGTCTTTCATCTAATATTGGTTGTCATTGACCTTCTTCTAGTTGTCTTTCATGTACTATTGGTTGTCTTTCATCTTGTATTGTTGTGTTTCATGTTCTACTGGTTGTATTTTTGTTCTACTAGTTGTCTTTCATGTTCTACTGGTTGTCTCTCATGTTCTATTAGTTGTATTTTATCTTCTTCTAGATGTTTTTCATCTACTACTAGTTGTATTTCATCTTCTTGTAGTTGTATTTCATATTCTTCTGGTTGTCTTACATCTACTACTAATTGTATTTCATCTTCTTCTAGTTGTCTTTTATCTTCTACTAGTTATCTTTCATCTTTATCTAATTGTCTTTCATCTTCTTCTACTAGAAGTCATTCATCTACTACTGGTTGACGTTCATCTACTACTGATTGTCTTTCATCTTGTACATTGATTGTCTTTAATCTTCTTCTAGTTGTCATTTATGTTCTACTGGTTATCTTTCATCTACTACTAGTTGTTTTCATCTACTGCTAGTTGTATTTCATCTTCTTCAAGTTGTAGTTCATCTTCTTCAAGTTGTATTTCATCTTTTTCTAGTTCTCTCATATTCTACTAGTTGTATTTCATCCACTACTGGTTGTCTTTCGTCTAGTACTGGTTGTCTTTCATGTTCTACTTGTTGTATTTCATGATGTACTAGTTGTATTTCATGTTCTACTTGTTGTTTTCCTTGTTCTTGTAATTGTCTTTCATCTTCTTCTAGTTGTCTTTCATCTTCTACTAGTTTACTTTCATCTTCTTCTTATTATCTTTCATTTTCTTCTAGCTGTCTTTCATCTTCTAGTTGTATTGGTTGTCATTCACCTTCTGGTTGTCTTTCATCTTCTACTGCCTGTTTTTTATCTTCTACTAGTTGTATTTCATGTTCAACTTGTTGTCATTCATCTACTACTGGTTGTCTTACATCGACTACTGGTTGTCTTTCATCTACAACTGGTTGTCTTTCATCTACTACTTGTTGTCTTTTATGTTTCACTGGTTGTCTTTCAAGTTCTTCTAATTGTAGTTCAACTTCTTCTAGTTGTCTTTGAAGTTCTACTTGTTTTCTTTCATCTACTAGTGGTTGTCTTTTAATGTTTTACTTATTGTTTTTAATCTACTACTAGTTGTCTTTCATCTTTTACTATATTCCACTTGTTGTCATTCTTATTTTTGTTGTTTTCATTCATCTTCTTCTAGTTGTCTTTTTTATCTTCTTGTTGTTGCTTCATTTACTACAGGTTGTCTTTCATCTTATACTGATTGTCTTTCATGTACTACTTGTTGTCTTTCTTCTCTACTGGTTGTATTTCATGTTCTACAAGTTGTATTTCATGTTCTTCTAGTTATATTTCATCCTCTCTAAGTTGTCTTTCATCTTCTTCTAGTTATCTTTCATCTTCTATTAGTTGTCTTTCATCTTCTACTACTTATGTTTCATCTTGTCCTAGTTGTCTTTTATGTTCTATTTGTTGTCATTCATGTTATACTAGTTGTCATTCATCTTCTTCTAGTTGTCATTCATCTTCTTCTAGTTGTCTTTCATCTTCTACTAATTGTTTTTCATCTTTTTCTAGTTGTCTTTCAACTTGTACTGGTTGTCTTTCATGTTCTACTGGTTGTCTTGCATCTACTTGTAGTTGTAGTTGTCTTTCATCTTCTCCTGGTTGTCTGTAATGTTCTACTTGTTGTCATTCATGTTATACTAGTGGTTGTCTTTCATCTTCTACAAGTTATTTTTCATCTTCTACAAGTTATTTTCATATTCTATTGGTTGTCTTTCATCTTGTACTAATTGTTTTTCATGTTCTATTAGTTGTCTTTCATCTACTACTGGTTGTCATTGGACTTCTTCTAGTTGTCTTTCATCTACTACTAGTTGTCTTTCTTCTTGTATTGGTTGTCTTTCATGTTCTATTGGTTGTATTTCTTGTTCTACTAGTTGTATTTCATATTCTCTGGTTGTCTCTCATGTTCTACTTGTAGTATTTCATCTTCTTCTAGATGTTTTTCATCTTCTATTACTTATCTTTCATGTTTATCTTGTTGTCTTTATTTTCTTCTAGTTGTCTTTCATATTTTACAACTTGTCTTCATCTTGTACTGGAAGTCATTCATCTACTATTGGTTGTCTTTAATCTACTACGTGTTGTATTTCATCTTTTTCTAGTTGTATTTCAACTTCTTCTAGTTGTCTTTCATCTTCTATTAATTGTTTTTCATCTTCTATTAGTTTTTTTTTTCTTCTAGTTTTTTTTCATCTTGTACTGGTGATCTTTTAATTGTTTTACAACTTGTCTTTCATGTTATCTGGTTGTCTTTCATGTTCTACTGGTTATCTTAACTACTTCTAGTTGTAGTTCATCTTCTTCTAGTTGTCTTTCATATGCTACTGGTTGTCTTTCATATGCTACTGGTTGTCTTTCATCTACTACTAGTTGTCTTTCATCTTGTGTTGGTTATCTTTCATGTTCTACTAGTTGTATTTCAAGTTCTCTGGTTGTCTGTCATGTACTACTAGATATATTACGTCTTCTTCTAGATGTATTTCATCTACTACTAGTTGTATTTCATCTTCTTGTAGTTGTATTTCATACTTTTCTGGTTGTCTTATATCTACTACTAGTTATATTTCATATTCTTCTAGTTTCATTTGATCTTCTACTAGTTATCTTTTATCTATATCTTGTTGTCTTTATTTTCTTCTAGTTATCTTTCATCTTCTACTACTTGTCTTCATCTTGTATTGGTTGTCTTTCATGTTTTACTTGTTGTCATTCATGTTCTACTGGAAGTCATTCATCTACTACTGGTTGTATTTCATCTTGTACGGGTTGTCCTTTATGTTCTACTGGTTGTCTTTTATCTAATTCTAGTTATAGTTCATCTTCTTCTAGTTGTTATTTACGATTTACAAGTTATCTTTCATCTACTAATAGTTGTTTTTCATCTACTTCTAGTTGTCTTTAATATTTTTCTAGTTGTCTTTCATGTTGTACTGGTTTTCTTTCATCTACTTCTAGTTGTCATTGATCTTCATCTATTTTTTCATCTTCTAATAATTGTATTTCATTCTCTTCTGGTTGTCTTTCATGTACTTCTAGTTGTCATTCATCTTCTTCAAGTTTTCTTTCATCTTCTTCTTATTGTCTTTAATGTCTTACTACTTGTCTTTCATGTTCTTGCAGTTGTCTTTCATCTTCTTCTAACTTGTTTTTCATCTTCTTCTTGTTATTTTTCATTTACTATTGGTTGTCTTTCATCTATAAATGGTTGTCTTTCATCTACTACTTGTTGTCATTCATGCTCTACTAATTGTCTTTCAAGTTCTTCTAGTTGTCTTTGATATTCTACTTGTTGTCATTCATCAACTACTAGTTGTTTTTCATCCACTACTACTTGTCTTTCATTTTTTTTCAAGTTGTCTTTTATGTTTTACTGGTTGTCTTTCATCTACTACTAGTTTGTCGTTCATCTACAACATGTTGTCTTTCATCTACAACTGGTTGTCTTTCATCTACAACTGGTTGTCTTTCATCTACTACTGGTTGTCTTTCAAGTTCTACTGGTTATCTTTCAAGTACTTCTAGTTGTAGTTCAACTTCTTCGAGCTGTCTTTAAGGTTCTTCTAGTTGTCTTTCATCTCCTTCTAGTTGTCTTTCATCTTCTTCTTGTTGTCTTTCAAGTTCTACTGTTATCTTTCATGGTCTACTAGTATTTCATGTTTTTCTAGTTGTCTTTCATCTTCTATTAATTGTTTTTCATCTTCTACTAGTTGTTTGTCATTTTCTTCTAGTTGTCTTTCATCTTGTACTGGTTGTTTTTCTTGTACTTCTGGTTGTCATTCAACTTCTTCTAGTTGTCTTTCATCTACTACTGGTTGTATTTCATCTTCTTCTAGTTGTGTTTCATCAACTATTAATTGTTTTTCATCTTCTACTAGTTGTTTTTCATTTTCTTTTAGATGTCTTTCATCTTATACTGGTTGTCTTTCATGTTATCTGGTTATCTTTCATGTTCTACTGATTGTCTTTCATCTACTTCCAGTTGTAGTTCATCGTCTTCCAGTTGTCTTTCATATGCTACTGGTTGTCTTTCATCTACTACTAGTTGTCTTTCATCTCGTATTAATTGTTTTTCATGTTCTACTGGTAGTATTTCTTGTTCTACTAGATGTATTTCATGTTCTCTCGTTGTTTTTAATATTATACTAGTTGTATTCCGTCTTCTTCTAGATGTCTTTCATCTACTATTAGTTGTATTTCATCTTTTTCTAGTTGTCTTTCATCATTTTCTAGTTATCTTTCATGTTCTTGTCTTTCATCTTCTACTAGTTGTCTTTCATCTTCTTCTAGTTATCTTTAATCTACCACTGGTTGTTTTACATGTACTATTGATTGTCTTTCATCTACTTCTAGTTGTAGTTCATCTTCTTCTAGTTGTCTTTCATGTTCTACTGGTTGTCTTTCATCTACTACTAATTATTTTTCATCTACTACTAGTTGTCTTTCATCTTCTTTTAGTTGTCTTTCATGTTCTACTGGTTGTCTTTCATCTACTTCTAGTTGTCTTTCATCTTCTTCTATTTTTTTCATATTTTTCTAATTGTATTTCATCCTCTTCTTGTTGTCTTTCATGTACTTCTAGTTGACATTCATCTTTTTCTAGTTGTTCTTTATCTTTTTTTTCTTATTGTCTTTTATTTTATTTTAGTTGTCTTTCATCTTAAACTACTTGTCATTCATCTTGTAATGGTTGTCTTTCATGTTCTACTTGTTGTCATTCATGTTTTACGGGTTGTCATTCATCTATTACTAGTTGTCTTTCATCTACTACTAGTTGTATTTCATCTTCTTCTAATTGTTTTTAATCTTCTTTTAATTGTTTTTAATCTTCTACTAGTTGTTTTGTCATTTTCTTCTAATTGTCTTTTATCTTGTACTGGTTGCCTTTCTTCTGCTTCTGGTTGTCATTCAACTTCTTCTGGTTGTCTTACATTTTCTTTTAGTTGTCTTTCATCTTCTAGTTGTACTGGTTGTCATTCATCGTCTGGTTGTCTTTCATCTTCTACTAGTTGTCTCTCATCTTCTACTACTTGTTTTTCATGTTCTACTTGTTGTCATTCATGTTCTTCTGGTTGTCTTTCATCTTTAACTAGTTGTCATTCATCAACTACTGGTTGTCTTTGATTTACTGCTAGTTGGCATTCAACTTCTTATAGTTGTCTTTCATCTTCTTCTAGTTGTCTTTCATGTTCTACTGATTGTCTTTCATCTTCTTCTAGTTGTCATTTATGTTCTACTAGTTATCTTTCATCTACTAATAGTTATTTTTTAATCTACAACTAGTTGTATTTCATCTTCTTCTAATTGTATTTCATTCTCTTCTAGTTGTCTTTCATGTTCTACTTGTTGTCATGTTTTTTTTCTCTGTTCAGTCTCGTCTTTTTTTTTATGATATGTGAGGAATTTTGCGATCTAAAACCACGAAAGTTTTCTATGCAATTTTCTCTCTCAAATGAGATCCATGATGAAGTATTTTCGGACTCGTCGTCAAGTAAGTATTTATATCTAGTCATGCAAGTATTTATACCTATACTTGCTAGTTATATTTTACATATGGCACTGGATGACGTCTGAAAGTATTAATATCAAGTATCGCAAGTATTTATATCTATGCACTAAAATATTTATATCTATTAGGTCAACTATTTTTGTTAAAGGAATGGATGATTGGAGAAGGTTGATGCAGGGATACATGGTCTATACTACTTCATTAGAGCAAGATTGACACATGGACGATTGGAGGACTGAAAAAATGGGATGATCATATCAAAGTATTAATATCTTATTTTTCAAGCATTTATACCTATGAAGATTGACGCGGAACGAGTGCGGGAACTGAGAAAGAGGGGACCATAGTACATCACTAGAAAAAGATTGATGTGGGAACGATTGAGTGACTGAAAAAGAAAGAACTCATATAATTATTCTAATTATAAATAATCTTGAAACAAGCCTAACAATTCACATGGCTAGATGTTGAATACGGTCAATACAGTGCACCTTGTTCCCCCATCATCTACAATGTCATTGTTAAGCCGATGCATGGTGAAGTCATAGACCAACAGGTTGTAGGCACAAACTTAGAGAAGTTAAGGTGCTTGACGTGTACGAGGCACGCTTGTCACAATTAATGCAAGTACTTGGCAGGAGATGTCATCAGTTTTGCTGATCTCAGTCATTTTCCGAGCACTTATTACATAATGTCGACAGAATACGGGTCAGTGTTTGACTCGTACCCGCATGCTAAGTCATGATGGGAGACTATCACGGCCAGACCATCTATTAGAAAGGTGATTGAAATAATGTCAGCTTAATTACGAAGGGAGTACTATTGATCCTTGGAAACTTTGAATGAATCGGACTTTGATTTTTGGTTTTTAATGGTTTAGGCTTTTGGGTGTGTTTCAGTCGATCATTTGATGCCTCGGAATTTAGTGGATTTAAATATGAATAAATGTAGACTTGAAAATTGAAATAAGCCATGGGACCCGTTCCAAAATTTGTTTCTGACTTTGGGGCGATCGTAGATTTGAAATAAGCTATGATATTAGTTGTATTCATTATTAAATTTTTTCTTGTTTTGATAAAATAAAACAAAAATATTTTATCGAAAGGATAAATTGGAATGTCAATGCAAATTTTTTTATCTGTTCAACAATAAATGATATGTACCGTAAAAAGACGGGTAAGAATGAAATTTTTTTTTGTTAACTTATCGTACGGGTATGTAAAAGAATTTTTTTCGTTATCATGAAAGATACGGATATGTAATTTTCATTATCATGAAGGGTACGGATATGAAAATATTTTCACCGACCCGTATCGTACGGATATGAAATTAGAATAATTCCATATTTAACTTTTGACAATCAATAAATTTTACAGGAGACAATATGCAAAAGTGTTGATTCAATTTATACCTATCGGGAGTTTATCATGCAGTTTGTACAATTGAAAAGTGATGATTTTGATTGCAGGAAAAAAAATAGGACAAAATTGAAAAATTGAAGAGAATCAAAACCCTCATGACAATAAGAGTTAATATTCAGACTCCACTATGTGAATTGTAGAAATTCATACGTCAATTTTCTATGACGTTTTTTTTGTATATAATACTATAACTTATTTTTATCATTCATCATTCTATTATATTAGTTGTAAAAATAGCTGTATAATTACTATTGTTGATAAAATAAATTTCTAAGTGTTTGATTAATATTATATGCGAATTCTAAATTTCTAATAATATAAAAAGGTCGATTTTTACCCATATGTTATAAGAAAAAGAAAATTGTTTCAAGGAATTAAGCAGTATTTACCCATACGTGTCCATAACATGGGTCGAGACGTGGATGGGACAGTATCCGGGAGGGTATACAGACAGAAAGGTATTTTTTCTATTAACAACGAGAGTATTCGCGAGAATATACTGACAATATCCTTCGTGGATATTATCACATTCTTGTAGTGATATATTGTTATCACATCTCAACTTTGCATGTCCAAAATCTGCAAGCTATTTTTGTGTGCATTTAACAGGTGATTTTTTTTATATTACAAAAAAATTGGCTAACAAAAGGAACAATATCTTTTTAAGTTCTACAGAAGAAAATGAGAAAAGTGAAATCCCTTAGGTTCAAAGGAATTATCCAACTTAATCCAAGAGAATATTCACTGATTTGACGTCCCGGTGCACTATTAACCTCAATTGTGCCGAGTAAAGGAGAGAGGAGAGGAGTGGGGATTTCAAATACTGGATCAAGGACAAATACGCTAGCAATTTATCACAATCTTCAATCAACCTCAATTGTGCAATTTATCGCAAACTCCGCTTCCTTCGCCGATAGCTAAATTTTAAATTTAACGGAAGGACTCCGTATGTAGCGTCTCTGTTAGAGCGACTTTTGACGCTAGATCGGACGGTTTAGAACGCCCATCGAACCGAATTTTCCGATGGGCCCCCGCTTCTTTCCATTGTAGCTTCACGGCCGCATCTTTTCTTTCTCCTTATTATTGCCCCCTCCTTATCTTTTTCACGCCACGAAAAAATCAAACACAAGTGAGTGATGCAGAGCAGAGTAGACTCGTCTGTCAGTCGCTTCTCTTCTCTTCCATCCAGCACCCACAAAAATGTAGCTGGAAATAGACGCACCTTGATCTGGTACGGCAATCGCCTGATCCGGTACCCCCTTACCCTTAACCTGGTCTTTTATATGTGGTTTTTTTTCTTTTCTTTTTAGTTTTACGTGGATGGTGCTTACACAGGAGGAACACTTGTTTCCAAAAGAAAGACCCGTTGAGGATGAAGATTGATAATGGAGGCAAATCAGTTAAGGTTCATTCTGCCCTGGAGAATTCTGAAGGAAATGACACGACTTCAAGTGGGTACCACCCTTTTGAAGAAATAGATGATCCTGTCGGCCATGATGGGGCCCATGTCAATGCTTCCCGCCTCTCTGATGCTCAAATTGCTAGGACAATTGTTGAGGTCTTTAGTTACAACTCAAATTTCTCATTCTGTTCAAATCATGCATTCTTCCTTTTTTGAGAAATTTAGATATATACCCATCATAAATACATGATTTAGATATTTCCCGATCTAAAGTTAACTATTTTATTAATGAGGGTTCCAATACCTCATACCTTTCATACCTCATATTTAATATTTTCGTTTTCAAAGTTCAAACCGTCGATCTGAACTGCTCAACATGATATCCATACTAAAATATGCCTAGGGATGAAATTTTATAATTTTTGGAAAATTTTTACTATTTTCTAAGATAGGCACAAAATCACTGTTTTCGAACCGTTCAAAAATAGTGATTTTGTACCTATCTGAAAAAATAGTAAAAAAAATTCAAAAATTATAAAATTTGGTCTCCATCCATATTTTAATATGGATATCATGTTGAGCGGTTCGGATCAATAGTTTAGACTTTGGAAACGAAGATATGAAAAACATGAGGTATTGGAACCCTCCTCTTTATTAATATACCCATTTCTAAATTTTATCTCTTATAAATATAATTTAATAACAAAAAACAACAGAATGGACAGTTTTGCCCCTAATATTTGAAATCCTAAATCCTGCGTCGCTCTCTCCCTTCCTGTGGCTCTGGTTCCCTCCCCCTTGCTCTCCTTTCCTGGTTACTTGTTTTCACTGTATTATTTACCTTGCTCCAATTGGGAGATTGAGGGCTGAGATAGACATTGAGATAAGCAAAGAAGTTATGAATGTATCGGGGTCAGAGTTGTTATTTCAATTCCTTGCTCAAATCAAAATATCAATTAAGGCCCAAACAACCTGCCTAAACCTTTGCATTTTATGTACCCTCCATGGTCTTTGGAATTTCAACCAAATGTTGACATCTACAAAATTACACAGAATGCATATATTGCAACTTTTTTTTTTTTCAGAAGAATGCTCCCTTGCCTCATCCCATAGTTTGCTTGACATAAACCTTCATTTCAAAATTATATTTTTTTTAAGAAGAAATTGAAGCACAACTGTTTAACTCCATGTTCATGATGAATTTGCACTTCTTCTATTAGTTTTTTTCTTGTAAGTTCCAAATCAGTATAAAATGAGAAAAAGGTGATTAACTTATTCTGTGTGAAGTTTTTTACTCTATAATAGCAATAGTTAGAAAGAATATCAGAAATAATATTGTGTTAGTTTGATGTTTTACTAAACCATATCACATTCAGTGAGAATGGTTTCCCATACATATAAAAGGGAAAGCTTAAACCATACCAGGAGAACTTAAATAAAAAATTCAATGATAGGCCTGATCTTACTGAAAAAACATAGAGGGTTTCAAGTACAGTTGGTGTTTATTGATTTCAATCATAGTTACAATATACAATTTGCCTCAATTTTTAGTTTACATAAAAAATTAACCATTGGAGTATGTATGGTTGGAGGCGTGAATAAAGTGCAGTGGTCCGTTGTTTTCTGTTACTGGTAAGTATCAGAAGAGTGTTGGTTTTACTTTGTGAGTTTTCCTAATTACTTTAAACCACAATCAAGATCTACTCCTTTGTAAGAAATTAAACTTAATGCACAGCGGAACTTATTTTCCATCTTCAAAGGCCTCCGTATGCTATCAATCAGACAGCTTCCAAGGCTCTGGGTTGATACGCTCCTGGTCTTGACTTGAGTTGTTGGCTCTCGAGTCCTTCCAAGAACTTGCAATCCTTTTCTCTGGCTACCCTAAATATTATGACAGAGTATCTTGTCTTTCAATGGAGCAGACAATTATGATGGATTGATTGCAAGCCTTGGAGACTCAGCCATTTTATAGCAGTGCAAAAACCCCAAACCTAGGGCAGCCGAAATTTGCTAATTCTTGGAAAACAAGTTTTCCAAGAAATCTTGATTTCGGATTTCAAGGATCTGGAAATCAGGAACTTCCAGAAAAAACCGAAATAAATCAGAATAAATTCTGATTTCCTTATTTAGTCTGTATTTATTACTGCTATTATTTTAATCAACTATAATCGGTCCATTAACAATTATATCGATTAACATTGTTCTATATGTATTTGTATCCAAAACCTTATATAAATACGTATAATGCCATGACTTAATTAATCACATTATTTGGCATATTTTAATCATTACATAAATGTAATCTTGCGACAGTATTTGATATCATAATCATAATGCACGCATGTCCAACTTTATTATTGTAATTAGACGTCTCTAAATCCAACAATCTCCCACATGGACAAGTGCAACCTTTTGATTATATATCCTTAACTTTATTGCATGCAACTTTTCTGTCTTTACTTATCGTATTTCTTAAACAATTCCGTCCATCAATTATGCTAACAAAGGACTTAAGCGGCATTTGTCACATTTATTCGCAACTAAACCGACATAAATCACGCTGCCAACATAACTGAATGACATGAATCTGATTTGGACATATAGTTTAGAAATTACACGCAAGTGTGATTAGACGTGCCTATTTCTAATTGAGTCACCTTCACTTTACTGTATGAGGCCAAGAATTTAAACTTTAAAGAAAGAAATAATGAAACTAAAATTGAATGCAACTTGTATATATATCATCAAAATTGTTTACAATTGCATTACATAGAACATCAGAACTCAAAAACATATTCAGACTCCCACATTTTCTAATTATCCTAAACAGATATTACACCCATACAAGCAACATGTTGGTGAAATTTCTTGGGTGGCAGTCCTTTAGTAAGAGGATCCGCAATCATGGAGTCTGTACCTATGTGTTCTATATATAATTCATTTTTCTCCACTCTCTCTTTTACAACCAAAAACTTAATGTCAATGCACTTCGACTTTGACGAACTTCGGTTGTTGGTGGCGTATAACACTGCTGAATTGTTGTCACATAATAATTTGAGTGGTTTCTGAATAGAATCCACAATTTTCAGCCTTGTGACGAAGTTCTTCAGCCATACGCCATGATTAGATGCTTCATAGCATGCGACAAATTCAGCTGCCATAGTGGAGGAGGCTACCAATGACTGCTTAGCGCTCTTCCATGACACGGCACCGCCTGCCATCATAAAGATGTATCTTGATGTTGACTTCATGCTGTCGACACATCCTCCAAAATCAGAATCGGTATATCCAATGACCTCGAGCTGTTCCGATCTCCGATACGTGAGCATATAGTCCCTAGTTCTCTTTAGGTATCTCAACACTCGCTTGGCTGCCTTCCAGTGTTCCATACCTGGGTTACTTAAATATCTCCCTAGCATTCCAGTAATGAACGCAATATCCGGACGCGTGCATACTTGTGCATACATGATGCTACCTACGGCTGAGGCATAGGGAATATCTTTCATGATGTTTTTATCTAAGTCAGTTTGGGGACATTGTTTTAGACTAAACTTATCTCCTTTTGATACAGGGGTATCTCCTGGTTTACTGTTTTGCATGCCAAATCTTGTTAGAATCTTATCGATATAGTTCCTTTGGGATAACCTTAGAATACCTTGAGATCTTTCTCTAAGTATTTCAATCCCTAGAACAAATGATGCATCACCAAGATCTTTCATTTCAAAATTCTTAAATAAAAAATTCTTAGTTTGATGTAACATGTCCTTATCGTTACTGGCAAGCAATATGTCATCTACATATAGAACCAAGAAAATAAATTTACTCCCACAGAACTTAAGGTATATACATTCATCTACTATGTTAGACTCAAAACCAAATGAGCTAACAACTTTGTGAAACTTATGATACCATTGTCGAGATGCTTGTTTTAGACCATAGATAGATTTCTTAAGTCTGCAGACCATAGACCCTGCATCACCTGATACAAAGTTTTCTGGCTGCTTCATATAGATCGTTTCATCAATGTCACCATTGATAAATGCCGTCTTTACATCCATCTGATGAAGTTCTAAATCATAATGTGCTACAAGCGCCAATATAATCCTTAAAGAGTCTTTCGATGAAACTGGAGAGAAAGTCTCTTTATAATCAATGCCTTCTTTCTGTGTGAAACCTTTCGCAACAAGACGTGCCTTGTATTTTTCAACATTGCCTTTAGAATCCCGCTTAGTCTTAAATATCCATTTGCAACCAACGGGTTTCTTGCCTTTAGGCAACGGAACGATATCCCAAACGTCATTGTCGTACATAGATTTCATTTCTTCATTCATGGCATTAATCCACAATTGAGAGTTAGAGCTTTCCACAGCTTGTTTGATATTAACAGGATCATTTTCAAACAAGCCAATGTCAAACTCATGTTCTTGAAGATATGCATAATCCTTATATTGTGTAGATCTTTTCTCTCTAGTAGATCTCCTAACTGGCACAGGCTCTAGATTTTCTTGAGGTTCAATTACAACTTGATCTTCAACAAGAGGAGGAACATCATTACCAACTTCTGAATCTCCCACAGGCCCTAGGCCATCAACATTTGTCATGTCAATGTTAGGGTTTGGGTTGGGTTCAGGTCCATTTGTGTTCTCTATTCCATGTTGAGTTTCTAACTGAGTTGTTTGGGATGATGAAGTTTGCACATTGTCAAAAGATGTATTTCTAAATGCAATCGGAATTTGAATAAAACTAGGATTTTGGTCCATTGTCTCATTCGCATTCGTCTCTTCTTCTTCTTCAAAAATACTATCTTTTGTCATATCTCCCCCTACAAACTCATTATTCTCAAAAAATTTTACACTTCCTGACTCGAAAACTGTATGTTCTGTTGGATTATAGAATTTGCACCCCCTAGATCGTTCAGAATAGCCTATAAAGTAACAACTAACGGTTCTTTCGTCCAGTTTCTTTTCGCTTGGCTTATAAGGCCTAGCTTCACATGGACATCCCCAAACTCTCAAATGATTCAAGCTAGGCTTGCGCCCAACCCATAACTCGTAAGGGGTCTTGTTAGCTGCTTTAGTAGGCACTCTATTAAGTATGTATGCTGCAGTCTTTAAGGCTTCTCCCCACAAATTCTCAGGTAGAGTTGTACGAGCAATCATACTTCTCACCATGTCTTTAAGGGTGCGATTTCGTCGCTCAGCAACACCATTCATTGCAGGCGAACCTGGCAACGTATACTGAGGCACAATTCCGCATTCCTCTAAGTATTTTGCAAAGGGACCTTGACGCTGTTCTCCTGATCCATCATAATGACCGTAGTATTCACCACCACGATCAGAACGAATGGACTTTATACGTTTGTTAAGTTGTAACTCAACTTCCGTTTTGAACTTTATGAACACGTCTAATGCTTCCGCCTTTTCTTTTATTAAGTAAATATGACCATATCTTGAATAATCATCTATGAATGTGACAAAGTAACGGTGACCATTTCTTGTAGCCTTTGGAAAAGGACCACAGATATCCGTATGAATCAATTCTAAGACATCATTACACCTTTTTGCATCATACTTACGTTTATTAGTTTGTTTTCCTTTTATACAATTTACACCTGAATCTATCCACCAAGTATATCTAGATACAGAACTTAAATTAACTTCAGAACAAACTAAAGCAAGAGACACACCTTTCTTTGCCAACCATGCATGATAGTTGGTGCAGAATTTCTTTGTATGTCCTGGCGCTTTGCAGAAAAAACAGTTCTTTTCATCTGCTTTCGCAGAAGTATCTTCCTTCTTGCTTTTCTGCGCGGCATTGTTTGCAGCTATCTTGGTAGGTCCCTTTTCCTTGGCAGTAAACTTGCGCTTTTTGACTTTACCCTTAGGATTAGATGTTACTACATGAGCACTTTCTCCCTTAGTCATTTTCTGTCTCTCTTCCTCCTGCACCAACTGAGCCTCAAACTCAGGTAGTGTCCATGTCTCTCTTTGACAATTATAAGTCATCTTGAATTGACTAAAGTTAGACGGGAGAGACAGAAAAATGAACTCAATGAGAACCTCATCAGAGATGTCATAATTATGCCCTTTCAAGGCACGTTGTAATCTTGTCATCTCAATAACATGCTCTCTAACCCCTTCTTTTCCCTTGTATTTTATTGTTGCCAACTTCACAAAGAGTGTACTAACTTCAGTCTTTTTACTCTTTGTGAATTTCTCTTCAAGGGCCTTAAGGTATTTAATAGCGCCGGTCTCTGTATCAGGTATTATGCCTCGAAAAGTCTCATGGATCGTTTGCTTTATCACCATTATGCACATGCGATCTGAATGCTCCCATTTCGTAATATCAGCCTTCTCTTGGGGAGTTTCCTCACCCTCTTTATTAGGCTTGGGGCGATCAAATCTCAGTGCTGTGTCCAATTGCATGATCCCTAAGACTAATTTCAGCTTTTCCTCCCACTGTTTGAAATTGTTCCCCATGAGGGGCTTAATCTGACTTAGATTTGACATTATGTTTAGATCTGAAAATTCAAGAACAAGGAAATAATTTAGATATAATGCGTCACGATTTGATCCTTAATCATAATTCTAAAATCTATCTAAAGGCCTGTGTAAAACTATTTGCTCCATTAAATCTTTAGCCAAAGCACCATTCACTAATGAAACACCTTTGGGTGCAATCATTACCTTCAGGCACTCTGGTGTAGTGAATAAAGTACAAACATGTAACATTTTTGTCAATCAACCTTTGGGTCAAATTAACATATCCATTAACTAACGACCAGGCCAGTCAACAGGGGGAGGAGGATCACAGACGGATCACTTATGTTCCAAGCCCCTGATGCTTTTCTAGACATCGCTAGTCCATGTGTGTTGCAACTTATTTTTATTCACTACCCTTATGCACCAAACAACTTAGTAGGCGCCAACCCTCATTTGGGAAAGCTAACACCCACGTCCATTGTCAGCACGTCATTTCAACTTGTCATGAGTCATCCTTGCAATCGTCTTACAAAGAGCGGTTCGTTTGCGAACATCAATGCTTGACTCATGCGAAAACAGCACATGTATACCTAAAACGCCTTTAGTTAGATTTCAAAATTATGCCTAAAACCTAATCTAGGACGTACCTATAGTATCTACTCGTCCTAAATAGAATACAGTATCTTATAGCACTTTTAAATTAGAATATACTAATTTTATATGTCAACTATATTCATCAAAATAATTATTAGGTTTTAGCAAAACTTTAGCAATTTCTACAATGATCATCTTTTAGAAATGCTTCAATAATTTTATTGCTTCCATACTTAGTATAAATTTTATGCCATAATAAGCATTATTGATATCAAATCAGAATTTAGTATTAGAGCCTTTAATTGGTGTTAATACCAATTTTAAATAATATCTAAATTCTAATAATTAGGCTAAATATAGCATAATATATATAGTAATTATAGCAATTATAGCAATTATAATTATTATAACCTAAATTACAATTACTTACAATTACTCCTAAAGTCTGAAAATTTGGTAACCCAAAAATAATCTAGACTTAATAAAATTTTCAGATATGGAATTGAGGGAAAACTGATTTTTTTTTTTTTTTTTTTTATGGTCGAAAAATCTAAAACAGTCATTTTGAGGGCTTAAGCAGCAAGTTTTGACAACGAAGTTGTTAATGGCTGGCTAGATCCTTTTTCAAGGTTTCCGAATTGTGGTCGTGCGTCCAAATCGGAGTTACGAGTCAAAAGTTTGATCTGTTTTAAGATCACTACCTCAAATCAATTGTTTATGACTAGATCTGAAAATTCAAACCTAAATTACTTTCTCTAATTCGAATTTAAAACCTTAAATTGTTGCATAATTGATACTTTCTTATTTTGAAAATTAAAATTTCAAATAAAAACTTCTCCAAGATCGCACGAAGCGCAAGGATGGGTTCAAATTTAAGATTTTAATTCAAAACCGCATGAAAAAAAAACGGTTAAAGCAAAATTTTAACAATTCCTTTTGCAACAATTAAATTCGATATGAAAAATAGAAAGCAATTAAAACCGAATTAAACTGCAATTCTTACATAAGGTTGCTCTGATACCACTTGTTGGTTTTACTTTGTGAGTTTTCCTAATTACTTTAAACCACAACCAAGATCTACTCCTTTGTAAGAAATTAAACTTAATGCACAGCGGAACTTACTTTCCATCTTCAAAGGCCTCCGTATGCTATCAATCAGACAGCTTCCAAGGCTCTGGGTTGATACGCTCCTGGTCTTGACTTGAGTTGTTGGCTCTCGAGTCCTTCCAAGAACTTGCAATCCTTTTCTCTGGCTACCCTAAATATTATGACAGAGTATCTTGTCTTTCAATGGAGCAGACAATTATGATGGATTGATTGCAAGCCTTGGAGACTCAGCCCTTTTATAGCAGTGCAAAAACCCCAAACCTAGGGCAGCCGAAATTTGCTAATTCTTGGAAAACAAGTTTTCCAAGAAATCTTGATTTCGGATTTCAAGGATCTGAAAATCAGGAACTTCCAGAAAAAACCGAAATAAATCAGAATAAATTCTGATTTCCTTATTTAGTCTGTATTTATTACTGCTATTATTTTAATCAACTATAATCGGTCCATTAACAATTATATCGATTAACATTGTTCTATATGTATTTGTATCCAAAACCTTATATAAATACGTATAATGTCATGACTTAATTAATCACATTATTTGGCATATTTTAATCATTACATAAATGTAATCTTGCGACAGTATTTGATATCATAATCATAATGCACGCATGTCCAACTTTATTATTGTAATTAGACGTCTCTAAATCCAACAAAGAGAAAAGCAAAGAGAAAGTATCGGAAGAAGCAAAGAGAAAGGAAATAAGGCAGAGAAAGAATCTATGGTATTATTGGCAAAAGTTTACGTTTATGCTAAATGCACTCAACTTTGTCATCTCTGTTAGCAATATAGAATTCTAAATAAGGGGCAAAACTGTCCATTCAGTTTTTTTTAATTATTAAATTATATTTTTTTAAGTGAAAAAAATTCAGAAATGGATATATTAACAAAATATTTAAGTTTAGATGGGGAAATAACTAATTTTTAAATTTAGATGGAGAAATATCTAAATCATGTATTTATGATGGGTACCTATCTAAACTTCTCTCCTTTTTTAGACATCATCCCACTAAATGTGATCATGCAGGTGAACAACAAAGCAGCAATAGTGCTGTCGCTTGACGATGATTTTACTGATTCATTCACTTACGACAAGTTGTCCTATTCAACTGATGAGCATGGAGGTACTTCAAATGTTATGTAGTGGTATCAAATTGTAACCACTTGTCCTTATAGTCTGATTTTCAATTTGTACATTATTGCGCAAGGTTCTTAATATTTTCTCTTGAAGTTGGTATAAATGGCAATCTGCTCAGATATTTACTTTGAAGTCGATAAAGAAGAAGAAGTTCTGATGGAGTTTGCTGGTGATAGAATTGTGGTATTGGCTTCCAAACTCAGTATTTTCACTTTTATTAAAGTTATTAAGGGTTTCTAAGTAAATAATAACATTTGATTACTGACAGTTTCCAAATTTTGATACCTTATAGAAAGTTATAATTGGGTTAGATAGTTCAGAGATGATTGTGGACGACAGGCATGGAATCGATGCCTATGATTTTGACATGGATATAATCCGTACTGATGACTACATCCATGGTGATGAAAGTGACTCTGATGATGAAGAAGATGTGGGGTTAATAATTTAATCTGTGGAATGAATTTTTATTCGATTTTCAGGACTTTGGTGAACTTTTTTCTCAAAGGAATTAAACTTTTTTTGTAACAGGATGATATAGAATTTTTCATTGTTGGTCATGAATCTGAGGAGGAGCCCAATTGGTCCGAATTTGAGACGATGAAGTCTGTTTATCCACCTGACTTTGCCAAGTCAATAGCACAGGTCTGCATTATTTTTCTATTTTATCCTGTTCTTGCTGAAGAAAAATAAAATTTATGTTCTTCTGGCAATGGTTGTGCTGCTGCTGCAGCCTTTGGTGCTCAAGTGTTGCGTCAAGTGTCAAACACGCACTGTTCTTTATTTTCTTAAATGGAATATAATTAATTAGCAGAATGCTTGAAAGGTACCAAATCAATCAGAGGGCTCTGGCGCTAAGAGTTGGCACAACTTCTCTTTTTCATTAATACTTTAAAACTCAAAATTCAATTGACAAGTCCAACTGTCGATCTTGTTCTTCTTCTCGAGGCATGTGTCCATGTAAAATTTCGTGAGTTTTTGAGCTTGATCCATACAAGTTCAATAATTTCATAAAATGAGTGGATAAAAATAGCTGCTGTAGATAAATTTTCGTGCATTCAATATTAGGGCTCTTGATGTTGTAAAAAGCGAACCCAGTTTTTTTTTTAAATTTAACGTGGATGCATCCCTCGTGAAGAAGAACAAGATTATTAGTTGTGGCACCTGAATTCTTCTCAATTAATTAACAGGCTATTGAAAAAGCTGGTGCTACATATAATTTATTTATGCAACTCATCATGAAGTAAGTCCTATAACAAATTATGGAGGAACTTTGTCATCTTTGTGAACAGGCTGTATGTGGTACCAAAATTGATTGGACCAATTATCCGGCATCAGGTATTGTGGTGAAGGGATATCTGAGACCTGCCTTTTCGAATGAGCAAACAATGGCCAAAAGAAATAAGTCAACTGTTAATGGTAATTTTAACAAAAAATTACATTTTCAATAAGCTGAGTTGCTTATAATTTTTCTTAAATTCTTTTACACCAATGTGCAGGAGAAAATGATGACATAGATCAAAATAAGCAGGATGGGTCAACTCATTTTCTAAAACTTGAATTGGAAAATATTCAGTTAATTACTGCTTGTGGAAATCAGGTTTTTTTTCTTTCCTTTTATGCAAGTTATGTGTTAGTTCTCATATGTGCAAAACTAAATTAGAATATCTAAGAAACCCAATGTTTGGGAACAATTAAGAACTAGTAATACGGTACTTGAGGGGCTGTAGTGGATTAAGCCCTTACTACTTTAGTCCCTCTTAATCTAACCGAACAATTCTCTTAGAAAGGATCCTCCTTAAGACCTCCTCAAGGACTGTTTTGACAATTTGTCCTTGCTTCCTTAAGAAGTTTAATTTATCTAACTGAGCAATTATCTAAGAAAGGAGTCTCCTTAAGACCTCCTTAAAGACTGTTTTGACAATCCTTGCTTCCTTAAGAAGTTTAATTTATCTAATTGAATTATCGTTTTGATTTCATCACCATATATCTTTTGTCAAATGAAAATGTTTTATATAGTTGGACTAGGGATATATGAGAAGTTATGGTGTTGTTGTGTCTTATCCATGTCGTTGATCAAACAAAAATGTGATACCAAATGTCAATTGTGTGTATATGTTGTTGTCTCTTTACATCTTTACATAAATATTGTAATTCAATTTGTTCATAACGTTATGGTGTTTTGTTGTTGCCTAACCTACTAAAAAGCATAGCAAAACAAAAATAAAACAATTGTAAGGATGTTTAATATATTAGGACAGTTTAATTGTGGTAGATATATTTTTCAAAATCGTACTCAATACGCCAAGTGATAGGACCTAGCTCTGTGTGGTAAGCTGTACTACTGCTGGTGACGGGATCAGCAATAAAATGTTGGAGTATTTATAACAATTATAATAATTGGTAGTGACTAACACAAACTAGAAAATGTTCCACTGCAAGTACCTCTAAATCTTTCTAAATTGTTTTAGATTAATTTTCTTGAACTTGTGCAAATATTTGTATGCGCATGTGGTCATTTGTATTAGCAGATCCATAATAACTTTTCTTTTAAGGTGTTAAATTGGTTTGATATTTTGAATTGTCTAAATCTTATTCTTTACAGGCTACAGTGAACATACAGGAGTTTTGGGAAGCAAAACCAGATGTTATAGCGCACTCAGCAGCAAATATCATATCACGGCTAAAAGCTGGTGGAGAGAAAATTACACAAGCCCAAAAATCCCTCTGTTGGAGGAACTTAGGTTTGCAAGTCGAGGTGCTATTATCTCTTTAAGGACTTCAAATTCAGTTCTCGGACAATTTGGTACCATATATGCCGGCTTATTCTGGAAACAAGACCAAAGATTCATATTAGTCTGAAAAAGAGTCACATTCATAAAAGTAAAGCTAGTATGATCTAAATCTCATCAAGGAATTCATGAGATTAACTTCAAAAACCATCATATTGACTTCAAATGACAAATTCTAACCATGAGTTGATCTAGTTGACCAGCCAAGAATCTACATTTCATTTTTTTAATTTTTTTATAATGTTTTGCATAAGATCAAGATATTCTAAGTGAATTGTTTTGGTCACTTTTTAGTAATTTTCAGCCTCTTGATCTTATGAAAATAAATTCACAAAAATAAAAAGTTTGAAAAGGTAAACGGTTGGCTTGTCAAGTAGATTAAGGTCTAAAGTTTGAATTCTTCATTTGAAGTCAATCAATGATTCTTGGGTCAAGTTGGTGAACCTGCTAGGGGAACTTAAGTTCATACTTGCTTTGCTCCATATATAATGCCACATACTATTCCGTACTAATATGTTCTGCCAAATTCTTTAGTATTTTTGTCAAAAAGAAATCCTCGGGCTCCAGAAACATTTTTCACTACTGAATCACAGCATTTTGGGTGTTTTAGGAAGCATGCGTCATTGGGGTGGATAGCTTGGGTTTCGATGTAAAAGTTTGCTCCAATAAACAGCTGCATGTTGTTAGATTTGCATTTGACAAACGAGTAAGTTCTCTTGCTCCTGTTTTCAGAACCTGATAATGGCGTCCAAAGATTAAAAAAATAAAAAATAAAAAAAGTCCCTAAAGGAGTCTGTATTTCGGTCCCTAAAAATATTCTTAATTGTAATAGGTTGGTTTTTTTTTCAGTTTCCACCACAAATGGGTGAAAATCCAAGTCATCGGCCCTGTGAATTGAGCCATTTTTTATGTTTTAGATGAATATCTTATTGTCAATTCCAACTAGCAACATTCCATTCCTGCCAGTTAAATGCTGTCCTGATCTGCTTTTAACAGCCTTTGTGCTGTTGCAAGTACCACGCATAGATACTATTATCAACAAAAAGTCTCTGCTTTGATGCATGACCCTATCAGCAAGTGCGCAGTAGGATCGCCATGGGTTATTTTCTACTGCTAGGTCTGGTAACATTGGAAAAATTAGGTCCACATGTTATTTTTTTCTGGATATCCATATGTTCGTTCTTACTGTATGATGTCATAATTATGTTCTGTGCAGAAAGCTGTGGTAGTTTTTTGTCTGCAGAATCTTACAATTTTTTGCAATTCAGGCTACTTCTGAATTTGGAGCAGAGAAACAAGTGCATGATTTATTGTTTCCCAGGATTCAAGAAGACAAGAGAGAGCAACAAGCAAGTCAACATGAATGCTGAGTTAGCTAGCATTTAAGCACTTGTACTTCGAGAACTTGATCAATGAACGTGGTGTGCTCAAATAAGAAAGAAAAATTATTCCATTTATAATATTATTTATCAGGTTAATTACATAGATCTCAATCTTTATAATTGTAACAACAAACGATTGATTCTTCAATGTGTTAAATTGTTGATAACCTCGATCGTTGTTCTTTAATCACCCCTGAAATGCCTCTCTTTTGAAAAACTTGGTAGATTCTACCTACTAAGTTTTTCAAATGCCTCTCCCCCTCTCTCTCTTTAGAGTAGGTTTGGATGGAAGCTAGAATAGCTAAAATAGCGAAATTTAATAATAGTAAATGAGAATAGAGAAAAAATAGTAATTTTTAGATTAGTGTGAAAATGGTGCTACTCGGATTAGTAAAAATATTGTTTGGATTGTACATTTGAAATAGTGAATAGCTGTAACCGATAAATAATAGTGTTAACAAGGTGCTAATTAAGAGAAAATATAGGCAAGTGGGATCTTAAACAAATTGTCACAACGTGGAGATAACATAAAGTGGTGTCAATTTTGTCATTTCGGGACTGTGTTGGCGAAAATCCGAGAAAGAAGCATTTTTCCCTCTCTCTCTCTTCACACTTTCGAATAGTAACTATTCCAACATTTACAAGGAATAGAGTGAAAGTGAAAATTGGAATTTCTATATTTCTCAATTAACAATACTAATACTGTACAAATATATAGACCAAAGCAAAGGAAAATTTAAAATAGGAAAGAACAACTATTACGTAATTACAGTTATTACCTAGTTACAGCTATTATTATAATTACTATGATTTCTTTAACACTCCTCCTCAAGTTGGAGCATATACATCTAACATGCCCAACTTATTATATATACTATCAATGTGTGCTTTTCAAAGTGGCTTGGTTAGGATATCTGCGAGCTAAAGATCTGTTCGAACATGACTCAGTTGGATGTATGGAGGCTACGAAGTTGTGCCTCTGACAAAATCCCGAACAAGGTGACCTGATTCTTGGCAATGTGCATTGTTGCTTGGTTGTCACAGTGTAATGTCATCAAACCATCATGGTGAACACCTAGTTCGTTGAGTAAACGCTTCGTCCACACTAACTCACAGGAAGTGTTTGTCATTTCACGGTATTCTGACTCTGCACTGGATCGAGCCACAACAGTATGTTTCTTACTCTTCTAGAAAACAAGGTTCCCACCAAAGAAGACACAAACTCCAATAGTAGACCTCTGACTGGTAAGACAACCTGCCCAATCAGCATCGGTGAAGCCTGCTATCATGTCATGTCCCTGGTCAGAATATACTAGAATTTTCCTTAGAGATCCCTTGAGATACCTGAGGATTCAAACAACAGCATCCCAATGTGTAGTGCGAGGGTCCGACATGAACTGACTCACAACACTCACTGGATAAGAAATGTTAGGTCGAGTAACTGTCAAGTAATTTAGTTTACCAACCAGTCTTCGATATCTCTCAAGATCATGTAGTAGCTCTCCATCCTCTGGCATAAGCTTGGTCTCAGGGACTATCGGCGAATCAACTGGTTTGCATCCAAGTAGCCCGCTTCCTGAGAGCATATCCAGCACATATTTCCTCTGACAGATGAGAAGCTTGCCACGAGACTGTAATACCTCAATGCCGAGAAAGTACTTGAGTTTGCCAATGTCAGTAATCTGAAATTGCTCGCTCAAGAACTTCTTCAAAGCGGAGATCACATCGTCATCATCACCAGTAATGATGAGATCATCCACATACGCAACTAGCACTATAGTCTTTCCCTTTAAGTGCCTGTACTATGGTTGCCGAGTGTATATCCGCTCACATGAGGAACGATGTCGACTTGAGTATTCAGGCTGTCCGAATTGCTGTTGCTGAAAGGTACAACGGTCAGATACCGGCGTACAACAAACTATGGCGTGGCCATGAGTTGGCAATAGCCCATCAATTTGACAGTTGGGAGGGGTCATACTCTCTTGTAGTTCCATTGTTGGAGGCAATCAAAAGAAGTAACCCAGGTACTACATTGTTCCTTCATTTTTTACGTCATTTCATTATCAATCAAAAATTGAACTTATTTTTTTAAATTTATTGACAGAAACATTGTTTGAGGTGACCTCATTTCCCACTGGTGAACCTGGACCATGGAGGTATTTTCATAGGGCGGTTTGGGCATTTGGACCGTGCATAGCTGCTTTTCAACATATCAGACCGGTCATCATTGTTGATGCATGTTTCCTGTCAGGCCGGTAAAAAGGTAACTAATTTGATTGTTTTCACTTTATTTATTTTAGTTGATTTCGGCTCTTAAAAAATTAATTTGATTGTTTTACCACAAGCAAGCTGTTGATTGCAACCGGGTACGATGCTGAAAACCAGCTCCTCCCGTTGGCTTTTTCACTGGTAGAATCAGAGAGTTATGACGATTGTGCGTGGTTCATGAAATGGTTGCGCCGTAATGTAATCCGCTCCAGATTCATGTGTGTCATCACTGATAGGAGAAAGGGTATCAAGAAGATGTTCAGACAAGATGATATGGGGTGGAACGAGGATGATGAGGATCAATGTGTTCACCGTCTTTGTGCTACTCACATAGCCGAGAACATGAAGAAGAACGGTTGCAGTGATAAGGCAATCTGTTTTTTTAGAATATGTGTGGCTAAGAGGAAGATGAGGAGATACGAGCAAGAAATGCAAGCAATGGGGCAGGCATGTGACATTGCCCTCAATTGGCTGGACATTGTGGGTAAATATTTGGATCAAGATGAGAACGAGTGCCCCAAACCATGGAAGATATTTCAAGCACTGGACGGTGGTTACCGTTGGGACATCATGACTACAAACGGGTCCGAGTCGCTTAATAATGTCTTCAGGTCCTCTCGTAAGCTACCGGTTACAGCAATAATTGAAGACACATTTTACAAATGTATGACATGGTTTGCGCAAAGGAGGGCCAAAGCGGAATGGGAAGTCAGTCAAGGTCAACAATTCTCATGTCGTGTGCATCAAGTACTTTTATTTGTGGTTCTTTCTTCATAATTTTTAATGAACTTTGTTAAAAAAAAATCTGGCTTCTTCATTATTTTTTAATTTTTCGTAGCTGATCAACAAACGGTTCGAGAGGTCCGATAAAATGAAGATGCTGGGGGGCTTTGGAAACAACAACGAGTTCGAGGTAACCTCCACACAGGAGAGAGTTCACACTTTCATACCTGACAATTCTGGTCGGTTTACCAAGGCCAATTACAAATACACGATGATAATCGGGGATGATCACACGGTAACTTGCACGTGCCAGAAGCCTCAATTGGAGAGAATACCGTGCTCTCATGTTCTGTCCGTGTGTCGTCTCCGAGGCATCGACCCTGGCGTCTTTGTAAGTCACTGCTATCACGTCCATACACTGATCAACACATGGAGCGCTCAATGGCATGTGTATGGAAATCAGTCGGAATGGCCTCAACACGATGGCCCGGTCCTTGTTCCACAGGATAAAAATATTTCTGTGGGCAGAAGACAGCACAACAGAATTCCGATGTGGATGGACGTTCTACATAATAGGAGAAGAGGACACCAAGCCGGCCCAGATACACAAGAAAGACAAAACAGAGCTGCTCGAGCTGCACGAGATTGAGAGTTAATGTTGCTTTTTTAATTGTACTCGTAAAACTGTTGTTTATTTTCGGTTAATTAGACGTATTTGTAATTTCCGATAACATTAGCATTGTTCTATTGTATGCTTCTTTATATGGCTCCTTGTTCTATTGTAATGTTTATTTTGATCAAACAAACGACGAACAACAATTTCAGATTAAACGACATTTCAAACATAAGTAATTACACACAACTTCCAATACAAACTTTACATTTTTGATAAAAATTTCCAAAACAAAATCATAATAAACTTCAGAATCAGATTAAAAAAAAAACAGGGGCCGCTCCGGCATATAGCGGCCCTGGGTTCGCTCCGGCATAGTGCGGCCCCATATGGGGGTCCGCTCTGGCATTCTGCGGCCACCCTCATATGGGTCCGCTCCGGTGTTATGCGGCCGTGCTAGAATTAGAATTGTCAGAAAACCGTGGTTGTTTGGTTAATTTATTTTTTTTAAATGTTATAAATAAAAATTTCGGAAGTGATAATTTTGTATATGAATATAGAAAAAAAAAATTATAGATTATCGTTAATGAATTATTTTGATATATAAATTACAGAATTTAGAATTTTTACTATTAAAGAGTTAAAAAAAATAGAAGCATAATGAACACAAAAAAAAAAACTTTTAATTGATTATACCGTTACAAATTTGTTGTGACACTTCTAGCACCATTTCAGGCTAACACAGCCAAAATCAATTCGAGTGGTCCAAACATAATTTGAGATTTGTTTTAACCCGCTAAAAAAAACTTGTTTTATTTGTTTCAAAATTAGATAAACATCAATCACATACTATCCGGAAACAAAAAAGGATTAGATAGACATCAATGCATATTGCATATACTATCCGGGAGGGAGCGGTACAGCGGGGGCGTTCCGATGCCCATGGGACTAACTACCAAGGCTGGTTCGATGGGTAGATCCAACGTTCAATCATGTGTTAAGATCCGTACAATCAAATTGATCTCCACTTGATATATATATAATTATCAACTAATTATACTTAAAAATAGTACGGATGCATTCATGATCCTATCCCTTCCCTCCAAAATACTTTGCTCCTGGTGTAGATATTTTAAAAAGGTTAATAAAGCGCGTGATTTCAGGAGAAAAGAGAATACCAGATTAGAATCGTATACACCAGCCAAATTTTAGTCTCTCTCTGTCGCTCTCATTTCCAATTTCCTCTTGAAGGAAATCGGGGAGAAGAGAAAGGGATTAGCGTCTGTTCTCCCTCGATTGTTTTCCTTGTTAGTGTACATTTCTTGTTTTCAATTTTATATTTCTGCATTTTTTTCAGAATACATCTCAAATTTGATTCTTCGATTCCTTTTTTTTATCTTTATATTGCTATATTGCTACATTCTTTCAGATGTTCGATGAAATGCCTCTTGTGTGTTCATTCTTTCGTTAGCTACCCTGAAAAAAAACAAAAGAGGCTTTGAAAGCTAAACTTGGTTTGGAAATTAAATGTCGAATTCAACTAATTCTCTATTTTTATCTCCCAACCCATCTCCTACAATTGAATTCCCTACAATTTCACCTCCACCACCTCAAACTGGTATCAATCAATTAACCCCACCACCTCCTGCTGTCAATCAATTCACCCCACCACCACCTTCTGATGTCAATCAATTACCTCTACCATCTCCTAGTGTCAATCAATTACCTCTACCATCTCCTAGTGCCAATCAATTAACTCCCCCACCTCCAAATGCTATTCAATTAACTCCCCCACCTCCAAATGCCATTCAATTAACTCCCCCACCTCCAAATGCCATTCAATTAACTCCCCCACCTCCAAATGCCATTCAATTAACTCCACCACCACCCGGTGCAATTCAATTAGCTCCACCACCGCCCGGTACCAACCAATTAACTCCACCACCTTTCGTTGCCGGTCAACTTGATCCTGAGCTTATTGAAAACAAAAATACACCAAATCCACAAATAACCAAATCTCCACCTCCGATACCACCGCCTCTCAATACCGTACCAGTCCCAGTTTTACCACCCCCACCGGGTAACCCTGTATCAGTTCCAGTTCAAATAACACCTCCTGACTTGGTACAGCAACCTCCTCCTTCAATATCCTCACCAAGCATTACACCATTCCAACCACTACCAGTACCATCACCTCCACCTCCAGTTGACCCCTTGATTGCATTACCTCCTCCAGTTGTACCAGTACCAGTACAGGTACAGACCCCACCTTCCCCGCCTTTTCCTAACCCCATTTTTTCTCCTCTTACCAATCCAACTGATACCTCGTCTGTACCAGCTGTCCATGTCGAGTCACCACCAACACGAGATTTTTCAACAATGGTACCACAAACTGGTACTTCAGACTCATCTCCGGCAACTATTGGAATTGCTCTTGTGGCTGGTTTCATGCTTTTTTGCCTCATGTATCTTTTTGTTGTTTGTGTGAAGAGGTTGAGAAGGAACTGGGCAACTAAATTTCCTGGCCAGTATAAAACCATGGAAAAAAATGCTGGTACGAAAAGTTACTTTTGTGGTATATGTTATGTGAAATCACTTGGTTGTTACTGATTATAGCGGATTGCACAATAAGATTTGAAAGTTGAAACAAAGTAAAATAAAATAAAATAAATTTTGATATCAATATCAACTATGTAGTATGCGCCAAATGGCAGTATCATGGTGCCAACACGGTGATTAGTGCATGTGAACATTTAATCAACTAAATGACTTTTCTTTATTTTTATTTGTATACTTCTTTCTGTACTTATCTATTGTGGTATATGGCCTCCATACAGGACCAGTTTCTTCAACCAACTCCAATCTTGATTCAAATGGAGGATTTTCATACCAGCATTTATATGACTTGACTGGTGGCTTCTCAGACACCAATCTAATTGGTGAAGGTGGCTTTGCACATGTCTATAAAGGTGGTTACTACTCAAAATATATAGATTTTTTTTCTCCTCTTTATGGCCTTAATTAGTATCTAACAGTACACATATGGTGGTATTATTAAGCACAATAGTAATATTTTTCCGTCATGATTTTCTTCTCTTTATAGGATGTAGCACACATACATACCAGCTCACATCTATTTTAGTAGTTCGCAAATCGGGTAAAGGGTAAACTTCAGTGATGGGAATAAAAAGCAAAAGAGAAGTGGTCAAAAACAATTTGTAATATTTGTAACATGCAGTCCAAAGATAAAAAAATAACTTGTGAAGCTAGAAAACAGTGATACAAGAAAAGCATTAAGAGACCCCAACTGATGTAGCCCAAAGAAACATTGATTTCAAAATTAAAAATTCTTAATACAAATTTTGCAAAAAAGATTTGATTGACTTGGCAAAACGTTGCAGGGCGGTTACCAAATGGGACTGAGGTGGCAGTGAAGAAGATCAAGCAAGATAAATCAGCGGGACAGGAAATGTGGTCAGAAATGGAGATTATATGTCGAATTCATCACCGGCATCTCGTCAAATTTCTTGGATACTGCTTCACTGAGCCGTATCAGTTGCTCGTCTATGAGTTTGTTCCCAATCAAACCCTCTCATACCACTTACATGGTTAGTTTTTTTCCGAAACTCTTCTGATAATAACACCCAACCTTTTACTGCATTTGTGGATACCACTTGGTGTCTCTCTAATATATATATATATATACCGGATACCATCAAAACATTTATTGGGTTCTTTGCAAATTTGTGAAGGTCATTTAACTGGTCCTGATTTTTCTACCTTGGGTCTACAAAATTGCTTTCTGACAAGTTCATTTGAATTAAGAACCCAGCATATAAATGCTCCTTGTTTGGTGTTCAACTTAATTTGATTCTAGGGAAAACATGTTCCTTGTTTGGTATTATAATTATTTTTTAAAAGTGGTGTGAATTTGGTGGTGTGAATCTTATTGTTAGTTGTTTTAATTAATTTCGAGAATAGTGGTGTGAATCTTACGTTTCAATTTGATTCATGATTCACCGACTTGATTCCAAATATAATGATCCATGATACAAATCGCAATTTGAACCCATTGAGTGAAATTGTGCATAATAATTAATTAATCAATTAATTAATTTTTCTTCAAGAGAAGGCAAAATAATACTTAATTCTTGAAGAAAACATAATTCTTCTATGTTTAAAAAAAATATTAAAAAAAAATATTAAAAAATATATCATATCCAGAGACAATAATGTAGTACAGTTCTTGTCATCATTAACAGTTTTGGATTTGGATAATTTGAATTAGTATTTGATGTTTGCTGCTAAGCTACCTTTTTAAATATGCTCAGATTAATAGTATTAAGATCCAAGCTAATATTTTTTTACAAATAAGGAAAACCACATTTGCAAGTGGCAGTTACTATTTTGGTAGGGTCCACAATCCTCATATAATGCATGATCATTTATCAAATTTCCGTTGCTGCTTATTACATGGAACAGAGGAAGGCCTACCAGTATTAGATTGGCAAAAGAGAATGAAAATAGCAATTGGCTCTGCTCGGGGTCTGAAGTACCTACATGAAGACTGTATGTCTGCTATTTTTATTTGATTTTAATATTTCTTCATTTTATAGGATCAATTGGTAGATACTGATACCAGAACCTGTACTTGCTAAGTGGAAAAAGGCAATATTTTAGACTGTATGCTCATCCACTGTATCTCGTATATGGAAATAAGAGCCGATATTATTTTAAAAAAGGGGGTTGCTATTAAAAGCATTCTTTAGGTTAGTCAATGGAAAAGATAATGTAACCATCTTTTCAATACTAATTAGCTTGATACTGTGATCAAACGAGCTAATTTGGTCAATTCAACAAGAATAACAACAGACAAGTCAAATTTTGCCCTTAATTAACAACTTAATATAGGTCTTGCAATTTGATTAGATTGAGAGAAGCAAGAAACACAGGAATTTGCAAAACAAAAAATATAGGATAGATTTGTAAACACCATGAACAAAAATGAATCTATTAAGAAATGCTATAAATTTTTTTTTGGGTCAAATAAGGCATGAAGCATGGCATTTGCAATTTTTAAACTCGCTTAGTCAGCATTTTTTCTCCATCGGGATTTGAAACTATAACCTGGTCTTTTTCCCGAGTTTGTTTCGATGTGTATGCACTTATATTAAAGCTTTATTTTTTATTTTGCAGGTGAACCTAAGATAGTACACCGGGACATCAAATCGGCGAATATTCTCTTGGATAATTCCTTTGAACCTAAGGTGTTTCAATTTCTCATTTCTTCTCTAGAACTTAAGATATTGTTCCTTTTGTTAGCCAATTTTTTTTTAATATAAAAAAATCATCTGTTAAATGCACACGAATAGATTGCAGATTTTGGACTTGCAAAGTTGACATATGATAGCAATACCCATGTCTCAACCCGTGTTATGGGCACATATGGGTAAATACTGCTTAATTCCTTAAATCGTTGTTTTTTCAATGACCATTATATTTTTTTCTAAGTTAAAAAAATATTGCATGATGTACTCTGTTTAGAAAATTGTTTCAGTTAAAGAAGTTATTTTTTTAAATTGATGATAATTCATGAAATATTTAGGTATCTAGCACCAGAATACGCAATTACTGGAAAATTAACCTACAAATCTGACGTGTTCTCTTTTGGTGTTGTGCTATTGGAGCTCATAACGGGTCGTAAAGCAATCAACCCGTCAGATCCAGAAGAGAGTTTAGTTGGATGGGTACAAAAATTTTACTTTAAATTTAAGTATGTTAATTCAAAATGTGTTCATTTTTGGAATTTTCTGAAGAAAATTACTCTGGTTAATAATATGTTATCTAGCATTAGTTTAGTTGACCAGGAACGAATATTTCATTTTTCAATTTTCTTTGAAATATTAATTATTAGATTGATTGCATGAGATATGATCATTTGGAGGGCATACCGGCAATGCATATTTCATTTTCAATTTTCTTTGAAATTTTCATTTTTCAATAGATCGTGTGAGATGTGAGCATTTGGAGGGCATATTTATACAATTGTTGTGCATAGCTGATCAAAATTGTTGTCTTTCTTATTAATAGGCATGGCCACTGCTCGTTGAAGCAATTAACAACAGAAATTTTGAAAATTTGGTGGATCCAAAACTAATGGGAAATTATGTTGAAAAAGAAATGCTTGAGATGGTCAATGTGGCAGCAAGTTGTGTGCGCCATTCTGCTGCTAATAGGCTCAGCATGCCTCAGGTACTCCATTTGCCTTTACTAGTACATGGTATCCTAGTACAGTTTTGGCGTACCAGTAATAGAAGTAGATCAGCTCCTGATTTTATGCTACTTACCAGTAAGTGCTGATCTCCCACAGTTGTGGTGTCATTTAGAAAAACATAGTATCATGAGTGAAACTAAAATGACTGCATATCAATCTATTTTTTAAATTGGATTCTAGTGAAAATTTGCTTCCTGAAGCTGATTATTAAATTTTGATACTGTAAACAAATATCAGGTTTTAAAGGCACTGGAGAGTGGGTGTAACCCGTCAGACCTTTGCAATGGGGTTTGGTTTGGAGACAGCACAGCTTTTGATTCAAGACAATATTCCTTGGAAATAGAGAATTTTCAGAAGAGAGAATTTTGGGATGCTGGTGTGAGCATAAGGAATAGTTAAATAAATTTAGTTGCATAAAATTTGATGTGTATATATCATTCAAATTTTCTTGTATATATAGACTAGCCAGTTACTTGATGCATGAATTTTCAGGAGATGTATCGGTATTAGGTCTTAATTTTAGTTCTCAATCTTTTTTATTTATTTATAGAAAATTCAATTGGATTGCATGTGTATTGCATCATAGAGGAGGTTTAGAATATTGTACTGAGATGTAGAACATTGAACAACATTTTTTTTGTCAATGTGTTATTAATTCTGCTTAATATACTTAACATGTAATATTTTCGTTGAGGGCTATAATTTATCTCGTATAATTTGGTGCCACATGGAATAATGTATGAAGAAATTGTGAATAAATCGTCTCCAATAAGGTCAAAGGCGAATCAGATACGAATTAAATAGTGATCAAATTGTATCCATATTAAGATTTGGATTTAGATAATCGGATATTAGACCGACATAATAAAAATGAATATAATTTGGATGTTAAAACAAGCAGATAATGTATCCAATCAAAATAGTAAACAACTATTTTCATAAAAAGCTTGATTTTCTTTGAAGTAGTCAAAAATAAATTTATTAGTTATAAAATATATTATAAAATATTAGTTAAATTTTTAACGAAATTTTGTACATATAATTTATCTAGAACAAACAGAAAATATGATTATTAAAATTATGTACTAATCAAGAACAAACATGTAAATTTATTTTCAACAAACATGTAAATTATAATTTTCTAGAACAAACACGTAAATTTATTTCTAAAGTATGTACTAATATTTTTAAATTCTTCATTAAAATATTTTTATTATGTAATATTATTTTAATTACGCTACCATATTTTAATTTAATTTTTATACCTTTATCAAACAGGAAATATTCATGACTTAACTTCAACCTCAACCAAACAACATGAATAACTTAGACTGAACTAAACTGAAATAATCAACTTAAACGTACTAAATTTCAGAGTTCAGACCTCAATGAAACAATACCTAAAAACATTTTGGTTTTTTTGCAAATCTGAATTCGAACGTTAATACAACAGACCTTTTTCTTAAAGCAAATTCTTTGATCCTGTGCCATTTTCGGATTCTATAGGAAGGAGCATCTGATGAGCCGAAATTTTTATTTATAACATTTTAACAAAATAAATTAATAAAATAACCATCGTTTCTGGTCAATTTTAAATCTAACACGGCCGCAGAATGTCGGAGCGGACCCCCATATGGGTCCGCAGAATGCCGGAGCGGACCCGGGTCCGCACTATGCCGGAGCGGCCCCTGTTTTTTTTTTTTTTTTAATCTGATTCTGAAGTTGATTATGATTTTGTTTTGGAAATTTTTATCAAAAATGTAAAGTTTGTACTGTCGTTTAATCTGAAATTGTTTGAAATGTCGTTTAATCTGATAGCATTATGTTTGAAATGTCGTTTAATCTGATAGCATTATGTTTGAAATGTCGTTTAATCTGAAATTGTTGTTCGTCGTTTGTTTGATCAAAAGAAACATTACAATAGAAAGCCATATAAAGAAGCATACAATAGAATAATGCTAATGTTATCGGAAATTACAAATACGTCTAATTAACCGAAAATAAACAACATTTCTACGAGTACAATTAAAAAAGCAACATTAACTCTCAATCTCGTGCAGCTCGAGCAGCTCTGTTTTGTCTTTCTTGTGTATCTCGGCCGGCTTGGTGTCCTCTTCTCCTATTATGTAGAACGTCCATCCACATCGGAATTCTGTCGTGCTGTCTTCTGCCCACAGCAATATTTTTTTTCTCTGGAACAAGGACCGGGCCATCGTGTTGAGGCCATTCCGACTGATTTCCATAGACATGCCATTGTGCGCTCCATGTGTTGATAAGTGTATGGATGTGATAGTAGTGACTTACAAATACGCCAGGGTCGATGCCTCGGAGACGACACACGGACAGAACATGAGAGCACGGTATTCTCTCCAATTGAGGCTTCTGGCACGTGCAAGTTACCGTGTGATCATCCCCGATTATCACCGTGTATTTGTAATTGGCCTTGGTAAACCGACCAGAATCGTCAGGTATGAAAGCGTGAACTCTCTCCTGTGTGGAGGTTACCTCGAACTCGTTGTTGTTTCCAAAGCCCCCCAGCGTCTTCATTTTATCGGACCTCTCGAATCGTTTGTTGATCAGCTACGAAAAATTAAAAAATAATGAAGAAGTCAGATTTTTTTAACAAAGTTCATTAAATTAAAAATTATGAAGAAAGAACTACAAATAAAAGTACCTGATGCACACGACACGAGAATTGTTGACCTTGACTGACTTCCCATTCTGCTTTGGCCCTCCTTTGCGCAAACCATGTCATACATTTGTAAAATGTGTCTTCAATTATTGCTGCAACCGGTAGCCTACGAGAGGACTTGAAGACCTTATTAAGCGATTCGGACCCGTTTGTAGTCATGATGCCCCAACGGTAACCACCGTCCAGTGCTTGGAATATCTTCCATGGTTTGGGGCACTCGTTCTCATCTTGATCTAAATATTTACCCACCCCGTCCAGCCAATTGAGGGCAATGTCACATGCCTGCCCCATTGCTTGCATTCCTTGCTCGTACCTCCTCATTTTCCTCTTAGCCACACATATTCTAAAAAAACGGATTGCCTTATCACTGCAACCGTTCTTCTTCATGTTCTCGGCTATGTGAGTAGCACAAAGACGGTGAACACATTGATCCTCATCCTCCTCGTTCCACCCCATATCATCTTGTCTGAACACCTTTTTGATACCCTTTCCCCTATCAGTGATGACACACATGAATCTGGAGCGGATTACATTACGGCGCAACCATTTCATGAACCATGCACAATCGTCATAACTCTCTGATTCTACCAGTGAAAAAGCCAACGGGAGGAGCTGATTTTCAGCATCGTACCCGGTTGCAATCAACAGCTTGCCTATGGTTAAAACCCATTTTTGTAAGAGCCGAAATCAACTAAAATAAATAAAGTGAAAACAACCAAATTAGTTACCTTTATACCGGCCTGACAGGAAACATGCATCAACTGTGATGACCGGTCTGATATGTTGAAAAGCAGCTATGCACGGTCCAAATGCCCAAGCCGCCCTATGAAAATATCTCCATGGTCCAGGTTCACCAGTGGGATATGAGGTCACCTCAAACAATGTTTCTGTCAAAAAATTTAAAAAAATAAGTTCAATTTTTGATTGAGAATGAAATGACATAAAAATTGAAGGAACAATGTAGTACCTGGGTTGCTTCTTTTGATTGCCTCCAACAATGGAACTACAAGAGCGTATGACCCCTCCCAACTGCCAAATTGACGGGCTATTGCCAACTCACGGCCACGCCATAGTTTGTTGTACGCCGGTATCTGACCGTTGTACCTTTCAGCAACAGCAATTCGGACAGCCTGAATACTCAAGTCGACATCGTTCCTCATGTGAGCGGATATACACTCGGCAACCATAGCAGCTGACAACTGGGCGTGATCTGTTCTTGTCGCATCCGCGTGGCATGAATGTTGTGTTGGGCACTTGGAGACACGCCATTGTGTTCCATAACCGGTGGCCCTTGCGAGTATGTACCACCCACAGTAACTGTCCTTGCACTTGAACCTCATTCTTGTGCGGTCACTGTGCGTAGGTTTTACCTCTTTGTTGCAAAGGATGTGAAACCTGGCAATTGCGCTCTTCATTTCCTCTTTTGAGTCATATGTTTGTCCCTCGGACAATTCATTCTCATACTCTGCCCTACTTCCAAACAAACCCGAATTGGCTTCCATAAACCCTGATGTGTCGTTGAAAGCATGAATCGGGTGCTGAAGCCCGCGATCCATTATCCGAAACCCGCGATCTATCTTGAATTTCCTTGATAGTCCGAGCACAGGCCCGGTATCTTCCTGGTCAGAATAATCGCTCATACCCTCAGGATCAACAGGACCCCAATTTTCCTCTGCCTCTAGTATTTCCGGATCCACTTCTTCATCGGATTCATCCGGATCACAAGTTTGACCCCAATGAGCGGTCCGACTAGATGAAGGCTGGTCCCTCTGAACTGGGGCCCGACGGGAGGGTCGGTCCCTCTGAACTGGGGCCCGACTACTGGACGGTTGGTCAATTTGGACAGGGGACGGACTAGAGCCGGATGAGTTACCCCGACTACGACCCTGGATTAACCTCATAACTGGGTTCGAACGCCGGGCTCTGGTAACCTCCACATATAGGTCAATTATCTTGTATTCACCCCCAGAAAAACTCATGGTTTGGTTGTACAATACCTGCCAGACTCCCTCATTCTGAACTGGAAATAGTTGGAACCAGGTTTGTGCCGAACTAGTCGGCATGCTAATTTTGGCATCAATTTTGAGGTCATACTGACCCTGATCCAACCCCAAATTCTGACTTATACTTGATTTAAGTCCCAAATAATCAGTACCCGGCAATACCGGGATCACAGTAACAGGTCCAATACTATAGTAAACCCCGTTAGGACCTGTTAAAACATCCCCACCAGTGTAGATGGATACCATAAGAGCCATTTTTCCAATTCAATACAGAAAAAACCTACAATTAAAAATTAACTAAATTAATTATTCTAAATTAATTATTCTAATTAAATTATTGCTAATTTAATTATTGCTAAATTAATTATTCTAATTAAATTATTAATCTACTGAAATAAAAATTAAAATTTAAAAGAAGAGAAAAAACTTACAGATCAGAGAGCTAACTCAGGAGAGAGAAGGTGTGAGAGTGTGGAATGAAATTTCTCTGTCATTTTCGGGATATAAAGAACAGGGTCCGCTCCGGCATTCTGCGGACCCGGGTCCGCTCCGGCATACTGCGGCCCCATATGGGGGTCCGCTCCGGCATTCGGCGGCCTCCCTCATATGGGTCCGCTCCGGCATTCTGCGGCCGTGTTAGATTTAGAATTGACCAGAAACGATGGTTATTTTATTAATTTATTTTGTTAAAATGTTATAAATAAAAATTTCGGTCTGATGAGTATTGGACCAAAATCACTTCAGTGCTCGGTCGGAGCCATCTGATTTGCATTAAGATGTGTGCTACCGCTTCAAATGTCGTGCAGCTCAAGTTTGCGCAAATCTTAATGCAAATCGACAGTTCCGACTAGACATCACACTGATTTTGATTTGATGCTAATCGGACGCCCTCCAGTCCGCCTCTATAAGGTAATAATGGTTAAATGACTCTTAAAAGGATATAGCAATGTGCATGTTTCATAATCTATCACAGATTTTTGGACTTTAAGCAAAAAAAAATTCAATTACATTGATAAAAACTAAATCTTACAACTATTCCACAACTCAGGTTCATTCAACAAAAGTAACTAAAAAACAAAGGTAACTTAACCATCAATTTCAGAAGCAGAGTTGCTGCTGAGTGTAACATCGGCTTCATTTAGGTTTTTTTTTCTATCTGGCATGTGGAAGGCTTCACCGGAGGGCATCTGACGCATACTCCAAAAAGAGATGGTCGAATTTCTGTTGGAAGTTACTAGGTAGAACAGCTGTTGATTTTATGAATTCTGAGGAGATGAATTTATTGAGCATAAAATTGTTATGTTTTACAAACCTCTATTCTCTATATATACTATGGTACCAACGGTTCATTAATATTACCGTTGGTACTCTACTGTTCACAGTACCGTTGGTACTCTACTGTTTAATCACCCTATTCTTGATTTAATCCTAGCCCTCTATTCTTGATCAATGATGATGATACAATCTGAGATCATTGTTCTATATTTTTAACACTCCCCCTCAAGCTAGGAAGGTATATATCGTGCAATCCTAGCTTGCTAGTGATCGTTTCAAAATGTGTCGGATCCAAACCTTTCGTAAAAATATCCGCTAATTGATCTTTGCTCCTTACGAATGGTGTTTCTATTTCTTTGGCTTGGACCTTCTCTCTAATAAAGTGACAATCCACTTCTATGTGCTTGATTCTTTCGTGAAACACCGGATTTGACGCGATATGTCGAGCGGAATTATTATCACAATACATCTTCATAGGTTGATCAAATTCGATGCTCATGTCTCTAAGGAGTTGCTTAATCCATATTAGCTCACTTGCGGTAGATGCCATAGCTCGGTATTCCGCTTCCGCGCTTGATCGAGCCACGACATTTTGTTTCTTGCTTTTCCATGTGACTAGATTCCCGCCTACAAATGTGCAAAAGTCGGTTGTAGATTTTCTATCAAAGCTACCGGCCCAATCTGCATCGGAATAGCCACATATTTCATTAGAATTATTGTTTATCATTTTTATGCCTTTTTCGGGATTTCTTTTTAAATATTTCAAAATTCTATTAATGGCTTCTAAATGGGGTGTTCTTGGTGAATGCATAAATTTACTAATTTGGCTTACGGCAAATGAAATGTCCGGACGTGTTATGGTAAGATAAATTAATTTTCCTACAAGTCTTTGAAATTGGCTTATGTCCTCTAAAGGTTCACTATCCTCGGTATCTAATTTATATTTGTTATCTATAGGTGTGGAGGCCGGTTTACAACCTAATTTTCCGGTTTCCTTTAACAAATCCAAGGTATATTTCCTTTGAGAAAGGAATAGGCCTTTATTTGAAGAAGCTACTTCTATTCCTAGAAAATATTTTAAATATCCAAAATCCTTGATATCAAATTTTTCTTTTAATTGAGATTTGATTTTGCTAATTTCTTCTAAATTATTTCCGGTGATTATTAGGTCATCTACATATACTAACACAAGGGTTACATTTTTCCCTTCTTGTTTGGTAAATAGAGAATGGTCGGCACTACTAGTTTTAAAATTACAAAAATTTAAATATGAGCTAAGTTTGCCATACCATGCCCGAGGCGATTGCTTCAATCCATAGATTGATTTATTCAACCTACAAACGAGTTTAGAGTTGTTTTCTATTCTATGGCCGGGTGGTAGGGTCATATACACCTCTTCTTCAAGTGTTCCTTGAAGAAAAGCATTTTTGACATCCATTTGGTATAGGTTCCAATTATTATTTACCGCAATAGAAAATAAAATTCTAACGGTATTCATTTTTGCTACCGGTGCAAAGGTTTCATTATAATCTATACCATAGGTTTGAGTATACCCTTTGGCCACCAATCTAGCTTTGTACCGTTCTACGGTACCATCACTATTGTATTTTATTTTGTACACCCATTTACACCCTACGGTTTTTTTATTTGTTGGTAGTTGTACAATTTTTCACGTATCATTTTTTTCTAATGCCATTAGTTCATCTTCCATGGCCTTGCACCATACCGGTTTAGTTATTGCCTCTTGGTAGGTATTTGGTTCTACCTCTTTTTGAATAGATATAAGAAATGCATGATAATCGGGTGAAATATTTGCATATGATACAAAATATTGTATAGGGTATTGTACCGAATAAGTTATAAAATCCTTGAGTTTAGTGGATGGTTGACGCACTCTTATGGACCTTCTAACCATAGTATTCTCGTCTTCCTCATTATCATTATCATTATCATTATTTATTTCTTCTTCATCATTATTATTAGATTAGATTTCATAATCCTCATTTTGTATAAAATCTAAGTCATCTAAGAGAGGTGACATTGGCCGAATTAAATTATTTTCTAAAGGTTTATCATCTACCCCTTTTTAAAATATGGTTCATCTTCATTAAAAATTACATCTCTAGATATAAATATTTTTTTTGTAATAGAGTCATAACACTTGTAACCTTTTTTGTATGGTGAGTATCCTAAAAAGATAGCATTTTTTGACATAAAATCAAATTTATCTTTCCTTTTAATATGAACAAAACATACGCACCCAAAAACCCTTAAATGATCAAGATTCTTTTTTTGTTGATAAAGAATTTCGGTTGGACTTTTATTTTTTAATGTAATACTAGGTAGTCTATTAATTAAATGTGTAGCACAAAGGATGGCATCCGACCAATATATTTTTGGAACATTATTTTGAAATAATAACGCACGTGTCATTTCTAATAAATGTCTATTTTTTCTTTCCGACACTCCATTTTGTTCGGGAGTATTTATACAAGTCGTTTGGTGTATAATTTCTTTTTCTTTAAAAAGATTAGTAAAATTTTTGTTCACAAATTCCGTTCCATTATCCGATCTAAAAATTTTAAGTTTAGTGTTGAATTGAGTTTCTACAAGACATAGAAATTCTCTAAAACACATAAATACCTCGTCTTTTGATCTAAGTAAATACAACCATATAGCTTTTGAAAAATCATCAATAAATATAACAAAATATTTAAATTCATTATAAGAATTAATTGGGGCCGGACCCCATACATCGGAGTGGACTAAGTCAAACGGGGCTTCACTTCTACTAGTGGAAAGTGAGAAGGGAAGTCTCGTTTGCTTAGCTAATTTGCATATATCACAATTAATACAACTAGAATTTGGGAAATTTAAAATACTATTTAAAATCTTGTTGGAGGGATGCCCAAGTCTCTTGTGCCACCTATCGTAATTAATTGAACTTGTCGAAGCACAAAATCTTGAATTTTCTATATCCAAAATATAATGTCCATTTTTAAGCACACCCTCACCAATCTTGTCCCCGGTTACCCGGTCCTGAAAGATTACATTTTCATGTGAGAAAATTATTTTACAATCAAGTTCTTGTGTTAGCTTTTTTACCGAAATTAGATTTATAGGAAATGTTTTTAAAAATAAAACATTGTTAATCTTTTTATTGTTCAAAGTAATCTCTCCTACCCCATGAATTTTTTCTTTCATACCATTTGCTACGGTTACATATCGGTCGATTTCAGATGATTTTATGTTCTCAAGGAATTTTGTATTTCCAAACATATGGTCGGTTGCACCACTGTCAACAATTATTTGGTTGAATAAATTAAAATTCTTTGAGTTAGATAAAATACCACATGAAGAACCAGAATTATTTTGAGACAGTAGCATGGTCAGTTGCTGCAGAAGTTGTTGCATTTGATCCCCTGATCTGCTTGACCCGCCAGCGCCTGACCCGCCAGCGCCCGACCCGCCAGCTGTTGAACCCGGTTCACCCGAACCGGTTTGGTTATATTTTTTTGTTTCTTCGGTTTTCGCAGCATAGCCGCCCCCTTCATTTCTTTCGATCCCCTTCTTCTTTCCGTCTCTTTCTCCGCCTCCTCTCTTCGGTTCATCTCTCCACCATTTTGGCCGAAGGTTGGGGGTGAAGAAAGTAACATTTCTCAGCCTTATGCTCCTCCTTTTTGCAGTGAGAGCACGTCTCACTCTTTGGATTTTGCCAATTTTGAGTTTTTTGGAAGTTAGGGTTTCGGTGATTTTGGGGAAAAAGTGAGGCATGGCCGTGGGGCTCGTGTCCCTCGCCGTGACTGGCTTGAGGACCCCCCATAGCCTCTCGTAGCGAGTCTTCGTGTTGTATTTGGTTGACCACCTCGGAGAAAGAGGGAAGATCGGGTGCTCGAATGATTTGTGACCGGATACCTTCGTAATTTGCATCAAGGCCCGCAAGGTACGAGAAAATCCGATCTTCTTCTTTTCTCACTAGTACAAAAAACACCTTCACCGACCCTCAACCACCGACTGTTTTAATATGTAACAGTCGGTGTAGAGACTGCTGGTAAAATCGTAAATAAGAACAATCTCAACACCGACTGTTCTCTTACAAAAAACCATCAGTAAACCAACACCGACTGTTTTTTAAAAAAACAGTCGGTGTTGCTCATAACCTACACCGACTGTTTTTTGTAAAAAACAGTCCGTGTTGAGCAATTATCAACACCGACTGTTGTTTTAAAAAACCGTCGGTGTTGGTGATACCTACACCGACTGTTTTTTACAAAAACAGTCAGTGTTGAGCTAACAAAATTTAGTTCCCGTTTATAACTCTCGATCAGCCGCGAAATATTTCATTTCCCTCTTCTTTGCCGAAAACCCTCCCAAAAAATTTTGAGTTGAGTTTCTCTCTTTCGATCAGCCTCGCGATCTCCCAAACACCCCTCCAAAGCACCGAGCACCGAGCACCCGAGTCGCCTTGCTGCCTCCGGCTCCGCCAAGCACCGAGCACCCGAGTCGCCTTGCTGCCTCGCCCCGCCCCGCTACCTCGCCTTGCTGCCTCGCCCCGCACCAGCACCCGAGCACCGCTGGAGGACTGAAATCAGAGCACCCGAACCGAGAAGGGTTTTCGCTTTGCACCCGAGCACCAGCACCCGAGCTGAGAAATGGGAATTGGGAGAGAGGGTCGGATCCGACTGATTTTGTAATCAATCCCCGATCTTGTTTTCATCGCGCAACTCTGATCAATCTCAGAGGACCGAAAGAAAGGAGCAGGTTTTCGCATCAATGGGTAGAAATCCCTTTCGATCTGTTAAAACCCTAATAGATCGATTTAGGAATCCGAAATCAAACTTCGCTGCTCTCCTCCTATGCCTCGATGCCATTTTGGTAATACTGATTATTCTCTATGTACCATGTGAGTGATCATCCTACTAATTAAAACCTTCTTTTAGTATATTTTCTCTAATTTGGGTCTGGTTAATTTCTACTCATTTGGTGCAAAGTTGTAATCTTTCAATGCCTAATTTTTGATGTATTGTTGTTTGTGAATTTGGGGCAAGGGGCCTGATCAAACAATGCTTAATCCATATCGAGATGCTGAAATTATATCTGCATATCAAATGTAAATAGTAACCCGTTTATAAAATCTTTAGTTGACAATCGGATGCAGATAATATCTGAATTTGTAAACCTATTTACCTCAAGTTCACTCTTTCTCTCAACATCAATGGTGATTTAAGAGGGAGTGTGTTGCATTTTTTTAATAGCCATGATATTTTCTCATGAAGTTCTGGAGTTTTGTCAGTTTAGACCTCAAACTTTCTCTAATTTGATTGCTTAATCAATTCCTTTTTTTTTTCAATATTTGGAAATATGTTTTAGGTAGATGGGTTTCTTAGTGGAGAGAGAGACTACTCCAAGCTAAAAGGAGATACTGGGCCTTTGGTCTATCCAGCTGGGTTTCTCTACGTATACTCTCTTGTCAAATTTGTCACTGGAGGCCATGTCTTTCCTGCTCAGGTCATAAGTAATATACTCTTTTTCTTAAAAAAAAGAAATCAGATAGTTGTAAACTTCAACATATTCTTTATTCGTTACATTTGTCGTCCCTGATTCCTAGTACCAGTGTATAACTGTACCAAATTTGGACCATTCATTACATAGAAGCTCATAAAGCTCAATTAGGCATCACTAGAACAATTGGACAAAAACATGATTTCAGAGAAAGCTTAAAGGGAACTTTTAGCCTTTAATTAGCTCACATTTTTACTGGTCTATGTAAGTACAATATCAATTGTGTATTGCATTGCCATCGTGGTAGGTCTTAGTTGGGTTGTCGTAAAAACTACTTGTATTGAGGGTCTTATTGCATATTTTGCATTGTTCCACCTTTGACTAAAGAATATTGTGTTCAATTCTTGCAGATATTATTTGGCGTTATGTACATTATCAATCTTGCCCTTGTGCAGTTCATATACTTGAAGACAGATGTGGTATGTTTTTGTTGTATAATTATATATAAATACAACATGGTGCACAAAGTATTCCTTGACCTTTTTTAACTTATTTGCTCTCATATTTTTCCAAAGTATCTTCTATCAATCTCGTTTTCATTAATGAGTGAGAATCTGAGGTAGGGTTATCTCACTTGTGAGGGAAAATGTTACTTTTAAGGTTCTTCTATCACAAAGAAAAAAATGTACTTCCAAGGAAGGTTTGTAGATCATACTTTAAGAATCAAGTCTTTATTTTAGATTCATGCTAATTATAATACAGGTTAAGAGTTATTTATTTTATTAGAAAATAAAGGTATGGATTGCATGCTGTGCTAACTAAATTGTTGTTCATAAAGGTTTATTCTTACACACGATATCGATAAATTAAGATATGCTGTAAAAGGCAATTAAATTGCAGGGTCCTTTTTTTGCAATTGGTGATAATTTAGGAATTTACATATAATTTTGGTGCATGTGCTAATTTCTTTTAAGCCTCTAGAAAATTCATTCAATGTTTAATTGTTTTTGCTTTTTTAATGATGGTACAGATCCCTTGGTGGGCCTTTGCCTTGCTTAGCTTGTCAAAGAGAGTTCATTCAATATTTGTATTACGACTATTTAATGATTGCTTTGCCATGATATTTCTTCATGCTTCTATGGCCCTGCTTTTATACCAGAAGTGGAATCTAGCTCTTCTTCTTTTCAGGTACTTAATTTTTTGGTGTTCACTCACAAAAGAAGTCAGTAGTATCGTTATCTGCTGTCTTGTTATAGTACTGTTTAGGTCTTAGAGTGAGGCTATGGTACTATGCATAGCACATATTGGTTCGTACTATGGATCAACATCTTCATTTTCAAAGTCCAAACAATCGATCTGAACCGTTCAACCTGATCTAAATAGTTACCAAAGGAGAAGTTAGAAAAGGGAGTTATCTGCTCATCTGCAGGGAACCATGCTCAAGGAGTCGCATTGTCTGCAAGGGAGCTGAATTGTGATGCCGTCATTGTCATGCCCGTGACCACTCCTGAAATTAAGGTATTAATTATTTCCTCGTACTTTACTTATTTCAAAGATTATAGATACAGGTTTTTCGTTTGTGCAAGCTACACCAATTATTTGCAAAAAAAAATGCAAATTACACCTTAAAAATTTACATCTCACCAGTTACTTTTCCGGTAATTTGCTAATAGCACCCAAGTGATAAATACAGAATGACTAATTTTCCCCCGACTTTTTTCATATCTAGTTAACCAAATTTCCTGCTAGTTAACTCATCTAAGTTTGTTGCTCACATCTAATCCACTTGTTTTTATTTGGGTTCAAGCCGTGTTTCAGAAATATAAAAAGTAAAAAAGATACTATGAAGAGTCAACGATTAAAATTTTCTCATTGATTTACCTTTTCCATTGCAGCAACAGGCGGTTCAGTGTTATGCTCAAATATCACAAAAAGTTGGGTCTTGTGTGAAAAATATGATTAGTGCTATTTTCCAAAGAAAAAAAACCCCAAAATGATGTGACCTAAGCGGTACACTGACCTAATAACTATTTCAGCCCAACATATAGCTCAAAATGTTTAATCATGTCATAGTAGGGTTCACTTAAAATTCAAAACTGCACTGAATATTTGGGCCTGAAATTGTATGCAATACATGATCAACTTCATCCTTTTCTGTGAGAGAATGAAATTTATCTGTTCCTTTTTGTGAGAATATGAATGTAATTCCTGCAGTTTTCTGGGTGTATGTGTGTGAGAGAGAGAGAGATCTTTAGAATGCACCATGATAAAGCACTCAAGGGGATATTCTCATGTGTGCTTAGAGTGGGAAAAATGGCACGCCGGAGCCGGCTCCTTCACGGAACGGCACGGCACGCGTTTCATTCGCGTGCCGTGACTCGCGTGTCCCGTGCCGTGACCATTCGCGTGCCGTGACCATCTTTTGAAACTTTGGTACGGCACGGCACGGCACGTGAAAAATTTAGTCACGGCACGGCACGACACGTAATCACGCGAGTCACGTGTAATTAGGGCCATTAGATATTGATTTAATGGTGAATCTTGAATAAATTAATTTAAAGTATGAATAAATGGCCACGCGAGTCACGCGATTCACGCGGGTCACGGCACGTTTAGGCACGGCGTGACTCACGTGGCGTGACCATTCGCGTGCCGTGACCACCCCTTGACATTTTAGTCACGGCACGGCACGGCACGTGAAAAATTAACTTGGTCACGGCACGGCACGGCACGGCACGAGACCAAAGTCACGGCGTGTTAGTCACGGCACGGCACGTTTTTCCCTCTCTATGTGTGCTTATTATATCATCTAATGATTATAATTATATGCAGTGGCAATCAGTTGAGAGATTGGGTGCCACTGTTGTACTAAAGGGAGACTCGTATGATGAAGCTCAAGCATACGCGAAACTAAGAGGGGAGCAGGAGGGATCGCACATTCATTCCTCCATTTGACCACCCAGATGTCATAGCAGGGCAGGGTACAGTTGGCATGGAGATTATCAGACAGGTGAACAGCGACCCGATCCATGCAATATTAGGTGTTATTAGCATAACAAAAGAATATTCTTCATGGCTCTACTCTTGTGTCATGTGTGCTTGATTTGTGAAGGTTCATACTTGTGTAAAATGTGTGAAATGTTTGTTTTTTTGTTTTGTTTTTAATTTGTAGATGAAATGGTTACACGATATATATTGGTTTCTGTTCTTAGATGAAATGTGTGAAATGTTTTGTTTTGTTCTTACCAGTTGTCACGTCTACAGGTGCAAAAAAAAAAAAAAAAAAAAAAAATTCGGTGTTGGGCGCCTACACCGATTGTTTTTTTCAAAAAACAGTCGGTGTTGGGTGCCTACACTGACTGTTATCACCCGTCAGTAAAGATTTATCTATACCGTCGCCGCCATCACCGACGCCTCAATAACAGTCGGTAAAAGGGTTTTTTAACAGTCGGTGAAGAGGTTTTTTGTATTAGTGTCTTTTTTTGAGGTCTTTCGGGTCTGTTGTGAATGGACGATAAACGTCGAGTTCATCGTGCTTCTTTTTGAGAGAGGCAAGGTATTCTAAATGGGTTCGAGATCTCTTTTTTTCTTGTTGAATTTCAAGTTGAAGCCGATAGACATGGGAGTGATTTTTTTTGTTGCCCGTAAAAAGCTTTAAGCTCATCCCACAATTCTTTGGATGTATCACAACTTTGGAGAAATAAGTCTATGATTTGTTGCTCTATGGACCCATATAGGAGAGACATTACTATATGATCTTCTTTTTGCCATTTTCGGATTTGGATTTTCTCGGCATCTGTTGGTTTTTCTGGATTTCCTGGTTTCGGTTTTTCATGATCTCCTGTGATGAAATCTATTTTATCTCGGCCACTTAAAGAAATGGTTACTGATTTGGCCCATGACAGATAATTCAAACCATTTAGCAATGTCGTAGTCAACTTCGATGGGTTGGTAGCCTCACTGATTTGCTGCCCCCATTGATCCATTTTGACGTTTGCTTGATTGGTGACTTTCTGTTTCGGTTTATGAAGTTACCAGTTTTACTGGTAATTATAGTTATGGGGTTATCGGGTTATTTATCAGAACCGCTCTGATACCATGTTGATTTTATGAATTCTGAGGAGATGAATTTATTGAGCATAAAATTGTTATGTTTTACAAACCTCTATTCTCTATATATACTATGGTACCAACGGTTCATTAATATTACCGTTGGTACTCTACTGTTCACAGTACCGTTGGTACTCTACTGTTTAATCCCCCTATTCTTGATCAATGATGATGATACAATCTGAGATCATTGTTCTATATTTTTAACAACAGCAAATTGTGCAATTGGTTCAACTGGAAAAACTATAAAAACACTAACCACGCATTTAATCACGAAACAATCATCCTTAATATTTGATTCCAACACCTCTTTTAGCAAATGACAAAAAACCCCACTCTGTATCGTTACCAAAATTGTAATCTCTCTTGTATTGCTCAGGGGAGAAGCATATCCACTTTAGTCTAGAATAGTAAAATTATATTGTGCCTTGACACATTCTAATTTGCTTTTGAGACAAATAAATATCGAAATATCATCATCTTCGGCTGCAAGGCAGCCATTGGGGTAATACTGGATGCTCCAGTAGTTGCCCTCTACATCAAAAATGGTTGATTCCAGAAATTTACCTTTGCCGATATGCTTATCTAAGGAGTACCCCATTATCTTAAACATGTGCGTACTAGTCACTTTCTCCATTCCTCGTACACACGCTGTGGTTTGTAGCGTGGATGACATTGATGGGTTTATATTGAAGAGGAGAGGTTTTATTACAAAAGAACAGAGATGAATGCCAGTAGCGTATTCTCCCTGTGTTGCTTTTAAAGGATGAAAAAGACGGGTTATAAAGACGGTTTAACTCCTCTGTTCATTGGGAAATATGGAAAGGAATTGAAAGAAACCCCCCTTCCTTGGGGTATTCAGATCGAGTGCAATACCGCAAGAGATCTGAGTTGTTCCTTTTCTTCCGGCACCAATCTCAGGATGCCACTATATTCTAAGCAGTGTTCTAAATAACGTTATGCGGTTGTCGGACGGGCATTGTTGTAAATAACGGTATGCGGTCATCGGACGGATATGGTACCGTCAAGCGATTAATTGGTATGCGGCCGATTAATCGGAATTATGCGGACGATTAATTGTTTTCATTAAAATTATATGCATGTATTCATAATTTATTAAAATAATTTATTTAACTCATTAAACTTGTCAAATAAACTTAATTTAACTTAGTTCTATTATTATAACATGACACTATCCTTATTTTTTCTTAACAACACATATGCACTTTACATGTGTAAGTAGTAAAGTACACATTTATTTAATGCAAAAATAAACTCGAGAATTAAACTTTTTCAAATACTAATAACATATTATTTGAAATAAATGAAACATTCCAACATAAAATTACTAAATTTAATTTACGATTAAGAACTTAATTTCACATATTAACATATCGTACTAATTGAAAAAAATTACATCAGTAAGTAAAAAAAATATATATTATATAAATAATAGAAGAATTAATTTCAAAATAAATAAAATGAAAACAACATATATAAAAAATATTGGATGTATATCCAAAGCAAAAATAAAACTACAATACATTATTTATGAAACTTATTATCACACACAGTCACAGAAAATAAGCAATATAAAAATAAATATTTACTAGAATATACGGAAATAAACGGAAATAAACGAACGATTAAACGAGAATAAACGGAATAATCGGGAATAATCGGTCGATTAATCAGAAAAATCCGCAAACGAATATCTGATTAGTGTATTCATAACGATTTGACCGCCATTAACGATTAAACGGGCATTTAATCGGCCGTTAAGACAATTTGTACAATACTGATTCTAAGTAGGCTTCTAAGTAGGCACCGATGTGATTTTGGCCAGCTGGGAGAACCGTGTACCGTAGAGCATATAGATTCCCTTTTCTTTTGAATTGAGTCAATTTTGTTGGAATTTATTTTAAGTAAATGTTGAAGATTAAGTCACTCAATTATTTAATATTTATTATAACAAAGAATTTTCTCTATTTGAATTTCGAGCCTATGTTATAGATACTGTGTTTTTGCCACTATTCTTATTTTGTTTGAACTTTAAACTGTAGAATCGGTCAAAACTAGTTTTCGAGCCCTTTCCATGCACAATTCTTTGGTCCGTTGAATAGAGAGAAGGTAAAACTTAAAAAAGGAATTAAATCAAGTAGATGGGAGATTAAGTTTTTAAATTTATGCTTTATATTTTTTTATTCTGATTCATTTAAAGTTCTGATTAGTCATGAAAAAAAAGAGTCTGATTAAAATTCATAGAAAAGAGATCTTTATTTTTCCTCGTCGGGAATCGATGCACATTTTCTCTTTTAAAATTCATTTAAGAAAGGGTATTTTACAAATTTTCTGTATATAGCATACATCTACCAATGGACATCTGCTTTTAATGGTGAGGATGTTGTTCTCCTTTTTTTGAAGTTTGTAAATTAAGCATATTTTTTTTTCAAAATATCTCACTTGAAAGAACACATTCATTAGAGGACGAGTATACTTTCTCGCCATTAGATGTTTTGAATTTTTAAAATAAACACGAAAGAGATGCCTTTTTTTAGTTGAGGAGGAAATAATACATCACAGGTCACAAATAATAGTTGGGCTTTTTGGTAGCTACTTATTTTTTCTACATTAAATTTCTTAAAGGGCGAGAATAATGTTTTCATCCTTTTTATACTATTTGTAAAAACCTAAAAGGTTTGTTCTTCGGCCATCGGTGCAATTTTTTAATGGGTCTGATTACATGGGAAAAATGTTCAACAAAGAAAATGTTTCAAGTTCCATCCAGCTTTATCACAATGGAGTTGTCTGACATTAGAATTGACAAGATAAATATCACGGTGGGTGGTCTGGCATTGAATTGGGATCCATTGCAACCATGATGTGTCTCGTTCATATAGAATTGGGCTTAGAAGGGCTTAAAAATTTTGGAGGATTTTTGGGCCTTTTTGAGAGCTTACCCTTAGAAGGGCCGAGATTGATGAAATTTTGTACTTGGAGATTTGAATAAGAGGAGGGTTCCAATGCACCAAAATTTGGTGCACCAAAATGCACCAAAAACTCATAATCTTCATTTTCAAAGTTCAAATAGTCGATTCGATCCTTTCAGCGTGTTCTTCATATTAAAATGTGCTTGGAGACCAAATTTTATATTTTTTGGAAATTTTTTACTATTTTTTCAGAATTTTTGAAAATCACCAAACAATAATTTGAAATTCAGCAAAGTGGTGATTTTCAAAAATTCTGAAAAAATAGTAAAAAATTTCCAAAAAATGTAAAATTTGGTCTCCAAGCACATTTTAATATGAAGAACACGCTCGAAGGATCGAATCGACTATTTGAACTTTGAAAATGAAGATATATGAGTTTTGGATGCATTTTGGTGCATTTTGGTGCACCAAATTTTGGTGCATTGGAACCCTCTTTGAATAATTAGATTTTGCAACCAATGTTTTTTTCTTTGAAAGTTGACCATGGTGATGTGTCACCTATTTACAATTAACGTAGTAAAAGTGATAATGATGTAATGTTAACATGACATTAATATGATATTATGCTAATTAATGGAAGTTAGCTAAAATGTCATATGCCACATCATCCCTGATTGGAGGGAATGCCGAATATAATATATTGTTAGAATAATTTAAGAAATTGATTGAACAAAAGAAAATGAATCTCACTGCTTATACAAGAACAAAATTATTTAACCAAAGACAGACTTGCTTCTCAAGGCAGATTTACATAATTCAATGAAATAATAAAAAAAAAAAAACATAGATCTACTGAAAGTGAATGCTGAAACTGAAATAAGTGAACCAACTTGGTGAGCAAGCAATGCATAAGCCAGAATTCTCTCCCAAATTAATTATCCTTTGTCTAATTGGCCAAGCAATCAGGGAAGATCATCTATTATCCAAATTCCAAAAACTTTAATTGGGATGGGACATGCAATGCTTGTAGCCTTATTAGGCTTTTGAATACCGCATGCTCTCGTAATTCATTTCTCAAAAATTTAAAAATAAGCCAATGAGCAATCAACCGCCGAAAGATGAAGAATAACAATAATCATTATTATACAAAATGGGGGAGACAAAAATGGTTAGGAACTCTTATTGCGCGTCATTCAAAGCTCTTTCTGTTGTGTTTCTTAAAAAAAAATATATCCCTTGAGCCAATTTCCAGTTCACAATTTTTAAATTGAAAATTTAGAATTTGTCCATTAAATTTTGTAATTTGTGTATGCATTAATAATTTTCTTTTTATAAAATGAAATTATGTTATACTAAATTTTTCGGCTTCCATTTTTAATTTTCTAGTTTCACTCCTGAGAGTTTTGCAATTTGCATGTTCATTGTTAATGGTTACCTCGTGTGTTTTGAATTTTTTTTTTGTCACATGTTGTCGTCAATATTAAATGAAGTATGTATAGTTATTAATGTATACTATAAACAATGGCATCTTTCATTATAAGGTGATGGAGGGATCCTACTATTCAAGTCCTTATTTTCATGTTTTATTATCCGTATATATATATATAATCGATTGTTTTCTATAAATGTAGCTTTATTTTTTTATCTATTATCTTGAAAACTATTATTTATTAGTTATTATTAAATAAGGAATATATTAATCGAGCAGTGCCTTATTTATATTTTAACATGTATTTTAAGGATGAGTTAGCAAAACCAACAAATATTATTATTTCTTATCCGATAAACAAAAAATAGATACGGATACACTAATTCGATCTTATCCTTATCCAATTCGTTTTCACCCCCATATTTGATACGAAATCTATAGCTCTCAAAAATAATATTACAGTGGTCTGAGGAGACGATTATATTTTATTCCAACAAGCCCACATGAAGGCATTTAAAGGACGATACCATTCTACTATATCTAATCCAGTATCTCTTCAAGTAAGAGATACCTAAGACATGCACTTTAAATCCTTAATTTTGAAATCTATTATTCTGAATTTTACAAAATAGTCCTCTGTTCCTTATTTAACGCGCACTAGATAAGTGTTTTAGTATCTTTGGATTAATTTACATTGCAAGAGTCGAAAAGATTTGAAATTACGTATTTATACTTCTAAACTTCAAAAACTCACAAATTTATCCATTTTATTGTCTTTTATGTTAAAATTCATTTTAAATTTATAAAATACTTATTTTATTCTTTATTAAAAGCAAAACAAATATGTAACATGTTTAAGAAAAAAAATCTAAGTCCTTATTTTTCTATTGATGATAAGATAAAAGTTCCAGATTTTGACTGAAACCCGGTATTACATAGCAAGGCGGATTCATAAGACTGAATCCTAGGAAAAAAAAAAAAAGAGAAATTAAAATAGAATCACATAAAGTTCATTTGATCGTAAACAGGAAAAAACATGGTGACCAATCGAGGCAAACTGTAGATAAACTTCTTCTATCAGTTCGTGATTCGTCTTTCTTTTTTTTCTAAATATTGTTGCACACCGTTCTCTTCCCGTGATGAAAATGAAGTAGCATAATATCCCTTATTTGCTTCGTGGCAGTGTTGTTTGTCAAGCATTGAATCGTGTCGAAGCATCCCCTTCTGGTTTCATTTTGGGGAATCGAGAATCAGTTAAAAAACAAATCTGAATAGTATTGTTGTAGTTTTGTAGATACTATTATTGTTATTTATTTTTTTATTGGTATTGTAAAAAGTTTGTTTGAATTTGAAAGTAATTATGAAATTCGACCCAACCTTATTATCTTTCTTGCCTTCTATCTAAATTATTATTGTAAATAACGGTATGTACTCATCTGGTAGGGTACCACCAAGTAATTAATTGACAATAATCGGCAATAATAGACAATAATCGGTAATAATCGGTCAATTAGTCGGGAAAATCCGTGACGATTTCGTCACCGCCAATGACTAATCGGCTTAAACAAACATTTTTACAACACTGATTTGGATTGCATGTACAGAATTTTTTATTAATATCCACATAAAATAAAAATTACAAAATAAATCCATAATTTTCTGAAAATTTAAAAAATACTCAAACTGTCAGGACTCCTGGCGGTTGATTTTTTTTTTTACTGCCAGGACTCTGGGCGGTCTATTTTTTTTGGTAAATTCTCAAAATGAAAACACTAAACTAAATTTTTAATAAAACACTAAACTAATTACTCAGATAAATACATGTACAACATACATGTTCTTTAGAAATTAGAGAAATGACTTACAAAAAAATAGATAGAGATGCATTACAACAGGATGGCACAGATCGATGACGTGGAAAAGTTTGTATTTCTTTTACCACGCACAGATGATATAGTAAAACCGAGTACAATTGTTGGAGCATTCATATGCACCCGTCTGAAAGAAGGATGCTCCTTATTTTTTTAATTGAACTAATACAGTGTTTCTGTTTTATTCTGTGATTTAGTGAGAGTTATATTATCCATTTGATATTAATTATTAAAAAAATTAATTGATAAAACTTCTCAATTACTCTTAAATTACTCCTCAATTTCCAAAAAAAAATGGACGGCCAGGAATCGTATTATTTTTAAAATTTTCAGAAAACCATGAATATTTTTGTAATTTTTTATTTTATGGTGGATATTAATAAACAATTCGGTCGCACCTAAAGTGAATTACCAGCAATCGTATTATTTTATTTACTTTTACCTTACACAATAGATTGCAAATAATAAAAAGAAATGGTTTAATATACCTATAAATTGGAAACCCCCCTCCCCCCAACCTCCAAATTAATTTTTAATGTACGTCTAGATAGGGAAAGAAAAAGAAATGGTAATTTGGCGATAGAATGTTTAGATTTATCAGTACTATTTTGCTTTCGCATCAAGTCGCTCTCGAAATGAAAATCCATCAAATCTGGGGTACACATTTGGGATCGTCCCATTTGCTGCTGCCTAACTAGAAGATAGATCATCTCTGCAACTTGGATTGGATTGCGACTCTCTCTCTCTTTTCCAATTTTATTCTGTTTGGGATTTGTTTTGTTTTGTTTTATTGTTTGTAATAAGTGCCTTTCTCTTCCCAGTCTCACAATCCCACGCTCTTAGGGCCTGTTCGGATGTCACGGGATTACACGGGATGAGATTTAACGGGGACGGGAACCCACTTTTGAAAAAGCAGGAACCCATGGGCGCGGGTACGCATAAGATTAACTATGGGAATATGTTGAAATGAGTGTTCGGTTGTACCGTGGAATTAGTTGTGGGAAATCGTATTTTTCTTTCTAAATGCTTGATATTATGCAATTTTTTATTAATAAATTGATTAATAAAGTAAATTAAATTAAATATATTAAATAATAACATAATGTTGCTTATCAATTACTATTTTATAAAATATAAAGATTACTTATTACTTATTAATTATTACTTATTTATTATTATTTTAAATATATATTTTATAAACATTTATAAAAAAATAAAACAGAAGTGGCAACTAACTTTGAAAATATATTTTAGATGAATTTTGAAATGAATGTACGAGTATGTACGAGAATGTGTTGAAATGAATATTCGGTTGTACTGTGAGATTACATGCGGAAAATTTTATTTTATTTCTAAAATGCTTGATATTATATAATTATTCTTATTAATAAAATAAATATCATAATTTAATAACATTGATTTAAAGCAATATACAATAAAAATATTTATTTTCTTAAATACATACATAATTCAAAAATACTTAATCATTTTATATTTTTAATAAAAAAATAGAGATTATTGGACAAAATTATTTTTGATATATATGCTCTAATAGCATTATAGCAATCATGCTTTTCCAAAAATAAAATAAAAATCAACGTGCTATTACATAATTAATTAGCTGGTAGTTTATTTTTATGAGTTAATTGCATTAATATTGAGAGAAGAAAGAGGAGAGAGTAGATTTGGGAAGAAAAAAATCGAGTCTGAGATGATAATTTTTTTCCCACAAAATTGCACTTATACAGGAACAATTGAGAAATATACTTGGGAACCCATCGGGAAGAAATAAGCCAGCCGAACGGTCTTCAAATCAAAATAGGAAATTAACCCCATTCCTATTCAATTCCCTGTGGGAACGGGGCTGCCGAACAGGGCCTAATCTTTACAAGTTGGAAAGGTACCTTTACTGTGCGAAATTTATAGAGAGAAATTTTGGGCTGGAAGTCTGGAACAAGACGGTAGGCTAGAATTTTTTTTTTTTTTTTTTGAAAAAGTAAGCTAGAGTTTATTAAATTGTTCTAGAAAGCATATGGAGCCGTTGATTTCAAATATGACAATTAGCTATTGTTAGAAATGCTCATGTTTAGCTCCTTACTCAAAAGATGTTTTCAAATATTACAATTTGATTTATTATATTTTCTACGACTTGTCTAATAGTTTTACTTTTTTTTTGGAAAAATGTGGCAACTTTTTACCGAATTTTCACTCCAACGAAAAAATCACTATAATGTTCAAACTTTACAATCTCTAAGAATTATCAATCGGATTATAAATGAACACAGATAATGTTCAAACTTGTTAAACAGTGGATCTGAACTATTAAATATAATTTTCATTATATATTTTAGAACATTTTTATTATTTTCTTAGATTAATAGAAAATCACTATCTTTGGATGGTCCGGAATTTTAATAGTTTTCTAGCTATCTTAAAAGATAGTAAAAATATTCTAGAAATATAAAATTTAGCCTCTAAATATATTTTCATATGGATCATGTTTAATTGTTCAAATTGACTGACTAAAATTTGAAAATAGAAATATAAATTCATAGCACGAATCAATCTGTAATATGAATGGTACCATAGCCTCACTTATTTACAAATGCTAAAATATAAATAAAATAGTGTGTTGAACGTAATTAAATTGTAATGTTTGACTAATAAAAATTTCGCTTCTCTTATCTAAGCATGGCTGCCAGCTTCATTCTAAAATCAACCACAAAGCCGAAAAGCGTATCATAGTTCAGTTTTATTCGGATAGTTGATATCAGTGTTTTAAAATGCGGTTTTCGTGCGGTATGCGGAATGCCACTGCATATTGCATATATCGCATGCGGTCGTATATGTAGATTTTCATGCGGACTTATATATGCGGATTCTTTCGTAAAATATTAATATGACACCCTCAATTCATTTAAATATTTAATATGCTTGCAGTATTTATGTGGATAAATCCGGAGACTCGTAGCAGCCAGGATCCATAATCATGGATATATTAATATTTAAAAGGATGAAAGCATAAAAAGAATGAATGCCGACATTTTTATTAATATCCAAAGTTTAATACAAATTATTAATTATGCCCAGAATCGGATCCATTATCGAAAAATACCCAAGCCGGCTAGAAAATGGCCGGCTTACTCCCTCCCTACGCCGGCCATTTTCTGGCTGGCTTGGTAATTTTTTTTTTTAAACCGAAAAAACTCTATAAAAGGCACCCCTCCCTTCAGATGAAGGCACACAGCCCGAGGCAGCTCGCTAATCACTGTTGAGGTAATTTTTTTTTATTATTATTATGTTTTATTTTATAGAATAATTAATTATATTATTAAAAAATTTAATAATAAACCCTATAACCCTATAACCCTATAACCCTATAACCCTAAACCCTAAACCCTATAACCCTAAACCCTAAACCCTAAACCCTATAACCCTATAATCCTAAACCTTATAACCCTAAACCCTAAACCCTAAACCCTAAACCCTAAACCCTAAGCCCTAAGCCCTAAGCCCTAAGCCATATACCCTATACCCTAAACCCTAAACCCTAAACCCTAAACCCTAAACCCTATACCCTATACCCTATACCCTATACCCTATACCCTATACGGTATACCCTATACCCTATAACCTATAACCTAAACCCAAAAAGAAGTAGTAACCAGTCAATTGTTTACTATTTAGTTACCTGACAATTGTTTACCATTTAGTAACCTGACAATTGTTTACCATTTTCTAAAATGTAGTTTGTTTACCATGGCCTTTATTTCATTACACTATGGTGGGAAGATGCTTAATAGTGCACAAAGGGCGTATTACAACAAAGATGCAGCTCATTCATTAATGATTCCAGATGACATCTCACTTTTGGACCTGAAATCCATAGTTTACACACACACCGGTCAACCCAGAAAGGTGGGACCTAGAATTGGCAACCCGATATTGCCATCCCTCCAACGGGAAATGGATTGTTGTGAAACTGGTAGATGAGAGTACGTGGAGAGGCATGTTTGGTTATTTGAGGTCCGAAGGGAATTTTCTAATAGAAATATTTGCTAGAAGAGTTCCGGTAGAGCCCGGGGTGGAAGTTCGGGCTCTGGATCAGCGGCACCACATTATACCCCACAACTAGAAACATACAGACGTGACTCCACCTTACCCCTCAACGAACCTGACTCAGATACCTACAACTACGTCACTCCACCAGCACCTCAACGAAGACACTCAGTTGCATCCCCACCTAGATCCATAAATGTGGCTCCTTTATCGTTACCTCCAGTATCACCATACCCCAGACCTGCACCGGTGGACGATGCAACCTGCCCGGGCTTTGAAGATATTAATGAAATACCGAAGGACGATCTGAGGAGCGGGGATGAATTTGAGGGAGAAATGTGGGGGGATTCAGATCACATGGAAGGTTGCGATGAAGACGGGCCGGTTGAAACAGCTGAAAGGCACATGGGTCGTACTGATGAGGGGGGCCGCTTAGTGGCCGGACTGATACGCACCCGTTCCCAGACCTCAATGATGTTTCTGAGTTTAGAAAAGCAGATATTGGTTATTATGGGCAACAGATTGAGTACAAAGGTGAGCTTGCTGCAAACCAATATTTTAAAAGCAAAGAAGACCTAATGAAGAAGATCAGAGAGCACCATATAAAAAACAATCAGGACTTCAGATCTTGGAAAAGTGACAGGGATCGAGTTACTCTGGTGTGCAAGGACAAGAATTGCCGTTACGAGCTTAGGAAAAAGCCGACGGAATGTGCAGACGCATGGGTTATAACTAAGCAAGACAGGCCTCACACATGTAGGACTGAGCACACGAGGGACGACCACGAATGTCTGACGGCATCACTCATTGCCGATGCCATTGAGAACAGCATTAAAAAGGACCCGTGTATGAGCATCCAGACGGTGGCAGACATTGTTTTGGCTGTGTATAACAATGTGACACCTAAATACAACCGACTGTGGAGGGGCCGTGAGCTGGCAATAGCCCGACAATTTGGGAGTTGGGAGATTTCATACAGCTTGCTGAGACCACTATTGATGGCAATTTGCCACAACAATCCCGGCTCGACCCACCAATTTCTGACCAGCCCGGTACGGAATAAAGAAATAGGACTAATCATGCCAGGTGTTGCCCAGTTCAGAGACGTAGCATGGGCGTTTGGTCCATGCATTGCAGCGTTCCAGTACTTGAGACCAGTGATCAGCATCGATGCCTGCTTCTTGTCTGGGTGATATGAGGGGAGGCTTTTGATAGCTTGCGGCTACGATGCCGACAACCAATTGTTGCCTATTGCATTTGCAATTGTGCGGCAGGAGGATACTGAGAATTGGGGTTTTTTCTTGCAGTGGTTGAGGAATGAAGTGCTCGGCCCGTGTAAATTTGTATGTGTCATATCGGACCAGCACAAGGGGATCAAAGCTGCACTGACAGCTGAATACGGATGGCCTCCCGAGCTTTTTGTGCACAGGTATTGTATGCAGCATGTTGCTGACAACTTGGTCCAGAACTGTGGAGGAGACAGATGGTACGGATGGAGGTTCAGGGAAGGAGCAAAGAGGAAGAAGCCGAGAAAATTGAAAGAGATGTTCGAAGAGTTTGCTCATGTATGTCTAACTTATAACATTTCGTTTAATTATCTTATAAGAATTTTATGAAAATGAAATAACACCCCTTTGTTTTTGTGCAGCTAAATTCACAGTGCAATGCGTATTTAAAGAGAGTGGGCAAAGTACGTCCTAATGATGTGATGGAGCCGTCCAATTATGAGAAAATTTTCTAAACCTGTGATGGAGGATACCGGTTGGTATCATGACAATAAACAGCTCCGAGTCACTCAACAATGTCTTCCGAACGAGTCGTAGATTGCCTGTTTGTGCCATAGTGGAGGATACGTTCTACACGTGCAACAGATGGTTTGTTGAGCGGCGTCAGCGAGCAATGAAATTACAAGACAAGGGACAGGTTCTTTCTGACCGGGTTTTGCAAAAGATCAAAAAACGTTGGGGAAAAGCTTCAAAAATGAAATTGGTGCGTTACACGCAGGGCCAAGGTCAGTACCAAGTTTCATCCCCAAATGAGTACGTTCCTTGCACCCGTAGCGACATGGGCAACATGGAACCCACTCACAGGGAGTTCATGTATATTGTGACGCGCGGTCCCGACAGACAAATGGAATGCACTTGCAGAGGTATCTAATTAACTTCTATTCCGTGCGCTCATGTCTTAACTGTTTGCCGTGACTGAAACTGGCAAGAGGACGACTTTGTTGCAGACTGGTATAAAACACCCTATCTTGTGAGTACTTGGAACCATGTGTTCATTCTAATTGGCAATATGGGAGACTGGCCTCCTAATCCTGGAGACAGAATCCTTCCGAATAGTGGTTGGATTAGGAAGAGGAGGCGAAAACACACCCGTCGTGTAATGCGATGGATGAAATGGAAGGTAGACGAAGGGGGCATGAGGCTCGCCGTTCCACTTCCGATAGGCAACGAAGAGGTATGTAACATTCATCCAAAATTATTTTTCTTTTCAATTTATACCAACTTACTAAGTAACACATGCAAATGCAGAGGCAAGAAACGCAGCAAATGCGGCAGAAAATGAGCGAGTAATGGCGTCGGGAAGTGGGTCCGAAGGGTCACGGCGTAGCACAGCTACGAGCCATTTAGATGCAACTTCTATGTATGCCGAAGCAATGGGAGAGGCGGTTGCCATAGGAGGAGAGGCGGTTGGGGTGCAAGGGGAGCCATCTGTCTAGCCGAGGAGGTCCACTACTAGACGCACAACAAGAGCATCTACAAGCCAAGCAGGGCCATCTGGAGCCCAGGCCGGCCCATCTAGTGAGCAACCAGAGCCATCTGGTAGACCATCTCCTAGGGCATCTTTCGCAAGTGGTTTACTTCGGGAATTAAATTTTAGACGTAGCAATAATAGGTGATTTGTATGCATGTTGTAAAAAGTGTGTGGACTCTATTTGCAATTTGTGTGTACTTAATTATTTTGTACGAAACTCAGAAATGAAATATTTGACTCTAATAGAAATCACCTAAAACAAAAATAATGCGGTTTAAAAAAAAAAAAATACCAAGCCGGCCAGAAAATGGCCGGCTTAGGGAGGGAGTAAGCCGGCCATTTTCTGGCCGGCTTGGGTATTTTTCGATAATGGGTCCGATTCTGGGCATAATTAATAATTTGTATTAAACTTTGGATATTAATAAAAATGTCGGGAATGAATGGTTGCAGGTTATTTCTCAAATCAATTATTATGGCTATATGCCTTAAAAGAATTACATTATGGTGCATCGGCCCAAATTTACCCGAATGACCCAATTTAAATTCTTACCGGTCAATGCATTGCTTCGGAACTTGATAAACCTTACTCCCACAATTCCAACAGAGAACAATCAAACAGCTCTCCAGCCTATATAAAAGTTGTGAGGCGTTGTAGGAGTTACCTGAACTGGTTCGGACTCAGCATGAGTTTGAATAATTTTGTATCCGGACTCAGATAATGGGTTTGGATTCAGCATGAGTTTTAATTTAAATTTGTTTGGATCTGATCCGAACAAATTGTTAATAAATAAAAATTTTAAGTTTGTTTCATCTGGTTTTGGTTAATTGAGACGGGATCCGCATATTAAATATGTATAGTTGGATTTTATGTGGTTGAAGATCGCAAATGCATATGCGGCAGCATATACGGTCGCATAGACCGTTATACGGTCGCATAGACCGTTATACGGTCGCATAGACCGTTTTTTCTGTAACACCCCAGTAATATATATTCTTTCATTATTTTGGACTTAATTATCATATTAGAAATTGAAAGGTTTTAATTATCAAATTGCAAAACTTAAAAAATAATAATAAGATGCCAACGTGGCACTAAGGCCCCGCGGCCTATGTATGTTTTGACATATTGAATTTTTTTTACCACCGTTAAAATTTCTCTTTATAAAGGGTCATTGTCTCTCTTTAATTGATTAAATTAAAAAAATAATGACTGAAAATCAAAGTGTAAAACCGAAGAAAAAGAAAATGAGAAGAAATATTTTGACAAAAAATTCTGATATCCATATCATTTAATTGCATATCCGATTGGAATTTCGACTACGTCGCATTATTTCTGAATAGTCGTTGCAACCCGATTGGATTTCTGAATTGATCGCTATTAGGTAATTAGACTTCTCTATAATCTATGTTTTCGATTTGTATAGTTGATTGGGAAGTGATTTGGGTAATCGGATTATAATGGTATATTTAACTGGAATATGGGGTTTGGAGATTGAAATTGTTTTTAATGGACTGGAATACTGGGAATCGCCTGTTTCAGGGATTCCAACTGGAATGTAACTGTTGTTATTGAAAACCTAGACCCAATTGATATTGTCGGTTAAATATGAATACATAATTTGATATTTAATTGTGTGGATTAATTCAATCCTATTGAAATGGTTGTTTACTGTTATTAAGCCAATTATAGATAAGCTGCGTCGTAAAATAACTGATTACTTGGCTTTGTAGCTGATTCTGTATTGTTTTTGTTTTTTTTCTGTTGCGACGTAGGTTGACAGGGCGGCGAATGGATGCGAGAATAGTCGTTCTATCGCATCGCGTGCCCAGCCTGGCCGCCGGGGCGTGACAATATCCCTGATGCAACACTACCTTTTTAAAATTAAAACTATCGGATGATTAAGCCGGAGTATATATCAGTAATTATAAATTAATGTCAATAAAGATATTACAATTGTTGTTTTCAGTAAAAAGCCGTGGGTCAAATTTCTCAACTAAAATATCCACCAGTAATTTTTAATTGAGTTTTGAACTTACGATCTTATACACAAAGCACATTGTTTTTGTCATAAATTAAAGACCAGTTCTCCTTAGCTTTTTCCTCACGTTAAAAAACATTTAACTAAAAAGTAAAACAAATCATTTATAATTTCTATATTCTAAAGCATCCTGAAAAATCCATTTTTTACTTCAGAGAAAAACTTTTTTTTTTTTGCTGTGGTGAGTGCAAAGCGGGTCCTATCTTTTCCTTTGAGGGTGATAGCTCCAATTGTTTCTCTAAAAATCCCCTCTTTGTTTTATTAAACTTCAAAGGTAGTTTTCTTGTAGAGCAAACATGTACAGGCATGTATAGTAAACAATAAAGCACTTGTTTAATCACATTCTAACCAGTAATCATTACTAACTGCTATAATTTATTAGATCGACCATATAGTTTAAGCTCCTTAAGATATGATTCCAATATTTTTTAGGATCGATGCTAACCGACATATTTGACCTTTATTATCCATCTAGAACATTATCCATGCATCTCCTAGAAGAAGATCATTCGGATAAGAAATGTGATCTGCAATAAAATAATATTAATTCCACCAAATGACCAAGATAATCTTGAACTTTTGTTAGAAAAGTATTTCACTCGGATTCGTTCTCCATCTAAACATGTGCTTGAGAAAAATTTAGAAATAAAAAACTTACCAACCCATTATGTGAAAAACCAATCAGCTGCTTTGTGCTCGCCATTCTGGCATCAATGTGTATCGCTCCGGAATCCAGATATGGAGATCTTCTGTGGAAGAGATCCATGCAGCCTTCCTAATGGTTGAAATAAGATTGTGCGATTTGTGCCTATAATATCAAATGGTTACATCCCAAAGGAATTAGATCAGTAAAATAATAAGCTAAGTTTTTTTTTATCTCGGTATATCCACAAAATTTTCGATAAAAATATTAATATAATTATTTTGACTTTACATAACGTGTCAGTTATATACTTATTCATTTTATCTTCATTAATCACGTGTTGCATGAAGTCAAAATAGTTATGTCAATATATTTATTTTAAAATAATTTGGAACATAAATTTTGTTTTAGAAAGAATAAGGTTATGTCATTATATTCTATAAATCAATGTATGATCAAATACAGTTGTTGTATTGTCAGAAAACTATCAGTTAACTACTAATTATTTTCTTTCCATAAAATAATTTTAATTAGTTTTGCGGAAAACTATAAATTAATTAGTGTATTAATATTGTTATGTCATTGTTTAAATAACTATAAGCTAAGTTATTGATCTTGGTGTATCCATCAAATTTCTGATAAAATATTGACAAAATTTTTTGACTTCATACAATGTGTCAACGATATATTTTTCTAGTTTTTTATATCAAAGCTCGTAAGCACACAACACCCACAATACACACTCTCTATTTTTGTGTCATGGAGAATTTGAACTTAGATTCTCCCTAGGAGAACATATGCCTTAGCCAGCTGAACTACGCAGTGCTAATTGTGCGTTACATGAAGTCAAAATAGTTATATCAATATATTTATACTAAAAAAAACTCGAAACATAAATATTGTTAGAAATAATGAGTTACCTCATTTTATTTCATAAATCATATACAAATACAGCTGATGTTTTGTCAGGAAATTAAACTGTCGGTTAATTACTTATTTTCTTTCTATGAAATAATTCTAATTAGTTTTGTGGAAAACTAGAAATTAATTAGTGTATTGATCTTGTTATGTCGTTTTTGAAAAAACTATAAATTATACGAAAATGGAATTTTCCCAGTTTAAATTTAGGAAGATCCGCACCTAATAAGTTCGGTCCATTTTTTTTTCTAAAGGCACAAATCTCGCCTTTATCCGCTTGTGAATTTTCTCCAAAAATTTCAATAGTGTAGTCAATATTGGACCTAATGCAAAACTTGTTGCCAATCAAAATCAAAAGACTTTGAACAGGAATAACAGTTGATTTCCTACTAGTCTTCAGCACAACGCACAAACTTTTTTATTTTTTAGAAAATAAAAATTAAATTATCGAAAACATGAATTATTTTTTTTTATCAAATATATGTGACTAAACAAATGATTATGTCCCACTTGAGTATCTATTGGAGTTGCAGTGTACCTTAGCTATAGGAAATATGGAAAATATTGTGACCGAATCATTGATTTGGTTCCAAGAAGTTTTGAATTTAGTGTTAAAATTAATGTACATTTGAGTTAAAAATTAATGAAACTGGAAAAATAATTAGTGGGACCGAACTAATGACATGTCCTCAATGAATCCTGAATTATTGATTTGGTTTCATCTATTTATGTAGGAAAGAAAAAATTCATCCTGTTTTGATAATTTATTTTGATAATTTTTGAAAAAAAAAATTTGCACAGCGCACGTGCTACACTGTCTTCAGCCGTTTGAACCTTTTCGTGGTTCGTGCTAGGCTGCTAGATACCATCACTGTTAAATCGAACGGCTGATGCACGTAAAAGATGCACACTGTGTTGTAGAAAATCCCAGCTTATAAAAACTGCTTCGGTCTGGATTTTACTTCCAGTATTTTTCAAAAAGAAAAAAATGTTCTAGAATATAGCCTGATTTCCTGCGTTTAGCTTGCATGGCACAAAAATAAGATATAATATTCAAATACAATATTGTATAGCAAATTGCTTCAACTATGGCAATTTTCAAGCTAGTTTGACTTTGATTGGATTAGTGGGATGTATCTTTTCTTGGGGGTGTAAACGGAGCGGATTCGGAGCTGCAAATACCATATCCGTATCTGCCTTTTAACTAGCGGATACAGATACAGATACGGATAGTAAAAGAGATACGGATAGTAAAAGGATATTAAAATTTAAAATTATATTCACCTTAAACGATACGGATACGGAGCGGACAATCTACAGATACAGATACGAATACGGAACGGATAATTGGCGGATGTTGAGTTATTCTACTAAATTTCATAATTGTAACTTACCTAATTTCATAATTAGAATCTAGCAAATATGCTACGCATATATAAGGGCCCATCCGTGCTACGGCTCACTTTTTGAGTTTTCAAAATCCTAACGGTCGATCCGAACCGTTCAACATGATCTCCATATGAATATGTACTTGCAAATCAAATTTTACATTTTTTAGAATTTTTTTACTATTTATTAAGCCACTAAAATCGCTGATCCAATGGTCCAGCAGATTTTACTGTTGTGTACAAATTAGTGTTTTTTCAAAGTGGCTTAAAAATTCTAAAAAATGTAAAATTTGGTTTGCAAGTTGATCAGAGTCAAAATAACGATGATTTACGTAGGGTTTTGGCTTAGGTTTTACATATTTTCTCGCACTTATGTTTACTTTATTAGATAAAAAGGCTACTGTCACCCTTCTTTATGTTTTATTGTAGAAAACAGGTTTTGGGACTATTTTACACCAAATGGAGCTAGAATCAGGTCAATCGGATTAGCGACGCTCATCGACTAAGTCCCTGTTACGGCCAGTATTGACCAATACGGACCAGGCCTAGCACAGACAAGGAGATAGCGCTGGAAGCAGTTAAACCCTAACTGCCAAGGTCCTAATACGGACCGTATCACCTGATACGGCCCGTATCTGAAGGCATCTCTTGGGGAATAACTGCCGACAGCTGTTTCCAGATTGATTTCTTAGCCTCCAATCAACCTCTACACGTCCCTACACTCCTATATAAGGCCCCTGGGCAGAAGAATACATCATCTTTGTAATTAGGGTTAGATTTGATTAAAGAAAGAAGAGAGGAGTGATTGTAACCATGCCGTTCCGCGGCTAAGTTCCTTTTCTTAGGGCTAGGCAGTAAACCTTGTTACTCTTGATGTTTTGATATATATATTTCTGTTGATTATGATTTCTTGTTGATGTATCGAATATGCTTTTGTGATTTATTATCTCTTCACCTAATTTCAATGATCTAGTTGAGTTCATTAGAGTAGTGACAGTGCTTTAATAACTCTTTAAACTATTTGGATGAGTTAGCCTCGTTGAGATCTATTAGGTTTATGTGAAGAAAACCTTCGCGGGGAAACCATAAACCAGAACAACAAAACGCATGACCAAATTCCATCATTTGCGTAAGGTAAATCGCAGTGATCTGTGTAGTAATTTGGGAGATAAGAGACCCGATAGTTGCGTAAGGTAAATCGCATTGTCCTGAGTAGAGTCTCGATGAAAGATCTGTCATTCTGGCGTAACATAAATCGCAGTGACCTTTGTAGTTATCTTTCATAAAACAACAACAGGAAATCAGACGCAACAGGAATATATTATCAAGGCGGATTGAGTGACAATGGTGTGCCGAAACCCTAGGAATTCTCATCTCTATCTTTATTTTAATTACTTTTAATTGTTTCCTAATCTACATTGATCAACAAACATCTCTCAAATTTCAGATTTCATCTAGCCTTTCGAAAGGTTGTGATTCGATCGCTCGAAGCACTAAACCAATATTCCCTGTGGATCGACCTCGCATATACTACTCGATAAGGATTGTGCGCTTGCAGTCCGAACCGATAGCATTTACGAGTTTATAAATATTAAAAGAAACATTGCTCTCTTTTGAGTGATCAATCTTTTTGGCGCCGTTGCCGGGGAATAACGGTTCATTGTGCAAGGCCTCGAAAGACGCCCTTGCTTTGACCATTGAATCCAATTAATTAGAAACGCCTAGATTTCTTTTTATTTTCTGCATTTTTATTTTTCTTTTATTTTTCAATTTCGTTTTTATTTTTGTTTTCTTTTTATTTTCAGTTTTTAGTTTAATTTTCAGATTTTCTTTTCTTTGTAGGAAACTGCACGCTGGCCGAATCATCCGTACGAAGATCCGAGAGGATTGCTAGTAGGAGAGGACAATTCGCTTCTACATCACCGATAAGAACCAACCATAGTTCTTCATCAAGTAATTCTGAAAGCGAAGAAGACTCAGATTCGATCAACATGAATATCCCACCGAACGAACCGATTAACAATGGAAGACAAGACAATGGTGATCAAGGAGTTCACGATGCAGCAAGACCCAAACTTCTACGAGGCTATTGCGTACCGCGCGCGAATGATCCTAATTCTAGTATAAACCCGCCAACTGTTACAAACCGTAATTTTGAGATCAAACCTGCTCTCATAAATATGGTTTCGCAACAGCAATTTGGCTGATTTCCACATGAAGATCCACATCTTCATCTGTCAATTTTCCTAGGGATATGCGAGACGATAAAGATCAACGGAGTTACCGATGAAGCAATCAGGCTAAGGCTATTTCAATTCTCATTAAAAGATAAAGCAAGAGCATGGTTGTTTTCCTTACCGGCCAATTCCATTCAAACTTGGGACCAATTGTTTAATGTGTTTATTGCAAAATATTTTCCACCATCCAAAACTTCAAGGTTTAGAAATCTAATTACTAATTTTGAACAAAAGGATGGTGAAACATTGTGTGAGGCATGGGATAGATATAAGGATATGCTAAGGTGTTGTCCACATCATGGTCTAGAAAGATGGCTGATTGTCCAAACTTTTTATAATGGTCTAAACCCTACCGATAGGTTGTCTATTGATGCTTCTGCAGGAGGAGCAATCATGAACAAGGAACCTGACGAGGCCTACAACCTAATTGAAGAGATTACAATCAACCAACACTACTGGATCCCTGAGCGAAAGAAGCCAAGTTCAACACCTGGCATGCACCGAGTAGATGACATATCCATGCTAAGCGCAAAGATTGATGCTTTGCAAATGGCACTCAACAAGCAGACCAAGCAGCGAACGGTAGCAGCAGTCAATGCCGCAACAGCATGTGGCTATTGTGGAGGAGCGCACGAGATGACCGAATGTATGAATGTGACGGAAACTAAGGAAGAAATAGAGCAAGCAAACGCAATTGACAACAGCTTTCGACCTCAGCCCGCCTACAACACATATCATCCGAACAACCGAAACCATCCAAATCTCTCATACGCGAACAATCAAAGGCCTGCTGCACCCCAACAGAACTACCAACCACAGCCCAATTATCAACCAAGATACAACAATCCCCAACAGAATTATCAACCAAGGCAATACAACCAACCACAGCAACCTGACATCACATCCTTAATGGAGAAACTCCTAGAGAAGCAGGATAAGGCTAACGCCGAAATCGCACAAAAGATTGAATCCTTAACAAACCGCAACAAAGACTTAGAAGACAATGTCTCTAAGATGGCAAGAGAACTCTCTAGTATCACACGTGGAAAAGGCAAATTTCCGGGCCAACCGGAAATTAACCCGAGAGAGACTTGCAAGAGCATAACACTAAGGAGCGGTACAGCTTATCAGGGACCTCCCATACCCGATCAAACTTCTGATGAAATGCATGCAGAGCCATCACATTCCGAAGAGTATGAGCCGCAACCGCCAGAGCCGCCCGTATTCGAACTACAGACAGACCTTACCAAGGAGCAGAATGACACCGTAGGTGGAGACGAGCGACAACCCGAACCTGAATATATTTCACCACCACCCTACAAGCCACCTCTGCCATTCCCTCCAAGGCCTGCCAAGCATAAGGTAGAGGAGCAATTCGCGAGATTCATGGAGACACTCAAGCAATTACATGTCACAATCCCCTTCACTAAGGCAATTGCAAGCATACCCTCGTATGCTAAATTTCTGAAGGAGATTCTTTCGAACCGCAGTAGACTCCAAGAACTCTCAACAATTCCACTCAATCTGGAATGTAGTGCGCTCGTGCAAAGCAAATTACCGACAAAATTGAAAGATCCGAGAAGCTTCTCGATACCGTGTACCATTGGCACAACCGATTTTAAGAGAGCTTTATGTGATCTAGGAGCAAGCGTGAGTCTGATGCCTAAGGTAGTATTTGATAAACTGGAATGTGGAGACCTATCACCAACAAGGATTTCATTGCAACTAGCCGACCGATCAATTCGATATCCTGAAGGAATGTTGCTTGATATCCCAATCAAAGTCGGTAAATTCTGGATACCAGCAGATTTTGTGGTAGTCGATATGGAAGAAGATGAGCAGATTCCGATCATCCTTGGAAGGCCATTCCTCGCCACATGTGGGGCAATGATTGATGTTAGGAATGGAAAGATTTCACTCAATGTTGGCAAGAACAAAATGATCTTCAGCATGAATGAAACCAAAGTCCCACCTGACATGAATCATGTCTACAATTTGGAAACAACGGACGAGTATGGCAATGACGAATTGCGAATGGATGAATCTGAAGACATCAGGGAGATGACGCACGAAGCAGAAGTAGAGAGACTGTTAATTGTGCAAGATGACGGGCAGATCCATCCGACCTCCGTGACACAACAAACCGATGATCTCAACAGAAGCCCCAATATCGCAAACAACATGAATCATTCTTCCTTAGCCCTTGCAATAATCAAAATCCTACGCGAAGAACTCGATGCAATGTCCAAAAGACTGGACGAGGTCGAAGCAGCACTCGGTGTAAGTCTAGCATTCGACCCTGGACCTCAAATACCAATTGACTTCTTCAAGGACAGTGATGATGAAACCACAGAAGACGCTGAAGGCGAACCACCCGACGAGCAACCTCCTTACATCGACGGGAGGATATCTGGAAGAAATTGATGCGACACATAGTCAAGCTAATGACTTTAAACAAGCGCTTCTTGGGAGGCAACCCAAGGCCACTTTTATATTTTCCTATAATTATTTAATTTTCAATTTAATTAGGACTTAAACAAAGAAACAACTCATACACACTTTTCTCCTACGATCAGGTAAGCGTACTGGAGGAAATGCTTGATTAAAAGACATCTCGAAAGGCGGAAAAATGCTCTCTGGTGCGACCTATATTGGCTGATATAGACCTCACCAATGGATACGGGGGCAATAAAGTAAGAAGAAGAAAATAAGTGGTGAATACGGCCCGTATTGGCTGATACGGCCCGTATCCAAAGGATTTAAAACTTAGCGGTTATTGGGTTCAAGCATAACGGACTCAATACGGACTGTATTGGCTGATACGGTCCGTAATGAAGGCCAATTCGGGAGATGCGAACCCGTTAAGAAGAGACATTTGAAGTCCCGCGCAAATCACGTCTCAAAACCTCTAATCAATTCCGTTTTAACTCCCTAAACCCCTCTTCTTTCCTTCCCTCTACTCTATTCCCCTCCATTCCTTCTCCTTCTCTTCTCCTCCTCTCTTGCCAAAACCGAAATCAAGCACCCCTCCTTGCCACCGATCCCCGCCGTCAAGACAACCTCAACCTTCCATTGAGGTCGCTGCCGGCCTTCTCCTCCGCGTCTCAACCCTAATACGGACCGTACCGGGTCCGTATCCGACGGCCACTCGACTCTTCTCCAGATTCGGTTTTTCTAAAGCCCTCTTTCGATTTCAAAGTTTTAATTTCATTTTTTGCATTTGCTTTAGATTAATCTCTGTTACATTAGTTTAGGCAATTAATAGGTTTCTGTCGGTTTTTCCAATCTTTTTACCAGTATAATACGGTCCGTATTGAACCAATACGGTCCGCAATCGTTTACCAGAACCAGTACTTAGCATTTCTAAACGCCTTTTTAATACGGTCCGTATCGACAGTACGGTCCGTAACCAGTTCAGTACTTGGTTAAATTTTAACCAACCAACCAGTCCGTATTAGGACCGTATTGACCAATACGGTCCGTAACAGAGATATTAATTCTTAACAAATGGCTCCAAAAATGAAAAATATTTTAGGGGCAGTTACAAGGAGTGCCAGAAAAGCTCTCGGGGGTGCCGGCCCGAGTAGTTCACCGCAGAGCTCCTCTAGCCGATCCTCCCGGTCCTCCGGCTCGCAACCACAATCCTTCAACCGTTCGTCCTCTCATTCCGACACACAGCAGTCGGTCAGGGACACACCAGTCTCAGATACAGACTACAACCCGGAAGAGTTCAACCCTCAGGATTTCGGTCTTGAGGAAGAAAACTCCGATGAATCGATGGAGGAGGTTCAGCCAGCCGAGTACCAACCCGCCTTCCAGCATCCACAATTCAGAAGCATTTACGCAAAAATGCAAACAAGGGAAGTCGTGTACCACAAATCCATCAATACAGAGACATTCGAGCGACTAGGCCTCCTTGCACAAACCGAACAGCTCGCAAACCGCATCCACCTTTGGCAATTCCTTCAACTGATCCAAGGAGTCAAAATTTACAAGGTGCTCACGAAAGAGTTCCTTACGACCTTCAGATACAATGAAGACTCCATCACTTTCCAGATGGTTGGCGAGCAATACGAGGTCACCATGGATGATTTCTGCGCCATCTTCAATCTCACCAACAATGGCACTTTTGATTCTCCTGACTGCCGAGAGTTCTGGCACAACATCACTGAAGACAACCAAAACTCAACTCGACTGGCAAGCAAAATCGTCCATCCTCAAGTCCGCCTCTTGCAAGTAGTCCTTGCCAATTCCATTTTCGCAAGAGGCGAGAGTTCATCCAAGGTGACATTACCCGAACTCTATCTTCTCAAGTGCATGATCGAGCCAACACCAGTGCGACCTCACCTCGGCCATCTCCTTTGCAATCAAATCCGTGAGGTCGCCCGTGCTAAGAAACGTAATGGAAAGATTTCCATTAGATTCGTAGCAACAATCTTGGCCAACCATCTCGCTCTGCAAATCGATCACTTCAAAGAGACAAGCGGGCTCACACAAATTGACATGTCATGCCTTCAAGCCATGAAATTCGTCACCGGCCACTATCCAGGCCCCTACTTCTACAACTCACCGAGGGGAATTCTCCAATTTCCCTTCCGACACCTCAATCTCCGCAGTAGGGCCTCCTGGAAGATAGCACGAACCGCGAGCCCGACTTATGAGCCCCCTTAAGATTACATGGATGTAATCGAGAGCCAAGCCGCAATGAGAAACCAGGCTAACTTTGATCGGCAGCAACGAGAAGAAGAAGACCCTTCTTTTGATGCATATAGAGAGGCAGGCACGTCGGCAGCTAGAGCCGGATCCTCAGGGGCGGCACCACCTGATGCCCCTACAGCTGAGCTCGATCAGTTCATTCAAATGGTAGATTGGATGAACTCAAACCTCAACGAGCTCACCTTGACAACGGGAGAGGCCACCCGACAAATGCAACAAAATGGATCATCACTTCGCCAAGAGGTTGGCGAAATTAGAAACAGCATGGAGGAGGTCCGGAGGAGTGTTGATGAGAGCATGCGCGAGATCCAGCAGACGCGCTACATGGCACAGCAGTATTATCAGTATGCTCTCGACTTCGGATTCGAGTACCAGCCGCCACCATACGGACTCTTCGACCCGCCATTCTACGAGGAGATCCAGCGACCACCACCACCTCCACCACCTCAGGATTGAGGTGCAGTGAGTTATTTCTTTCCCCGGTCTTTTTACTTTACTATTCCTTTATTTTTATCTCTCGAGCATTGGGGACAATGCTCAATTTTATTCGGGGGGTAGGAAAAGTTAATTGACCATGTATCTTTAAAATTTTTGCAGTTTAAATTCTTAGGTGCTAGTAGTTTTACTCAATTTTTGACTAGGGTTGGAGGCTTTACCGAAAATCCTAGAATGATTAGATTGAGCTTTTTAGCTAGCTTGCATTTTTATTTTTATTTTAGGAGTAGGTTAATCAAATAGGAATTGTTTTAAATTGAATTAGGCTAAGGTTTAGATAATTGGCCATGATACCAAAAATTCAGAATTTTTAAAATTATTTGTAGTCTCAAAATGAACAATTAATTGCTAACCATGAGAGTTGATCAAAAATTGCAAATCCTAGAATCTTTATTTTGAGTAATTTATTTTTACAAAGTCTTTTAAATTTGATAATGTTTTAGAATACCCATTTATTATAGATAGACCCCTAGCGAAACTATGCAATAATTTCTTGTATGAATGAATACTTGAAATTGTGTGTAATCATGGTGCTTGTGACACAAAAATATGTTATTTTATTTTTCGAAAAAAAAATACAAAAAATTGAAAATGAGAAAAATCCAAAAAAATAGAAAAATATAGAAAAAGAAAAAAAAAATAGATGGAGGATAAAAAGAGTACGGGTGCCTACGCAAGAATGGTTACCAATAGGCTCGAGAAAACCTCCCAAATTCAAATTCTTGTATATATATTTAATTTTTCAAAAATAGTCACAAGTATCAACACACTTAGTTGTCATACTTTGCTCCAATCAATTGGGAAGGAAAATTAAAATTTATATCATTAGAATTCCTATTGATTGGAAGGGATCTATTTATAATCGAAGGGGAAATTAATACTCTCAATTTAAGGATATTTGTGAAGTAGATTGCTCGATAATAATTTTTCTAGGGTTAGCATAATGAGGTCAATCATGGGGTGAATAAATTGTTCAAGGGAGAGATTATGAATATTTTTAATTCTAGATTTTTATTGTCATACCAATTGTACCTAACCTAAGCCCTAATTTAATTTTTAAACGAGACCTTGAGATTGTACGGTTTAACCTAGACCGGATCTTTGACCAGCTGGGATGTCGTTGCTTGAGGACAAGCAACAATTCAAGTTGGGAGGCGTGATCAGAGTCAAAATAACGATGATTTACGTAGGGTTTTGGCTTAGGTTTTACATATTTTCTCGCACTTATGTTTACTTTATTAGAGAAAAAGGCTACTGTCACCCTTCTTTATGTTTTATTGTAGAAAACAGGTTTTGGGACTATTTTACACCAAATGGAGCTAGAATCAGGTCAATCGGATTAGCGACGCTCATCGACTAAGTCCCTGTTACGGCCAGTATTGACCAATACGGACCAGGCCTAGCACAGACAAGGAGATAGCGCTGGAGGCAGTTAAACCCTAACTGCCAAGGTCCTAATACGGACCGTATCACCTGATACGGCCCGTATCTGAAGGCATCTCTTGGGGAATAACTGCCGACAGCTGTTTCCAGATTGATTTCTTAGCCTCCAATCAACCTCTACACGTCCCTACACTCCTATATAAGGCCCCTGGGCAGAAGAATACATCATCTTTGTAATTAGGGTTAGATTTGATTAAAGAAAGAAGAGAGGAGTGATTGTAACCATGCCGTTCCGCGGCTAAGTTCCTTTTCTTAGGGCTAGGCAGTAAACCTTGTTACTCTTGATGTTTTGATATATATATTTCTGTTGATTATGATTTCTTGTTGATGTATCGAATATGATTTTGTGATTTATTATCTCTTCACCTAATTTCAATGATCTAGTTGAGTTCATTAGAGTAGTGACAGTGCTTTAATAACTCTTTAAACTATTTGGATGAGTTAGCCTCGTTGAGATCTATTAGGTTTATGTGAAGAAAACCTTCGCGGGGAAACCATAAACCAGAACAACAAAACGCATGACCAAATTCCATCATTTGCGTAAGGTAAATCGCAGTGATCTGTGTAGTAATTTGGGAGATAAGAGACCCGATAGTTGCGTAAGGTAAATTGCATTGTCCTGAGTAAAGTCTCGATGAAAGATCTGTCATTCTGGCGTAACATAAATCGCAGTGACCTTTGTAGTTATCTTTCATAAAACAACAACAGGAAATCAGACGCAACAGGAATATATTATCAAGGCGGATTGAGTGACAATGGTGTGCCGAAACCCTAGGAATTCTCATCTCTATCTTTATTTTAATTACTTTTAATTGTTTCCTAATCTACATTGATCAACAAACATCTCTCAAATTTCAGATTTCATCTAGCCTTTCGAAAGGTTGTGATTCGATCGCTCGAAGCACTGAACCAATATTCCCTGTGGATCGACCTCGCATATACTACTCGATAAGGATTGTGCGCTTGCAGTCCGAACCGATAGCATTTACGAGTTTATAAATATTAAAAGAAACATTGCTCTCTTTTGAGTGATCACAAGTACATATTCATATGGAGATCATGTTGAACGGTTCGGATCGACCGTTAGGATTTTGAAAACCCAAAAAGTGAGCTGTAGCACGGAGGGCCCTTATATATACGTAGCATCGTAGCACTGTCCTTCATAATTAACTTAATAGTCCTTCTCTGTAATTGAAAAAAAAAAGGAAAATGGAGATGTCCATGAGACATTTTAATGGATAAGAATAGAACAAACATGAGTATACATAGGTGTATATATAAACAACATGCGCATGGACCTAAAAAAGAGAGTTAAAAGCAGTGACATTTTCCGGACGGAAGCGCTCAAATTTTAGTACCACTACAGACAATAAAATAAATCTAGAACCTGTATATACCAACTTGCTCCGCTTTGAGGAAAACTGATTTTGTATTATGGACCCACGCACGTGATACTACTTCGTTCACGAGAACCCAATCATTAATATCAAATTTCGGATCCGGATATATCCGGATATCCGCTCCGTTTAGACCCGCATGAATTTGTCTGTATCCGTATCCGGGTTACTTGTTCATATCCATTAAATATCTGGATCCTTATCCGTGATTATCTGTATCCGCTTGATTCGGATTCGGATTGTAAGCGGATTCGGAGCGGATATCCGTCGGATAATCCAGATCGGTTTACGCCCCTAATCTTTTCAGAATATGTTGACTCTGTAGCATAATTTTCCTGATTATTAATTATTAGGTAATCAGGTTGAATCTGACCCAACCAATACAGCTTAAACTAATTATCTGGTGGATTAAACTAATTATCATGCTTCTAGAAGGAGTTATAGGGATTGTAATTTCAGTTAGTCTAAATAAAATTACGAGTCATTTGGTTATTTTTGTGTCATGATATTTCATTATTTAATTTGATGGGATAATTAAAAGAGGATTGATAATAATCACTTGCATCATGAAGATCAAATCCCAAGTCATAGTATTATTCTTAAAAGTTTTATTTTATTTATAATATAAAAATATAAAAAAATACATCTAGTTGACATAACATTTATAATATGAAAATACATAATTACTTTATTATGTCCAATGTGAATTTAATGATTAAACGCTAAAAACGTGAAACAGTCTACAGTGTACTAAAGGCACACTGTTTATTTATTTATTCATTTCTTTTAAGATTCTTACTACCTATGCAACTCTCTAGTAAAACACTACTAGAATTTTGGTTTCTTACATGGATAAAATTTCGGTTGTTGCATGGGCTTACTCATGCAACAAGCCCGAAAAAGGCTTGTTGCATGGGTTATCCATGTAACAACTACCCATGGTACAAGCCTCGATGCAAATACTCAATTTCAGACTTGTTGCATGGGTTATCCATGTAATAACTTTTCCAAATCTTATTGCATGGGCTTTCTCATGGAACAAGTACCCATGCAACAAGTCTGAGAATTGGCGCCTGCAGGAAGTATTTGCAAGGATAAATAGCGTGGGCCCCATCTGAGTATTTGCAAGGATGAAGAGCGTGGGCCCCACCCTAGTATTTGCAAGGATAGACAACTGAGTATTTGCAAGGATAGAGAGCGTGGGTCCCACACGGGTTATTGCAAGGCAATTGAAGGGAGTAATTGCATGGATAGACAAGGTGGGGCCCCCTGTTTATTTCCATGGGTATGTAGGTGGGCCCCACCAGGTTATTTGCATGGATAATGCTGGTGGGCCCCACCCGATTATTTGCAAGGATATCATTTCGACCTATTGCATGCACTGTATTACCCAATATTTGTAATGATATTCCGATGGAAATAATTGACGTTCCAGCAATATATTATCGTGCCAGATTTCTATAATCCTCCCGGTACCATTTGGTACCAACCTAGTGGCAAGCCAGAAATCTGTTTCATTTCCCATTCAAACATAATAAAAACAATACAATAAAACATGTGGCAAGCAAGAAATCTTTGGCATTTGCCATTGAAACATAATATGAACAATTCAAACCAGTTAACATGGAGAGTAACATTTTAATTATCATGAACCAACATTTAAATTCAAGCAAGCATTGTAACATAAGACCAAAAAGAGCACGGCCCTTTTGTTTTTGTATACACAAAATATAAGCACGGCCTATCACCAAAAATTTACAAAAAGAGCCTACTATTTGTAGCTGCAACATCCCCACACTAGAAAGGCTGATTGTCGAGGTTGTTCTGGTTTTCTCCCCCGAACCATTGGTTGATGGCGGCTTCGCATGTTGCCACCTCTTGTCCAGATTGCCCATTGAGGAGTGCTTGGAAAGTGGCTCTCCCATCTGATTGTATAAAGTCAGCACCTAGACCCTACATATACCACATTAGCATAGAATAGAAGTTAGTATTATTTGCATTGTACCAACACCGGGTACCAGCACAGCACTAAGATGAACAGCAGAGGTAGCAGCACATCAATAATAGGAATATAAGTTAGTATAGATAATGGTTCAGCACAGCCACTGAACAAAAATAGCCGGGCTGCCTTATAGAGGAAGGATAATCCTTGGATTAGAGATCACCAAATACAAGCTAAATTAGGTCAGCTATTTCTGCTTGTAAGTATGGTACGTAAAAATCCAGAAATAAAAGACTTTCATAATACAACATATGTTACCCAAAAAAATAAGGTTCCAACTACAGATATGATACCTGAGAGATGGCCATCGGCATTCGTGAAGCTCCTTCCTGAGTCTGAGCTATAGTTGTGGTACCTTGACCCTAAGCATTAAACATTGTAGAATTATGTTAGAATATGGACATTTCAACATCTGGTTAGTGAGTAATATTAACATCATCTAGTATTTTAGTTAACAATTTAACATGCAAATAAGTGATTTTCCCTATTACACCAACATGTAGAGGTTCATGACTGTAACCTTGAGCGTAAGTTAAACATGAATCAATTTGAATGATAAATTTAGCAATCAGAAACCCACAGTAAATCAAGAGACACATGAATCTTGATTGGTAGGCTATGTATAATTTCAGGTATGCATCATTTCAAGTGACAAATGAATCTTGATTGGTAGGCTATGTATAATCAAGTGACGCATCAATCAAGTGACTCATAAATATAAAAATTCAGAAATTAACAGTAAATGATATATTTGCATACAATACATTAACATGAATGATTGGTAGGCTATGTATAATTTCAGTAATATACCCGCAATTACTGGTTCACCATGATGAATTGAAGATTGTTAAAATTCCCGAATTTTGTGCTGATATTGAAAATAATACCATTTCGTACCTGTAAGTTAGGCCTTTGCACCCCCATCATTGCAAACAGTTGCATGAACATGATGTTATTTTCTGCTTGCATTCTTTTCCTCTCTTCTCGCTCCTCATTAAGACGTTGATCTCGTTCTTGCACTAAGATTGCGTTCATTTCTTCATGAGTGTAAGTTTTCTGCGACCCATGTTGTGTCACCCCAGAAACAGAAGATGCTGCATGGGTTGCCCTGGCTCGTGTGGTTGCTGTTGGCAGCATAGGATCAAGCACGCTTCCGAAGCCTCGTATCCTGCCACAGATTGATCCCCCAACAGCAGTAATATACAAAGCGCTCTCGTCCTTGTCAACATTTGCCTCATCGGCCCTCCATTCAGTAACATCTTCCTATAAGTTGCAACAGGTGAGTAAAATGAATTTTTGATACATGTAGTTAATAATAATAACTTGATGTAATTTTGTTCGTATGTGGTTTACATCAAGTTCACTTCAATTGGAACAATTTTGCTCAGGAACTGCACTGAACAGAGTTGTGTGCAAGACATTATATACATATCTAGTTGTATGCAAGACATTATATATACAAATTTACATCCAAAATACCTTTCTATACTACAAATTTACACCCAAAATACCTTTCAATACTCATAGAATACTTGTATCATTTATAATCCTTAAAATAATGTGTCTTTAAGGTACTGTACTGTTATTGAACTGATACATGAGGATACCAATTTCGGTTTGGGTATCAACTATCAACTATATTCCCACCAACATCAATCTAGCACAATAAATATAATTTCGTTTACTCTTCATGTTTGCATCAGATATTAGACTTTAGAAATAAATCCTCAATTTTTGCCAAGATCCTTTCCTTTGTAATTGTGCCATAAAACCCCTCAAATATCAACTTTTCTCACTTATTGACATTTGAATCATGCATAAGCTGCTATTCAGTCTTATTGGTCTATATATAGTGCAATTGTGGTAATTTCATGTCATGCCAAAGTGGGTACTGTTAATACAAACTGTACCAGAAATGTACAAAAACAAGGTTGGTACTGCTAATAAAAACAGCATACTAACAAGGTTGGGACTGTTAATAAGAACTGTACAATAACAAGGTCTTGTGACTATACAAAATTACCACTTACATAAACTTTTTTGGCTCTATCGTTGGTGAATTGCAACGAGTTGATATCGAAAGATAAGGAGGGTGTGGTAGTCTCCTCTGTTGGTTGGTTCACGATGTCATTAGTATCACCATCTTCAGTGGTTTCAGTCACGCCCTCCGTGGCAGCCTCATATTGAGACAGCACAGGTGATTTTCTATTTTCTAGTCTACAATGCATGTGTAGGTAAATCTCCTCCAATGTTGGAGTTTCTTTTTTTAGTGTTGTCTCCACATGAGAAGGAATAAACAAGAGGTTTGCAATTAGAGGTTTACTAGTAATATGTAAATAGTGTTAATTTTTTAACACAGTAGTTAATTAAGCTTACCAGTTTATCCACATGCTGGAGTGTGCTAACTGATCCACCGTGGTGTGCGATTTTAAATCCTGACGACATGCGGTTTATTTTGTTTTGTGTCCTCAACCCTTGCCACTCCTCTGTGTTGAAGATGTCACAAAGACCGTGCCAATTTGCGGCTTTAAGACACCAATGCGGCACGTTGGCCTTCCATAAGGGCATGTCCCAACCAAATTTGTTGATGCACTTGTCCCTTGCGGTGTGCAGCTCCTCAGCGTACCTCTTGACAGCTATGGCATCAAAAACTTCTCGACAATGGTCGGCATCTTCACCTTCTCTGTATCTAAATCTGTCCTGTAAAAAAGAAAAGGGAATCAGCGACAGCATATTAATTATTATATATGCATCTACATGTTTCCAAATGAAAACCATATTGCAAAACTTGATGAAGGCTGAAGTTTCGTTCTATTCTTGCAATGTAGCATACACTTGTTGTTGTTAGAATATTAATCTATATTACTGGTACTGTACTGAAAGTTGCACTCGTTGCACTTATTGAATTACTCACTAACCAGATGTCAATTATCAAAACAACCAGATGTTGAATTACTCACTAACCAGATAAAGGTCAGCTGTCCAGAATCTATATTACTTATACTGGTACTGGTACTGAATCTATATTGTGCAACCAGCTGTCCAGTTATCAATATGCTCCCTGCTGTCCAGAATCTATATTATTGGTACTGTACTGGTACTGTACCGATAAAGGTCAACTGTCCAGAATTATCTACATTTCAACATCTCAAAAAACACAGATGCGACCCAACTCAGGAACAGATCAAAGTGTGGGAACATGAATTGTGTAGTATTAAAAAACCATGAAAGTTAAAGGGTACCAAAAACGCCTTCTCAACGTTATCCTTTGTACGAGGATCAAAGGCGTTATAACTTCTTAATGGCGACGGCATGTAATTAAGGGCAAGCCTAGTTATTGCAGCAGTGATTTGCCTTGAGTCCTTTCCGCACGAGAACTCGTGCATCCCAACAGGCCATATCTCCGGTCGATTTTCAATAACCTCTGTCGCATCTCGTATAGTTCCAGGCCCTCGTCCCTTTTTCTTTGGTGGTGGAGTATCACATTCCTGAGTTGCATCTACAATCCCGACACCCTGGGTCTGCTGATCTGTTGGGCGCTTCCTCTTGTTATATTTAGTTGCTCTCGCTCTTGTCAGACCAGAATTTCGGGGAGGCATTTTGGTAGTCGCCTTCTATATTCATAAAAAAACATAGAAATGCGTTATAGGCCTTAGAGGGTTGATTAATACAAAATAAAGAGGCAATTCATCGGAATAGGCAAAAATAATTACATCATGCTCCAGAAGGATATATTAACATAATCATAAAGATCTAGTACCAACATGAAGTAACTGTAGTGAGCAATTGTCAGCACAATGATACAAGCAATTATATTTTTTTTCCTTATTGTGTCTTAGTGGAAAAATGGTTTTCAACAAAAGATGTCAGTCCATTTAATGCTAGCATCATTTGAGCCAGTAAATACGGTAAATATGTAAATGTCAGATTTTTAGTACAAAGAATCTCTATTACAGAAATTTGCTAAGAAAAATACGTAATGTTATAGTTTTTGAGTGGTAGGCATGAAATTTCCCCCTTTTAGTATCGGGTTAATTTCTCATGTACCCTTGAAGAGATCTTCATTTTCCCATTTGCCCTTGATGTCTTTACAATTTCTAATAAAGACCCTCAACTTTGTTAACCCTTCTATATTTACCCCTAGAGTTAATTATTCATTGTGAGACTTTATCTTTTCCCATTATATCCTTGATCATTTGAACCAGTACCATAAAAAAGACTATAAGGATAAATAAGAAATTGAGCAACTCTTCAAGTATACATGGGAAATTAAACCCTTTAGAATAAAACTACTACAACTGCACAATTGTTCATACAATGCATATGAAGACTACACAATTTTATAAACTCCAAAATGATCAAACTACACAGTATTTCTATTTTTTCAGACATGACCAATTATCATTTCAGAGAATGGTGATTGTGGAGCACATATCAAGTGTAAGTCCAGATTAAACTACATTTCCCGAGAATTGGCAAAAATATCAAGAGAAATATTCTAATGTGAGGTGAGAAGGTGGGAAAAATGCATAGATACGCACATTTAAGAGAATCAAGTTCGAAACCGGTTAGATATTACCTGAAAAGGAAAGTAAAATCAAATTTCTTGAGGGTTGCATGTACCTACAAGAAGTGTGAGAGGTACCTCCGTTGGTTGGATCTACCTCCGTGCCGTCAAGAAATTGGGTGATTTTTTAGAGACGGCGAGAAAGAGGGTCAAGAAATCGTGACCTAAGCCAAGGAGAGAAAGAGGGTGGAAATGAGTGGAAAAGTGAGGGAGGCGGCTAAGTAATTGAGGTTATATAATGGGGAACAGGTGTCCTCTCCAATACTGCAAAATATTCCCTTTCAATTTACGGTTTAAGATTTACTCTTAGCAGTTTTGAGATTTGAGATTCGGGAAAGAACCGTCTGGATCCAGTAAGCGTAAAAGGCTCCCTGGTGCGGTACCGTGGAGGATGTGAATTCGGTAAAGGGGGGAACTTTTTGCTGGCTGCGATGGGGGGAAAGTTTCCGCCAATTTTATTAACACATCTGTTTTACTCTCCGGCAGTTTTTTAATTGGTTTGTATGTGAAATGTACCAATGTGATGTGCTGCGTTGAACCACACCTGCTCTGTTAATATAAATATACAAAATTTGAGAGGGAATTGAAATAGAACTCCGTATTCTATCTAGGTACACAGTATTTTGACACGTGTCAGGTGCTTATTCGGGAATTTATTATGGGGCCAGGAGTTCAGTGAAATAGGCTCGGGATTTAAATAAGAAGTGGGATTTTAGTATGTTAACATGTGGATTTATAAGAATATATATTCTAAACAGATGAGATAAATTTTGTAAAAATTTTAATAATTATATATTCATATTTTAATTAAATTTGTACAAGTCATGAATATGTGATGAACAAATTTAATTTATTAAATATGTGTTATTAGTTTTTTTCCATGAGTTGTGTAATTTAGTAATCAATGAAGAAATTAAAATTGGCATTTCTTTTTGTTAAAAAAAATTATTGGAAATTATATTAGTATCTCTATTACCCCAAAATGAATTTTTAAACATGTTTTTGCATATTAGTAAATGATTTAGACACCTAAAATATTAAGTTAGTACATGCCTTTTGTCTTAACAACTCATATGCCATATACTTGTCATGCAACCATAACTCTAGTTGTGCAAGTTAATGAAGGCGCAAACAAAAATGTCGTGGCCCGGTCGATCGGAACCGTTACAATTAAAGATTATTAGCTTACTTTTGGACTTTTAAAATTTTGTCCAAATTTACGTTGATTTTCACATCCATCTAGCTTACGGAATATCAAGCCATCGAATGGCTATAATCAAATCACGTCGGATCGAAGCTTAGAGACGGCCAAAATAAAAAACACTTGTGTTGTACATGTTAAGGGTCCTCACTTGATCATTTAAAAATCAACTTTGAATCATTTCATGACAAATCAACCGTTGATTTATAACGTGAAAATGCACGGTCCACATTCACTAACACTATTTTAAGATGCAAATAATATTAAAATGGTATAAAATTGATATTTGTAAGAATAATTTACATATATAATATGATAAACTTTAGTTTTTTGCATTTTGCATTTTCAGTATATTATTTGCTGTGTAATTATTATCTAAATGGCCACTGGGCGAATCAGAGCCATCTGATGTGTGATGAACTGTCCTGATTTAAAAATGGGATCTCCATTTTAGTAAATGAAAATTATGCGATGATGTCCCCTCAGGTAATATAACTAATGTGTTTATATCCGCCCCAGGTGGAAGTCCCTCTTTACTCTAAGATTTGTGCTAGAGGATCATGCGGCACCGATATGCAGTGGTAAATTTGAGGTACCTCAGGCCCATCATAGTAAATGCGATACAGAGAGGGGTGATACCTCGCATATTTAGTCTATTTTAGGCCTGTTTTAGTACCAGATTCGTGCCCTAATTCACTAGAATCATGTGCATTTCATCGATATATCTTTAGAATTTGGTACTGCTGAGTGTTTGTTTGTTTTCTGCAGGCTTGGAGCAAAACACACGAAGAAACGACGATTTGGGATGATCTGGTACGGCCCTTACCAAGTTTGGTACGGGTCTTACCGGACTTAGCCATTTTTCAGCTCATCACGCCTGGTACGGCCTGGCCGTACCAATTTGGTACGGGCCGTACCTAAAGGCGGCCTGACAGATTCAAATTTTGGCAGAGGCTATTTAAAGCGGGGAACTCTCCAATTTCGACATCCATTCCATTCCAGATCTATTTGAGAGCACAGTAAGAGAGAGAAAGAGAGCTAAGGAGCTAGGAGCAAGAAGGAAGGAAGAGGAAAGAGGCGAAACTCGACGGATCTAGCTTCCTCCTCTCGATCCCTTCAATCCATGGCTATCTCTATCCCTTTTATTGTATTTTTAGATCAGATCATGTGCTGTGAGTAGTTATTTTAGTTTCTAGGGTTTAGAGATGGATTCTTGATTTGTTTTGACTTTCTTTGACTTGTATCTTGTATGAACTCTTTTGATTGATTGATTGTGATTTCTTTGCTATCTTTTGCTTTGATTGCTGTGATTGTGTATGATGAACCTCTAGGTTTAGATCGAACCTATCAAGGTCATGTGATCATCTCAATCTCTCAACCAAATCAATTGTTTAGGGTAGACTTGTTCGAATTGAAGCCGAGAGGTTGAATTCTCCTCTAATCGACAGATTAGAGGGTGCCTTAGGTCTCCAATCAACCAGCTAGGGTAGATCTGTAGAAACACATGAGAATTGAGGTGTAGAAATCCCTAAAAGGCAATCAATTGCATTCCAACCTAGATCTTGATCCAACAAACGACAGTTGAGGCTTAGGAACCTTAGGTATGGTCAATTGAACCTTTCCAAAGAGTTTAGCACAAGGTACCAGCAAGGAAATGCATCAACTCGAACTGGTAAGCTCTGTTCTGGGAAGCCAGTACGGGTCTTACCAGAGTGGTACGGCCTTGCCTTACCAAGTTAAGTACGGCCTAGCCGTACCGACTTGGTACGGGCCGTACCACTAGAGGCAGATCATAGATGAAGTCTGAAACCCTGGAAACGCCTTTTATCCATAATCAAAACACAATTTACATTTCTTCTAGCATTTTATTACATCTTTCTGAATTGTTTGAATTGTTTGAATTGACCTTTTTAGGAAATTAAATACCAAACCAAATCTTTCTCACTTCTAGTTTTTAATCGAGTTAGGTAGATTCTAACCTAGTAATTGCCCGTCCCTGTGGATCGATACCCGATTATACTACTCGATAGGGGTTGTGCACTTGCGACCCTTACTCGTGAAGTGTAAACGCGGTTTTAAAAGGTACGCCCTCAAGCGTACCGAAACTTGCGTTGCGCTTCTGCGCGAACAAGTTTTTGGCGCCGTTGCCGGGGACGGTAACCAATTGCCTAGTTAGATTTTACCTTACTTAGTTAATCTAGACTTTATCTTGTATCCTTTATTTTCTTTTATTTTGTTTCGTTTCTTTTATTTATTTATTTTCTCTTTTTTTCAGGAACACTATGGCGATTACTATCTGAGGAGCTCAAGACACCATGGATCTCATGTACAACATGACGACAGACCAACATTGGTTTGGCCGCGACAATTTTCAAGCTGGAGGAGGCGGCCGATCCAAAGCTGATCAGATCACAGCTCTATATGCTAGAGCTGCCGAGCTAGAGGAGGCCATGATCGCAGCTCTATATGCTAGAGCTGCCGAGCTAGAGGAGGCCATGGAGAAGTATTCAATCAGAATGAGCGTGAGGGCAGCCAGAAACCATCAACCATAGCCATGTGTCATGTGTGGGGACAGGAGACACTCTTACGAGTATTGCCCACTGGCTGATTGGGATGAGGAACCGGAGCAGGATGGCTATTGCTACGACACAGCACCGTTTGATAACTCGATCAATTGCGTATTCCAACCAGATCCACCCGAGCCGTTCATTGATCCCGCTGAGATCGAATTCATACACGAGCAAGGGAAGATAAACCAGATGATGGGAAACAGATGCAAAACATGTCCACACAAATGGCCGCTCAAAACAAGTTGTTGGAGCAATTGAGCCACATCATCATCTCATGCCAATCTCAACTTGGAAAGCTGCCAGCTCAGCCAGAATGCGAAGGACCAGCTCAGCCAACAAACCAGACTGCACTGCACACGGGCCGCATCAAGGACACGCGCCCCGCATCACCACCTGAAGAACATGTGAACGCGGGCTGCGTAACTGACACGCGGGCCGCGTTGAAGGAGGCTGACATCCTGGAAGAACCTGACGCGACCCGCATCATTGAGACACGACCCGCGTCACCCACGGAAGAACATGTGGCCCCAGGTCGCATCGAGCCAAGTCGGCCCGCATCTCCACCTGAAGAGCATGTGGATGCGACCCGCACGCCACCCGATGCGACCCGCATGCCGTGGTCTGAGGACCTGGAAACCGAAGGACGCGAGTCGGATTGGTCAGCACGCGATACCATTTCACTTGATGCGACCCGCACGACACCTGATGCGACCCGCGTCAAGACCCAGACAGAGCGGCTGACTCCTGAGCTCAAGCCTCCAGCAGCTCACCTCAGGTATGAGTTTCTAGACCCAGATAGATGTTGTCCTGTGATCATAAGTGCAGATCTTGAACCCGATCGGACTGCTACACTCTTGGAGAAATTGGAAGCGCACAAAAGCACGATCGGGCGCTCGATGAAGAACTTGATGGGAATCTTGCGGATTCTTCTGATGCAAGAGTGTGATCGCATGGTCCGTGTACCTCAGAAGTGGGTGCTCCCATCAGTGCCACCTGATCCACCTCCCACCAACCAGTGAGACGCCCCCGCTTCATCCCTCGCTCACCATCTAGTAAGTTTCCATATTTTCTTCTATTTACTTTTGCCTTGTGTAGATTCAAGCATTGAGGACAATGCTTCATTCAAGCTTGGGGGGGTGGAATAGAAGAAAATTGTATCTGCATTTAGACATGTTTCTTTTTCAAAAATTTTGCATTTAGGTGATAAATTTGTGTGATTGCTAGGATTAGGGACTTGTTTGAAAACTTTTGTTTGTGAGTTGGATGACCTTGGGAAATTAGAACTAACCTCATAATTGACCAAACAAAACTGATTACGAACAAATGGTTTGAGATTTGTAAAATTGGAAACTTGAATGTCGAGATAGCATTTAGAAACCGAATTGTGCCTTTCAAATGTGGAAATAGGGATTTCAAATAAAGAAAAGTTGGGATATCCGTTGGTGTGAATGAACACTAGTGGATGTGTGTATTCATGGTATGTACGAAAAAAAAAGAAGAAAAGAAAAAAAAAACAAAGAAAGAAAAAAAAAAGATGAAAAGATGGAGAACATAAGAGTACTGGCAATAAGCCTTGAATGAGCGCCTTTGAGCTCGTCTCCCAATTAGAAATGAAAAAAATAAAATTTTTGCACATATCAACACACGAAGTCCGCAACTTTCTGACCTAAGCTTGATTCAAGCTTGGGGGTGCCAAAAAGGGAAAATCTCTACAAGCGAAGGCATGGTTTAGTGAAAGAATGATAAATCGATAAATTCGAGTAATCAACTTTGCAAGACTTGAAACATTTAGAGTTTGAGGTTTTATTAATCAATTTGTGAGGTGAATCACAATTGACCAAGGGAAGTCCGAATCATAGCAAAAAGATTCTTGCGTTCTTTTATTGTAGCAATCATGTAAGTTTTCACATTTAGACTTGTATCCGCATTTAGATTTAGTTGTCCAGCACTTTTACCCGAGTTTGAAACTTTTTGCTTGAGGACAAGCAAAGGTTCAGCTTGGGGGAATTTGATACCTCGCATATTTAGTCTATTTTAGGATTGTTTTAGTACCAGATTCGTGCCCTAATTCACCAGAATCATGTGCATTTCATCGATATATCTTTAGAATTTGGTACTGCTGAGTGTTTGTTTGTTTTCTGCAGGCTTGGAACAAAACACACGAAGAAACGACGATTTGGGATGATCTGGTACGGCCCTTACCAAGTTTGGTACGGGTCTTACCGGACTTAGCCATTTTTTAGCTCATCACGCCTGGTACGGCCTGGCCGTACCAATTTGGTACGGGCCGTACCTAAAGGCGGCCTGACAGATTCAAATTTTGGCAGAGGCTATTTAAAGCGGGGAACTCTCCAATTTCGACATCCATTCCATTCCAGATCTATTTGAGAGCACAGTAAGAGAGAGAAAGAGAGCTAAGGAGCTAGGAGCAAGAAGGAAGGAAGAGGAAAGAGGCGAAACTCGACGGATCTAGCTTCCTCCTCTCGATCCCTTCAATCCATGGCTATCTCTATCCCTTTTATTGTATTTTTAGATCAGATCATGTGCTGTGAGTAGTTATTTTAGTTTCTAGGGTTTAGAGATGGATTCTTGATTTGTTTTGACTTTCTTTGACTTGTATCTTGTATGAACTCTTTTGATTGATTGATTGTGATTTCTTTGCTATCTTTTTCTTTGATTGCTGTGATTGTGTATGATGAACCTCTAGGTTTAGATCGAACCTATCAAGGTCATGTGATCATCTCAATCTCTCAACCAAATCAATTGTTTAGGGTAGACTTGTTCGAATTGAAGCCGAGAGGTTGAATTCTCCTCTAATCGACAGATTAGAGGGTGCCTTAGGTCTCCAATCAACCAGCTAGGGTAGATCTGTACCAACACATGAGAATTGAGGTGTAGAAATCCCTAAAAGGCAATCAATTGCATTCCAACCTAGATCTTGATCCAACAAACGACAGTTGAGGCTTAGGAACCTTAGGTATGGTCAATTGAACCTTTCCAAAGAGTTTAGCACAAGGTACCAGCAAGGAAATGCATCAACTCGAACTGGTAAGCTCTATTCTGGGAAGCCAGTACGGGTCTTACCAGAGTGGTACGGCCTTGCCTTACCAAGTTAAGTACGGCCTAGCCGTACCGACTTGGTACGGGCCGTACCACTAGAGGCAGATCATAGATGAAGTCTGAAACCCTGGAAACGCCTTTTATCCATAATCAAAACACAATTTACATTTCTTCTAGCATTTTATTACATCTTTCTGAATTGTTTGAATTGTTTGAATTGACCTTTTTAGGAAATTAAATACCAAACCAAATCTTTCTCACTTCTAGTTTTTAATCGAGTTAGGTAGATTCTAACCTAGTAATTGCCCGTCCCTGTGGATCAATACCCGATTATACTACTCGATAGGGGTTGTGCACTTGCGACCCTTACTCGTGAAGTGTAAACGCGGTTTTAAAAGGTACGCCCTCAAGCGTACCGAAACTTGCGTTGCGCTTCTGCGCGAACAAGGGGTAAATGCGATAGTCGACTGAATAAGGCTCCTCTGCATTAACGCACCGTTTGACACAATTTATGAACCGTACGATCAGAATTCGGACCAATCATGTCCACTCATATACTTCAATATCAGTGCGGATCTCAATAGGACGGTTCAGATCTTAACTCAAACATTGGGTTAATGCAGAGGATACGAATTCAGCGGTACTTAGGTCTCTGGAGAGGGAGTCTGGGACTTAGCTTTTTTTTGAAAAGGCAACCAAAACCCCTCCTCTCCCTAAACCCTCACACATTACCGCCCGAGGCGCAACCCTTCCTCTCCCTCACTCCGCCTCTCCGATCGGGGTCGCCGCCAAAGAACCCTCCCACCCGCCGCTCTGTTCTGTCTCTCGATCGACCACATTCTCAACCCTCTGTACTGACGATCGATCGACCCCCGCCTCTTACCCCTCCCGCCGCTCTCTCCGCCAATCTCGCTAACGTCGGAGATCGAAGGCTCTTCGGAATAGGTACGTAGATAACTCGTTGTTGTAATTTAGGTTACAAAAATTAGTTTTATTAATTTAGGTTTTAGGAAATTCAGGTAGTAGAATTTTAGGTTTTAGGAAATTAGTTTTATTTAGGTTTTAGTTTAGGTTTTAATTTAAGGTTTTAATTTAGGTTTTACAATACAACTAAATAAAACATTTCTTTGAAGTGTCCTGAAACAACGGTAATAAGTGATTAATTTTATGAAATGAGAGGCACAGGCTCCTTCATGCAAAAACAAACGATAGAAATTTCAAAGGAGAATACTTGCATGTGCACGGATAAGTTTGGTAAACTCGTGATGTTTGGTTATATATTGACAACCACTACCAAAAAAGAACCTCAAAGAAGATTGATTAGTTAGGTTTTCTATGAACAATTAAACCATATATATATGATGAATTTCACAACTATTTTGTATTAATGCATTAATTTAGGTTTTAGGAAATTAGTTTTATTAATTTAGTTTTATTAATTTAGGTTTTACAATACAACAAATTGACATTATTAATAACTATTAGCCTGGTCAGTTTAGTACTTCGTAATTGGATGCGATACATTCCCGCCGGAGATAACTTTTCATTCATCTTTATTGACTCAAAAATTTAACTTGGGTTTAAAATCATTAATTTAACTCAGAGTTAGTTGCTATTATATATATGCATGAAAAATGAGGATTTTTTTGTCAATTGTTTTTTTGTCTTGCTGACCTGATCAGATGTAGTCATTCCTATATGAGATGTGGCAACCTGATTTGTCCCTTGTAGTCTTATGTTGTTTGTTTATGATTTCATTATTCTGGTAATGAATTAAAAATATAGAGTTATTGTTGCATAAGCTCATTGATGGAGTTTTTTATTACTGATACTTTGATTTAATGAAAAGTAGCTTAGAAAGCACTGAGAATTGGGATCTCCTTCTTCCAAATTTCTTCCAAATTTTCGAACTATGCCTTCAGTTCCCATAAGAGAGTATTACGTGAACCAACTAAATTTTTGATTTAATTTTGATTTAATTTTGACAAGTTCAATATTCTTTTTAAGGAGGAACTGTTGCTAATTACGTTGGTTATAAGATCTAATTAGTTGAATCTGTTAGCCATGGTTGGCTTCTTCTTTTTCCTTAACGGTTTGAATATTCGTTTTCCTTAACGGGTTGAACCTGTTATCCATGGTTGGCTTATTCTGCTACTGGTTACCTTTGTACCTATCATCGTCAGTCAGTATTGAATAGCTCTGACACGTCAAATTCTGAAAATCAATTAGCTTGGGTTATGGCAGTAGGAGAAATTATATTTTAAATTACAGGAGTGCGTCTATTTTTCTATTAATTAGATGGAATTATTGTAGTGGAAATGTGACCTGGTCTTTTTTTTAAGGTACTACCAATTGACAATTTCAATCAAACATTGGGATATTATCATTGATATGTTCTAGAAGCTGCACGAAATTTGATGTCCCAATGTTGGATAATTGGTCGATGTCATACCTAATTTAATGTGTGATCTCGCTCTGTTGGGTACATGTTGCAAATAATACATGTGTGATCTGGTTTGTGGGTACACAATAGGGCATGCATCTAATTTATGTGTTTTCTATCTATTATACTGCAAGAGTAGATGCAAGCTAGTTTCATCTCAATTTGGGGCATCAGTGATTTGTGCCTAGTTGTGATATAGGCTTGCACTAAGAAACTGTAGCTTAATTAAAGGCATCAATAATTTCGTATCAGCTCTTTTAGAATTTAATGTTCTATAGTGCATTACATTCAGAAGTGATTTGTGCCTAGTTGTGATGGTATTACAATGTATTGCTGTAGCTTAATTAATAATTTTGTATCACACTGTCACAGATATGATGGAGCACAGCGATGATTCCGTAAGGACCACGGTGTCTGGACGCCGGAAATCTCCGAGGATTAATCCCGAGGTGGAGGGAACTGACACGGCGACTGTGACACGTTCTCCCCCGCCAATGGCAGAGCCAGAGGCCACTGTGACACCTCCTCCACCGAAGTCCCTTTCCTCTAAGAGAATGGTTCGTAGACCAAAACCCTTGGGTGCTGACGTTGATGGCCGCCGAAGATCCCCAAGGCTGAATCCTATTGAGTATCCTCCTCAGTCACCACCTCAGCCCACCGAAGTGAGTGCTCCACTTGGCCCATCCTCCAGCCCTCCCACCGACGTACCTCCTCAGCCCGATGGACATCCAAAACCGGTCGAGGAACCGGTCGAGCAGCCGGTCGAAGAACCGGTCGAGCAGCCGGTCGAAGAACCAGTCGAAGACCCGGTCGAAGAAGATGAGGCAGAAGAGGGGGTCGAAGAACCGGTCAGGGCCAGAAGATATGTTGGTGGTAATCCTTACCTGGCGTACTTGAGGCCCAGAAGAATGTTAGATGATGACTCTGACCAATCTGACAAATCTGAGGAAATTCTCAGCAGTGAAGATATTGACACCGCCCGAGGAATGTACACAATTGAAGAGGAGGAGACAGAGGGGGCCTCCGCCGCGTCTCCCAGTCAGAGTGCTGAACCCCAGTCACAACTGCCGGAGCCCCCACATCAGCCTGAGCAGCAGCAGCCCGGTGTGCATCCCGAGCCGCATCACAAGCCGCCGCCCGAGCCGCAGCCCACTGTGCAGCCCGGTGTGAGTTCAGCAGAATCTGACAATACTGAGGATATTCACAATTCTGACATGAACCAGCCATCTAACTTCTCTGTAGAGGAGGAGGCTGCTGAACCCCAGTCATTACTGCCGGAGATAGAGGATGATGGAAGTAGGAGGTTCCGTAAGCGTCGGGTTCTACGCATGTGTCCTGAAGCGTTCGAATTGAGCGGTGTAGACCTGGATTGGTCGGCAAATAGAGTGCAGACTGGCAAGCGCAAGCGAAACAGGAGGAAGGGGAAGAAGTCTGATGTCAGGGGTGTACGGGGTCTTGCCAAGCCTCGTGACCCTGTTCACCCAGATAGCAGGCCTGTACTGAAGGTTGTTGGTGACTACGAGTTCACAGCAGCCCCTGAATGCTCAAAGGTGGTGACGACAATAAGGCTCGTGACTTGTGAGTGCCTGCCGGGACCAATCAGGTCGTTCAACATGTTTCCTTCGACTGTGAGGTTAGAAATCCTGCGTAAATTCTTGCAGCGATACTCATGGGCTGAGGGCGAAGATGTCGGGCGTTGTCTCGATGTCTTCGAGAACATAGCGGCAGATACCTGGCTGCGTGTACTGACAGACACTAGGAGAGTGTGCAGGAACAAATTTGGAGAGGACAAGGAGTTATGGAAGGATGTTTGTCCAAGGTGGTGCAAGAATTCGGATCACTGGAAGGGTCTGTGTGACATTTGGATGAATCCCAAATGGGAGCATTCCTCAAACATCAACCGGGCTAACAAAACTGGGTCTAGCAGCTCTGGAGATAAACGTGCCGTCAGTCATGTGGGTGGATCCAGGAGCTCGTACAGGCACAAACAAAAATTGGTATTTCTTCTTTCATCATATACTTTACAAATAAACAAAAATTTACTAAGAAGTGGCTTATTTGCTGTAATTTGCTAAAACCTTGTAGAAAATTTTTTGGTAAACTTGTAGAAAAACATTGTACCAGTCCATTACTCCCTATAATTTGCTAAGAAGTGGCTTATTTGCTGTGATCGATTGGAGATTTCCATCTTACACATTGAAAATTTAATTTCATGAATTTCCTTCTCTTATCTGTTGTATTGATCTACATCTTATACATTGAAAATGAAATTTCAGATTGTTGAGAAGGGGAGTGCCGTTGGTCTTCAGGATGTTTTTGATCGAACTCATTTGAAGAGGTCACCGGCTGGGGAGTACGTCAGCGATAGAGCAAAAAGGGCAGCGGTAATCAATCATTTTGTCTATGTCTTCATTTTTACACAACAAGAACCAATTTGATGGTATTTACGTACAACATGAACCAAATTGTGCAACATGAACCAATTTTGGGTGAGGGTTTTACCAAATTCTGCCTTTGACCATTTTAAAAAAAAACATCCTTTAGCTATTGTGTCAACTGGAGAACTTTCTATCTATTTCTCAACATTACCAAGCCGGCCTGGTTTGCTATAGTGTAATCAGTTCCTTCTTTTGAGAATTACAAGCACAACTCAAGCAACATAAATGTACCCTTGTTTGGAAAGTGAAATTGACTATAGCACCCTTAGCCCCAAGATTACAGTCCGTTAGATGTAATATAATGATTTGTAATTTATAACTTAACTTACTGTGTCGATCCAATGCAGGATCGGTTCAAATCATTAAAAGAGGCACATGGGAATGAAATGGACGATGAAACGCTATGGAAACTTGCTGTGGATGGAGAGGACAAGAGAGGCAGGCTGTACGGCTTTGGCAATCGGTCAAGAATGTCAAAAGCCAACCAAGAGCTGGAGGCAATGGAGGCAGCCCCATCGGAACCTACCAAAAGCACTGCCACCTCTGCTGAACACACAAAGAAATTGTACACTGCCGAGGAGGTGGAAGAGTTAATTAAAAGGAACCTAGATGCTGCACAAAGAGGGTTTGCTGAGGAGATCGCTGCCCAAGAGATGCGACACCGAGTGGAAATGGAAGAGAATAAAAAAGAAAATGCGTACAGCAGGGCATGTATCGCGGCGCTCTTCGCCAAAACAGGAGCTGACCCTCCTAACTTCTCTGTAAGTGCAATGTCCCTTTCAACTCATTTTTTGGAAATCACATCGTAGTATATTAATGCATATTTTCCATTCTTTTTCTGCATTTTGTTAGGAGGTTGTCACAAATGTACAGTCTTCTGGTGGTGGTGGGGCCGATATCGGAGGGGGAGGGGAACCTTCTGGTCGCGGTGGGGGCGATAAAGGACGCGGATGATCTCTGGAAGGCCAAACCTCTGGTTTTACGCCATTTGTAATAGTGTAGCGGCTAACAAAACATAACAGTTATGTATCTAATTTGATTGGGAGTTATGTATTAAGTGAACAATATTAAGTATTTGGATGAACAATTAAGTAGGATGTGAACAGCATTAAGTTTAAACTGAAGTTTACTATACTTCAGTCACTCATCTTAGATAATTAACTCCTGATCTGTTTTTTCTTATCATTGGCATATATTGAGTTTCATTTTCTGTTGGGATATATAAAATGGGATGTAGTCTTATGTTGGGATATATGCAATGCGTGATGGGAATTTGTGGTGGAATAAATAAAATGCGTACAAACAGGGTACGCAAAAAAAACAAAAATGAACTTAGAACAACAATGACACTATTTGTACTGGTCTTCCGATGTAAATGCCGACCATCGGTTTCATTTTCAACCCGACACAGACCACCTTATTGGTAATTCATTTCCTTATGCTCTTCCTTATTAGCACAGTCGGTCAGTCGCCAATTCGTGCCCTTCTTTTTAATCCCTCCACTCTCTTTTTGAGTCTTTCTGTCTCTCTGCCCAGCCTCTTACCCCTCCCTCGCTATATCTCTCTGTGTCTCTCTGCCCATCACATTGAAGTCAACATCGGCATTGCACTCAAAGAGGAGGTAAGTACAATTGAAATATAATTTATTGTGGTAACTAAGCGATTCATTTCAACCTAATTTAGTGCTGAATTTCCTTACAAGCTCTAACTCTCTGTGTACATTACCATTCAACAAATGCTTTTTTTTCTGCGCATTGGAACTGTTTGATGAAATGCCAGAAAGGACTTGAAGTCATTAGGTTGTACCACATCTCAATTTTTAAATTAACCATCAATTCAATGTTACAGGAAACTAATCAAATGGCCACTAACGACCGTCAATGGATGTACAACAACAGAACACGACTTGAACCAAATTTTATTAGGGGTGTTCAAGAATTTGCTAAGGCAGCATTATCCAAACCCGATGTGGTGACTATCGACGCGCGTGGAAGGAAGTGTATCCCTTGTCCTTGTAAAAAATGTGACAACCTCTATAGTCGAGATGTAGAAACCGTGAAGATACACCTTTATAAATCTGGTTTCCGCGCTCTATATGAGGTTTGGCACAAGCACGGCGAGGATGAGAGTAACCCAACTATCAACCCTCTATCCCCTCCACCAACGGATCAAATGGGAGATATGGTAAGGGCAGCAGCTGGACCTTCTTTTGATTGGGAGGCTGACCAACCCTCCGGAGTAGCTTCAAAAATTTTCACCATGCTAGCCGCATCGGAAACCCCTCTTTGGGAGGAGAACATGACCGGACATTTGAAATGCGAAAACCACACCATATTGTCGGCGGTCACACAAGCCTTGGCGTTAAAGGCGGAACACCAATTGAGCCAAAAATGCTATGATGATATGATGGGTCTCATTAAGAGCATGCTTCCTCCTAGCTCTCAAATGCCGGATAATTTCTACCAATCGAAGCGATTGATCGAGGGGTTGGGCATGGAACATGTGAAAATAGACGTATGCCCAAACTTTTGCATGCTTTATTACAACGATACGAACAAGGACAAAACAAGTTGTGATGTATGTGGAAAACCGAGATATAAGCCACCGGGACATAATACAAAGGCAAAACCCGTTCCACAAAAGATACTTCGTTACCTACCCATCACCCCAAGATTGCAAAGGATGTACTTGACCGAATCAAATGCGAAAAATATGAGATGGCACAAGGAGGGTAAGCGTGAAAAACCCGGGATTATGGTGCACCCGGCCGATGGTGAGGCTTGGAAGCATTTCGCGGCCAAGTATCCGGATTTCGCGAAAGAGGTGAGAAATGTAATTTTGGGTATTACGACGGATGGATTCATGCCTTTCAACTCGAGTGCATCTCCATATTCATGTTGGCCGGTGTTTGTCTTTCCATATAACCTACCACCGGGGATGTTAGTGAAAGAAGATACCATGTTCCTCACGCTAGTCATCCCCGGACCAAAGCATCCGGGTCGGGACATTGACATCCTTCTTGAACCTTTAATTGACGAGTTGAATAAATTGTGGTCGATTGGAGAAATGACATGGGATGAATCTAGAAAGGAGAATTTCGAGATGCATGCATCACTTATTTGGACGGTGAGTGATTATCCCGCTTATGAGATGCTATGTGGGTGGGGTACACATGGACGATTGGGGTGTTATTATTGTCAAGGTGCAACAAAGGCCTTTCGACTAGTGCATGGTGGAAAAGCAAGTTGGTTTGACTGTCATAGATGTTTCTTGCCTCCGGGTCACCCATTTCGTCGAGATAAAAAAAATTTCATTAAGGGAAGAGCCGAATATGGTGGGCCACCGCGCCACAAAACGAGCGAGGAGATGCTCGAGGAAGTGAGCCAACTAGATGAGATTGAATGGGGTAGAACTAAGAAATTAAACCAAATTCGTGGTTATGCCGATACCCACCATTGGCAAAAAAAGAGTATATTTTGGAGGTTACCATATTGGAAAGACAATCTTTTGCCTCACAACATTGACATTATGCATTTGGAGAAGAATTTCGCGGATAATTTGATTTACACGCTCTTAAGCATAGGTGGCAAAACCAAGGATAATGAAAAATCAAGGAAAGATTTGGCTCTCCTTTGCGATCGTGACAATCAACACCTAAACCCGGACCCTCGACACCCAGGAAAGATGCGTAAACTGAAGGCTCCCTTCGCACTTACTCTAGAACAAAAGCGGAAGGTTTTGACATGGCTCAAGGAGATAGTGAAGTTTCCCGATGGGTACGCATCGAATTGGTCAAGGTGTGTTAACCTCACAACAAACACCCTAATTGGGTTAAAGAGCCATGATTTGCATGTGTTCATGGAGCGCCTACTTCCCGTCGCATTTCGAGACTTTGTCCCAGATGAAGTGTGGGATGTTCTATGCGAGATTTCAAGTTTCTTTAGAGAGATATGTGCCAAGGAGCTTTTACCATCCCGTATCGACCAATTAGAAAAGGATATTGTCGTCACACTTTGCAAAATGGAAAAAAATTTCCCGCCAAGTTTCTTCGATTCAATGGAGCATCTTGTGGTGCATGTAGCACACGAGGCTAGAATGGGTGGTCCGGTAGGGTCCCGATGGATGTACCCATGTGAAAGGTTTGCTATCTTTCCCAAAAAATTTAAATACATAATGAAACACTTCGCTTGCAAGTTGGTTGTTATATCGAACCCATAATAGTATATCTATCTAACTACCGTACCGACTCTTGAAATTATAGGCGTAACAAAGAACAAAGGATGAGAGTGACGAACAAGGCACGTGTCGAGGGTTCAATCGTCGAGGCTACAATTGTTAAAGAGATATCTACCTTTTGCTCACATTATTTTGAAGAAAAACCTCGAAATGGCAAACAACGAGTTGCAAGGAGTAACCCTTCGCAAGGAGGACTATCGATATTTGATAATCCGGGTCGGCCCCTTGGAAAAGAAAATCGAATTGTTCTTGATGATAAGGACTATAAAGTAGCACACTACTATGTCCTTCACAACTGTCCCGAGATTCGTGACAAGTATGAAAGGTACAATCTTATTTATCTAGCTATATGTTTTAATTTGGAAAACAACCAATGGCCAAAGCCGGTGTCATAACCATATTAAAATCATGTAGTATACTGTCCATGAGACATTTACACACATATTTAAATTATTCCAGTTGGTTTATCATTTTTTTTGTTTGAGTTTGGCTTAGAGTTTGACTAGTGCTGATTGTTTTGATAATTCTGGACAGCTGACCTTTATAAAATTATTGTGAGCAATTGGCTTAACCATATTTTTAGTTCTCTGTGTATAAATGATGGTCACCTCATGTACTCTGTGCCAAAATTTTTAAAAAAAATATTAAGGCCTGTAGATATGTGTAATTGAGGGATTTGTGAGGGGCAGTTCACATGCCAGCTCCCATTCTTTGACCCAGTTTTTCGTGTTCACCAGCTGGGATTTAAAAATCAATTTAAAATCACCAAAATTCATATAAATGGAAAATTTTGTATATCGATGCTTGGCATGTAATGCTTTATATATTGGCACAATATTGGGAAACTTCAAAGACTTTCATGCTGGTCAAAACTATCGAAATCTTATTTTTGTATAATTATTGGAATTTGTAGGGAGTTCGATACATGCATGCTCAACAGTGGTACAAGACCGCAAGATTTGGACAAAGTTCGTCAAGAGAGTTACGGAGATTAGTTACGAACAAAGGTACTCTCTGATGATGATTGTGATAAATATATCCGAAAGGCAGGACTCAAGCCACCTAAAATCGCAAGCTCCTACGAAGTGTACGACATCAACGGGTATCGATTTCACACCGAAAAGTATGGGCAAAACAAGGCAACAAAGAGTAGCGGTGTTTGCATCAACGGAGAGTTTGATGAAAATGGCGAGCAACACGACTTCTATGGAATTCTCCAAAAGGTAATTGAGCTAAATTATGATGGAGGCAACAAGGTTGCTCTCTTTGGTGTATTTGGTTTGACATAACAACCGGGGTAAAAAAGGACAAAAAACATGGAATAGTAGAGGTGAAACACACATCTCGGCTAAAAACTTTTGAGCCGTACGTATTGGCATGCCAAGCAATTCAAGTAGTCTACATTCCTTATGCATCGGATACTCGTGAAAGACGTCCATGGTGGGTGGCAATGAAAACAAGCCCGAAAGGAAAGTTTCGTGTCGAGGAGGACTTCGATGAAAATCTCGAA